>OX335690.1:0-2400000 GCA_946894065.1 Acleris literana
GGTTACGTAGGCCCTCACCATCCGGAGGGCCACAACCCTCTGGGGCCTCCGCAGCAGGGCCCTGTTCCGGGCGGACAGCTTGTCCGCCCAGATTGGGGCCCCGTAGAGGGCCATGCTCCTTGTCACGCCGGCGTATAAACGCCGGCATAAGGAGCCTGGCCCACCCACATTGGGCAATAGCCGCCCCAGTGCCGAGGCGGCACCCACTATTCGGGGAGCAAGTTTGGAGAAATGCTCCCCGAAATCCCATTTGCGGTCCAATATTAGCCCCAGATATTTTATATGGGGCTTAATTATGACCGCCTCCCCCCCCAGGGTGAGCGCCGCGCCCGCCGGCAGCCTCCACCCTCGCCCCCCGAAGACTATGCCCTCAGTCTTCGGGAGGGCCACCTTTAATCCGAGCCGCTCAATGCGATGAATCGCCAGCTCGGCCGCCACCTCCGCCCTCCTTGAGGTCTCCCTCAGGTTGCTTCCGCGCGCAGCCACCATCGTGTCGTCCGCATAACAGATTGTGACTGTGCGCGGAAGCAATTCCCCCCTGATGGCCCAGTCGTACCCCAGGTTCCAAAGAAGTGGACCGAGAACGGAACCCTGGGGCACGCCGCAGGCCATCCTCCTTTCCCCCCGTCGACCCTCCTTGCCCTCATAGAGCACTACCCTCTCGGTAAGGTAGTGCTCTATGACCCGCCGCAGGTAGTGAGGCACTTCGTGATACCGAAGTGCCTCACTTATCACCTCATAGGGGAGGGTGCCGAAGGCATTGGCGATGTCTAAAGACACCGCCACGACACCCTCTCCCCTGCCCGACGCGTCTTCACAGAAGTCCCTTAAGGACTTCAGCGCGTCGAGCGTAGACCGCCCCTCCCGGAACCCGAACTGTCTCTCCGAGACGTTCGGGCCGGCGGTCTCCAGGTGCTGCAGGATCCGGGAGGCCAGGATACGTTCGAACATTTTCCCGGCCTCATCCAGCAGCACGATGGGGCGGTAGGCGGACGGGCAGTCGGGGGGTCGACCCTCTTTACGGAGGAGGCATACCCTCCCCTCCTTCCATATCCTCGGGAACCTTCCCTCCCTCAGGCAGTCATCCATGATCTGCCTGAGGCGGTTCCCGAGATGTTTCAGACTGATGAAGAGGACGCGACCGGGGACTCCATCGGGGCCCGGGGCTTTTTTACAGCCCCGGAGTCGGTCCTCTACCCTCTCGAACTCGTCATCGCTAATTGGCGCAATGACGAGTTCGGTATCCGGCTCCTCCACAGGCTCAGCCATCGATGGAGGGGTGATCGCAGGGGCTGGCGGGAACAGCCCCTCGATGACCCTCTGCAGTAAGGCGGGTTCAAGGGAGTCCATGGGGGGGGCAGTGCGCATCTTGTTGCGCACTACCCTGTAGGGCCGCCCCCATGGGTCCTTATCCAGGGTGGCCAAGAACGAGGCTTGTCCCTCATCCTTGGCCTTGGCAATCGCCACCTGGAGGGCCTTCTTTGCCACCTTGAGGGCCTGGTGGAGACCCTCTTCCTCTTGGGGGGTGTGCCGCCTACGCCTACAGTGCTGGTAGGCGTGGCGGGCACTATTGCTGGTGATTCGCAGGGCCGCAATCTCTGCGGACCACCAGTACACCCTCTTCCGAGAAGTCAGGCGTTTAGCCCGGGGCATAGCCGCATCGCACACCGCCTGCAGTGCGATGCGGAACCGGACGGCCCTTTCCTCGACTCCGAGGGCGGCGGGTGGGGCAGCACACCAAGCCTCCACCATCGCCGCCTCGTCCGCCTTGGCCCTGTCCAAAAGGGACAGGGACCATTTTGGGAACCCTCCTCCCCTGCTCCCGTTTGCCCTCCCCCCGGGGATGGGCAGTGACTGCACCCCTCCTGTGGAGACCCTCATCCTAATATATAGGTGATCGGAGAGGGTCTCCACGTCCTCCAGGACGCGCCAGTCTTCCACGCGCGCGGCAATGGCAGTGGTCGCGAACGTCACGTCCACGACCGAACCCCCCTGCCGCCGCACGCATGTATTTGCGCCGCCCTGATTCAGAACCTCGAGTCCTGTTGCCACCACCCAATCCCTGAGGACCGCCCCTCGCGGGTCCGTGATGGGGGAACCCCATGCCGAGCTCTTGGCATTGAGGTCCCCCAGGACCATCACTTGTCTCGGAGCAGCCCTCCTGACCACCCCCCCTAGGACTCCCAGGAATTGTTCAAAAGCACGTAGCGGCCTATTGGGGGAGAAGTACACCGCCAATAGTACGGTGTCACTCCCCCACTTGGCCGCCACAAATCCTGGGCCGCCCTCAATCTTCGACAAGGCGGGGAAGTCCCCAACCACCGGCACTACGATAGCCACCATTTCATCCGACGCCCCTACCCAATTAGGTAGAGGGGGGACGAAATAGGGCTCCGCAACAACCGCCACGCCAATCGCCCACTCCGCCATAGTCTGCATGAGCAGATCTTGAGCTCTGGCGGAGTGGTTGGCGTTTATCTGCAGGACCTCTAAATGCCGGTGTGCTGGCATTTAGTGGTCCATGCGGTTGTCCTCTGCTAGCCGGCCGGCGGCTACCTCTGTGTGGGAAGGGGGAGGCTGAGGACGACGGGGGGGTCGCGTCCTCAGGTCCCTACCTCTAGTTTCCGGGGGGAAACAACTATCGAGTGGTCAGCTGGAAGTTTTGCATGGGCGCACACCACGCACCATGCCTTTTCTTCCCAGCACTCTCTTGCTATGTGCCCCTCCCTGCTGCACCGGTAGCAGGATTTTGACCGGTCAACGCTGGAGGGGCATGTCTCTCGTGTGTGACCAACACCCATGCATCTGTAGCACCGCATAGGTGCTGGTCCGATCCTATTGATCTTGGCGGACGCCCAACCCACCTTGATCCGCCCTATCGCCAGGAGGGCTTTGGCCACCCGCACTGGGCACTGGATCAAAACAGATCCAGTTCCGTCGTACAGGGGGCGAATGCCGCCTACCTTTATTTGGGCCTGGTCACAGGCTCCTGCATTGGCAACGGCCAGCGCCACGGACTCCTTTGTCGCCGACTCATCTAGGCCAGCGATTTGGAGTCCGGTCTTTTTTGTAACGCGGCTCACGTCGGCCACGTCACCTACAATCTGCTGCAGTTTAGCAGCCAGATTATCAGCCGCATTCTCCTGGTCCTCTCCGGGGACTTCGATTACACGGGCCCCCGTCATAGAGGACCTGACCTTTACATGCTGCAGGCCCACTTCCTCCAAGCTCAGGGCATTGATCGCCCTGGCCATAGTGGCCTGTAGCGTGGTGGTGTTGGTGGCATCCTTTTTTAATGACACCACCACCGCCGCCGTCCTTGGAACGGCCAGCGCCCTCACTTTAGGCGCTGCCGTCTTTTTCTTGGGTGGCGCTTTGGGCGCTCTTGTCGAGGGGGCAGGCTTGGCCTTTGCCATGCCCTTCCCCTTCCCTTTCCCCTTCTTTACCACATCCACCCAGGATTCCTTAGGTGGACGTGGCGTTTGGGTCGAGGGGCATGATCCTCCTTCCGACGACCGAGCAACTCTCGGGGCGGCTCGCGGGGCCGGGACTGGAGCTTGGCGGGCGGGGGCAACTGCCTTTTTGGCAGTCTTGGCCTTTTGCGGCCTCCCGTCCCCCAGTCTTGCTACTGCCTCAGGCTGAGTAGTCCTCACCATAGGTGGGGCAGGCGAAGCAGTCCTCATCCTAGGTGGGGCAGGTGAGACCGTCCTCACTTTGGGAAGGGCCGGCACAGCCGATCCCACCACCCTCCTATCAGCCGCCAACGGGGGGCGCAAAATCGGCTCAGGCGGCAGGCGCCTGTTCACCTCCTCAAGGCGGGCATTGATCATGCTCCCCAAGGAGATGAACAGTTCCTTCTTTAGCTCTCCGATCGCCTCCGCCAGGTCCGCAGCAGAAAACTGCAAGGACGGTTTGGGTGGCGGGGCCGGAGACGCCGGAATCTCCCGCTCCGAGAACGCAGTCCGGAGCGCCTTCAGTTCCGCCAAGCAGTGAGTGAGTTGCTCCCGCATCCTCTTATTGTCCGCTTTAAGGATGCGGATCTCCTCACTTTCCGACTTGGCGGCCTCGACGTCGTCCATCGAGTCTAAAATCGTGTGGCAGGCACGATTCATCACGCCCCACACGTCTCCCTTCAAGTTCCCGGATCTTCGGGCCCCCTCTAAAATCTCCCTCGCTGCCTGTCGGGTTGCCTCGATTGGATCAGAAAACCGCAGAAATCCTGTCGGGCTTTCCCGGCGCGAGGGGGAGGTTGGTGATCGCGAACGCGAGCGCACCTTTCCTCCCTTTTTCCCTCCATTCGTTCCCTTAACCTCCTTCCCCCCCCTGGGGCGGAGCTCAGGAAAGTCCTTTCGGTATGCGGCGGCAGCGTCCGCTTCTTCCTCGAACTGGTAAATGTCCGGCTCTTGAAGCTTGGCCCTTGCTGCAGCCAACCCCGCATATGCCCCCTTGGGCTTTCCTCTACGGGCGGAGTTGATCTTTGGCCCGTACACGTGCCTTAGATCACCCTCCTCATCGTCCTCATGACCCCTCTTAGAGGCATGAGGGACCCTCTCAAAAACCTCTAACGAGTCCTCCGACTCACACCCAGAGGTGAGGATTTCTCCCCCTCCCTCCAGTGGATCCCCCCCTTTCTCAGTGTCAGAAGCCATACTGACCCCTTCTACCTTATTACCAAATTTGGTCTAAATCCGACTACTATGATCAAAACTAAGACCTAACCTAACCTTGAAATGGTCAAGTGCGAGTCGGATTTAGACTTTCCCATATAAAACCCGATTTAGCGCCTGAAATTTTCCTCTGAGCAATCAGAGCAAAAGTTTGAGGCTTTTTTCGGGCCACTTCCCGAGGTCGTAGCGACCTAGAAAAATAACCGAAAAATAGAAGATTTTTTGGACTATTTTTGAATACCTGAAATATTCACCAAAGATGAATAAGTTAAAAGAAATTAACAAAAAACAAAAAATTGAAAATTTTGAAAAAAGTGAAGTCCAAGAAATTGATCCCTCTCCTCACTAGTGGGTCAATAACTCTTGACTCAAAAATCACAGAGTCTTGGATCTTTCACAAAGATTTAAAACACAAAATTTCCTACCACTACAAAAAGTTTCAAAAAGATACGAGAAGCGCAACCTTTTTTAAACTACCCCCAAACTGAAGGGACTAGAAAAATCCTTCCAAAAATTTTGACCAAAAACTCACAATTTCCGAAATTTTATAATTCTAGTCTCCTTAAACCGAAATAAACGGGACCGACTCTATAGTTTGCGGAACCGTTGCCGCTATACCCGCCCAAAAAATGGGCAATTAAGGATGTTGGCAACCCCGACAAAACTAATTTTGAAAAATGTAAACAAACCCAAAATTTATAAAAAATTAAGGGCAAAAATTTACAATTTTCAAAAATCTAAAAAACCAAAACAAAAAATTCGACAATCTTGCCACCCCTTCCACGCGAAAGTCGACTATTGCCGCTACCTCCCAGCCCTAAAAAGGGCTCGGTACGACAACGGCAACAATTTTATTTCTGCGTTTGAAAAAGGTAAACAAACCGACGAAAACCAACCAAGTGCAAAAACCAAAAAACCGAATAACAAAGCCAAATCAACGTGTAATGCAGAATCAAAAACCGAAAACGAATGCCAAAAAAATGTAGTATTATGGTTCCGAAAATCGCAATAATCCGTGCAAGCACCTCCAAAATAGACCTCAACCTAACCTAACCTAACCTAACCTAACCTAACCTAACCTAACCTAACCTAACCTAACCTAACCTAACCTAACCTAACCTAACCTAACCTAACCTAACCTAACCTAACCTAACCTAACCTAACCTAACCTAACCTAACCTAACCTAACCTAACCTAACCTAACCTAACCTAACCTAACCTAACCTAACCTAACCTAACCTAACCTAACCTAACCTAACCTAACCTAACCTAACCTAACCTAACCTAACCTAACCTAACCTAACCTAACCTAACCTAACCTAACCTAACCTAACCTAACCTAACCTAACCTAACCTAACCTAACCTAACCTAACCTAACCTAACCTAACCTAACCTAACCTAACCTAACCTAACCTAACCTAACCTAACCTAACCTAACCTAACCTAACCTAACCTAACCTAACCTAACCTAACCTAACCTAACCTAACCTAACCTAACCTAACCTAACCTAACCTAACCTAACCTAACCTAACCTAACCTAACCTAACCTAACCTAACCTAACCTAACCTAACCTAACCTAACCTAACCTAACCTAACCTAACCTAACCTAACCTAACCTAACCTAACCTAACCTAACCTAACCTAACCTAACCTAACCTAACCTAACCTAACCTAACCTAACCTAACCTAACCTAACCTAACCTAACCTAACCTAACCTAACCTAACCTAACCTAACCTAACCTAACCTAACCTAACCTAACCTAACCTAACCTAACCTAACCTAACCTAACCTAACCTAACCTAACCTAACCTAACCTAACCTAACCTAACCTAACCTAACCTAACCTAACCTAACCTAACCTAACCTAACCTAACCTAACCTAACCTAACCTAACCTAACCTAACCTAACCTAACCTAACCTAACCTAACCTAACCTAACCTAACCTAACCTAACCTAACCTAACCTAACCTAACCTAACCTAACCTAACCTAACCTAACCTAACCTAACCTAACCTAACCTAACCTAACCTAACCTAACCTAACCTAACCTAACCTAACCTAACCTAACCTAACCTAACCTAACCTAACCTAACCTAACCTAACCTAACCTAACCTAACCTAACCTAACCTAACCTAACCTAACCTAACCTAACCTAACCTAACCTAACCTAACCTAACCTAACCTAACCTAACCTAACCTAACCTAACCTAACCTAACCTAACCTAACCTAACCTAACCTAACCTAACCTAACCTAACCTAACCTAACCTAACCTAACCTAACCTAACCTAACCTAACCTAACCTAACCTAACCTAACCTAACCTAACCTAACCTAACCTAACCTAACCTAACCTAACCTAACCTAACCTAACCTAACCTAACCTAACCTAACCTAACCTAACCTAACCTAACCTAACCTAACCTAACCTAACCTAACCTAACCTAACCTAACCTAACCTAACCTAACCTAACCTAACCTAACCTAACCTAACCTAACCTAACCTAACCTAACCTAACCTAACCTAACCTAACCTAACCTAACCTAACCTAACCTAACCTAACCTAACCTAACCTAACCTAACCTAACCTAACCTAACCTAACCTAACCTAACCTAACCTAACCTAACCTAACCTAACCTAACCTAACCTAACCTAACCTAACCTAACCTAACCTAACCTAACCTAACCTAACCTAACCTAACCTAACCTAACCTAACCTAACCTAACCTAACCTAACCTAACCTAACCTAACCTAACCTAACCTAACCTAACCTAACCTAACCTAACCTAACCTAACCTAACCTAACCTAACCTAACCTAACCTAACCTAACCTAACCTAACCTAACCTAACCTAACCTAACCTAACCTAACCTAACCTAACCTAACCTAACCTAACCTAACCTAACCTAACCTAACCTAACCTAACCTAACCTAACCTAACCTAACCTAACCTAACCTAACCTAACCTAACCTAACCTAACCTAACCTAACCTAACCTAACCTAACCTAACCTAACCTAACCTAACCTAACCTAACCTAACCTAACCTAACCTAACCTAACCTAACCTAACCTAACCTAACCTAACCTAACCTAACCTAACCTAACCTAACCTAACCTAACCTAACCTAACCTAACCTAACCTAACCTAACCTAACCTAACCTAACCTAACCTAACCTAACCTAACCTAACCTAACCTAACCTAACCTAACCTAACCTAACCTAACCTAACCTAACCTAACCTAACCTAACCTAACCTAACCTAACCTAACCTAACCTAACCTAACCTAACCTAACCTAACCTAACCTAACCTAACCTAACCTAACCTAACCTAACCTAACCTAACCTAACCTAACCTAACCTTTTTTTTTTTTTTTTTTTTTTTTTTTTTGCAAGGTGAAAAATGCTTTACGCATATCCCCCGCCATGGGAGTGACGGGGGGGTATGTGGGACTCACATCCCCTCCCCTTCTCCGAGCGAGAAGGAGTAGGGGAGTGTTACCCACTAAAAAACACCTTGGCGTACCCTCAAACCGGTTTGGTTGGACGCCGTGGAACCCGCGATTGGCATTCCCCACGACGTCCTCCGGCTGCCCCAGCCGTTGCCGGGGCTCCCCGCGCCAAAGGGGAGAAGGGCCGAGCACGCGTGGCCCCCCTCCCAGACCGCTGAGTGACTTGCCTACAGCAGGCAGGGGACTCCCATCCCCCACCTGCAGCCACTAAGGGTTAAGGCGCGCGGCAAAACGCCGCCGCCTCAACCCCTGCCGTCTGCGCCGGAGCGGATGCGCGAGAGGAGACTCTTCGCGCTCCCGCTCCGCGGCCTCCTTCTGCGAGATAACTGTCTCGCAAAAGGAGGCCACAGCCTCCCAAGACCTCTCGCTGCAGAGCATTGCCGAGACAATGCTGTAGAGCGAGAGGTCCTCCCGCTGTATAGCGAGTGCCATGGCGCCGCGCTCCGAACTCCAACGGCTGCACACCTGAAAGGTGTGCCGAGCCGTGTCGTCCGGATCGCCGCACTCATGGCACTGCGGGGTAGGCTCCCTCCCAATTTTGTGCAGGTAATGACCGAAACACCCATGTCCGGTCATTACCTGCACAAGCCGGAACGACGTAGCGCCGACTGCCCTCTCTAACCACAAGTCAACCGACGGGAGGATCGCCCCTATAGTACGGGTACCATAGGGGGAGTCCTCCAGGTCGGCCTTCCATCGTTCCCGCAGTCGACGCTCCGTCATTCGGCGCGTCTCCTCTACCTCCTCAGGGTCAGGGCGTTCACCCCTCGCCCGGGCCCTAGACCTAACCCTATAGGTCTCCGCCTGCACCTCTGCATCCAATTCCCAGGGCGGGGTGCAGGCGAGGAGGCAGGCCGCTGCGTGGGCCACGGTTACGTAGGCCCTCACCATCCGGAGGGCCACAACCCTCTGGGGCCTCCGCAGCAGGGCCCTGTTCCGGGCGGACAGCTTGTCCGCCCAGATTGGGGCCCCGTAGAGGGCCATGCTCCTTGTCACGCCGGCGTATAAACGCCGGCATAAGGAGCCTGGCCCACCCACATTGGGCAATAGCCGCCCCAGTGCCGAGGCGGCACCCACTATTCGGGGAGCAAGTTTGGAGAAATGCTCCCCGAAATCCCATTTGCGGTCCAATATTAGCCCCAGATATTTTATATGGGGCTTAATTATGACCGCCTCCCCCCCCAGGGTGAGCGCCGCGCCCGCCGGCAGCCTCCACCCTCGCCCCCCGAAGACTATGCCCTCAGTCTTCGGGAGGGCCACCTTTAGGCCGAGCCGCTCAATGCGATGAATCGCCAGCTCGGCCGCCACCTCCGCCCTCCTTGAGGTCTCCCTCAGGTTGCTTCCGCGCGCAGCCACCATCGTGTCGTCCGCATAACAGATTGTGACTGTGCGCGGAAGCAATTCCCCCCTGATGGCCCAGTCGTACCCCAGGTTCCAAAGAAGTGGACCGAGAACGGAACCCTGGGGCACGCCGCAGGCCATCCTCCTTTCCCCCCGTCGACCCTCCTTGCCCTCATAGAGCACTACCCTCTCGGTAAGGTAGTGCTCTATGACCCGCCGCAGGTAGTGAGGCACTTCGTGATACCGAAGTGCCTCACTTATCACCTCATAGGGGAGGGTGCCGAAGGCATTGGCGATGTCTAAAGACACCGCCACGACACCCTCTCCCCTGCCCGACGCGTCTTCACAGAAGTCCCTTAAGGACTTCAGCGCGTCGAGCGTAGACCGCCCCTCCCGGAACCCGAACTGTCTCTCCGAGACGTTCGGGCCGGCGGTCTCCAGGTGCTGCAGGATCCGGGAGGCCAGGATACGTTCGAACATTTTCCCGGCCTCATCCAGCAGCACGATGGGGCGGTAGGCGGACGGGCAGTCGGGGGGTCGACCCTCTTTACGGAGGAGGCATACTCTCCCCTCCTTCCATATCCTCGGGAACCTTCCCTCTCTCAGGCAGTCATCCATGATCTGCCTGAGGCGGTTCCCGAGATGTTTCAGGCTGATGAAGAGGACGCGACCGGGGACTCCATCGGGGCCCGGGGCTTTTTTACAGCCCCGGAGTCGGTCCTCTACCCTCTCGAACTCGTCATCGCTAATTGGTGCAATGACGAGTTCGGTATCCGGCTCCTCCACGGGCTCAGCCATCGATGGAGGAGTGATCGCAGGGGCTGGAGGGAACAGCCCCTCGATGACCCTCTGCAGTAAGGCGGGTTCAAGGGAGTCCATGGGGGGGGCAGTGCGCATCTTGTTGCGCACTACCCTGTAGGGCCGCCCCCATGGGTCCTTATCCAGGGTGGCCAAGAACGAGGCTTGTCCCTCATCCTTGGCCTTGGCGATCGCCACCTGGAGGGCCTTCTTTGCCACCTTGAGGGCCTGGTGGAGACCCTCTTCCTCTTGGGGGGTGTGCCGCCTACGCCTACAGTGCTGGTAGGCGTGGCGGGCACTATTGCTGGTGATTCGCAGGGCCGCAATCTCTGCGGACCACCAGTACACCCTCTTCCGAGAAGTCAGGCGTTTCGCCCGGGGCATAGCCGCATCGCACACCGCCTGCAGTGCGATGCGGAACCGAACGGCCCTTTCCTCGACTCCGAGGGCGGCGGGTGGGGCAGCACACCAAGCCTCCACCATCGCCGCCTCGTCCGCCTTGGCCCTGTCCAAAAGGGACAGGGACCATTTTGGGAACCCTCCTCCCCTGCTCCCGTTTGCCCTCCCCCCGGGGATGGGCAGTGACTGCACCCCTCCTGTGGAGACCCTCATCCTAATATATAGGTGATCGGAGAGGGTCTCCACGTCCTCCAGGACGCGCCAGTCTTCCACGCGCGCGGCAATGGCAGTGGTCGCGAACGTCACGTCCACGACCGAACCCCCCTGCCGCCGCACGCATGTATTTGCGCCGCCCTGATTCAGAACCTCGAGTCCTGTTGCCACCACCCAATCCCTGAGGACCGCCCCTCGCGGGTCCGTGATGGGGGAACCCCATGCCGAGCTCTTGGCATTGAGGTCCCCCAGGACCATCACTTGTCTCGGAGCAGCCCTCCTGACCACCCCCCCTAGGACTCCCAGGAATTGTTCAAAAGCACGTAGCGGCCTATTGGGGGAGAAGTACACCGCCAATAGTACGGTGTCACTCCCCCACTTGGCCGCCACAAATCCTGGGCCGCCCTCAATCTTCGACAAGGCGGGGAAGTCCCCAACCACCGGCACTACGATAGCCACCATTTCATCCGACGCCCCTACCCAATTAGGTAGAGGGGGGACGAAATAGGGCTCCGCAACAACCGCCACGCCAATCGCCCACTCCGCCATAGTCTGCATGAGCAGATCTTGAGCTCTGGCGGAGTGGTTGGCGTTTATCTGCAGGACCTCTAAATGCCGGTGTGCTGGCATTTAGTGGTCCATGCGGTTGTCCTCTGCTAGCCGGCCGGCGGCTACCTCTGTGTGGGAAGGGGGAGGCTGAGGACGACGGGGGGGTCGCGTCCTCAGGTCCCTACCTCTAGTTTCCGGGGGGAAACAACTATCTCCCCCCATAGAGTGGTCAGCTGGAAGTTTTGCATGGGCGCACACCACGCACCATGCCTTTTCTTCCCAGCACTCTCTTGCTATGTGCCCCTCCCTGCTGCACCGGTAGCAGGATTTTGACCGGTCAACGCTGGAGGGGCATGTCTCTCGTGTGTGACCAACACCCATGCATCTGTAGCACCGCATAGGTGCTGGTCCGATCCTATTGATCTTGGCGGACGCCCAACCCACCTTGATCCGCCCTATCGCCAGGAGGGCTTTGGCCACCCGCACTGGGCACTGGATCAAAACAGATCCAGTTCCGTCGTACAGGGGGCGAATGCCCCCTACCTTTATTTGGGCCTGGTCACAGGCTCCTGCATTGGCAACGGCCAGCGCCACGGACTCCTTTGTCGCCGACTCATCTAGGCCGGCGATTTGGAGTCCGGTCTTTTTTGTTACGCGGCTCACGTCGGCCACGTCACCTACAATCTGCTGCAGTTTAGCAGCAAGATTATCAGCCGCATTCTCCTGGTCCTCTCCGGGGACTTCGATTACACGGGCCCCCGTCATAGAGGACCTGACCTTTACATGCTGCAGGCCCACTTCCTCCAAGCTCAGGGCGTTGATCGCCCTGGCCATAGTGGCCTGTAGCGTGGTGGTGTTGGTGGCATCCTTTTTTAATGAAACCACCACCGCCGCCGTCCTTGGAACGGCCAGCGCCCTCACCTTAGGCGCTGCCGTCTTTTTCTTGGGTGGCGCTTTGGGCGCTCTTGTCGAGGGGGCAGGCTTGGCCTTCGCCGTGCCCTTCCCCTTCCCTTTCCCCTTCTTTACCACATCCACCCAGGATTCCTTAGGTGGACGTGGCGTTTGGGTCGAGGGGCATGATCCTCCTTCCGACGACCGAGCAACTCTCGGGGCGGCTCGCGGGGCCGGGACTGGAGCTTGGCGGGCGGGGGCAACTGCCTTTTTGGCAGTCTTGGCCTTTTGCGGCCTCCCGTCCCCCAGTCTTGCTACTGCCTCAGGCTGAGTAGTCCTCACCTTAGGTGGGGCAGGCGAAGCAGTCCTCATCCTAGGTGGGGCAGGTGAGACCGTCCTCACTTTGGGAAGGGCTGGCACAGCCGATCCCACCACCCTCCTATCAGCCGCCAACGGGGGGCGGAAAATCGGCTCAGGCGGCAGGCGCCTGTTCACCTCCTCAAGGCGGGCATTGATCATGCCCCCCAAGGAGACGAACAGTTCCTTCTTTAGTTCTCCGATCGCCTCCGCCAGGTCCGCAGCAGAAAACTGCAAGGACGCTTTGGGTGGCGGGGCCGGAGACGCCGGAATCTCCCGCTCCGAGAACGCAGTCCGGAGCGCCTTCAGTTCCGCCAAGCAGTGAGTGAGTTGCTCCCGCATCCTCTTATTGTCCGCTTTAAGGATGCGGATCTCCTCACTTTCCGACTTGGCGGCCTCGACGTCGTCCATCGAGTCTAAAATCGTGTGGCAGGCACGATTCATCGCGCCCCACACATCTCCCTTCAAATTACCGGATCTTCGGGCCCCCTCTAAAATCTCCCTCGCTGCCTGTCGGGTTGCCTCGATTGGATCTGAAAACCGCAGAAATTCTATCGGGCTTTCCCGGCGCGAGGGGGAGGTTGGTGATCGCGAACGCGAGCGCACCTTTCCTCCCTTTTTCCCTCCATTCGTTCCCTTAACCTCCTTCCCCCCCTTGGGGCGGAGCTCAGGAAAGTCCTTTCGGTATGCGGCGGCAGCGTCCGCTTCTTCCTCGAACTGATAAATGTCCGGCTCTTGTAGCTTGGCCCTTGCTGCAGCCAACCCCGCATATGCCCCCTTGGGCTTTCCTCTACGGGCGGAGTTGATCTTTGGCCCGTACACGTGCCTTAGATCACCCTCCTCATCATCCTCATGACCCCTCTTAGAGGCATGAGGGACCCTCTCATAAACATCTAACGAGTCCTCCGACTCACACCCAGAGGTGAGGATTTCTCCCCCTTCCTCCAGTGGATCCCCCCCTTTCTCAGTGTCAGAAGCCATACTGACCCCTTCCACCTAATTCCCAAATTTGGTCTAAATCCGACTACTACGATCAAAACTAAGACCTAACCTAACCTTGAAATGGTCAAGTGCGAGTCGGATTTAGACTTTCCCATATAAAACCCGATTTAGCGCCTGAAATTTTCCTCTGAGCAATCAGAGAAAAAGTTTGCCGCTTTTTTCGGGCCACTTCCCGAGGTCGTAGCGACCTAGAAAAATGACCAAAAAATAGAAGATTTTTTGGTCTATTTTCTAATACGTCTAGTATTCACCAAAAATGAATAGGTTAAAAGAAATTAACAAAAAACTAAAAAGGTAAAATTTTGAAAAAAGTGAAGTCCAAGAAATTGATCCCTCTCCTCACTAGTAGGTCAATAACTCTTGACTCAAAAATTACAGAGTCTTGGATCTTTCACGAAGATTTAAAAAACAAAATTTACTACACCTACAAAAAGTTTCAAAAAGATACGAGAAGCGCAACTTTTTTTAAAACTACCCCCAAACTGAAGGGACTAGAAAAATCCTTCCGAAAATTTTGAGCAAAAACTCACAATTTCCGAAATTTTATAATTCTAGTCTCCTTAAACCGAAATAAACGGGACCGACTCTATAGTTTGCGGAACCGTTGCCGCTATACCCGCCCAAAAAATGGGCAATTAAGGATGTTGGCAACCCCGACAAAACTATTTTTGAAAAATGTAAACAAACCCAAAATTTATAAAAAATTAAGGGCAAAAATTTACAATTTTCAAAAACCTAAAAAACCAAAACAAAAAATTCGACAATCTTGCCACCCTTTCCACGCGAAAGTCGACTATTGCCGCTACCTCCCAGCCCTAAAAAGGGCTCGGTACGACAACGGCAACAATTTTATTTCTGCGTTAGAAAAAGGTAAACAAACCGACGAAAACCAACCAAGTGCAAAAACCAAAAAACCGAATAACAAAGCCAAATCAACGTGTAATGCAGGATCAAAAACCGAAAACGAATGCCAAAAAAATGTAGTATTATGGTTCCGAAAATCGCAATAATCCGTGCAAGCACCTCCAACCTAACCTAACCTAACCTAACCTAACCTAACCTAACCTAACCTAACCTAACCTAACCTAACCTAACCTAACCTAACCTAACCTAACCTAACCTAACCTAACCTAACCTAACCTAACCTAACCTAACCTAACCTAACCTAACCTAACCTAACCTAACCTAACCTAACCTAACCTAACCTAACCTAACCTAACCTAACCTAACCTAACCTAACCTAACCTAACCTAACCTAACCTAACCTAACCTAACCTAACCTAACCTAACCTAACCTAACCTAACCTAACCTAACCTAACCTAACCTAACCTAACCTAACCTAACCTAACCTAACCTAACCTAACCTAACCTAACCTAACCTAACCTAACCTAACCTAACCTAACCTAACCTAACCTAACCTAACCTAACCTAACCTAACCTAACCTAACCTAACCTAACCTAACCTAACCTAACCTAACCTAACCTAACCTAACCTAACCTAACCTAACCTAACCTAACCTAACCTAACCTAACCTAACCTAACCTAACCTAACCTAACCTAACCTAACCTAACCTAACCTAACCTAACCTAACCTAACCTAACCTAACCTAACCTAACCTAACCTAACCTAACCTAACCTAACCTAACCTAACCTAACCTAACCTAACCTAACCTAACCTAACCTAACCTAACCTAACCTAACCTAACCTAACCTAACCTAACCTAACCTAACCTAACCTAACCTAACCTAACCTAACCTAACCTAACCTAACCTAACCTAACCTAACCTAACCTAACCTAACCTAACCTAACCTAACCTAACCTAACCTAACCTAACCTAACCTAACCTAACCTAACCTAACCTAACCTAACCTAACCTAACCTAACCTAACCTAACCTAACCTAACCTAACCTAACCTAACCTAACCTAACCTAACCTAACCTAACCTAACCTAACCTAACCTAACCTAACCTAACCTAACCTAACCTAACCTAACCTAACCTAACCTAACCTAACCTAACCTAACCTAACCTAACCTAACCTAACCTAACCTAACCTAACCTAACCTAACCTAACCTAACCTAACCTAACCTAACCTAACCTAACCTAACCTAACCTAACCTAACCTAACCTAACCTAACCTAACCTAACCTAACCTAACCTAACCTAACCTAACCTAACCTAACCTAACCTAACCTAACCTAACCTAACCTAACCTAACCTAACCTAACCTAACCTAACCTAACCTAACCTAACCTAACCTAACCTAACCTAACCTAACCTAACCTAACCTAACCTAACCTAACCTAACCTAACCTAACCTAACCTAACCTAACCTAACCTAACCTAACCTAACCTAACCTAACCTAACCTAACCTAACCTAACCTAACCTAACCTAACCTAACCTAACCTAACCTAACCTAACCTAACCTAACCTAACCTAACCTAACCTAACCTAACCTAACCTAACCTAACCTAACCTAACCTAACCTAACCTAACCTAACCTAACCTAACCTAACCTAACCTAACCTAACCTAACCTAACCTAACCTAACCTAACCTAACCTAACCTAACCTAACCTAACCTAACCTAACCTAACCTAACCTAACCTAACCTAACCTAACCTAACCTAACCTAACCTAACCTAACCTAACCTAACCTAACCTAACCTAACCTAACCTAACCTAACCTAACCTAACCTAACCTAACCTAACCTAACCTAACCTAACCTAACCTAACCTAACCTAACCTAACCTAACCTAACCTAACCTAACCTAACCTAACCTAACCTAACCTAACCTAACCTAACCTAACCTAACCTAACCTAACCTAACCTAACCTAACCTAACCTAACCTAACCTAACCTAACCTAACCTAACCTAACCTAACCTAACCTAACCTAACCTAACCTAACCTAACCTAACCTAACCTAACCTAACCTAACCTAACCTAACCTAACCTAACCTAACCTAACCTAACCTAACCTAACCTAACCTAACCTAACCTAACCTAACCTAACCTAACCTAACCTAACCTAACCTAACCTAACCTAACCTAACCTAACCTAACCTAACCTAACCTAACCTAACCTAACCTAACCTAACCTAACCTAACCTAACCTAACCTAACCTAACCTAACCTAACCTAACCTAACCTAACCTAACCTAACCTAACCTAACCTAACCTAACCTAACCTAACCTAACCTAACCTAACCTAACCTAACCTAACCTAACCTAACCTAACCTAACCTAACCTAACCTAACCTAACCTAACCTAACCTAACCTAACCTAACCTAACCTAACCTAACCTAACCTAACCTAACCTAACCTAACCTAACCTAACCTAACCTAACCTAACCTAACCTAACCTAACCTAACCTAACCTAACCTAACCTAACCTAACCTAACCTAACCTAACCTAACCTAACCTAACCTAACCTAACCTAACCTAACCTAACCTAACCTAACCTAACCTAACCTAACCTAACCTAACCTAACCTAACCTAACCTAACCTAACCTAACCTAACCTAACCTAACCTAACCTAACCTAACCTAACCTAACCTAACCTAACCTAACCTAACCTAACCTAACCTAACCTAACCTAACCTAACCTAACCTAACCTAACCTAACCTAACCTAACCTAACCTAACCTAACCTAACCTAACCTAACCTAACCTAACCTAACCTAACCTAACCTAACCTAACCTAACCTAACCTAACCTAACCTAACCTAACCTAACCTAACCTAACCTAACCTAACCTAACCTAACCTAACCTAACCTAACCTAACCTAACCTAACCTAACCTAACCTAACCTAACCTAACCTAACCTAACCTAACCTAACCTAACCTAACCTAACCTAACCTAACCTAACCTAACCTAACCTAACCTAACCTAACCTAACCTAACCTAACCTAACCTAACCTAACCTAACCTAACCTAACCTAACCTAACCTAACCTAACCTAACCTAACCTAACCTAACCTAACCTAACCTAACCTAACCTAACCTAACCTAACCTAACCTAACCTAACCTAACCTAACCTAACCTAACCTAACCTAACCTAACCTAACCTAACCTAACCTAACCTAACCTAACCTAACCTAACCTAACCTAACCTAACCTAACCTTTTTTTTTTTTTTTTTTTTTTTTTTTTTTTTTTTTTTTTTTTTTTTTTGACAGGGTGGAAAATGCTTTATGCATTCCCCTCACCATGGGAGTGGCGAGGGGATATGTGGGACTCACCCCGTCACCCCCCCTCCGAATGAGAGGGGGCATCGGAGCGCAACCCACTAAAAACCACCCTGGCGTACCCCCCTGCCGGATTGGCAAGACGCCGTGGAACCCGCCAAAGCTTTCTCCACGACGTCTACCGGCCGCCCCAGCTATTTGCCGGGGCTTCCCGCGTCGAGGGAGAGAGAGGCCGAGTACGCGTGGCCCCTCTCCCAGACCGCCCAGTGGCTAGCCTACGGCGGGCGAGGGACTCCCATCCCCCACCCGCAGCCACTAAGGGTTGAGGCGAGCGGCAAAACGTCGCCGCCTCACCCCTTGCCGTCTACGCCGGAGCGGATGCGCGTGAGGAGACTCCTCGCGCTCACGCTCCGAGGCCTCCTTCTGCGAGATGACACACTCGCAGAAGGAGGCCACAGCCCTCCAGGACCCGTCGCTGCACAGCATTGCAGACACAACGCTGTGCAGGGAGAGGTCCTGTCGCCCTATGGCCAGTGCCATAGTGCGGCGCTCCGCACTCCACCGGCTGCACACCTCGAGGGTGTGCTGAGCCGTGTCGTCCGGATCGCCGCACTCATGGCACTGCGGACCGGGCTCCCTCCCAATGTTGTGCAGGTAATGACCGAAGCATCCGTGTCCGGTCAATACCTGCACAAGCCGGTATGATGTAGCACCGACTGCCCTCCCCAACCAGGTGTCAAACGACGGGAGGATCGCCCCTATGGTCCGGGTTCCATAGGGGGCGTCCCCCAGGTTCGCTTTCCACCTGTCCCGCAGTCGGCGCTCCATCATCCGGCGCGTCTCCTCAACCTCCTCAGGGTCCGGGCGTTCTCCCCTCGCCCGGGCCCTGGACCTAACTGCATAGGTCTCTGCCTGCACCTCTGCGTCCAACTCCCAGGGCGGGGTGCAGGCGAGGAGGCAGGCCGCGGCGTGGGCCACCGTCATGTAGGCCCTCACAATTCGGAGGGCCACCACCCGCTGTGGCCTCTGTAGCAGGGCCCTGTTCCGGGCGGACAGCTTGTCCGCCCAGATGGGGGCCCCGTACAGAGCCATGCTCCTTGTAACGCCGGCATATAGCCGGCGGCACAAGGAGCCCGGCCCACCCACGTTCGGCAGAAGCCGACCCAGCGCCGACGCGGCGCCCACAATTCGGGGAGCTAACTGCGAAAAGTGCTCCCCGAAATTCCAGCGTCGGTCCAGGACAAGCCCCAGATATTTTATATGGGGCTTGATCGGGACCGACTCCCCCCCCAAGGTGAGCGCCGCGCCCGCTGGCAGCCTCCACCCCCGCCCCCCGAAGACTATCGCCTCAGTCTTCGGGAGGGCCACCCTCAGGCCGAGCCGACCAATCCGGTAAATGGTCAGCTCGGCCGCCGCTTCCGCCCGGCACAGCGCCTCCCTCATGTCGGTCCCACGCACGGCCACCATGGTGTCATCTGCATAGCAGATGGTGGCCGTCCGTGGGAGCAACTCCCCCCTGATGGCCCAATCGTACCCCAGGTTCCATAAAAGCGGACCGAGCACGGAACCTTGGGGTACGCCACAGGCCATCTCCGTCGACCCCCGTCGACCGTCCCTCTGCTCATAGAGCACTACCCGCTCGGTGAGGTAGTGCTCTATGATCCGCCGCAGGTAGGGAGGCACTTGATGGTAAATTAGTGCCTCCCTTATCACCCCATAGGGGAGGGTGCCAAACGCGTTGGCGATGTCCAACGACACCGCCACTACACCCTCCCCTCTGCTCGACGCGTACTCACAGAAGTCCCTAAGGGACTTCAGCGCGTCGAGCGTAGACCGCCCTTCCCTAAACCCGAACTGTCTGTCTGAGACGTTCGGGCCGGCGGTCTCCAAGTGCTGCTGGATCCTGTAGGCCAGGATCCTCTCCATCATCTTCCCGGCCTCATCCAGCAGCACTATGGGGCGATAGGCAGAAGGACTGTCGGGGGGTCGACCCTCTTTTCGGAGGAGGCAGAGCCTCCCCTCCTTCCACACCCTCGGGAACCGTCCCTCCCTCAGGCAGTCGTCCATCAACTCCCTGAGTCGGTCCCCGAGGTGTTTAAGGGCGATGGGGAGCACCTTACCCGGTACTCCGTCGGGCCCCGGGGCTTTCTTGCAGCCCCGGAGCCGGTCCACCGCCCTGTCGAACTCGTCATCGCTTACCGGCGCGATGGCGAGTTCGAGTGGGTCCTCCAAGTCCCCCGGTGGCTCGGTCATCACCGGGGGAGTTATCGAGGGAGCTGCCGGAAACAGTCCCTCGATGACCCTCCTCAGGAGGGGGGGTTCCAAGGAGTCCATGGGGGGGGCGGTGCGCATTTTGTTGCGCACCACCCTGTACGGCCTCCCCCACGGATCCCCGTCCAGCGTGGCCAAGAATGACTCGTGTGCGTCATCCTTGGCCTTCGCTATGGACAGGACGAGGGCCCCCTTAGCTTCTTTGAGGGCCTCGTAGAGCCCCTCCTCCTCCTCGGCGGTGTGCCGCCTGCGCCTACAGTGTTGGTAGGCGCGGCGGGCACTGTTACTGGTGGTCCGCAGGGCCGCAATATCTGCGGACCACCAGTATACCTTCCTCCGGGCAAAAAGGCGCCTCGCCCGGGGCATGGCGGCTCCGCAGACGGCCTGTAACGCCGAGCGGAACCGGCTGGCCCTCTCCTCCACACCTAAGGCGGCGGGTGGGGCAGCACACCATGCCTCCACCATCGCCGCCTCGTCCGCCTTGGCCCTGTCCAGAAGGGACAGGGACCACTTGGGGAACTCTTCCGCCCCCCCTCTACGCCCCCCCCCTGGGATGGGTGGCGGCTGGCCCCCTCTTGTGGAGACCCTCAATCTGATGTACAGATGGTCAGAGAGGGTCTCCACGTCCTCCAGGACACGCCAATCCGTTAGGCGTGCGGCAATGGCAGGGGTCGCGAACGTTACGTCCACGATGGACCCCCCCTGCCGCCGCACGCAAGTGTTGGCGCTGCCCTGGTTTAGGACCACTAGGCCCGTTGCCGCCACCCAATCCCTCAGCACACCCCCGCGCGCGTCCGTTATGGGGGAACCCCACGCCGCGCTTTTGGCGTTGAGGTCCCCCAGGACTATTATTTGGCGCGGGGCCGCCCTCCGCACGACCCCCCCCAGGACCCCCAGGAAGACCTCGAAGGCGGCCAGCGGCCTATTGGGGGAGAAGTACACCGCAACAAGTACGGTGTCACTCCCCCATTTGGCCGCCACAAACCCTGGGCCGCCCTCTAACCTGATAAGGGGGGGACCGTTGCCGACCGCCGGCACAACCACGGCAACCCACTCGTCCGTCGACCCTACCCAATTGGGTAGGGGAGGGACGAAGTAGGGCTCCGCCACCACCGCAACGTCAATCGACCACTCCGCCATAGCTTGCATGAGCAAGTCTTGTGCTCTGGCGGAGTGATTGACGTTGACCTGCAGGAGCTCTAAATGGTGTGCTGGCATTTAGAGCTCCATGCGGGTCACTTCGATGGCCCGGCCGGCGGCTGCTTCCGCGGGGGCGTCTGTACTCGGAACGGGGGGGCGGGGCCGCTGCGGTCTCGTCTCCCTTCCCTTCGTTACTGGGGGGAAACAGTTCTTTCCCCCCAGCATGTGCTTGGCCGGGAGTTTGGCCTGGTGGCACACGGCACACCACGCCTTCTCCCAGCACTCCCCCATTTTGTGCCCCTCCTTGCTGCACCGGAAGCAGTAATTGCTCCGGTCTATTTTGGAGGGGCACAGCTCCCTCGAGTGGCCGACACCGTAGCACATGAAACACCTCATCGGTGTCGGCCCCACTGTTGTGACCCTGGCGGAGGCCCAGCCCACCAGGATCCTGCCTGCCTTCTGTAGGGCCACCGCAGCCAGCACGGGGCACTGGACCAAGACTGACCCAGTGCCATCGTATAGGGCGCGGACAGCCCCCACCTTCACCTGCGCGGGCAGGCACGCTCCCGCCGCGGCGACGGCCTGCGCCACCGACTCCTTCGTGGCCGACTCGTCCAGGCCGGCAATTTGAATGCCGGCCATCTTGACGGGGCGGCTCACGTCAGCGTCATCGCCGACTATCCCTTGCAGCTTGGCTGCCAGGGTGTCGGCGATTTCGTGGCCTCTCTCCCCTGGGACCTCGATGACTCGGGACCCCGTCATGGAGGTCCTGACCCTCACGCTCTGCAGGCCCACCTCCTTGAGGCTAAGGCCGTTGATGGCCTTAGCCATGGTGGCCTGCAGAGTGGTGGTGGCCCCCGGCTTGAGGGAGACCACCACTGCCGCCGTCTTGGGGACGGACAGCTTCACGGGTCTGGGCCCGGTCGCCGCCTTCCCGGCCTTCTTGCTAGGGGGAGGGGGGGGGGCCTTGGCTTTCCCCTTCCCCTTCTTCTTCACCACCTGCGACCACGACATCTGCGTGGGCGGAGGTGGCGTTTGGCCCGAGGGGCCGGGTCCTCCCTCCGAGGGCCGAAGGGCTCTCGGGGCCGGGGCAGCCTTGGCGGCCTTAGCGGGCTTCCTGGGGGCCTGAACAGGGGCAGGGGGTGGAGCCGCCGCCTTCTTGGCCACCTTTGTTTTCGGCTGCCCATCGCCTAGTCTGGCCCTGGCTACTGGCTCGAGAGCTTTAACCAGGGCTGGAGGCGGCGGGGCAGGCCCTGCAACCTTCCGCTGGGGGGGGGCGGGGGCCGCCACAGCGGGCTTTACGGCCCGCTTGTCGTGCGCCAACGGGGGGCGGAGGATGGGCTCCGCCGGGAGGCGCCTGCTCACCTCCTCTATCCTATCATTAACCATCCTCCCGAGGCTGAGGAACAGGTCTCGCTTCATCTCCTCGATGGCCTCGGTCAGTTCGGCGGTGCCGAACTGCAGGGCGGCAGCAACGGGCGCCGGAGCAGCCGGGATCTCCCGCTCACTGAAGGCGGTGCGGAGCGCCTTCAATTCCGCCGAGTTGAGAGCGAGTTGCTCCCGCATCCTTTTGTTATCCGCTTTCAGGATGCGGATCTCCTCGCTCTCGGACCTGGCCGCCTCGACCTCGTCCATCGACCCCAGAATGGTGTGGCAGGCCCGGTTCATCCGCCCCCATACCTCCCCCTTCAAGTTTCCGGATACCCTAGCGGCCTCGAGGATATCCCTTGCCGCCATACGGGTGGCGTCTATTGGGTCAGCCTCCTGCCGACCCTCTAGGCCATCCATGGGCTCGGGGGAACGCGAGGCCGATCGGGAAAGCGACACCGAGCGCGAGCGCGAGACCGAGCGAGAGCGATTGCCACCCTTGGCACCTTCCCCCTTCCTTCCCCCCTTTCCACCCTTGGGGCGGAGTTCGGGAAAGTCCCTCCTGTACTTGGCGGCAGGATCAGGATCAGCTCCCTCCTCGAAATGAGGCTCGAGCTGATAGAGCTTTGCTCTTAACCTTGCCGCCGCCAAGCCCGCGTAAGCCCCCTTGGGCTTCCCCCTCGCCGCCGAGTTGACCTTAGGCCCCTGAGGAGGCTTGGGGTCATCCGACCTATTGGTATGCGCCCTTTTGCAGGTCGAAGGGATGAGAATCTCTTCGACCTCAATGACGCCGTCATCCCCGGAGTCGGAACCTGAAGTAGTTCCTCCCCCCTCCGGTGGACCCAACCCTTTTTTTGTAGGCGAGGCCATGCCGGCCCCTCCTACCTGAATACAAAATCTGGTCCAAATCCGACCTCTAAGATCGGAGTTTAGACCAAACCTAACTTAAAAGTGGTCAAGTGGGAGTCGGTTTGCTATTTTCCCATACAAACTTGGGTTGAGCGCCTGAAATAGAAAAAATAGCAAAGTGAGGAAAAGTTTGTCCCCACTTTTGACCCACTTGCCGACGTCGCAGGAGGTTGGTTTAAAAACCAAAAGGTAGTGCTAGCTTGCGCCTCGCTACGTAAAACCTAAAAACCTATTAAAGGTAAAAAGGTAAAAAGATATCGACTTTACAAACTCAACCGAATTTGATAAGTTTGTAAAGTGAAAATCCCCACACGCCTTACCGTACAGAACGGTAAATAACTTTTGACCTGTAGGTCAAAAAGTTAAAAAGTCTGTACACAAAATTTTAAAAGATAAATTTCCTACCCGGAGCTTGTTGTTTTAAATTTTTACAATGAGCGTAAACAATTTAAAACAACCACCAAACCCAAAAAAGTAAGAAGTTATTTTTCAAAACTTTGAGTGAAAACTCGAAGTTTTGAAAAATTGAAATTTAAATACAAAAATTAGAAAAACGAAACAAACACAACGCTATAATTAGCGGAACCGGTGCCGGTACTCCCGCCCAAAAACTGGGCAAGGTGGAATAACGGCAACCCCGACAAAATTACAACGAAAAAATGTAAACAAACCCTAAAACTAAAGAAAAATTAAAGTGAAAATTTACAAATTGGCAAGGCCAGTACTTCCGAAACTTTCGTTCCGAAAATTACCAAACCTACACCGACAAAACAAACAAAGTCTCTGCTACCTCCTAGCCCTGAAAAGGGCTCGGAAAATAGACAAATAAACAAACCACAGAATATACAAAAACGTACAAAATCCAACAAAAAATTACCAACCGCAAATGCAAATCAGTCAAGAATAACGCCAAGTCGTGTGTGAAAGAAGAATCGAAAGCAGTATCCAGTAAGCAAAAAAATGTCGTCTTTGGTAACCGAATATCGCATAAATCCTTCCACTAGCACCCGAGAAACAACCTCAACCTAACCTAACCTAACCTAACCTAACCTAACCTAACCTAACCTAACCTAACCTAACCTAACCTAACCTAACCTAACCTAACCTAACCTAACCTAACCTAACCTAACCTAACCTAACCTAACCTAACCTAACCTAACCTAACCTAACCTAACCTAACCTAACCTAACCTAACCTAACCTAACCTAACCTAACCTAACCTAACCTAACCTAACCTAACCTAACCTAACCTAACCTAACCTAACCTAACCTAACCTAACCTAACCTAACCTAACCTAACCTAACCTAACCTAACCTAACCTAACCTAACCTAACCTAACCTAACCTAACCTAACCTAACCTAACCTAACCTAACCTAACCTAACCTAACCTAACCTAACCTAACCTAACCTAACCTAACCTAACCTAACCTAACCTAACCTAACCTAACCTAACCTAACCTAACCTAACCTAACCTAACCTAACCTAACCTAACCTAACCTAACCTAACCTAACCTAACCTAACCTAACCTAACCTAACCTAACCTAACCTAACCTAACCTAACCTAACCTAACCTAACCTAACCTAACCTAACCTAACCTAACCTAACCTAACCTAACCTAACCTAACCTAACCTAACCTAACCTAACCTAACCTAACCTAACCTAACCTAACCTAACCTAACCTAACCTAACCTAACCTAACCTAACCTAACCTAACCTAACCTAACCTAACCTAACCTAACCTAACCTAACCTAACCTAACCTAACCTAACCTAACCTAACCTAACCTAACCTAACCTAACCTAACCTAACCTAACCTAACCTAACCTAACCTAACCTAACCTAACCTAACCTAACCTAACCTAACCTAACCTAACCTAACCTAACCTAACCTAACCTAACCTAACCTAACCTAACCTAACCTAACCTAACCTAACCTAACCTAACCTAACCTAACCTAACCTAACCTAACCTAACCTAACCTAACCTAACCTAACCTAACCTAACCTAACCTAACCTAACCTAACCTAACCTAACCTAACCTAACCTAACCTAACCTAACCTAACCTAACCTAACCTAACCTAACCTAACCTAACCTAACCTAACCTAACCTAACCTAACCTAACCTAACCTAACCTAACCTAACCTAACCTAACCTAACCTAACCTAACCTAACCTAACCTAACCTAACCTAACCTAACCTAACCTAACCTAACCTAACCTAACCTAACCTAACCTAACCTAACCTAACCTAACCTAACCTAACCTAACCTAACCTAACCTAACCTAACCTAACCTAACCTAACCTAACCTAACCTAACCTAACCTAACCTAACCTAACCTAACCTAACCTAACCTAACCTAACCTAACCTAACCTAACCTAACCTAACCTAACCTAACCTAACCTAACCTAACCTAACCTAACCTAACCTAACCTAACCTAACCTAACCTAACCTAACCTAACCTAACCTAACCTAACCTAACCTAACCTAACCTAACCTAACCTAACCTAACCTAACCTAACCTAACCTAACCTAACCTAACCTAACCTAACCTAACCTAACCTAACCTAACCTAACCTAACCTAACCTAACCTAACCTAACCTAACCTAACCTAACCTAACCTAACCTAACCTAACCTAACCTAACCTAACCTAACCTAACCTAACCTAACCTAACCTAACCTAACCTAACCTAACCTAACCTAACCTAACCTAACCTAACCTAACCTAACCTAACCTAACCTAACCTAACCTAACCTAACCTAACCTAACCTAACCTAACCTAACCTAACCTAACCTAACCTAACCTAACCTAACCTAACCTAACCTAACCTAACCTAACCTAACCTAACCTAACCTAACCTAACCTAACCTAACCTAACCTAACCTAACCTAACCTAACCTAACCTAACCTAACCTAACCTAACCTAACCTAACCTAACCTAACCTAACCTAACCTAACCTAACCTAACCTAACCTAACCTAACCTAACCTAACCTAACCTAACCTAACCTAACCTAACCTAACCTAACCTAACCTAACCTAACCTAACCTAACCTAACCTAACCTAACCTAACCTAACCTAACCTAACCTAACCTAACCTAACCTAACCTAACCTAACCTAACCTAACCTAACCTAACCTAACCTAACCTAACCTAACCTAACCTAACCTAACCTAACCTAACCTAACCTAACCTAACCTAACCTAACCTAACCTAACCTAACCTAACCTAACCTAACCTAACCTAACCTAACCTAACCTAACCTAACCTAACCTAACCTAACCTAACCTAACCTAACCTAACCTAACCTAACCTAACCTAACCTAACCTAACCTAACCTAACCTAACCTAACCTAACCTAACCTAACCTAACCTAACCTAACCTAACCTAACCTAACCTAACCTAACCTAACCTAACCTAACCTAACCTAACCTAACCTAACCTAACCTAACCTAACCTAACCTAACCTAACCTAACCTAACCTAACCTAACCTAACCTAACCTAACCTAACCTAACCTAACCTAACCTAACCTAACCTAACCTAACCTAACCTAACCTAACCTAACCTAACCTAACCTAACCTAACCTAACCTAACCTAACCTAACCTAACCTAACCTAACCTAACCTAACCTAACCTAACCTAACCTAACCTAACCTAACCTAACCTAACCTAACCTAACCTAACCTAACCTAACCTAACCTAACCTAACCTAACCTAACCTAACCTAACCTAACCTAACCTAACCTAACCTAACCTAACCTAACCTAACCTAACCTAACCTAACCTAACCTAACCTAACCTAACCTAACCTAACCTAACCTAACCTAACCTAACCTAACCTAACCTAACCTAACCTAACCTAACCTAACCTAACCTAACCTAACCTAACCTAACCTAACCTAACCTAACCTAACCTAACCTAACCTAACCTAACCTAACCTAACCTAACCTAACCTAACCTAACCTAACCTAACCTAACCTAACCTAACCTAACCTAACCTAACCTAACCTAACCTAACCTAACCTAACCTAACCTAACCTAACCTAACCTAACCTAACCTAACCTAACCTAACCTAACCTAACCTAACCTAACCTAACCTAACCTAACCTAACCTAACCTAACCTAACCTAACCTAACCTAACCTAACCTAACCTAACCTAACCTAACCTAACCTAACCTAACCTAACCTAACCTAACCTAACCTAACCTAACCTAACCTAACCTAACCTAACCTAACCTAACCTAACCTAACCTAACCTAACCTAACCTAACCTAACCTAACCTAACCTAACCTAACCTAACCTAACCTAACCTAACCTAACCTAACCTAACCTAACCTAACCTAACCTAACCTAACCTAACCTAACCTAACCTAACCTAACCTAACCTAACCTAACCTAACCTAACCTAACCTAACCTAACCTAACCTAACCTAACCTAACCTAACCTAACCTAACCTAACCTAACCTAACCTAACCTAACCTAACCTAACCTAACCTAACCTAACCTAACCTAACCTAACCTAACCTAACCTAACCTAACCTAACCTAACCTAACCTAACCTAACCTAACCTAACCTAACCTAACCTAACCTAACCTAACCTAACCTAACCTAACCTAACCTAACCTAACCTAACCTAACCTAACCTAACCTAACCTAACCTAACCTAACCTAACCTAACCTAACCTAACCTAACCTAACCTAACCTAACCTAACCTAACCTAACCTAACCTAACCTAACCTAACCTAACCTAACCTAACCTAACCTAACCTAACCTAACCTAACCTAACCTAACCTAACCTAACCTAACCTAACCTAACCTAACCTAACCTAACCTAACCTAACCTAACCTAACCTAACCTAACCTAACCTAACCTAACCTAACCTAACCTAACCTAACCTAACCTAACCTAACCTAACCTAACCTAACCTAACCTAACCTAACCTAACCTAACCTAACCTAACCTAACCTAACCTAACCTAACCTAACCTAACCTAACCTAACCTAACCTAACCTAACCTAACCTAACCTAACCTAACCTAACCTAACCTAACCTAACCTAACCTAACCTAACCTAACCTAACCTAACCTAACCTAACCTAACCTAACCTAACCTAACCTAACCTAACCTAACCTAACCTAACCTAACCTAACCTAACCTAACCTAACCTAACCTAACCTAACCTAACCTAACCTAACCTAACCTAACCTAACCTAACCTAACCTAACCTAACCTAACCTAACCTAACCTAACCTAACCTAACCTAACCTAACCTAACCTAACCTAACCTAACCTAACCTAACCTAACCTAACCTAACCTAACCTAACCTAACCTAACCTAACCTAACCTAACCTAACCTAACCTAACCTAACCTAACCTAACCTAACCTAACCTAACCTAACCTAACCTAACCTAACCTAACCTAACCTAACCTAACCTAACCTAACCTAACCTAACCTAACCTAACCTAACCTAACCTAACCTAACCTAACCTAACCTAACCTAACCTAACCTAACCTAACCTAACCTAACCTAACCTAACCTAACCTAACCTAACCTAACCTAACCTAACCTAACCTAACCTAACCTAACCTAACCTAACCTAACCTAACCTAACCTAACCTTTTTTTTTTTTTTTTTTTTTTTTTTTTTTTGTCCGGGGGAAAATCCTCATGGATACCACCACGTCACGGGGGGGCGTGGTAGTTATGTGAGACTCCTACTCACTAAAAACCCCCGGGTGTTCCTCTCTCCGCCATGTGGCAGGGTACGAGTAGCGCTTTCGCCTGCTTTCGATTCCCTGCCAGGCGGTTGCCTGCACTGCAGACCCTGCAGCTTTTCCCGTTAGTCCCTTCCACCGTTAGTAGCGTGCCGGGAACACTTGGCACGCCACCCACCATCGAGGACCCTAGTCCGGACGACGATAGAACGTCCCCGTTTCTACCGTCCGGAAGTCCTCTCTATGGCGGCAGGCGACGGTCGTGAGCCAGTCGCCTGCGGCCCACTCTCTTGCGCCGTTGTTGGGACGCTCCCTCAGCGTCCTCTCTCGCACGCTCTGCGCACTCCTTCTGCGTCATTACGTCCTCGCAGAAAGAGCACGCTGCCCGCCACGCATCATCACTCCTGACCATGGCCCTTACCACCGTCGGCAACGTCAAGTCGTCACCGACAACCGCGACCAGGTCTGCGCGCGGTTCTCCCCAAGCTGGACACTGCTCTAAGGTGTGCTGAGCAGTGTCTTCGGTTTCGCCACAGTCATGGCACTCCGCCGTCGGCTCTCTTCCGGCTATGCGGCAAAGGTACTTTCCGAAGCACCCGTGCCCGGAAAGCACCTGTGTCAGCCGGAAGGTCAGCTGCCCGTGATCGCGGTCGAGCCATTCTGATAGGATCGGTCGTATGGCGGCCACCGTAAGGAGGCCCGCAGTTGGAGCCTGCAACCTCATTCCCCAATCCGCAACTGCCTCAAGGCGCAGTTCGTCGCGTCGCGCCTGGATCTCACGTGGTGCTGGCCAATGACCACGGTCTCTTGCATCCTCCTGCCAGGCATGCACTTCGGCAAGGGTTTTTGCCTCCAAGTCCCAGGGCATTGAGCCAGCCAGCACACAGGCCGCCTCTGTAGATATTGTACGATAGCCTCGTATGGCCCTGATAGCCATTGCCCGCTGCGGTTTAAGCAGCAAGGCAGAGATCCGGCTATTCAAGGCATCCACCCACACTGGTGCTCCATACAAGGCCATCGATCGAACCACGCCCATGTACAGCCGCCTGCACGAAGTCTTAGGCCCCCCCAGGTTTGGGAGTATACGCCCAAGAGCAGCAGCTGCACCTAACAACTTCGGCATTAGACGCTGGAAGTGTGGCAGGAAGCTCCACCGGCTGTCAAGGACAATGCCTAGGTACCGCATCGTCGACTCGACTTCGATGGTGACTCCCCCCACCACAATGTGCGCACCCGCCGGAGGTGCTCTTCGAGGGCCATGGAAGCAGATGGCCTCAGACTTGCTTAATGCCACCTCCAGCCCCAGCCGCCTGATCCTGTCAACCACCTGTGCTACACCCGCCGTCGCTAGTATGGCCGCCTCCCTGAAGGTGGCCCCCTGAGCGGTCACCAACGTGTCATCAGCGTAACAGGTTACGCTCACTCCACGCAGGCGAGCGCCCCGGAGTACCCAATCGTATCCGATGTTCCACAGGAGCGGCCCAAGAACTGACCCCTGTGGAACGCCGCACACCATCTCTTTCTGACACCACTCCCGTGGTCCAGGGTAGGTTACAAACCTTTCTGACAGGTAAGAGCCAATAACTCGGCTCAGATACCGCGGGACCCGGTGGTACCGTAACGCCTCCTGTATGCACTCCCAGGGGATGGAGTTAAAAGCGTTGGCGATGTCTAAGGACACCGCCAAAACAACATCACCCCGGGAGACAGCATTTTGCGCCAGGCTCTTTACTGCCAGGATCGCACTCACCGTTGATCTGCCGGTGCGGAAGCCATACTGGCAGTCTGCCAAGTCTGGTCCATCGTTGGTGAGGTGCTTGACGAGACGAGCCGCTACCACGCGTTCGAAGAGCTTGCTCACCTCGTCAAGCAGAACGATCGGCCTGTAGGCTGATGGGGAGTCCGCTGAACGACCTTCCTTCTTCAGGAGCACCAGCCGACCCGTTTTCCACTGTTTGGGAAAACGGGCCTGCTCCATGCATGCGCTAAACATGCGCCGGAGTCTGGGCTCGATTTCTCCCATCGCTAGGACCCACGCTCGACCCGGAATGCCGTCTGGTCCTGGAGCCGTGTTTTTCGCCCGTAGGCGCAGGACGGCTGCTCCCAGCTCCCCTTCCGAGACGGCTGGCACATCCTCATCCTCATCTCGAGTCTCCACTGTCATAGACGCCATAGTTGGCGATTGGAATTCCGCTCTGTGAGGGAACAGGGTTGCTACCACTTGGTTGACGAAATCCGGCTGCAGGCTCTCAGTGAGCGGAGGGGCCCAAGGCCGGAGTTTGTTTCTTACCATCTTGTATGGCCTCCCCCAAGGGTCACTGTTTAGGGTCTCCAACAGCTGTTCCCTCGACAACTCGATGGCTTGGCGAATGACCGCCTTGAGTTCCTTTTTAGCCTCCTTATACACTCCATAAAGAGCAGTTTCCACCAACTCGTCGCGGATTCGCCTTCGCCTCTGTGCCTGGTACCGGCGCCTTGCCGCTACGCATTGCTCGCGTAGTTGCGTTAGCTCCGCAGTCCACCAGTACAAGCGACGCCGTGGAGGTTGGCGCCTGGTCCGGGGCATCGCTGCGTCGCATATTTGCGTCATCGCGTTTCGGAACCATTCCGCCTCATCCTCGACCTCCACAGTGCCCTCAGGCACGGGTAGCCATGATTGCACGATGGCGGCCTCTTTGAGGAGCTCTCTATCCATCCTTGTCAGCGCCCAGCGAGGGCCGTGCAAGGATGGCGCACTCCGGCTTGGGCTGTTTGGGGTCATTGAAGGAGCGGAGACCTCAAATCGGATATAGCGGTGGTCCGATAATGTCTCCACGCTCTCCACAACTTCCCACCCGCAGACTCGGCGCGCTACCGTAGGGCTGGCAAACGATAGATCGACAATCGAACTGCCCTGTGACCGAACACAGGTCGGTTGCGAGCCCCGGTTTAAGAGACAGAGTCCCGACGTCAGCGCCCACTCCTCTAATACTGCCCCTCGTGCGTCAGTGACTGGGCAACCCCAGGCTGAGCTTTTGGCATTGAAATCACCCACTACCATTACAGGATGTGGGTGATTTCTGCCGATGAGGGTCTCGACCTGGCTAAGGAGACCCTCAAACTCTGCAAGGCTTCTGCTAGGGGGGCAGTATATGCCAACCGTAAAAATCCCTCCAATAGTTGCCGCAACGCAACCACGACCCTTTTGCACATTTTCGAGTGTTGAGGACCTCGACACGACTAAGGCAACAAGGTCGTCCGCATCACCCGCCCAATCATCCCTGTCGGGGATAAAATATGGTTCCGCTACCACAGCCACTTGCGTCATCCACTCAGCCATGCTCTGAAGGAGCAAGTCTTGAGCTCGCGCGCAGTGGTTAATGTTGGCTTGAAGGACTTTAAGGGCCATTATCGTTTAGTGTTTGTGATTCCGTCTCCATAGCCACCTCGACTGATAGCTGGCGTGTCGGTTGTGACTGCAGAGCAGTCTTCCGTCGTGAAATTTTGGGGGCTGGTGCTGAGCAAGCTCTGCCCCCGAGTTGGTGGTCTGCCGGTTTTTTGGCTGCAGCACAAATAGAGCAGTGCGGTTTGGCCGAGCACTCCCTGGATTTATGGCCAACTACTCCACAGCGAAAGCACTCTTGGCTTCTATCGACCTCCGCACCGCATTGTGCTCTGATGTGCCCCTTCTGCAGACATCTGAAACAGCGTCGAGACCTAGGCTCGAGAAGTTTCACGGAGGCTGACACCCAAGACAATGTAAGACGACCTGCTGCAGCAATGCGTTTTGCAGTTGCCACCGGGCATTCGACCCAAATGTGTCCCACGCCAAATGGATCCTTTACGACCCCGCCGCTTTTGAGGCTATCTTTGGGACAGCTCCCGGCCTCAGCAACCGCATTTAATACCTCATCAGCAGAAGTGGAGTCATCCAGGCCAGAGATTTTGATTTCCGTCGTCTTGACCGGCCTAGAGACACGGACTATATCCTGGCTAAGGACTTGTCTCAACTTTTCGGCCAGCGCGTCTGCTTGTGGGCCGTTGTCTGTGCCAATTACCTCAAACATCCGCGCTCCTGTGGCACACACGCGGAAACGAACCCCAGTAGTGATACCCAGATCCGTCAGCTTAATTTTGGCCTTAGCCTCCGCGATTACTGTGTCGTAAGTTAAGCCTTTTTCGATGGCCTCCGGTGTAAGAGTAACAACTACCGCAGCTGATTTTGGAGGCCTGAGTCGCGCCAGTCCCGTGGCAGTGGCAGTGGCAGCTCCTCGCGGTCCCCGCTTTGCCTGCCCTTTTCCCTCCCTCTTCTTGAGCCCCTTCTTGAGCACCTCGGTCCAGGGCAACTCCTCTGGCTGGGCGGGGCTTGGATCCGACGCTGATGGTAAGGGTTGGGGCTCGGAGCGCCGCCCCTTCCTTTCCGCCTTCCTCTTCTTTCGCTTTTTGGCCTTTTGCGGCTTTGGAGCCTCCAGTCCTCCAGAAACAGCTTTTATCGAAGCAGCCGTCGTCTTTTTTACCTTCACTGTAGCCTTAGTTGGGGCATTTGATGGCTCCGGAGAGATCTCGGGGAGATCATTAGCCCGCCTGTCCGCTGCCAACGGAGGGCGGAGTCTCTTCTCGGGCAGTAGCCTATCTTCAAATGCCTCGAACCTGGCATTTACCATCGTGCCCACCTGGCAGAGGATGGTGCGCACCAGGTCTTCAGTATCCGGTGGTTTCTCTACAGGCTGACTAGGCAGAACTACAGCAGCCTGTTGTTGTGGCCGATCAAGGCGCTCGCGCATTTCCGCCACCTCCTTGCGAAGCTGCGTGACCTCCGTTTGCAGGCGGGCGTTGTCAGCCTGCAGCCCTCTCGTCTCTTCTGAGGTGCAGCGGCTCTGTAGGATAAGAGCCACTTTGCCGATCTCGTCCGCTGCATCCTTCAAAGACTTCACGAAGCCTCCTTTTAGATTTTTGGAGGAAGTGGCCACCTTTCTGATAATATTGATATTATCGTCAATCGTACGGCTCAGTGAAGTTGCCGTCTGGAAGTCGTCTCCGTTAGAAGACGACTCCGATAGAGTGAGAGCCCTGGCCCGGGCCCGGGCCTCTCGAGAAGCTGCAGTAATTTCCACCTCTGCCCTCATCTGCTCCTCCTCCCTTTGCGCTTCCACAAGCGCCAACTTCGCCTTGGCCAGACCAACGTAATGACCTGTAGTTGGCGGCCGACCTCGCCTTTTCCTCATTGGGCTCGCAACCCCATCCAGACTTGTTTCCGGGTCCGAGCCTCCATTTTTTCTATACCGCCGTTCTTTAGTCCTAAGACTGGTATCCGGCAGTGACTCAACGCTAAGCATCGAGTCACTATCACCCTCCTCACTGCTGTCCTTCGACTTTTTGGTTTTGTTTTTTGTTGTTTTGTATTCCATTTTGAATCCCACGAGTCGGGTCGTTACTAGTCCACTCCCGGGTGACGCCCATCCCAGGAGTAAGGCTATATACTAGCAGAGGTCGCCTGGTGTCTGCAGGTTTTTACGACTTTGCTGTCGGGTTTTATAGAGTTTTCCATCTCGCGGGCCGGCCAATTAAGGCAAGCCCTCCGTTCTAGCAACTTGCAACTACCCCATTACGTCGCTGGATGGGGTTGTTGAAGCAAGACGCCAGAGTACGGGTACTAGAGGAGTCGACGTCCTCCTCTAGTTTTGGGCGGTAAGTGCTCGACGGCAGTGTAAGTGCACGCCGAGCCCGCCCCCTAACCTACCCCCCCCCCTGCCGGATATTAGCCATGGGCTGAAAGAATCCCCCATAAGGAAATAGTTTCAACCAATGCCCAGGGTGCACCAGCCCAGGTGCTGCGTTCTCTCCGGATCGAGATCAAGAGAGACTGCAACACCCAGGCCAACGTGGAGGAATCCGGCCCGCACCCCAACCTAACCTAACCTAACCTAACCTAACCTAACCTAACCTAACCTAACCTAACCTAACCTAACCTAACCTAACCTTTTTTTTTTTTTTTTTTTTTTTTTTTTTTTTTTTTTTTTTTTTTTTTTGACAGGGTGGAAAATGCTTTATGCATTCCCCTCACCATGGGAGTGGCGAGGGGATATGTGGGACTCACCCCGTCACCCCCCCTCCGAATGAGAGGGGGCATCGGAGCGCAACCCACTAAAAACCACCCTGGCGTACCCCCCTGCCGGATTGGCAAGACGCCGTGGAACCCGCCAAAGCTTTCTCCACGACGTCTACCGGCCGCCCCAGCCATTTGCCGGGGCTTCCCGCGTCGAGGGAGAGAGAGGCCGAGTACGCGTGGCCCCTCTCCCAGACCGCCCAGTGGCTAGCCTATGGCGGGCGAGGGACTCCCATCCCCCACCCGCAGCCACTAAGGGTTGAGGCGAGCGGCAAAACGCCGCCGCCTCACCCCCCGCCGTCTACGCCGGAGCGGATGCGCAAGAGGAGACTCCTCGCGCTCACGCTCCGAGGCCTCCTTCTGCGAGATGACACACTCGCAGAAGGAGGCCACAGCCCTCCAGGACCCGTCGCTGCACAGCATTGCAGACACAACGCTGTGCAGGGAGAGGTCCTGTCGCCCTATGGCTAGCGCCATAGTGCGGCGCTCCGCACTCCACCGGCTGCACACCTCGAGGGTGTGCTGAGCCGTGTCGTCCGGATCGCCGCACTCATGGCACTGCGGACCGGGCTCCCTCCCAATGTTGTGCAGGTAATGACCGAAGCATCCGTGTCCGGTCAATACCTGCACAAGCCGGTATGATGTAGCACCGACTGCCCTCCCCAACCAGGTGTCAAGCGACGGGAGGATCGCCCCTATGGTCCGGGTTCCATAGGGGGCGTCCTCCAGGTTCACCTTCCACCTGTCCCGCAGTCGGCGCTCCATCATCCGGCGCGTCTCCTCAACCTCCTCAGGGTCCGGGCGTTCTCCCCTCGCCCGGGCCCTGGACCTAACTGCATAGGTCTCTGCCTGCACCTCTGCGTCCAACTCCCAGGGCGGGGTGCAGGCGAGGAGGCAGGCCGCGGCGTGGGCCACCGTCATGTAGGCCCTCACAATTCGGAGGGCCACCACCCGCTGTGGCCTCTGTAGCAGGGCCCTGTTCCGGGCGGACAGCTTGTCCGCCCAGATGGGGGCCCCGTACAGAGCCATGCTCCTTGTAACGCCGGCATATAGCCGGCGGCACAAGGAGCCCGGCCCACCCACGTTCGGCAGAAGCCGACCCAGCGCCGACGCGGCGCCCACAATTCGGGGAGCCAACTGTGAAAAGTGCTCCCCGAAATTCCAGCGTCGGTCCAGGACAAGCCCCAGATATTTTATATGGGGCCTGATCGGGACCGACTCCCCCCCCAAGGTGAGCGCCGCGCCAGCTGGCAGCCTCCACCCCCGCCCCCCGAAGACTATTGCCTCAGTCTTCGGGAGGGCCACCCTCAGGCCGAGCCGACCAATCCGGTAAATGGTCAGCTCGGCCGCCGCTTCCGCCCGGCACAGCGCCTCCCTCATGTCGGTCCCACGCACGGCCACCATGGTGTCATCTGCATAGCAGATGGTGGCCGTCCGTGGGAGCAACTCCCCCCTGATGGCCCAATCGTACCCCAGGTTCCATAAAAGCGGACCGAGCACGGAACCTTGGGGTACGCCACAGGCCATCTCCGTCGACCCCCGTCGACCGTCCCTCTGCTCATAGAGCACTACCCGCTCGGTGAGGTAGTGCTCTATGATCCGCCGCAGGTAGGGAGGCACTTGATGGTAAATTAGTGCCTCCCTTATCACCCCATAGGGGAGGGTGCCAAACGCGTTGGCGATGTCCAACGACACCGCCACTACACCCTCCCCTCTGCTCGACGCGTACTCACAGAAGTCCCTAAGGGACTTCAGCGCGTCGAGCGTAGACCGCCCTTCCCTAAACCCGAACTGTCTGTCTGAGACGTTCGGGCCGGCGGTCTCCAAGTGCTGCTGGATCCTGTAGGCCAGGATCCTCTCCATCATCTTCCCGGCCTCATCCAGCAGCACTATGGGGCGATAGGCAGAAGGACTGTCGGGGGGTCGACCCTCTAACCTAACCTAACCTAACCTAACCTAACCTAACCTAACCTAACCTAACCTAACCTAACCTAACCTAACCTAACCTAACCTAACCTAACCTAACCTAACCTAACCTAACCTAACCTAACCTAACCTAACCTAACCTAACCTAACCTAACCTAACCTAACCTAACCTAACCTAACCTAACCTAACCTAACCTAACCTAACCTAACCTAACCTAACCTAACCTAACCTAACCTAACCTAACCTAACCTAACCTAACCTAACCTAACCTAACCTAACCTAACCTAACCTAACCTAACCTAACCTAACCTAACCTAACCTAACCTAACCTAACCTAACCTAACCTAACCTAACCTAACCTAACCTAACCTAACCTAACCTAACCTAACCTAACCTAACCTAACCTAACCTAACCTAACCTAACCTAACCTAACCTAACCTAACCTAACCTAACCTAACCTAACCTAACCTAACCTAACCTAACCTAACCTAACCTAACCTAACCTAACCTAACCTAACCTAACCTAACCTAACCTAACCTAACCTAACCTAACCTAACCTAACCTAACCTAACCTAACCTAACCTAACCTAACCTAACCTAACCTAACCTAACCTAACCTAACCTAACCTAACCTAACCTAACCTAACCTAACCTAACCTAACCTAACCTAACCTAACCTAACCTAACCTAACCTAACCTAACCTAACCTAACCTAACCTAACCTAACCTAACCTAACCTAACCTAACCTAACCTAACCTAACCTAACCTAACCTAACCTAACCTAACCTAACCTAACCTAACCTAACCTAACCTAACCTAACCTAACCTAACCTAACCTAACCTAACCTAACCTAACCTAACCTAACCTAACCTAACCTAACCTAACCTAACCTAACCTAACCTAACCTAACCTAACCTAACCTAACCTAACCTAACCTAACCTAACCTAACCTAACCTAACCTAACCTAACCTAACCTAACCTAACCTAACCTAACCTAACCTAACCTAACCTAACCTAACCTAACCTAACCTAACCTAACCTAACCTAACCTAACCTAACCTAACCTAACCTAACCTAACCTAACCTAACCTAACCTAACCTAACCTAACCTAACCTAACCTAACCTAACCTAACCTAACCTAACCTAACCTAACCTAACCTAACCTAACCTAACCTAACCTAACCTAACCTAACCTAACCTAACCTAACCTAACCTAACCTAACCTAACCTAACCTAACCTAACCTAACCTAACCTAACCTAACCTAACCTAACCTAACCTAACCTAACCTAACCTAACCTAACCTAACCTAACCTAACCTAACCTAACCTAACCTAACCTAACCTAACCTAACCTAACCTAACCTAACCTAACCTAACCTAACCTAACCTAACCTAACCTAACCTAACCTAACCTAACCTAACCTAACCTAACCTTTTTTTTTTTTTTTTTTTTTTTTTTTTTTTGCAAGGTGAAAAATGCTTTACGCATTTCCCCCGCCATGGGAGTGACGGGGGGGTATGTGGGACTCACATCCCCTCCCCTTCTCCGAGCGAGAAGGAGTAGGGGAGTGTTACCCACTAAAAAACACCTTGGCGTACCCTCAAACCGGTTTGGTTGGACGCCGTGGAACCCGCGATTGGCATTCCCCACGACGTCGTCCGGCTGCCCCAGCCATTGCCGGGGCTCCCCGCGCCAAAGGGGAGAAGGGCCGAGCACGCGTGGCCCCCCTCCCAGACCGCTGAGTGACTTGCCTACAGCAGGCAGGGGACTCCCATCCCCCACCTGCAGCCACTAAGGGTTGAGGCGCGCGGCAAAACGCCGCCGCCTCAACCCCTGCCGTCTGCGCCGGAGCGGATGCGCGAGAGGAGACTCCTCGCGCTCCCGCTCCGCGGCCTCCTTCTGCGAGATAACCGTCTCGCAAAAAGAGGCCACAGCCTCCCAAGACCTCTCGCTGCAGAGCATTGCCGAGACAATGCTGTAGAGCGAGAGGTCCTCCCGCTGTATAGCGAGTGCCATGGCGCCGCGCTCCGAACTCCAACGGCTGCACACCTCAAAGGTGTGCCGAGCCGTGTCGTCCGGATCGCCGCACTCATGGCACTGCGGGGTAGGCTCCCTCCCAATTTTGTGCAGGTAATGACCGAAACACCCATGTCCGGTCATTACCTGCACAAGCCGGAACGACGTAGCGCCGACTGCCCTCTCTAACCACAGGTCAACCGACGGGAGGATCGCCCCTATAGTACGAGTACCATAGGGGGAGTCCTCCAGGTCGGCCTTCCATCGTTCCCGCAGTCGACGCTCCGTCATTCGGCGCGTCTCCTCTACCTCCTCAGGGTCCGGGCGTTCACCCCTCGCCCGGGCCCTAGACCTAACCCTATAGGTCTCCGCCTGCACCTCTGCATCCAATTCCCAGGGCGGGGTGCAGGCGAGGAGGCAGGCCGCTGCGTGGGCCACGGTTACGTAGGCCCTCACCATCCGGAGGGCCACAACCCTCTGGGGCCTCCGCAGCAGGGCCCTGTTCCGGGCGGACAGCTTGTCCGCCCAGATTGGGGCCCCGTAGAGGGCCATGCTCCTTGTCACGCCGGCGTATAAACGCCGGCATAAGGAGCCTGGCCCACCCACATTGGGCAATAGCCGCCCCAGTGCCGAGGCGGCACCCACTATTCGGGGAGCAAGTTTGGAGAAATGCTCCCCGAAATCCCATTTGCGGTCCAATATTAGCCCCAGATATTTTATATGGGGCTTAATTATGACCGCCTCCCCCCCCAGGGTGAGCGCCGCGCCCGCCGGCAGCCTCCACCCTCGTCCCCCGAAGACTATGCCCTCAGTCTTCGGGAGGGCCACCTTTAATCCGAGCCGCTCAATGCGATGAATCGCCAGCTCGGCCGCCACCTCCGCCCTCCTTGAGGTCTCCCTCAGGTTGCTTCCGCGCGCAGCCACCATCGTGTCGTCCGCATAACAGATTGTGACTGTGCGCGGAAGCAATTCCCCCCTGATGGCCCAGTCGTACCCCAGGTTCCAAAGAAGTGGACCGAGAACGGAACCCTGGGGTACGCCGCAGGCCATCCTCCTTTCCCCCCGTCGACCCTCCTTGCCCTCATAGAGCACTACCCTCTCGGTAAGGTAGTGCTCTATGACCCGCCGCAGGTAGTGAGGCACTTCGTGATACCGAAGTGCCTCACTTATCACCTCATAGGGGAGGGTGCCGAAGGCATTGGCGATGTCTAAAGACACCGCCACGACACCCTCTCCCCTGCCCGACGCGTCTTCACAGAAGTCCCTTAAGGACTTCAGCGCGTCGAGCGTAGACCGCCCCTCCCGGAACCCGAACTGTCTCTCCGAGACGTTCGGGCCGGCGGTCTCCAGGTGCTGCAGGATCCGGGAGGCCAGGATACGTTCGAACATTTTCCCGGCCTCATCCAGCAGCACGATGGGGCGGTAGGCGGACGGGCAGTCGGGGGGTCGACCCTCTTTACGGAGGAGGCATACCCTCCCCTCCTTCCATATCCTCGGGAACCTTCCCTCCCTCAGGCAGTCATCCATGATCTGCCTGAGGCGGTTCCCGAGATGTTTCAGACTGATGAAGAGGACGCGACCGGGGACTCCATCGGGGCCCGGGGCTTTTTTACAGCCCCGGAGTCGGTCCTCTACCCTCTCGAACTCGTCATCGCTAATTGGCGCAATGACGAGTTCGGTATCCGGCTCCTCCACAGGCTCAGCCATCGATGGAGGGGTGATCGCAGGGGCTGGAGGGAACAGCCCCTCGATGACCCTCTGCAGTAAGGCGGGTTCAAGGGAGTCCATGGGGGGGGCAGTGCGCATCTTGTTGCGCACTACCCTGTAGGGCCGCCCCCATGGGTCCTTATCCAGGGTGGCCAAGAACGAGGCTTGTCCCTCATCCTTGGCCTTGGCGATCGCCACCTGGAGGGCCTTCTTTGCCACCTTGAGGGCCTGGTGGAGACTCTCTTCCTCTTGGGGGGTGTGCCGCCTACGCCTACAGTGCTGGTAGGCGTGGCGGGCACTATTGCTGGTGATTCGCAGGGCCGCAATCTCTGCGGACCACCAGTACACCCTCTTCCGAGAAGTCAGGCGTTTAGCCCGGGGCATAGCCGCATCGCACACCGCCTGCAGTGCGATGCGGAACCGGACGGCCCTTTCCTCGACTCCGAGGGCGGCGGGTGGGGCAGCACACCAAGCCTCCACCATCGCCGCCTCGTCCGCCTTGGCCCTGTCCAAAAGGGACAGGGACCATTTTGGGAACCCTCCTCCCCTGCTCCCGTTTGCCCTCCCCCCGGGGATGGGCAGTGACTGCACCCCTCCTGTGGAGACCCTCATCCTAATATATAGGTGATCGGAGAGGGTCTCCACGTCCTCCAGGACGCGCCAGTCTTCCACGCGCGCGGCAATGGCAGTGGTCGCGAACGTCACGTCCACGACCGAACCCCCCTGCCGCCGCACGCATGTATTTGCGCCGCCCTGATTCAGAACCTCGAGTCCTGTTGCCACCACCCAATCCCTGAGGACCGCCCCTCGCGGGTCCGTGATGGGGGAACCCCATGCCGAGCTCTTGGCATTGAGGTCCCCCAGGACCATCACTTGTCTCGGAGCAGCCCTCCTGACCACCCCCCCTAGGACTCCCAGGAATTGTTCAAAAGCACGTAGCGGCCTATTGGGGGAGAAGTACACCGCCAATAGTACGGTGTCACTCCCCCACTTGGCCGCCACAAATCCTGGGCCGCCCTCAATCTTCGACAAGGCGGGGAAGTCCCCAACCACCGGCACTACGATAGCCACCATTTCATCCGACGCCCCTACCCAATTAGGTAGAGGGGGGACAAAATAGGGCTCCGCAACAACCGCCACGCCAATCGCCCACTCCGCCATAGTCTGCATGAGCAGATCTTGAGCTCTGGCGGAGTGGTTGGCGTTTATCTGCAGGACCTCTAAATGCCGGTGTGCTGGCATTTAGTGGTCCATGCGGTTGTCCTCTGCTAGCCGGCCGGCGGCTACCTCTGTGTGGGAAGGGGGAGGCTGAGGACGACGGGGGGGTCGCGTCCTCAGGTCCCTACCTCTAGTTTCCGGGGGGAAACAACTATCTCCCCCCATAGAGTTGTCAGCTGGAAGTTTTGCATGGGCGCACACCACGCACCATGCCTTTTCTTCCCAGCACTCTCTTGCTATGTGCCCCTCCCTGCTGCACCGGTAGCAGGATTTTGACCGGTCAACGCTGGAGGGGCATGTCTCTCGTGTGTGACCAACACCCATGCATCTGTAGCACCGCATAGGTGCTGGTCCGATCCTATTGATCTTGGCGGACGCCCAACCCACCTTGATCCGCCCTATCGCCAGGAGGGCTTTGGCCACCCGCACTGGGCACTGGATCAAAACAGATCCAGTTCCGTCGTACAGGGGGCGAATGCCGCCTACCTTTATTTGGGCCTGGTCACAGGCTCCTGCATTGGCAACGGCCAGCGCCACGGACTCCTTTGTCGCCGACTCATCTAGGCCGGCGATTTGGAGTCCGGTCTTTTTTGTAACGCGGCTCACGTCGGCCACGTCACCTACAATCTGCTGCAGTTTAGCAGCCAGATTATCAGCCGCATTCTCCTGGTCCTCTCCGGGGACTTCGATTACACGGGCCCCCGTCATAGAGGACCTGACCTTTACATGCTGCAGGCCCACTTCCTCCAAGCTCAGGGCGTTGATCGCCCTGGCCATAGTGGCCTGTAGCGTGGTGGTGTTGGTGGCATCCTTTTTTAATGACACCACCACCGCCGCCGTCCTTGGAACGGCCAGCGCCCTCACTTTAGGCGCTGCCGTCTTTTTCTTGGGTGGCGCTTTGGGCGCTCTTGTCGAGGGGGCAGGCTTGGCCTTCGCCATGCCCTTCCCCTTCCCTTTCCCCTTCTTTACCACATCCACCCAGGATTCCTTAGGTGGACGTGGCGTTTGGGTCGAGGGGCATGATCCTCCTTCCGACGACCGAGCAACTCTCGGGGCGGCTCGCGGGGCCGGGACTGGAGCTTGGCGGGCGGGGGCAACTGCCTTTTTGGCAGTCTTGGCCTTTTGCGGCCTCCCGTCCCCCAGTCTTGCTACTGCCTCAGGCTGAGTAGTCCTCACCTTAGGTGGGGCAGGCGAAGCAGTCCTCATCCTAGGTGGGGCAGGTGAGACCGTCCTCACTTTGGGAAGGGCCGGCACAGCCGATCCCACCACCCTCCTATCAGCCGCCAACGGGGGGCGCAAAATCGGCTCAGGCGGCAGGCGCCTGTTCACCTCCTCAAGGCGGGCATTGATCATGCTCCCCAAGGAGACGAACAGTTCCTTCTTTAGCTCTCCGATCGCCTCCGCCAGGTCCGCAGCAGAAAACTGCAAGGACGGTTTGGGTGGCGGGGCCAGAGACGCCGGAATCTCCCGCTCCGAGAACGCAGTCCGGAGCGCCTTCAGTTCCGCCAAGCAGTGAGTGAGTTGCTCCCGCATCCTCTTATTGTCCGCTTTAAGGATGCGGATCTCCTCACTTTCCGACTTGGCGGCCTCGACGTCGTCCATCGAGTCTAAAATCGTGTGGCAGGCACGATTCATCGCGCCCCACACGTCTCCCTTCAAGTTCCCGGATCTTCGGGCCCCCTCTAAAATCTCCTTCGCTGCCTGTCGGGTTGCCTCGATTGGATCAGAAAACCGCAGGAATTCTGTCGGGCTTTCCCGGCGCGAGGGGGAGGTTGGTGATCGCGAACGCGAGCGCACCTTTCCTCCTTTTTTCCCTCCATTCGTTCCCTTAACCTCCTTCCCCCCCCTGGGGCGGAGCTCAGGAAAGTCCTTTCGGTATGCGGCGGCAGCGTCCGCTTCTTCCTCGAACTGGTAAATGTCCGGCTCTTGAAGCTTGGCCCTTGCTGCAGCCAACCCCGCATATGCCCCCTTGGGCTTTCCTCTACGGGCGGAGTTGATCTTTGGCCCGTACACGTGCCTTAGATCACCCTCCTCATCATCCTCATGACCCCTCTTAGAGGCATGAGGGACCCTCTCAAAAACCTCTAACGAGTCCTCCGACTCACACCCAGAGGTGAGGATTTCTCCCCCTCCCTCCAGTGGATCCCCCCCTTTCTCAGTGTCAGAAGCCATACTGACCCCTTCTACCTTATTACCAAATTTGGTCTAAATCCGACTACTATGATCAAAACTAAGACCTAACCTAACCTTGAAATGGTCAAGTGCGAGTCGGATTTAGACTTTCCCATATAAAACCCGATTTAGCGCCTGAAATTTTCCTCTGAGCAATCAGAGCAAAAGTTTGACGCTTTTTTTGGGCCACTTCCCGAGGTCGTAGCGACCTAGAAAAATAACCAAAAAATAGAAGATTTTTCGGACTATTTTTGAATACTTCAAGTATTCACCAAAGATGAATAAGTTAAAAGAAATTAACAAAAAACAAAAAATGGAAAATTTTGAAAAAAGTGAAGTCCAAGAAATTGATCCCTCTCCTCACTAGTGGGTCAATAACTCTTGACTCAAAAATCACAGAGTCTTGGATCTTTCACAAAGATTTAAAAAACAAAATTTCCTACAACTACAAAAAGTTTCAAAAAGATACGAGAAGCGCAACCTTTTTTAAACTACCCCCAAACTGAAGGGACTAGAAAAATACTTCCGAAAATTCTGAGCAAAAACTCACAATTTCCGAAATTTTATTTCTCCAGTCTCCTCAGACCGAAATAAACGGGACCGACTCTATAGTTTGTGGCACCGTTGCCGCTATACCAACCCAAAAAATGGGCAATTAAGGATGTTGGCAACCCCGACAAAACTATTTTTGAAAAATGTAAACAAACCCAAAATTTATAAAAAATTAAGGGCAAAAATCTACAATTTTCAAAAACTTATAACCCAAAAACAAAAAATTCGACAATCTTGCCACCCCTTCCACGCGAAAGTCGACTATCGCCGCTACCTCCCAGCCCTAAAAAGGGCTCGGTACGACAACGGCAACAATTTTATTTCTGCGTTTGAAAAAGGTAAACAAACCGACGAAAACCAACCAAGTGCAAAAACCAAAAAACCGAATAACAAAGCCAAATCAACGTGTAATGCAGAATCAAAAACCGAAAACGAATGCCAAAAAAATGTAGTATTATGGTTCCGAAAATCGCAATAATCCGTGCAAGCACCTCCAACCTAACCTAACCTAACCTAACCTAACCTAACCTAACCTAACCTAACCTAACCTAACCTAACCTAACCTAACCTAACCTAACCTAACCTAACCTAACCTAACCTAACCTAACCTAACCTAACCTAACCTAACCTAACCTAACCTAACCTAACCTAACCTAACCTAACCTTTTTTTTTTTTTTTTTTTTTTTTTTTTTTTTTTTGACAGGGTGGAAAATGCTTTATGCATTCCCCTCACCATGGGAGTGGCGAGGGGATATGTGGGACTCACCCCGTCACCCCCCCTCCGAATGAGAGGGGGCATCGGAGCGCAACCCACTAAAAACCACCCTGGCGTACCCCCCTGCCGGATTGGCAAGACGCCGTGGAACCCGCCAAAGCTTTCTCCACGACGTCTACCGGCCGCCCCAGCCATTTGCCGGGGCTTCCCGCGTCGAGGGAGAGAGAGGCCGAGTACGCGTGGCCCCTCTCCCAGACCGCCCAGTGGCTAGCCTACGGCGGGCGAGGGACTCCCATCCCCCACCCGCAGCCACTAAGGGTTGAGGCGAGCGGCAAAACGCCGCCGCCTCACCCCCCGCCGTCTACGCCGGAGCGGATGCGCGTGAGGAGACTCCTCGCGCTCACGCTCCGAGGCCTCCTTCTGCGAGATGACACACTCGCAGAAGGAGGCCACAGCCCTCCAGGACCCGTCGCTGCACAGCATTGCAGACACAACGCTGTGCAGGGAGAGGTCCTGTCGCCCTATGGCCAGTGCCATAGTGCGGCGCTCCGCACTCCACCGGCTGCACACCTCGAGGGTGTGCTGAGCTGTGTCGTCCGGATCGCCGCACTCATGGCACTGCGGACCGGGCTCCCTCCCAATGTTGTGCAGGTAATGACCGAAGCATCCGTGTCCGGTCAATACCTGCACAAGCCGGTAAGATGTAGCACCGACTGCCCTCCCCAACCAGGTGTCAAGCGACGGGAGGATCGCCCCTATGGTCCGGGTTCCATAGGGGGCGTCCTCCAGGTTGACTTTCCACCTGTCCCGCAGTCGGCGCTCCATCATCCGGCGCGTCTCCTCAACCTCCTCAGGGTCCGGGCGAACCTAACCTAACCTAACCTAACCTAACCTAACCTAACCTAACCTAACCTAACCTAACCTAACCTAACCTAACCTAACCTAACCTAACCTAACCTAACCTAACCTAACCTAACCTAACCTAACCTAACCTAACCTAACCTAACCTAACCTAACCTAACCTAACCTTTTTTTTTTTTTTTTTTTTTTTTTTTTTTTTTTTTTTTTTTTTTTTTTTTTTTGACAGGGTGGAAAATGCTTTATGCATTCCCCTCACCATGGGAGTGGCGAGGGGATATGTGGGACTCACCCCGTCACCCCCCCTCCGAATGAGAGGGGGCGTCGGAGCGCAACCCACTAAAAACCACCCTGGCGTACCCCCCTGCCGGATTGGCAAGACGCCGTGGAACCCGCCAAAGCTTTCTCCACAACGTCTACCGGCCGCCCCAGCCATTTGCCGGGGCTTCCCGCGTCGAGGGAGAGAGAGGCCGAGTACGCGTGGCCCCTCTCCCAGACCGCCCAGTGGCTAGCCTACGGCGGGCGAGGGACTCCCATCCCCCACCCGCAGCCACTAAGGGTTGAGGCGAGCGGCAAAACGCCGCCGCCTCACCCCCCGCCGTCTACGCCGGAGCGGATGCGCGTGAGGAAACCTAACCTAACCTAACCTAACCTAACCTAACCTAACCTAACCTAACCTAACCTAACCTAACCTAACCTAACCTAACCTAACCTAACCTAACCTAACCTAACCTAACCTAACCTAACCTAACCTAACCTAACCTAACCTAACCTAACCTAACCTAACCTAACCTAACCTAACCTAACCTAACCTAACCTAACCTAACCTAACCTAACCTAACCTAACCTAACCTAACCTAACCTAACCTAACCTAACCTAACCTAACCTAACCTAACCTAACCTAACCTAACCTAACCTAACCTAACCTAACCTAACCTAACCTAACCTAACCTAACCTAACCTTTTTTTTTTTTTTTTTTTTTTTTTTTTGCAAGGTGAAAAATGCTTTACGCATTTCCCCCGCCATGGGAGTGACGGGGGGGTATGTGGGACTCACATCCCCTCCCCTTCTCCGAGCGAGAAGGAGTAGGGGAGTGTTACCCACTAAAAAACACCTTGGCGTACCCTCAAACCGGTTTGGTTGGACGCCGTGGAACCCGCGATTGGCATTCCCCACGACGTCGTCCGGCTGCCCCAGCCATTGCCGGGGCTCCCCGCGCCAAAGGGGAGAAGGGCCGAGCACGCGTGGCCCCCCTCCCAGACCGCTGAGTGACTTGCCTACAGCAGGCAGGGGACTCCCATCCCCCACCTGCAGCCACTAAGGGTTGAGGCGCGCGGCAAAATGCCGCCGCCTCAACCCCTGCCGTCTGCGCCGGAGCGGATGCGCGAGAGGAGACTCCTCGCGCTCCCGCTCCGCGGCCTCCTTCTGCGAGATAACCGTCTCGCAAAAAGAGGCCACAGCCTCCCAAGACCTCTCGCTGCAGAGCATTGCCGAGACAATGCTGTAGAGCGAGAGGTCCTCCCGCTGTATAGCGAGTGCCATGGCGCCGCGCTCCGAACTCCAACGGCTGCACACCTCAAAGGTGTGCCGAGCCGTGTCGTCCGGATCGCCGCACTCATGGCACTGCGGGGTAGGCTCCCTCCCAATTTTGTGCAGGTAATGACCGAAACACCCATGTCCGGTCATTACCTGCACAAGCCGGAACGACGTAGCGCCGACTGCCCTCTCTAACCACAGGTCAACCGACGGGAGGATCGCCCCTATAGTACGAGTACCATAGGGGGAGTCCTCCAGGTCGGCCTTCCATCGTTCCCGCAGTCGACGCTCCGTCATTCGGCGCGTCTCCTCTACCTCCTCAGGGTCCGGGCGTTCACCCCTCGCCCGGGCCCTAGACCTAACCCTATAGGTCTCCGCCTGCACCTCTGCATCCAATTCCCAGGGCGGGGTGCAGGCGAGGAGGCAGGCCGCTGCGTGGGCCACGGTTACGTAGGCCCTCACCATCCGGAGGGCCACAACCCTCTGGGGCCTCCGCAGCAGGGCCCTGTTCCGGGCGGACAGCTTGTCCGCCCAGATTGGGGCCCCGTAGAGGGCCATGCTCCTTGTCACGCCGGCGTATAAACGCCGGCATAAGGAGCCTGGCCCACCCACATTGGGCAATAGTCGCCCCAGTGCCGAGGCGGCACCCACTATTCGGGGAGCAAGTTTGGAGAAATGCTCCCCGAAATCCCATTTGCGGTCCAATATTAGCCCCAGATATTTTATATGGGGCTTAATTATGACCGCCTCCCCCCCCAGGGTGAGCGCCGCGCCCGCCGGCAGCCTCCACCCTCGCCCCCCGAAGACTATGCCCTCAGTCTTCGGGAGGGCCACCTTTAATCCGAGCCGCTCAATGCGATGAATCGCCAGCTCGGCCGCCACCTCCGCCCTCCTTGAGGTCTCCCTCAGGTTGCTTCCGCGCGCAGCCACCATCGTGTCGTCCGCATAACAGATTGTGACTGTGCGCGGAAGCAATTCCCCCCTGATGGCCCAGTCGTACCCCAGGTTCCAAAGAAGTGGACCGAGAACGGAACCCTGGGGTACGCCGCAGGCCATCCTCCTTTCCCCCCGTCGACCCTCCTTGCCCTCATAGAGCACTACCCTCTCGGTAAGGTAGTGCTCTATGACCCGCCGCAGGTAGTGAGGCACTTCGTGATACCGAAGTGCCTCACTTATCACCTCATAGGGGAGGGTGCCGAAGGCATTGGCGATGTCTAAAGACACCGCCACGACACCCTCTCCCCTGCCCGACGCGTCTTCACAGAAGTCCCTTAAGGACTTCAGCGCGTCGAGCGTAGACCGCCCCTCCCGGAACCCGAACTGTCTCTCCGAGACGTTCGGGCCGGCGGTCTCCAGGTGCTGCAGGATCCGGGAGGCCAGGATACGTTCGAACATTTTCCCGGCCTCATCCAGCAGCACGATGGGGCGGTAGGCGGACGGGCAGTCGGGGGGTCGACCCTCTTTACGGAGGAGGCATACCCTCCCCTCCTTCCATATCCTCGGGAACCTTCCCTCCCTCAGGCAGTCATCCATGATCTGCCTGAGGCGGTTCCCGAGATGTTTCAGACTGATGAAGAGGACGCGACCGGGGACTCCATCGGGGCCCGGGGCTTTTTTACAGCCCCGGAGTCGGTCCTCTACCCTCTCGAACTCGTCATCGCTAATTGGCGCAATGACGAGTTCGGTATCCGGCTCCTCCACAGGCTCAGCCATCGATGGAGGGGTGATCGCAGGGGCTGGAGGGAACAGCCCCTCGATGACCCTCTGCAGTAAGGCGGGTTCAAGGGAGTCCATGGGGGGGGCAGTGCGCATCTTGTTGCGCACTACCCTGTAGGGCCGCCCCCATGGGTCCTTATCCAGGGTGGCCAAGAACGAGGCTTGTCCCTCATCCTTGGCCTTGGCGATCGCCACCTGGAGGGCCTTCTTTGCCACCTTGAGGGCCTGGTGGAGACCCTCTTCCTCTTGGGGGGTGTGCCGCCTACGCCTACAGTGCTGGTAGGCGTGGCGGGCACTATTGCTGGTGATCCGCAGGGCCGCAATCTCTGCGGACCACCAGTACACCCTCTTCCGAGAAGTCAGGCGTTTTGCCCGGGGCATAGCCGCATCGCACACCGCCTGCAGTGCGATGCGGAACCGGACGGCCCTTTCCTCGACTCCGAGGGCGGCGGGTGGGGCAGCACACCAAGCCTCCACCATCGCCGCCTCGTCCGCCTTGGCCCTGTCCAAAAGGGACAGGGACCATTTTGGGAACCCTCCTCCCCTGCTCCCGTTTGCCCTCCCCCCGGGGATGGGCAGTGACTGCACCCCTCCTGTGGAGACCCTCATCCTAATATATAGGTGATCGGAGAGGGTCTCCACGTCCTCCAGGACGCGCCAGTCTTCCACGCGCGCGGCAATGGCAGTGGTCGCGAACGTCACGTCCACGACCGAACCCCCCTGCCGCCGCACGCATGTATTTGCGCCGCCCTGATTCAGAACCTCGAGTCCTGTTGCCACCACCCAATCCCTGAGGACCGCCCCTCGCGGGTCCGTGATGGGGGAACCCCATGCCGAGCTCTTGGCATTGAGGTCCCCCAGGACCATCACTTGTCTCGGAGCAGCCCTCCTGACCACCCCCCCTAGGACTCCCAGGAATTGTTCAAAAGCACGTAGCGGCCTATTGGGGGAGAAGTACACCGCCAATAGTACGGTGTCACTCCCCCACTTGGCCGCCACAAATCCTGGACCGCCCTCAATTTTCGACAAGGCGGGGAAGTCCCCAACCACCGGCACTACGATAGCCACCATTTCATCCGACGCCCCTACCCAATTAGGTAGAGGGGGGACGAAATAGGGCTCCGCAACAACCGCCACGCCAATCGCCCACTCCGCCATAGTCTGCATGAGCAGATCTTGAGCTCTGGCGGAGTGGTTGGCGTTTATCTGCAGGACCTCTAAATGCCGGTGTGCTGGCATTTAGTGGTCCATGCGGTTGTCCTCTGCTAGCCGGCCGGCGGCTACCTCTGTGTGGGAAGGGGGAGGCTGAGGACGACGGGGGGGTCGCGTCCTCAGGTCCCTACCTCTAGTTTCCGGGGGGAAACAACTATCTCCCCCCATAGAATGGTCAGCTGGAAGTTTTGCATGGGCGCACACCACGCACCATGCCTTTTCTTCCCAGCACTCTCTTGCTATGTGCCCCTCCCTGCTGCACCGGTAGCAGGATTTTGACCGGTCAACGCTGGAGGGGCATGTCTCTCGTGTGTGACCAACACCCATGCATCTGTAGCACCGCATAGGTGCTGGTCCGATCCTATTGATCTTGGCGGACGCCCAACCCACCTTGATCCGCCCTATCGCCAGGAGGGCTTTGGCCACCCGCACTGGGCACTGGATCAAAACAGATCCAGTTCCGTCGTACAGGGGGCGAATGCCGCCTACCTTTATTTGGGCCTGGTCACAGGCTCCTGCATTGGCAACGGCCAGCGCCACGGACTCCTTTGTCGCCGACTCATCTAGGCCGGCGATTTGGAGTCCGGTCTTTTTTGTAACGCGGCTCACGTCGGCCACGTCACCTACAATCTGCTGCAGTTTAGCAGCCAGATTATCAGCCGCATTCTCCTGGTCCTCTCCGGGGACTTCGATTACACGGGCCCCCGTCATAGAGGACCTGACCTTTACATGCTGCAGGCCCACTTCCTCCAAGCTCAGGGCGTTGATCGCCCTGGCCATAGTGGCCTGTAGCGTGGTGGTGTTGGTGGCATCCTTTTTTAATGACACCACCACCGCCGCCGTCCTTGGAACGGCCAGCGCCCTCACTTTAGGCGCTGCCGTCTTTTTCTTGGGTGGCGCTTTGGGCGCTCTTGTCGAGGGGGCAGGCTTGGCCTTCGCCATGCCCTTCCCCTTCCCTTTCCCCTTCTTTACCACATCCACCCAGGATTCCTTAGGTGGACGTGGCGTTTGGGTCGAGGGGCATGATCCTCCTTCCGACGACCGAGCAACTCTCGGGGCGGCTCGCGGGGCCGGGACTGGAGCTTGGCGGGCGGGGGCAACTGCCTTTTTGGCAGTCTTGGCCTTTTGCGGCCTCCCGTCCCCCAGTCTTGCTACTGCCTCAGGCTGAGTATTCCTCACCTTAGGTGGGGCAGGCGAAGCAGTCCTCATCCTAGGTGGGGCAGGTGAGACCGTCCTCACTTTGGGAAGGGCCGGCACAGCCGATCCCACCACCCTCCTATCAGCCGCCAACGGGGGGCGCAAAATCGGCTCAGGCGGCAGGCGCCTGTTCACCTCCTCAAGGCGGGCATTGATCATGCTCCCCAAGGAGACGAACAGTTCCTTCTTTAGCTCTCCGATCGCCTCCGCCAGGTCCGCAGCAGAAAACTGCAAGGACGGTTTGGGTGGCGGGGCCGGAGACGCCGGAATCTCCCGCTCCGAGAACGCAGTCCGGAGCGCCTTCAGTTCCGCCAAGCAGTGAGTGAGTTGCTCCCGCATCCTCTTATTGTCCGCTTTAAGGATGCGGATCTCCTCACTTTCCGACTTGGCGGCCTCGACGTCGTCCATCGAGTCTAAAATCGTGTGGCAGGCACGATTCATCGCGCCCCACACATCTCCCTTCAAATTACCGGATCTCCGGGCCCCCTCTAAAATCTCCCTCGCTGCCTGTCGGGCTGCCTCGATTGGATCTGAAAACCGCAGAAATTCTGTCGGGCTTTCCCGGCGCGAGGGGGAGGTTGGTGATCGCGAACGCGAGCGCACCTTTCCTCCCTTTTTCCCTCCATTCGTTCCCTTAACCTCCTTCCCCCCCCTGGGGCGGAGCTCAGGAAAGTCCTTTCGGTATGCGGCGGCAGCGTCCGCTTCTTCCTCGAACTGGTAAATGTCCGGCTCTTGTAACTTGGCCCTTGCTGCAGCCAACCCCGCATATGCCCCCTTGGGCTTTCCTCTACGGGCGGAATTGATCTTTGGCCCGTACACATGCCTTAGATCACCCTCCTCATCGTCCTCATGACCCCTCTTAGAGGCATGAGGGACCCTCTCATAAACATCTAACGAGTCCTCCGACTCACACCCAGAGGTGAGGATTTCTCCCCCTCCCTCCAGTGGATCCCCCCCTTTCTCAGTGTCAGAAGCCATACTGACCCCTTCTACCTTATTACCAAATTTGGTCTAAATCCGACTACTATGATCAAAACTAAGACCTAACCTAACCTTGAAATGGTCAAGTGCGAGTCGGATTTAGACTTTCCCATATAAAACCCGATTTAGCGCCTGAAATTTTCCTCTGAGCAATCAGAGCAAAAGTTTGACGCTTTTTTCGGGCCACTTCCCGAGGCCGTAGCGACCTAGAAAAATAACCAAAAAATAGTAGATTTTTGGGACTATTTTTAAATACTTCAAGTATTCACCAAAGATGAATAAGTTAAAAGAAATTAACAAAAAACAAAAAATGGAAAATTTTGAAAAAAGTGAAGTCCAAGAAATTGATCCCTCTCCTCACTAGTGGGTCAATAACTCTTGACTCAAAAATCACAGAGTCTTGGATCTTTCACAAAAATTTAAAAAACAAAATTTTCTACACCTACAAAAAGTTTCAAAAAGATACGAGAAGCGCAACCTTTTTTAAACTACCCCCAAACTGAAGGGACTAGAAAAATACTTCCGAAAATTTTGAGCAAAAACTCACAATTTCCGAAATTTTATTTCTCTAGTCTCCTCAGACCGAAATCAACGGGACCGACTCTATAGTTTGTGGCACCGTTGCCGCTATACCCGCCCAAAAAATGGGCAATTAAGGATGTTGGCAACCCCGACAAAACTATTTTTGAAAAATGTAAACAAACCCAAAATTTATAAAAAATTAAGGGCAAAAATTTACAATTTTCAAAAACTTATAACCCTAAAACAAAAAATTCGACAATCTTGCCACCCCTTTCACGCGAAAGTCGACTATTGCCGCTACCTCCCAGCCCTAAAAAGGGCTCGGTACGACAACGGCAACAATTTTATTTCTGCGTTTGAAAAAGGTAAACAAACCGACGAAAACCAACCAAGTGCAAAAACCAAAAAACCGAATAACAAAGCCAAATCAACGTGTAATGCAGAATCAAAAACCGAAAACGAATGCCAAAAAAATGTAGTATTATGGTTCCGAAAATCGCAATAATCCGTGCAAGCACCTCCAAAATAGACCTCAACCTAACCTAACCTAACCTAACCTAACCTAACCTAACCTAACCTAACCTAACCTAACCTAACCTAACCTAACCTAACCTAACCTAACCTAACCTAACCTAACCTAACCTAACCTAACCTAACCTAACCTAACCTAACCTAACCTAACCTAACCTAACCTAACCTAACCTAACCTAACCTAACCTTTTTTTTTTTTTTTTTTTTTTTTTTTTGACAGGGTGGAAAATGCTTTATGCATTCCCCTCACCATGGGAGTGGCGAGGGGATATGTGGGACTCACCCCGTCACCCCCCCTCCGAATGAGAGGGGGCATCGGAGCGCAACCCACTAAAAACCACCCTGGCGTACCCCCCTGCCGGATTGGCAAGACGCCGTGGAACCCGCCAGAGCTTTCTCCACGACGTCTACCGGCCGCCCCAGCCATTTGCCGGGGCTTCCCGCGTCGAGGGAGAGAGAGGCCGAGTACGCGTGGCCCCTCTCCCAGACCGCCCAGTGGCTAGCCTACGGCGGGCGAGGGACTCCCATCCCCCACCCGCAGCCACTAAGGGTTGAGGCGAGCGGCAAAACGCCGCCGCCTCACCCCCCGCCGTCTACGCCGGAGCGGATGCGCGTGAGGAGACTCCTCGCGCTCACGCTCCGAGGCCTCCTTCTGCGAGATGACACACTCGCAGAAGGAGGCCACAGCCCTCCAGGACCCGTCGCTGCACAGCATTGCAGACACAACGCTGTGCAGGGAGAGGTCCTGTCGCCCTATGGCCAGTGCCATAGTGCGGCGCTCCGCACTCCACCGGCTGCACACCTCGAGGGTGTGCTGAGCCGTGTCGTCCGGATCGCCGCACTCATGGCACTGCGGACCGGGCTCCCTCCCAATGTTGTGCAGGTAATGACCGAAGCATCCGTGTCCGGTCAATACCTGCACAAGCCGGTATGATGTAGCACCGACTGCCCTCCCCAACCAGGTGTCAAGCGACGGGAGGATCGCCCCTATGGTCCGGGTTCCATAGGGGGCGTCCTCCAGGTTGACTTTCCACCTGTCCCGCAGTCGGCGCTCCATCATCCGGCGCGTCTCCTCAACCTCCTCAGGGTCCGGGCGTTCTCCCCTCGCCCGGGCCCTGGACCTAACTGCATAGGTCTCTGCCTGCACCTCTGCGTCCAACTCCCAGGGCGGGGTGCAGGCGAGGAGGCAGGCCGCGGCGTGGGCCACCGTCATATAGGCCCTCACAATTCGGAGGGCCACCACCCGCTGTGGCCTCTGTAGCAGGGCCCTGTTCCGGGCGGACAGCTTGTCCGCCCAGATGGGGGCCCCGTACAGAGCCATGCTCCTTGTAACGCCGGCATATAGCCGGCGGCACAAGGAGCCCGGCCCACCCACGTTCGGCAGAAGCCGACCCAGCGCCGACGCGGCGCCCACAATTCGGGGAGCTAACTGTGAAAAGTGCTCCCCGAAATTCCAGCGTCGGTCCAGGACAAGCCCCAGATATTTTATATGGGGCTTGATCGGGACCGACTCCCCCCCCAAGGTGAGCGCCGCGCCCGCTGGCAGCCTCCACCCCCGCCCCCCGAAGACTATCGCCTCAGTCTTCGGGAGGGCCACCCTCAGGCCGAGCCGACCAATCCGGTAAATGGTCAGCTCGGCCGCCGCTTCCGCCCGGCACAGCGCCTCCCTCATGTCGGTCCCACGCACGGCCACCATGGTGTCATCTGCATAGCAGATGGTGGCCGTCCGTGGGAGCAACTCCCCCCTGATGGCCCAATCGTACCCCAGGTTCCATAAAAGCGGACCGAGCACGGAACCTTGGGGTACGCCACAGGCCATCTCCGTCGACCCCCGTCGACCGTCCCTCTGCTCATAGAGCACTACCCGCTCGGTGAGGTAGTGCTCTATGATCCGCCGCAGGTAGGGAGGCACTTGATGGTAAATTAGTGCCTCCCTTATCACCCCATAGGGGAGGGTGCCAAACGCGTTGGCGATGTCCAACGACACCGCCACCACACCCTCCCCTCTGCTCGACGCGTACTCACAGAAGTCCCTAAGGGACTTCAGCGCGTCGAGCGTAGACCGCCCTTCCCTGAACCCGAACTGTCTGTCTGAGACGTTCGGGCCGGCGGTCTCCAAGTGCTGCTGGATCCTGTAGGCCAGGATCCTCTCCATCATCTTCCCGGCCTCATCCAGCAGCACTATGGGGCGATAGGCAGAAGGACTGTCGGGGGGTCGACCCTCTTTTCGGAGGAGGCAGAGCCTCCCCTCCTTCCACACCCTCGGGAACCGTCCCTCCCTCAGGCAGTCGTCCATCAACTGCCTGAGTCGGTCCCCGAGGTGTTTAAGGGCGATGGGGAGCACCTTACCCGGTACTCCGTCGGGCCCCGGGGCTTTCTTGCAGCCCCGGAGCCGGTCCACCGCCCTGTCGAACTCGTCATCGCTTACCGGCGCGATGGCGAGTTCGAGTGGGTCCTCCAAGTCCCCCGGTGGCTCGGTCATCACCGGGGGAGTTATCGAGGGAGCTGCCGGAAACAGTCCCTCGATGGCCCTCCTCAGGAGGGGGGGCTCCAAGGAGTCCATGGGGGGGGCGGTGCGCATTTTGTTGCGCACCACCCTGTACGGCCTCCCCCACGGATCCCCGTCCAGCGTGGCCAAGAATGACTCGTGTGCGTCATCCTTGGCCTTCGCTATGGACAGGACGAGGGCCCCCTTAGCTTCTTTGAGGGCCTCGTAGAGCCCCTCCTCCTCCTCGGCGGTGTGCCGCCTGCGCCTACAGTGTTGGTAGGCGCGGCGGGCACTGTTACTGGTGGTCCGCAGGGCCGCAATATCTGCGGACCACCAGTATACCTTCCTCCGGGCAAAAAGGCGCCTCGCCCGGGGCATGGCGGCTCCGCAGACGGCCTGTAACGCCGAGCGGAACCGGCTGGCCCTCTCCTCCAGACCCAAGGCGGCGGGTGGGGCAGCACACCATGCCTCCACCATCGCCGCCTCGTCCGCCTTGGCCCTGTCCAGAAGGGACAGGGACCACTTGGGGAACTCCTCCGCCCCCCCTCTACGCCCCCCCCCTGGGATGGGTGGCGGCTGGCCCCCTCTTGTGGAGACCCTCAATCTGATGTACAGATGGTCAGAGAGGGTCTCCACGTCCTCCAGGACACGCCAATCCGTTAGGCGTGCGGCAATGGCAGGGGTCGCGAACGTTACGTCCACGATGGACCCCCCCTGCCGCCGCACGCAAGTGTTGGCGCTGCCCTGGTTTAGGACCACTAGGCCCGTTGCCGCCACCCAATCCCTCAGCACACCCCCGCGCGCGTCCGTTATGGGGGAACCCCACGCCGCGCTTTTGGCGTTGAGGTCCCCCAGGACTATTATTTGGCGCGGGGCCGCCCTCCGCACGACTCCCCCCAGGACCCCCAGGAAGACCTCGAAGGTGGCCAGCGGCCTATTGGGGGAGAAGTACACCGCAACAAGTACGGTGTCACTCCCCCATTTGGCCGCCACAAACCCTGGGCCGCCCTCTAACCTGATAAGGGGGGGACCGTTGCCGACCGCCGGCACAACCACGGCAACCCACTCGTCCGTCGACCCTACCCAATTGGGTAGGGGAGGGACGAAGTAGGGCTCCGCCACCACCGCAACGTCAATCGACCACTCCGCCATAGCTTGCATGAGCAAGTCTTGTGCTCTGGCGGAGTGATTGACGTTGACCTGCAGAAGCTCTAAATGGTGTGCTGGCATTTAGAGCTCCATGCGGGTCACTTCGATGGCCCGGCCGGCGGCTGCTTCCGCGGGGGCGTCTGTACTCGGAACGGGGGGGCGGGGGCGCTGCGGCCTCGTCTCCCTTCCCTTCGTTACTGGGGGGAAACAGTTCTTTCCCCCCAGCATGTGCTTGGCCGGGAGTTTGGCCTGGTGGCACACGGCACACCACGCCTTCTCCCAGCACTCCCCCATTTTGTGCCCCTCTTTGCTGCACCGGAAGCAATAATTGCTCCGGTCTATTTTGGAGGGGCACAGCTCCCTCGAGTGGCCGACACCGTAGCACTTGAAGCACCTCATCGGTGTCGGCCCCACTGTCGTGACCCTGGCGGAGGCCCAGCCCACCAGGATCCTGCCAGCCTTTTGAAGGGCCACCGCAGCCAGCACTGGGCACTGGACCAAAACTGACCCAGTGCCATCGTAAAGGGCGCGGACGGCCCCCACCTTCACCTGCGCCGGCAGGCACGCTCCCGCCGCGGCGACGGCCTGGGCCACCGACTCCTTCGTGGCCGACTCGTCCAGACCGGCGATTTGGATGCCGGCCATTTTGACGGGGCGGCTCACGTCGGCGTCATCGCCGACTATCCCCTGCAGCTTGGCTGCCAGGGTGTCGGCGATTTCGTGGCCCTTCTCCCCTGGGACCTCGATGACTCGGGACCCCGTCATCGAGGTCCTGACCCTCACGCTCTGCAGGCCTACCTCCATGAGGCTAAGGCCGTTGATGGCCTTAGCCATGGTGGCCTGCAGAGTGGTGGTGGCCCCCGACTTGAGGGAGACCACCACTGCCGCCGTCTTGGGGACGGACAGCTTCACGGGTCTGGGCCCGGTCGCCGCCTTCCCGGCCTTCTTGCTAGGGGGAGGGGGGGGGGCCTTGGCTTTCCCCTTCCCCTTCTTCTTCACCACCTGCGACCACGACATCTGCGTGGGCAGAGGTGGCGTTTGGCCCGAAGGGCCGGGTCCTCCCTCCGAGGGCCGAACGGCTCTCGGGGCCGGGGCAGCCTTGGCGGCCTTGGTGGACTTCGTAGCGACCTGAACAGGGGCAGGGGGTGGAGCCGCCGCTTTCTTGGCCGTCTTGGCCTTCGGCTGCCCATCGCCTATTCGGGCCCTGGGTCTCGGCTCGAGAGCTTCAACCGGGGCCGGAGGCGGCGGGGCAGGCCCTGCGACCTTCCGCGGGGGGGGGGCTGACACGGCAGGCTTAACAGCCCGCCTGTCATGCGCCAACGGAGGGCGGAGGATTGGCTCCGGCGGGAGGCGCCTGTTCACCTCCTCCACCCTATCGTTAATCATCCTCCCGAGGCTGAGGAATAAGTCCCGCTTCATAGTTTCAATTGCCTCGGTCAGTTCGGCCGTGCCGAACTGTAGGGCAGCAGAAACGGGAGCCGGAGCAGCCGGGATCTCCCGCTCACTGAAGGCGGTGCGGAGCGCCTTCAGTTCCGCCGAGTTTAGAGCGAGTTGCTCCCGCATCCTCTTGTTGTCCGCTTTCAGGATGCGGATCTCCTCGCTCTCGGACCTGGTCAGCTCGACCTCATCCATCATACCTAGTATGGTGCGGCAGGCCCGGTTCATCCGCCCCCACACCTCCCCCTTAAGGTTTCCCGATAACCTGGCCGCCTCTAGTATGTCCCGCGCCGCCATACGAGTAGCGTCTATCGGGTCAGCCTCCCGCTGACCCTCTAGGCCATCCATAGGCTCGGGGGAGCGCGAAGCCGACCTAGAGCGCGACACTGAGCGGGAACACGAACCCGAGCGAGAACGCTGGAGACCCTCGGCCTCAGTGGCTTTCCCCTTTTTCGTCCCCCCCTTGCCCCCTCTGGGGCGAAGTTCGGGGAAATCCCTCCGATATTTGGCCGCCGGATCAGAGTCCACGACAGCCTCCTCCTCAAAGTGAGGCTCCAGCTGGTACAGCTTGGCCCTCAACCTGGCCGCCGCTAAACCAGCGTACGCCCCCTTGGGCTTCCCCCTGATGGCCGTATTGACCTTCGGTCCCTGAGGGGGCCTGGGGTCATCCTCCCGGTCCTCGTGAGCCCTCTTGGATGACTGAGGCACGAAATCATCCATTTCGATCCACCTCAGATCATCGACCTCCGAATCGGAGTTGGGATCAGCGATAATCCCCCCCCCCTTCGGTGGAACCCTCCGTTTATCTGTAGGCGAGGCCATGCTGGCCCCCCCTACCTAGCCACAAAATTTGGCCTAAATCCGACCACTAAGACCGGAGTCAGGACCAAACCTATCTAAAAATGGTCAAGTGCGAGTCGGTTTGCTATTTTCCCATACAAACTTGGGTTGAGCGCCTGAAATAGAAAAAATAGCAAAGTGAGGAAAAGTTTGTCCCCACTTTTGACCCACTTGCCGACGTCGCAGGAGGTTGGTTTAAAAACCAAAAGGTAGTGCAGGCTTGCGCCTCGCTACGTAAAACCTAAAAACCTATTAAAGGTAAAAAGGTAAAAAGATATTGACTTTACAAACTCAACCGAATTTGATAAGTTTGTAAAGTGAAAATCCTCACACGCCCCACCGTACAGAACGGTAAATAACTTTTGACCTGTAGGTCAAAAAGTTAAAAAGTCTGTACACAAAATTTAACAAGAGAAATTTCCTAATCGTAACTTGTTGTTTTAAATTTTTACAACCAGCGTAAACAATTTAAAACAACCACCAAACCCAAAAATGTAAGAAATAATTTTTCAAAACTTTGAGTGAAAACTCGAAGTTTTGAAAAATTGAAATTTCAATACAAAGATATGAAAAAATTAACAAACACAACGCTATAATTAGCGGAACCGGTGCCGGTACTCCCGCCCAAAAATTGGGCAAGGTGGAATAACGGCAACCCCGACAAAATTATAACGAAAAAATGTAAACAAACCCTAAAACTAAAGAAAAATTAAAGTTAATATTTACAAATTGGTAAGGCCAATAATTCCGAAACTTTCGTTCCGAAAATTACCGAACCTATACCGACAACACAAACAAAGTCTCTGCTACCTCCTAGCCCTGAAAAGGGCTCGGAAAATAGAGAAATGAACAAACCACAGAATATACAAAAACGTACAAAATCCAACAAAAAATTACCAACCGCAAAACGAAAAGTCAAGAAAACAAAGCCAAGTCAAGTGTAAGAGGAGAATCGAAGTCAGTTATGGATAGCCAAAAAAATGTAATATTGAGATACCGAAAACCACACGAAACCACTCACAGACACCTGAGAAACAACCTCAACCTAACCTAACCTAACCTAACCTAACCTAACCTAACCTAACCTAACCTAACCTAACCTAACCTAACCTAACCTAACCTAACCTAACCTAACCTAACCTAACCTAACCTAACCTAACCTAACCTAACCTAACCTAACCTAACCTAACCTAACCTAACCTAACCTTTTTTTTTTTTTTTTTTTTTTTTTTTTTTTGACAGGGTGGAAAATGCTTTATGCATTCCCCTCACCATGGGAGTGGCGAGGGGATATGTGGGACTCACCCCGTCACCCCCCCTCCGAATGAGAGGGGGTATCGGAGCGCAACCCACTAAAAACCACCCTGGCGTACCCCCCTGCCGGATTGGCAAGACGCCGTGGAACCCGCCAAAGCTTTCTCCACGACGTCTACCGGCCGCCCCAGCCATTTGCCGGGGCTTCCCGCGTCGAGGGAGAGAGAGGCCGAGTACGCGTGGCCCCTCTCCTAGACCGCCCAGTGGCTAGCCTACGGCGGGCGAGGGACTCCCATCCCCCACCCGCAGCCACTAAGGGTTGAGGCGAGCGGCAAAACGCCGCCGCCTCACCCCCCGCCGTCTACGCCGGAGCGGATGCGCGTGAGGAGACTCCTCGCGCTCACGCTCCGAGGCCTCCTTCTGCGAGATGACACACTCGCAGAAGGAGGCCACAGCCCTCCAGGACCCGTCGCTGCACAGCATTGCAGACACAACGCTGTGCAGGGAGAGGTCCTGTCGCCCTATGGCTAGTGCCATAGTGCGGCGCTCCGCACTCCACCGGCTGCACACCTCGAGGGTGTGCTGAGCCGTGTCGTCCGGATCGCCGCACTCATGGCACTGCGGACCGGGCTCCCTCCCAATGTTGTGCAGGTAATGACCGAAGCATCCGTGTCCGGTCAATACCTGCACAAGCCGGTATGATGTAGCACCGACTGCCCTCCCCAACCAGGTGTCAAGCGACGGGAGGATCGCCCCTATGGTCCGGGTTCCATAGGGGGCGTCCTCCAGGTTCGCCTTCCACCTGTCCCGCAGTCGGCGCTCCATCATCCGGCGCGTCTCCTCAACCTCCTCAGGGTCCGGGCGTTCTCCCCTCGCCCGGGCCCTGGACCTAACTGCATAGGTCTCTGCCTGCACCTCTGCGTCCAACTCCCAGGGCGGGGTGCAGGCGAGGAGGCAGGCCGCGGCGTGGGCCACCGTCATGTAGGCCCTCACAATTCGGAGGGCCACCACCCGCTGTGGCCTCTGTAGCAGGGCCCTGTTCCGGGCGGACAGCTTGTCCGCCCAGATGGGGGCCCCGTACAGAGCCATGCTCCTTGTAACGCCGGCATATAGCCGGCGGCACAAGGAGCCCGGCCCACCCACGTTCGGCAGAAGCCGACCCAGCGCCGACGCGGCGCCCACAATACGGGGAGCTAACTGTGAAAAGTGCTCCCCGAAATTCCAGCGTCGGTCCAGGACAAGCCCCAGATATTTTATATGGGGCTTGATCGGGACCGACTCCCCCCCCAAGGTGAGCGCCGCGCCCGCTGGCAGCCTCCACCCCCGCCCCCCGAAGACTATCGCCTCAGTCTTCGGGAGGGCCACCCTCAGGCCGAGCCGACCAATCCGGTAAATGGTCAGCTCGGCCGCCGCTTCCGCCCGGCACAGCGCCTCCCTCATGTCGGTCCCACGCACGGCCACCATGGTGTCATCTGCATAGCAGATGGTGGCCGTCCGTGGGAGCAACTCCCCCCTGATGGCCCAATCGTACCCCAGGTTCCATAAAAGCGGACCGAGCACGGAACCTTGGGGTACGCCACAGGCCATCTCCGTCGACCCCCGTCGACCGTCCCTCTGCTCATAGAGCACTACCCGCTCGGTGAGGTAGTGCTCTATGATCCGCCGCAGGTAGGGAGGCACTTGATGGTAAATTAGTGCCTCCCTTATCACCCCATAGGGGAGGGTGCCAAACGCGTTGGCGATGTCCAACGACACCGCCACTACACCCTCCCCTCTGCTCGACGCGTACTCACAGAAGTCCCTAAGGGACTTCAGCGCGTCGAGCGTAGACCGCCCTTCCCTAAACCCGAACTGTCTGTCTGAGACGTTCGGGCCGGCGGTCTCCAAGTGCTGCTGGATCCTGTAGGCCAGGATCCTCTCCATCATCTTCCCGGCCTCATCCAGCAGCACTATGGGGCGATAGGCAGAAGGACTGTCGGGGGGTCGACCCTCTTTTCGGAGGAGGCAGAGCCTCCCCTCCTTCCACACCCTCGGGAACCGTCCCTCCCTCAGGCAGTCGTCCATCAACTGCCTGAGTCGGTCCCCGAGGTGTTTAAGGGCGATGGGGAGCACCTTACCCGGTACTCCGTCGGGCCCCGGGGCTTTCTTGCAGCCCCGGAGCCGGTCCACCGCCCTGTCGAACTCGTCATCGCTTACCGGCGCGATGGCGAGTTCGAGTGGGTCCTCCAAGTCCCCCGGTGGCTCGGTCATCACCGGGGGAGTTATCGAGGGAGCTGCCGGAAACAGTCCCTCGATGACCCTCCTCAGGAGGGGGGGCTCCAAGGAGTCCATGGGGGGGGCGGTGCGCATTTTGTTGCGCACCACCCTGTACGGCCTCCCCCACGGATCCCCGTCCAGCGTGGCCAAGAATGACTCGTGTGCGTCATCCTTGGCCTTCGCTATGGACAGGACGAGGGCCCCCTTAGCTTCTTTGAGGGCCTCGTAGAGCCCCTCCTGCTCCTCGGCGGTGTGCCGCCTGCGCCTACAGTGTTGGTAGGCGCGGCGGGCACTGTTACTGGTGGTCCGCAGGGCCGCAATATCTGCGGACCACCAGTATACCTTCCTCCGGGCAAAAAGGCGCCTCGCCCGGGGCATGGCGGCTCCGCAGACGGCCTGTAACGCCGAGCGGAACCGGCTGGCCCTCTCCTCCAGACCCAAGGCGGCGGGTGGGGCAGCACACCATGCCTCCACCATCGCCGCCTCGTCCGCCTTGGCCCTGTCCAGAAGGGACAGGGACCACTTGGGGAACTCCTCCGCCCCCCCTCTACGCCCCCCCCCTGGGATGGGTGGCGGCTGGCCCCCTCTTGTGGAGACCCTCAATCTGATGTACAGATGGTCAGAGAGGGTCTCCACGTCCTCCAGGACACGCCAATCCGTTAGGCGTGCGGCAATGGCAGGGGTCGCGAACGTTACGTCCACGATGGACCCCCCCTGCCGCCGCACGCAAGTGTTGGCGCTGCCCTGGTTTAGGACCACTAGGCCCGTTGCCGCCACCCAATCCCTCAGCACACCCCCGCGCGCGTCCGTTATGGGGGAACCCCACGCCGCGCTTTTGGCGTTGAGGTCCCCCAGGACTATTATTTGGCGCGGGGCCGCCCTCCGCACGACCCCCCCCAGGACCCCCAGGAAGACCTCGAAGGCGGCCAGCGGCCTATTGGGGGAGAAGTACACCGCAACAAGTACGGTGTCACTCCCCCATTTGGCCGCCACAAACCCTGGGCCGCCCTCTAACCTGATAAGGGGGGGACCGTTGCCGACCGCCGGCACAACCACGGCAACCCACTCGTCCGTCGACCCTACCCAATTGGGTAGGGGAGGGACGAAGTAGGGCTCCGCCACCACCGCAACGTCAATCGACCACTCCGCCATAGCTTGCATGAGCAAGTCTTGTGCTCTGGCGGAGTGATTGACGTTGACCTGCAGGAGCTCTAAATGGTGTGCTGGCATTTAGAGCTCCATGCGGGTCACCTCGATGGCCCGGCCGGCGGCTGCTTCCGCGGGGGCGTCTGTACTCGGAACGGGGGGGCGGGGCCGCTGCGGCCTCGTCTCCCTTCCCTTCGTTACTGGGGGGAAACAATTCTTCCCCCCCAGCATGTGCTTGGCCGGGAGTTTGGCCTGGTGGCACACGGCACACCACGCCTTCTCCCAGCACTCCCCCATTTTGTGCCCCTCCTTGCTGCACCGGAAGCAATAATTGCTCCGGTCTATTTTGGAGGGGCACAGCTCCCTCGAGTGGCCGACACCGTAGCACTTGAAGCACCTCATCGGTGTCGGCCCCACTGTCGTGACCCTGGCGGAGGCCCAGCCCACCAGGATCCTGCCAGCCTTTTGAAGGGCCACCGCAGCCAGCACCGGGCACTGGACCAAAACTGACCCAGTGCCATCGTAAAGGGCGCGGACGGCCCCCACCTTCACCTGCGCCGGCAGGCACGCTCCCGCCGCGGCGACGGCCTGGGCCACCGACTCCTTCGTGGCCGACTCATCCAGGCCGGCGATTTGGATGCCGGCCATTTTGACGGGGCGGCTCACGTCGGCGTCATCGCCGACTATCCCCTGCAGCTTGGCTGCCAGGGTGTCGGCGATTTCGTGGCCCTTCTCCCCTGGGACCTCAATGACTCGGGACCCCGTCATCGAGGTCCTGACCCTCACGCTCTGCAGGCCTACCTCCGTGAGGCTAAGGCCGTTGATGGCCTTAGCCATGGTGGCCTGCAGAGTGGTGGTGGCTCCCGACTTGAGGGAGATCACCACTGCTGCCGTCTTGGGGACGGACAGCTTCGCGGGTCTGGGCCCGTGCGCCGCCTTCCCGGCCTTCTTGCTAGGGGGAGGGGGGGGGGCCTTGGCTTTCCCCTTTCCCTTCTTCTTCACCACCTGCGACCACGACATCTGCGTGGGCGGAGGTGGCATTTGGCCCGAGGGGCCGGGTCCTCCCTCCGAGGGCCGAACGGCTCTCGGGGCCGGGGCAGCCTTGGCAGCCTTAGCGGGCTTCCTGGCTGCCTGAACAGGGGCAGGGGGTGGAGCCGCCGCCTTCTTGGCCACCTTTGTCTTCGGCTGCCCATCGCCTAGTCTGGCCCTGGCTACTGGCTCGAAAGCTTTTACCGGGGCCGGAGGCGGCGGGGCAGGCCCTGCAACCTTCCGCTGGGGGGGGGCGGGGGCCGCCACAGCGGGCTTTACGGCCCGCTTGTCGTGCGCCAACGGGGGGCGGAGGATGGGCTCCGCCGGGAGGCGCCTGCTCACCTCCTCTATCCTGTCATTGACCATCCTCCCGAGGCTGAGGAACAGGTCTCTCTTCATCTCCTCGATGGCCTCGGTCAGTTCGGCGGTGCCGAACTGCAGGGCGGCAGCAACGGGCGCCGGAGCAGCCGGGATCTCCCGCTCACTGAAGGCGGTGCGGAGCGCCTTCAATTCCGCCGAGTTGAGAGCGAGTTGCTCCCGCATCCTTTTGTTATCCGCTTTCAGGATGCGGATCTCCTCGCTCTCGGACCTGGCCGCCTCGACCTCGTCCATCGACCCCAGAATGGTGTGGCAGGCCCGGTTCATCCGCCCCCATACCTCCCCCTTCAGGTTGCCGGATACCCTAGCGGCCTCGAGGATATCCCTCGCCGCCATACGGGTGGCGTCTATTGGGTCAGCCTCCTGCCGACCCTCTAGGCCATCCATGGGCTCGGGGGAACGCGAGGCCGATCGGGAAAGCGACACCGAGCGCGAGCGCGAGACCGAGCGAGAGCGATTGCCACCCTTGGCACCTTCCCCCTTCCTTCCCCCCTTTCCACCCTTGGGGCGGAGTTCGGGAAAGTCCCTCCTGTACTTGGCGGCAGGATCAGGATCAGCTCCCTCCTCGAAATGAGGCTCGAGCTGATAGAGCTTTGCTCTCAACCTGGCCGCCGCCAAGCCCGCGTAAGCCCCCTTGGGCTTCCCCCTCGCCGCCGAGTTGACCTTAGGCCCCTGAGGAGGCTTGGGGTCATCCGACCTATTTGTGTGCGCCCTTTTGCAGGTCGAAGGGATGAGAATCTCTTCGACCTCAATGACGCTGTCATCCCCGGAGTCGGAACCGGAAGTAGTTCCCACCCCCTCCGGCGGACCCATTCCTTTTTTTGTAGGCGAGGCCATGCCGGCCCCTCCTACCTGAATACCAAATCTGGTCCAAATCCGACCTCTAAGATCGGAATTTAGACCAAACCTAACTTAAAAGTGGTCAAGTGCGAGTCGGTTTGCTACTTTCCCATACAAACTTGGGTTGAGCGCCTGAAATAGAAAAAATAGCAAAGTGAGGAAAAGTTTGTCCCCACTTTTGACCCACTTGCCGACGTCGCAGGAGGTTGGTTTAAAAACCAAAAGGTAGTGCTAGCTTGCGCCTCACTACCTAAAACCTAAAAACCTATAAAAGGTTAATAGGTTCAAAGATATTGATTTTACCAACTCAGGTGAAAACCTTAAGTTGGTAAATCAAAAATCTCTGAACACCTTACAAAGGTTAAAGGTGAATAACTTTTGACCTAGAGGTCAAAAAGTAAAAAAGTACAAACAAAAAATTTAAAAAACTAAATTCTCCACCCGTCCCTTGGGATTTTAAATTTTTACAAGGACTGTAAACAATTCAAAACAACCACCAAACCCAAAAAAGTAAGAAATTATTTTTCAAAACTTTGAGTGAAAACTCGAAGTTTTGAAAAATTGAAATTTCAATACAAAAATAAGAAAAACGAAACAAACACAACGCTATAATTAGCGGAACCGGTGCCGGTACTCCCGCCCAAAAACTGGGCAAGGTGGAATAACGGCAACCCCGACAAAATTACAACGAAAAAATGTAAACAAACCCTAAAACTAAAGAAAAATTACAGTGAATATTTACAAATTGGCAAGGCCAATAATTCAGGAACTTTCGTTCCGAAAATTACTGAACCTAAACCGACAAAACAAACAGAATCTCCGCTATCTCCTAGCCCTGAAAAGGGCTCGAAAAGATAACAGGAAGACAAACGACAAAATATACAAAAACGTAAAAAATCCAACAAAAAATTACCAACCGCAAATGCAAATCAGTCAAAAATAACGCCAAGTCGTGTGTGAAAGAAGAATCGAAAGCAGTATCCAGTAAGCAAAAAAATGTCGTCTTTGGTAACCGAATATCGCATAAATCCCTCCAATAGCACCCGAGAAACAACCTCAACCTAACCTAACCTAACCTAACCTAACCTAACCTAACCTAACCTAACCTAACCTAACCTAACCTAACCTAACCTAACCTAACCTAACCTAACCTAACCTAACCTAACCTAACCTAACCTAACCTAACCTAACCTAACCTAACCTAACCTAACCTAACCTAACCTAACCTAACCTAACCTAACCTAACCTAACCTTTTTTTTTTTTTTTTTTTTTTTTTTTACGTGGGGAAATCCTCATGGATACCCACCGCCTGGGGAGAGCGGTGGGTTATGTCAGACTCTTACTGACTAAAACCCCACGATGTTCCATTCGATTCCGCCATGGGGACGGGGCCATGGTCACGCGAGTTGCGACTCCACAATCCCGTCGGCGGCTGTCCAGCAGGACCTAATTCCAATCGGGACTACTATGTCCCCTGCAACATCAGTGGTGTGCCTGGAACATTTGGCACGCCAACCAGCTTGTGAACCCTTGTCCAGTGGGAGGTGGAAATCCCCATTTCCACCGCCCAGGGCTCACGTCTAGGGCGGCAGGTGGCGGTTATAATCCAACCGCCTGCGCCCTAGCCTTTTGCGGCGTATGGGAAGGGAGGAGGGGTCCTCTTCCCGGTCCCTTTCTGCCGCCTCTTTCTGCGACATTACGTCGCCGCAGAAAGAAACTACCGCATCCCATGACCTGTCACTGCCGACCATGGCGTGAACAACGGCTGGCAGGGAGATGTCATGGCCGACCACGTTCGCCAATTGCGCCCGCTCCTGAGCCCAACTCGGGCAAATCTCTAGCGTATGTTGTGCCGTGTCCTCATTGCCATGACAATGATGGCACTGAGGAGTTGGCTCCCTGCCTACCACCTTCCACAGGAACCTACCAAAACAACCATGTCCTGTTAGGATCTGCGCAAGGTGGTAGGATACGCCACCCTTTTGTCTTTCGACCCATTCTTCAAGAACGGGTCGAATCGCCGTGATAGTCCAGTGGCCGGATTTTGGCTCATCTAGCCTGGCTTTCCACTTCCGGAGCACTGCCTGACGGGCAACTGTTCTCCAGCGGGTTAGTAGCTCCGGGAGTGGTTCTTCACCCTCAGTTCTGAGCTCCCCCGTCCTCCAATAAATGGTGGACAGCGCCTCCGCATCAAGATCCCATGGTGGGGATCCCGCCAACACGCACGCCGCCTCGTAAGAGGTGGTGCGATACGCCCTTGATACCCTGACCGCTATGACTCGCTGAGGTCTACGCAGCAAAGTCTTCCCTTGGGCGGTCAGGGTTTTTGCCCATATAGGAGCCCCATAAAGTGCCATGGAGCGTACCACGCCCATGTACAGACGGCGGCAGTTTGTGCTCGGCTCACCCACGTTCGGCAAAAGCCGACCTAGAGCAGAGGCAGCTGCCACCAATTTCGGGCTCAGGAGGCGAAAATGTTCCTCGAAGTTCCATCGACTGTCAAGGACCAATCCTAGGTACTTCATGGTACCCTTGACAGCGATGGACACTCCTCCAACCTGCAGCATGGACCCGGGAGGTGGCATTCTTCTTCGGCCAGGAAAAAATATGGCCTCGGACTTTTCTAGAGCCACCTCTAACCCCAGTCGCCGGATCTTGGCCACCACGTGTGCCACTCCTGCCGTGGCCACTATCAAGGCCTCCCGATGGGAGCTACCGCGGGCAGTTACCAGGGTGTCGTCGGCGTAACAAAGTACATCGACCCCCTTCAAGTAGACCCCGCGCAGCACCCAATCGTACCCAATGTTCCACAGGAGCGGTCCTAGAACCGACCCCTGTGGAACACCGCACGCCACACTCCTTCGACCCTCCTCGAAATATCCCGGGTAGACTACGGCTCTATCGGTGAGATAAGTCTCTATCGTCTTCCGCAGATACCCGGGTACGCCATGAAACTTCAGCGCCTCTAATATGGTGGCAAAAGGCAGTGTATTGAATGCGTTGGCGATGTCAAGGGATACCGCCAACAGCATTTCTCCCTTTTCCACCGTTTCATCCACCAAGGCCCTCAACCGTGCAATGGCATCGATTGTGGACCGGCCCCGACGGAATCCATACTGGTTGGTGCTGAGGTTGGGTCCAACCCTCTCTAGGTGTTTAATAAGACGGGTCGAAACCACACGCTCAAAAAGCTTGCCCACCTCGTTAAGTAAAACGATCGGCCTATACGCCGAAGGTGAATCTGCCGGTCGCCCAGGCTTTTGCAGCAAAACTAGTTTCCCCGTCTTCCATTCTTCCGGAAACTGGCCTTGCTCAAAACACATGCTCATCAGCGCCCTCAGCCGCGGCTCTAGAGGCCCTAGGGCTAACGCCAACGCACGCCCAGGAACCCCATCGGGTCCTGGAGCAGTGGACTTTAAGCGGAGCCGTAGCACCGCCGCTCCCAGCTCCCCCTCAGATACTTCTGGGGCACTCGTTGGCTCTTCTTCATCACCGAAGCCTGGTGGCACCATTGGCGGAGGTGTGTGATGAGCTCTGCCTGGAAACAGGGCACCAACGACCCGGTCCAGCAGCTGAGGCTGGAGACTCTGCGTGAGTGGGGGGGCCCAGGGGCGGAGTTTACCCCGTACTGCCTTATACGGCCTTCCCCATGGCTCGCAGTTAAGGGTCTCCAGCATTCCTGCCCTGTCCTGATCCTTGGCCCTGCCTACCGCCGCCCTCAGTACCTTACATGTTTCACTATAGGCTTCATATAGCCGCGAAATCTCCACTTCGTTCCTCACACGGCGTCTGCGCATCCGCTGGAACTGGTGTCGAGCAGCTTCGCAAGACCTGCGCAGCTGCGTCAGCTCTTCTGACCACCAATTCAGCTTACGCTTAGGAGCATGACGACCGACACGTGGCATGGCAGAATCGCAGATGTTGGTCATCGCCTCCCCCAGCCATTGCACCTCCCGCTCAACCTCGACAGGGCCTTCGGGCGCCGAAACCCACGTCTGGACTAAAGCTGCCTCCTCAAGCAAATCCCGGTCCAGTCGTTTCAATGCCCAACGAGGGCTGTCTGCCCGCGGGGATCGGGTTGAAATTCTTGGGGTATTCGGAGGTGCAGAAATGTCGTAACGGATGTACAGATGGTCCGACAGAGTTTCTACATCCTCTAGCACTTCCCAGCCTTCGATACGGCGTGCAAAGGGGGCGTTCGCGAACGTGACATCCACAATGGACCCACCTTGACGTCGCACGCACGTATTCGCCGATCCCCGGTTGCACACTACTAGGCCGGTCATCGCTACCCACTCCTCTAGCGCCTCACCGCGCGCGTCAGTGGCTGGGGAACCCCACGCACTGGACTTAGCGTTCAAGTCCCCAGCAACAATTACTTGCCGAGGGCGGCTTCTGTCTACTAGAGCGCCGAGCTCGACCAAGAAAAGTTCAAACTCAGCAAGGCTCCGGTTGGGAGAGAAGTATGCCCCGACAATCATCACCCCTCCGACAAATGCGGAGACGTAACCAGAACCCCTCACCACCTTTTCAAGAGGCGGACAGCCACCAGATGTCTGCGCAATAATGGCTACCAGGTCACAATGATCTACCACCCAGTTTTCCCTAGGTGGGACCGAGTAGGGCTCTGCAACTATGGCCAGATGAATTGATCTCTCCGCTAGACTTTGAAACAAAAGATCCTGAGCTCTAGCGGAGTGGTTGAGATTTCCCTGGAGGATACGTAAAATTCTAAAGGCCATTTATGTGGTGTTCATATACTCAGCCTCCTCTGCTGCTGGAGCCGAGACAGCGGGTTCATTTATGGCACCCGCCTCTTTCCGCTTCGAGCGTGTCCTCTTGATTATTGGCGGAGAGCATGTTTTGCTACCCACCCTATGGTCCGCAGGTCTGCCAGCCGCGGTGCAGACTGAGCATTTTGGTGAGGCAGAACACGCGGCCACCTTGTGACCAGGTTCGCCGCAGCGGTAGCACTCTTCGCTGCGGTCAGTTTCAGCGGTGCAGTGAACTTTCATGTGTCCGACTTGAAGGCATCTAAAGCACCGCAGCTGCCTTGGTTCCAGTACTTTTACTTGGGCTGACACCCAACCTACGAGCAATCGGCCAGAACTTCTAACTTTTTTGGCAGCTGCAACTGGGCAGCTAAGCCATAGCGACCCAGATCCTCCCGGACCAAAATCTATCTTGCCACATTTTATGTCGGCGGTCGTACAACCACCTTCTCTGGCCAAAGCGGCGACTACATCCTCGGGCGTTGCTGAGTCGTCAAGACCTGAAACGCGTAGTTCAGTTCTTTTAACAGGTCTCTGTACCCCTACGAATTCTTCGTTCAGAACCTCCCTGAGCTTTGCCGCCAAAGAGTCAGCTTTGATTGAGGCATCAGGGCCAGATACCTTTAGCATCCTTGCCCCGTTCATAGCTGTCCTAAATCGAACACTGGGTATGCCTAACTCAGTCATGTTCACTTTCTCTATGGCCTCTTTCATCACGGTGGCGTACGTAACCCCGTTGTTCGCAGCCGTCTCTTTGAGAGTCAGCGTAATCGCCGCGGTATTATGAGCCCGCAGCTTGACCGTCTTCTTCTTGGGTTGAACCTTGCCACGCGCCTTGGTAGGTTTTTCCTTCTTCGTCCCTTTTTTTGTGCCTCTTGCGGCCACCTCACTCCATTTGGCTTGTGGAGCAGCTTGGGTGATGGGTGTAGGAGGGAGCGGGTTTGTGTTTGTTGCCGCTGCTGCCTCTCTGGCTGCCATGCTTTTCTTTTTGGCTTTTTTACTCTTAACCCCTCGCTCTGTGTCTTTACCTTGGTTGGGTGTCACAACGTCAGGTATTGCCGGTACGTTAGGTTGATCCGGCACCTTGGCTCTAACTCCTAACGGTGGCCGTAGAAGTCTGCCCTCCAGAGCCGAGAATCTGGCATTGATGCTGGCCATTTCTTTCAATAGCCGGCTCACGTCAGACTCTTTCGCCGGCTCCACGGGTGGTCCGTCCCTGCGTTCCCTTCGCAGATCTGATAAATCTTGCCTCAAGGCCTCATAGTCAGAGGTCATGGCGGTCATGCGCGTCGAGAGGCGAGCGTTCTCCGCCCTTAACTTGGCTACCTCTTCCGACGATGTCCTTTCCAGAAGTACCTCTGTGACTTGGGCGATTGCCGTTACCGCTTCTTTAAGAGTCTTCTGTGAAGTTCCCTTAAGGCCTTTTGACAATCGAGCCACACTCTTGATACTGGCCAGTGCTTCCTGGACCCTACTGTCTAGTTCCGTGGCCGTGCAGTCGTCTGCGTCTTTCGGCCGAATTTTGCCCTTTTTGACACCTTGGCCCTTAGAAGTAATTTTTCGGCCGTTATCGCCGGAGTCTGAGTCTTCCGACGGACTATGGGGTCTCTTTTTATCCGAGCGGCGGAAAAAGCGCGACCCAGAATTTGCTCCTACGGTATCGTAAGACATGGCGCTGTCAGACTCCGATACGCCTGACCCTTCATTTTTTGACTGCGTGCTGGCGCTCACCTCTGGGAGTCGATCCAGCACGATTTTAACTTGTTTAGTGACAGGTGTCACTGTCTCCGGGTTACATGTGCTTTCAGGTGCACTCTCACCCTGCGGCTCTGCCGCCGTCATCAAAAGTTGGTTTGGTTTTGTTTTATTAAGGTCCATTTTGAATCCCACGAGTACGGGTCGATATAAAAAGTCCACCCCCGGGTTACGCCCATCCCAGGGGTAAGGCTATATACTAACAGATTTCGCCTGGTTTCTGTAGGTTTTTACGACTTGGCTGTCGGGTTTTATAGAGTTTTCCATCTCGCGGGCCGGCCAATTAAGGCAAGCCCTCCGTTCAAGTGTCTCTCGACTACCCCATAGCGCCGCTAGATGGGGATTGTTGAGGAGAGACACCTGAGTACGGGGTACTAGAGGAGTCGACGTGCCTCCTCTAGTTTTGGGTAGTTAGTACTCGACGGCATTGTAAGTGCACGCCGAGCCCGCCCCCTAACCTAACTTAACCTACCCATTCCCCCCCTCAGTGTAGCGGTGACAAAGCGGCTTTTCAGTCGAAAAGTCAATCGTCACCTTCCCCCCCAACTCCCCCGCCGGATATTCGCCATGGGCTGAAAGAATCCCCCATAAGGAGAAAGTCTCAGCCGATGCCCAGGGTGCACCAGGCGAGCGGCAAAACGCCGCCGCCTCACCCCCCGCCGTCTACGCCGGAGCGGATGCGCGTGAGGAGACTCCTCGCGCTCACGCTCCGAGGCCTCCTTCTGCGAGATGACACACTCGCAGAAGGAGGCCACAGCCCTCCAGGACCCGTCGCTGCACAGCATTGCAGACACAACGCTGTGCAGGGAGAGGTCCTGTCGCCCTATGGCCAGTGCCATAGTGCGGCGCTCCGCACTCCACCGGCTGCACACCTCGAGGGTGTGCTGAGCCGTGTCGTCCGGATCGCCGCACTCATGGCACTGCGGACCGGGCTCCCTCCCAATGTTGTGCAGGTAATGACCGAAGCATCCGTGTCCGGTCAATACCTGCACAAGCCGGTATGATGTAGCACCGACTGCCCTCCCCAACCAGGTGTCAAGCGACGGGAGGATCGCCCCTATGGTCCGGGTTCCATAGGGGGCGTCCTCCAGGTTCACCTTCCACCTGTCCCGCAGTCGGCGCTCCATCATCCGGCGCGTCTCCTCAACCTCCTCAGGGTCCGGGCGTTCTCCCCTCGCCCGGGCCCTGGACCTAACTGCATAGGTCTCTGCCTGCACCTCTGCGTCCAACTCCCAGGGCGGGGTGCAGGCGAGGAGGCAGGCCGCGGCGTGGGCCACCGTCATGTAGGCCCTCACAATTCGGAGGGCCACCACCCGCTGTGGCCTCTGTAGCAGGGCCCTGTTCCGGGCGGACAGCTTGTCCGCCCAGATGGGGGCCCCGTACAGAGCCATGCTCCTTGTAACGCCGGCATATAGCCGGCGGCACAAGGAGCCCGGCCCACCCACGTTCGGCAGAAGCCGACCCAGCGCCGACGCGGCGCCCACAATTCGGGGAGCTAACTGTAAAAAGTGCTCCCCGAAATTCCAGCGTCGGTCCAGGACAAGCCCCAGATATTTTATATGGGGCTTGATCGGGACCGACTCCCCCCCCAAGGTGAGCGCCGCGCCCGCTGGCAGCCTCCACCCCCGCCCCCCGAAGACTATCGCCTCAGTCTTCGGGAGGGCCACCCTCAGGCCGAGCCGACCAATCCGGTAAATGGTCAGCTCGGCCGCCGCTTCCGCCCGGCACAGCGCCTCCCTCATGTCGGTCCCACGCACGGCCACCATGGTGTCATCTGCATAGCAGATGGTGGCCGTCCGTGGGAGCAACTCCCCCCTGATGGCCCAATCGTACCCCAGGTTCCATAAAAGCGGACCGAGCACGGAACCTTGGGGTACGCCACAGGCCATCTCCGTCGACCCCCGTCGACCGTCCCTCTGCTCATAGAGCACTACCCGCTCGGTGAGGTAGTGCTCTATGATCCGCCGCAGGTAGGGAGGCACTTGATGGTAAGTTAGTGCCTCCCTTATCACCCGATAGGGGAGGGTGCCAAACGCGTTGGCGATGTCCAACGACACCGCCACCACACCCTCCCCTCTGCTCGACGCGTACTCACAGAAGTCCCTAAGGGACTTCAGCGCGTCGAGCGTAGACCGCCCTTCCCTAAACCCGAACTGTCTGTCGGAGACGTTCGGGCCGGCGGTCTCCAAATGCTGCTGGATCCTGTAGGCCAGGATCCTCTCCATCATCTTCCCGGCCTCATCCAGCAGCACTATGGGGCGATAGGCAGAAGGACTGTCGGGGGGTCGACCCTCTTTTCGGAGGAGGCAGAGCCTCCCCTCCTTCCACACCCTCGGGAACCGTCCCTCCCTCAGGCAGTCGTCCATCAACTGCCTGAGTCGGTCCCCGAGGTGTTTAAGGGCGATGGGGAGCACCTTACCCGGTACTCCGTGGCGAGGGGAGCAGGCAGGAGGGGGCAGGGGGTGGAGCCGCCGCTTTCTTGGCCGTCTTGGCCTTCGGCTGCCCATCGCCTATTCGGGCCCTGGGTCTCGGCTCGAGAGCTTCAACCGGGGCCGGAGGCGGCGGGGCAGGCCCTGCGACCTTCCGCGGGGGGGGGGCTGACACGGCAGGCTTAGCAGCCCGCCTGTCATGCGCCAACGGAGGGCGGAGGATTGGCTCCGGCGGGAGGCGCCTGTTTACCTCCTCCACCCTATCGTTAATCATCCTCCCAAGGCTGAGGAATAAGTCCCGCTTCATAGTTTCAATTGCCTCGGTCAGTTCGGCCGTGCCGAACTGTAGGGCAGCAGAAACGGGAGCCGGAGCAGCCGGGATCTCCCGCTCACTGAAGGCGGTGCGGAGCGCCTTCAGTTCCGCCGAGTTTAGAGCGAGTTGCTCCCGCATCCTTTTGTTGTCCGCTTTCAGGATGCGGATCTCCTCGCTCTCGGACCTGGTCAGCTCGACCTCATCCATCATACCTAGTATGGTGCGGCAGGCCCGGTTCATCCGCCCCCACACCTCCCCCTTAAGGTTTCCTGATAACCTGGCCGCCTCTAGTATGTCCCGCGCCGCCATACGAGTAGCGTCTATCGGGTCAGCCTCCCGCTGACCCTCTAGGCCATCCATAGGCTCGGGGGAGCGCGAAGCCGACCTAGAGCGCGACACTGAGCGGGAACACGAACCCGAGCGAGAACGCTGGAGACCCTCGGCCTCAGTGGCTTTCCCCTTTTTCGCCCCCCCCTTGCCCCCTCTGGGGCGAAGTTCGGGGAAATCCCTCCGATATTTGGCCGCCGGATCAGATTCCACGACAGCCTCCTCCTCAAAGTGAGGCTCCAGCTGGTACAGCTTGGCCCTCAACCTGGCCGCCGCTAAACCAGCGTACGCCCCCTTGGGCTTCCCCCTGATGGCCGTATTGACCTTCGGTCCCTGAGGGGGCCTGGGGTCATCCTCCCGGTCCTCGTGAGCCCTCTTGGATGACTGAGGAACGAAATCATCCATTTCGATCCACCTCAGATCATCGACCTCCGAATCGGAGTTGGGATCAGCGATAATCCCCCCCCCCTTCGGTGGAACCCTCCGTTTATCTGTAGGCGAGGCCATGCTGGCCCCCCCTACCTAGCCACAAAATTTGGCCTAAATCCGACCACTAAGACCGGAGTTAGGACCAAACCTATCTAAAAATGGTCAAGTGCGAGTCGGTTTGCTATTTTCCCATACAAACTTGGGTTGAGCGCCTGATAGAGAAAAAATAGCAAAGTGAGGATTTCTTTGTCCCCACTTTTGACCCACTTCCGGAGGTCGTATTTCAACCAAAAAACTACCGAAAGGTAGAGCGCGTTTGCGCCTCTATTAATAAAACCTAAAAACCTAAAAAAGGTTAATAGGTTCAAAGATATTGATTTTACCAACTCAAGTGAAAACCTTAAGTTGGTAAATCAAAAATCTTTGAACACCTTACAAGATAGAAAAATCAATAACCTTTGACCGGAAGGTCAAAAGGTTAAAACCCCACAACAAAAAATTTAAGGAAATAAATTTCCTGCCCTCCCCTTAGGTTAAAATATTTTTACAAGGACTACAAACAAGTAAAAATTACACCAAAACACAAAAAAGTCCGAGACTTTCTCCGAAAACTTCGAGCGAAAACTCGAAGTTTTCAAAAATGAAAATCCCGAAACTCAGAAATAAAAACAAAACAAACACAACGCAGTAATTAGCGGGACCGTTGCCAGTACCTCCACCCAAAAACTGGGCAAGGTGGGATAAAGGCAACACCGACAAAATTACGACGAAAAAAGGTAAACAAAGACTTAATTTAACAAAAAATTAAACCTAATATTTACAATATGGCAAGGCCAATAATTCAGGAACTTTCGTTCCGAAAATTACTGAACCTAAGCCGACAACACAAACAGAATCTCCGCTATCTCCTAGCCCTGAAAAGGGCTCGGAAAGATAACAGGAAGACAAACGACAAAATATACAAAAACGAACAATTCCAAACAAAAAATTACCAACCGCAAATGCAAATCAGTCAAAATTAACGCCAAGTCGTGTGTGAAAGAAGAATCGAAAGCAGTATCCAGTGAGCAAAAAAATGTAGTCTTTGGTAACCGAATATCGCATAAATCCTTCCAATAGCACCCGAGAAACAACCTCTGCTGAGGTTGACCTAACCTAACCTAACCTAACCTAACCTAACCTAACCTAACCTAACCTAACCTTTTTTTTTTTTTTTTTGACGGAGAGGAAATGTCTTTACGCATCGTCCCCCCCGGCCGGGTAGCCATATGGGGGGGGTATGACGGACTCTCGACCACCCCAGTCTCCTGCGAGAGCTGAGGTGGAAGCATACCGTCTAAAACCTCTCCGGTGTTAACCTCCAAGGGCTGTTAGCGGGGGCACCGTGGGCTGATGACTATTCACCACTGGGTGCCCCCCAGCCGCCCCAGCCTATCGCTGGGGTACCTGCGCCAAAGGAGGGAGGGTTCGGTTAACACCCCGAACCCTCCCCCAGACGTGAAGGACCATAGTGTGGGACCCTATCCCCACGGTCCTACTGGGGGTTCAGGCGGGCGGCAGACTGCCTCCGCCTTCGCCCCACACGTCTACGCCGGAGCGGGTGCGCATCCACGGCCTCCTCGCGCTCCCGCTCCGCCGCCTCCTTCTGCGAGATAACGCTCTCGCAGAAGGAGACGACCGCCAACCACGATCTCTCACTGCTCAGCATGGCCGACACCACGCTGTGCAGTGAGAGATCGGAGAGCCCTGTGTCCGCAACCAGAGATCGGCGCTCCGGATCCCACTTCGAGCACACCTCTAGGGTGTGCTGGGCCGTGTCGTCCGGATCGCCGCACTCATGGCAAACCGGACTGGGCTCTCTCCTTATCTTGTGCAGAACCTAACCTAACCTAACCTAACCTAACCTAACCTAACCTAACCTAACCTAACCTAACCTAACCTTTTTTTTTTTTTTTTTTTTTTTTTTTTTTTTTTTTTTTTTTTTTTTTTTTTTTTTTTTTTTTGACGGAGAGGAAATGTCTTTACGCATCGTCCCCCCCGGCCGGGTAGCCATATGGGGGGGGTATGACGGACTCTCGACCACCCCAGTCTCCTGCGACTAACCTAACCTAACCTAACCTAACCTAACCTAACCTAACCTTTTTTTTTTTTTTTTTTTTTTTTTTTTTTTTTTTTTTTTTTTTTTTTTTTTTTGACAGGGTGGAAAATGCTTTATGCATTCCCCTCACCATGGGAGTGGCGAGGGGATATGTGGGACTCACCCCGTCACCCCCCCTCCGAATGAGAGGGGGCATCGGAGCGCAACCCACTAAAAACCACCCTGGCGTACCCCCCTGCCGGATTGGCAAGACGCCGTGGAACCCGCCAAAGCGCCGTCCTCCTCAGCTACCTGCACGACAGAAGCGTAGTGCTGAGATACCAGGGTGAGACTGTCACCCGGGCTACGAGCAGGGGGTGCATCCAGGGATCCATAGGGGGCCCCTTGTTGTGGAACGTCCAGCTGGACCCGTTGCTGAAAGAGGCTGAGGATCTGTCTGCGCACGTGCAAGCATTCGCGGACGACATTCTCATTCTGGCCGAGGCGGACACTACGGAGACTCTCAACGCCAGGGTGAATGAGGCGCTTGAGACAGTAACGAAGTGGGGCGCTAGGCATAAGATGCGTTTTGCGGCGCACAAAACCCAGGCAGTGCTAATCACCAGGAAGCTAAAATACGACCCTCCTGAGTTCGTCCTGGATGGCACAGCAGTGGTCCTCTCAGACTCCATCAAGATCCTTGGCCTCACCATCGATAAAACCCTTAACTTCGTGCCGCACCTGAATGAGTTGTCCCTAAAGACAGCTGGGCTGTTCAGGATGGTTGCCAGAGCGGCAAGAGCCAACTGGGGGCTCAACTCGGAAATTTTGAGGACAATTTACGAGACGGTTGTGGAGCCCACTGTCCTCTACGCGGCGGGAGCTTGGGCGCAGGTGGCAGACCGAACTTATGCCAGAAAGCGACTGGACAGGATCACCAGGATCTTCGCCATCAAGATCGCCAAGACGCACTCCACGGTTTCAACAACGGCTAGCGTACTGTTGGCCGGAATTCTCCCCCTCGACCTCCGACTCCGAGAGCAACTGGACCTCTATGAGGTAAAACGGGGAAGAGTGCTGCCGGAACTCCCGGGCCGAATTTTGCAGCGCCGAGTCCACCCTTCCACTCTGCCGCACCCGGCAAAAAGGGGGCAGATCTCTTTTGGAACGGCACAATCGCAGGAGGAGGCGGACCTAATCCATGGGACTTCCGTGGCCATCTACACCGACGGAAGCAAGATAGAGGGCAAAGTTGGAGCTGCCGTATCCTGCTGGGAGGGAGGCAAGGAGACCAGGTCCGCTAGTTTTAGACTGGAGGCCTTTTGTTCGGTGTACCAGGCGGAAATGGTGGCCCTTTTGAGAGCCACTACCATGGCACTAACAATAGGGAAGGAGGTCAGCATTTTGAGTGACTCTCGCTCGGCCCTGGAGGCGGTCTCTGACCAGTGTGGCCTTAACCCCATCGCAGCCGAGGTTCGAAGGAACGTGAGGAGTGCAACCGACCAGGGAACGCCCATCAACCTTTACTGGGTTAAGGCACACATCGGAGTAACCGGAAACGAGAGAGCGGATGAGCTCGCCAAGAACGCCGCCCTCAAAAACGAACGAGCCCCAGCGTACGACAAGTTTCCGCTGTCTTTTGCGAAGCGCTCAATTCGCCAGACCACACTTGACAAATGGCAAGAGCGCTACTCAAATTCTGAGACGGGGGCCATAACAAGACTCTTCTTCGGGAACGTCAGGAGGGCGCACAAGGTCCTGTTTTCATTAAGGCCAACCTACAATATCCTGGCGCAGCTGCTCACGGGACATGGGGGTTTCAGGAAGTACCTGCATAGGTTCAAATTGACTGATACCCCATTCTGTGCTTGCGACGGGGAGTCGAAGGAGACAGTGCCTCACATTTTGATCCACTGTCCCAGGTACGCGGTCGACCGTTTCGATTGCGAGCACAGAATGGGAGTGGCTCTCACGGAGGAAAACCTCCAATTAATAATGGATGGCGATTTGAGCCGGTCACAGTTCTTGACCTTCGCTACCGGGGTGGTCCGCAGGGCTGCAAGGGCAAATGGGGCCAGATTTTGTTAATTTTGTCAATTACAATTCAATTGAACCATTTTGTTAATTGCTCATTTTAAATTGATTATTGATTCTTATTTATTTGTGAATTCTAATTTTATATACTCCTGACTTTTCTTTTTTCTAAATTATTTTATTATTATTTTGTATCAGATCTTTATCTTATTTAATTAAATTATTTGTCGAAAATGAATTCTATTTTTATAAACATTATTGAATTATTGAATTATTGCATTGTATCAGTGTTTACGTTATGAATTATTTGAAGTATTTGTCTTAATCGTAGTTTTGTGTATAAGGGGCGCTACTGCCATAGGTTTTAATTTAATTCTTAGGTTATATATGTTTTTCAGGTGTCAAACCTTAGCATGCAGGTATTTTATCAAATGTTGTAAATATGCATGTTAGTTAAGGAAAAATTGTTAAAAGATTAAAAATAAAAGAATAAAAGAAAAGAATTAAAGTCCGAAAAGAATATCGGACATATTGAAATGTGGTGCACGGGGGTTTTAGGCGGTGCAAGCCCGCCACTGTCTGGGTCCTCCATTCCCAGTCGTGCGGAAGGCATTTCCCCCGTGTAACCTAAATTAATAAACAAAAAAAAAAAAAAAAAAAAAAACCTAACCTAACCTAACCTAACCTAACCTAACCTAACCTAACCTAACCTAACCTAACCTAACCTAACCTAACCTAACCTAACCTAACCTAACCTAACCTAACCTAACTTAACCTTTTTTTTTTTTTTTTTTTTTTTTTGTCCGGGGGAAAATCCTCATGGATACCACCACGTCACGGGGGGGCGTGGTGGTTATGTGAGACTCCTACTCACTAAAAACCCCCGGGTGTTCCTCTCTCCACCATGTGGCAGGGTACGAGTAGCGCTTTCGCCTGCTTTCGATTCCCTGCCAGGTGGTTGCCTGCACTGCAGACCCTGCAGCTTTTCCCGTTAGTCCCTTCCACCTTTAGTAGCGTGCCGGGAACACTTGGCACGCCACCCGACTCGAGGACCCTAGTCCGGACGACGATAGAACGTCCCCGTTTCTACCGTCCGGAAGTCCTCTCTATGGCGGCAGGCGACGGTCGTGAGCCAGTCGCCTGCGGCCCACTCTCTTGCGCCGTTGTTGGGACGCTCCCTCAGCGTCCTCTCTCGCACGCTCTGCGCACTCCTTCTGCGTCATTACGTCCTCGCAGAAAGAGCACGCTGCCCGCCACGCATCATCACTCCTGACCATGGCCCTTACCACCGTCGGCAACGTCAAGTCGTCACCGACAACCGCGACCAGGTCTGCGCGCGGTTCTCCCCAAGCTGGACACTGCTCTAAGGTGTGCTGAGCAGTGTCTTCGGTTTCGCCACAGTCATGGCACTCCGCCGTCGGCTCTCTTCCGGCTATGCGGCAAAGGTACTTTCCGAAGCACCCGTGCCCGGAAAGCACCTGTGTCAGCCGGAAGGTCAGCTGCCCGTGATCGCGGTCGAGCCATTCTGATAGGATCGGTCGTATGGCGGCCACCGTAAGGAGGCCCGCAGTTGGAGCCTGCAACCTCATTCCCCAATCCGCAACTGCCTCAAGGCGCAGTTCGTCGCGTCGCGCCTGGATCTCACGTGGTGCTGGCCAATGACCACGGTCTCTAGCATCCTCCTGCCAGGCATGCACTTCGGCAAGGGTTTTTGCCTCCAAGTCCCAGGGCATTGAACCAGCCAGGACACAGGCCGCCTCTGTAGATATTGTACGATAGCCTCGTATGGCCCTGATAGCCATTGCCCGCTGCGGTTTAAGCAGCAAGGCAGAGATCCGGCTATTCAAGGCATCCACCCACACTGGTGCTCCATACAAGGCCATCGATCGAACCACGCCCATGTACAGCCGCCTGCACGAAGTCTTGGGCCCCCCCAGGTTTGGGAGTATACGCCCAAGAGCAGCAGCTGCACCTAACAACTTCGGCATTAGACGCTGGAAGTGTGGCAGGAAGCTCCACCGGCTGTCAAGGACAATGCCTAGGTACCGCATCGTCGACTCGACTTCGATGGTGACTCCTCCCACCACAATGTGCGCACCCGCCGGAGGTGCTCTTCGAGGGCCATGGAAGCAGATGGCCTCAGACTTGCTTAATGCCACCTCCAGCCCCAGCCGCCTGATCCTGTCAACCACCTGTGCTACACCCGCCGTCGCTAGTATGGCCGCCTCCCTGAAGGTGGCTCCCTGAGCGGTCACCAACGTGTCATCAGCGTAACAGGTTACGCTCACTCCACGCAGGCGAGCGCCCCGGAGTACCCAATCGTATCCGATGTTCCACAGGAGCGGCCCAAGAACCGACCCCTGTGGAACGCCGCACACCATCTCTTTCTGACACCACTCCCGTGGTCCAGGGTAGGTTACAAACCTTTCTGACAGGTAAGAGCCAATAACTCGGCTCAGATACCGCGGGACCCGGTGGTACCGTAACGCCTCCTGTATGCACTCCCAGGGGATGGAGTTAAAAGCGTTGGCGATGTCTAAGGACACCGCCAAAACAACATCACCCCGGGAGACAGCATTTTGCGCCAGGCTCTTTACTGCCAGGATCGCACTCACCGTTGATCTGCCGGTGCGGAAGCCATACTGGCAGTCTGCCAAGTCTGGTCCATCGTTGGTGAGGTGCTTGACGAGACGAGCCGCTACCACGCGTTCGAAGAGCTTGCTCACCTCGTCAAGCAGAACGATCGGCCTGTAGGCTGATGGGGAGTCCGCTGGACGACCTTCCTTCTTCAGGAGCACCAGCCGACCCGTTTTCCACTGTTTGGGAAAACGGGCCTGCTCCATGCATGCGCTAAACATGCGCCGGAGTCTGGGCTCGATTTCTCCCATCGCTAGGACCCACGCTCGACCCGGAATGCCGTCTGGTCCAGGAGCCGTGTTTTTCGCCCGTAGGCGCAGGACGGCTGCTCCCAGCTCCCCTTCCGAGACGGCTGGCACATCCTCATCCTCATCTCGAGTCTCCACTGTCATAGACGCCATAGTTGGCGATTGGAATTCCGCTCTGTGAGGGAACAGGGTTGCTACCACTTGGTTGACGAAATCCGGCTGCAGGCTCTCAGTGAGCGGAGGGGCCCAAGGCCGGAGTTTGTTTCTTACCATCTTGTATGGCCTCCCCCAAGGGTCACTGTTTAGGGTCTCCAACAGCTGTTCCCTCGACAACTCGATGGCTTGGCGAATGACCGCCTTGAGTTCCTTTTTAGCCTCCTTATACACTCCATAAAGAGCAGTTTCCACCAACTCGTCGCGGATTCGCCTTCGCCTCTGTGCCTGGTACCGGCGCCTTGCCGCTACGCATTGCTCGCGTAGTTGCGTTAGCTCCGCAGTCCACCAGTACAAGCGACGCCGTGGAGGTTGGCGCCTGGTCCGGGGCATCGCTGCGTCGCATATTTGCGTCATCGCGTTTCGGAACCATTCCGCCTCATCCTCGACCTCCACAGTGCCCTCAGGCACGGGTAGCCATGATTGCACGATGGCGGCCTCTTTGAGGAGCTCTCTATCCATCCTTGTCAGCGCCCAGCGAGGGCCGTGCAAGGATGGCGCACTCCGGCTTGGGCTGTTTGGGGTCATTGAAGGAGCGGAGACCTCAAATCGGATATAGCGGTGGTCCGATAATGTCTCCACGCTCTCCACAACTTCCCACCCGCAGACTCGGCGCGCTACCGTAGGGCTGGCAAACGATAGATCGACAATCGAACTGCCCTGTGACCGAACACAGGTCGGTTGCGAGCCCCGGTTTAAGAGACAGAGTCCCGACGTCAGCGCCCACTCCTCTAATACTGCCCCTCGTGCGTCAGTGACTGGGCAACCCCAGGCTGAGCTTTTGGCATTGAAATCACCCACTACCATTACAGGATGTGGGTGATTTCTGCCGATGAGGGTCTCGACCTGGCTAAGGAGACCCTCAAACTCTGCAAGGCTTCTGCTAGGGGGACAGTATATGCCAACCGTAAAAATCCCTCCAATAGTTGCCGCAACGCAGCCACGACCCTTTTGCACATTTTCGAGTGTTGAGGACCTCGACACGACTAAGGCAACAAGGTCGTCCGCATCACCCGCCCAATCAACCCTGTCGGGGATAAAATATGGTTCCGCAACCACAGCCACTTGCGTCATCCACTCAGCCATGCTCTGAAGGAGCAAGTCTTGAGCTCGCGCGCAGTGGTTAATATTGGCTTGAAGGACTTTAAGGGCCATTATCGTTTAGTGTTTGTGATTCCGTCTCCATAGCCACCTCGACTGATAGCTGGCGTTTCGGTTGTGACTGCAGAGCAGTCTTCCTTCGTGAAATTTTGGGGGCTGGTGCTGAGCAAGCTCTGCCCCCGAGTTGGTGGTCTGCCGGTTTTTTGGCTGCAGCACAAATAGAGCAGTGCGGTTTGGCCGAGCACTCCCTGGATTTATGGCCAACTACTCCACAGCGAAAGCACTCTTGGCTTCTATCGACCTCCGCACTGCATTGTGCTCTGATGTGCCCCTTCTGCAGACATCTGAAACAGCGTCGAGACCTAGGCTCGAGAAGTTTCACGGAGGCTGACACCCAAGACAATGTAAGACGACCTGCTGCAGCAATGCTCTTTGCAGCTGCCACCGGGCATTCGACCCAAATGTGTCCCACGCCAAATGGATCCTTTACGACCCCGCCGCTTTTGAGGCTATCTTTGGGACAGCTCCCGGCCTCAGCAACCGCATTTAATACCTCATCAGCAGAAGTGGAGTCATCCAGGCCAGAGATTTTGATTTCCGTCGTCTTGACCGGCCTAGAGACACGGACTATGTCCTGGCTAAGGACTTGTCTCAACTTTTCGGCCAGCGCGTCTGCTTGTGGGCCGTTGTCTGTGCCAATTACCTCAAACATCCGCGCTCCTGTGGCACACACGCGGAAACGAACCCCAGTAGTGATACCCAGATCCGTCAGCTTAATTTTGGCCTTAGCCTCCGCGATTACTGTGTCGTAAGTTAAGCCTTTTTCGATGGCCTCCGGTGTAAGAGTAACAACTACCGCAGCTGATTTTGGAGGCCTGAGTCGCGCCAGTCCCGTGGCAGTGGCAGTGGCAGCCCCTCGCGGTCCCCGCTTTACCTGCCCTTTTCCCTTACTCTTCCTGAGCCCCTTCCTGAGCACCTCGGTCCAGGGCAACTCCTCTGACTGGGCGGGGCTTGATGGTAAGGGTTGGGGCTCGGAGCGCCGCCCCTTCCTTTCCGCCTTCCTCTTCTTTTGCTTTTTGGCCTTTTGCGGCTTTGGAGCCTCCAGTCCTCCAGAAACAGCTTTTATCGCAGCAGCCGTGGTCTTTTTTGCCTTCACTGTAGCCTTAGTTGGGGTATTTGATGGCCCCGGAGAGATCTCGGGGAGATCATTAGCCCGCCTGTCCGCTGCCAACGGAGGGCGGAGTCTCTTCTCGGGCAGTAGCCTATCTTCAAATGCCTCGAACCTGGCATTTACCATCGTGCCCACCTGGCAGAGGATGGTGCGCACCAGGTCTTCAGTATCCGGTGGTTTCTCTACAGGCTGACTAGGCAGAACTACAGCAGCCTGTTGTTGTGGCCGATCAAGGCGCTCGCGCATTTCCGCCACCTCCTTGCGAAGCTGCGCGACCTCCGTTTGCAGGCGGGCGTTGTCAGCCTGCAGCCCTCTCGTCTCTTCTGAGGTGCAGCGGCTCTGTAGGATAAGAGCCACTTTGCCGATCTCGTCCGCTGCATCCTTCAAAGACTTCACGAAGCCTCCTTTTAGATTTTTGGAGGAAGTGGCCACCTTTCTGATAATATTGATATTATCGTCAATCGTACGGCTCAGTGATGTTGCCGTCTGGAAGTCGTCTCCGTTAGAAGACGACTCCGATAGAGTGAGAGCCCTGGCCCGGGCCCGGGCCTCTCGAGAAGCTGCAGTAATTTCCACCTCTGCCCTCATCTGCTCCTCCTCCCTTTGCGCTTCCACAAGCGCCAACTTCGCCTTGGCAAGACCAACATAATGACCTGTAGTTGGCGGCCGACCTCGCCTTTTCCTCATTGGGCTCGCAACCCCATCCAGACTTGTTTCCGGGTCCGAGCCTCCATTTTTTCTATACCGCCGTTCTTTAGTCCTAAGACTGGTATCCGGCAGTGACTCAACGCTAAGCATCGAGTCACTATCACCCTCCTCACTGCTGTCCTTCGACTTTTTGGTTTTGTTTTTTGTTGTTTTGTATTCCATTTTGAATCCCACGAGTCGGGTCGTTACTAGTCCACTCCCGGGTGACGCCCATCCCAGGAGTAAGGCTATATACTAGCAGAGGTCGCCTGGTGTCTGCAGGTTTTTACGACTTTGCTGTCGGGTTTTATAGAGTTTTCCATCTCGCGGGCCGGCCAATGAAGGCAAGCCCTCCGTTCTAGCAACTTGCAACTACCCCATTACGTCGCTGGATGGGGTTGTTGAAGCAAGACGCCAGAGTACGGGTACTAGAGGAGTCGACGTCCTCCTCTAGTTTTGGGCGGTAAGTGCTCGACGGCAGTGTAAGTGCACGCCGAGCCCGCCCCCTAACCTACCCCCCCCCTGCCGGATATTAGCCATGGGCTGAAAGAATCCCCCATAAGGAGATAGTTTCAACCAATGCCCAGGGTGCACCAGCCCAGGTGCTGCGTTCTCTCCGGATCGAGATCAAGAGAGACTGCAACACCCAGGCCAACGTGGAGGAATCCGGCCCGCACCCCAACCTAACCTAACCTAACCTAACCTAACCTAACCTAACCTAACCTAACCTAACCTAACCTAACCTAACCTAACCTAACCTTTTTTTTTTTTTTTTTACATAGGGAATGCATTTACGCATACCGCCGGGTCGGGGATGAGCCCGGACGGTTATGTGGGACTCGGGGCTGAAACGCAGCCCCACTACCCACTAAACCCCATGGTGTCCACTCGCCGCTAATTTGCTGCGGAGTTACGGGCAACATACGTCCGCGACTCCGCAAGCCGGCTATCCTGACTAGGATACTTCCTCTGTGGAAGCGCTTCCGGGACACGAGGTCGCGCTTCCATCCGTCTCAGGGAGCCAACAAGCATGGGCGGGAACGTCCCCGTGTTCACCGCCCGCTAGCTCCTGTTATGGTGGCAGGTTCCGCTCATGGGCGGCACGCCTGCGACCTGTTCGGCGGCGGCGCATGGGATCAGCCTCGGCCCATGCTTCCCGCTCGCGCTCTGCCGCTTCTTTGTCCGCCATAACATGCTCACAAAATGTGAGAACCGTCTCCCAGGCTGTTTCCGAACCCAGCATTGCCTGTACCACGGCCGGCAGCGACAGGTCTTGCCCTAATTCGGCAACCATATCTTGCCGCTCCACGCCCCAGGCCGGGCACTCAGCCAGAGTGTGCTGGGCCGAGTCTACGCTAGCTCCGCACTCGTGGCACTCCGGTGTCGGCTCCCGTTGCGCAACTTTGTGTAGGTAACTGCCGAAACAACCGTGCCCCGACAGCACTTGCGTCAACCGAAAGGTCAGTACTCCGGAGCGCCTTTCCATCCAGTCACGGAGGACCGGGCGAACAGCCTCTATTGTGCGGGAGCCAGCCCTCGGCCGTTCCAGTCGATGCTCCCAGACTTCCACCGCCTCCTCTAGCAGCTCCGTACGCCGCCCTTCCACCTCCCGAGGTGCAAGCAAGTTGCCCCGAGCTCGCGCCTCCCTGAACCACTGGTACAAGGCCGCAAGGGCCTTCGCGTCCAGGTCCCAGGGCCGGGAACCAGCCATCACACACGCGGCCTCTGCGCTCACCGTTCGGTACCCTCGGATTACCCTCAGAGCCATCGCTCTCTGCGGTCGCCGCAATTGAGCAATATTATGACTGCTGAGAGCATCCGCCCATATTGGGGCACCGTAAAGCGCCATCGACCGCAACACACCCGTATAAAGGCGGCGACATGAAACCTTGGGCCCCCCCAGATTTGGGAGTATACGCCCAAAGGCTCCCGCAGCGCGCAGTAATTTGGGCGCCAGACGCTCAAAATGCGCTCTGAAATTCCATTTGCTGTCAAGTACGACGCCAAGGTAGAGCAGCGTCGGCTTGACAGCAATCGGGACTCCTCCCACCACAATCTCTGCACCAGCTGGGGGCGCTCTCCGTGGACCATAGAAGCAGATGGCCTCGCACTTCGTTAGTGCCACCTCCAGACCCAGCCGTCGAATTTTCGCGACAGAATGGGCGACTCCTGCTGTCGCTAGTATGGCTGCATCGCGATAGCTGGGTCCCCGGGCCATCACGAGCGTGTCATCGGCGTAGCATACGACCTCGACTCCACGCAAGTTTGCCCCCCGTAGGACCCAGTTATAGCCAATATTCCACAGGAGTGGACCTAGGACCGATCCCTGCGGAACTCCACAGGCCATCATACTCCTCCCCCAACCCTGACGTCCTGGCCAGGTGATAAATCTCTCACTGAGGTAGGCTTGTATGATGCGGTACAGGTGGAGGGGTACCTGGTGGTACCGCAGTGCCTCCTTTATAGTGTCCCAGGGCAGGGTGTTAAAGGCGTTGGCAATGTCTAACGACACTGCCAAGATGACCTCGCCCCGGGACACGGCCTCTATCGCGGTCTCCTTAACTCGACTAATTGCGTCGACTGTTGAGCGGCTTCTGCGGAAGCCAAACTGGCAGTCCTCCAGATCCGGCCCCTCGCGCTCCATATGCTTGATGATGCGAGCTGCAATCACCCGCTCAAAGAGCTTGCCCACCTCATCAAGCAGGACTATCGGCCGGTAGCCAGACGCAGAGTCCGCCGGCCGCCCCTCCTTCCGAAGCAGCACCAACTTCCCGGTCTTCCACTCCTTCGGGAAGTAACCCTGCTCCAGGCAGGCGGTCAAGAGTCGCAGCAGCCTCGGCTCCAGATGTTCCATGGCCAGGACCCAAGCACGGCCCGGAATGCCGTCAGGCCCGGGGGCCGTGTTCCTGACACGGAGCCGGTCAACCGCCACGCCCAACTCAGCTGGAGTTACAGCTGGGACGTTCTCCTCCTCCCTGGGTCTCACCGCTGGTGGCGCCATAGAAGGTGGCTGATGGGGTCTCCTTGCCGGGAAAAGGGTCGCCACCACTCGGCCTACAAACTCTGGTTGGAGCGTTTGGGTCAGTGGGGGCGCCCAGGGGCGCAGCTTACTCCGAACGAGCTTATATGGCCTTCCCCACGGGTCGGCATTGAGGGTCTCCAGAAATTCGGCACGACTCGCCTCAATTGCCTCCCCTATGGCCACAGAGAAGGCCAATTTGCACGCCTTTAATGCCTCGTACAAGCGATGCTCCTCGTCTTCATCTTGGCGCCTGCGCCTCCTCTGTCGCATATGCCGGCGTCGCGCAACTATGCAGTCCTTTTGTAACTGCGCAAGCTCGGTAGACCACCAATACACGCTTTGTCGTGGCGGCAGAGCCTTGGCCCGGGGCATTGCCGCGTCGCATATTCGCGTCATGGCCTCCCGGAACCAGGACGCTTCGGTCTCTACTGCCACTGCTCCCTCCGGTATGGGCAACCAAGCCTGCACAATTGCCGCCTCCTTCAAATTTCCCGGTCGAGTTTGGTAAGTGACCACCTTGGGCCGCTTCCGACCGGGTCAATCCGGCTTGGGCCGTTCGATGACAGTGAGGGTGCGGAGACGCTGAACCGGAACCTAACCTAACCTAACCTTTTTTTTTTTTTTTTTTTTTTTTTTTTTTGACAGGGTGGAAAATGCTTTATGCATTCCCCTCACCATGGGAGTGGCGAGGGGATATGTGGGACTCACCCCGTCACCCCCCCTCCGAATGAGAGGGGGCATCGGAGCGCAACCCACTAAAAACCACCCTGGCGTACCCCCCTGCCGGATTGGCAAGACGCCGTGGAACCCGCCAAAGCTTTCTCCACGACGTCTACCGGCCGCCCCAGCCATTTGCCGGGGCTTCCCGCGTCGAGGGAGAGAGAGGCCGAGTACGCGTGGCCCCTCTCCCAGACCGCCCAGTGGCTAGCCTACGGCGGGCGAGGGACTCCCATCCCCCACCCGCAGCCACTAAGGGTTGAGGCGAGCGGCAAAACGCCGCCGCCTCACCCCCCGCCGTCTACGCCGGAGCGGATGCGCGTGAGGAGACTCCTCGCGCTCACGCTCCGAGGCCTCCTTCTGCGAGATGACACACTCGCAGAAGGAGGCCACAGCCCTCCAGGACCCGTCGCTGCACAGCATTGCAGACACAACGCTGTGCAGGGAGAGGTCCTGTCGCCCTATGGCTAGTGCCATAGTGCGGCGCTCCGCACTCCACCGGCTGCACACCTCGAGGGTGTGCTGAGCCGTGTCGTCCGGATCGCCGCACTCATGGCACTGCGGACCGGGCTCCCTCCCAATGTTGTGCAGGTAATGACCGAAGCATCCGTGTCCGGTCAATACCTGCACAAGCCGGTATGATGTAGCACCGACTGCCCTCCCCAACCAGGTGTCAAGCGACGGGAGGATCGCCCCTATGGTCCGGGTTCCATAGGGGGCGTCCTCCAGGTTCACCTTCCACCTGTCCCGCAGTCGGCGCTCCATCATCCGGCGCGTCTCCTCAACCTCCTCAGGGTCCGGGCGTTCTCCCCTCGCCCGGGCCCTGGACCTAACTGCATAGGTCTCTGCCTGCACCTCTGCGTCCAACTCCCAGGGCGGGGTGCAGGCGAGGAGGCAGGCCGCGGCGTGGGCCACCGTCATGTAGGCCCTCACAATTCGGAGGGCCACCACCCGCTGTGGCCTCTGTAGCAGGGCCCTGTTCCGGGCGGACAGCTTGTCCGCCCAGATGGGGGCCCCGTACAGAGCCATGCTCCTTGTAACGCCGGCATATAGCCGGCGGCACAAGGAGCCCGGCCCACCCACGTTCGGCAGAAGCCGACCCAGCGCCGACGCGGCGCCCACAATTCGGGGAGCCAACTGTGAAAAGTGCTCCCCGAAATTCCAGCGTCGGTCCAGGACAAGCCCCAGATATTTTATATGGGGCTTGATCGGGACCGACTCCCCCCCCAAGGTGAGCGCCGCGCCAGCTGGCAGCCTCCACCCCCGCCCCCCGAAGACTATCGCCTCAGTCTTCGGGAGGGCCACCCTCAGGCCGAGCCGACCAATCCGGTAAATGGTCAGCTCGGCCGCCGCTTCCGCCCGGCACAGCGCCTCCCTCATGTCGGTCCCACGCACGGCCACCATGGTGTCATCTGCATAGCAGATGGTGGCCGTCCGTGGGAGCAACTCCCCCCTGATGGCCCAATCGTACCCCAGGCTCCATAAAAGCGGACCGAGCACGGAACCTTGGGGTACGCCACAGGCCATCTCCGTCGACCCCCGTCGACCGTCCCTCTGCTCATAGAGCACTACCCGCTCGGTGAGGTAGTGCTCTATGATCCGCCGCAGGTAGGGAGGCACTTGATGGTAAGTTAGTGCCTCCCTTATCACCCCATAGGGGAGGGTGCCAAACGCGTTGGCGATGTCCAACGACACCGCCACCACACCCTCCCCTCTGCTCGACGCGTACTCACAGAAGTCCCTAAGGGACTTCAGCGCGTCGAGCGTAGACCGCCCTTCCCTAAACCCGAACTGTCTGTCTGAGACGTTCGGGCCGGCGGTCTCCAAGTGCTGCTGGATCCTGTAGGCCAGGATCCTCTCCATCATCTTCCCGGCCTCATCCAGCAGCACTATGGGGCGATAGGCAGAAGGACTGTCGGGGGGTCGACCCTCTTTTCGGAGGAGTCAGAGCCTCCCCTCCTTCCACACCCTCGGGAACCGTCCCTCCCTCAGGCAGTCGTCCATCAACTGCCTGAGTCGGTCCCCGAGGTGTTTAAGGGCGATGGGGAGCACCTTACCCGGTACTCCGTCGGGCCCCGGGGCTTTCTTGCAGCCCCGGAGCCGGTCCACCGCCCTGTCGAACTCGTCATCGCTTACCGGCGCGATGGCGAGTTCGAGTGGGTCCTCCAAGTCCCCCGGTGGCTCGGTCATCACCGGGGGAGTTATCGAGGGAGCTGCCGGAAACAGTCCCTCGATGACCCTCCTCAGGAGGGGGGGCTCCAAGGAGTCCATGGGGGGGGCGGTGCGCATTTTGTTGCGCACCACCCTGTACGGCCTCCCCCACGGATCCCCGTCCAGCGTGGCCAAGAATGACTCGTGTGCGTCATCCTTGGCCTTCGCTATGGACAGGACGAGGGCCCCCTTAGCTTCTTTGAGGGCCTCGTAGAGCCCCTCCTCCTCCTCGGCGGTGTGCCGCCTGCGCCTACAGTGTTGGTAGGCGCGGCGGGCACTGTTACTGGTGGTCCGCAGGGCCGCAATATCTGCGGACCACCAGTATACCTTCCTCCGGGCAAAAAGGCGCCTCGCCCGGGGCATGGCGGCTCCGCAGACGGCCTGTAACGCCGAGCGGAACCGGCTGGCCCTCTCCTCCAGACCCAAGGCGGCGGGTGGGGCAGCACACCATGCCTCCACCATCGCCGCCTCGTCCGCCTTGGCCCTGTCCAGCAGGGACAGGGACCACTTGGGGAACTCCTCCGCCCCCCCTCTACGCCCCCCCCCTGGGATGGGTGGCGGCTGGCCCCCTCTTGTGGAGACCCTCAATCTGATGTACAGATGGTCAGAGAGGGTCTCCACGTCCTCCAGGACACGCCAATCCGTTAGGCGTGCGGCAATGGCAGGGGTCGCGAACGTTACGTCCACGATGGACCCCCCCTGCCGCCGCACGCAAGTGTTGGCGCTGCCCTGGTTTAGAACCACTAGGCCCGTTGCCGCCACCCAATCCCTCAGCACACCCCCGCGCGCGTCCGTTATGGGGGAACCCCACGCCGCGCTTTTGGCGTTGAGGTCCCCCAGGACTATTATTTGGCGCGGGGCCGCCCTCCGCACGACCCCCCCCAGGACCCCCAGGAAGACCTCGAAGGCGGCCAGCGGCCTATTGGGGGAGAAGTACACCGCAACAAGTACGGTGTCACTCCCCCATTTGGCCGCCACAAACCCTGGGCCGCCCTCTAACCTGATAAGGGGGGGACCGTTGCCGACCGCTGGCACAACCACGGCAACCCACTCGTCCGTCGACCCTACCCAATTGGGTAGGGGAGGGACGAAGTAGGGCTCCGCCACCACCGCAACGTCAATCGACCACTCCGCCATAGCTTGCATGAGCAAGTCTTGTGCTCTGGCGGAGTGATTGACGTTGACCTGCAGAAGCTCTAAATGGTGTGCTGGCATTTAGAGCTCCATGCGGGTCACTTCGATGGCCCGGCCGGCGGCTGCTTCCGCGGGGGCGTCTGTACTCGGAACGGGGGGGCGGGGGCGCTGCGGCCTCGTCTCCCTTCCCTTCGTTACTGGGGGGAAACAGTTCTTTCCCCCCAGCATGTGCTTGGCCGGGAGTTTAGCCTGGTGGCACACGGCACACCACGCCTTCTCCCAGCACTCCCCCATTTTGTGCCCCTCCTTGCTGCACCGGAAGCAGTAATTGCTCCGGTCCGGCCGTTGATGGCCTTAGCCATGGTGGCCTGCAGAGTGGTGGTGGCCCCCGGCTTGAGGGAGACAACCACTGCCGCCGTCTTGGGGACGGACAGCTTCACGGGTCTGGGCCCGGTCGCCGCCTTCCCGGCCTTCTTGCTAGGGGGAGGGGGGGGGGGCCTTGGCTTTCCCCTTCCCCTTCTTCTTCACCACCTGCGACCACGACATCTGCGTGGGCGGAGGTGGCGTTTGGCCCGAGGGGCCGGGTCCTCCCTCCGAGGGCCGAACGGCTCTCGGGGCCGGGGCAGCCTTGGCGGCCTTAACGGGCTTCCTGGGGGCCTGAACAGGGGCAGGGGGTGGAGCCGCCGCCTTCTTGGCCACCTTTGTTTTCGGCTGCCCATCGCCTAGTCTGGCCCTGGCTACTGGCTCGAGAGCTTTAACCAGGGCCGGAGGCGGCGGGGCAGGCCCTGCAACCTTCCGCTGGGGGTGGGCGGGGGCCGCCACAGCGGGCTTTACGGCCCGCTTGTCGTGCGCCAACGGGGGGCGGAGGATGGGCTCCGCCGGGAGGCGCCTGCTCACCTCCTCTATCCTATCATTAACCATCCTCCCGAGGCTGAGGAACAGGTCTCGCTTCATCTCCTCGATGGCCTCGGTCAGTTCGGCGGTGCCGAACTGCAGGGCGGCAGCAACGGGCGCCGGAGCAGCCGGGATCTCCCGCTCACTGAAGGCGGTGCGGAGCGCCTTCAATTCCGCCGAGTTGAGAGCGAGTTGCTCCCGCATCCTTTTGTTATCCGCTTTCAGGATGCGGATCTCCTCGCTCTCGGACCTGGCCGCCTCGACCTCGTCCATCGACCCCAGAATGGTGTGGCAGGCCCGGTTCATCCGCCCCCATACCTCCCCCTTCAAGTTTCCGGATACCCTGGCGGCCTCGAGGATATCCCTCGCCGCCATACGGGTGGCGTCTATTGGGTCAGCCTCCTGCCGACCCTCTAGGCCATCCATGGGCGAGGCCGATCGGGAAAGCGACACCGAGCGCGAGCGCGAGACCGAGCGAGAGCGATTGCCACCCTTGGCACCTTCCCCCTTCCTTCCCCCCTTTCCACCCTTGGGGCGGAGTTCGGGAAAGTCCCTCCTGTACTTGGCGGCAGGATCAGGATCAGCTCCCTCCTCGAAATGAGGCTCGAGCTGATAGAGCTTTGCTCTTAACCTTGCCGCCGCCAAGCCCGCGTAAGCCCCCTTGGGCTTCCCCCTCGCCGCCGAGTTGACCTTAGGCCCCTGAGGAGGCTTGGGGTCATCCGACCTATTAGTATGCGCCCTTTTGCAGGTCGAAGGGATGAGAATCTCTTCGACCTCAATGACGCTGTCATCCCCGGAGTCGGAACCTGAAGTAGTTCCTCCCCCCTCCGGTGGACCCATCCCTTTTTTTGTAGGCGAGGCCATGCCGGCCCCTCCTACCTGAATACAAAATCTGGTCCAACCTAACCTAACCTAACCTAACCTAACCTAACCTAACCTTTTTTTTTTTTTTTTTGTCCGGGGGAAAATCCTCATGGATACCACCACGTCACGGGGGGGCGTGGTGGTTATGTGAGACTCCTACTCACTAAAAACCCCCGGGTGTTCCTCTCTCCACCATGTGGCAGGGTACGAGTAGCGCTTTCGCCTGCTTTCGATTCCCTGCCAGGTGGTTGCCTGCACTGCAGGCCCTGCAGCTTTTCCCGTTAGTCCCTTCCACCTTTAGTAGCGTGCCGGGAACACTTGGCACGCCACCCGACTCGAGGACCCTAGTCCGGACGACGATAGAACGTCCCCGTTTCTACCGTCCGGAAGTCCTCTCTATGGCGGCAGGCGACGGTCGTGAGCCAGTCGCCTGCGGCCCACTCTCTTGCGCCGTTGTTGGGACGCTCCCTCAGCGTCCTCTCTCGCACGCTCTGCGCACTCCTTCTGCGTCATTACGTCCTCGCAGAAAGAGCACGCTGCCCGCCACGCATCATCACTCCTGACCATGGCCCTTACCACTGTCGGCAACGTGAAGTCGTCACCGACAACCGCGACCAGGTCTGCGCGCGGTTCTCCCCAAGCTGGACACTGCTCTAAGGTGTGCTGAGCAGTGTCTTCGGTTTCGCCACAGTCATGGCACTCCGCCGTCGGCTCTCTTCCGGCTATGCGGCAAAGGTACTTTCCGAAGCACCCGTGCCCGGAAAGCACTTGTGTCAGCCGGAAGGTCAGCTGCCCGTGATCGCGGTCGAGCCATTCTGATAGGATCGGTCGTATGGCGTCCACCGTAAGGAGGCCCGCAGTTGGAGCCTGCAACCTCATTCCCCAATCCGCAACTGCCTCAAGGCGCAGTTCGTCGCGTCGCACCTGGATCTCACGTGGTGCTGGCCAATGACCACGGTCTCTAGCATCCTCCTGCCAGGCATGCACTTCGGCAAGGGTTTTTGCCTCCAAGTCCCAGGGCATTGAGCCAGCCAGGACACAGGCCGCCTCTGTAGATATTGTACGATAGCCTCGTATGGCCCTGATAGCCATTGCCCGCTGCGGTTTAAGCAGCAAGGCAGAGATCCGGCTATTCAAGGCATCCACCCACACTGGTGCTCCATACAAGGCCATCGATCGAACCACGCCCATGTACAGCCGCCTGCACGAAGTCTTGGGCCCCCCCAGGTTTGGGAGTATACGCCCAAGAGCAGCAGCTGCACCTAACAACTTCGGCATTAGACGCTGGAAGTGTGGCAGGAAGCTCCACCGGCTGTCAAGGACAATGCCTAGGTACCGCATCGTCGACTCGACTTCGATGGTGACTCCTCCCACCACAATGTGCGCACCCACCGGAGGTGCTCTTCGAGGGCCATGGAAGCAGATGGCCTCAGACTTGCTTAATGCCACCTCCAGCCCCAGCCGCCTGATCCTGTCAACCACCTGTGCTACACCCGCCGTCGCTAGTATGGCCGCCTCCCTGAAGGTGGCCCCCTGAGCGGTCACCAACGTGTCATCAGCGTAACAGGTTACGCTCACTCCACGCAGGCGAGCGCCCCGGAGTACCCAATCGTATCCGATGTTCCACAGGAGCGGCCCAAGAACTGACCCCTGTGGAACGCCGCACACCATCTCTTTCTGACACCACTCCCGTGGTCCAGGGTAGGTTACAAACCTTTCTGACAGGTAAGAGCCAATAACTCGGCTCAGATACCGCGGGACCCGGTGGTACCGTAACGCCTCCTGTATGCACTCCCAGGGGATGGAGTTAAAAGCGTTGGCGATGTCTAAGGACACCGCCAAAACAACATCACCCCGGGAGACAGCATTTTGCGCCAGGCTCTTTACTGCCAGGATCGCACTCACCGTTGATCTGCCGGTGCGGAAGCCATACTGGCAGTCTGCCAAGTCTGGTCCATCGTTGGTGAGGTGCTTGACGAGACGAGCCGCTACCACGCGTTCGAAGAGCTTGCTCACCTCGTCAAGCAGAACGATCGGCCTGTAGGCTGATGGGGAGTCCGCTGGACGACCTTCCTTCTTCAGGAGCACCAGCCGACCCGTTTTCCACTGTTTGGGAAAACGGGCCTGCTCCATGCATGCGCTAAACATGCGCCGGAGTCTGGGCTCGATTTCTCCCATCGCTAGGACCCACGCTCGACCCGGAATGCCGTCTGGTCCAGGAGCCGTGTTTTTCGCCCGTAGGCGCAGGACGGCTGCTCCCAGCTCCCCTTCCGAGACGGCTGGCACATCCTCATCCTCATCTCGAGTCTCCACTGTCATAGACGCCATAGTTGGCGATTGGAATTCCGCTCTGTGAGGAAACAGGGTTGCTACCACTTGGTTGACGAAATCCGGCTGCAGGCTCTCAGTGAGCGGAGGGGCCCAAGGCCGGAGTTTGTTTCTTACCATCTTGTATGGCCTCCCCCAAGGGTCACTGTTTAGGGTCTCCAACAGCTGTTCCCTCGACAACTCGATGGCTTGGCGAATGACCGCCTTGAGTTCCTTTTTAGCCTCCTTATACACTCCATAAAGAGCAGTTTCCACCAACTCGTCGCGGATTCGTCTTCGCCTCTGTGCCTGGTACCGGCGCCTTGCCGCTACGCATTGCTCGCGTAGTTGCGTTAGCTCCGCAGTCCACCAGTACAAGCGACGCCGTGGAGGTTGGCGCCTGGTCCGGGGCATCGCTGCGTCGCATATTTGCGTCATCGCGTTTCGGAACCATTCCGCCTCATCCTCGACCTCCACAGTGCCCTCAGGCACGGGTAGCCATGATTGCACGATGGCGGCCTCTTTGAGGAGCTCTCTATCCATCCTTGTCAGCGCCCAGCGAGGGCCGTGCAAGGATGGCGCACTCCGGCTTGGGCTGTTTGGGGTCATTGAAGGAGCGGAGACCTCAAATCGGATATAGCGGTGGTCCGATAATGTCTCCACGCTCTCCACAACTTCCCACCCGCAGACTCGGCGCGCTACCGTAGGGCTGGCAAACGATAGATCGACAATCGAACTGCCCTGTGACCGAACACAGGTCGGTTGCGAGCCCCGGTTTAAGAGACAGAGTCCCGACGTCAGCGCCCACTCCTCTAATACTGCCCCTCGTGCATCAGTGACTGGGCAACCCCAGGCTGAGCTTTTGGCATTGAAATCACCCACTACCATTACAGGATGTGGGTGATTTCTGCCGATGAGCGTCTCGACCTGGCTAAGGAGACCCTCAAACTCTGCAAGGCTTCTGCTAGGGGGACAGTATATGCCAACCGTAAAAATCCCTCCAATAGTTGCCGCAACGCAACCACGACCCTTTTGCACATTTTCGAGTGTTGAGGACCTCGACACGACTAGGGCAACAAGGTCGTCCGCATCACCCGCCCAATCATCCCTGTCGGGGATAAAATATGGTTCCGCAACCACAGCCACTTGCGTAATCCACTCAGCCATGCTCTGAAGGAGCAAGTCTTGAGCTCGCGCGCAGTGGTTAATGTTGGCTTGAAGGACTTTAAGGGCCATTATCGTTTAGTGTTTGTGATTCCGTCTCCATAGCCGCCTCGACTGATAGCTGGCGTGTCGGTTGTGACTGCAGAGCAGTCTTCCGTCGTGAAAGTTTGGGGGCTGGTGCTGAGCAAGCTCTGCCCCCGAGTTGGTGGTCTGCCGGTTTTTTGGCTGCAGCACAGATAGAGCAGTGCGGTTTGGCCGAGCACTCCCTGGATTTATGGCCAACTACTCCACAGCGAAAGCACTCTTGGCTTCTATCGACCTCCGCACTGCATTGTGCTCTGATGTGCCCCTTCTGCAGACATCTGAAACAGCGTCGAGACCTAGGCTCGAGAAGTTTCACGGAGGCTGACACCCAAGACAATGTAAGACGACCTGCTGCAGCAATGCGTTTTGCAGTTGCCACCGGGCATTCGACCCAAATGTGTCCCACGCCAAATGGATCCTTTACGACCCCGCCGCTTTTGAGGCTATCTTTGGGACAGCTCCCGGCCTCAGCAACCGCATTTAATACCTCATCAGCAGAAGTGGAGTCATCCAGGCCAGAGATTTTGATTTCCGTCGTCTTGACCGGCCTAGAGACACGGACTATGTCCTGGCTAAGGACTTGTCTCAACTTTTCGGCCAGCGCGTCTGCTTGTGGGCCGTTGTCTGTGCCAATTACCTCAAACATCCGCGCTCCTGTGGCACACACGCGGAAACGAACCCCAGTAGTGATACCCAGATCCGTCAGCTTAATTTTGGCCTTAGCCTCCGCGATTACTGTGTCGTAAGTTAAGCCTTTTTCGATGGCCTCCGGTGTAAGAGTAACAACTACCGCAGCTGATTTTGGAGGCCTGAGTCGCGCCAATCCCGTGGCAGTGGCAGTGGCAGCCCCTCGCGGTCCCCGCTTTGCCTGCCCTTTTCCCTTACTCTTCCTGAGCCCCTTCCTGAGCACCTCGGTCCAGGGCAACTCCTCTGGCTGGGCGGGGCTTGGATCCGACGCTGATGGTAAGGGTTGGGGCTCGGAGCGCCGCCCCTTCCTTTCCGCCTTCCTCTTCTTTTGCTTTTTGGCCTTTTGCGGCTTTGGAGCCTCCAGTGCTCCAGAAACAGCTTTTATCGAAGCAGCCGTGGTCTTTTTTGCCTTCACTGTAGCCTTAGTTGGGGTATTTGATGGCCCCGGAGAGATCTCGGGGAGATCATTAGCCCGCCTGTCCGCTGCCAACGGAGGGCGGAGTCTCTTCTCGGGCAGTAGCCTATCTTCAAATGCCTCGAACCTGGCATTTACCATCGTGCCCACCTGGCAGAGGATGGTGCGCACCAGGTCTTCAGTATCCGGTGGTTTCTCTACAGGCTGACTAGGCAGAACTACAGCAGCCTGTTGTTGTGGCCGATCAAGGCGCTCGCGCATTTCCGCCACCTCCTTGCGAAGCTGCGCGACCTCCGTTTGCAGGCGGGCGTTGTCAGCCTGCAGCCCTTTCGTCTCTTCTGAGGTGCAGCGGCTCTGTAGGATAAGAGCCACTTTGCCGATCTCGTCCGCCGCATCCTTCAATGACTTCACGAAGCCTCCTTTTAGATTTTTGGAGGAAGTGGCCACCTTTCTGATAATATTGATATTATCCTCAATCGTACGGCTCAGTGAAGTTGCCGTCTGGAAGTCGTCTCCGTTAGAAGACGACTCCGATAGAGTGAGAGCCCTGGCACGGGCCCGGGCCTCTCGAGAAGCTGCAGTAATTTCCACCTCTGCCCTCATCTGCTCCTCCTCCCTTTGCGCTTCCACAAGCGCCAACTTCGCCTTGGCCAGGCCAACATAATGACCTGTAGTTGGCGGCCGACCTCGCCTTTTCCTCATTGGGCTCGCAACCCCATCCAGACTTGTTTCCGGGTCCGAGCCTCCATTGTTTCTATACCGCCGTTCTTTAGTCCTAAGACTGGTATCCGGCAGTGACTCAACGCTAAGCATCGAGTCACTATCACCCTCCTCACTGCTGTCCTTCGACTTATTGGTTTTGGTTTTTGTTTTTTTGCATTCCATTTTGAATCCCACGAGTACGGGTCGATCTAAAAGGTCCACCCCCGGGTGACGCCCATCCCAGGGGTAAGGCTATATACTAACAGATTTCGCCTTGTTTCTGTAGGTTTTTACGACTTGGCTGTCGGGTTTTATAGAGTTTTCCATCTCGCGGGCCGGCCAATTAAGGCAAGCCCTCCGTTCAAGTGTCTTTCGACTACCCCATAACGCCGCTGGATGGGGATTGTTGAGGAGAGACACCTGAGTACGGGGTACTAGAAGAGTCGACGTGCCTCCTCTAGTTTTGGGCGGTAAGTGCTCGACGGCAGTGTAAGTGCACGCCGAGCCCGCCCCCTAACCTACCCCCCCACCCCCTGCCGGATATTAGCCATGGGCTGAAAGAATCCCCCATAAAGGGAAAGTCTCAGCCGATGCCCAGGGTGCACCAGCCCAGATGCTGCGTTCTCTCCCGATCGAGATCAAAAGAGACTGCAACACCCAGGCCAACGTGGAGGAATCCGGCCCGCACCCCAACCTAACCTAACCTAACCTAACCTAACCTAACCTAACCTAACCTAACCTAACCTAACCTAACCTAACCTTTTTTTTTTTTTTTTTTACGTGGGGAAATCCTTATGGATACCCACCGCCTGGGGAGAGCGGTGGGTTATGTCAGACTCTTACTGACTAAAACCCCACGATGTTCCATTCGATTCCGCCATGGGGACGGGGCCATGGTCACGCGAGTTGCGACTCCACAACCCCGTCGGCGGCTGTCCAGCAGGACCTAATTCCAATCGGGACTACTATGTCCCCTGCAACATCAGTGGCGTGCCTGGAACATTTGGCACGCCAACCAGCTTGTGAACCCTTGTCCAGTGGGAGGTGGAAATCCCCATTTCCACCACCCAGGGCTCACGTCTAGGGCGGCAGGTGGCGGTTATAATCCAACCGCCTGCGCCCTAGCCTTTTGCGGCGTATGGGAAGGGAGGAGGGGTCCTCTTCCCGGTCCCTTTCTGCCGCCTCTTCCTGCGACATTACGTCGCCGCAGAAAGAAACTACCGCATCCCATGACCTGTCACTGCCGACCATGGCGTGAACAACGGCTGGCAGGGAGATGTCATGGCCGACCACGTTCGCCAATTGCGCCCGCTCCTGAGCCCAACTCGGGCAAATCTCTAGCGTATGTTGTGCCGTGTCCTCATTGCCATGACAATGATGGCACTGAGGAGTTGGCTCCCTGCCTACCACCTTCCACAGGAACCTACCAAAACAACCATGTCCTGTTAGGATCTGCGCAAGGTGGTAGGATACGCCACCCTTTTGTCTTTCGACCCATTCTTCAAGAACGGGTCGAATCGCCGTGATAGTCCAGTGGCCGAATTTTGGCTCATCTAGCCTGGCTTTCCACTTCCGGAGCACTGCCTGACGGGCAACTGTTCTCCAGCGGGTTAGTAGCTCTGGGAGTGGTTCTTCACCCTCAGCTCTGAGCTCCCCCGTCCTCCAATAAATGGTGGACAGCGCCTCCGCATCAAGATCCCATGGTGGGGATCCCGCCAACACGCACGCCGCCTCGTAAGAGGTGGTGCGATACGCCCTTGATACCCTGACCGCTATGACTCGCTGAGGTCTACGCAGCAAAGTCTTCCCTTGGGCGGTCAGGGTTTTTGCCCATATAGGAGCCCCATAAAGTGCCATGGAGCGTACCACGCCCATGTACAGACGGCGGCAGTTTGTGCTCGGCTCACCCACGTTCGGCAAAAGCCGACCTAGAGCAGAGGCAACTGCCACCAATTTCGGGCTCAGGAGGCGAAAATGTTCCTCGAAGTTCCATCGACTGTCAAGGACCAATCCTAGGTACTTCATGGTACCCTTGACAGCGATGGACACACCTCCAACCTGCAGCATGGACCCGAGAGGTGGCATTCTTCTTCGGCCAGGAAAAAATATGGCCTCGGACTTTTCTAGAGCCACCTCTAACCCCAGTCGCCGGATCTTGGCCACCACGTGTGCCACTCCTGCCGTGGCCACTATCAAGGCCTCTCGATGGGAGCTACCGCGGGCAGTTACCAGGGTGTCGTCGGCGTAACAAAGTACATCGACCCCCTTCAAGTAGACCCCGCGCAGCACCCAATCGTACCCAATGTTCCACAGGAGCGGTCCTAGAACCGACCCCTGTGGAACACCGCACACCACACTCCTTCGACCCTCCTCGAAATATCCCGGGTAGACTACGGCTCTATCGGTGAGATAAGTCTCTATCGTCTTCCGCAGATACCCGGGTACGCCATGAAACTTCAGCGCCTCTAATATGGTGGCAAAAGGCAGTGTATTGAATGCGTTGGCGATGTCAAGGGATACCGCCAACAGCATTTCTCCCTTTTCCACCGTTTCATCCACCAAGGCCCTCAACCGTGCAATTGCATCGATTGTGGACCGGCCCCGACGGAATCCATACTGGTTGGTGCTGAGGTTGGGTCCAACCCTCTCTAGGTGTTTAATAAGACGGGTCGAAACCACATGCTCAAAAAGCTTGCCCACCTCGTTAAGTAAAACGATCGGCCTATACGCCGAAGGTGAATCTGCCGGTCGCCCAGGCTTTTGCAGCAAAACTAGTTTCCCCGTCTTCCATTCCTCCGGAAACTGGCCTTGCTCAAAACACACGCTCATCAGCGCCCTCAGCCGCGGCTCTAGAGGCCCTAGGGCTAACGCCAACGCACGCCCAGGAACCCCATCGGGTCCTGGAGCAGTGGACTTTAAGCGGAGCCGTAGCACCGCCGCTCCCAGCTCCCCCTCAGATACTTCTGGGGCACTCGTTGACTCTTCTTCATCACCGAAGCCTGGTGGCACCATTGGCGGAGGTGTGTGATGAGCTCTGGCTGGAAACAGGGCACCAACGACCCGGTCCAGCAGCTGAGGCTGGAGACTCTGCGTGAGTGGAGGGGCCCAGGGGCGGAGTTTACCCCGTACTGCCTTATACGGCCTTCCCCATGGCTCGCAGTTAAGGGTCTCCAGCATTCCTGCCCTGTCCTGATCCTTGGCCCTGCCTACCGCCGCCCTCAGTACCTTACATGTTTCACTATAGGCTTCATATAGCCGCGAAATCTCCACTTCGTTCCTCACGCGGCGTCTGCGCATCCGCTGGAACTGGTGTCGAGCAGCTTCGCAAGACCTGCGCAGCTGCGTCAGCTCTTCTGACCACCAATTCAACTTACGCTTAAGAGCATGACAACCGACACGTGGCATGGCAGAATCGCAGATGTTGGTCATCGCCTCCCCCAGCCATTGCACCTCCCGCTCAACCTCGACAGGGCCTTCGGGCGCCGAAACCCACGTCTGGACTAAAGCTGCCTCCTCAAGCGAATCCCGGTCCAGTCGTTTCAATGCCCAACGAGGGCTGTCCGCCCGCGGGGATCGGGTTGGAATTCTTGGGGTATTCGGAGGTGCAGAAATGTCGTAACGGATGTACAGATGGTCCGACAGAGTTTCTACATCCTCTAGCACTTCCCAGCCTTCGATACGGCGTGCAAAGGGGGCGTTCGCGAACGTGACATCCACAATGGACCCACCTTGACGTCGCACGCACGTATTCGCCGATCCCCGGTTGCACACTACTAGGCCGGACCTCACTACCCACTCCTCTAGCGCCTCAACGCGCGCGTCAGTGGCTGGGGAACCCCACGCACTGGACTTAGCGTTCAAGTCCCCAGCAATAATTACTTGCCGAGGGCGGCTTCTGTCTACTAGAGCGCCGAGCTCGACCAAGAAAAGTTCAAACTCAGCAAGGCTCCGGTTGGGAGAGAAGTATGCCCCGACAATCATCACCCCTCCGACAAATGCGGAGACGTAACCAGAACCCCTCACCACCTTTTCAAGAGGCGGACAGCCACCAGATGTCTGCGCAATAATGGCTACCAGGTCACAATGATCTACCACCCAGTTTTCCCTAGGTGGAACCGAGTAGGGCTCTGCAACTATGGCCAGATGAATTGATCTCTCCGCTAGACTTTGAAACAAAAGATCCTGAGCTCTAGCGGAGTGGTTGAGATTTCCCTGGAGGATACGTAAGATTCTAAAGGCCATTTATGTGGTGTTCATATACTCAGCCTCCTCTGCTGCTGGAGCCGAGACAGCGGGTTCATTAATGGCACCCGCCTCTTTCCGCTTCGAGCGTGTCCTCTTGATTATTGCCGGAGAGCATGTTTTGCTACCCACCCTATGGTCCGCAGGTCTGCCAGCCGCGGTGCAGACTGAGCATTTTGGTGAGGCAGAACACGCGGCCACCTTGTGACCAGGTTCGCCGCAGCGGTAGCACTCTTCGAACCTAACCTAACCTAACCTAACCTAACCTAACCTAACCTCTGACCATGGCCCTTACCACCGTCGGCAACGTCAAGTTGTTCTCCCCAAGCTGGACACAGCTCTAAGGTGTGCTGAGCAGTGTCTTCAGCTTCGCCACAGTCATGGCACTCCGCCGTCGGCTCTCTGCCGGCTATGCGGCAAAGGTACTTTCCGAAGCACCCGTGCCCGGAAAGCACCTGTGTCAGCCGGAAGGTCAGCTGCCCGTGATCGCGGTCGAGCCATTTTGATAGGATCGGTCGTATGGCGGCCACCGTAAGAAGGCCCGCAGTTGGAGCCTGCAACCTCATTCCCCAATCCGCAACTGCCTCAAGGCGCAGTTCGTCGCGTCGCGCCTGGATCTCACGTGGTGCTGGCCAATGACCACGGTCTCTTGCATCCTCCTGCCAGGCATGCACTTCGGCAAGGGTTTTTGCCTCCAAGTCCCAGGGCATTGAGCCAGCCAGGACACAGGCCGCCTCTGTAGATATTGTACGATAGCCTCGTATGGCCCTGATAGCCATTGCCCGCTGCGGTTTAAGCAGCAAGGCAGAGATCCGGCTGTTCAAGGCATCCACCCACACTGGTGCTCCATACAAGGCCATCGATCGAACCACGCCCATGTACAGCCGCCTGCACGAAGTCTTGGGCCCCCCCAGGTTTGGGAGTATACGCCCAAGAGCAGCAGCTGCACCTAACAACTTCGGCATTAGACGCTGGAAGTGTGGCAGGAAGCTCCACCGGCTGTCAAGGACAATGCCTAGGTACCGCATCGTCGACTCGACTTCAATGGTGACTCCTCCCACCACAATGTGCGCACCCGCCGGAGGTGCCCTTCGAGGGCCATGGAAACAGATGGCCTCAGACTTGCTTAATGCCACCTCCAGCCCCAGCCGCCTGATCCTGTCAACCACCTGTGCTACACCCGCCGTCGCTAGTATGGCCGCCTCCCTGAAGGTGGCCTCCTGAGCGGTCACCAACGTGTCATCGGCGTAACAGGTTACGCTCACTCCACGCAGGCGAGCGCCCCGGAGTACCCAATCGTATCCGATGTTCCACAGGAGCGGCCCAAGAACCGACCTCTGTGGAACGCCGCACACCATCTCTTTCCGACACCACTCCCGTGGTCCAGGGTAGGTTACAAACCTTTCTGATAGGTAAGAGCCAATAACTCGGCTCAGATACCGCGGGACCCGGTGGTACCGTAACGCCTCCTGTATGCACTCCCAGGGGATGGAGTTAAAAGCGTTGGCGATGTCTAAGGACACCGCCTAAACAACATCACCCCGGGAGACAGCATTTTGCGCCAGGCTCTTTACTGCTAGGATCGCACTCACCGTTGATCTGCCGGTGCGGAAGCCGTACTGGCAGTCTGCCAAGTCTGGTCCATCGTTGGTGAGGTGCTTGACGAGACGAGCCGCTACCACGCGTTCGAATAGCTTGCTCACCTCGTCAAGCAGAACGATCGGCCTGTAGGCTGATGGGGAGTCCGCTGGACGACCTTCCTTCTTCAGGAGCACCAGCCGACCCGTTTTCCACTGTTTGGGAAAACGGGCCTGCTCCATGCATGCGCTAAACATGCGCCGGAGTCCGGGCTCGATTTCTCCCATCGCTAGGACCCACGCTCGACCCGGAATGCCGTCTGGTCCAGGAGCCGTGTTTTTCGCCCGTAGGCGCAGGACGGCTGCTCCCAGCTCCCCTTCCGAGACGGCTGGCGCATCCTCATCCTCATCTCGAGTCTCCACTGTCATAGACGCCATAGTTGGCGATTGGAATTCCGCTCTGTGAGGGAACAGGGTTGCTACCACTTGGTTGACGAAATCCGGCTGCAGGCTCTCTGTGAGCGGAGGGGCCCAAGGCCGGAGTTTGTTTCTTACCATCTTGTATGGCCTCCCCCAAGGGTCACTGTTTAGGGTCTCCAACAGCTGTTCCCTCGACAACTCGATGGCTTGGCGAATGACCGCCTTGAGCTCCTTTTTAGCCTCCTTATACACTCCATAAAGAGCAGTTTCCACCAACTCGTCACGGATTCGCCTTCGCCTCTGTGCCTGGTACCGGCGCCTTGCCGCTACGCATTGCTCGCGTAGTTGCGTTAGCTCCGCAGTCCACCAGTACAAGCGACGCCGTGGAGGTTGGCGCCTGGTCCGGGGCATCGCTGCGTCGCATATTTGCGTCATCGCGTTTCGGAACCATTCCGCCTCATCCTCGACCTCCACAGTGCCCTCAGGCACGGGTAGCCATGATTGCACGATGGCGGCCTCTTTGAGGAGCTCTCTATCCATCCTTGTCAGCGCCCAACGAGGGCCGTGCAAGGATGGCGCACTCCGGCTTGGGCTGTTTGGGGTCATTGAAGGAGCGGAGACCTCAAATCGGATATAGCGGTGGTCCGATAATGTCTCCACGCTCTCCACAACTTCCCACCCGCAGACTCGGCGCGCTACCGTAGGGCTGGCAAACGATAGATCGACAATCGAACTGCCCTGTGACCGAACACAGGTCGGTTGCGAGCCCCGGTTTAAGAGACAGAGTCCCGACGTCAGCGCCCACTCCTCTAATACTGCCCCCCGTGCGTCAGTGACTGGGCAACCCCAGGCTGAGCTTTTGGCATTGAAATCACCCACTACCATTACAGGATGTGGGTGATTTCTGCCGATGAGGGTCTCGACCTGGCTAAGGAGACCCTCAAACTCTGCAAGGCTTCTGCTAGGGGGACAGTATATGCCAACCGTAAAAATCCCTCCAATAGTTGCCGCAACGCAACCACGACCCTTTTGCACATTTTCGAGTGTTGAGGACCTCGACACGACTAGGGCAACAAGGTCGTCCGCATCACCCGCCCAATCATCCCTGTCGGGGATAAAATATGGTTCCGCAACCACAGCCACTTGCGTCATCCACTCAGCCATGCTCTGAAGGAGCAAGTCTTGAGCTCACGCGCAGTGGTTAATGTTGGATTGAAGGACTTTAAGGGCCATTATCGTTTAGTGTTTGTGATTCCGTCTCCATAGCCACCTCGACTGATAGCTGGCGTGTCGGTTGTGACTGCAGAGCAGTCTTCCTTCGTGAAATTTTGGGGGCTGGTGCTGAGCAAGCTCTGCCCCCGAGTTGGTGGTCTGCCGGTTTTTTGGCTGCAGCACAAATAGAGCAGTGCGGTTTGGCCGAGCACTCCCTGGATTTATGGCCAACTACTCCACAGCGAAAGCACTCTTGGCTTCTATCGACCTCCGCATTGCATTGTGCTCTGATGTGCCCCTTCTGCAGACTTCTGAAACAGCGTCGAGACCTAGGCTCGAGAAGTTTCACGGAGGCTGACACCCAAGACAATGTAAGACGACCTGCTGCAGCAATGCGTTTTGCAGTTGCCACCGGGCATTCGACCCAAATGTGTCCCACGCTAAATGGATCCTTTACGACCCCGCCGCTTTTGAGGCTATCTTTGGGACAGCTCCCGGCCTCAGCAACCGCATTTAATACCTCATCAGCAGAAGTGGAGTCATCCAGACCAGAGATTTTGATTTCCGTCGTCTTGACCGGCCTAGAGACACGGACTATGTCCTGGCTAAGGACTTGTCTCAACTTTTCGGCCAGCGCGTCTGCTTGCGGGCCGTTGTCTGTGCCAATTACCTCAAACATCCGCGCTCCTGTGGCACACACGCGGAAACGAACCCCAGTAGTGATACCCAGATCCGTCAGCTTAATTTTGGCCTTAGCCTCCGCGATTACTGTGTCGTAAGTTAAGCCTTTTTCGATGGCCTCCGGTGTAAGAGTAACAACTACCGAAGCTGATTTCGGAGGCCTGAGTCGCGCCAGTCTTGTAGTAGTGGCAGCGGCAGCCTTTCGTGGACCCTGCTTTGCCTGCCCTTTTCCTTCCCTCTTCCTGAGCCTCTTCTTAAGCACCTCGGTCCAGGGCAACTCCTCCGGCTGGGCGGGGCTTGGATGCGACGCTGATGGTAAGGGTTGGGGCTCTGCTACCCTTTTGCGAGGAGTTCCAAGAGAGCGTTGCCCTTTCTTTTCCGCCTTCTTCTTCTTTTGCTTTTTGGCCTTTTGCGGCTTTGGAGCCTCCAGTCCTCCAGAAACAGCTTTTATCGAAGCAGCCGTCGTCTTTGTGACAGCTCTATCGGATTGACCCGTAGCGTTGACCGTCGGCTGTGAGGGAGTGCTAAGCGGCTTCCCTTTTCTTGCTCTTTTGTCACCTGCTTTGTTCTTTGGAGGCAAGGGAGCATTAGTCACCTGCGGCTCCGAAGATTCATGACCCAATAATGGGCCAGTAACCACGAAGTTGTCATCTTCTTTAGACAACCTTCTGTCTGCTGCAAGTGGAGGTCGCATACGCACCTCCGGGAGCAACCTGTCTTCCAGGCCATCAAAGCGTGCGCTTATCATGCTGCCCACCTGGCACATGATAGAGCGCACTAGTTCCTCATTGTCTACTATAGGTGGTGAAGCAGCTCGAGGTGACGGTTCTACCTATTCGATATTTTTGTTGTATTGAGGTGTTTTTATTACTTGAGAGGTGTGCTTTGAGCACCCTTAAGTGATTTTTATAATAACTCGTCACAATATGTTTCAAAAACTTGGAGATTTTTTTTTTCTATAGTTCATTTCATGCTCGCTTTGTCTAGCCTAAAAACGAGTCTCTATGTTCAAGACTGATGTAACGTAACAGATTGATTCGTCTTAAGAAATTAACAATAAATACTGCTAAATTAGTCCATTATTTTGGGTTTTATTTACCTGTGTTTTTCTGGTACAATTGACCCGTACTGGGGGTCAATTGTAACACAAGAACTTCATGAACAAAAACTCAATTTGCACCATGCTGATGCGATCAAATGAAAATTATTTTCTAGATTCGGATAGCCAATTAAACTAGAATGTTATATCCTAAGCGATTTTTACGTGGTAGCTTTAGATTGTGAGTTACAGGTCATTATTTCTAACATGGTACTATTGTCCTCGGTCTACCCTACTACCACATTCTGCCGCATTGTAGCAGCTTCAACTTGGGACCGGAGTTCTGAAAGCTCCTTGCGAAGACCCTCCATTTCCTTTTTTTGACTAGTCTGGAGAGACTGTTGATCTGAATGAGCATTGGAAGAGGGAGGTTTTGTTTTGGGCAGTTGTTCTGGTTGGATAGAAGTTTGTTTATTTGTTTCAACAAGTTGAGACTCGACAGAAGGAATATCTAATAAGTAAATCATGTCATACCCAATCAGTATCTTTTATTTGTCGTCCTGGTTCATGCCTTCTCCTACGTTTATTGCAATGTCTACATATTTTCCGCTGATTAGTAGCACGAAACCTTTTCCTTTCTTCCCGCTCTAATCCACGCACAGACCCGTCGGTGTCCATGCTGGAATCATTTGTGCCTGGTAAAATAGCAAATTCGTTTGAAATGGTAACATTGTAACCAACCGGGGGAGCCAAGCCTCTCCCGGGGTCATCCGGGGGGTCCATCTAGCTTAGCCTATGCTAAGCTAAATATGAGAGAAAGAACTTAAAAACTTACCAAATACTGTAAAATATATACAGAAAACTATTATACACAAATTAAAACTAAGTATTACATATAATAAGGTCCAAAACCTGATCGTTTTATACAAGTAAAAAAAAAAATTAAATTTTCGTAGCAAAAAACACTGCCGTCTTGGCCGTCGTTTCCCGCGCTTCGTCGCAATACGTACCTACAGCTGTCTTAAGACATGGCAGTATGGGCACAGATTCCTTAGCCTTTCACTTAGGGAAGAACAAACTAAAAAAAAAGAAAAGCGCGGGAAACGACGGCCAAGGCGGGAGTGTTTTTTGCTACGAAAATTTTAAATAATTTTTTAACTTGTATAAAAGATCAGGTTTTGTACCTTATTATATGTAATACTTAGTTTTAATTTGTGTATAATAGTTTTCTGTATATATTTTGCAGTATTTGGTAAGTTTATTAAGTTTTTTCTCTCATATCTAGCTTAGCATAGGCTAAGCTAGATGGACCCCCCGCATGACCCCGGGGGAGGCTTGACTCCCCCGGTTGGTTACAATGTTACGATTTCAAACGAATTTGCCATTTTACCAGGCACAAATGATTCCAGCATGGACACCGACGGGTCTGTGCGTGGATTAGAGCGGGGAGAAAGGAAAAGGTTTCGTACTACTAATCAGCGGAAAATATGTAGACATTGCAATAAGCGTAGGAGAAGGCATGAACCAGGACGACAAATAAAAGATACTGATTGTGTATGTCATGATTTATTAGATATTCCTTCTGTCGAGTCTCAACTTGTTGAAACAAATAAACAAACTTCTATCCAACCAGAACAACTGCCCAAAACTAAACCTCCCTCTTCCAATGCTCATTCAGATCAACAGTCTCTCCAGACTAGTCAAAATATATCCGTTGATCACATCTCCAATGCTAACAAGAACCCAACTCAGTCTACTGCTCAGACTAGCAGAACCCAATATGAGGCTTATGACATAGAGCCCTTTATAGTGCATGTCCAAAAAGCATTATCAGGCAGTGAAAATCCCTCTCTCCATCCAGTTCAGTTTGGTTATTTCTTAAAGAAAAGTCCTTTTAAGAATATAGTTAATGGTAGTATCAAACGCATAGGCAGAAACAGGCTCTCAATGGCTTTCTCAAACTACAAAGATGCCAATGATTTTATCAGTAATTCATTCTTATCATCAAATAACTACAAAGCATTTATTCCATCATTTAGTGTGACCCGAATGGGTCTTGTACGAAGCGTTCCCTCTAAGTGGACTCCAGAAGAGGTTCTAGAGAATGTATCGGTTCCTATTGGGTGCGGCAAAATTCTTAAAGTGAGGAGATTAAATTACAAAGTTAGAAACATTTCACCTCCTGAGTGGAAACCTTCTCAGACTGTTGTACTTACATTTGATGGTCAAGTTTTACCCAAACGAATTTTTATGTGTTACAATGCTTTATCTGTAGAGCTATATACCTTCCCCACTATACAATGCTTTAACTGTTGTCGCTTTGGTCACACCAAAACTAATTGTAATTCTCGCCCTCGCTGTTACAAGTGTGGTGATGGTCATGTTGGAGATTCTTGTTCGGTTGAGGAAGAATCTGCAACCTGTTGTTTGTGTTCCGGGTTTCATTTCTCTACCAACAAAAAATGCCCAGAGTTTGAAAGACAGACACAAATAAAGACCTATATGGCTCAAAACTGTGTCTCATATGCTGAAGCAAATAAAGTATATGAGCCAGTTTCTAAATCATTTGCTGACGTTATTAGAAAATCTTATCCTCAGTCGGACGCCCCTATTGCTCAAGTTTCTCCAGCTTCTTCATCACTTAAATCACCCCCTCCATTCATCAGGTCATATAAAAAAACAGCGTTCACAAAACCCTCAGTGCCTTTGAAAATAAACAGAGGTTATAACAAGTCTGAACAAACCTTCTTATAAAAGATTACGATGCTCCTTCTCCTTCCAACGGTGTAGCTTTTAACCTATCCGCAAACAACAATGAAACAGTTTTTTCCATATCTGATGTTATTCAATTGTTAACTGAAATTAACACAATGTCCAATAATAATTCTACCGAACAACGCTGCCCAACAATTGACTTTTTAACACATTTAAAATCCAGTTATGGATCACAGATACGACCAAATAATACAATGGAATTGCAGAAGCGCAATCTGCAATAAACACGATTTACTTCACCTTCATAATAAATTTAACCCTCTCGTTTCCACTCTGTCTGAGACATGGCTTAAACCGGACTCACTTTTCCGTATTCCGGGTTATGTCATTCTTCGACAAGACAGACCTGACGGTTATGGTGGTGTGGCCATAGTAATCAGGAATTCTGTCTCCTTTTCTTTGTTTCCTCTTCCCTCTTTCAGCGATGACATATCTGTTATCGCTGCTATTGTAAATAATATTTGTATAGTTTCAATTTATTTTTCGCGTCCCAATGTAAATATTTTTTCTCAATTAAATAGTTTATTCTCTGTGCTCCCAAAACCATTCTTGGTGTTAGGCGATTTTAACTGCCAACATCAGTCTTGGGGTAGTTCTACATCAAATTGGTATGGTGAACACTTATTAGATATAATAGATTCTCATAACATATGCGTTTTGAACACCGGTTTACCTACTCGCCATACGGAACCGAGTCAAGGCGCCAGTGCTCCAGACTTATCTTTATGTTCGTCTGATTTAGCTTCCACCCTTCACTGGCAACCTCATCCGTCTTCATATGGTAGTGACCACTTTCCTATCATAATAACCATGCCTTTTCTTAAACCCGTTGGAAACCCCCGTCCCCCACGCTTTAAATATAAATTAAACAACGCAGATTGGCAGCTGTTTAGACAGATAGTGGAAGAAAAAACTAGTTCTCTTTCCAATAGAGATCAAATTTCTGCGGATATGCTCACTAAAATTCTTATTGAGTCTGCGGACGAGACTCTTGTTATTAAAAGTGCTAAAATATCTCATATCCCGTCCCCCCCTTGGTGGGATCATGACTGTACAGTAGCAATTAAAGCAAGGAAATCGGCAGAGAAAATATATTGTAGCGAGATGACTGCAGACAATTTCGAGTTTTTTAGAGTCTGACCGTAACTGTAAGAAATTATTTAAAAAGAAGAAATTTGAAGGCTGGCAATCATTTTGTGCAAGTATTAACCCTAATGTCAGTCCGTCAGTGGTCTGGCGTAACATTCGTAGGTTTAGATCTGCTTTTAATGGTTCGTCTTCGAAACTCCCTCTCTCTTTGGCTGACCGCTTTATGGATCGCCTCGCTCCCCCTTCTGTTCCTGAACATGTGCCCTTTCAAATTTCCATTCCTCCATCCATTGTAAATGATCTTTCTGGTTTGAACTCTCCCTTCTCCCTTCTTGAGCTCAAAGGAGTACTGTGCCGTGTGAAAGACTCCACTCCCGGTGAAGATGGAATCCCTTATTCATTTATTAAAAATCTCAGTGATAAAGTCCTTCTATTATATCTAGATATCGTAAACTCCATGATGATTTCAGGTTGTGTTCCTCATTCTTGGAAATCTCAAACGGTTATTCCTTTTCTAAAACCCAACAAGCCTCCCGACGACCCTTCATCTTACCGCCCTATTGTTCTCTCTTCTGTTCTTATTAAAATAGCTGAACACTTAGTAAAAAACCGTCTTGAATGGTTTGTGGAGAAGGGTAATCTGTTAGCTCGCTCTCAGTTTGGCTTTAGAAGAGGTAAGAGCACAATAGATAGTTTAGCGATTTTTATTTCAGACATTAGATTGGCTTTTTCAAATAACAAATCCGAAGTTGCTACTTTCCTTGACATCAGCGCAGCTTATGACAACGTCCTTATTTCTGTATTGATGAAGAAACTCGTAGATTTAAATGTTCCTATAATTTTATCTAACTTTATATTTAATATCCTCAGTGAAAGACATATCAACTTATATGTGGATGAAGCGACCTTTTCTAGAACGGTATGGAGAGGACTACCTCAAGGGTCGGTTCTCAGCCCATTATTGTACAATATATATACATATGACTTAGAATCGAGCCTAAGAGGGTCCTCTGAAGTATTGCAATACGCTGATGACCTTTTGATATATAAAACTGGCCCGTCTATTCAAGAAAATTGTAATTATTTAACCTCCTCCCTCAGTTTATTAAAATCATGGCTAGACCACAATGGTCTAGAATTATCAGTTCCTAAGAGTAGGGCAGTCTTGTTTTCCAGAATGCGCAATCCTTCACCCATTGATATAAAATATGTTAATGCCTCGATTCCCACAGGTAATTCAATAAAAAATTTAGGAGTGATTTTAGATACTAAGCTCTCTGGTTTTCCTCATTGCGAGTATATAGTTGCTAGATGTGAGCGGAATTTAAATATTTTGAAATGCCTCTCCGGGGTTTGGTGGGGAGCTCATCCTTTTTCATTAAAGTTAATGTATAATGCTTTGATAAGAAGTATTCTTGATTTTGGCACATTTTTGTTGGAACCTGGTAGTGTCCTTGCATTCAAGAAATTGGACAATATTCAGGCTAAAGCGATGCGAATAATTTTAGGAGCCATGAGATCAAGCCCAATTAATTGCATGCAGGTAGAATCTGTAGAGCCTCCTTTGAGTTTAAGACGACAATTTTTAGCTGACAAATATTTATTCCGTTGTTACCAATTTACCGACCACCCTCTTATAACTAAATTATCATGCCTCGCTGACCAAGTCGACAGTTGTAACTATTGGAGAAACAAACGTCTTCCTTGTCTGATAGAAAGTTTAAAAAAAATGGTTTCTCTTAAAGCCCCTACTCACCGATCAAATTCCATCCCTTTATTCTCATCTAGTTACGAATCTCTTACCCTTCTTCCTGACATTCATTTAAGTATTGGTATTTCAAAGATTGGCTTCAACCAGAAGCTGACATTTAACCACGTGGTAGACTCAAAGTGGCCACAGTGGCATCGTATATTTAGTGATGCCTCCAAACACTCAGCCGACGGCTGCGTGGGTGTTGGGGTGTATCACTCTCAATATAATATAATTCAAAAAATAAAACTTCCCCCTGAATCTTCCGTTTTTCCTGGCGAGTGTTTCGGCTTGTTTAAAGCTGTTGAATATGTTTTGCTGATGAAATTAAATAGAACCGTTATTTTTTCGGACTCATTAAGTGCTCTTCTAGCCTTAGCCCGTTATCCATTCGGTTCCCACTATCTGTTCCCTATTATCATTAAAATAAGAACTTTGTTATTGGATTGCTCATCGAGAGGCTGTTTTGTGTCCTTTGCGTGGGTCCCTGCTCACTGTGGCATATCAGAGGCCCTACTTTGAAAATCGAAGTTCGAAGTTACGTTAGCTTCATCCCTTTCCCTTTATTTAGTCTCGAATGACGAGTGACAGGGATGGAGATAACGTAACTTCGAACTTCGATTTTCAAAGTAGGGCCTCTGGTAACGAGAGAGCCGATCGAATTGCCAACGATGCGGTTATCTGTGGGGATTTGCACTACTATAAAAATTATGTTCATGACCTTGCAGCTTTGCCCAGAATTTATCTCAGGTATTCCTGGGATAAAATCTGGTCAGCAAACCACGATAAGGGTCGTCATTATCGTGCCATTCAACCGTCTATTTTACATAAACCTTGGTTTTCCAAGTTGAGACTCGGCAAGAAGGCTACTTCTATAATTGTCCGTATGCGCCTGGGTCACGTTTGTTCTCCGGCGCATCTTGCAAAGCTTAAAATAATTAGTAGTTCTATTTGTGAATGTGGTGACCCTGAAGGTGATATCAACCACATCATATTTGCTTGTAGCAAATATGACCGTTCATGTCTCCTAGAAGGTCTTATTTCCCTTAAAGTTCCTTTCCCCTCCTCTGTATCCTGTTTATTGTCCCCTGTTAATTCTGACATATACCAAATTTTAACAGATTTTATTATATTAAATCATATTAAAATTTAATTTGTATCCATATTCCATCATTATTCCATTATGTATCCTTTCCATTCCTGATCTTTTATTCCGTTTTTCCAAATTCCGTTTAACCCTTTCTCTGATAATTCCGTTTCCCCGTTTTTGTTGCCATTCGGGCCAAAAGCACAGACCTGGCAAGGGCCAAAAAGATAAAAAAAAAAAAAAAAAAAAAGTACAGCTGTCATGTCAGGTCACAAGTGTCACAACAAATAACAATCACACCCCTGTCCTGTTTTTCAAAGTCAGTTACTCCCTCTTTTCGATACTCCTTTTGATGCTTTAGTTTTTCAACCTAATATTCTTTTGGATCTTGGCATTGATAAGGACTCCCCATTTGCTAATGCTAATCTGAACTCATACATAGGTAAACACTGGAGGGATTGGCTAATGGTCTACACAGATGCTTCTAAACTGTCTGTCACTGGGTGCGTTGGTGCAGCAGTTTGGATTCCTAGCTATAGTATTATCCTTAATTTTAAGTGTCCTTCTTTTTCATCTGTTTTCACTGGAGAATCTATTGCTATCCTTGAGGCTCTTATGTATATTGAGTCTCATAAACTTAATAAATCTGTCATTCTGACTGATGCAAAAAGTTGCCTCCAAGCAATATTGTCTAACCAATTCAGATCCAAGACCAAATTCCCTTTTATTTTAAATATCAGGAAGGTTCTTCTACGTTGTCACCATCAAGGAATTGAAGTTATTCTGGCTTGGATCCCGGGTCATAGTGGGATTCAAGGAAATGTAACTGTAGATATTTGTGCTAAAAATGCTATTACTAGTGGCTCTCTTGAACACTTTGTTGCCTTTTCCTCGGACCTCATTCCACTCGCTAGACAGTCCTTGTCTTGTCGTTGGAAGGATCATTTTAGTTCAGTTTGTGTTACTAAAGGTAAATATTATGCTGACATTCAGGCCACGATTCCTCCCAAACCATGGTTTTTTAAATTCAAAGACATCAACAAGAGTACTACCTCAACAGTTTGCAGGTTGAGACTTGGTCATGCTTGTACCCCTGTTCATCTTGCTAAGCTTCATATTAAAGATAGTTCTGTTTGTGAATGTGGACTAGACGAGGGCTCTCCTGATCACATCTTTTTTAGCTGCCCTAAATATCCCAATTCCCTCTATGATACTCTCCCCTCTGAAATCCCCCGCCCTATAAACTTCAAATCCCTCCTGGCTCTTGTTTATTCCCCCTTTGTATATACTCTTTGTGAATATATTAAGTATAATAACATTAAACTGTAGTATTAAGTTTTTAAGTAATATTTATATATATAAAATATAATAATTGTATGTTTTGTCTCAGGTGATTCATCAGCATCCTTTTCTTAATTTTCCTGTCCTTTCCGTTTTATTCCATTTCTCCTTTACACTTGCTCTTCCACGAAACCCGTTCCTTAAGCAGAGTCTCCCTTACCAAACTTGACATTGGCGAAATCACTGCGGAACGCCATAAAGAAAAAAAAGAAGAAGAAGAATAACAATCACCTGATGCCGCTGGTGGAAAACGTACTCGATTTCCCGGGGCTGATAGAAAATTGTAAACAATAGAATAGCAGATGAGCGAACACACGGTGGTAGTGCGGCGCGCGCGCGCGGCGGACGAGCCAGCGCGCGCGGCGCTGCTGCGCGACGCGTACTGCTCGCTCACCTGGGATGCCTTCCTCTACTTCTTCTTCCACGAGGTGACTACCCGCCGCCTCAAGCACTCTCGACAATACCGCTTTCTTAACGAACTTAGTAAAACCGCCCCTTTGCTTTAAATTCTTCTTGCTCACGGTTGATTAGGTGCGAAAGCACGCAGCGGAGGCGGCACGGCGCGCCCCAATACCAGTACCGCCTTTGCCGTGGCTTTCCTAGAGTTTTTACCGGCACGTTATCACCTCCATGCGTTTGCCAGTGTGAAAGATTGAAACTCGTACTCGATTTAAAATCCTGTTTAGAAATGACCATAGAGCAATGATTGACTATATTAATACACTACCAGGTAATAGCTAGTCGTTGTCTCAAGCTGACGAGAGAATGACAGAGCCCGGTCAGAGTAGCGGGTCCTGGTTCAATTTGATAGTAAAACTGTGTAGTTACATTTGAACACCTACATGTTCATCAAGTAAATAAGAACTGCAGTTTCAATACCATGCACACAAACACAAAACAAACAAAACACAAAATGGTGTGTTCTGATTGGTCGATTTACCGAAGGTATCCATGTTGATGGGGGTGAGAGAGTAACCACTTTGTCAGTCAGTTTCAATCTAATTTAATTACAATTACACATGCGTATATATACAATGTTAACTTACTACAGTACTAACTAATGTGCACTAGATACACGTACAGATAATATCTTATCTAAATGCAATTCATCAATACGTGAATTGATAACAATTACGAAACGTGCCTACCGGCACAGTCGATTTCAATTTTTCATTTTAGGGAGCTATGACACAAAAATTGATTGATGGATTGTCATTGGTTCTTAAAGTTGGACAACAATGTTCTCGACCAATCAGCAAACACGCCGACAAAAACATTCTTGGGCTGTCCTTATAAGTGACGTTTTGTGACCCCAAACAAGACCATCTATGGCCATATTTCCGAGCAGTGTTGTGAAAACATCTTTTATTTATTCTATTGTCATAATTTTTCTTGAAATTGACCTTTGTATGTTTTTACTTATGAATATATTTAAGTATGTATCTATTATCAACACAATATTTAATTTTATTCCAGTTTGCAGCCGCTTTACTTTTTAATTTTAATTAAATGTCTTTGTAATGTTGACAGGAAAAGATCACTATCTAGCAAGAAGACTGCCTTTTGGCTCAGTATATTATGTTTCATTTTTCTATTGTAGTGTTAAATTAAGAGTTTTGGTATTGTTGTAGCATAGTAATCAGTGGTAGTGTCACTATGATAACCAAAATAGTAATTTTAAGCAAATTAACTGATTTATCATTTGAACGACACAATAGGGAGGTAGAGAGCAGGCATTATCTGCCTGATTAATTTGACACATTTTGTGTAACAAATGTCATAACGCTACCGTATGGAAAACGAGTCGTTTCATAGGAACCGGGCATAAGCCACTTTCAGAAAGTTAGGTGCGGATTCGGATGAACCGGCGGGTGTTCGTTTCAGGCGACACTGCAGGGCACGGTGCTCGGGTGCGCCGCGCTGTTCATCTTCTTCGGCGCCGGCTGGGGCTGCCTGGGCGCGGTGCCGGCGGGCGCGGCGCTGGTGCTGGCGGGCGCGCGGCTGGCGCACGAGGCGGCGGCGGCGCGCGCGGTCGCCGTGCTGCGCGCCGAGGACGCCGGCTGGGTGGCCGAGCGGCGCGGCCGGCCGCGGGCCCCGGGCGCGCCCGCGCCGGCCCGGCCCGGCCTGCTGCTGGACGACGGCGCCGCGCCCGGCCGCGGCGCGCTGCTGGGCACGGTGTCCCTGGCGGCCTGCCGCGACGCGGCCGGCGGCTGGCTGGGCGCGCTGGGCGTGGCGCAGCCCTGGCGCCGGCGCGGGCTGGCCCGCATGCTGCTGGCCGCGGCTCGCGCCGGCGCCGCTCGCGCTCGCCACCCCGCCCTGCACGCGCTCGTGTCCGCGCTGCAGCCCGCCGCCCGGGAGCTGCTGCACGACGCGGGGTGAGTGCCTCGCTCTATATGGCCGGGCGCGCTGGCCCGCATGCTGCTGGCCGCGGCTCGCGCCGGCGCCGCTCGCGCTCGCCACCCCGCCCTGCACGCGCTCGTGTCCGCGCTGCAGCCCGCCGCCCGGGAGCTGCTGCACGACGCGGGGTGAGTGCCTCGCTCTATATGGCCGGGCGCGCTGGCCCGCATGCTGCTGGCCGCGGCTCGCGCCGGCGCCGCTCGCGCTCGCCACCCCGCCCTGCACGCGCTCGTGTCCGCGCTGCAGCCCGCCGCCCGGGAGCTGCTGCACGACGCGGGGTGAGTGCCTCGCTCTATATGGCCGGGCGCGCTGGCCCGCATGCTGCTGGCCGCGGCTCGCGCCGGCGCCGCTCGCGCTCGCCACCCCGCCCTGCACGCGCTCGTGTCCGCGCTGCAGCCCGCCGCCCGGGAGCTGCTGCACGACGCGGGGTGAGTGCCTCGCTCTATATGGCCGGGCGCGCTGGCCCGCATGCTGCTGGCCGCGGCTCGCGCCGGCGCCGCTCGCGCTCGCCACCCCGCCCTGCACGCGCTCGTGTCCGCGCTGCAGCCCGCCGCCCGGGAGCTGCTGCACGACGCGGGGTGAGTGCCTCGCTCTATATGGCCGGGCGCGCTGGCCCGCATGCTGCTGGCCGCGGCTCGCGCCGGCGCCGCTCGCGCTCGCCACCCCGCCCTGCACGCGCTCGTGTCCGCGCTGCAGCCCGCCGCCCGGGAGCTGCTGCACGACGCGGGGTGAGTGCCTCGCTCTATATGGCCGGGCGCGCTGGCCCGCATGCTGCTGGCCGCGGCTCGCGCCGGCGCCGCTCGCGCTCGCCACCCCGCCCTGCACGCGCTCGTGTCCGCGCTGCAGCCCGCCGCCCGGGAGCTGCTGCACGACGCGGGGTGAGTGCCTCGCTCTATATGGCCGGGCGCGCTGGCCCGCATGCTGCTGGCCGCGGCTCGCGCCGGCGCCGCTCGCGCTCGCCACCCCGCCCTGCACGCGCTCGTGTCCGCGCTGCAGCCCGCCGCCCGGGAGCTGCTGCACGACGCGGGGTGAGTGCCTCGCTCTATATGGCCGGGCGCGCTGGCCCGCATGCTGCTGGCCGCGGCTCGCGCCGGCGCCGCTCGCGCTCGCCACCCCGCCCTGCACGCGCTCGTGTCCGCGCTGCAGCCCGCCGCCCGGGAGCTGCTGCACGACGCGGGGTGAGTGCCTCGCTCTATATGGCCGGGCGCGCTGGCCCGCATGCTGCTGGCCGCGGCTCGCGCCGGCGCCGCTCGCGCTCGCCACCCCGCCCTGCACGCGCTCGTGTACGCGCTGCAGCCCGCCGCCCGGGAGCTGCTGCACGACGCGGGGTGAGTGCCTCGCTCTATATGGCCGGGCGCGCTGGCCCGCATGCTGCTGGCCGCGGCTCGCGCCGGCGCCGCTCGCGCTCGCCACCCCGCCCTGCACGCGCTCGTGTCCGCGCTGCAGCCCGCCGCCCGGGAGCTGCTGCACGACGCGGGGTGAGTGCCTCGCTCTATATGGCCGGGCGCGCTGGCCCGCATGCTGCTGGCCGCGGCTCGCGCCGGCGCCGCTCGCGCTCGCCACCCCGCCCTGCACGCGCTCGTGTCCGCGCTGCAGCCCGCCGCCCGGGAGCTGCTGCACGACGCGGGGTGAGTGCCTCGCTCTATATGGCCGGGCGCGCTGGCCCGCATGCTGCTGGCCGCGGCTCGCGCCGGCGCCGCTCGCGCTCGCCACCCCGCCCTGCACGCGCTCGTGTCCGCGCTGCAGCCCGCCGCCCGGGAGCTGCTGCACGACGCGGGGTGAGTGCCTCGCTCTATATGGCCGGGCGCGCTGGCCCGCATGCTGCTGGCCGCGGCTCGCGCCGGCGCCGCTCGCGCTCGCCACCCCGCCCTGCACGCGCTCGTGTCCGCGCTGCAGCCCGCCGCCCGGGAGCTGCTGCACGACGCGGGGTGAGTGCCTCGCTCTATATGGCCGGGCGCGCTGGCCCGCATGCTGCTGGCCGCGGCTCGCGCCGGCGCCGCTCGCGCTCGCCACCCCGCCCTGCACGCGCTCGTGTCCGCGCTGCAGCCCGCCGCCCGGGAGCTGCTGCACGACGCGGGGTGAGTGCCTCGCTCTATATGGCCGGGCGCGCTGGCCCGCATGCTGCTGGCCGCGGCTCGCGCCGGCGCCGCTCGCGCTCGCCACCCCGCCCTGCACGCGCTCGTGTCCGCGCTGCAGCCCGCCGCCCGGGAGCTGCTGCACGACGCGGGGTGAGTGCCTCGCTCTATATGGCCGGGCGCGCTGGCCCGCATGCTGCTGGCCGCGGCTCGCGCCGGCGCCGCTCGCGCTCGCCACCCCGCCCTGCACGCGCTCGTGTCCGCGCTGCAGCCCGCCGCCCGGGAGCTGCTGCACGACGCGGGGTGAGTGCCTCGCTCTATATGGCCGGGCGCGCTGGCCCGCATGCTGCTGGCCGCGGCTCGCGCCGGCGCCGCTCGCGCTCGCCACCCCGCCCTGCACGCGCTCGTGTCCGCGCTGCAGCCCGCCGCCCGGGAGCTGCTGCACGACGCGGGGTGAGTGCCTCGCTCTATATGGCCGGGCGCGCTGGCCCGCATGCTGCTGGCCGCGGCTCGCGCCGGCGCCGCTCGCGCTCGCCACCCCGCCCTGCACGCGCTCGTGTCCGCGCTGCAGCCCGCCGCCCGGGAGCTGCTGCACGACGCGGGGTGAGTGCCTCGCTCTATATGGCCGGGCGCGCTGGCCCGCATGCTGCTGGCCGCGGCTCGCGCCGGCGCCGCTCGCGCTCGCCACCCCGCCCTGCACGCGCTCGTGTCCGCGCTGCAGCCCGCCGCCCGGGAGCTGCTGCACGACGCGGGGTGAGTGCCTCGCTCTATATGGCCGGGCGCGCTGGCCCGCATGCTGCTGGCCGCGGCCCACGCCACCCCGCCCTGCACGCGCTCGTGTCCGCGCTAGATCACGCGCTAGGTTGAGTCGAGAGATGTGTAGTGTGTACAGTGGAGGCGTCGTGTTGCAGCTGGGAGGTGAGCGGCGCGTACGCGCGGCCGCTGCTGGGCGCGGCGCTGGTGCTGCCGCTCGTGCGCCTCGAGCTCGACCTCACGCCCGCCTGACGCCGTCTCACCGCGTCGACACCACGCAATGCGATCTCCGACCCATTCTCAGTTAAACTACACTACTGTCATTAGCTAGCGGATACATGAATTATGTTATTACATGAATCAAGAAGAATCTCTCGGTGAATCTAGTAGGTTATAAGTAGATACGTACCTAAGTGCCTTTGTAAAAAATGATGAAGCAGATGAAAAGGCCTTAAATTCAAAATGAACTGATCTAAAAACGCTTGCAGTTTGAACGCAGGTGGATTAACTGTCCTTCGTGACTGCTTTATTATTATTACTATGTTTTTATTTGATGTTTAGTCTGTAAGGTATTTGTAAATATGGGCCTTGTAGTCTGAAATAAAATTATTCTATTCCATTCTATTATGAAATTTCGGGTATTTTAGAAATGATATAAGCCAATTTAATTTTAAAGACCAAGGCATCATGAAATTTGGTCGTAACGAAACCTGCTCGCATTGGTAGCGTAAAATTGTGATTGTACAATAATAATTAATGTTTTTTTCGAGGTAGGATATTGATAAACAAACGACCTTTTCAATCTCAAATAATCATTTTGTGTGGAGATTATGTATGTAGAAAAGGACTCTTAGGTGTAATATGGAAAAGCACATTATAATGGGAACATTCTTTACTGATACAATCGAAAGTGAAATATTCGTTTTTTACTTTTTTAATTCGTTTTATATAAAATATACATACAATCTACTTTTTACACATTGTTTAATTTATGTTTCCTTAAAAATAGATAATAGAAGTTAAAAAGTAAGTAACCACTGAGTACCATTGTCCAGGATCGATGAATAAACTAGTCTGTGGTTATCGGGTTCAGAATTCCCGGGCGCGTCTCGAGGACGCGGCTCCGGCGCGCGCGCTTGCGCTCCGGGGAGGCTCGCGGCGCAACCCCCCCCGCGGCCTCGTCCACGCGCATCTCCTGCTGCAGCAGCCGCTCCGGCCAGCCCGGCTCCTCCCCCCACTCCGCCCCCTCCCGCTCGCCCTCTCCGGCGCCGCGCGCGCCGAACAGCAGCTGCAGCTTCGACACGTGGGCCAGCACCTGCGCACGTGTCGGATATCTATTTTGTTCACTAATGGATTATTGAGTTGCAGAATTTACAATATGCAAAAATAAAAAATAGGATCATTTCATTCCCCTGTCGAGGAGAAATAATTTTTGAGGGTTCGGGAATTCGGTCGCTGATTGCTATACTTTTGCTTTTAAAAGTAAATTAAGATTAAGTTTAAAAAAAACGTGTGCGTCTCGAGACCCTACGCCCGACAGAAGTGATAACTAATCTAATTATGTGAGTTAGAGTGAGAGAGGTAAAGCCTGCCTTCCGCTGCCGTATGCGTGAGAGAAAGGGAAGCCAGATAGACTGGCGCCGTAACGCGTTACGTAACGACGCGGTCTGCCCTACCATAAGAAGTTATCACTTCAAAAAGTTCAACATAGCGGCCACTTTTCAGAATCTGTTTACGGGTTCGCATTTGTAGTCCCAACGGGCCCTCAGATATCGATTTTCAAGACAATCGAACCAGTCACAAAAATGTTCAAAATGACGGCCACTTTTTTTAAAATCTGATTACGGGTTCGCATTTGTGGTCCCGATGGATCCTTAGATATCGATTTTTAAGACAATCGAACCAGTAGCAAAAAAGTTCAAAATGGGGGCCTCTTTTTTTTAAATCTGATAACGGGTTTGCATTTGCTGTCCCGACGGATCCTCAGATATCGATTTTCAAGGCAATCGAAGCAGTAACAAAAAAGTTCAAAACGGCGGCAACTTTTTTTTAAATCTGAGTACGGGTTCGCAGTTGAAGTCCCAACGGGCCCTCAGACATCGATTTTCAAAACAATCGAACCAGTAACAAAAAAGTTCAAAATGGCGGCCACTTCTTTTAAATCTTATAACGGGTTCACATTCGTAGTCCCCACGGATTCTCAAATATCGATTTTCAAGTCAATCCAACCAGCAACAAAAAAGTTTAAAATGGCGGGCACTTTTTCTAAAATCTGATTACGGGTTCGCATTTGTTGTCCCGACGGATCCTCAGATATAGATTTTTAAGACAATCGAAGCAGTAACAAAAATGTATAATGGCGGCCTTTTTTTTTATCTGAGTACGGGTTCGCATTTGTAGTCCCCACGGATCCTCAAGGGCCCGTTTTACGAAGCTACAAGTTACAAATTACAAGCGGAAGTCTCTTTTTAACTCCTTTCGTGAGAAAGAGAGTCCCACTTGTAATTTGTAACTTGTAGCTTCGTGAAACGGGCCACAGATATCGATTTTCAAGACAATCGAACTAGTAATAAAAAAGTTCAAAATGGCGTCCATTTTTTTTAAATCTGATTACGGGTTCGCATTTGTGGACTACAAAGGAGCCTTCAGATATCGATTTTCAAGACAATCTAACCAGTAACAACTAACTTAAACTAATCACTTTCCAAAACGGTAACAGTTTTAGGTTATATACTCATTGCCAACAGTAGGTACTTATGCTTAGAAACGCAATACAGGGTGACGTCAGCAGGTAAGATCGAATACCGTTTACCATTTTCGTCCATACTTGTAAGTTACGATCGGCCTAGCGGCCGAGAGGTAGGTCTGTGACGCTACGGTGCCGCGGTTCGAATCCCATCCGACTCCGGTATCTTTTGTGTTTTAAAAATTGTTTAAAAATTAGTACCGCCGCCGTATGCGCGAGAGAAAGGGAAGCCGGACAGGCTGTCTAGTGACGCGCGTTACGTAACGAAACGGTTCACCCTCCGTAAAGAAGTCAACACTTTACGAGTAAAACAGAGTTCCGGGACGGCCTCACCTGCTGCCTCTCTCGGCGGCCGACGCCGGCGCGCGGCAGCGGCTGCGCGAGCGCCTGCAGCAGCGCGGCGGCCGGGCCGGGCCGCCCCCCCTGGTGCGCGGCGAGCGCGCGCGCGGCGGCCCGCAGCAGCGGCAGCTGGGCGGCGGGCGGCAGGCGGCGCCAGGCCGCGCGCGCGCGCTCCGCCAGCGCCGCCTCCTCGTCCGCCTCCATGTCCCGGTGCCCGGGCGGCAGCAGGCGCGCGAGCGCGGCGGCCAGCAGCGCGGCGGCGAGCCTGTCGGCCCCGGCGCGCGCGCCGCTCCGCGCGGCGTCGTGCGCGCGCAGCAGCCGCTCCGCCGAGCCGAGCGCCTCCCGCGCGAGCGCGCCCAGCTCCTCTATCTGTGACGAAAGTCATCGACCGGGTTGGAACGATATCGATCAGGACGGTCAGCGCGAGCGGTCCGCGACCCGTTTGTCGCTCGGATCTCGCTTTACGCGAAATACGAGACATCGGGAATCAGTTTTTTGACCGTACGGGTGCCTCGCCGTATGCGCCTCGTTAGTTTGGACGTGAATCGAGCAGGTTTTAACTGAGGCTGAACCGTAGACATTGACATAGAGATAAGAGTATTAAAAATACATTGCCGTCAACTTTATGTAAGTTAGATCGAAAGACACTAAAGATAAGTTACTTTGATCAATAAACACAATCATTAAGTAAATAATTGTATAAGAGTTATTGTAAGTCTCTCTTCATCCGATATGGGTTTACAAAATTTCATATATTTCTTTTATTGGTGCCACCAAAAATAAATGTTCTAAAGGGCATTGGGTAAATTTGTTTGAAGAATATTGTCATAATTTTTTTCAGCGGCCACGGATGATTTTTACATAGTTATTTAGAGGACCTCTAAATGCACATAGATATATATAATTTATGGCGGTAAATAATATCGGAGCGGAGATTTTAAAGATTTAAGTATTCAGTTTTTAGTACAAAAGTACGCCCAAGTATGAATATTTAAATATCTCGGCTCCGATGCACTTTAGAGTATTACATTACATAACAAAATATGTTTATTTTTAATAATTCTATCATAATTTACCACTTTTATGAATGGCCGCTCACCTTGAAAATATATGAATTTTACAAATGACAATACTTTTACCCAAACCCCTTTATAATCGACACGTGTTGACTTTGTCTTTTGATTCACGCTCGAAGGTTATTTTGCTATGCAAAGTATCCTGTCCTCACGGTCCGCTCATAAGGCTGTGTTGTATCGCTTGCGGTGGTCGAACTGGTCTGGTACCTGGATGGGCGGCGCGGCGTGGAGCAGCGCGTGCAGCGCGCCCCGCCCCCGGCGCCCGCCACCGTCAGCAGCCACGCGCCCGCGCCCAGGATGGTGGTCGGGTACCTGGTGGCTGGGCGCGGCGTCGAGCAGCGCGTGCAGCGCGCCCCGCCCCCGGCGCCCGCGACCGTCAGCAGCATCGCGCCCGCACCCAGGATGGTGGTCGGGTACCTGGTGGCTGGGCGCGGCGTCGAGCAGCGCGTGCAGCGCGCCCCGCCCCCGGCGCCCGCGACCGTCAGCAGCATCGCGCCCGCACCCAGGATGGTGGTCGGGTACCTGGTGGCTGGGCGCGGCGTCGAGCAGCGCGTGCAGCGCGCCCCGCCCCCGGCGCCCGCGACCGTCAGCAGCATCGCGCCCGCACCCAGGATGGTGGTCGGGTACCTGGTGGCTGGGCGCGGCGTCGAGCAGCGCGTGCAGCGCGCCCCGCCCCCGGCGCCCGCGACCGTCAGCAGCATCGCGCCCGCACCCAGGATGGTGGTCGGGTACCTGGTGGCTGGGCGCGGCGTCGAGCAGCGCGTGCAGCGCGCCCCGCCCCCGGCGCCCGCGACCGTCAGCAGCATCGCGCCCGCACCCAGGATGGTGGTCGGGTACCTGGTGGCTGGGCGCGGCGTCGAGCAGCGCGTGCAGCGCGCCCCGCCCCCGGCGCCCGCGACCGTCAGCAGCATCGCGCCCGCACCCAGGATGGTGGTCGGGTACCTGGTGGCTGGGCGCGGCGTCGAGCAGCGCGTGCAGCGCGCCCCGCCCCCGGCGCCCGCGACCGTCAGCAGCATCGCGCCCGCACCCAGGATGGTGGTCGGGTACCTGGTGGCTGGGCGCGGCGTCGAGCAGCGCGTGCAGCGCGCCCCGCCCCCGGCGCCCGCGACCGTCAGCAGCATCGCGCCCGCACCCAGGATGGTGGTCGGGTACCTGGTGGCTGGGCGCGGCGTCGAGCAGCGCGTGCAGCGCGCCCCGCCCCCGGCGCCCGCGACCGTCAGCAGCATCGCGCCCGCACCCAGGATGGTGGTCGGGTACCTGGTGGCTGGGCGCGGCGTCGAGCAGCGCGTGCAGCGCGCCCCGCCCCCGGCGCCCGCGACCGTCAGCAGCATCGCGCCCGCACCCAGGATGGTGGTCGGGTACCTGGTGGCTGGGTGCGGCGTCGAGCAGCGCGTGCAGCGCGCGACGCACGCGCGCTCCGCCCCCGCGCGGCGCGCCCCCCGCGCCCGCGACCGTCAGCAGCCACGCGCCCGCGCCCACGATGCTCGGGCTGCGCGCGCGCCCCGACACCGCGCGGGACAGCATGGACAGAATCTACAACCGAACCGAACTAATTCAATGGGAAACTGACACCGGGGAGCGACACCGAACCGGTTCGATTCGGCCGAAATGCTGGGAAGAAATAGACTTTGTACTTAAAGGTTCCTCGAGGTAATATTTATTTATTAATATTTTAACTAAAGAACTTTAAGGACAGTATTTGTACGTTGAGCCGCGCATGAATGGGATAAAGCGGTTACTTGTTCGGTGAGCGTGTGGGCGGAGTGGGGCGCGTCGGCGAGCGCGCGCTCGTACCGTGCCAGCAGGTCTCGGTCGGGCCCGGCGGGCAGGCGGGCGGCCCAGGCGCGCGCCAGCTCGCGCCGCTCGGCCAGCGGCCGCAGGCGCCGCGCGCCCGCCACCGACAGCGCCGACACCCGCGCGTTCAGCGCCGCCTGCAACACGACATCCAGGATTCGGCCTACGTCATCGGCACGCGACCTAATGTAATGACTACACGCGGGTATCGTACGTTGTCTGTTAGAGATCGCTATTTAGCGCTAAGACCGTCTGGTGACTCGCTTTGTAACTTTTTGTTTGTTATTTTCCATGCTGTTATTGTATACCTACTAGCTTGTGCCCGCGACTTCGTCAGCGTAGATTTCGATTATCGTTATTCCTAACATTCATACCCAAACCAGATAAGGGTGACTACTCGGACCCTAAATCATACAGACCTATCAGTCCCCCGTCGTTTTTACTTAAAACGCTGGAGAGAATTTGCGACAGGCACCTGCGTGCGGGGGACCTGGTTAACACACCAATACATAAGAATCAACATGCCTACAGTCAAGGTCGGTAAATCCACAGACTCTGCCCTGCACGCAGTGGTCTCCAGGCTTGAGGAAGCCATCAAGAACAAATCATTGTGTCTGGGCGTCTTTATCGACATAGAAGGAGCATTTGACAAGACCAACTTCAGTAGCATAACAACAGCACTGGAAACGCACAGGGTAAACGCAGTTATGACCCAGTAGATAGCTAATATGCTCAGCAAAAGAATTATCAAGCTAGAAGCGGATAAGACCCAGCAAGCACTCGTGGCGAAAGGATGCTCCCAAGGAGGCGTTCTCTCGCAGCTGCTATGGAACCTGGTCGTGAACGAGCTGATCACCAAACTGAACGACTGTCACTACTACACGGTGGGTTACGCTGACGACTAATCCTCAGGAGTGGTAACATCACCGGTACAGTATGTGACATAACCCGTTCAGCCTTGCAAATCGTGGAACGCTGGTGTATGCATAACGAACTATCCGTCAACCCAAAAAAGACGGAGATGGTAATGTTCACAAACAAACGCAACCTAGGCAACTACAAACTCCCCAAGATATTCGGTACAGAGCTGCAACTCTCGACTGAGGTAAAGTATCTAGGAGTAATACTGGACAACAAATTGAACTGGAGCAATCACCTGAACAGCAAAATTGACAAAGCCACGATAGCATTCTGGCAATGCCGAAGAATGGTAGGTAAAACCTGGGGACTAACCCCTAAGATTACCCTATGGCCGTACACGTCAGTTATAAGACCCATCATAAGCTACGGCACGGTGGTCTGGTGGCCACGCACCAAACTATGGACCGTCGAGGCTAAACTTTAAAGACTACAGAGGTTGGCTGGCAAGGCAGCTACGGGATGCATGCGGACAACACCCACAGCATCGCTGGAAGTCATACTCGACCTGCCGCCCCTACACCTCTTTATCAAACAGGAGGCGGCCTCGACCGCTGTACGTCTCAGAAAACTAAACCTGTGGAAAACCACCAAGGTACCACACACCAACATCCTATGTGAGTTGGTAAGTAACGAACCACTAATAGAAGCGGTGACCGACAGAGTGCCGAAGACGTTTGTCTTCGACAAGAAGTACAAGATACAGCTCCACAAAGACCCCTGGGAGGGCCTGAACACCAGGGAGGTAAGAATCTTCACAGATGGATCCAAAACAAGTTTAGAGTCCGGCTCCGGTACATTCTCGGAGGACCGAAACATACACATCTCAACACCATTAGGAGCCCACGGCACAGTCTTCCAGGCAGAATGCATGGGCATCATAATGGCTACGACAGCAATCGAGGCACGGAATGTAAAAGATCTCCCGATCTGAATACTCTCCGACAGCCGATCAGTGCTCCAGGCCCTACAGAGCCACACCGTAACCTCAGGGCAGGTACTTGAGTGCCAAAATGCCCTGACAAAGGTAAGCAACAACAACCCCATCACACTACAGTGGATAAAGGGACACAGTAACTCACGTGGCAACGACGCAGCAGACGAACTGGCGAGAAAAGGCTCAGAGATGGTTGCAGTGGGTCCTGAGCCCATCTTGCCTCTCCCATTCGGATGGCTGTGCAACAAACTGCGATGTATAATCAAGGTAGAACACCAGCGGTACTGGAGAAACCTAAGCACCTGCAGGCAGTCCAAAGAAGCCCTCCCGACGATCAATCCCGGATTTTCACGGGCTTCCGTGACAATGTCGTAGCTTTACTACAGTTAAAAAGTACCCAACTTAGACTCGTAACTGGGGCTATAACTGGCCATGCCCTATTTAACAAACCCTTACACACTTTAGGTGTTACAGACAGCCCCCTGTGCAGAGCCTGCATGGCGGCAGAAGAAACTGCTGTCCACGCTGCCCAGGGTGGCTACATACAGGGCACGACCCGCACGACACCTCAGACTGGAACCGATGTCGCTACCAGAAGACGTCGGCAGCATCAAGGGTCTGCTAGGCTTCCTGGTAGAACTGGGTTGGCAGGAGTAATGTCACCAACCCCTCACGCAAAATAGGTGCACATTTAAGTCGTCGAGTTGCGGAAAATAGCCCGCCACAACCTATAACCTATTCATTCAGGAACTCTTAAATTTTCCAGGATAAAAAGTAGCCTATATTAGTCCATTGTATAAGCTATCTTCAATCCAAATTTCATCCAAATCCATCCAACCATTGCAGCATGTGTGTAACAAACTAACACACACACACACTCACACACACACACTCACACGCACACAAATGTTCACAATAATAATATTAGTATGAACAACATGTAAATGGAGTTTAAAGATTTAAAAAAACTGGGCATACACATGTCAGCACAATAGTCTAGCAACGCTGGCATATTTTGAGGTCATAAATTGCAATAACTCTATGGTCGCTAATTTTTTGCATGTCGATACAGTGTGCACTTGCAAAATTAACGAAATCTTCTTGAATCAGTTTTAATATTTTAATACCATTAAATTGAATATTAGGGACTAACCATAGCAAGAGCTGCACATTCTATTTTGTATGAAGTTGTTTCTGATGAAACATAGCAAGTGTCGGATCATTTTGGGAGGCATTTGCACAGGATAGTACGAGTATTCGGCGAAACAATTAGAGAGCAGATCGGGATCGCGGATCTTTTAAGCATATGAAAGCGTGGCTTGGGCACTTGCTATGGTTAGTCCCTATAAGAAGGTGAAAATAGAAGCCAGATAATTTAATCAGGTTGAAAACTAAGCCAGGAAAGATTTTGATTCTTATTGTGAACCTCAAAATCAAAGTGGTTTAACCCCTCTTCCATTCAACCAGGTCTGCCTCTTTGTATTTAAATGTCATGAAAGAAGTATTGTACAAGATTTCACAGTGGCTCAATCACCTGCCCAAAAATGCTTAACAGCTCATTGACTATTGGAATAACTGACTGGAACATGCAAGCGCGAACAGACTGGACCCCACAAACAGCACCCGTTCACGAAAATGACACTATCAGGAGTATTTACACACCTCGGCGTCCTCGCTGCTGGAGCCCTGGCTAGCGCTCCGCTCGGGCGCCGCTGGCGCGCCGGCGAGCGGCGCCGCGCGCGTGTACGAGTCGCGAAGCTCCTGCAGCGCGCGTTCCGCCGCCGCCTCGCGCGCACGCTGCACCGCCACCACCGACGCCGGTGGCATCTCCAGCTCGCTCTACAAACAAACTTTAACATCAACAGCCTTCACCAAACCAGCACAACGACTTACTTAATTCAGTTTTTCATCAACAAGCAAGTGGTCATGCGATCTACTAACTTTTTCTCCAGCCGACTGGCTGACCGATATAGACGGTAAATCATCATCATCTTCTTCGAAGTCACTCATGGCTTTAAAACTTCCTTTACTATTTTAAAATAAATGCTGGAACCAAGCTTAAAAGTCCGATTTCCGAAATTTAAATTGGTAAACTAAATAAATATTGCCCGCGGACTGCACTGTGCTAGAGAAATATTTAGTTAGCTACTGTCAGAGTTATTACGTTTCTGTTTACGCTACGTCGGTATTTAAATTTAATACAAAAAAAAACAATTTGATTTTTTTTTACTTAAGATGGTTTTTTTTAGTAATAAAAACTGTTGAATAATGTTGATATTTTAAAATTTGTGTTTATTAAGGGCACCGTTAAAATCGGATATTTCTAAGACATGTTTCTGCCTGTTTCCTATAACGGAATTGTGTTTCAAGCTATTTCTACATTTTGTACTTGTTTTTACAATTCATTTGACGCAAGAGATAGACTCAAGTACAATGGATGACAATGGATTGTGAGAACTAATTACAGTTTATTGATGATCACTAAAAAGTAGAAAATAAAATAAATATTTTAAAAAACAAACAAAAAAACGCCTTCAATAACGCAATAAACAACTTCTTTTATAATAATAGGTAATAATTTACCTACAGTTAAGTTCAGTTTGACTGACCTGTTTATTAGGTAAGTACCTACTATTTAAAAGAAGTTATTTTTTGCGTTTTTGAAGTCAGTTTTTTTGTTTTATAAAACATGCTTATATTTTATTTTATACTTTTTTATGTAATACGATCTACCACTGATATATCTAAAGAAAGGCGGTAGGGCACAATCGACAGCGACAGTAAGAATATCTTTATCTTCGCGCATCTGTCAAACGCGTTCATTCATTGTGTTATGATTCGATTGATTTTCTAGTGTTTGTTTGGTACTCGTTCGTGTTGTCGGTCGGTCACTTGCTGGCCTTGCTGCGTCGCGGGCAGCTCGCAGCATGTGGGAAGAAGGCGCCGACGACGGCGTGGAGGTCCCGGAGGGCTTGGATGGCGTGGAGGGCATGGAAGGCGAGGGCCCGGAGGAGGCCGCGCTGCGGCTGGCGCGCAAGTCGGATGACCCTCAAGAGGCGCTGTTCAATGAGCTCATGCAGGAAGTCAAGCACTCGGCGCCCGGCGCGCGCCTCTCCGCTCGTCTGCGCACCTCTCTAGAGAGGTAGGTCCCCAGGAGGAACTTGCACCTGTTGATACCGATGCCACTGTAGACTATCGCTGCGTGCCGCCATCTGGCCATACTTACGCTGTTCACCTGTTTAGCCTTACTCCTTGAACTCCTTCACACTAAACCAGGTTCAACTCGATTCATATTGCCCTAACAAGGAGTATAAAAGGTTGCCCTTCAAATAAGATTCCCTAGAAGTATGTATGTACTTTGTTTCATCATTTCTACTCACAACTCTCATACATTAGTTTATTAAGATCTATCAATAGCAAGAAACTAGATTTGTATGTTCATTATGTGAAACCAGTTGGATTGTGTGCTTTGTGATTTAATTGCAATTATGAATATTACAATCATAGTTCCTTATTTAGCCTAGTTATTTATGAGGCAATGTGTGTCTGTCTTTTGCGTCACATGAATTTTATAAATCTTGAAACACCATTCTATGTAGCAGGGTTGCTGTCCTCCATGTTAAATGAGCCCTGCAGCGAGTACACGAGCTGGAACTGCAGTCTCGGGCACTGCTGGCTGGTATAACATCACTTAGTAAAAAGCCTTGAGTTTACCTTGGTCAGCTTGTGGTCTCTTAGATGAATTGAACATATAAAATAGTTTTACAAATAAAACTGGATGACCTTTGACAAAGGTTAGAGTAATAAATTAAATCAATTTTATTGGCAAGGTTTTGATGTTGTTTTTTTTTGTATGAGTATTTCTGGATGTGTTCTTTCTTCATAGTTAACACATTCAGTGCCAACTACCCGCTAGTCAGGTACGTTTTATATGGTAATCGGAGAGCTTGGCATCGACTGTGTTAAGATTGAAAGCTAGCCTATGTGCCTAGTTAGGGCCTAGGTCAATTTGTGTGAGATTGCCATGTGTGGAGAATCAACTGGCAACTGAGAGGTGTATCTGACTGAAGTATTGAGTTAATTGCTTCATAGTAACCATCATCATTTATATAATATAATATGTCATGGAAATAAAAGGTTTAAATAAATAATAGAGCCTCGTGTGGTTGCCGAGTTAGAATAGTGCCACTCCATGTCTTCCCGTGGATGTCGTAAGAGACGACTAAGGGAATAAAGGCTTGTAGTACTGTTAGGCGATGGGCTTGCAACCTGTCACTAATATGCTGGTAAACATCTTAGCCCAATTGTGCAAATTGTGGTTATAGAATTATCAACAAGTTTTTAGAGATGTTTGTAATTCTGTAGCTCTGCCTACCCCACTCTGGGAACGAAGGCGTGATATTATGTAAATACATAAATAAAATAATAACCATCAGGATATCTATTTATACCTAGGTTCTGCACTGTTCAAGGTGTACTCATATTTTTATACTACACTGTTACATAAAAAGTATTGTCTTTACAATAATTGCCATTAATATATTGCCATTTGCATGCGATTTTTAACTTAAACTGAATTCATTAACATACTGAGACTGGTATTGAGTTTAGAAAATCCAGTAAATGGTGGTATTTAGCTTTGTACCAATATCATGATAACAACTCAGTTCCGGAATACGGGAATAGTATTATTAATAAATGGCTTACACAATAGTTATGTATAATCTGCATGTGTGTGTTTCTCAGCTAAAGCTCTCTTCATCATCATCATCATTCTCCTGCCCTTATCCCAACTTATTTGGGGTCGGCGCAAGCTCTCTTATTTAACTTAATATTATAAATGCGACAGTTTGGATGTTTGTTATTCAATCACGTCAGAAAGGCTGAATGGATTTTAATGAAATTTTGGCACAGGGATAGATTATAATCTGGAATTGCAGATAGGCTACTTTTAACCTACTAATATTTTTTTTTTTTTTTTTTTTAATTTATTTAGAAACAAAACAGTCTTACAAAACAAATCGGTACATTAGCTATAAAGCCTACAAAACCTTAATTATAGACCTATAGTTTCCTATATTAAATGTATAATAATAAATAAACTTATTCTTATGACCAAAATTATGCTTTACTGTAGGTACGTATCTATAACTGACGTTATATTTAGATATTTGCAAGTAATACAAATGAGAACATGAATTGCAACCAATATCTTAAAACTTAGAAGTACATAGGTATCTAGTTTCTATCGTTAAGCTATATTTACCAACTTATACATGATTCAATCATACATGGTAACTAATAAAGAATAAACTTGTTTTTTAAAAACTACCAACGAACTGCCAAACAAATCCATGTCTGTCTATACACCTCTCGTTGTACAGCCTGCATGCGCGCTTCAGATATGAATGCTGTGCGTGTTTAGTTTTGCTTCTCGCAATACTGAACAACGCTTTAGCGCGGCAACTACGTTGTGTTTTACGAGGCACACGAAAACTTATATTATGTAAGAGTACAGGGGCATCTACCTGATTATTAAGGATTTTAAACAAGAAAGCTAAATCAGTACACGACCGTCTGAGTGAGAGAGGCTGAATGTTGTGTCTTGCAGCTGAGGTGGCGTAATCTGCATAGTTTCCGCCCGCCCGGAATTCAAGTGCTTTAATAAACTTTTTTTGTATTCTTTCTATTCTATCTTTGTGCACTTGATAAGTCGGGTTCCAGACTACAGAGGCAAATTCTAATCGGCTTCGAACATAACTATTATATAACATCTTATACGTGAGGGGCCTTCGAAAGGGTTTTCCAACACGAAGAATGAAACCGAGCTGTTTGTATGCTTTATTTAAAATATGGTCGATGTGTGGGTTAAAAGTCAATTCACTGTCCATTATTACACCTAAGTCTCGTATATTATTTTGTCGAGTCAGAGTATTATTACCTAGTTTGTAATCGTATAATATTGGGTTTTTTTTCCTCGTAAATGTGATTACTGAACATTTGTCACTGTTTAGAAACAAATTGTTACGAGCACAGTAGCTTTCAAAATTGAGCAAATCATTCTGCAACAGCGTGCAATCAGTGTGTGTTTTAATAACCTTAAATATTTTTGTATCGTCGGCGTAGAGAAGTGCTTTGGATTCGGTTATCGACTGAGTTATATCGTTTATATATAAGATGAATAATAGTGGGCCCAAATGAGACCCTTGTGGGACACCTGAATTAGTTTGTTTGTACTCAGACGAAAATCCTCCGAGTACAACAGCTTGGCACCTATTTTCTATATACGATTTGATCCTCCGAAAAAGATCACCATGCATACCGAGGTTCCAGAGCTTCAATAAAAGCGTATTGTAAGAAATTTTGTCGAATGCCTTTGCGAAGTCGGTATATACTGCATCCACTTGGTATTTATTATCCATCGCATCACGAATGACCTCACTGAAACACAAAAGATTACTTTCTACACTTCTACCCTTGTAGAACCCGTGCTGATTCGGGTTGACATGGCGACGAACGGCGTGTGAAAGCTGGTCAGTAACAATTTTTTCCAATATTTTACCGAATTGACATAATTTTGAAATAGGCCTATACTTTTCTATGTCTTGACTCATGGGACCTTTAGGGATAGGAGTTATCCACGCTTTTTTCCAGATCTGTGGAACGTGCCCTTCCCTAATAGATTGCAGGTAAATTTTGGTAAGAGGATAAACTAACGTGGTGGCACATTTACTAATTAATAGAGGATGTATTTTATCAGGTCCAGCGCCCTTGTTTACTTTGACTGATTTCAAATATTTAAGAAGCATTTCGTGTGACAAATTAATCGTATTAATGTTAAAAACTGGTTTTGACGGTGGTTCCAAACTATCGACGTCCAAGGGCGGAAGACTAGAGATTTCGAAGACTGATTGAAAATGTTCACTAAACATGTTGCAGATACTTGCCCCGTCTGAGACTGAACACCCCTGTAATACATAGTCTCTGGTATACCTCTATTAGAAATAGTCGATTTGATAAATTTCCAAAAGAATTTAGGGTGAGATTTAATTTTATCTTCGGAAAATTCTATATAATTATTGTAACACTCGTACTCAATCTTTCCAGCTCTTTTTCTTAATTTTTTATAACTTTCGTAGTCCAGTGGGTTACCGTAAAGTTTCCATAGTTTGTGATATTTTCTTTTCTCTTTCAAAATTTTTCTTAATGGTCGGCTGTGCCATGCCGGACTTGTGCACGAGTTCCGTAAAGGATGACAGGGTACGTGCCGGTCAATTAGTTTATATAATAAGTTATAAAATTTAGCTACACAGCTTTCCACATATAAATTATAAAAAAAAATATTCCAGTCTATATTAGCAAGATCGTTATTAAAATCATCAAAGTTGGCGGAGTGAAACTTATAAACAAGAGATTGGGCAGATTTCATTGGTGCGGTATAGTTCAGTTTTATGTCCAAACATAATGCCTTGTGATGTGCATCCTCTGGAGTTAAGGGAAAATCACAACCGGTGACATGGCAAACAGTGCTACAAAAGATTAGGTCTAGAATACGGTTATTTACGTTTGCCATGTTATTAAATTGATTCAGATTACTGAGCGCCATAAAGTTACTTATACATTGAACTAAAACATTGCTACAGTGTTTTAATGTTAATTCACCTGAGCCCGTATCTACCCATTCGGCATGGGAAACATTGAAGTCCCCAGTGATGAGAAATAAGTCGTCCGGATAGTCTACTATAAGTTGAGAAGTGATGTCAAAAAACGAGTCAACAGTGTTCTTATGTTCAGATCCGTGCGGAATGTATGCACATGCTATATTTAAATACTACAAAGCGAATACTATAAATATTATAAAGCGAAAAAATAATGCGAAAGTTTGTGTTAGTTTGTTTATCCCTCATGCTGGCTGGATGGATTTGAAATTTGAAATGGACATAGCTTATACCCCGGACTAACACTAGGCTACTTTTCATCACGGAAAATTTTCAAGTTCCCGTAATAATGATACCATGGTGTCAGCATACTCTCCGAGTATAAAAAGCAAGCGATTACTAATTTCGTGGATCTTAAGTAGGGTCTTGGTGGAATAAGTGGTAATGCGCCTGCATCGGCCTGGAGAGACAGAGATGTAGGTTCAAATCCTACGTAAGACCGACGAATTTTTTTCGCTTTCTTAGAGTTTGGAATAATGATAATCAGAATCTAAACATTGCTGCGGGAATATTTGACACAAATATATTTAACTAAAAATAAATTAAATTGTCAAAGCATAGTGCCACTAATTTGTCACCATCATTTTGATTCGTAACAAATAGAATATATCGTAGTGCTGTAATAATATCTTTATTGCGTGGAATTGGGTAGGGTTGCACAGTGTTAATGCTTAAAACTAGATTCGCCAAAACCTGTCTTTTCAGACGTACACAATTCTACATAAAAATACACGCTAACTAAACCATTAAAAAAGAAATTATACATACCAATCATCTGAATTTAAATTTGTTATTTATAAATTAGTTATTACTATACCTACATGTCAGAATTCAATTAATGTCAATTTATTATGTTCATGAAATCTGTAACACTATAAAAACATTTTTCTGTCAGCCATTGTTTAAGCGCACTATTAAATTTATTTAAATTGCCTATTTTTTTCAACGACTCCGGTAGACTATTAAAGATGGCAATACACATGCCGTAACAATTATTTGATGATAGTTTTAATTTCATAATAGGTTTATACAACTTATGCATGTATTGAGGTCGTAATGTACGTGTGGACTTATCCTGAACTTTTTGAAATAATACTTGATGTTTATACACAAAAGAGCACACTTCCATGATATATATAGAGTGGAATGTTAGAATTTTATACTTAATAAAAAAGGGACGGCACGAGTCATCTTGTTTAAGAGCAAAAATAGCCCGTATACATCGTTTTTGAATTAAAAAAACACTGTTTTTTTCAGGGGAATTTCCCCACAATACAATGCCATAACGCAGAGCCGAGTCCACGTACCCATGGTATGCCGATAGCGCTGCTTGTCTGGACACAACTTGGCGAGTTCTTCTCAACGCATACACAAATCTATTTATCTTGGAACATAATGTACTTAAATGTGCCTTCCATTGACAATGGCTGTCCATGGTTATTCCCAAGAAAACTACTTGTGATACTTCCTCGATCTTTTCATCAATATATTTAACATCTAGATCAAGCTTTTTACCTCGAGCAGTACAAAATTGTAAAAACTTAGTTTTTTTTATATTAACATTTAAATTATTTCTGGTTAACCAATCGATTGTTTCTATTAGAGCTTTATTTACATTATCATTATAAGTGGATAAGTCTGACCCGTCTATAATCACAGTTGTGTCGTCGGCAAACAAAATACAATCGTTGGAAATGGCATTTGGCAAATCATTTATATAGACCAAGAAGAGTAGAGGTCCAAGGATACTGCCTTGTGGCACACCGTATCCATTCTCAATGAAGTTTGATTGATAAGTTACGACATCTTTGTTTCGTTCACAATATCTTGTAATTTCGACATATTGCATTCTGTTATTCAAGTACGATTTTATCCAATTATATGCAGGACCCCGTATTCCATATCTGAACAATTTGAACAATAGTCTCTTGTGACATACGAAATCAAAAGCTTTGCTCATATCCATAATCAGAGCTGTTACAGGTATTTTTTGGTCTATGAGACATGTGACCTGTTTAATTAATTTAAATGCTGCTAGGGTGGTGCTTCTCGATTTCCTAAAACCGTTTTGTTCATCTTTAATAATGCCATTTGTCTCTAAAAAACTTATTAGTCTATTATGCATGGCTTTCTCAAATATTTTAGAGATGATGGGTATCAGGGTAATTGGCCTATAGTTTTCCATTAAACATATGTCACCTTTTTTAAATAAGGGCTTCACCTTTGATTTTTTTAAGTCATTTGGGAAGACCCCTTGACTAAATGATAGGTTTATGATGTGCATAAGTGGCGCCACAATAAGGAGCATATTCTTTTTAATTATATCCGTACGTACAAAGTCAAAGCCTACAGCTTTCGAATTTTTTAAAGATTTAATTATTTTAACCATTTCATTAAAACCTATTGGATTTACAAAAATGCTGGACCTAGAACTATCTATATGAATATCGTCTAACATATCAGGATTCGAAGTACAGTTATCCTTAATTACATTTACAAAATAGTTATTAAACGCTTCAGCTATAAGCTGCGGATTAGAGATTTCATTATTATCTATCCTTAATTTATCAACAGCTTTATGGTTTGTGTCAGGTGTCGTGTATTTTTTAACGACTTTCCACACAGCTTTACATTTACTCTTGCTATTATTGATATACGTTATGTTTTCCGTCCTTTGAAGTGATGTTATACATTTTTGCAAGCAACACGAATATTTTTTATACTGAGTTACATATTTCTTGCTTTGTCTACTTAATAGATATAGTTGTCTTTTTTTCTTACAGCATTTTTTAATGCCTTTAGTTAGCCATTTACAACTCTGTACCCTATTTGAAATTTTAACTGTAATTGTCGGAAAACATAAATTGTAAAAAAGCAAAAATAAATCATAAAAAGACTTAAAAGACTGATTGACATCATTTTCCTTACATACATCTGCAAATGAGAGCGATGAAAGGCATTCAGTAAATTTATTCTGGTTCTCTTGACTGTAGTCCCTAATGTATTCAAATCTCCATTTTGATTGTGGAACATATCGCTTTAATATAGGTATTTGAATAGTCTGAGCGGTGTGGTCGGATAATCCTAAGTCATGAGTTGAAGCTGTAGAGCCCTGTATATTCGTCGCAATGTGGTCGATACCTGTTTCCGACGTAGCCGTAATTCTAGTTGGGCCTTGTGTGACTATCTTCAGATTATAAGCTTCCAGCAGCTGTCTCAGTCCGTCTGATATACTTGATGACTTCAACAGATCAATGTTAAGGTCTCCGCACAGAACATAATTTTTCCTCTTATGCTGGCAGAGTTTATCCAACATCCTTTTTAGCTTCTGGAAGAAAGTCGTATTTGTTGACGTAGGCGTCTTATTTGTGTATATACATATGACGATTATGTTATATTTAATAATGTTCACTGCACAGCATTCAAAAACAAACGTATGTTGGAAGGTTTCTATTTCTTTTACAAGTCCATACTCAATGTCATTTCTCAGTAAAATTGCTACGCCACCTTTCTTCGAATGTTTTCGGGAAAAACAAGCTGCCATCTTGAAATTACTTAGTTTTAAATTGCACTCTGTTCCTCGCAACATATTCGTTTCACATAGACAAATTACATCAATATGTGTTCCATTTTTGTGCAAGTCAGTCAATGCATAATATAATTGTTCTGATTTATTTAAAGCGCCTGCTATATTTTGGTGGAATATCCCTAAATGCGTATTATAAGGATTGGCGACGAAAAAACTTTTTACCGCTCATTTCTATCTTTTTTCCGGTACATTTGTCTTGTAATTGTAATTGCCTTTCAGCGTTATCTAATTTAGAGGGCTCGACAACATCTGCATCTTCTTTTAAGGGTCTAGTCAAGGTTATGTTTCGTCGCAATAGTTGCGTTTCGTATGTTGGATTATACAGTGTACAGGCAATGCTATGAAATATGGCATGCACCATATCCCCCCTAAAAGTTCCATTTTGATGCCTTATTTTACTGTTGTTCGTTAAAGAATCGCAGTGTTTATTTTGACTAATTATCATGTTAATCATATTGTTCAATTTTAATTCATTTAGGTGCCGATTGTATGGAATGGATGACAGAAGCACGTTAGTATTTTCCCATTTCTGTATTATGTAATAGAGATTAGCGAACATATCATTAGGATTTTTGTCATTCATTCCCGTTAATATAATTAAAAAATCATCCTTGTTGAGGTGTAAGCTTGATTTGGACAGTGATTTTAACACATTCCTTGTATCTGCTCCAGGGTATGTGTAGTTAAAAATATCGAAATAATTACCATACACATTATTTAGTAATGATCCAAGATTTCTGCCGCGCTGATCTGATACAACAATTATTTTGCGTTTGTTAAACCCTTGCTTTGTTCGGTACTCGTAATCCTCCAGAAATTGTTGTTCATAGATTTTTGTGTCTATGGTATTTCCTTTAAAATAACTGCTATTTTTAGGTTTATTTTTTACACTGTTTTCCCCTGTTGGCGTGATTGATTGGTTTGACTGCATATTTAACACATGTTTGTGCAAATTTTTGTCAGGCTGGTCCAAAACGCAGGTTGTAATTTCTGTAGATGGCGCTGTTACCGACATCGGCTGGTTACCAGATTCCATGGATTGTGGAATTTGCCCTTTATCTTCAATAACGCATGAGAAGTTCAACTTTGTTTGAGTTATAGTGTTGATACTGTTTCGGTTCGGTTTCTTTGATGTTCCCTTGTTCTTTTTTATGGATGTATTTTTACATATATGAGTCAATTGTTTAATCCTCAATTCATTTTCAGCGAGGCGTTTTGATAGTGTGCAGTTTTCCGAAAGTAGATTTTGTATCTCTAGTTCCGCCGAATCTAGTTTTTCATTAAGTGCATTAATTTTTTGTTCCATGGCATCAACTATGTAACTATTATTTAGACGCAGTTCAGAGAAGCTCCTATTCACATTTCTAGATGGTGTCGCAAGTGGTGAAGAGCATGATTGAGCCTCCCCGTCTTCTGGCAACGACTCAAATGAATTCTCTGTAGCAATATTAATTTGAGTTTTTTTACGCATTGTAATGTTATCTTCAGGTTCCCGCGTGAAGCTTAAATTTGGCGATGAATACGGGTTTTTTGCTAACGTCTCTAAGCATGATTTACATCGATAGATTTTTTTGCTTTCACATGTCATCAGGTAAAAACGCTTCATTGAAACATTTGTGCAAGGTAGGTGGTAAGTGTGTTCACATAATGAGCATAATAAAAATTCTCTATCTTTAATACATTTCTTACATTTTGTGCATACCCGCGCCATCTCGTGGAATTATTCCGCAGTATATCTTATCAATGTACTCTTGCGCACAGTAGGCAGTAGCTGAGCGAACCCAGTTAGCGTATGATCCAAGCAAGAAGTTTCCTAGTTTACCTACAGATGGCGTTGTAAGCAGCGAGATCCAGCCACGAGCCGACTGCGCGGCGATCGGTTAATAAGTTCAAAGTCCAATTGTACGTTTAAATGGATAAACCGTCACCGTATTTGCTTTTTTGAAATATTCTCACAATAACCGAACGTTGTCTTTGGTATGAGGGTGCAAGTACTCACTGTTTATTGTCACAACACTATTTTATTAGTCACATATTGTCACAAGTCGATCACTTTACTATATCACAACACTATTTTATAAGTCTCATATTATCAAAAGTCGATCACTTTACTATTAGATAACAATTTCTCATGTGAATTGGATTATGATTCGCAGAATAAATCTAATTTAGAGTATAATTACAATAAAACAGAATTTTAAACATAATAAAACTCGGGACCCAAAGTTTACGTGACGCCTAGCGCCATCTGTTCCCCTTTTTCATGATCTGTGCACGGCTAGTCAGCCGATGGTCCTGACCGCGCTGGCCGGGCTGCTGTAGCGACGCAGACGATGAGTGAGTGAGTGTTGTGTTGTTGGCGCAGGCTGTCGCCGAGCGAGCGGCGCGCGCTGTGCTCCCGCACGCGCGACGGCTGCGCGCCGTTGTTTGTGGCGTGCCGCCGCGGGAACCTCGAGGCCGTCGAGTACCTCGTGCACGTCTGCGACGCCGACCTGGAGCAGCGCGGCGTCTACGAGGCGAGTGCCGAATGCCGTGTGTGCCGACACACCGCCATGTACCATGATCCCTGTAGTAGCCCATCGTATAAACACGTATTATACTTGATTCTTTGAAGGTTCACAAATACCACATTTATAAAAACCTTGGAACGACGTTTAGTAATTGAAATGATTAATCATCTTCCTTAAATACATGCCTCACTGGCAAAATAGTACCTGTTTCTACGGGAATAAGGTTTACTTTCCTCTGCAGGTGATTATTATGAAGAAAACGCGTTCGCGTTTCGAAGAAAAGTGTAGTTTAATGCTACTAAACTATGGTCAGAACCTATACAGTTATAGCTATGTATCTATAGGAGCTGCATAAGACGCGACATACCGCCCACCAAAACTAACAGGTTTTAAATATGAGATGAAATTCTAAATATGGCTGTCACAGGGATCATCGTACATTGGCCCGTAGTGTGGTGGCGAGATGGAATACGACCAGCCTCAAAGGCAAAGTAATTATCTATGTGTTTCGATTGCCAATAAGTGAAGAGTAAGAAGGACACGAGACTTTTTCCTCTTATGTATGGAAACATTCTTCACAACTAACCCAGTTATCAAATGAGATTTTATTTTCTTTCTAGGCATTCACATAGTGATTTTGGTATTTTCAGTAACAAGTCCAGTATTTGCATTCAGAAAGTATCATTTGGTGAAGTGGAATCGAGGATGTAGACCATAGATGGCTACTGGAATTCCTCAATGGTACCTGTTTTAAGGGTGGTGATAAGATATCTCGATTAAGATAGTTGAGCGACTATAACGAAGCACATTTAAATAAATTATGATCACTAGAAAGTATGAAATAAACATTAAGGTGATTTTTAGAGATTAAAAAAAAAAGTTACTATCAAGGCAATTTAATTTATTAACTTTATTTTCTAACTAAACTGATAATGGCATTGTACATTTTTCTTTGATAATAGTTTCGCTGCTCAGGTTCACTTTGTCCATATTCTCATCTCGGCCACATTCCCAACTCGTCCACATACCAATCCCAAATTGTTCACTTCCTGTCTCGTCCACATTCCCAACTCGTCCTCATTCGTAACTCGTCTACAACCTAACTTAGGACTGTAGGGCTGTTCGATATCAATTCGATCACTCGGTTGGATTCCGGTTCACTACAATCAAATATCATAATGCCCTTTTACATATTTGACTAAATCTCATTTTGGCTTAGTTCCAAAATGCCTAAATTCCCAAATTGACTTATATTCAATACAATAAAATGTCATAATAACATTTACACATTACATCCGATATCCAAAATAGTTTATAGTTGGTAAAATGAACAATAACTTCCAATACCGAATTATTATTAAGACAGAGAACTATCGAGCAGCTAAGCAAATAATTACGAGTACTATATAGGTAACAATATTGTGAACAAAAATCACAGTTAACCTTAGATACCTAAAAAAGTTTAACAAAATTGATAAGCGCCAAACAAACATGAGTTTACCAATTTATTATACTTGGTGCTTCATTGGAGTTACCAAATAACTTTTTGTTTATAAGATTTTTAAAATGCTGTGGTTTGCTCATAAAAATATCTAATTCCATAGTGTAATTAGTAATAAAAGTTTTACAAACACGATGAGTAAACGAATGTTGCCGGTAATTTAAAATAGATTCAGATGCACTCAGCTTCAGAAACTTGCTATGACGAGATGGTCTTAAAGAAGGAACCCGGAGACCTATACACGACAGCAGATCCGGCACATCTAGAATGCCTGAGAAAAGTTTGCACGAAGACCAGATCGGCCGCTTCGCGACGCTGACTAAGGGGCAATAGATGGGAATGTTTACGTCTATCAATGTAATTTCCAAGATTTGTTTTATATCTTCGGTTTAAATACGATACGAATTTGCGTTGAACTGTTTCAATCATATCTATATAGGTGATATTCGTGGGGTTCCAAACTTGCGAACAGTATTCTAGGTGACTGCGCACCAATGCACAATACAAGATTTTTATAGTTTTTGCAGATTTAGAATTTTTTGAGACACGATATATAAAACCTAGTGCCCTGGTTGCTTTGGCTAGTTTTTTTCTGAAATGCTGGTTGAACGTAATTTTACTATCAAGTGTTACACCTAAGTCATTTATTTCGTTGACTCTTACAAGACTAGTATTATTTATAGTATAGTCAAACAGTGATGGAGATTTTTTACGCGCAATACTGGGTTAATCTATCAATGTCATCTTGCATCAATTTAGCATCATTTAAGGACTTAATTGGTTTAAAAATCTTCATATCATCTGCGAATAATAGTATATTTGAATGATGGAAACAATTGTCAATATCTGATATAAATAAAATAAAAACCGGGCAAGAGCATGTCGGACCATGCTCAGTGTAGGGCTCCTGAGCCGTTACTACAAACAAATTAGACCTCCGGAAAAACTTTGCCGTTGGAAAACTGTTATCCCCATGCATCGATATAGGTCGCGGCACTTGATTCGCAAAAATTTGCACTTTAAAGCTTAATATTTCATAAACGGACCCCTAATCGAAAAATTATTTCCACAAACCCGCAATATTTTTGAGAGACCTGTCCAACGACACCCCACACTATGGGCTAGACGAGAAATAAAAATTACATCCCCACGTTACGTGTAGGGGAGGTACAGAAAAAAAAAACAAGATTTTTCTTTTACCACTTTGTTGGCGTGACTAATATGTATATTCATGCTAAATTACAGCTTTCTAGTACTAAGGGTCTCTGAGCTAGGCTGCGGACGGACAGACGGACGGACATGGCGAAACTATAAGGGTTCTTAGTTTGACTACGGTACGGAACCCTAACAAAAAGCAAGGACCTAAGTATTGAGCCTTGTGGGACTCCTGAGGGAATCAGGAGTGGAGCTGAAGCAAATTGATTCAGTACAACACATTGAGACCTGTTCTGGACATAAGATGAAAACCATCTATAAAGGTCACCATGAATTCCTGCCACTGCTAATTTACGTAGGAGTATAGTATGGTCAATGCGGTCGAAGGCTTTGCTGTAGTCTGTGTAAACAGCATCTACTTGGGCCGCACCTTCCATATCTGATGTAACATGATCTATAAAAAGCAAAAGATTAGACGTCGTTGATCTGCCTGACAGGAATCCATGTCGCCTGTGACTGAAGGTAGGTATAAGATCTCTATAAACTTGGTCGTGAATTATTTCTCGAAAACCTTTGCAAAGATACATGGTTTCGAGATTGGCCTATAATTTTCAACCTTACAGTACAGTACATAAACGTAATTGTACTTTATGGCCTTGCTGGAAAATTCAAAGTCCCGCTCACGAAAAAATCCCTTTTTGTAGTATGATGGGCCATACGAGGTTATACGGCAGTAATATTTGTCGGTACGTTGGATGTATCAGAGTTGGTAATCGTCGGGCAGGTGCCGGACGAGCGCTCGGTGCACTGCGTGACGGCGCTGTGGTGCGCGGCGGTGGCGGGCCACGTGGGCGTGCTGCGCGCGCTGGCCGACGCGGGCGCGGCGCTGGACGCCGGCTCGGACTCGGGCTCGTCGCCCGTGCGCTCGGCCTGCTTCATGACGCACCTCGACGTGGTGCGCTTCCTGGTCGCGCGCGGCGCCGACATCCACCGGCCGAACCACAACGGCGGCACCTGCCTCATCAACTCGGTGCAGTCGCTGCGGCTCTGCGCCTTCCTGCTCGACCACGGCGCCGAGGTACCCTTCCTTATAAAGGCGACCGCTAGTACCGCTCGCGGCCCGAATCGAGATATCCCGTATGCTGCCGATCTTGTCGACTTTTGTTTATAAGTTTTATCCTGAAGTCAACAAAACTGGATTAGTTTTTATGCTTGAAAAAATAACCTGCTATAGTTTCTCGCGAGGTTCCGCTCTGCGATGACGGGTCACCTCGGTCGAAAGCGCAGTCGGACTCGTTCCCTATTACCGACTCGTAAAAGAGTCGTTTATTTTATAGAAATGATTGTGTCTGACGTTCGGGCCGGGCCGGTCGGGTGTGGCAGGTGGACGCGCGCGACATGCAGTGCAAGACGGCGCTGCACTACGCCATCCAGGAGCACCGGCTGGAGACGGCGCGCCTGCTGCTGGCGCGCGGCGCGGACCCGGGCCTGCGCTCGCGCGCCGGCGACGACGCGCTGCGCACGGCGGCGCTGAAGGGCGCGGCGCAGATCGTGGCGCTGCTGGCGGCGCGCGGCCGCTACCCGCCGGCGCGCCTGGCCGACGCCTACGAGCTGCTGGGCGCCACGCACCTGGACGAGTTCAACGACGTGTCGGCGTGCCTGGCGGCCTGGCGCCGCGCGACGGCCATGCGCCACGCGGGCGGCGGCTTCCTGCCCAAGACGCCGGCGCAGGCGCCGCGGCGCGCGCTGCTGTTCGCGCGCGAGTGGACGCGGCCCGACGAGCTCGAGGCGGCCGCCGGCGACGCCGACGCGCTGCGCGTGCAGGCGCTGCTCGTGTGCGCGCGCGTGCTCGGCGAGGACCACAAGGAGCACGTGTTCCGCCTCATGTACCGGTGAGACCGTCGCGGCCCGCTCCGATTAATATTCTTAGGACGATCGCCTTCCGGATCGTTGTACCTACCGGTATTGAGTCACCTGTAAGCCGGTATTTCAATATTGATAACACTTTAACACTGCCGGTATAAATGTAATTTCCTCCCACATGCTCGGAAATGTTAACCTTACTGTTGTAAAATCAGCCCGCGATGTTCTGAGTTCCAGGTCCAGGCAAAATAAAAAATAAAACAAAGTTATTATTTACCAACGGCAGCGGCCGCGAAAATGTATGAAATTTCATTACGTACCTGGTGTTTTACTTTTTAAAACCGTGTTTGAACTAGGATAACTAACTCCAGACAGCCAAAGACTCGTGCAATCAAAATTCTTCCTTGTATATTTTACTTTTTAAACGTCATAGACTAAAAGAGTTAAATATTTCAAACAGCGTTTACAGCGTATTTAAAAGTGTATCAAATAATTTGACGTATTTTTTAAAACAAATTGCGTTCGTAAACAAAATAAATTGCCGAAATAACATAAACGCGTAATAAATGTTATAATTTATACTATACTAGCTTCTGCCCGCGACTCCGTCCGCGTAGAATTTTGTATTTGAATAATACAATCTGACAATATCCCAAACAAAGCAATAAGGACGAAGTTTTTCGATGAATGAGCGCATTGAGCGCGAGCGGGCTTTGCCGCTCCTTTTTAAACTCCCGGCGTCCGCGACGCTGCGAAGAACTTTGTCGCTGTAAACTCATGTATAAACTAAAGTCGCACAATTTCACACTGAACGAATTATATGATTTAGATGTTAGTGCGTAAAGTATTATAGTAGTTTAGTTTTTAAAGTTCTAGGTAATTATGTAGCTCTGCCTACCCCACTCTGGGATTATAGGCGTGAAGGTATGTATGTATGTATGTGTATTATAGTAGGTGTAAGTGCCCAATTAGTTTTTAAAGAGTAAAGTATAGTTAGTGTATTTACGTTCGGTCAAAAAAAACTTAATCTAACCAACTGTACCTACCACCAGTACATTACAGCTATTATCATTATCATAGCTCATAGCTATCAGTTTATTTAACTTTGATATACTACTTCTACCCCCCCATTTCACCCCCTTAGGTATATATTTTCAGAATCGCTGAAAGTTATATTTTTTATTTGTAAATAGGAGCCTATATATACAAATTTTCACGTTTCTAACTTAAAAATAACAAAACTCTCATACGATAATAGAGGTAGTTTTTCCAAAATCGCAAAATGTTATATTTTTTTATTTGTAAATAGCTTCTGCCCGCGACTTCTTCCGCGTAGATTGTGATGATGTATTTATCCGTGCTCAAACCGGGGTATACCTAAGCTATCTCCATTTCAAACTTCATCCAAATCCATCCATTCGTTGCAGCAGCGTGAAGAAGTAACAAACTAACACACAAACTTTTGCATTTATAATAATAAAATATTTAATGATCGGCGACCGTTAGCATTTTATGTCCCTTTAACGTCAAACGTAATGACTAATATAGGTAAGTCTCATTAGTAGGATTAGTAGGATACTCGCATTAATAGGATTAGTGGATAATACAATAGCTTTTGCTCCCTCGGGAACGGTCCAATTTTCCGGGATAAAAACTATCCTATGACCTATTCCAGGGCCTAACCTATATGTGTGCCAAGTTTCATCCCGATCCGTCCAGCCGTTGCAGCGTGAAAGACGGACAAACATACACACTTTCACATTTATATTATTATAGTATATCGTATAGTATATAGTATAGTATATAGTATGGATTTTATTCAAAATGAATTTATTGCGTTTAAATGTGTGATCTTATTTAATTAATGCCTTATTTCAGTGTCATACTAAATCATACGTTTCTGTTCTTTTTTTCAAGGAAATGTTGGGACTGTATATTATTAACAATGAAGAATGTCAGTAGGTACGCCAAATCGCTTGAAACTTTGTAGCAGTAAAGTTTATAAATAAACAAACATACTACTTTTTATGTTATTCAAAAAGACTCGGTATTTTTGATTCTATGAACGTTTAAAATTTGGGTCAATAATATTAAAGCGCGCGGGGGCCATCTTGCTGGGGTGACGTCATCGCTTGACAGCGGTACGCGCCCTTATATGAAAAAGTAAGTTTACAGGGCTATAACTTTTTAACCGTTATAAATAGCCAGTTGAATTTTTTACAGAATACGTGTTATTATAAAATCTATCGTTTAAAATTATACAATTAACAATAAATCAAATCCCAAGAGGGGTCCCCATACAAGAAACATGAAAATAAATCAATTTTTTAACATTGTTATACGGATTGTATTTTTATAATGGCTTCTTATTTTGATGCTATTTTGAGCTTAAATTGTAGTCTATTTTTTGTAGTTTACGACTAAATAGCAATGTCAAGAAAAGCTGCCACAAATATGTGACAAAACTGATTTTATCAACATGATATTTTAAGCGGTCACCCATCCTGTTTTAGACTACGCGTGTAGTTGTTTAACTGTGGAAGGCGAAGTACGGGTTGTATTTCTATATTAGCTTTTTATTTTGGTGTCACATTAAGTTTAGATAATAATCAAAACTCAATACAAACATATATAGTTTACGACCAAACAGTAAACTGTAGTAAAACTCTTACAAATATGTTAAAAAGTGCCTAGTTTAAATCAACACGATCGATGTTTAGGTAAAGTCCATTCGCTTAGATAGTGTCACTACACTTGCACGTACTTGTGGTTATTGTAATAAAATACGAATATAATGCGCCATAAACTGCCAAATTTACTTGCGCCGTAACACCCGCTAGTGAAATTGGCAGTTTACATCGAAATATATTCGTATTTTATTACAATAACCACAAGTACCTGCGAGTGTAGCGACACTATCTAAGCGAATGGACTATAAGCGGTGGTTGCTCAATTTTGGTGGTAGGCCTTTCTTTACAAATTTCGTGTTAATTTAGAATTAATATCGCTACTGTATAAAAGAGTGAACTATAAAACATGAATTTTTGATTGACCTAGCAGTAGTTCTGATACTTCGTGTATTCATTTCATCGATTTCAAATTTCGCGCGCGGCCGCTACCAAGTCGATAGACGTACCTACCTACATACCTACAACACTCTCGCTTTGCTAGGTCGAGGCATTATTGCCACTATCCCAAAATTTAAAGTACTTGATTATTATTCTAATTTTATTTAACCTACATATTCGACAAACATTACAAATAGAAAAGCCGGTCAGTGACAGACAGTTAGTTAAGTAATAAAAAATAATACATAAACATAGCTGCCATAGTAACATCAAAACGAATTCGTAAATATACTACGACTTACAAAGTTAAGCAAGTACAAGCGTAGTCTATAACAGGATGGGTGATCGTGTTGATAAAATCAGTTTTGTCACATATTTGTAGCAGTTTTATTTGAGATTGCTATTTAGTCGGAAACTATGAAAATTAGACTACAATTTAAGCTTAAAATAGCATCAAAATAATAAGCCATTATAAAAATACCATCCGTATAAAAATGCTAAACACAATGATTTATTTTCATGTTTCTTGTATGGGGACCCCTCTTGGGATTTGATTGATTGTTCATTGTACAATTTTAAACGATAGATTTTATAATAACACGTATTCTGTGAAAAATTCAACTTATAAGTTACTACTTATAACGGTTAAAAAGTTATAGCCCTGTAAACTTACTTTTTCATATAAGGGCGCGTACCGCTGTTAAGCGATGACGTCATCATCCGTGAGCGCTAGCCGCCGGGTTCCGAGCGCCGCATACGCAGTTTAAAATTTAATATCTCGAAAACTATTTGACGTATCGAAATGATTTTTTTACACCCATTTTTAGTTTTTAATGAATAATACGGTAAGCCAAAAATCTAAACTGGCTGTCATTCTCTATTGCGTTAAATTTCCTCACATTGTTGGAGAAAAGCACTATACAAGCCTCGACCGGGAAGGGCGGTTGCTGGACTCGTATATAGCGCAGCCTCGACTGCGTCTCGGCCACGCTAACTCTACTCTTCCCGCAACGGCCTATTTCCCGGTCTGTGCAGTAATGTACTACTTTGGCTCAAATATTTATTTGTTTATTTGTTTTGCGACCTCAACTGGTCGCTATGTAATTCCAGCCAGGATTTAAAGGTGGTTTTAGTGTATGTCGCACTGATTGTCCGCGCCGAAAGGTCGTAGGCGTAGCTCAGCGTTATTGTAGAATGCTTCTATATTTATCAATCATACTGTTACAAAACAATTATCGCACAATAAACTTCGAATACTCAGATGATCGTTCGGGTCGCTCTTATTCGCACTGTTCGCTTTCCAAGTAAAGACTGACTCGTCGCAACCGATGTCCGCCGTTTTATAGTTCCCGAGTCCGATTATTCTAGAACGCCTTCCGGAATGTTCGATGTACTTCGCCCCGCCAAGGTCGATCGAGACTGTTCGTTGCTGGAATGTTCTACGCCTTGCTACCTTGTTGTTTTTACGATCGCAATGACCTTGACTCACGGGTCTGGATGAGTCTGGAATGTTCCGCGTGTTGCTGTCTCATTTCGTGTTCTCTTTCACACGCTTCTGGAAGGTTCTCAGTATCGCCGTCTCTTTCTAACCGTGTTATCTCTTTCACACATTTCTCAAAGGTTCTCAGTATTGCTGTCTCTTTCTAGTCGTGTTTTCTCTTTCACACACTTCTCGAAGGTTCTCAGTATTGCTGTCTCTTTCTAATCATGCTATCTCTTTCACTCTTAGTGGAAAAAATGCCATATACTGAAATGTACTTCAAAGGCCCATAAGGGGTCCTGAAAATGCCTGAAAATGGGTTTTCAGGTTATGGCGTAATCTGATAGAGGGTGGCCTGAAACGGACTGAAAACATGTTTCAGCCGCCTGAAAACAACGGTAAGTTGGTCGAAATTTTGATAATCTGGTATGTGATAGAGCTACCTCTGAAACGGACTGAAACGATATTTCAGCCTGCTGAAAACGCTTCTAAAGCACCAAAATTAACGATTAAAAATGCGACGCCTTATGCCATCGGCGTAACACTACCCCCTCCTAAGACATGCTCGTCACGAGCATTATTAGTTCCGTGGTATCTCGCCAGTCGGTCAACGTGGACAACCTTGCAAGGACTTCGCTGGCTCCGCTGTATTCGATACGTAACGTCATTGATCTTAGTGACTACTTTGTACTGCCCTTCCCAATTCGGTGATAGTTTCGGGGATTTCCCTTTTCTTCGCATGGGGTTATGCAGCCACACCAATGAACCTTCCTCGAACCCCACTTGGTTAGATTTTCGGTCATATCGTGTTTTCATCTTCGCACTGGCTTGAATTCCGTGTTCACGAACGTGACTATGAACATCGTCTATCCGATTTTGCAAATCACTGGCATACTCGGTGATCGACTTCGGCGAATCTGGAGGACGTCCAGTTAAAAGGTCTGCAGGTAAACGAAGTTCTCTCCCGAAGTTCACGTAAGCTGGGGTGACAGCCGTACTTTCGTGAGTTGCCGACCTATATGACATTAGGAAGAGCGGAATATGCCTATCCCAATCCTTTTGGTGACTTTCAACCACCTTGGCCAAATGTCTTCCCAAATCGACAACACACTTCCATCACTAATTTCTCCGCGACTATGACTGCTTCTTGGTTAGGGATTGCAAATGCTTCAGGCCATTTGGTGAAGTAATCCATTACAACGAGGATGTACTTGTTCCCGGAGTCGGATGTTGGAAACGGGCCTGCGACGTCCAAAGCAATCCTTTCCCAAGGTGCTCCAACGTTGTACAACTTGAGCGCACCTCTACTGCGTGTTTGCGGCCCCTTAACTGATGAGCAGTTTGTACACTTCCTGCACCAGTCTTCCACATCTTCACGGCAGTGAATCCAGTAGAAGCGTTGCTGAACTTTCATTAAGGTCCTCTTCACTCCTAGGTGCCCACCGGAAATTCCGTCATGGAAGGATCTCAACACATCACTTATCCTTTTTCTTGGAACAACTACTTGTAGGTGAGCATCCTTTCCATTGGTCGACTCCCATTTCCTGCACAGTACGCCATTATGCATAACCAAGCTTTCCCATTGAGCCCAGTAGCTCTTTGTTTCTCTACTCAACGGAGCTACTTCACACCATTTTGGTTTAGGCACGCCGGCTTTAATCCGCTCAAAAATGGGCTTGATGTCAATGTCTTCTTGCTGAGCTCGTCGCATGGCCTCATTAATCCATGCCTCGCTAACAGTGTCAGTCCTCAACGTTCCCACACTGCCTTTGTCCTCTTGATGACAAGGTTTTCGAGAAAGGACGTCTGTGTTTCCATGTGATCTGATTGGCTGGCCTTCCGCCATGACCTGACAGTCTCAGGCGCAATCGAAGGCACAGCGCCCGCAGCCGAGTCTCGCTTCGCAGGCACCAGCGGCGGCGCGACCTTGCGACTCTCGTTAAACAATCGCTGTTGACCGCCATCACTCCGTATTCCACGTACAAATTGGTCGCGCTGTCTTCTTTTCCTTTTCGGGCAACTGGATTGCAAGTGTCCGCGTTCTCCACACCAATAACACCTTGGTCCAAATTCACGCCGAGGAGCATTCGACTCCCTGACCGAAACTTCTCGCACCCTAAAAGGCCTCGAGTCCTGGCGTACAGCTTCCACTTCCAGGGCGTGGGCAACTGCATCCTTCAGGGTCCCGTGATGTCCTAGTCGCACAGCAGCTCTAACTTCCAAATCACGGATTTCGTCAATGAAGGCCTGTACTAGCATGCTGTCCACAAATGAATCCGTTGCACTTTGGTACGCTTTTCTGACCAATTTTTCTATTTCGAGGGCCCACTGTTGTAACTACTCACTACGTCCCTGGGCTCGATCCTTCAGTTGAGCTCTGAATACATGCTCTAGATGGCTGTCTCCGTAACGTGCCTCCAAAGCTTCAAGAAGGCGGTCGTATGTCTTATTCTCTCCCAAAGCTTCCAGCACGGTGAGGGCTTCATCTCGAAGTGCCAAAGTTAGAGCCGTCTTCGCCTGGTCCTTGTTCCAGCCATTCGCCTGGGAAACCGACTCAAACTGCAATTTATACGCCGTCTATGATGAAGTTCCATCAAATAGAGGTACTTTGAATCTTCCAGCTACAGGGTTGGATATTTCAGGTCCACAGGTACCGTTGACCACTTTAATTTCAAGCTTTTTAACCTCGTTTCTTATGGTCTGGAGGCGATTTTCGTGGTCCTCAACTTTTTCCTTGAAGTCATGGAGGCGATTTTCAACCTTTTCATTAACTCCCTGGAGACGGTTCTCGAACTTAATGTCCATGTCAAGAAGTTTTCCTTGAACCTCAGTTATTTCCTTCTTCCATTCCGAAGTGGCCTCTCGTACCTCTTCTAGGAGAATTCTCGACTGTTCCTCTTGAACTCTAGATTGCTCCTTTTGGGCTCTGGATTGTTCTTGAATAACTCTCGATTGTTCCTTCAACAGGATAAAGATCGCGTTGAGGTCAATTTCCGGCTTAGGTGACGCAGCTGTAGTAGCCGCTGCTGTAGCGGTGGACGAACTCGTACCGGCGGTAACTGCAGAGTCATCAGCTGCAGTTTGGCTCCGGGTTTTCACCCCCTCCGGCTCTTGATCTCGCGGAGTTACTGGCATTTTCTATCCCACTTCTGACACCAAATGTTACGTACGTGGGGGTAGGTAACTGATAGAAATGCACGAATACACTGATAATCAAAAGTAGACTTTAATTACGCACTCACTTAAATCGTTACAAAACAATTATCGCACAATAAACTTCAAATACTCAGATGATCGCTCGGGTCGCTCTTATTCGCACTGTTCGCTTTCCAAGTAAAGACTGACTCGTCGCAACCGGTGTCCGCCGTTTTATAGTTCCCGAGTCCGATTATTCTAGAACGCCTTCCGGAATGTTCGATGTACTTCGCCCCGCCAAGGTCGGTCGAGACTGTTCGTTGCTGGAATGTTCTACGCCTTGCTTGTTGTTTTTACGATCGCAATGACCTTGACTCACGGGTCTGCATGAGTCTGGAATGTTCCGCGTGTTGCTGTCTCATTTCGTGTTCTCTTTCACACGCTTCTGGAAGGTTTTCAGTATCGCCGTCTCTTTCTACTCGTGTTATCTCTTTCACACACTTCTCGAAGGTTCTCAGTATTGCTGTCTCTTTCTAGTCGTGTTTTCTCTTTCACACACTTCTCGAAGGTTCTCAGTATTGCTGTCTCTTTCTAGTCGTGTTTTCTCTTTCACACACTTCTCGAAGGTTCTCAGTATTGCTGTCTCTTTCTAATCATGCTATCTCTTTCACTCTTAGTGGAAAAAATGCCATATACTGAAATGAACTTCAAAGGCCCATAAGGGGTCCTGAAAATGCCTGAAAATGGGTTTTCAGGTTATGGCGTAATCTGATAGAGGGTGGCCTGAAACGGAATGAAAACATGTTTCAGCCGCCTGAAAACAACGGTAAGTTGGTCGAAATTTTGATAATCTGGTATGTGATAGAGCTACCTCTAAAACGGACTGAAACGATATTTCAGCCTGCTGAAAACGCTTCTAAAGCACCAAAATTAACGATTAAAAATGCGACGCCTTATGCCATCGGCGTAACAATACGTTTTATTTTATTTTATTAAATATTGACTTGTCAGCGCCTATGGTCAGCGTGAGACTAAAACCAGCCCAAATTGGCACCTTCACATACCTTTATATCAAGTGCTAGGAAGTACCGAAAAAATATGAATAATGAATATATTAGTAATAAAATTAAAAGTTGATTTGCATCACTCCATGATTGATGTACGATGTTGGTTCGCAGGGGCGCGGCATACGCGGACTCGTTCCGCTACCAGCGCTGCGTAGACCTTTGGAGCTGGGCCTTCGAGATCCGGCTCGCCAAGGAGACCATCCTCTACGCGGGTGAGTCCACCGCGTGGCCGGCCAGTACCTGCTGCTGTTGGGTTTACAATTACCCGCATTGCCATTTTAAAATAACTCGCGATTAAATAAATGATAAAACAAGTTAAATATTAAGGTCGCGATCTCTAGTTTAGTTAACAGTAGGGATTATTGTTGAATTTAGGGGAAGCGATATTGGAGTAGGCTTAAGAGTTGAGGACATCGACAATTCGAGACGGCATTTGGCAGCATTGAAGTCTACTGCGGCCTGGTTATCCATCCAATATAAGTCCATTTAAGTTCGCTACTCAGTCGCTACATGTGAAATCCTTTAATGGGATTGTTTCCTCTTCTTGTTTCATATGTTGTTTATTTGTAACTGTTGGATTTCCTACCAATAAATAAATAAATATTTACTAAAACTATTAAGATCTTCCTGTAACAGTCTTAAAGATCTTTGTGTCATCATCAGGGATCGGAAATTCGGATCGATATTTATCTAAACTTTCGCGGAGGCGTTGTTGTTCAGTTGTATGGAGGCGGACTCAATCATATAATTGATTAACTAAAATCCCGGGATTTCTAAATAAATAAATTACGCCACCATAAATTCATAATTAAGTATTTATATTAACTATTTGAAGTTATTTTCCATTTATAGATTTACCAAATGTTATTTAATTTACCAGAATTTATAGGAGCAAAACGGAAAGTTTTATCCTACATGTAAAATAATTATTATTAACGTGTTGTAGAATGCCGGAAATCAATAAATTATCTATTAAAATAACATTTTTAAGAAGCCAACGCCATTTTCGCCTATCTTTTTCGGGGTTTTTGCCGACTTTAGGTAAATATGGATCCGAATTTCCGATCTCTGGTCATCATGTAAAAGATGAGAGCGCTGAAAAATGGAACGAATATAACAAAGAGTAAGGGATCTAACATAGACCCTTGTGGAAAGCCAGAGGGAATACTAAGCCGCAGCATATGTGAAACCATTAATGGCTACTGCTCGAGACCGATTTTGTGCATAAGAGGTAAACTATTTAAACAAATTTCCATCTATGCCAGAATTAATTCGTTTTCGTAGTAATACAGGGTGTATTGCAAGTCGTGTGCCAAATGAATAGGGTGGGTAGCTAGGGTCACTTGCAAAACGTTTTGGGCCAATTAACACTCATCCTACCCACGGAGTTTTTATAATTTTTTTTTTGAAAAAAATCTCGGTTTCTTCCAAAAGTTAACCATTTTGTTTACCTATCTTTTTTTTTAAATGTGATAGCACAAAAGTATTTATATTTTTTTATCTCTAATGTATGCGTATTCTAATGAAATGTTACATTTATTCACGTAGTAACAAATAAAAAAAATATTAGCCGACAAAGTGTGAAGGACAGAAAATAAAAATCGTCACGGTCAACTTTAAGGCACAATTAAAAAAAAAATAGAAGCTCCTCAGAACTTCCAACATCATAAAAACTTCTTCAGCTCCTGACTATTCTTACGGTATACCAAATGTCTAGAATTACGTTCAGTTTTTCGGCAAAATATGATTTCAATCTAAAATGGTGGTTTACATTACCCAGTACTTCTTTGAAACTACCTACTTACTTGAAAGTCAGATTCGATCAGATAAATGAATTGAGACAATTTTTTTTTACTAATGATAAAAAGGCATAAAATGGTCATCTAAAATCATTAAAAACCTAATAATAGTATTAATTTATTTCAATAAATAAGTATCCGATAGGTACGCAAGTAACTAAAAAATAACGCAATATTTTTTTACCTAATTAGAAATACCGCTTAAATACCGCGGCTGACCGGCCCGTGCAGACACGTGCAGCTTCTTCTTTTTCTTTGGCTCGTTTCGTGGCACCTGCGGGTCCTCGGGATCTGTCGGGTTGGTAATCGAAGTACTTCTTTGCCGACAGCGTCTGACGAGAATATAGACTGCGGCCACGATGGCTCACACCACCAGTAAATACAAGACAAGATACTGGTGAATATCATGGGTACTTATATCGGCGATCGGCAGTTTCTCATTTTGTTTAAGAAGTTCCAACTTCTTATCCAGTAGGTCATGTTCCCCGCTTTGATTGTACGTTATTGGCGGTACCCAAATGCTGCTAAGATTAAATGTTACATCTTCCTGAAGGTTAAGATTTACGTCCAGAGCTCCTGGTATGTCTGGTTCCAGTTTCAAGGTGCTTCCAAAGTGACTATAAGCATATAAAGTTGAGTCTTTTTTCTGAAGTATGCAGCCGTCATTAAGGTCGATTATTCCAGTGTTGGATATCTTTGTTGATGTAATCCGATCTTCGCACAGTACTCGCGCGTGGCACGTGCTACAACATAAATAAAGCCAGCGGTTTTGTTTATGTAACTTGATCCAAGTCTCACGGCAATTAATATTTATTATATTACAATGGCGGCTATTTTGATGACTGAGTATTTCCGCTTCACAGGGTGCATTCTCGTTGCGAAAGTTATATATCGGATGATTAGTGTTGCAAATGAAGTGGTTTTCTTTTATCTTTTGACAGTGCTCAAGATCATTTTCTTCGATCATTATATAAGTTTCTTTGGCAAAGTTTGCTGCGATGTGAGTTGTTGTTGGTGCGACTGTTAAAGTTTCTTTGTTCGGTCCGTGCATTACAAGAGGCAGGACTCGAAAGATCTTGTAATCGTCGTCACTCATCAGTGGTATATGAACTTCGAGGAGCAGGTACGATGAAGTCACCCTTGCTCTGACGTACAGTAGCTTATATACGTCTTTAATGTTGTCTTCAAAGTTCTTCACAGGCAATGCTAGGCGTTTTGATATTCTTGCGGCGATCACACTCAGTTGGTGCGATAGTTGTTTTGGAGTTAGGAGGTGAACATCTAGGTGCCCGTTATGAATGTTGGTAAGGGTGTTTAGTAGGGTGTCCTGCGTCTGTTTTAAGTTCCATAAAATAAGACTTGCTGTAAGGGATGCCGCGTTTAAATCATTCATAGTCAACACCGATTGTACCCTGTAAATAATTTTCTCCATGGTGTCGTTTGTCGTTTCTATGAAGTTATGAATGCTTTCCAACTGGGTCTTCATAAATTTTTCATTGTTTTTAATAATATTGTTTTCTGTTTCGACAATGCTGGTCTGATTTTTCAGAAGTTGTAAAAGGTAGTTTTCATTTCCTTGGACCTTTGCGATGTCATTCTGATATTTTTCTGCGAAGTTTTCGTCTAATACGCCAAACAGAGTATGCGCCAGGTTTCCGACTCCGTTGAAGTAGCCTCTTTTCTTCCTGCTCATGTGTTGGGTCAGTAGCAGGTCATTATATTCTGATATTTGTCGTAACTCGTGTTGTAGTTGCATAATGGCCGGTTTGCACGGTGCTTTGTCTAATCTGTTGCAGATATTATTTAAATTGTTTATGTACTTTCCAATTTTCTCCGTTCCCTGCCAATAGGTGGTCAAATTGTAATACACTAACAGCGTCCATTCGTCGTGGATGAGCTGAAGATTTCCAATGTTGTCAAAGTATATCGGCGAGTTACCTTCAATCGGTGTATTATTATAATATTGAGTCGGTAGTGTGTTTACACAGGTAAATAAGGTCAGTGTAAACAACAAGGTGGTCACGTGACTGCTCAGTGTTACTGTGCGTTTTTTATTGTAGAAGATTTTGTGACCCAAATCGGAGTCTTTCTTTGCTTCCTGAGGTGTGGTTGCTTTCATAGCATCCCCTTTCTCTGGCCACGCAGTTTCTTCTTTTGGCAGTGGCACTAATTTGACGATGGGGCGTTTAAAGTTTCCACACTGCGTTTTTAGTGTGACTACCCGAACGTATCCGTCTTCACCTGGATGTAGTTCTACCACGCGACCCATGGCCCATCTTCCTGGAGGGACGTTGTCTTCCTTTACGAGGACTAGATCGTTTTCTTGAATGTTGTCTTTAGGGTTGCACCATTTGCTTTTTGCTTGTAGTTGATGAAGATATTCTTTGGACCAACGGTTCCAGATATGTTGATGCATGAGTTCGATACGTTTCCACTTGTTGCGAATGTCTAAGTTTTGCTCGGTGAGGTTTTCTCGGGGCAGTGACATCATTGGGCTTCCTGTTAGGAAGTGGCCAGGTGTTAAGTAGTCCAGATCTTCCACGTCTTCTGTAAGCGGACACAGCGGTCGGCTGTTCAGGCAAGCCTCGATCTGAGCTAGTAGGGTAATAAATTGTTCATATGTCAATTTTTCGTTTTTAAGGGTTCTAACCTAATGTTGTTTCATCGATTTGACCGCTGCTTCCCAAATACCAGCTGCTGATGGCCATCGTGGACATAAAAAATGCCATCGTATTTGAAGATTGTTTACTTCTTTAAAGAACTCGGGCGAGGATAATGTTTCGTACATCTTGAATTCCTCTTGTAAAATTTTGGCGGCTCCTTTGAAGTTAGTTCCGTTATCTGAGTAAATATGTTTCGGAGTGCCTCTTCTGGCACAAAGGCGCTTCAGGGCAGCTAAGAATGATTGAGAAGTTAGGTCGGACACCAGTTCGATGTGAACAGCCTTTGTCGCTAAGCAGATAAATATAGCAATATATCCTTTGCATGTTTTTATACTTCGGCCCTTGTTCAGTTTGATATCCACGTGGCCCGTGAAGTCCACGCCTGTATGCGTGAACGGCCGGGATGGAGTTACCCTGGGTCTCGGTAAGTCTCCCATTATTTGTTCATTTTTTATGGTCTTAAATCGTAGACATCTGACACAGCGCCGTAGGAAGCCTTTGACCGCTCGGTTCCCTCCTATGATCCAATACTGTTGTCTCGTCTGTCCGAGCGTTAGGCGTGCTCCTCCGTGCAGCACCTGTTTGTGGGCGTCCCCGATTATAAGTTCCGTAAGGCGGCCGTCGTGCGGGAGTATGATGGGGTACTTCGTTTCCTCCGGGAGGGCTGAGTGGCTCAACCGTCCCCTTGCTCGTAAAATGCCTTTATGGTCAAGAAATGGTGTTAAATTCAAAATTTTGCTCTTTCTGTTTACTAGGTCCCCGTTGCTCAGATTTTCTATTTCTTCGGGGAAGCTATCCTGTTGGATTATCTTGATGATACGGTGGGTTGCTTCGTTCAGTTCGTCAATAGTAATTTGATTTCCATCAGCTGATTCGTCAATAGTAGGTTGATTTCCATCAGCTGATTTGGACTTGTTACGTAACTTTGTTATGTAACGTAATACCCATGCGACACATCGAATCGCGCGTGCCATTGTGCTGCATCGTTGTAATATATTTTTTATTATGACTTCGCTATTGCATTGTTTGCGTGTTACTTGACACTCGTATACCTTTTCTGTATTTGTTGTAAATATTTCTTCGTTTATAGGTTTGTTTTCCGCCCATGTTGTCAACCACTGTGGGCCGTTCCACCATAAGTTAAAATTTAGTAACTGTGCGGGTAAAAGCCCTCTTGATGCACAGTCGGCGGGATTTTCTTTAGATCTCACATGTCTCCATTGCACGGCGGAGACTACATTGTTTATCATGGTCGTTCGGTTCGCTATGTAGGGTTCCCATTTCGTGCTACTACCCTGTAGCCATGCGAGTACCACTTGAGAGTCTGTCCAGCAGTACACGTTCAGTTTTTGTTCACAAAGAGCATTCTTCACTTTCGCCATAAGTTTAGCTAATAGTAGGGCTCCACAGAGCTCTAATCGTGGCAGTGTGGGCTTTGTCTTGAGTGGCGCAACTTTTGTTTTAGCTGTTAGCAACGTAATAGTTATCTCGCCTTGTTCATTTGTAGTTTTGCTAAATATGACACCAGAGAACGCCTTCTCGCTTGCATCGCAAAAGCCGTGTAGTTCAATTTCCTTGTTCACGCAGTTTATCCATCTCGGGATCGTCTTAGTTTTGATTAGCTGTAATTGGGAGCGAACTGCGTCCCATTCCTTGGCGATTTGTTCCGGGACCGGCTCGTCCCATCCAATGTTGCTGCTCCATACCCTTTGAAACAGTAGTTTTGTGTGCACAGTTACTGGCGCCAGCCAGCCGAGGGGGTCGAAAACTTTACTAATGTCTGAGAGCAGCCTACGTTTCGTGCAGTGTTTGTTTTTAGCTTCCGGCAGTTCCCAGTCGAAGCAAAATGAGTCTTCAGTTTTATTCCACCCAAGGCCAAGTGTTTTCGTTGTTTCATCGGGACTAAAGTTAAATATTTCTTGGTTACTTTTGTTTTCTTCTGCGAGGTTTCTTAATACTGTTGTGTCATTGCTTGCCCATTTTCTTAAAGTAAATCCACCTTTTTCAGTAGGTCATAAAGTTGTTTTTGTAATATTTGCGCGCCCTCGATTGTGTTATGACCCGTTATCACGTCGTCCATGTAAAATTGATTGCTTAGCGCTTTCTCTGCTGCGGGATAAGCGTGTCCTTCATCTTGAGCTAATTGTTTTAGTGTGCGCATAGCTAGAAAGGGGGCCGCTTTGGTTCCATACGTTACGGTACAGAGCTGCATTTCCTGCAGTTGATCTTGTGGTGCTGACCTCCAAATGATTTTTTGAAGCGGCTGTTGATCCTTATGTAGTCGGATGGCTCGAAACATTTTTTCAATATCAGCTGTTAGCGCATATTTGTAGCTTCTCCATGTGAGTATCAACGTTACGAGGTCCTTTTGTAGGTTGGGTCCTCTCTCCATCAAATCGTTTAAACTGTATTTAGTGTCACTTTTCATAGAGGCGTTAAATACTACACGTAGTTTTGTAGTTGAGGATCCCTCCCGTATTACTCCATGGTGGGGTAGGTAGGCTTGAAGACCAGAGGACGTTGACTCCTTTGCCGGTTCCATGTGACCTAGTTCTTGGTATTCCGTGATGAATTGTTTATATCGTTGGGCGAAATGTTCCTGCCTAGCCATCTTCTTTTCTAGCTGAAGAAATTGTGAAACTGCTTGTGGTCTAGTCTTGCCTAATTTCGTTTCTATATCGCTTTTTAATGGCATTTTCACGACGTATTCACCCGTGCTTAAACGTTCTGTAGTTTGGGTGTAGTGTTTCTCGCAGTAATCATCGCTGTCCGTAGATTCGTTAGAGCAGCTGATTTCTTCTGTTTCCCAGAATCTGGTTAAGTTTTGTAGCTCATTGACCATCACTAGGCAGTTGAATCTTTTTACGTTGCCACAAATTATCCAGCCTAGCTTCGTCTGCTGTGCTACTGGAGCGTCGGTGTCCCGCTTCAATACTCCATCCACAATTATTTGAGAATAAATATCTGCTCCCAGTAGGATATCTATGGGCCCTGAGATGTTAAAATCTGGATCGGCAAGCTTCAAGTTCTCCAAATGATCCCATTTTGCGTTTTTCAGGGTTGCCGACGGTAAGTTGTTGACAAGTTTTTTCATGATGAGAACTTCCGTTGTAAATGTGAAGTCTGAGTGTATTGACTTACATTCAATTGATAAGCAACCCTTGCTATTCCCTTCAGAAGATCCAACTCCGGATACGACTGCGCTTAGTTTACGTCGAGGCAACCTAAGTCTTTGTGCAGCATTCTCAGATATTAGGGACACTTGCGATCCCTGATCTAGTAGTGCTCGTAGAGTCACGTGCTTTCCCTCTATGTTAACAACCATCAGTTTGACGGTGGTGAGTAGGACTTCTTCGATGTCAGTGTTCACATGATGTACTGATCGTTGAGTTGAAGTTGAGGGCTGGTGATTTGCCTGTTGTTGATGACCTTTGGTGTTTTCCATGTTTACGTTATGAAGCAGTGTGTGATGTGCTTTGTCGCAAAGTTTGCAGTTTTTGTTTGACACACATTCCTTTCCGTTATGGCTAAACAAGCAGTTTCGGCATACTTGCAATTTAGCTATGTTCTCGTTTCTTGTTGCAACATCCATGTTTAAAAATGTGCCACAATACATTAAAACGTGGCCTTTTTTGCAGAGTGGGCATGATTTGAATGTAGTGTAGTGTGATTTTGCCCATTTTTCTGGCTTCTTAAAGGTCGTTGCTCTTGGTTCGTGAAACTTGTTTTGAAAGTTGAAACTCTTCAGTGTCGGTTTTTGATACCAAGTTCCTTGATTTCTCGGTAGATTTTCAGGCTTGTGGCTATTATGATTTTGTTGACTATGTTTCATGGACTCAAATGCGATGAATTTTGTTTCCAGGAAATCGATCAGTTCCTGAAGGACCGGTAACTCCCTTGGGTTCTTCATGTCATGAGTACGAGGGGCGGCTGAAAAGTAATCTACCTAACAATGAAACAAAAGACTGTCGTGGCTAATTTTTTTTTATTTTTCTATATAGTCCCCTGCTAGTAAAATGCACTTATTAAATTTTTCAAATATTGAATTTAAACCATTAAAAAAAAAATCTTTCGGTTTGTCGTCAAAAAAGTCAGTAACCGCAGCCTTCATTTCGTCATCGGTCATAAACCTTCGTCCCCTGAGGTCTTTCTTGAGAAGTCTAAACAGAAAATAGTCACAGGGGGCTAAATCTGGACTATAAGGGGGGTGGTCAATGGTTTCGAAGCCATTGTCTTTAATTGCTAGCTTCGTTGTGCGGGCGGTATGCACTGGTGCGTTATCGTGCAAAATCAGAATACCTTTGTTTAGTTTACCTCGCCGTTTTTCTTTTATTGTCTCTCTTAGTTGGTATAGTAAGTTTGAGTAATAATCAGCATTCATTGTAGTTTTCTTCGGTAAATAATCTATGAGCAAAATCCCTTCTGTGTCCCAAAATATTGTAGCCATAAGTTTACCTGCCGATGGACAGACCTTGAATTTCCGAGGCGGCTTCTCATCCTTAAATTTCCACTGTAACGACTCTTGCTTACTTTCCGGGTCCCATTGTCGAATCCAAGTCTCATCACATGTTACAATTCTAGAAATTATTTCTTCCTCTTTCCCTCGACTCATCTCCAAAAACTCTTCGCAACATTTGACACGCCTCTCCATGTCAAATGCAGTCAACATTCTGGGGACCCAACGTGCACTAACCTTGGACATGTTCAAATGCTCATGAATTATTTCATTGACTCGCTCTTTACTGACGCCCACATCTCTAGTTATCTCCCACTGCTTCACTCGTCGGTCCTCTAATATAATTTTTTTCACCCTGGCTACATTTTCATCGGTGACGGCCGAAACTGGTCTTCCGCTACGAGGATCATCTTCCAGACTCTCACGACCTAACTTAAACTGCTTTGACCAAAACTTTATAACAAATTCGGAAGAACACAAACTGCCAAACACACGTAACATACGCTGTCTGATCTCCGAAGGCGTATTCCCTTCTTTAGTCAAAAACTTAATCACCGCACGCTGCTCGATTTTATCCATTTTCACTTTTTCTACCGACATGTTTGAAACAATTGTAGGAGACAAATAAACGTGATGCAATAAACAAATGAATGTAATACATTTTGAAAATAGAATAACAAACGAATATAAATCCATACCAGCCAGCATTATTTTTGTATATATTTCTGACCAAGGAGATTACTTATCAGCCGCCCCTCGTATATTCGTTGTAGGTCGTTGTGTCGAGTTTCGGCAGCAATAGATGAACGAGAAGAGGGTCCCAAGTTGATATATCGAGTCCCAAATTTGTTAAACCGTTACCGCATTCCTTAATAGTATCGTGCATTTTCTTAATGTTAAATGCAGACGGTTGTTGAATCACATTGAGGCCCAATAGGGTATTAATATATGAGGAGAATAACAGTCTCTTGTTTTCATAGCGGTGTTGTATTATCTCCCAGCACGAGTCGTAGTTTTCCGCACTGATCGCAAGATGTTGTATAAGTTTCTCTGCGTCGCCTTTTAGTTTTGCTTTGAGATGCTGCATCTTCTGTGATTTTGACAATAACGGGTTGGAGTGCACAGTGTCTATAAATAAATCCTTGAAGGACACCCATTTGCTGTAGTTGCCGTCGAACTCTGGGAGTTCCATTCTTGGTGTCGACGAAGTTCAATTCCCAATGCAGCTTGTCTATGGCATTCCATCTCGCTTTTAGGGTGTTAAGACTGTCCTCTAGCTCCCATTTCTCATCCATTTTTATTAAATCGATTTTTGAGATGGCTCTCTCTAATGCGTTAAAGTTTAAAAGTTGTTGGCGCAACGTAGTTTTACTCTCTTCGGATAGTACTTCATTGCTCCCGGAGGCTGCGCCGACTTCCTTTTGCACTATTTCAGTCAGCGTCCCTCTCTGAGAAGGGACGTTGCCATCAATTTTCTTCGGAGTTGTCTGCATCCCAAGAGATAATGCAAGATTTGACGTCATTATTTCTTGCTTTAAAGCCTCATACGTGACTTTTGTTTTGTTGAAGATGTCATCCACGAAGTATTCGCTCTCTTTATTCTCCATCTCCTTCAACAAGTCATCGTTAGCTACAAACTCCACCCAAAACCCTTCCAAAGTATTTAGGCGCTTTTTTAGGTACTCAGGAGTTCTTCTGGAGGGACCATCCTTCTTGAAGTTAGATTTGAGGGCTTTTATAGCCTCAAAACATTTACTTTGTTGTTGAAGTAAGTTCGGCCAGTTAGCCCCACCTGGTGATGATGGTCGGCTACCTTCGTCAAATTGATACTTTCCAGCGAACGCCATGTTATGAGCCGAGAGATACTTCTAGGCTGGAACTGTATTCCTGGCAGTTTGCCTTTGCTGTTTGATAAGCAGACCGTTGATCCACTTCTGTTCACTACACAAGAAAATAACGAAGTTTCCGCGATCTCCTTGTCTGCAGTTATCCAGTGCGTTTGCCCTTCAGTCACGGTAAGTGCGTCTATTCAGCTCACTGGTGAGACCCGCTTGTGGGAGGCCAGCCAACTGAACGCTACCGCAACCAATGCACTAACACTGTAGGTTCGAAGGACCAATTTATGTAGGAGTTCTACCGAGTTTCAGTGTGGCTCGTTACATAAAGTATAGTTTAAAAGTTAAAGATAATAAAGTTAATACGTTTATTAAATAAAAGTTACAGTTCAACGGCTAGGTCAAGCGTCTCTGACGTTGTTTTGTGAAGTGCATTTAGAATATTGATATTCGTAATAATTATGTTTACCTACATGACTAATAAAAGTAGGACGCTGTGTTAGCAGAACTACCTGTACGGTGTCGAACCGTACACACTTAATAAAAAAGAAAATCAAAAAGTTAATTGCGCGGGAAAACATTAGGCATTATTTTAATTTTATTGTTATCGACGGCACTAGCATAGCTGCTCTAGGAGTCTAGTTATGAAGGTCAGGTTTGATAATGAAATATAGTACCATCAAGGAATTTGAATGTGTAACACTTTGACACAATACGTAAATTAGCCGTTTGTTACATTTCCCAACCTGACACGTCAAAATTTACACGTGGAAAATGCAACGTATAGGGAATCTGTCAAATTTACGTATAACGCTATAGATCTGCGAAACATTTAAATTCGATGGTAGTCAATGTACGAGACGTCCTCCGCGCGGTCGTTGCAGACACGTGCCACACGGCGTGCGCGCTGACGCGGCTGCTGCTGGACACGCGCGGCGCGCTGCCCGACGCGCACGCCAACGTGGTCGCCGTGCTGGACCTGCTCGTGGCCGGCCTGCCCGCGGCGCGCGCGGCGCTGCGCGTGCAGCCCGTGTTCAAGAAGCAGGCGGACACCTTCGACCGCGCGCTGCGCTGCCTCGTGCACCTGCTGTACCTGCTGCAGGCGACGGCCGCCACGCGCGACGAGCGGCGCGCCGTGTGGGCGCGCGCGCGCCGCGTGGTCGGCCTGCGCCTGCGCAGCGCGCACACGGGCGACACGCTGCTGCACCTGTGCGCGTCGCGGCTGACCGTGATCCGCTCGTCGTACTGCGCGGGCGGCGCGGCGCTGTTCCCGGCGCCCGAGCTGGCGCGCCTGCTGCTGTCGGCCGGCGCGGAGCCGCGGCGCCGCAACTCGGCGCGCTGCACGCCGCTGCACGTGGCCGTGGTGCCGTACAACTTCAGCACGGAGCTGGTCGAGGCGCTGCTGGCCGGCGGCGCGCACCTGGACCAGCCCAACAAGTTCGGCGACTCGGCGCGCGAGCTGCTGGCGCTCAACGGCGGCTCGCGCGTGCGCCCGCTGCGGCACGTGACGCTGGCCTGCCTGGCCGCGCGCGCCTGGCTGCGGCCCGACCCCGCCGCGCCCGCGCCGCCCGGCCTGCCGCGCTGCCTACACGACTTCCTGGACCTGCACCGGCCCTAGGGCCGCAGCACGTGACGCCGGCCCGCACGACTTCCTGGACCTGCACCGGCCCTAGGGCCGCAGCACGTGACGCCGGCCCGCACGACTTCCTGGACCTGCACCGGCCCTAGGGCCGCAGCACGTGACGCCGGCCCGCACGACTTCCTGGACCTGCACCGGCCCTAGGGCCGCAGCACGTGACGCCGGCCCGCACGACTTCCTGGACCTGCACCGGCCCTAGGGCCGCAGCACGTGACGCCGGCCCGCACGACTTCCTGGACCTGCACCGGCCCTAGGGCCGCAGCACGTGACGCCGGCCCGCACGACTTCCTGGACCTGCACCGGCCCTAGGGCCGCAGCACGTGACGCCGACCCGCACGACTTCCTGGACCTGCACCGGCCCTAGGGCCGCGGCACGTGACGCCGGCCCGCACGACTTCCTGGACCTGCACCGGCCCTAGGGCCGCGGCTCGTGACGCCGGCCCGCACGACTTCCTGGACCTGCACCGGCCCTAGGGCCGCGGCACGTGACGCCGGCCCGCACGACTTCCTGGACCTGCACCGGCCCTAGGGCCGCGGCGCCCGCTGCGGCACGTGACGCCGGCCCGCACGACTTCCTGGACCTGCACCGGTCCTAGGGCCGCGGCGCCCGCTGCGTCACGTGACGCCGGCCCGCACGACTTCCTGGACCTGCACCGGCCCTAGGGCCGCGGCGCCCGCTGCGGCACGTGACGCCGGCCCGCACGACTTCCTGGACCTGCACCGGCCCTAGGGCCGCGGCGCCCGCTGCGGCACGTGACGCCGGCCCGCACGAATTCCTGGACCTGCACCGGCCCTAGGGCCGCGGCGCCCGCTGCGGCACGTGACGCCGGCCCGCACGACTTCCTGGACCAACACCGGCCCTAGGCGGGGCCGCGAAGCCCTCGAGCCCGAGGGGCACCGGCACCGGCCCTAGGCAGAACCCTTTTGGACTTGCGCCAACCCTAGGCAGGAGCCCCTTCGACCAGCGCTGGACCTGAGCAGGCCCCCTTGGCCCTCCTCGAACGCCACTGGCCCTAGGCAGAATCTCCCTTACCCTCCTCCCCCTGCGCCGGCCCTAGGCAAAACCCCCTCGACCCTTCTTTACCTGCAGCAGCCCTAGGCGAGGTCCTCCCCTCACCCTCCTCGACTGGTATGGGCCCTAGTCGAAATCCCCCTCGCCCTCCTCTACCTGCAACGGCCCTAGGCGAGGTTTCCCTCGCCCTCCTCGACCGACACCGGCCCTAGACAACCAAAGCTCGTTCAGAGATAATACTTTTTGAGACAAGTACATATTTATTCGGAACTCGGGCTTCCAAGTAAATCACGCCACTTCAAAAAAACATACTCGACTTTTTTTATAATCGGGTGGAATTTACATAGAAAACCCAATAAAAGTTATAAATTACTTATTAATAGTCGGTAACCGACTACTTACTCTTTGAAAAAAGTTATTAATGCGTCGTGATCATTTTGTCTCATACCTTTTGCTCGGGAGCATGTTTCTATTTAACTGGTGTTATATAGATCACTTTTTAAATCAATCTACTCGCTAAACGGCTCCCGTTCTACTGGTGTACTTGATACCAATTATACAGATAAATAATAAGTCAAAATGGTATTATGAAGTGTTCTTCGTTCTCAGCGTTTTGTAACCGTGATTTGGTGACTGGCGAGCGCCGAGCAGGCGAGCCCGGAACTACCGGAACTCAGGATTCATCATGTTTTGTCAATTGGAATACTTGGCGTAACTCTCACGATACGCTGCATTATGGAATGAAATACAGTGGAACAAATAACATCCTCCTTTTGTGAAGTCGATACTGTATAACACGTGTAATTTAAATTTAAATGAATAGTGATGTTTTGGGAGTAGAAACGTATAATGTAACATACTGAGGCGAGAAGTGGTCCTTGAAACGACACCTAAATAAAAAAGTGAGAATGTTCTGAGAGTTAACACTATTATTTAAGTCATATAATATCGTGGTTAACGTAGGCAGTCGAGCAGGTCGGGGCGGCCACATATTTTCATATGATCTCGTGAGAATGTTCGAAGAAACGTGTTTATTTAGTAAGGAATAAAGTATTCTGTATATCTGTTAGTCGTAGTGTCTCGAGCCGCCCGGCCCGCTCGCCCGGGGAGCGCCCTCCGCGGGTATATTGTGATATTTTGTAGATGGTGGTCGCAGAACGATTGAATCTACAAAATTTTAAATTTTAGATAGGGAACAATCGTACTTTTATCCGTGTAATAGAACTGTAACTCGTAGGTTACCCCCCTCCCTCCCCAGGCGTCGGCTCGACGGACTGCCGCTATATCATAATCATAACGGTTGATGTTTAATGTATCTAGCGATGTCGCCGTCTCGCTCGCCGCGTGCTGTACAACGCGAGCGAGCGGGCCGGCAAAGCCCATGTGTCACTATCGGTCTATATGTCATACTCAAATAAAACTACATGTTACTAGTTCGAAGTCTTGTTTTATTTCTTACCTTAATTGAGTATAAAAAATATTTATTTTGCTCGTAGATGTAGGTATAAAATAACAATAAAAACGTTATATAAATACGAGATCTAAGTAAAGTAAAAATACTTGAACACGATTGAGTCTTGGTATTGTCCGCTCAGGTTCACTTTATCTACATTCCCATCTCGTCCACATTCCCATCGCGTCCACATTCCCATTTCGACCACATTAAAATTTTGTTCACATTCTTATCTCGTCCACATTCCCAACAACTAGTGAACAACCGAGTGATCGAATTGATATCGAACTGCCCTACAGTCCTAAGGTTGCAGACGAGTTATGAATGAGGACGAGTTGGGAATGAGGACGAGTTGGGAATATGGACGAGATAGGAAGTGGACAATTTGGGATTTGTATGTGGACGAGTTGGTAATGTGGCCGAGGTTGGAATGTGGACGAGTTGGGAATATGGACGAAACAGGAAGTGGACAATTTGGGATTGGTATGTGGACGAGTTGGTAATGTGGCCGAGGTTGGAATGTGGACGAGTTGGGAATATGGACAAAGTAACCCTGAGCGGATGCAAAGTTCATTGGAACGGCGTCAATAAAAATATAAATAGCTAGCCACTTGATAAATTTAAACATATATTGTAAAAAATACAAACTATTTAACGTTACGACACGACTTCTATATTCGATAATTAATGTTAATGGACGGATTTGTCGGGAAGCGAGTCTAGTACCGTACTCGATGAACCTATCATAAATCACATTAATGCCGCCGGCTAATTGTACTTGTATGGACAAATGTAGTACTTATATAATAAGAATAATAGTATTTCAAATCTACTGATTCCGATAAATGGTAGGCAGAAAATATCGGTACTAGTGATACTAAGCCATACCTACAACTTAATTGAGAGCCGGGGTGCTGAAACTAATCAACACATTGAAAAGTTCAACGTATATTCTACACCGGTATATCTACGTCGTAATATTTACGTCAAGTTATGGGATACATAAGTAATTTATTTCCCTTTGAAGACATTATTGGATGCTATCTGAGGATATTGTATGGCGTCATATTTTTTGTCAAGGTCATATAATGCCGTCCGAGTGCTTTAGACGTTCCTCAAATATTGATATCGGCATTAGGTGCTTGGGATAAATTATGTACCTACATACAAACAGTCAAAATGTCACAGAATTTCAAAATATGTGCATGGACTATCGTTTATTGCTATAGTTCATATTTTTCTAAATTATCTATCATAAGTACCGAAAGCATACATGCCGTCAAAATTAGGTGTAAATACACATAAATTGATTTCTAGAAATGCCCAATTTTTTTTTTTAAAAGGAGGTTCTTCCTGATTTTTTTATAAGTACATAGTATACTATAATATAATTGAACGCAAACCCGTAACTTTCTAGATGCTTTCTAGCCATCGAGCGTTACTAGAGTGACACGAGAGCGGCACGGCTAGCACGAGTCGCTCGCGTCGCGACTCGTTTGTCGCTCGGATCTCCCTTTTTATGTAGTCAGAAACGATAGAGACGCACAGAGCGACAAGCGGAAAAATACAACTCGTGTTACCCGTGGCGATAAGCTTAAATATAAATACGGCCCCGGATCGGGGGCCGCCGGCGACGAGGCGGCGCGCGGGCGGGCTCCTGGAACAGGTTTATTATCAACATTGTAGTATTCGTACGAAGTTATCTGGCGACGGGCGATGGTAACTGTGAAATCGCAATCCCTTCACCTGTGTTCGAGTCGGTTCGCGGCGGCAGCGTCGAGCCGGGCGCTCAGAGCGCGCCGAGCGCCGCGAGCGCCGCGAGCGCCCCGAGCGCCACGAGCGACACGAGCGCGCCGGGCGCCGGGCCCGCGGCGGCGCTGCTGGCGCGCTTGTTGAGGTTGCGCTGCGGCCGGTCCACCACGAAGATGCGTCCGCCCATGCCTGCACACACACACGTCGTCACAAGCGCCCGAACGACATCTACGGTTCGGCCGACAGGGGGTGGTTACATGCTCCGCCCTCTGATTAAAAAGGGCGCTATCTTATAGCAATCATACCCTAGACGTAATCTTTTGCACGAGGTCATGAGGTTAACAGAACCGTTGATGGTGTCGGATGCGAGAACTAAAATGGTCATAACATGGTAGAAAAGTTATAAAATTGTAAGAAACTACCGTAGAGGCGACCGAGAGTTGACCGTCAGTCGCCCCGGTTTCAGCGATCACAGTAAATAATTTGGCGCAACGCCGAGAGTCCCGGCGGTTCGTTCGGTCTAGGCTAGGCATGCATTTTCTACAACGAATGGAAGGACCGACAACCGAAGTTCAAATTCGGACTGTGACTTGAATAACGCTTGCTCCTCGTAGACTGGGTACCCATAAAGAAAACCGTAGATAACCAAGTTTGATGATTGGTAGGTAATCTATAAAGAAAAATTACATAGTAGTTGATTCAGTTATAAAATTTATCTTTTTTTCCTTTTAGAAAACCATAATAGTAGGGGAGCCCAAGGTGCTAATTGGGGATTTACTCGAGCGTCGTGGGGACCTATTAGATTTTGAAGATTAGATGGTAGAAAGGAAAAAACGTTATATGATGTGAATCCTTTCAGCGGTGGGGAAAGCGTGTACAGGTTTTCAAAAACGTAAAAAAAAAACAGTCAAACGGAAATACTCGAGCGCGTCAGATATTGATAGTATATAACTCCCACGTGTCTCTCATAACGGAGGCATGTTAATCTGCCGGTTTGCATGGCTGTACGGACTGGTTGAAAATGGAAAAAAAAAGATATTCGAGCGCGTCAGATTTTCAGAGGGGATGTTAAGTGAACCCGAAAGAACCTCCCATTGCAAAGACTGACGATTCGGACGTGACGCAAGCTATTGGCGGCTTTTTGAAAATGCAAAAAAAATAATCGAAATATTGAAAAACTCGAGCGCGTCAGATTTTTGTACAGATGGTTCAGTTTGATGTCTATGATGTGCTGACCCATAATCTGACGATTATTTGGAGGGTTAAACTGACGGTTTGATAAAGTTTTTTTTTATTAATCAATGAATCCGTTAACATTTATAATAGAATAAATAAGGTAATAAATATATATCCGCTAACGTCATATAATTGTAAGGACACAATGATCAAATGGATTATTGGACTTAGCTATGATCAGACAGAAGACTTGTTAAAAGTAGGAACTTAAACTATTAAGATAGGAGCTTAAGATAGATACACAAACGCACACGCACACGCGCACGCGCGCACACACACACACACACACACACACACACACACACACACACACACACACACGCACACACACACACACACACACAAATACAACTAATATATATATATAGAACTAACTGTACAATAAAGGTTTCTAAGCGGAACCTTATTATTAGACTTAAGTACCAATAATATTTTTAAACTCACCTAGTTAAGTCATACCTACTAGGAGGCCTCAACCAATATGTACTTTCCACCTTTGTTCTTACCGAATAAATGATTTTTATTTTTTGATTTTGATTTGAATGAATGTATAAAAAAAAACGTGTGCGTCTCGGGACGCCTGACAGAAGTGATAACTTAAACTAATCTAAGTTGAACTATCTATACCCTCCCATATAAGAAGTTATCACTTCAAAAAGTTCAAAATGGCGGGCATTTTTTTTAAATCTGATTACGGGTTCGCATTTGTAGTCCCAAGGGGCCCTCAGATATCGATTTTCAAGACGATCGAACCTGTAACAAAAAAGTTCAAAATGGCCGCCACTTTTTTTAAATCTGATTACGGGTTCGCATTTTTAGTCCCAAGGGGCCCTCAGATATCGAGGTTCTTTGAAACGCGGTGACGTCAGCAGGTAAGATCAAATACCGTTTACCATTTTCGTCCATACCTGTAACTTACGATTGGCCTAGCGGCTGAGAGGTAGGTCTATGACGCCATGGTGCCGCGGTTCAAATCCCATCCGATTCCAGTATCTTTTTTTATTAAAAAATTGTTTAAAAATTAGTACTAACGGCTGCCGTATGCGTGAGAGAAAGGGAAGCCAGACAGGCTGTCTAGTAACGCGCGTTACGTAACGAAATGGTTTACCCTCCGTAAGGCTGCAGCTGGCTGCACTGAGGCGGAGACGAGCGGAGCAGGGCGGAGCTGTGCCAATATTAACCAATAGAATATAAACTAACGTGCGCAAGGCGCGCTCGACGTGACCGCATGCGCCTTCTATTGGTTAATATTGGCACAGCTCCGCTCCGCTCCTCTCGTCTCCGCCTCAGTGGAGCCGCACCCTAAAGAAGTTATCACTACAAAAATGCACAGAGAATAGCATGCAAATAAAAAAAACAATTTCTTTTAATTTTCATATATATTTTCTGAAAAAATAGCAAACTGTTACTAATATTTATTTTCTAGCTGTGTGGTTACCGGCTTAGAATAGTACCACTTTATTTCTTCCTGTGGAAGGCTTTGTAGCATTGATAGCCCAACTAGCAAAATCACCTTATAACATCAAGCTTAGATGTCCAAAACCTTTATAATTGTTTTATAAAAGCAAAAGTTATTCGTCTTTGAGTATAATAGCTCATTATAAGAGATTTTGGGTAATACAACTTTTGTTCTTATAATTTAGGTTGAATAAATGCCGAGTAATATGACCACAATAAGAATTCCGCTTGTAAGAGTTGTTTATAAGAGATTTTAGCTATCACAGCCTCTATTCTTATAATTTAGGTTGGGTAAAGGCTAATATCGCCGAGTAATATGAGACCACAATAAGAATTCCCCTTGTAAGAGTTGTTTATAAGAGATTTTAGCTATCACAGCCTCTATTCTTATAGTTTAGGTTGGATAAAGGCTAATATGACCGCTAAACTTTAATGATAACTTTGATACTTCGGCTTATGGAAATCGTCAGAATATATTTTTTCTATCATTCTTGAACTATTTCCTTCAAAATAAAATAAAAAAACGACCGCGCTCTAGACCCCCTTGCGTTACGCTTAAATCGTCAGATTATTGAAATAAATAGCATAAATAAGTGATCATTTATGTGCCTTGTCGCTTTCAATCGTTTCAATTTTTTTTATGACATTTCAAACACGACGTTAAAGTGACAAGGTATATAAATGATCACTTATTTATGATGGTGCCCCCTTATGTTAATCTGCCGCGCTCGAGTAATCCCGAAATGCCCTCTTGGGATACACATAATAACAACAATAATAATAACATAATGTTGGGTAGGTATCCATACGATTTTTTTTTGTATAGTTAGTTTACTGGACCCAATTCTCTAGTGTCTAGAATAGACATTGACGCAAAACACGTTCGATTTTCAAATAAGGCAAATACGATCCAGTGGCGAGCCATTCAGGATCAGTAACATATTTTAACTAACGTGATAATTAAATAGGATTTTATTTTCTTCATAGAAAACCAAAAACAACAACTTACTGCAAGGAAGTAATGTTTTTTTCGTTGTTAATCCAGTTATAGACTGAGATTTACTTCATAGAAAACCGGAATAACATATTCCTAACGTTTATTTATAGTACCAAGTTATCTACGAGGTAAATAAAATCCATGAGATCTGGTATTGGATCTGTTTTCTAGTTCGGGAGACGGGCGGGTAGGTATGCAGGTACGTACCGGCGTGCGTGAAGGAGTTGTAGTAGACGAGGTCGGGCCAGGTGTCGTTGGGCGCCACGCGCAGCTCGGCGGCGGCGCCGGGCGCGCAGCTCCAGGCGAGCGAGCGGTTGAACGCGCGGAACGACGCGTAGTCGTCGTCGCGCCGCCGGTCCGCGCCCGCGCCGTGCGTGCCCAGGCACAGCGGGCCCGCTGCGACACATCCGTGCGAGTCAATTCACAGAAAATAAAACATTTGTAGCTGCGACACGTATGGGTCATTCTCTCGTCGTACATTGTTTCGCGTTCTCAAGTTCGAATTGCTATAAAAAATGAATTTTTCACAACACTGCTCGGAAATATGGCCATAGATGGTCTTGTTTGGGGTCACAAAACGTCACTTATAGGGACAGACCAAGAATGTTTTTGTCGGCGTGTTTGGTGATTGGTCGAGAACATTGTTGTCCAACTTTAAGAACCAATGAAAATCAATCAATCAATTTTTGTGTCATAGCTCCTTAAAATGAAAAATTGAAATCGACCAATCAGAACACACCATTTTGTGTCGTAAAATATTAGATGTATTTTTGCTAAAAGATACACAGACTAAAAACTATGTCAATGATTTTTTTTTAATGTAATTCAGTTTGGCGCATAATCTCGAACCACAAGAGATGAAATTACATGGGAGATATGGCGAAACAAATACAATTTTATATGGAGTTGACATTTTCATCTCGCATGTTAGTTTATTAATCTCGAGTGCCATGAGAATAGGGGTCCAGTCCAGTTTTAAAAAAAGTGATCTATGGTAAAACTGGTGGTGATGTCACATTAACATGAATTAAAATTTGAGTTTTGAATATGAATTTTTATTTTATTTCCTCTCATTAGTTGTGAAAAGCACTGTCTGCCTCGGTAGAAAGTGCAATTTATGGACTCGTACATTAGAGGGCCTCAACTACGTTTCGGCCCTCTATATGACTCGTCCAAAAATTTCGTACTTTCTATCCTCTGCAACAATGTACTATTAATAGATCTGCCCTCCTTACGAAAAGTGCAGTAACTCGTATTTTTGTCAGAATTGAGTTGAATACATATTCGTAATCAGCAAAACTTGCTCTACAATTCCTTCTTTGACATGTTTCTTGGAAAAATCGGGATCATCAGTTTTCGGTAACGAAGAGTGCAGTAACTCTGAATTCTAAGAATAGTTTCCTAAACATAAGTGCAGTAACTTTAGATACTGCACAGGTTTATTAAATAGTTTCATATCAACTCTAGTAATTGCTTAACATAAGAGCAGTATATATAGTTACTTCACTTATCCTTAGGAAAAGCCTCCTTTAATATTATAGAGTATACCTAGTCATAAGTGCAGGTAGTATAGTTACTGCGCTTTTGATTAGGAGGAACCTTGCTAAATGTTGTTGTTCTATAGTTATTAATGCACTAAAATGGCTTTTACTGCGGTTATGCTAAGGAAATATAATCATAATTTCGTAAACATTATTAAGAATTTGTGTAGTATATCAGAGTTACTGCATTTATATTTAGGACAAAACTAAGGCCACCATAAATTTTTGACTTTGGTTCTGTATAAACAAAACACCTGAATTTGTACAACCGTGTTATTAGTCTCTTACAAAAAACGTCATCTTTGAATCCCTAACTTGTTTATCCCGGTGAGGACAGATATTTGGGTGCGTAACGATCGATAAAAAATATTTAATATAATATCAGTCGCTATAACGCTCATTTGATATAATTATTGAATCATATAACATCATTCAATATATTTAAATATGATTTAATTATTATTTTATGTAATGATCATTTGATCTAATATTTTTTTGTATAAAATACTACTTTAAGTATAATGCATATTAACTTATGATATAAAATAATTTAATCTAAAGTACAGCTGGAATAACCATTTTTGCACGAGATATAATCAAAAATTTACTAGGTACCCCACAAAATTTACTCAGGCTAAAGCATAAATGGGGGACGGGGTGGCATAACTATAATGCATATTTACTATAATTAACTTATGATATAAAATAATTTCATCTAAAGTACAGCTGGAATAACCATTTTTGTACGAGATATAATCATAAATTTACTAGGTACCCCACAAAATTTACTCAGGCTAAAGGATAAATGGGGGACGGGGTGGCGTAACTCGTACAGCCACTTGGGTAGGTTCGTTAGTTACCTTGTGACTCCGCAGAGCGGTAATAGAAGCCCCGCGGTAGCGGGGCTTCGACGACTGGCCCTTGAACCCCTTGCCCGTGCTCAAAACTAAGTGCTACCAGAAATGTAGGTTAAGTTAGGTTAGAATTGCGACCCTTGCACAAAACAAAGTGCTACCGGAAAAGTAGTTTAGGTTAAGTAAATAATACCTACACTACGAATTTTATATCAAATGATGTTTATACCAAATGATGTTTATATAAAATGAGTGATTATATCCTTTAAAATTATATCAATAGTTATTATATCAAATGAAGTTATATTATTTATTTTTATACCAATCATTACACACCCCAGATATTTGTGTGATAAACGCGATTATTCATTTCTGAGTCTTGGATGTTTTCTATGTATTTAAGTATATATTTCTCTATATAAGTATGTTTGTCGTTATCTAGTACCCATAGTACAAGCCTAAAGCTTAGTGTCAGACGAGGTTAATTTGTGTGAGGTTGTCCCCTGATATTCATTTATTTTATTTTAATTGAAAATAATTGTTTATGAAAATATATGTTTTGTTTATAAGTAATTCAAATTAATTAATCTAATGCAATTCAATATAATACATCAAAATTTCAAGTAAAATGTCCCGGAAAGATAACATTTTGGCTATGGTGTTTGAAAACGATGTCACAAAAAAAACGCGTCCCTGTCTTACCCATGGAGTCTGGCGACTAAGTTTATTTTGAATTTATACATTTCGAATCCAGGAACGGACAAAACATCTTCAAACCTGCTTTTTTTACCATTTGAAATGCGTGTAAATAGAAGATACTGCGTTTATGTTTAGGAACGCCTTTCATCATTGTGTAGAAATCACTGCAGTAAACCTTTTTCCTAATCATAAGTGCAGCAAATCGGGTACTTACTGCAGTTATGGTTAGGGATTGACACATTCAAATAAAAGGTATACCTAGCGATTAATGCATTTATAAGTTATTTTACTTCGTATTAATATCTTTTTAGATTTTATGAATAAATATCCATTCTGTACATGCTCACGATTATTTGGATATAAGTTTCATATCTGTAACTAAAATAGTTTATGAGATACGCGTAAAATAAAAACTCAATCATTTTACCGCTTTTACTCGAAAACTGCTTTGATCGAGATACTGCACTTTTCATAAGGAGGGCAGAGATAACCTTATAAATTATAAATAAAATACCTTAGGTACCTAATTTACACTTGGTTCTGGTAAATAAACGACTTATATAAAAACCTGTTTCTATTCTTAACCGTTTTGAAAAAAAAAGTTTAAAAACTAAATTGTTTACATGTATTCGGTGGCGGTGAATTCGGTGATTCGAGTGAATTCGGTGGACATCGAAATCACCAGCACCAGTTAGTTAAAGATTTGATTGCATAAAACTTTTTATCATTGTGTTGCATTCGAATTTATTCTTAATCCATACAAATATTTTTTAAACTATATTTTAAGCTCAAATGATCGATTTAAAATTAATTAGATATCTCGAAAATTATGAGTATTATAATGATGCCTCTTAATGCGAAACGTTTGAAATTAAAACTTGTTTTAGATGTATTAAAAAAAACGCATAATCATAAAACAAAATTATGCCACCGAAGGTCACGCAAAACTGCCTTGTTCGGGGAATGACGGTATAGACACCCACACTACGGCGGCGTTGCATAGAGATGACAGCTATGCACTCAGAGACAACGTGCACGTGCATCTAAGAACACAAGTCTGGCAAACCCGCTTTCGTGAGATAAAATAACTGAACTGAACTGAATTATAGGGTAACAATTTTTTTCAACCTGTGAGAATGCTAAATAATTACAAATGTATACAAAACCGAAAACTTTTTTCAATTGAAGTTTACCAGAAACACTAAGAAAACCACATGCAGAAAATTGGTTGGTACGGCAAAAATGTTGAACGTCGATATTTGGTGTCGGCTCGGTTGTGTGTTGTGTGTGGCGGCGGAACCTGCCTCGTGTGCGGCAGTGGTACCTGCGGTGGGGCTGAGCCGGCCGCGGCGCGTGTAGGAGACGCCGGCGAACACGCGGCCCGCGCGCCGGTTGTTGTGTGTCGTGTGCGGCAGTGGTACCTGCGGTGGGGCTGAGCCGGCCGCGGCGCGTGTAGGAGACGCCGGCGAACACGCGGCCCGCGCGCCGGTTGTTGTGTGTCGTGTGCGGCAGTGGTACCTGCGGTGGGGCTGAGCCGGCCGCGGCGCGTGTAGGAGACGCCGGCGAACACGCGGCCCGCGCGCCGGTTGTTGTGTGTCGTGTGCGGCAGTGGTACCTGCGGTGGGGCTGAGCCGGCCGCGGCGCGTGTAGGAGACGCCGGCGAACACGCGGCCCGCGCGCCGGTTGTTGTGTGTCGTGTGCGGCAGTGGTACCTGCGGTGGGGCTGAGCCGGCCGCGGCGCGTGTAGGAGACGCCGGCGAACACGCGGCCCGCGCGCCGGTTGTTGTGTGTCGTGTGCGGCAGTGGTACCTGCGGTGGGGCTGAGCCGGCCGCGGCGCGTGTAGGAGACGCCGGCAAACACGCGGCCCGCGCGCCGGTTGTTGTGTGTCGTGTGCGGCAGTGGTACCTGCGGTGGGGCTGAGCCGGCCGCGGCGCGTGTAGGAGACGCCGGCGAACACGCGGCCCGCGCGCCGGTTGTTGTGTGTCGTGTGCGGCAGTGGTACCTGCGGTGGGGCTGAGCCGGCCGCGGCGCGTGTAGGAGACGCCGGCGAACACGCGGCCCGCGCGCCGGTTGTTGTGTGTCGTGTGCGGCAGTGGTACCTGCGGTGGGGCTGAGCCGGCCGCGGCGCGTGTAGGAGACGCCGGCGAACACGCGGCCCGCGCGCCGGTTGTTGTGTGTCGTGTGCGGCAGTGGTACCTGCGGTGGGGCTGAGCCGGCCGCGGCGCGTGTAGGAGACGCCGGCGAACACGCGGCCCGCGCGCCGGTTGTTGTGTGTCGTGTGCGGCAGTGGTACCTGCGGTGGGGCTGAGCCGGCCGCGGCGCGTGTAGGAGACGCCGGCGAACACGCGGCCCGCGCGCCGGTTGTTGTGTGTCGTGTGCGGCAGTGGTACCTGCGGTGGGGCTGAGCCGGCCGCGGCGCGTGTAGGAGACGCCGGCGAACACGCGGCCCGCGCGCCGGTTGTTGTGTGTCGTGTGCGGCAGTGGTACCTGCGGTGGGGCTGAGCCGGCCGCGGCGCGTGTAGGAGACGCCGGCGAACACGCGGCCCGCGCGCCGGTTGTTGTGTGTCGTGTGCGGCAGTGGTACCTGCGGTGGGGCTGAGCCGGCCGCGGCGCGTGTAGGAGACGCCGGCGAACACGCGGCCCGCGCGCCGGTTGTTGTGTGTCGTGTGCGGCAGTGGTACCTGCGGTGGGGCTGAGCCGGCCGCGGCGCGTGTAGGAGACGCCGGCGAACACGCGGCCCGCGCGCCGGTTGTTGTGTGTCGTGTGCGGCAGTGGTACCTGCGGTGGGGCTGAGCCGGCCGCGGCGCGTGTAGGAGACGCCGGCGAACACGCGGCCCGCGCGCCGGTTGTTGTGTGTCGTGTGCGGCAGTGGTACCTGCGGTGGGGCTGAGCCGGCCGCGGCGCGTGTAGGAGACGCCGGCGAACACGCGGCCCGCGCGCCGGTTGTTGTGTGTCGTGTGCGGCAGTGGTACCTGCGGTGGGGCTGAGCCGGCCGCGGCGCGTGTAGGAGACGCCGGCGAACACGCGGCCCGCGCGCCGGTTGTTGTGTGTCGTGTGCGGCAGTGGTACCTGCGGTGGGGCTGAGCCGGCCGCGGCGCGTGTAGGAGACGCCGGCGAACACGCGGCCCGCGCGCCGGTTGTTGTGTGTCGTGTGCGGCAGTGGTACCTGCGGTGGGGCTGAGCCGGCCGCGGCGCGTGTAGGAGACGCCGGCGAACACGCGGCCCGCGCGCTGCGCCGCCTCGGGCAGCTGCTCCAGCCCGCCGCGCGCCGCCGCCGACACGATCAGCGGGTGGTACTCCGCCGCCGAGTGCGGGTTGTTGCCGCCGAACACCTGCGGACGGGGTGCGGAGTGAGAGGGCGGCCCGGCCGGTACTAATCTTTTCAGAATCTCGGTTCATGGCGTGCTTTTATCACGCAACATTAACACGGAGAGAAACGATCGCGAGACTTTAGTTACATTTTTGCTGTTTTAATAACAACCAGTCGATCTATTGAACGTCCTCTTAAAGCGGAAGGAAACGACCCTTTTTTTTAAATCATAATCAAAACGTTTCTCGAGCGTGAAAGCTGACCGCTGCGGGTATTCAGTGGATAACTTACTAGGACGCATTTATAATGAAAGTAAAACGAAGGCACCGCGAGAACGTACGCACCTTGAAGCTGTACTGCAGGCCGCGGCGGATCTGCAGGTCGGGCGCGAGCTGGCCGTTGACGTACCAGGCCAGCGGCGCGCCGCCGCCGCCCGGCCGCGCCGCCGCGCCGCGCCGGCCGCCCGCCGGGCCCAGCCGGAACTCGAACACGCGCAGCGCCGGGTCGAACAGCTCCGCCACGTCCCACGCCTGCGGCGACGCCGGGGATCCGCTGCGCGGGCACACGTTATACGCTCGGAAACAAAACAAAAACTCTCGCGCGTCGAAACGTGAATGACTCCTTTGAATGATAAGAGTTAATACGAGAAAAACTCACACGCTGAACTGGAAGCAGTCATTCTCGGGCGGCTGCCGGCCGAGCAGCAGCGAGACGTCGGCGCGCGGCCACAGCCGGTGGAACTGCGGCTCGCCCTCCGCGTCGAGCGCGCCCACGGCCCACACCGCGGCCAACGCGCGGTCCGTCACCCACTCGCGGTCCATCGGCTCCCCTGGGGAACTATCCCGGTAAACGACATATCCGAACGCACATTTCTTATAGTAGGGAGATCGCCTCCCGACCTGGAGGTTCATCGAACAGGACGATTCGCAGAGGGAAAAGTTGTGATCGGTAAGGAACGCAAGAAGAGTAAGGATATCCCTACTCATAGGCAGAAACGATGGGTCGAGTCGAAATGGTGAAGATCTTCTCAGTTTCTTTCCGGGCATAGAAGAGCGGCGATCTCTTGTCTAGGTGGGACCCGAATATGTAGTCGAGCAAGTATTAATTGATCAAGGTTGCTTTAAGGAAAGGCGTCACAGGTTCAGCATGAGCGAGCCGAATGTATGTCCGTACCGTAAGGCGCTTGAAATTCGTGACGCCGCTCTCTGCGACTACAAACTATTACTATGTTGGGCCGGCTGAAACGAACAGCCACGGACCGCTTTACCATCATCATCCATAAATCAAAAAGATATAAGGAGAGTTGGAGATGTCCAAGGTGCAACTAGAAAAACGCGGCGATTACAGCAACACACCTGTAAGCGGGCCGCCCATGGTGAACGCGTCGAGTGGACATAACACTCCTAATTCTTCTTCCGAGGATGTTAGCGTAGCGACGCAAATAGGGAACCTGCGCGACTACATTGAGAATAAATTGGACGCTTTGAAGAGCGAAATCCTGCAGGAGCTAAACTTAAAGATGAGTAGTTTAGAAGGCACTATACAGGCTCTTAGTACACAGAATAAAGATCTTACCAAAAAAACCGAGACCTGGAGTCTAAGATCGACAAACTAAAGGAGGATCATAAGGCATTAAGGGACGACGTTGAAAATCTTAAGAAAAAAGAAGTGGAGCTTGAGTAAAGCATAGGAGAACATCTGGGGGGAAAACAAGGATATGAGGAGACTATAAAGAATCTCCAACAGGAGACATCGTTCTTAGTTTGCAAGGTGGAGGATTTGGAGCAAAAAAGCAGATCATGTGGAGGTGAGGGGTATCCCGGAAATGCATGCATGCATGCATGCGGAGTTGGAGATGTCCAAGGTGCAACTAGAAAAACGCGGCGATTACAGCAACACACCCGTAAGCGGGCCGCCCATGGTGAACGCGTCGAGTGGACATAACACTCCTAATTCTTCTTCCGAGGATGTTAGCGTAGCGACGCAAATAGGGAACCTGCGCGACTACATTGAGAATAAATTGGACGCTTTGAAGAGCGAAATCCTGTAGGAGCTAAACTTAAAGATGAGTAGTTTAGAAGGCACTATACAGGCTCTTAGTACACAGAATAAAGATGTTACCAAAAAAACCGAGACCTGGAGTCTGAGATCGACAAACTAAAGGAGGATCATAAGGCATTAAGAGACGACGTTGAAAATCTTAAGAAAAAAGAAGAGGAGCTTGAGTAAAGCATAGGAGAACATCTGGGGGGAAAACAAGGATATGAGGAGACTATAAAGAATCTCCAACAGGAGACATCGTTAACGATCCAGATAAACGACGATAAGACGACGCATATTGGTATTCCAGGTGAGCGTACCCCAATATACGTTTCGGAACATCTCTCGCCAAAACTTAAGTACCTACTCTCAAAGAGTAGACAGGTTAAGTCTTCCCTGGGGCATGAATATTGCTATGGGTTCTGAATGGTAGAATATTTATGAAAAATAACTGCTAGCTGTAAATGTGTATAAATATGTATGTAGATGGTAGAATCCGAGTGTGGCTTGTCTCACAATGTCAATGCTTTAATCGATGATTATGGATAGTGATTTTACTTTCACAAATGAGAACCTCGACAAGCTCTTGTGTGATTCCGTGGTACATGAAATGGACAATCCTCAAACCCTTGGAAAATACCTTGGTACAAAATCAAACCCTTTAAAAATTGTGTGAATTAATATTAGATCTATATTTAAAAACTTTGAAAGTCTATTGGTTACGCTTGAAGATACTATTAAGGACTTTGACATACTTATCTTAACAGAATGCAGAATTAAAAATCGTAAACCAAACCAAGCTATTCAAGGATACACCAGCATCTACACCAGTGATCCCCAAAGTGGTCTATATCGACCCCCAGGGGTCCACGACGACCTGCAAGGGGTCCATGTGAGCGGAAAAAATAAATGGGGGTCCACGATTGTGGATCCCATGTAAACAGGCCCTGACTTTAATTTTGGCTTTCCATTGATGGAACAATCCATATTCATACACTGATAGTAGGGACCTACTTACTGACGTAATACTTCCTGATAAATATATAAATATACACATATCTATCTATATAAATTATGTTTTAATTTTCTCTGGGTAAGTTACACCCAGAGAAAATTAAAACATAATTTATATAGATAGATATGTGTATATTTATATATTTTGTAAAAAATATTTTTCCGCTCTAAATTTTAATTTAAGCCTGTGTAATTTTTTAGCCGACTGGACCTCCAACGTTATCCGTGCAAAACTCACAAAGATTTCTTGCTTAGTTTCTAGTTTTTACGTGACACAGTAAATTAATATTTACCTACCTAATGGCAGGCAGGGGGTCCATCAAAAACCGAAATAATTGCCAAGTGGTCTACGAGCCAAAAAAACTTTGGGGACCTCTGATCTACACTGACATAATTCCCATTCAAAATGATGGAGTTGTCGTATTTGTTAGGGATGACTTAAACTTCACGTACAGGGAAATCGAGCTAATTGGAGCTAACTGTCTGAGGGTTGACATAAATGATTGAAGCTTATTTGGCATCTACAGATCGCCCTCGTCTTATAATATAGAGGTGTTCTTGGAATCACTAGATAACGTACTGAACGAAATCAAAGATACAAAAAACGTGATTCTAATGGGTGAACATTTACCTTTTTTACCCTCATCGGGAACACACAGATTTAGAATAGGTATTGATAAACCCACAAGGGCTGTCTGGACCACTGCATGATAAGGTCAGAAAATTTTAGGCATGAATGTTTAATTTATAATGCACCTGTGACTGATCATATGTTAACGCTCTGTATACTGGAGCACAATATATAATGATATATTTATATAAGTATATATCCATCTGTCTATTTGGCATTGTATTAAATTATTTAACTAAGATCTAGCTCATATTTATTTATTTATTCTTAGAACTTTAAATTGGTTATTTAATATTAACGTAATTATGAAACATCTAGTCCCTTTAATTGTTGTACGTTTGGCTATTTATTTTTTCAAACTTTTCCCAATCGCTCAAAGGTTAACTGGAAGAGATCCCTTAAAGGGATAAGTTCGCCTTTGTACATACCTTTTGTGTTTCTGTCTATTTGGTTGTTTGTTATTTTCCCGTTTGTACAATAAAGTATTTACATACATACATACATACAACTCAATAGTACAAAATAAGACAATTCCTAAAATAGTTGTTAAAAATGTAGATCACGAGGAACTTAAGTCGAATCTTGAAAAGGAGTCTTGGTCTAGTGTATATTGTAGTGATGACGTTGATAAGGCCTTTGAATCCTTCAGTCATCATGTCAGCCGAAAGACGTCCACTGCTTGACATAGGCCTCCCCCAAGGCTCTCCACTCAGACCGGTCTTGTGCTTTTCGCATCCACCGCGTTCCCGAGATCTTTACAAGGTCGTCACTCCATCTTGTTGGAGGCCTACCTACAGCTCGTCTCCCGTTCCGCGGATGCCACTCAAGAACCTTCTGACCCCATCGGCCGTCAGTCCTGCGAGCAATGTGCCCCGCCCACTGCCACTTAAGTTTGGCTATTCTTCGGGCTATGTCGGTAACCTTAGTACTACTGCGGATATCATCATTTCTGATTCTATCACGCAGAGAAACCCCGAGCATAGCCCTCTAGGTGACTTTGAGCTTCCTTATAAGGCCCATTGTTAGCACCCACGTCTCAGATCCGTAAGTCATCACTGGCAACATACACTGGTCAAAGACTTTTGACTTCAGACACTGCGGTAATTTGGACGAAAAGGTGCTGCGAAGCTTCCCGAACGCTGCCCAGCCGAGTCGGATTCGACGAGTGACCTGTTTCTCAAAGTTGGACCTACCTAACTGGACCGTTTCTCCCAGGTAAATATAGTCGTCAACAACTTCGAGCGGAGAGCCTCCGACTATCACGGGAGTTGGCGCGACATGGACATTGGACATGACTTTCGTCTTGTCCATGTTCATCCTCAAGCCAACTCGGTCGGAAACTCCACTGAGGTCAGCGAGCATTGCACTGAGGTCCTCCATGGTCTCAGCCATGACTACGGTATCGTCAGCGAATCGAAGGTAGTGATGTACTCGCCATTTATGTTGATGCCTCGTCCTTTCCAGTCCAGAACCTTAAAAGCATCCTCCAATACAGCGGTGAACAGCTTCGGAGAGATCACATCTCCTTGTCTGACTCCCCGCTGCAGAGGAATAGGCTTCGTGCTCTGGTCCTGTAGTCGGACGGACATAGTGGCGTTTTCGTACAGACACTTCAACACTTCGATATATCGGTAGTCAACTTGGCACCGTTGGAGAGACTGCAGTACAGCCCAGGTCTCGATCGAATCGAAGGCTATCTCGTAGTCCACAAATGCAAGGCAAAGGGGGAGGTTATACTCTTCGGTCTTCTGTATAACCTGCCGCAACGCATGTATGTGGTCTATGGTACTATAGCCTTTCGGAAACCGGCTTGTTCGGGAGGCTGGAAATCGTCAAACCTGCGCGCGAGACGATTTGTGATGACCCTCGAAAACAGTTTGTAAACATAGCTCAGAAGTGAGATGGGACTATAATTCTTCAGCAAAGTTTTATCACCTTTCTTGAAGAAGAGAACCACCACACTTCTGTTCCATGCTTTCGGCGTTCTCCCTTCGTGGAGGACGCAGCTGAACAGCGTCTGAAGGCCCCTAAGGGAGGGTTTACCACCCGCCTTCAGAAGTTCGGCTGTAATTCCATCCTCACCTGGGGCTTTGCCATTCTTAAGCTGTTTGAGGGCCATACTAATCTCGTACAGGCTGACGTCGGGTTAATCTAGCCCTCGGGTCTTTAGCTCGATTTTCGACGGGTGTTCGGGTTGTCGTGTACAGCTGTCCATAAAACTTCTCAACTTCCGCCAATAGCTCAGGTTTGGATGAAATGACTCTGCCATCGTCGGTCTTCAGCTTCATCAGTTAGCTTTGGCCAACAGACAGATCCCTGGCAAACACCTTAGAGCCCCTGTTACGCTCAATAGCCTCTTCAATACTTTTAGTATTGAATCGGCGTATATCACGTTTCAGAGACTTCGAGATCTGTCTGTTGAGCTGCCGATAGCGACAAGCGTCACCAGAGGACTGCAGAATCATTTCGCGCCTCACCTCCATGAGCCTAAGGGTGGAGTCCGAGAGCTTCTTGGTTTTTGAACGGCGGATCTTGAAGAACTTAGACCCGACCGTTTGGACAGCTTCCACGAACCCGTCGTTGTAATCGTCCACGTCGCTACCTAGGCACTCGAAACGGTTTTGAAGTTCAAGCTGAAAGCTCTCGGGGTTTTGGAGCTGAGCGGGTGCCGGGTGGAGCGTAGACTTCATCAGTCTAGACCTTTCAAGCTTGAACTGGATATTCAATGAGCCTCGTACCATACGGTGATCACTCCCGGTTTTAACCGCACTGATCACGGAGACATCACTGAATATGTGCTTTTTCGTCGACATGATTTATTTATTTATCAAGGGAAACAAACAGCAATATATAATACATTATGGTTAATACATTGTAGCTAGAACATTGGCCAAAACAGTTTCCACTACTGGATTAAATACACTTGATGCTCAAGGAGAACTTAAGAACTAAATAAACTTTGGTTAATTGTTTCAGCGTTTGAACATGCATTAATGCATGCACTTAAGTGAGAAACTCATAATCAGATCACAAGTGTTACATTACAGCTTTCTTCCAAAATAATCAAACTTACACAATTATAATAAGTGCTTATTTAAACAAAACTTTTCATTTTTCCCTCATGATATTCTATTATTATTATTACTCTTTTTTATTGTTATTATTATTATTATTATTATTTACTTTTACTTTTACTTTTTATTGCATAAACAAATTTATGTAGAGACATGTGGACAATGTCAGAGTCTATGAACCTTTCATTATGATTTTTACACGCTCTGACTAGAAATCTATTCTTTGCATATACCGTACTACAAAATGGAACTGAAAAAAGATTTAAGGAACGAGATCTCCTATTAGGGCACCGCAACGAGATACAAGAGAGAAGATTTTGAGAGTCTATCGAGCCGTTCATGATTTTGAAAAGAAAGATTTGATCTCTAATTTCCCGACGCGTCTGAAGAGTTTCAATGGAATCCGCGTTGAAGCTTTTGAATTTATACTTCATTCGTCTAATGATTTTTTTTTTAATGTTTTCTATTGCATTGACGTATACTGCATAGTTAGGATTCCAAACTGTAGATGCATATTCCAACTGAGATCTAACAAAGGAATGATACAACATTAACATAGTGTCGGGGTCTTTAAAATCCTGACTCTGACGAAATATGAATCCCAGCATTCTATAAGCTTTAGATGTAATCCTACTAATGTGTGAAGTTAATTGTACCGTATCATCCAAATACACACCAAGATCTTTAACCTCTGACACTTTTTTAAGATTTTGGTTATTAAGTGAATATGTATAAGTAATGGGAGTACGTTTACTTACGTTTACGAGTATGAGATGTGGCAACATTTTTCTACATTCAGATAAAGCTTATTACTGACACAATACTCACTCAATCTGTTTAAATCAGCTTGTAGGTTAGCGCAATCCTCCTCGGATTTGATGATATTAAATATTTTTGTGTCGTCAGCATATAGCAACGTGTGTGAATGATGAAAACAGTCAATACCATCGTTAATAAATATGTTAAACAATAAAGGACCCAAGTGAGAGCCCTGGGGGACCCCAGAGGAGACCGGAACAAAACTAGACGTATGTCCTTTAACCGCAACTGCTTGCGTTCTATCGCGCAAGTACGAAGTGAGCCACCTAAGAAGATTGCCGTGTATGCCAAACGATTCTATTTTTTTAATTAGTAAGGAATGAGAGATTTTATCAAAGGCTTTTGAATAATCAGTATAAACTGCATCGACCTGGAAGCCATTATCCATTGCCTCGAGAGTATAGTTTAGCAACTCACAAAGGTTAGACTCTGTAGAACGCTTGTTTAAAAATCCATGTTGCTCTTTTATTAACATTGGTCTAACAGCAGGATAAAGAGTGTCGTATATAATTTTTTCAAACAATTTAGGAATGGCAGATAATTTAGAAATACCGCGATAATTTTTGATGTCATGCTTATCCCCGTTCTTGTAAATCGGCACAACGCTTGAGCGTTTCCAACAAGTTGGTAAAATACCTGTTTTTAGAGAAAGATTAAATAATAAGCTAATGGGAAAAGCCAATGAAGAGCGACATTTTTTTAGAAAAACAGGGTGCACAATGATAAAGTCTATCTCATTCCTCGTTACACCACCAGGGCTCATCCAGGTCCACTTCCTATGCTCACGTTTTCTGAAGAAGGAGTTCATCATATAGAGTCCCTCCTTCTCCATAAAACTGGCCAGTAGGTGGCCCCGGCGATTCCTGTGCCCCACTCCAAAATTCCCCACTCTCTGCTCTTCACCGTCTCGTTTACCCAGCTTTGCGTTGAAGTCCCCCATAACAACCGTGAAGTGAGTTTTGGAGCTATGCATGGCTTTGGAAACATCCTCACACATAGCCTCCACCTCATCGTCGGAGTGTGTCGAGGTCGGCGCATATACCTGTATGACCTTCAACGAATATCGTTGGGTCATTCTGAGTACAAGGCCCGCTACCCTGCTCGACACCACCACGTTGTTCACGAGGGACTTGTGGACGATAAACCCGACACCTCCCTGGGACTGGTGGTCGCCCTCCCGGAAATAGAGCAAGTTACCGGACTTCAGGGTTATCATGTCCTCCCCCTCTCTACGGACTTCTGACAACCCTATGATTCCCCATTGTAACCTGCTCAATTCCTCCTCCAGTTCCGGAGATTACCTAAAGCACCCCCTGCCCCGCCGTTACCATGGCCGCTACCGGAGCCAGGAATAGCGGGGCCGCCGGGGACTAGGGGTCTGGGCTGTTGTTTTAAATTCATAATTGGCTTTTGATCTAGAACCGTCGGGGGGTAAATGCCGAAGTCGCCACGCTTGGCAGGCGGGTTGGCGACCGCAGTTATACCATGTAGTCCGCGGAAGACGCTGCTGCCCATCCTCCGGTTTATCCGTTAGTCGCCTCGTACGACACCCACGGGAAGAGATGGGGTGGTGCTATTCTCGACCGGCACCGGCACCAAAACGGCATCGGCACCAACACGGAATCCTTCAGTACCACACTGAATAGGTACGTTGTGAATAACACTACTGTCCAGGTGATAACTCCTCATAGAAATAAACCCATTAAGCCATGGATTACACAGGGACTTATATCATGTATCCGCAAAAGGGATACATTATATAAAAACTTTAGAAAACACTCGGATAATCTGACACTAAAGCGTGATTACATAGAGTATAGACGAATTTGTAACTTATTAATTAAAAAAGTAAAAGCAAACTACTATAGCGATAAGTTTAAAAAAGCAAAAAATAATTCTACATTAATCTGGTCAACAATAAATGAGACTACAGGAAGGAAGAATTTCAATAATAAGACTATCAAGGAGCTCCTATTAGGTACTGAAATTATTAAGGTGCCGGTTCAACCAATTGCGGCTGCCAGTGCTTTCAATTCTTAATTCACAAGCGTAGGTCGAAACGTAGCTACTGAACATCTTAAGCATCTTAATATTTCGGAAACGCAATTGTCGGACGAACTAAAATTTACCTACCAAATGGACACATCTTTATTATTCAAACCTACATGTATAAAAGAAGTAAATTCAATAATTAAGTCACTCAAAAATAACAATTCTAGTGGACTTGATGGCTTTACAGGAATCACACTGAGAACTGTATCAGAATGCTTGGTGCAACCGCTGGTATATGTCATCAATTTAAGCTTAAATTCAGGTACGTTTCCTAAAGCATTGAAAACTGCGAGTTATTCCGATTTTCAAAAAAGGGAATGCAATAAGTTTATCTAATTACCGCCCTATATCTCTTTTATCATGCGTCTCGAATTTTTTTGAAAAAGTTTGCCGGACTTTGTTCTTACATGGACAAAAATAATATACTTTCAAAGTACCAATACGGATTTAGAAAAGCACTTAGCACTTCTGATGCAATTGCTCAGTTGACAAATTTTGTTATAGATCATACAGATAGGGGATATAAGGTGTTGTCAGTTTTTATAGACTTGGCGAAGGCATTCGACTCCATTTCGCATAAAATACTCCTAAAAAAATTGGGAGGCATACGGTGTCGTCGGCATGATGTTGAGGTGGTTCGAAAGCTATATGTCTGATAGAAAGCAGCTGGTAGGAATAAATGATATTGTTGGTGAAGAGAAACATATTGACTTTAGTGTGCCGCAGGGCAGTGTACTGGGCCCATTACTATTTAATATATATTTAAATGGCTTCTGCTCCCTGTTGCAATCGGACACCTGCAGGTGCATATGCTTTGCTAATGATACTGTAATTAGTTTTGTTGGTGAATCATGTGATGAAGCAGTAGCTCGAGCTCTGAGCAAAATTGGCACAATATTGGTATGATCGGAACCTACTGACCCTAAACTTTTCTAGAACTAACTATTTATGCTTTTCGTTCACTAAAACAGGGCAACCAAAGCAAAACATTCGTTTAAAAATTCATCAACGCCTCAGCTCTACTGACAATGGTTGTAAGTGTACAGAAATTGAACAGGTAAAATCTTTAAGATGTCTAGGTATTGAAATTGACGAAAACCTGAAATGGGATCTTCATTGCCAGTATATCGCGACTAGTACTAGGCAAACTGCATGTGTTTTTGGAGCTGCGAAACATTGTGGATCAGAAAACACTTGAATCCGTGTACTATGCGTTGACCCAGACCCTGTTACTGTATGGAATTACAGCGTGGGGTGCATGCAGTTTGCAACTTATGTCAAAATTAGAAATAGCACAGAAATTAATTCTGAAAATAATTAAAAGAAAACCAAGGCGTATTTCTACGGAAGCAATTTACGGGATGTTGCAAGTGTTGGCACCACGACAGTTATACAGGGTGTATTGCAAGTCGTGTACCAAATGAATAGGGTGGGTAGCTAGGGTCACTTGCAACACGTTTTGGGCCAATTAACACTCATCCTGCCCACGGAGTTTTTTTTATTATTTTTTTGAAAAAAATCTCGATATCTTCCAAAAGTTAACCATTTTGTTTACAACTCTTTTTTTTTTAATGTGATAGCGCAAAAGTATTTTTTTTTTTTTATCTCTAATGTATGCGTATTCTAATGAAATGTTACAGTTATTCAAGTAGTTACAAATAAAAAAATATTAGCCGACAAAGTGTGAAGGACAGAAAATAAAAATCGTCACGGTCAACTTTATGGCACAATTAAAAAAAAAAAAGTTCCTCAGATCTTCCAACATCATAAAAACTTCTTCAGCTCCTGACTATTCTTACGATATACCACATGTCTAGAATCACGTTCAGTTTTTCGGCAAAATATGGTTTCAATCTAAAATGGTGGTTTACATTACCCAGTACTTCTTTGAAACTACCTTTTTACTTGAAGTAAGATTCGATCACATAAATGAATTGAGACTATTGTTGCTATCGACATTTATTGACATGGCTACATACAGCAACGAAGAACACGTTACTGTAGACGTTGCTGTTGAGGACCGTATTGAAGTAAAAAACGACAAAACTGCACACGTTTGACATAATCATCATCTTCAAGACCGTTTTAAGGTCTTGAAGATGATGATTAAAATTAAAAAGATCAGTGCCTAATAATTGATAGTGAAAATTTAATGCATTTGTAATTTTTTTTGGTTGATATTTGTTGTACTTATTGCTAAATCGAAAAGCTAATTAAAACCTAAGCCTACCTAAAGTACATTGTTTAAACTTAGCATAAATGCATAATAAAAAGAAAAACCAAAAAGAACAATACCTTTCAAGTAAGTAGGTAGTTTCAAAGAAGTACTGGGTAATGTATACCACCATTTTACATTGAAACCATATTTTGCCGAAAAACTGAACGTGATTCTAGACATGTGGTATACTGTAAGAATAGTCATTAGCTGAAGAAGTTTTTATGATGTTGGAAGATCTGAGGAACTTCTATTATTTTTTTTATTGTGCCATAAAGTTGACCGTGACGATTTTTATTTTCTGTCCTTCACACTTTGTCGGCTAATATTTTTTTTATTTGTAACTACTTGAATAAATGTAAAATTTCATTAGAATACGCATACATTAGAGATAAAAAAATATAAATACTTTTGTGCTATCACATTTAAAAAAAAAGATATGTAAACAAAATGGTTAACTTTTGGAAGATACCGAGATTTTTTTCAAAAAAAATATTTAAAAAACTCCGTGGGTAGGATGAGTGTTAATTGGCCCAAAACGTGTTGCAAGTGACCCTAGCTACCCACCCAATTCATTTGGACGACAATACACCCTGTATATATGGCAATTAATAATATACTTTGGAAGACACATAATTTGTTCCTTTATAACACAAGGCGAGAGGGCCATGGGTTCGTGGTGGGATATCTAATGGTACTGACCTGGCTGCAGCGTGCGGCGGTAGGTGACGACCGTCACCCCGTCGGTGCGGCTCGCCGTGAACACCTGGTTGGAGTCCAGGCCTCCGACGCGGTCATCGCGACACACGCCACGCCATTGCCCCAGCACTTGCACACACTGAAATCGAAAATAACATGAAATTAATTTTAATATACAATTCTTCTAGAAATCATCACAACTCATATTACCTACATCTAATTACGTAACTGAGACCAGTCTTTTCCTGGCGAAAATCACATGAAATTGCTCCGTCATAAAATAACAGTCTTCGGCAATGCATTTATTTTTCATCTCTTATTTAGCAAAACTATCAGTCAAATACCACTCAAAACAAAGAAACGATGGACATTTAATCAAGTGTATCTATACGGTAAAAGGAACATGTTGAAGCCGTTCGCGGCGGTACCGACCGGCGCGATCTCTGTGATGTTATAGTCGGTGGCGAGGCCGCGCTGCTGGCGCTCGTCGAAGGCGGCCACGGCCACGTCCGCGCCGCGCATGCGCGAGTGTTCCGCCGAGCCCGAGATGCCGAACGCGATGTACTCGTTCGCGCCGATCTGTTGCACAACACACCAGCTAGGAGCTTAACAACACCACTCCGGAGGAATAGGTATCCACATTATAAACATTATTCTCTACGTAGAGCCTGTATGGTTGGCTCTTTCACATGTCTGAGTCCAGTAGCGCTGCCGAGAGTAGACCGCTGTTAAGAAAAAGCGCGCGAATGAAATCAACAGTCAGTATTTATTCCAAAGAAAGCTCCTACTAATCTAATAAGAGATTTCTTATTAGGTAAGCTCGCGAAACAGAAAAGCAATTAAGTATATGAAATAGTAATAAAAGAAGCGACTGGATGAAGTTATTGTTAGGCGGTTACCTTCCCGGCGAGCTGCACGGTGACCTGGTTGCCGAACACCTCCCAGGCCGCCTGCACGTCGCGGTGCAGCTGCCGGCAGTGCGGCAGCGCCGTCCTGCGGACACGTTCGCGTCAGCACCAGGCGATCATAAGTTACACAGGTACAGTCAGGCAGATCACTACCCTCGAAGTGATAACGCGTCTGGCGCAACCGGTAGGATCGGTATGTCGGTATGACCGGTGCTATCGGGAGGAGCGGCTACATTAACAAGTAAAGCGAGACGTCTTCCGGTAGAGGGTTTGTTAAAAACTGTTAACTTAAGAAATCGGGGTCAGTTATCATTAATTCCGTTAACATTTGGAAGTCGGGAGTTTATCGGTGTTAGCCAATTTAACATCGTCTACAGTAATCTGTCGCTGCCCCGTATATATCACCATGCCCCGGCTGCGCGGTGTGGCGGCGCTGACCTGTGCGGGTGCAGCGCGGTGAGCGCGGGCGGCACGTTGGGCCGCTCGGGCAGCAGCACGGAGGCGAGGGCGCGGCGCGCGCGCGCGTCCCACAGCGCCAGCCAGTCGACCGTGAACAGCGACTGCGCGCCCGGCAGCGACAGTCGCACCTCGCCGCCGCGGTACGCCGGGAGCGGCTCCAGGCTGCCACGCGACCACAACAATACACTTTTCTCAAAAATGTCCGGAAATGTTGACATTCCTATCTACATATTGAGACGCGAAGTACATAGTTTACTGACAGTTAAAAAAAAAAGTTGCGTGCTCGCTACACAAGTCCGCAATGTTGCATACAAATTCCATTACTATCTAGCTTGTAACTTTTTAAAAATGAGAAAAGGGCCGTAATAAAATGAGGGCGCAAGTCTTATACATCCAAATTTTATTCGAAACATGACTTTTTTATTTGTGCCTGGAATAGCTGTTAAAAACAAAAATTGCGTTTCTCCTTGTCATAAACAAAAAGGCGGTAAGGAGTGATGGTTTTTTCACATGAAGTTTCTGTTTGTATCAAATTCAAAAAATGAGTTCAAGCGATGAAGATTTGACTCCAACACATTTTTTTTCTTGCGATTTTTGAGAAAAGCACTATATTTACCTCGGCAGGAACAGCAATTGCGGGCTTCGTATTTTTAAACGGACTCGCAAGCTCGTCCGTTTAATCCAATACTCGGCCCGCAATTGCCTACTTCCATGCCTAGGCAATAATGTACTATTACGCAACACCACGACCTTCAATGAGATTTTGTGACTTATCGATACAAATTTAGCAAAGCCTTTCATTTATTCTCAAACACATATATGTAAGTCCCTATATAGTCATATTGGCCATGACGGTTGATTTATGTGGGTATTGTTAAAAATCGAACAAAATTGGTATTCCAAGAATACAAATTCAGATATATGACTATCCTCCCTGCGGAGTCCCACAAGGTACCATTTTGAACCATTATTCTTTCTTAACTATTCACGCTAACGACGTAGTATTCACCGTCAAGTGGAAATCAAAGAACTATGCCGACGGTCTCAAATTTCAACAGGTTTAAGAGGTAAATAATGAGAAAAGGAGCGGTACTCACTAGCCATACTCGTCGGGGATCTTGAACCCGCGCGCGGAGGGCTGCGGGCCCACGCCGGCCCAGAAGTACACTTCGCCGCCCGCGCCATCGTAGTGCAGCTCCGGGATCCTGCGCGCGCGCACACGTCAACACTACCATGCTTTGTAAAGCTACAAGTCACAGTTATGTACTGTTGGGTATAATGAGGCAACACATGCTGTGCACGAACAGTTATTATTTAAGGATGGAGTTTTTTATACTTTATAAAACTGGCTTGCAATTGGCAGCATTGCCTTATAAACCCTCGTAGAGATTAGAGCAATCTAGTTATGAAATAGGATTTCGTTTTTCTAATAGAAAATCAAAACACCATACCTAATCACTAATATTATTGTGACATTGTAATACCCTTACAGGGTGCCATGTACCTGCCTACACATTGCAACCTCAACATCTTGTAATACTGTATTGTACATGAAACAAAGAATATTTTTTTTTTTCATATATTTAGGTTACTAGATCCTTTTATTTGAATGTATTGGCGACAGTTTGTGACTCAACAGACAGCGACATTGGATCCGCACGATTTTCAAATTAGGCAAATTTGAAAGTGTCACCGAGTGAAAGTAATACATTTATAATTATTATTACTAACTTGGTTATCAAATGGAATTAAATTTTACTCATAGAATAGGTTTTCTACAAGGAAATAGTGTTTCTTCTTAGTTAATCCAGTTTTTTTTTAATTTAACTTCTTCATTGAAAACTGCAATAATATTATTTTTCTAACGTTCATTAATAGTAATAGTTATCTACGAGGAAAATCAAATCCAATGAACCTGCGCCTCTATTCTACTGGGTAGATACCATACTGAATTTGAGTCAAGTAAATAAGAGACGCGAGAACACGTCAAAGGCAATATGGTTTTACCGAGTAGAATCTCGGTCCTGGTGTTGGATCTCTTTTAAAACCCCTACGAGAAAGGGTTTTACAAATTACAAGTTTCAAATGGTGCATCTGTGCCTCCCAAATTGATAGACCAAATCGGCAAATATATTTTTAAACAAAGCTAGTTCAATCAAGTTGTTTCATGAAAATCGGTTGCACTGCTTAAGACACCCAAGCAATGAGTGTAGGGGTTGAACAAGGTGGCAGGTGCAGGTGACTCACAGGATGGTGTTGGCGTCGAGCAGCTGCAGCGGCGAGCTGGTGATGCCGGAGCCGGCGAGCGCGCCGGCCGCGAGCGGCGCGGGCGCCTCGAACTCGTCGGGCACGTACACGTCGCCGAACGCGTTCTGCGACGCGATGTCGTACACCGCGAACCACTTGAGCCGCGACACGCGCTTGCCCTCCGGCAGCGTCAGCCGCACGTCCTCGTTGTAGTAGCGCTCGAGGATGTTGGTCCTGCCGACGAGACCCACTTGACTTGTCTGTACGAAGGGCCATGGATTTTTGTCCCTCAACGTTTCATGCGAATATTATGAGTACGACGGCGACTCATACTGTTCGCTTTTCCCGCGAGAATTCGCACACGACACGCGCTTAAAGCTTCTACACCGAGAGATGTAATTCTCTTAAATCGTCTTCTAGACAAGGTCCAGGATAGTGATATTTTTGCGGATAACTGGCATGTGTATCTACGCAAAATAATGTATTCTTAAGTTTAACATTGTAAGTGCTTTGGCCTTTACTGTAAATTGACTGTGTTGTTTATAACTTCTATATCTACATAAAAAAACCCATGCTTAAGGAAATAATTATTTAAAGATTAAGCTTCTATGTGAGACACCCGGTTAGGAAGTGTATAAGCTGGTGACACAATAAAAAGCAATTACCACTAATACCTACCTATTACAGTTGCGTAGGAAAGCGTTGGTGGTTAGTTGGGTTAGGATGTCGACTCGTGATCGTAAGTACACCTTACCTTTTGACCTTTAGCTACACCATCGACGAACTAAACATAGACTGAACTGTACCCACCATGAAGTAATGAGTTGTTCCAACATAAGTACGTTACCAGGGGGGCGATTTTTGACTTTCGAGCGCTCGAAAGTTTCACTCGGAAGTGAGCAAAATCTTCGAAACCGATTTTTGAAATACGAGTGGTAGAATTGAAAACGAATGGTGTGGACCACTCGTCTTTAAATTGTCTGTCGCTCGTAATTTAAAAAATACGGTTTTTTACAGATTTTGCTCACTTCCGAGTGAAATTTTCGAGCGCTCGAAAGTCAAAAATCGGCCCCCATCACTTCAAATTAAAGCAAATTCGAATCGAGATATGGATAGACACGGTTAACGTAACTTAGAACTACGATTTTGGAGTAGGGTTCCTGGAGGTCCCTAACTATATTGGTCAAGGAATCAATAGAAAGCATGAATATATAGTGTATGCGACGGACTTGCCGTGCTGGTCGGGCACGATGAACCCCTGCGGGCCGGGGCGCGCCGAGTCGCCGGCCCAGAAGAAGGAGTCGTCGCCGGTGCCGTCGTAATTGAAGTTCACTAGCAGCAGCGTCCAGTCGTCTACCGCGTACACCTCGCCCGTCACCTGCAACGCAAGCCGCTCCGCTCGTCATCACATCCAACCCCTTTTCCCATTCAACTCGGTTGGCGTGTTTCTTCTTCTATATGCACCAATTTTTTTTTGTTTTATGGCAAAGAGCCCAAAGAGCACACAGGCCACCTGATGGTTAGTAGTATCTGATATCCAGATATTTGCAGATATTTGCCAATTAAGCAAGTGATAATACAGAAAGTTGAATTTGAATCGGTTGAGTTTGGTTTGGCTCACTAAAGACTTTGTTTATAAAAATAATTCAGCAATGTTGTACCAAGTAGATTAGAGCCTCTAGTGTAATGTGCTCAAGCTTGGTACTTATTTTATTTATGAATACACATTATTTACTGTATTGGCCACATTGCTTAACGCATGGGCTATTTATTATATTTCCTTATTCATCTATGCAGGTACACCTGACACACAAACAACCTTTAACTTGATGATTTATTGTGGCCAGTGAATTATTAAATCAATTAAAAGAAAGAAATCCTTAAATATTAAAGGGACAATCTCACACAAATTGACATAGTCCCAAACTAAGCCCTAGGCTTTTATTACTAGTCACAGTATAAAAGGCTCTTCATTTTTAGACCTAAACTGAATTGAAATAGAATTGAAAAGTGATGAACCTTTTCATTCCTTGACTATACTACGGGAACTCCTAGACAAAGATGGAATATTTGATACACATTTGGAGACATTCATTCAAAAAAATAAATAAACAGCAAAATGTCTTTATTAACACTCAGCCAGATTATAAATTTACAGTTACTAAGGCCTCCCTTTAGACTAACAAAGTCTGTGTTTGGACGGGCTTAGCATTAATAAATTAAACCATGTCCATTCATATAGGTTCATATTATGTCCCAGACTAACCGTGTGCACATGTTTGCCGTTCAGTACAACATCTTCCTTCAAATATAGGTAGTGTAATGAAATGGCCATGCTAAGTGACGTAATTAAATGGGATGCATGGCAGCCATTGAGATTTTAGAATATGTTGCAGCATGTATTCATGAAATATTTGACCACTGTATTTTTTATATATTCTCAAAGGTATATTCAAAAAATTAATGTTTAAGCTAGTGTTTATTTTTTTGTATTGCATAAGCAGCTCAAAGCTGATGTGTGCATATGATTGTCCAATTGTGTTTTTTATATTTTGTTTAAATGTTTATCCATATTAAATTACATTACATGATTTACAACACAAGGTAACGGAGCACCGATGATTGATATTTTCTTTCTAACGATTTGACGCTGTCAGTATGACAGAGCTGTATGGTGGCTAAATAGTTTAAGCTGTTGACTGTATATAGTAACTACTTTAAATTTAATAACTACGCAGACACATATGAAGAAGTTGTGTAACAGCTGGTTATATATAGCATAAAGATTTTTAATGTAATAACAGTTTTATTATTAGGATTCAAAATGACAAATTTAAATCCAGTCCTCATTAGTTAATGATGTAAATTCTTGAATTAGTCATCAGTTATCACCTTAGTGCAACTTTTCACTTTTTCTAAACTTGATTTGAAATTCTTATTTCGAATGTAAGGTGTTCGGTTTACCTGGTGATGGTAGGAGTTGATCTTCCCCACCAGCCGCCCGCGGTAGGGCCCGTCGTCCTCATCCTGCGACCAGCTCTCTGCAACCATTCCGCACAAGTCGTATCACAAAAGATTTGGACTTAACATCAACACAAGAGAGAAAGTTAACACTTTTTGCACCAAAACAAAGAGATACTCACCTCGCGCGAGCACCAGAAACGTCAACCATGCTAACAACATCATTACACTTATAATTAAACCTTAACACTATTTATTGTTCCTAACTTTCTACGCAAAGGTCATTATTTGTAAGAACTTTTCGCAATTTTCGCAGAACTTCCGGTTTCAACTTCAACTTGACATGTCACTAATCAGTGCGCTCTCGCTTGTGGAGGCTTCCCCGAGGTCACGCTTCTGGTTGGTCGAGAGTGATAGGCGGTTGGTTGCAGCCAATGACAGCAGAGTACTTTCACTTATTTTGATAACGTGCCATTGGAAACATGCTTAGCTTTCTATTGTAAGTGTTGCTACATTATTGCTAGTAAATTTAACTCAATAACATTATAATCAAAGTAAACATTTTTAAACGTACTGAATGGCACCAATATTTAATTGTGTACGTAAATTTAAATATTTATGTATAAGTTTCTCACCATATTTGATTATCATTTGTGTGTACTATTTATCTGCGGACCGTTTATTATTAGAATGGCAACATTAAATATTCATTATTACGGGAATTTTGAAATATTTTTTTAATCAACTATGTGAAAAATGTAATTAGTATTAGTTTAGGCTCTGGCAAATCGTGATATTAGTTTTATAACATTACGCAACTTTTCATTACAATTAGATATTCTTAAATGGATCGTTGCCTCAGTGCACGGGCAGGACACTTTCGCAGTCGCGGATTAATTGCACATCCGAACCGGTCTTCAATTTATTCGAGCCTTACGATTTCAGCTGGATTCCCATTTACGTAAAACTACAAATTATTGCGTACGATGAAATAGCTTCCTTGGAATCAGAAAGAGACCGGATTCTCGGTCGCTAGTGTGTACCTAGGTACCTACTAGTGCCTACGCCTAGATAACGTAAGAGAGGAGCCACAGAAATCCTAGCTTATGAGTTATGACAATTCTAATAAAGTCAATATGGCTTGTTGATTCAAATTTTAGAGATTTATCCGTGTTTTTTTAAAAATAGGTACCTATTTGGATAAATGAATTTATTTGGCCGACGACCGGTTGCAGGCTTTGTTGTTAGGTACTGAGATTAAATGCAAAGCCAGAGGTCAGAGTTCGGCAGCAGGAGCGCGCGTTGAATTTAAGAAACGGAGTGGTCGAAATTGGAACGTAAATCACATGTGAAGGAACGTCACGACCGACCCCGAAATAAAAAAAAAGAGAATTTACCCTTTCACCTTTTACGAGTATTTTCGAATAAAATTTTCGAGCGTACAGTTAACCATTTGATACTTAGACCACTATGGAGTAGATGTCAATGTGACGTATTTAAACAAAATCATAAGAAGGCTCTTACGATTTTTTAAATTTAAAATAGGTAGTTCATAGTGGCTAGGAATCAGTTTCTCAGATTCTCAAGATTCGACCCGCAGCACTGAATTAAGGCCTCCATACATGATCCGTTCTGCCTTCAGGTCTAACTGACCAGATGCAAAATAGCATCGTGTATGTGTAATTTGGCATCCGTCCGCCTGAACGGTTTTCCTGATGGGACAGAACTCCATGACCGGATGCAAAAAAGCATCGTGTATGTGTAATTTGGCCTGAAGAAAAATCGCATCCGTCCGCCTGAACGGTTTTCCTGATCGGACAGAACTCCATGACCGGATGCAAAAAAGCATCGTGTATGTGCAATTTGGCCTGACGGCAAATCGCATCCATCCGCCTGAACGATTTGCCTGACCGGACAGAACTCCATAATATGATCAGTTTTACCTTCAGGTCTAAATGACCGGATGCAAAATAGCATCGTGTATGTGTAATTTGCCTGAAGGCAAATCGCATCCGTCCGCCTGAACGATTGGCCGTTGGAAAAACTGATCATGTATGGCCACTCGATCCGGTCAGGCAGAACTGACGCAGTTCGGCCTGAACCGATCGGCCTCTACATGTATGGCCACTCGATCCGATCAGGCGGAACTGACGCAGTTCGGCCTGATCCGATCGGCCTGTTCATGTATTGGGGCTTTAGAATATTCGTTACAGTCACGGCCCAAAATATAAGTAAAGTATGGCTAGGGCGTTGTTAACTTTATCCCGTGTTCAATTTAGTCAGCCTGTTTCCAATTTCAATGAGAGCAGTAAGGCCCTAAATAAGAGATTTCAACAAAAGAGCCAAACTGAAAAAGGAAACCTGGGGCACGTTTTATAAAGCTACAAGTTACAATTTTACAGGTCTAAACTGCCAACACTGCTCAAATGGCTGATCGTCATTGGTCGAGGATGTGTCAAATGGAAACTTGTAACCTGTAAATTGTTATTTGTAGCTTTATAAAACAGGCCCCTGCACATTCGAACAGCGAGTTTGTAAGAAGGCGTTATTGCACAGAAGATCCTGAAGGCTGTACTTAAGTGTATCCGAAAGGGCCTATTTTTATAAGACTGATAAGATAAGCCAGTGTTGAAAACCCATCACGATTAATTGGACGCATCCTTAAGTCTATGTTATCTATGTTTAATCTTTGATATTCACCACGGCGGTTTGCGCCTGTGTCCGCGCGTTTCCTTGATCTACCACCGCACATAAATTCACGGTTTTTGACAATGACATGGTGTTGACAAATGAGCACACAGGCCACTTGATTGTAACTGGGATCTGTGACCCATACAAAGACATATGCATTCTCAAGACTACAATCTTAAGACTGCAATCCTAAGACCGCACTTGCGTTGCCAACCCTAGGAACAAAGATACCTCGTATGTTCATAAGTTTTGAGACAAACTTTTTATTTAATAAAATATAGAAAATAATACTGGCACCTACTTTATAATTTTTTCAATTTTGAATTTGGACTGTTAGTGTGCTATTTGTATGTTTTTAAATATTGTTTTTATTATTTTTCTCGTGATGGAGGGAACGAAAGAATTGCGTGCGACTGTCATTTCACTACATTATAGCGGGGAAAAAACCAATTGAGATTTTCCGTGACATAAAATGTTTTGGGGTAAGCCGCAACTTCGTATATTACACCATTAAACGGTACGAGGAGACTGGTTCTTTGAAAGATCGCCATAGAAGTGGTCGCCCGCGGTCTGTAAGGACGGCTACGAACATCAAAATAATCAGAGAGCGACTTCGCCGAAATCCTTGTCGCACCCAGAAAAAACTCGCTCTGCAGACTAACATTTCGCGTATTTCAGTCAACAGAATATTGAAATACGATCTCGAAGTAAAGGCTTATGCCGTAGAAAAGTTCATTTTCTAAATTATCGCCTTCGTAAATTACGTCGCGAACGTTGTCCAATGCTACTTAAGAGACACGATGCAAAAAAGATACTCTTCACCGACGAAAAAATCTCTACGGTCGAAGAAAAGTTTTACCGGCAAAATAATAAAGTTTATGCCAAAAGCAGCAAAGATGTTCCTGCTACAGCAAGAAACGTCTCGCGTGCCCATCATCCGGCGAGTGTGATGGTATGGTGGGGGTTTTCGTACGAAGGTGTCACTCCGCTCCATTTTTGCCAACAAGGTGTCTAGGTTAAAGCAAAAAATGATCAAAGTGACATTTTAGATACTGTAGTGAAACCCCTATCTAATACTTTATTAGGATTTTCCAGCAAGACTCAGCACCCGCTCATAAGGCTAAAACGACTCAAGCTTGGTTAAGGGAAAATTTGCCGCGCTTCATCGCGGCGGAAGAATGGCCATCCTCCAGCCCTGATCTCAATCCAGTGGACTATTCTTTGTGGACTGAATTGGAACTCAGGGCCTGCCAAAAGTCCCACCCAAACTTAGATTCTTTAAAGCGAGCCCTCATCAAAGCAGCGAAGGATATCCCACTGCAGAAGACTCGTGCCGCGATCGATGACTGGCCGGAACGTCTAAAAGCTTGTATTAAAAATAGGGGTGGGAATTTTGAATAGTAATTGCTTGTGGTGTTGGTTAATGCCTAATTATCATTATCTGTAAATTTTATAAATATAGCTTTATTCTTAAAAAAAATATGTAACATTTATTTCGTCTCAAAACTTATGAACACACGAGGTAAAGTGCCTCTATGCTAATAATTTTACCGGTTATCTTATCCCACATCGGAACACAATAATGCAAACACGGCTTGGCGGTATAGGTTTCTTTTTATCATATCCACACACACATAAGTATATATTTTATTATATCACATCAATCAACAGCTTCCCTGTATGACCCGTTTGTCACAGTTATAATGTTATATTTTAAATACAGAATACTTAAGTATTAAAGCTGTTAGACAATACAACATATTTGTCTCCTTTTGAACCTAGCTCGTGTGGTCGGCGGTTTGCACTGCACCGACGACGTCTCACAGCTCGTTGGCAGCCAGTGCGTCCAACCCTAGATAGTTGTGAAGTCGTTATAAGTTAGCGAGAGGTCGCAGACGTCTGGCGCGGCGATGCCGGGGCCGGGGCGGGATAAGATGAACCTGTGTACTTATTTAGAGAGGGACAAGAAACGCCTTCATAAACTCTGCCGGGAATACTACAAGGTATCGAGTAAACTCATTTATACGTTAATGTAATATGAATGTTCTGAATGGACTCATCTCAATTTACAAGCAAAGAACTATATGCGCCTCTGCAGGAACAACCGCTTGTTTATTTAGTGAGACGCGGGGCGTTCTGCGTGAGAGTTTAGTGCAGAGCGGCGCACTTTGCACTAAATTCAAACATATGGCGTTGTATGTAAGCGTTTACGGAGAAGCGATTTTACTCGCATTTGCTTCAAATGCAACGTAACTTGCGGCGGATTTCGAACATCGTACATGCCATACAATTGTTAGCGCGTGTGATGACCGTAAACACGCCCTATTGACGTAAAATGCCGATGTGTCAAAACGCGGACGTATAGAGTTGCGTCGCGATAGCCTCGTGCTAATGTTGGTAAGTTATTAAGTACGTAATTTTTATTTGCGTTAAATGTTGTTTACAATTTGGTCTTTCCTATAAGTACCATATTTAAATGTCAGATCCCCGTATTCCATCACGAAAAAATTATACTTAAATCTAAACATATTTCCCAAAAATCCTTAAATACTCGGTAGGGGGATGTCTCTTAATTTCATTCAGTTGTTTTGTTAGTAACTTACTATGTATTAAAGTAAACATAACAAGTAGCAGTCTTAGTTAGATGAGAGCTTGCGCGGCGACGGACGGCGAAAACAAATGCATAAAATCGTCTCATCACCGCTGCGGCAACTCGTGGTATGCTCAATACATCTCTATGCATTTGTTTGTCGCCGCCCCTGCCTCCATCACGCAAAGTTTTTGCCCAGCCTAATACCTATTTGAATTAGCCGTATCCAGCGCATCATACGTTTGACCAGAATATGTTTCACCGCGGGACGTCACCCGAGCCGGAGTGCCGTCCGCACCCGCGCCGGGGTCACGCCTCGCTACACTTTCACATTCACTCCCCCCCGTTCGGCGAACATCCCGTAGATCACTCGATCCATCGTCGATTTGAGCTATAGATTTCTTCCAAGGTATATATTGCTGAGACTCGTAGATGACTAATGTTCTGGGTGTGGGCAAAGGCGGCGATTGACTGATCAGCTGTGCTATGCTGTTCAAGGAGCAAGAATGATTTAACTATTTGCGTTCGTTTAACGATTGAGGCGTTATGGAGGAGTGCGAAATGTCTATATAGATGCTTTAATTGATGCCAGTTTTGTCACTAACTCTCAACTTGTTATTTTTCCTTTCTTTGGCAAAGAAACATTAAGACAAAAAGTGAATTAACTTAACTTTAATAACCGATCGCTTGCCAATTTATTGAAGGGCTAATTTTACATCACTTTCTAGCTATGTTTACTATTTGCCAATTTGTATAGTGGTCCCCATTAACGTATACGAATAGTTGTAAACCCATTTTGACATAAACGGACCTTTACATTTGACCACAAAGTGACCAGAAAAGTAGGTCAAAGATCAAAAATATTCACCTAGATAATTCAAATTACTGGCATCATGAAAAAGTTAGAAGTATTCCACTATGCAGCAGTTCGCAGGATGAAAGAAAAAACGAAAGATTGACAGAACGGATAGGGTGGAAATAATGAAATGCAATCCTGTCGCACGCGCATTTACATGGATATCGACGCAGTCAGGGAAAATTATATTTCAGCGATATTCTTATTAGACCCACAGGTGGCGGGGGCCTAGACAATGTGCATAACGCCAACGGTAGCGATTTTTGAAAACTTTTAAAGTATAATTATGTAAGCGAAAGATCGTCGGCTTGAGTCAATCCTGTACTGTCAGTTTTCAGAAATCTCTAACGATAACAGAACGGATCTTGTTATGCTAGGTTCGGTTATATCAACAGTAAGCTGTAATGCGTTTGCGGCGAGCAGGAGGCCGCAAACAAGCAGATGCGCGCATAATGCACCGGCGCAGTCATCTCGGCGGTGAAAGCCGCGCGCGCTTCCGCGTCGATCCCAGGGGATTCCTCTATAGTTTACACGACGGCCCGAATAAAGGACTGTTATGTTTTCAGGGTTGTATTTACTTGTACTTTGTAACTGTACGGTGAACTTCTTTATCCCACCATAAGTTCCTATTTCTAAATAGAACCTACTTACATGGTACATAGTTGTATGGGGTATCGTTGGACACGTTGAATCACCGCGGGTGATATAGGCTAAGTTTTGTCACTAAAAACGATGTGGTGACAACGGCACTAAAATAACAAAGATTATATTTTAGAAAAAGGTACAACATGGCATGTTTTTTGATTATCTACAAATTGAACAGTCTTAAGCAGCGTCTTAATATCTTAAGCAGCTGTCATGTGGTGTGGTGTGGACGTATCACTAAAGGGTGTCAAAAATCTGAAGCTTGAACCGCCCGTACTGTATCATGATCGGTTTTTATTTATTTGTCTTTTAGTATGGAGGTTGGTATGTAGAGTCGAGTTCATAAATATGTATACCTTGTCTATTTTATGTCATTTTTAAACTGCCATACATGAATTGTCACAACGATTAAAGTGACAAGGTACTAAAGTGTAGGTATACATATTTATGAACTTGACTGTGCCTAAAATTGTGCATTACTTATTTTATATATTTATTGACTTATTTATCTTAACACTACACAAAGGCTCGGTACTTGTGAATATTTTTTGTCTTGTTAATAGTGTGCAAACTGTCACTAGTCGTAGCGTGTGAATCACGGTAGCACCAATAGCTGCATGACCCTTGTTGGTGTCACATTCCAACCAATATAATTATTAGGCTAAGTTTTATATTGTTCTCTTATTGTGTTATTATGTTGGCGGGGATGGTATCAATAAAATGTCTTTAATTTTTCTTTCTTTTTATTAAATAAAACATATTTAAATAGCCTAGAAACCGAATAAAGTCGTGCATATTCTGGATTTCACTGAGTCTAACCTTAAATGACATTACTGTACATTTTGTTTTTTGGTACCGTATCTTCGCAACATCGATAACTATTTATTTATTTATTTATTAACCGACTTCAAAAAAGGAGGAGGTTATACGTTCCACTGTATGTATTTTTTTTTTTATGTATGTTCACCGATTACTCCGTCAATTGTCGACCGATTTTAAAAATTTTTTTTTGGTTTGATAGTGTATACTTCCGAGGTGGTCCCATTGTCACCAAATCTGTATCTAATGAGGGGATCAGTGAGGAATTGAGGGAACTCCTCAAATATTGTAGGCAAACATATAGCGATTTTAGTATTTTTAGTAACAAGTCTAGCATTTGCATTCAGAAAGTATCATTTGGTGTGGTGGAACTGAAGATGAAGACCACAGATGGCCACCGGAACTCCTCAATGGTACCGATTTCAAGGGTGGCGATAAGATATCTCGATTAAGATAGTTGAGCGACTACCTACAACAAATAATATTTACTTGTTGAAATATGACTATGAATTTCCCGCGGCGTTGCTTGCGGCGCGCTTGATATAAGTTAAAGTTTCATTTTAACTAAGAAGTGGGACTACGTAACAGCGTATTATGATCACTAAAAAGTATAAAATAAAATAAATGTTTTAAAAAACAAAAAACCGCCTTCAGAAACGCAAAAAATAACTTCTTTAAAATTGTAGGCACCTAATAGGTTAGTCCAACTGAAGTCGGCGTCCACAACATTTTCAACAAAAAGCCGACATCAGTTGGACTAACCTATTAGGTGCCTACAATTTTAAAGAAGTTATTTTTTGCGTTTTTGAAGGCGGTTTTTTGTTTTTTATTTATTAAAGGTTCGCCAACAGATACAACACTACACTTCAGAAATTAATCAGAAGGTACGCAAAGTTATTAAACAAACAGCATCCGTACTCATCACTCTGAATGCGGGTTTGTATTATATGATCCTCATACGTCATCTGCTAGCTAGGTACCTAAGAACAGAAGGAACTGTTATAATAAATAACAACCGAGACTTTATTGCCATCAAGTAACAGTCACACAGTAAATAAACCTCGAGTCATAATTACAGTTCGATTCCTTCATCTCCAATTACAACAGCTCTTCCATTCAGTCCACAGAGACGGGGCACAAAAGGTCGAGAGAGTTAAAGGTCTTCCGCGTGTTACTGTAAAGTATTATTTGCTATGAAAATGTACGCAGTCTGTAGAAGTAGTCGGAGCGGAGATGGCGGGGAAGACGTCACTCGTCGTGGAGGATGTGCTCACCGACGCCCAGCTGAGTGAGGTGGTGCAGAAGTGCGTCGGGGAGACGGCGCGCTGGCGCCTGCTGGCCGCCGCGCTGCGGCCGGCCGCGGCGGGCGTCGCCGGCTTCCTCGGCGACCACTTCCGCCTCGCCCTCACAGTCGTCGTCAACGACCGAGTACTCAAGATCCCTCTATTTGTCAAATGCCTGCCGCTCACCAATTTGCCAAAAGCTGAATTTATTGCTAGCAATAATATCTTCAAAAGAGAACACGTGATGTTTAAGCTGATGGAAGAATTGGAAACAGGTGGTAGGCGTATTATTTTTACTCAACGTTTTTAGGGGGGACAGTGTGTTTTTCGTTGAATTTAAAATAATTAACCAAATATCTCAAAAATAAATGCTTTCTGCTTATTTAAGAGTTTACAAATGATATAATATGTTAGGTTAAAATAAGAATGGGAATATACATAATATGTTAAAATTCCACATTATGTACATGACATTATCAAAATTATGCAGTCGGGTTTTTAAACCTTAGGTTAAATAATACTTTGTTCGTTAACCGAAGCTGATCCTCGTTCCCGTCTGCAGGTCCCAATCCGTGGCACGCGCAAGCTTACCTGTACAGCGACACGCTGCTGGTGACGGGCGACCTGGCCGCGCGGGGCTACCGCAACCGCGACCAGCTGGAGCCCTTTGACCTGGCGCATGCGCGCGCCGCGCTCGCCGCCGTCGCGCGCTTCCACGCCGCCACCGCCAATCACGAGGCGCGCCGACGCCGGGCGCTCGCCCGCCCCTACCGCCTCGCCGAGGAGTTCGGAGAAGTCATCGCAGAAGCTATCTAAAAGGACGCGCCCTGGATGCGCGCGGCCGCCAAGCTCACAGCCAACTTTATCCGGGAATTTTCAGACAAGTATAAGACTATCCCCGATTTAGAATCAAAACTACTTAAACAGTACTTGGAGGGGTGCGCCGATTTGACGGAGGCAAAGGACAGTTTCAACGTTGCGCTGCATAAAGATCTTTGGGGGAATAATATCATGTTCAAATACGAGGACGGCGTCCCGACCACGGCGGTCCTGGTGGACTTCCAATGTATTCGCTATGCGCCGCCCGCGTTCGACGTCATGCTCTTTTGGTACGTGACTACATCGCGGAGTTTCCGAACCCAGCACGAGGATGAAATCCTTCGGTACTACTTCGTAGTGTTCATGGATTTGGTGGATGGGAATACTAAGCTAATATTGAGAGGTTTACGTTATGATTACGAGGAGTTCTTGCGATGGGTTGCGAGGAGCCGGCGGTTCGGGGTGCTGGCTGCGACCGTGCTGTACCCGTACGCTCTGCTTGGCCAGCGCACGGGAGCTGTTCGACGACCCGGCCACATTTGCGCAGCGGTTCAACGTGGACCGGTCGGCACCGGTGCTGGCGCACGCGCGCCACCAGCCCGCGTACCTGCGGCGACTGCTCGAGGTCGGCGAAGAGTTCGTCGAGCGGTTTCTGCTCGCGTAGCAGGTGGTATAGAACTTGTGGCAGCCGCTGGTTCTAGTAAAAATATAACAATTGAGAAGGGTCAAAAATGTGTTCTAACGTGATTTAACTCCTTTAGTTGACATGCATCATTTACAGAATTATTTTGATTTAAGTTTTTTTTTTTTCATCAGCCAAGAGCGATTTGATCTTATATTTGACATTACCGGCAATGAAATAATTGACAATATTTATAAACAAATGTGTTTTTTTGTATGGCTTCGATGGCTCTGCTATCATTTATGACCACAGGGGGACCCAGAGAAAAAGGGTAAAAGTCGGCGTAAATCATGATAAAAAAGGGTATATCATAGACGGAGTATACTGGGCTTAAACCCTTTTTTACTTGATCTTCAGAAGACATGCACTTTTTCACTAGAGTCGATCTACGGCTCGTAAGTAAGGTTGAACCGCTTGTCGAGAGACCTAAATACACCTGTTGATTTGAACAGAAGAATGCTATTCTTAACTCAGTCAAAAGCGCTGATAAAATATTTTTCGACTGCATTTACTATTATTTCATTTTTGTCCAAGCCGTTTGTTTGCTAACTTGGTACTTGACATGAGATATTAGATTTGCTTCTTAGAATTCCTGACCCAAGAGAGTAAGGACGTACTTTGACAAAACAGCGATATAGCAACCCGTCATTACGTGCTCAGATGACTTGATTGCGGCTGCCTGCCTTATTCGCCGTTGCATGTCGATGGCGATGCATATCAGAGCATGGGATTGCACCGCGATGGGAGCATAGATTGTGTCCTAAGCGAAACGCAGTAAGAGCATGTACGCTTCATACACTTATTGCCTTTTGGATTTTATGGTGCTGATGGGGTCAGAGGAGCACATTGCGGGGGTAATGGTGGGTAATCAGAGATCACGCCGGCGGCTGGGACGCCGCGACACCATCGTTGCGAAAGACGTCACTCGAGGACTCTGGGCCGGTTCGATGGACTGATCTTGGTTGATAACTTGAGATGTACGTCTCAAGACACGTCAAAGTTAAATAATTGAAAACTGTCATTCCCGACACCTTTTGAGGCGAACATCTTCTCGACAATTTCTTGTAGTATAATGTAAATGATCATAAGAAATGTTTTTAAAAATTTGCAATTAAATATAAACAAAGCTATTATTTATATGTTTACGTTTGACAGGTTAAAATTCTAACTTTCGAAAACAATGACCTAATCGAGTGTAAATTCATAAAGTTAGACATGCCACCTTTAATGAGGTGTCTACAAACAACTGCAGTAAAAATATCAATTGAAAAGCGAAAATCTAGCTCAACACCCACTCGCAAACTATAGAAAATTGTAAGAGTTGTTATGCAACTTGAATATTGGAAATGGTTTTCAAGGCGGCGAAAAATATAAATAAATAACTAAATATCAGGGGAAAATGTCACACCAATTGACCTAGCCCCAAAATAAGCTCTAGGGTCATGTGGGGTAACTGTGCGCAGCGGGTAAGTGTGCGCAACCCCTTTATTTAGGAATGGGGATGGAGAAGTTTGTGATATGTATAAGCAAATTAAAGATATGTTGGTGTAGAATTAGTTTATGCAAGAAAAACCCCGATGGTATCATTCATTTACCTACTTGAAAAAGAAAATATTCAGAATCCGGTGAAGTAAAGGTAAAATTTGCTGTCATGGCAAAAATTTACACGAGTAAATGAATTTTATTTCGGTCTGTAATGTATTTAAGCCTTGTTTTTTGCATAAAATTTGATGCTATGTTATGTCTCAATAAAGTGAGGTAAGTTTGATCAAAATCAGTCTGCTTAGTATAATAAAAAATCCACAAACTTCGCTTAGCTGCGCACACTTACGTACCCGCAGTATGGGTAAGTGTGCGCATTTTGAGCTGGTTGAATTAAGGCGATTTTTCTTCGAGGTGGCAAGGTTTTATTGATAATTTCTTGATTTAATTATTACATTAACAAATGCTTCGTCAGATACATATTTTCATTTTCCTTTCATGCTTATTGTTTAATTTTGATACTAGTTTGAAAATAAAGTGCGCACAGTTGCCCCACATGACTCTAGGCTTGTACTATGGAGACTTGACGGGAACGATATGCTTACTTAGATAGATAAATACATACTTAAATATATAGAAAACACCCGAGGCTCAGAAACAAATACTCGCGCTCATCACACAAATATTTGCCCATACCAGGGATCGAACCCGGGACCGCTAGCTTCGTAGGCAGGGTCACTACCTACTAGGCTACCGCGTTGTCAATATATTTCGTTATTCATTGCTTGTTGCCGCCTGCAATACCTAATACCTATGTTAAAATCCGTCAAACCGTTTAGGGTGCTTGCCCCGAAAAAGACATACATATATATGCTCTAAAAACATAACCCTCCTTCTAACATTCGAGTAAAGAGTGATGAATTCGTCTCTAAATTCGCTTCTAGTATATAAATGTTTGTATGTTCTATCCTTTTACTTTATAGTTGTATCGATTAAAATGTTCGATTATATTTGTTGTGTTGCAGTGTGTTTTTGTCAAATAAATGTTGTGAGTTTGAGTTTTGAGTTTGAATTGATGTTATATTTGTTCAAACGAAACATTCGCACATTTATAAGTTAAACGTTGAGTCGCCGCGGTACCGCAGAAAGTGAGTAATCAAATTTTAAGTTCATTAAGTACTTGTGATTTTACGCGTCACTTGGACAAAGTTCTAAGAGCTTATCAATTATTCACCTTAACGGTATGTACATGAAACCCCGCCGATGCATGTAGGTAATATAGAGCCAAAGCAAGGAGCTCATAAATTGTCGCATCTAAATGGAATCCACCACAATTATTTTTGAACTTTATGGTCATTATAAAATCATTTTGGGAAATGGGCTCAGGGTTGGCAGTATGTTCGCAATTCGCGTTCGCTTGAGATCTTCTCTTGATTAAGTAAGTAAGTATTTAATCACAAAAACAGGAGAACATAATACGATTATACAAAATATAAAAAGTCAACTTATTTTATTTTTTATCGTCTTTTCCCAAAAGGGATTGTTTATAATTTAGTACCTTTATTAATTACAAAATTATTTTAAAGAAAGCCGTCCTTTCTTTTAGCCCTTTAAAATATGGTACTTTCCCTCCCAAGTTAAGCTACTGCTGGAAGGATGCCCGAGCGATCGCTGCGGTTGAGAGGTGTTGGCTCGCAGGAGGCCGATGAAGGCTGTATTGCAAATACTCCACGAACGTTTTGGACAGATCTGCAGGCGAAGGTCGCTGTGGTTGCCAATTTACATCCATATGGGTATTTAATATTGGAATGAGTCTTTGAGTCGTTGGCCGTCCCGCCCGCACATTGTTCGTTTTTAATGGCGGTTTGCTAATACTGAGCAATGCAGCATTAAGCCATTTTCCTTAAATAGATAATAACGATCTCGAATTAACACAGATGCCTAAATTGATGTCGATATTTATAGAACTGGTTGACTTTGGTACTAATTACGCTTATTACGTTTAAAATGGCTTCCATTAATATAAGTAATATCAGGGGACGATTTCACACAAATTGACCTAGTCCCTAACTAAGCTCTAGGCTTTTACTCATATTATGGGAATGAGACAACGATAAACTTTCTTTTAAAAATAAATGAATACATTATATAGAAAACACCTAAGACTCCGAAACATAATACTCGATCGCGTTCATCACACAATTTTTGGCCTGACCGGGAATCGAACCCAGGTTCGCTAGCTTTCTAGACAGGGTCTTTACCAACTGGGCTAACTGTATCGTCAAATCACAGTACTTAGATATTTTTTTTTAAAGGTATGACAGAGCTTTATTAAAAACTAAGAACTTCCGTCTGAGAGCAACGCTTTCTTCGCGAGATCGAGGTAAGACACTGGATGTAATTTTATTATGAACTCCAAGTGAGAAGACTACGGTGCGACCGACATAAGTTTTAATCAGTTGAATATGAGATAGTAACTAGCAATAGAATTTCCTGTACGTAAGTACAGTGACATAAAAATCCCGTCGGAACAATTGTAACAGCTGATTGTGAAGGAGAGGTGCGCGGACGAGGCGGTTCCCACGGTGCGCGCGGCTTTCCTCTCGTTGACCAATTAGTCCCAGCCGGCTCCGAGCAAATCGACCACTTCACGACATTACCCGTGTTCTTGTTTTAAACTGAGAGCTCCGTAGAAATTGAAAAGAGGCCGTGAAAGTGTTTTCAGCGACGATTGAAATATCTGCAATTTATTTATTTGTTTAAATACTTTATTGCATAAATTTAAAGTAAAATTTAAGTTTTGTAACACTTTACGATGTTAATTCTTGCAAGGTTTGGCGCGACCACTCCTGTCCTGAGGCTTGCGCCAACCCGCTCTCCAGGGCCTCTATTCTAGGCGATAAAAACCATATAGTCTTTGACATAGTTATGGTATTATTTTTAACTCGGCTACCATTACTGTCAAGTAAATATATAATTATAGTATTTGAGAAGTTCCCTCAATTTCTCATGGATCCCCTCATCAGATACAAATTTGGTGACGAAAAAAAACTTTCAATATTGGTCCACAATCGGTGAATATACACAAAAAACTTACACGCAGCCGAACATAGAACTCTGTATGATAATTTTAAAGTTCAATATAATCGGTCCCCCAAATCTTAAAATTGTCTGTATGTCTGACCGTAGACGCAGGCCTTTGTCGAATTTACCGAATTCAATTTGATGAACTCGGTCTGCTACAGCCTGGCTTGGTCGGGGTGGACCGCTTGTCAGCTAGAACGGGAACTTTGTTGATCTGCTATTGTCTTGATGCCACAAGTTCAGCCGCACCTCTCCTGCTCTACCATGCCCTGGACCCATTAAACATCGCGGTTACGAGTGCAACCTCGTGCGGGGTCCGTCCGGATCGCTACCACCCATCTTACCCTTTAACCTACTATCGAGCAGAATTCCATTGAAATTACTAGCATTGAAGCATTCCATCTTAGTGCTCAGGGTTGGCAGCACTTTTACTGTTTTATGATTGTATTCTTGAGAATGCAAGTGTCTGTGAGGGGAGCGCCAAAGTTCAAATAAAATTGCTACTCCTATTATGTGAATTCCGAAAATGAAAGGGCATTGGGTAAATTTGTTTGAAGAATATTGTCATTTTTTTTTCAGCGGCCACGGATGATTTTTACATAGTTATTTAGAGGACCTCTAAATACACATAGATATATATAATTTATGGCGGTAAATAATATCGGAGCGGAGATTTTAAAGATTTAAGTATTCAGTTTTTAGTACAAAAGTGCGCCCAAGTATGAATATTTAAATATCTCGGCTCCGATGCACTTAAGAGTATTACATTACATAACAAAATATGTTTATTTTTAATAATTCTATCATAATTTACCACTTTTATGAATGGCCGCTCACCTTGAAAATATATGAATTTTACAAATGACAATACTTTTACCCAAACCCCTTTTTGTACCGCTGGAATCGTAAACTTTTCAGAAGTTCTGAAATATTCAATGTGAATGATAAGACTAGGTTAGGTTAGGTTCGATTTATAAAAATCCTGAAAATGTAATAGTTGCTGAAAAAAGTACGTTAGGAGTTGCGATGATTAGGACTTACAAATCGTTATGACTTATGAGTAATAATAATTAGGTGAAACAATATGGACCCGTCTATGAGTCTCATACCCCCCTTAACGTATCCCTATGGTCCTGTTCGCGGCCGGCCCGGCTCACTCTGTCGTTTTTGATCTGTTTAAATTAAAATGGTAACTTTGTTGATGACAGGCCACTGATCCCACGACAACGAGTAAACTTGCTTTTTCACCGGCGACGCTAGGCTAGTCGAGGCGAGGCAAGGCAAGGCAAGGCAAGGCGAGGCGAGGCGAAGCGAGGCGAGACGAGACGAGACGAGAATTGAATTTTGTTTTAAAACAACCAGTTTCATTGAAATTTCAATTACAAATTCAATTTCTCGTCTCGCTTCGTCTCGCCTCGCCTCACCTTGCCGGTGGAAAAGCACGTTAAGGCTGCTGCGCAGCACCGTACTTACTGTGCTTTGCCAGGCAATGACGGTAGGTAGGAAATAGGAATTAAATTTTGGCCAATGTATCTTAGGGAAAGGTTTGGCCGGAGCTCTCGATTCCTGTTCAGTCGGCTTCAGTCAAGGCGGCCACGATGGCCAACCTTTGTAGAGAATACACCTCAAGAAGAAGATACCTTCTATCTACAAAATTTGTTATACCATGACCTAATGTGATCTCGCGAGCTGATCGCCGCCTCGAGCCGAGGATGCGGTAAATAGCTGTGCGCCGGCGCAGGTGGCCAGTCCCGCGCCGCGCGCCGCCATCGACGCACGCGCCACGAGTCCCGACGCGACACGAGTGACATCACGAGCATCATGCGGACGGCCGTTGTGGTTGCCCTGGTTCTGTGCCTGGGTGAGTACTCGTTTTAAATAAAATTGAAATAAATATAAAAAATAGAGTTAATTAAAATAATTATAGCCATGGATGAAACACATTTTATTCACGACATTTGCATCGCTAACTAAGCTCACGCGCGCGGAGGAAAACATTGCAACTTGTCGAGCAAATCTCTTTTAGTCTCCTATCCGAGCCAGGCGCGCGGGTCGTCGACCCTTCCTTGTCGTGGCGGGAGGAGGGTCAAATAGGGGTATATTTTCTTCATATTTTCGTAAAGGAATTTTCCGCGAAAGCTCATTACTACAAAAAGATTAATGCCTAGGCCCGTAATGATTTTGTCTGGAGGTTGTTGTGACTAATCAGCGTCTACGCATTATAAACCTCGGTTACTATATTTTAGGATTCATCTTATCTCGACTAAATATAGCGAGTAAAGTGCCCGGTTACTGAGTGACTTGCCCAGTTCTTCACATTAGTTTGTCCGAGTAAGACGAGAGCGAGTTCTGCAGTTAAGATAATCTCGATCTAAATCGGCCGATGTTCTGTTCTGATAACTCTTTACTTTCAAGAGAAAGCTTTAAGTTAACTTGTCGACGATCGGCATACACAAGCAGCCAGAATAAAATACTCTCCTCAGGCTAATTTAAACTTAGTACCTACTCGTAAATGCTCTCTCTGCTTTAAGGATAAGTTAACTACGTGGCCTTCAGAAGTAATTTAAAGCATAAATAATTGAATATACTCACGCCGCGACGACCAGAGGGCCTAGACAAGATGCATTCGGACTTCGTTATCGTTATCCTAAATGCACAGGATTGACGTAAGCTGTCAGACGGTCGCGTCGGTCGCCTACGTCCATTCCATATATTTTGTCACTTTTCGAAATTTGATTTCGTTTTATATGTTTTGCTAACCTAGTACCTACAATATTCCTATTTGATCTTCATCGTCAAAACTTCCAAAGCCAATAAGTCGGCGCTCCCCCGACACGCCGGCCGCAGCGCTGGCCGGCAGCTAGAGTTCGCGATAGTTGCACGCGGCGTCCATCCCTCGGGCATTATCATTAGTCTGTGCTGCAGCGCACAGACTACTCGTGGATCGGTTTCGGAACTAATAACGTATGGCAGTAATTACTTCCCCTTTGCTAAAACTTAGCCAGCTCCATTCAATGGAGTTGACGTCACGCAAATGCATCATAATCTTTAATAGCTTATAATATTAATATAATTGCTTGTATCACGAGCACAGTTTTGGCGTTCGATTACCATTAATACAAAATTTGGTTCATTCAGGGTTACTCGTTATTTTTCTATTTGCGTCTATAGGCATAAGTCACCAAATACTTAAAAGTAGCTCACTCCTAAATAAGGCGACACTGGTGTTTGACACAAACATAGACATAAGTGTCACGCTGCAATCAGTCACTGGCACTTGTGCGTGGACGATGTACGCACACTGTGAAACTTAGTGTCAAGTGTTAGTATCACCGTGTACGTTTCCCTGAACAACTGCGATCTTCGTATGCAGCGTTAGAGTCTCGGTGCTCGTGTGACACTGAATTATTGTTGCGACTGTCTACTGGGCACGCGGGTCACCTACACACGGCAACACGATATCTAAGCTGATTTAGCTGTATTTCTGCTATTTGCAATCGAAATATATTTGTCATCAGACGTCAGTAGGTTTACCCATTTGGTGTGTTGTTTCTCCTCGGTATGCATGTTGGCCGCAGTGGGTCAGCCGGCCAGGTCGCCGGTCGCGTTATTAGAATAAAACAACCGCTCCTCGGAATGTTGGCGCCGGCGCGACACAAGCGAAAAGATATAAGTGCAAAATCAGATTTAATCTAAACTCGGGGCCCTCACGACAAGCCTGAATTAAGAATGCAATGTGTTTATGAGTAAGGTGCAAAAATAAAAGTAAAAAATACATAAGATCTCTCCGTCCTGATAAGTACATGGCGTCATGAAAGTTGAAATAAGTGAAAAATTTTACTTGATTATTTTTATTTGTGAATGTTCGAGGTGCAAAAGAGTTCCTGTCGACTGGTTTTTTATAAGGAAAGGTCAAAATGCGGACATGAAGTCTCCAAGTATTTCTCGGAATAGGGTTATTAAACATTATTCTACTTTTAGATTTTTTAAATATCTTATTTTAATCTTTTGTAAATTGTATGAATCTCAATCTTTTCCGATTAGTAGACATTAACGTTTCTAAACTTTAAAACACTAGAAAAGAAAATATAACGTTACTGATAAACAAAGCAACTTAGTGTAGTCAGTCAGTCTTCCCAAAATCCCCTTCATACCTCTGATTTAACCCCCGTCAGCTTTCATGGATACAGTGTGATCTGCCAACGTCGCGCTCCGTGTAGTGGCGTCCCAAAATAATACCGTTTTTGGTTTATACGTGTACTCATCTCGTGAGTCTCAAGCAGGCGGCGGCGGTGAGGCAACGGACACTTGCGCAAGACTCGATCAAACGCTTAATTTTGGAATGGCGCAACATCGCAGACGTCTGCACTAATGTAACTGGTCCTGCGCTACACTGAAGCAGAAAAAAGATAATAAACGAGGGCGGGAGGCGACCGGTCAACTCGGGCTCTGACGGCTTTCAATTTTACTTCCGTCTAAGTCCGCGGTCTCAAGATTTTTGCAAGGCTGCAATTTTGAGATTGTAAAGTCTTCTTACCATTAGGTCACCTGGGTGTAAAAATAACTTATTTATTTGTGCGGAATCAGTCGATACCAGAGCTTCAAAATTCATGTTTTGAAGGATCAAATGGATACTAAATCAGAAGAAAAAGTAAATGAAGAAGAAAAACATTTAATCACACCAATAATACTCATAATTACAACATAAAAATAAGGAGACGACAAACAAAAACAGACTGCGGTTGTTCTTAGCCAATGATAGAGCCTATCCTCTTGCCACAATAAAATCAATACAAACTAATACAAAGTCAATAGACGTGAGGACCCATTCTCACGTCTATTGACAACGAATGTTGTGGCCGCTATATCCGACAACAACGTTATGTGAACGGCGTGCAAACGAGAGCGTAACTTTGGGTTTGCGTTTGATTTACATGCTTTATGAAAATAACAGGTACCTACCTAGTCAATTATTTTAAAGAAAGTGATCAAACCGGTAGCTAGTAGCCTATCATATCCACCAATTCACATCGCTTCGTTCACACGTGCTGTCGCCATGTTGTCATTATATCCGGCGTTTACCGCGGCGGAGTACCCGAGTCTTAAACGCTCGCCGCTCTGAAGCTAATGAACCAGTAAATTGGCAAAAAACGACGGATTTTGTCGCCTTCTCTAATCGCGGTCGGTGTTATTAGGCGACAATGCCGGCGGCCGCGGCTGCTTTGTGCTGATTGCGGCAGATTAGGCGTCGCAGAAGAGTTTGATTTGATTAGTACTTTCTAACTTTATTCAATCAATACTAAACAAGAGAGTGGTTAATGGTTGATTTTCAGGAAGGTCAGGGTGCTTCCAAATTTAGAATAATTGTTTATCATCTAAGTTAAGCTAAGGTAAACCCTGTGGCCTTCAGTTCGTCGTTTGACCTTGTAATTGGAGGCTGCTACTCCAGAACTCTTTGGCTCAATCAATATTCATTTCTAAGAGCAACCTGACCATGCCACTGGCTCTTAAGTTAAGCTTTTTTTTAAGCTTTGTCTTAATTTCTTTTTACTTATATCTTTAGTTCTTATTCTATCCTTCCTTTTTATGACTAGGAGAAGGCAAACGTGCACGCAGGCCACTTGAAGGTAAGTGGGATCTGAGACCCGTACACATTTGCATTCTCAAGACAGTGTAAAGAAAGCAATCCTAAGTCCACAAATACGTTGCCGACCCTGAGGACTACGATGAAATGCCCACAACCCAAAACCCTTTGTGTGACCAATGATACCAAAAAAAACCAAATCCATCCATATCCATACTAATATTATAAATGTGAAAGTGTGTATGTTTGTCCGTCTTTCACGCTTCAACCACTGAACGGATCGAGATGAAACTTGACACACATATTGGATAGGTCCTGGAATAGGACATAGGATAATTGATATACCGGAAAAATTGACAGTTTCCCAGGGAGCAGCGGTAAACGACTTCTACGCGGACGGAGTCGCGGGCGAAAGCTAGTACTAGAATAAATGTGGTGTACCACAAACTGCATCTATTTTAATTACTCAGCACTGGGCTTGTCAACATAGTGGCGAGGCAGGCTCTAGCCCGCTGCAGCTAGTGCTGTCACTGTTGTGCAACCCGGGTGAAGCCGGTGCATAGCTGATTCATTCACTTTATATTCGAGAATAAATTAAGGATTACAACATATGCTCCAAGGAACGTAAATTTATTACGAAAACTATGCTGACTAATAGAATAGATAAAAATAATCTAGCTGTGTCAATTGCAAACCCCCAAAGCCTATTCGACGTTGTATATCGGGCGACCACGACATTGTGCGATGGCGACGAGTGGCAAGCTGTGCTCGTGCCTAAATATACTGGCCCGCAAAACTAATCATCATACTTTTAATACTACGTAGTATTAAAAGTGTGCTACTTAGTTTTGCGGGCCAGTGTATGTCACGTGCAATAAATCACTTTCATCCCTAGGTTAACAATCAACTACTGTAGAGGCTGACCGCTCATCGCCACCGAGATGCCGCCGTCTCAATCGTCGACGCGTCGACTATTTTGATTCTGATCGCTCTAATGGCTGTCCCAGATCTTGACGTAAATATTAAGAGACAAGAAGCACTGAATCAGTTCCGTCGCTTTCTTCCTTTTCCTTAATGGCACGCCATGGTAGGGAAATCAAAATAATACAGGACACGGTCACAAACAATACTGATTAAGAGTCACGCAAAAGAAGTCCTTGAGTGTTAGCAGTCAGCTAACTTTTTGTCTCGTTTTTTTGCGATGATTTAACACTCTTTTTTTACTTGTCATTTACCTATCAAACACCTATCAAGCTCCCAGCGCGCGAGTTCGTCTCATGCATCAGCTATCCAGGTTTCCACACGCAAAACAATTTTTGCAATCTCACGTAATTTAAGTGACACCACTCACTGTGATTGAATAAATAGCGCTTGGAATAGATCCCGCGGCTCTCACTTGCCATTTTCCAGATTTCCTTTACGCACTGTTTCTCAGAACTGTGTGTTGGTCTGTCCGTCCGTAGAAAGCTCCCTAACAAAGACAGTGATGACCGTCATTGTCGTGCGAGCGCTTTCTCGAGTATTCAGATTAGAAATTTATAAAACGATATATTTAAACTATGCTTTCTTGCTGCGGCTTCGAATATTGCTCGATTTAAACGACTGTGTCGAGGAAAGGAGGGCAATGTCTACGCATGCGCGGTCTATTGTGTACGAAGTCAGAAATAGTGGTTTCAATCCCCGTGTGTGGATTCCATTACTTTAAGGCCCTCATTGTATGTATGCCTTCGTTTGGGATGTTATTATTTTCCTGTATTTTTTTTAACGAATACTAGTACGAATATAAGCGGCAATCATTTTAACATTTATTCACAAGAATTGATATAGTTTTGCATAAAAAACAAATATATCGAAAAGAAAGGCAATATGCATAATGTATAAATACGAGTAGGTACAGTGTCTTCTTCTTCCAGTGCCTCTTGTCACTTGTTGCTAAATTGTCATAACTTGTGCAAACCTTTTAGAAAAAAAAACATACTATTTTGCATAATTTAAAAGAACTACTCGCTCAATTTGCTTTTTGCCATGGCTTAACAGCGGGTCTTGTGGCGCAGAATGTAAAGCAATTAAATATTTCTCTAATAACGGTTAATGATATCACGGCAGCCGAACTTCACGCTTGCTTACCGAGAACAATTACACCTTGTTGTTAATTGTTCTGGTCGGAGACGCCGCTAATGACCAATCACTGTTCTCGCATTAGACAACAATTATATCCAAATTCAATACGCAGTTTGTTCAAAACAGTCTCCGATGATGAACTAGTTTGACAAAATGTAAATATAAATATTAGCGCCCTCGGCTTGGTGTGCATTGTCTTATATAATAGTCCATTGTTGATTATAATTTTAAACCTTAGATCATTTCGACTGATTTAAAAATAACGCATACGTTGAGGTTAACGTATTGTTGTGTGTGATACCGATGACGGTCGTCGCGTCATTCAAATAAGTCCTGGGAATGTCCCCGAGGCTGAATGGCGCGATACCACTGATAATTGCGCAGTGGTAGTACCGCCTGCCGCCGCCGAGGGTCGTCAATGTAAGCGCAGCAAGGCAAGCTTTGTGAAACGAACACGAACGTTCGTTAGAACCCTATGGGTGCTCCATCTCATCATCACGCCCTTCCCCCGTCTCAATTATCGGGGGTCGGCGTAGCACGTTGACAATACGATAACATGTCAAAAGTAATATGGTTTTTCGGAGTAGAATAGAGCCCCTGTTACTGTGACCTTGTATAGCTATAATTAAAGCCGTGCTGAAGTTTATGAATGGGCGAACGGGATCGTAAAAGACAAAGTTAATATATTCAAATTTCTGCAATCGCCCGTTGTGATAAACAACTGCGTGTGAGACCGCGGCGCGGCGCGGCGCGGCGCGGGGGCGAGGAGCTGCTGAGGCACCGTAGCTTCTTGGAATGTGTAGTTTAAGTCAAAAGTGGGAAACATTCATATTAAAATAAAAACATCACTCTCTCTCGGGTGAAGCCAACGTTGTAATCGAATTGTGCGGTCGGCCTTGTCAGTAGCTGCATTTATTAGTGCTTTGTCACTTTAACGTCATGTTTGAACTGCTGTACTAATTTGACAAAGGCAATAAAGCGACAATGCACCAAGATGAGCATATTATTATTATACATATACATAAAATACACTCACGCCTTCATTTCCAGAGTGGTACACGCAGAGCTACAGAATTACCAACAAGTATAAAAAAATATTGTTAATTCTGTAACCACATTTTGCATCAGATCAGGCTTACATGTTTTTACCAGTGTATATTAGTGACAGGTTGCAAGCTCATCGCCTAACAATAATACAAGCCTTCATTCCCTCACTCGCCTCTTACAACTTCCACTCTCTTCCTTCTTCTCCTACTCTTATGCTTTATTATTATTTTAAACATTATAAAGTAAAACAACATTGCAATGACTGCCCTAATGCAGTGTTTGTTGTTTATGTGTTTAAAATTAGACAATTCAACCTTCCTTTTTTGACTCATGATTGCTAATAATACCAAGATCAAAAAACTGTTAGAACAAGAAACGCAAATGCGTAGTGTTTACTTCTCGCAGGGACGGGGGAGGGCGGGGCGCGGCGCGGGGCGGGGAGGGCGCGGGAGTGGGTCAGCACAACGGTACCCGCGCACTGCCATCATCCCGCGGCGTTGCTCGTATAATTAACCTGTGTATATTGATTAGATTTAACCCGCAACTTCCATCAATCAAGTTCAATTTGGCGTAGTTTCTTCATTGAGAACTGTTTGTTTAGAACAGTACTTATCTTATGTCTGTGCGTATGTCAAATCTAACTCAATTCAGGTCGCCATGTAGCGCGGTCGATACATTCATTCATTCATTCATATTTGACGACGTGTTTAGTCTAGTTATACATATATTATTTACTTATTTATTTAATCTTTATTGTACAAAAATAAGTACAATTGGCGGACCTAATGCCTAATGGCATTCTCTACCAGTCGACCAAATAACTAATCAGAAATTTACATTGTGGGTGCACAGAAAAAGAAGACAGACAGAGGTAAAACTAAAAACTTCAAACATAATTATCCTAATTATTGCTAATAAATTCGTTATACATAGTATATAGTATTAGCAAATATTTGTGTGATGAGCTCGAGTATTTATTTCAGAGTCTTGGATGTTTTCTATGGACTTAAGTAGTCATTTCCCTAGTTAAGTTGGTTCCGTGGTCTTGTACACACAATACAAGCCTTGAGCTTAGTTTGAGGGACTAGGTCTATGTGTGTGAGATTGTTCCATGATGTTTATATATTTATTTTATTCTGATATCTAAGCACCCATACTTCCTCCTGATCCTTGTTTTCATATTCAAAATATAGTATGTATGTATGTATACTCTTTATTGTACAAGAATAAAAAAGAAACACAAAACACAGGTGATATTACAAAAATTAAGTACAAAGGCGAACTTATCCCTTTAAGGGTTCCTTTATAGTATGTACGCATAGGATTTTTTTTAGTTTCGTAGGATATTAATAACTATAACAATAAATGCATAAAATTAGTCAAACGCTACCTTATACAGTGTGTCTCTCGAATAACACACGCTCTCATATTTCAAAGTTTGGTATAGGTATTTGTCATTACCATGAATGCTCAAACGCCACCAATTTGCTCTCAAAAATGCCAATTCGTGCTTCTGAGGACCTTCAAGTCTAGTTTCAGGTAGAGCTCGGCCATAGCTAATCATAACGACTGCGCCTCGCCGCGGCCACATTCAACGACTTGGTTTTTACTGCCACACTAGCTGCGGCAAAAACTGCTGACTTATAGAGGACAAACGCAAAAACAATACACTTTAATTAACAAAGTGAACTTAAACTTTAAACTGACGGAATATAGTTCAAAATAGTGTAGGTTTTTGCTAAGGGTTAAATCGTTTTTGCTCGGTACGCGCCGTACGTTAGACATCAACGCGCGCGGAAAAACTTCTTGAAAACTTAGTTGTTTTTTATATTTGTTTGAAAAGTTCTTTGTTAAACAGTTACCATTAATGACCAGCCAACGGTAGCAATTTTTCGACGAAAGTATGTCATGGATATGATTATATTTAAATTTCGTGCACATTTTATACAGTGTGTGACATCCATGAGAACATAAATTTTAAGTAACGATAGCTTTAAGTGTTGTGAACCGTTAAAAAAGGAATGAAGTTAATAGCTCCAATAAATTTAGTGTAATTCATTTTTAAAGGGTCCATCGAGCAGCAATGTACAACATCTAAGTTACTTGCAAGTTAATTGAGGGATAATTGAGCTATGTTTGATACATTGCGCGACGAATTAGTTAGCATGAAACAAAAAGTACAACTTATGTTAACAATACACAATCATGGTTTTATGTTAATTAGGATGCATATTAAAATATATGTTCGTATGGATGTCACATACTGTATAGTAAAATGTATGCAATTCTATTGTTTTAACATGTCTTAAACGATGCAATATCGGTTTACAACTACGCACCTCTCACTGTTGATGTAGAAAGGTCGTTTATGTAAATGGTTCCTCAATATTAAAAGGAACGATTGACAGTATCAAACAGAAAAAATATGAAGATTTACTATAACAAAATAAATTCAGTGAGTTTTTAACAATATAAGTATGGTTTTATTTTTAACAACACTGACTTATCCATGTTAGTCATTACGTTTGACGTTAAAGTGACATAAAATGCTACCGGTCGCCGATCATTAGCTACTACTACACTACGGCCTTGACCACCATTTCGTTGAGAGAAGGTCGGTGCCCAGCAGTGGGATATACCATAGTATACTGGCCTGAGATTCTAAGGGGTAAAACCTTCTTGCTTCTGGGCCTCTATTCTAGGCAGTAAAAACCATATTGTCTTTGATCTGTTATGGTATTGTTTTTAACTCGGCCTCCATTACTGTCAAGGAAATGAGCTATCAAAACGATGACAATACGATAACAGGTCAAAAACGACATCGTTCGTACTGTGTTGAATAGAGGCCCTGACCTATTTCCAACATTCTGATAGCTCTTATTATATTAGACAGTTAAAAAGCGATATGGTTATACTGTGTAGAATAGGGCCCTTGGTCGATTAGTTATTTGATACACGCCTTTTAGCGAGGCTCATAAATAGTATCTTAACCGAAAATGCCTTTTAAAAGAACAACCTCCGACGCGTTTTCTGAAAATCAAGAATTTTCAATAAAGGTTACCAGAGAAATTTGCTATACAGATTTGAATGACTACTTTGGGATTTGCATTATCCTTAACTTTCACCGCGTATTTTACCTCATTCGCCCGCTAGCCCACCAAGAAAGTTGTACGAGCAATCTGTTCGCTACATGGCATAAGTACATTATTTTTTAGAAAATCACATTCAATTAATAAAAATAAAAATAAAAGGATTGTGTCATATTACGGATCATCTGTTTGTTTACCTGATTACATTACTGTTTATATGTTTTATGTTACGGCAGTCTCAACAATAGTCGTGATCACACAGTTCAATAAGTCTGTACTCCACATGGCCTTATTCCTATTACAATCCTATTGTTTACTTCTCGGCCTTTACTGGCAAGTTAATAAGAGCTGTCATAACGTTAACTATACGATAACCATAGGTCCGTAGCCGATGTGGAATAGGGCTCAGTTCTTTATCGTGGGTAAAACATGACATGCGAACGATTGAAAAGACTTCATGGATGCCATCATGTTAGACAGGAGACATTTTAGGAGGCTTATAAATAACTAGCTTCTGCCCGCGACTTCGTCCGCGTAGATTTCGACTATCTTTATTTCGTTGAGAACTTAGGGAAGGGTATAAGCTATCTCCATTCCAAATTTCAACCAAAACCGTCCAGCCGTTGCAGCGTGAAGGAGTAACAAACAAAATACACACACACACACACACAAACTATCGCATTTATAATATTAGTAGGATATCTGCAGAGCTTTTATCTTTAAAAATATTTTAGAGCCAATTGAAACACACTCATGAAAATAAATAAGAGGCATTCATGACTCGCGACCCAGCATTATAGCACGACGTTCACCGGGACTCAGCCCATATTCATTAATTAATTTATTCCTTTAACAAATACAAATGTGTCGGAAATATTACAATTAAAATTAAAATGACACAGCAGGGGCTCTACTTGGTATAAGCATATTGATTTTGACAGGTTATCGAATTGTTTATTACTCGACCACCATTAGGCACTGTCAAGAATATAAGAGCTATTATAACGTTAACAATACGATAACCAGTCTAAAGCGATATGGTTTTAACACTGTTGGATAGATTGGCATAAACATTAAATTGGAGATAATGTCTAATGCTATAATATCGACCCCGCAATATAGAGCGATCGTGAAAGTTCATTACTAATCCATTAAAACATGGCGGCGAGAAACCCGCGCCGGCCAAGCGCGATCGGCTTTCATCGATGATGCTGCTCTTACGAGTACTGACTGTAGACACAATGCGGTGGTGCATGTTTACATTCAATTTGGGCCTCTATTGTAGTGAAACGATATTATTTTCAAATAATCCCCATTATTGTCAGGTTAATTAGAGTTATCATAACGTTGAAAATGCGATAACATGTACTGTAGGTACTCGTTACCCAGCGGTATGAACTCCACGACAACACTCGACGCACATCCCGCAGCTCCGCCAGTGTCGTTGCGTCACCGTTTTCTCTGCGGCTGCGCAGGCCGACAGTACATTACATAGTAACGCGACAGATTGCATTGCGCGCGAGCATTGTTTAACATCGCGATGGCAGCGGAAAGTAAGAGTGGTAGCAATATTTTATGTATTTATGTATGTATGTATGTAAAACTTTTGAATGCACTAACTAACAAAGTAACAAACTAGTCTTCAAAAGGTTACGAGTTACGAGTTAAATGTAATAAATGCATTGAATTAGAGGGAGATTATATTGAAAAATAAAAATAGTAAAAAAAATCTGAACATTTTTTTTCTACCTTAGGCTTAGAACTTTTCAGCCGCCCCTCGTATATACCTTATAACGCGAACTCATCTATTTAAGGGATCTCTTCCAGTTAACCTTTAACCGATGATCGATAAATAAAAAATGGATGGCTAAACGTAAAACAGTTAAAGACATAAATAATATTTATTGTGCTAACACTTTATTGTCCATTATTATGTTTCAACTACGAAAAAACACAAAATTAATTATTGTCTTGAGAGTCGGCCAACGCGGTGCTGACGCGAATGTTTCTCTAAATTGTAATCTTTATCTTGAAGTAGCAGGAAAGCGGCTCGAGCAAATTAGGTGCAGTTTGTTCAAATGAGGTGCCTGGACCAAAACATACAATTTAAATTTTTATGTCACTCCAAAACGTAATCATTCTGCAAAGGGGAATATTTTGTAGCAACAATTTTGTTACTGTTTTATCGTCGTTATACATATAATCGTCAAAACTGGTGTGATTATAGCAACCAATTACAAACCCGAAAAACACCGAAGAATAAAAACCGGCCAGTGTGAGTCGGGCCGTACGGAGACCTCAATGCTTGAATCCTACACGCACTTGACCGGTTTTTTTTGTAGTTAACGGATATTGTGTCATGTAATAATATAACTAGAAATGCCCGAGGATGTCTGTTTACGATGTTGTTTAGTATTCCTTGCACCCCGCGCTCCCGGCGCACGACGCCGCGGGCTGCTTCGAGGAGTGGCGGCTGACCTCACCGCCAGGTGGCGCGGCTGGCGATAGCTCCTGCTAATGACTGTAACGTGATCCGGCTGTAAATTATATTGAAAGGCGTGTCTGGCCTCGCCACACATGTTAATGGTTTCTTAATAAGTTCATATTAAAATAATTATTTATTGACATACGATGCCGTCACGACCAAGTGTTGTCGAAACACTCTCCTGTTCACATTTATTGTTTTATGATGATGTTATAAAAAAATGTAGAAGACACACGAACATGCAGTCCGCCCGGGCCTGGACATTTGTCCTCGACATCGCCTCAACAATGTTTACTGTTGTCAACAATTTTCTGTGTCATTAGACATTATGCCTACTCTTACTATCCAATTCTGAATATTGATTTAGAGAATTGGAAGTGTATGGAACTGATATACCTACGAAATTCTCTCGATCAATCTTTGATGACGCGCTGGCCTAGTTGGTAGTGACCCTGCCTACGTAGCTAACGGTCCTGGGTTGTTTATTTGTGTGATGAGCGCGAATATTTGTTCCTGATTCGAATGGATGTTTTCTATGTATTTAAGTATATATTTCTATACATAAGTATGTGTATCGTTGTCTAGTACCCTCATATTTATCTGGCAGCTCACAACAATCCAGTACATTTCCGACAACGATAACGATCTCACCACGCATCTCGTCGAGGGCCTTGACGGTGAGCGTGTCGTGTCGGCTTGTCTCCCTTGTTCATTAATTTCCCTCGTAAAAAGCGTGTGTATGGGTGTAGGTGCAGCCTGAACACTGCGGCCGCGGGTCGCACGCGCATTGTTTTGTTTTTGTCGCTTATTGCGGCGTTATTGGGTCAGACACGGGTTTCAACCGTACTGTTATATCAACAACTTGCAAATAATATTGACAACAGGACCACAGCAGCAAGGGACCTACAGTTTAGTAGAAACGAGTTAAAAGAGTAACCCCTTATTCATAAACGCACAATTATAGCTAAAGTATTCTTTGACCTTGTGACATTTGACTTTGACAGGTAGTGACAAAGCATACTTTAACTATAAAAGGTTTATTGTACGTATATGAATAATGCAGTTTTTGTATACCCATTAATGATGTCTCCTACTTTTGGAGCTGACAACTCTTAAACGGTCCAACCAATTATCGTCCCCGATTGAAGAAAGCTTTCTATTTTAAAAAAACCCGTCCTAATTGGTTCATCGGTTTGGGAGCTGCGATGCCACAAACTGACTCACAAATACGTAAGGTAAACATGCGCACCTCATCCCCTCTGTTTGCGCTAGGGGTCGACAAAGGGTGAGAAAAAGACGTTGTCGAAGCTTCCTTGAGACAGTGTGGGCATGAGCCTTATTAGCGGGATTATACAACACCTAAAGTTTGATGCTGAAATTGACAACGCAGCAATCTGGTTTGAATCCCAGACTTACAGGCGGCCAGTAACGCCTTGTATTAAACTAGTGGCCCGCCCTCGCTTCACTTCGGTTTATGTGAGTTTTCTGTATCACCTTGTATAGCACCTGGTAAGCCAGAATTGATGATACATAAAATCCTTCCTTGGAAAAGCATCTAAATGATGATGACAACCGCATCAAAGTCAGTTGCGTGATTTAGGACGAGTTAGCGAATATAGAAAGACAGAGAGATAAACAGACGCGGAAAGCGACTTTGTGTAATACTATGTAAAATAAAAGAAGAAGACGATTATGTTAGCTCATCGAAAAATGCCCAAGATAAAGCCAGCGCCAACGTCAAGATAAGACGTTGATAAAATCGTTCTTCTAAAATCTTCTTTACGTAAGTAGTATCAAACAAACTCGCCGTCCCCTGTACGAGTATGGACGCTTAGATCTTTCAAAATATGCAACGGATTTTATTACGGTTTTCATCAATAGATAGAGTGATTCAAGAAAAAGTGGTTATCTAAATATATAAAAGAAGAAACTGATTGACATATCAACGCTAAGCCCAAACCGCTGGGTCTAGAGATTCCGAATTTGGCACGTAGGTTCCTTATGAGGTCTAGCCAGGGGTGCACTATTTTACCCACTTAACGGATAAATTTCCAAAAAAGCAATTTTTGGAAATTCATCCGTTAAGTGGGTAAAATAGGGGGGCGCACTCTAGTGTATAATAAATTCTGGATTATGTAAGGGTGTTACACAAAACTCACATATAACGAAGCGAAGTGAGGGCGGGTCGCTAGTGCTTCATAGATAGTAATGCCATAGATCTCAAGATCTTTTGAAAACTGTAACTTTGCTCATAAAATAAGTATTTTCAAATTTTATATGAGCCCGTTATGGTATAGTTCGTTCTGGTTATAGCGAGAACGATAATGCGCACGCGTTCAATAAGTCGTGACGCAATGCGCGCGTTCCCACACCGCATGGGAACCGCGCACAATACGCACTTTATTGCTATCCCACATCTTGTTGCGGCAGTGCTCATACGGAGCCGATAATAGACAAAAGTTTTAGTGAGAAAACCAATTAACTATTAAGACACATAGACTTAAAAATAAAAATTAAAAATATTAATTTGGTAAATTGGTCACACGTATTGAAAGCGTCGTGTGCATACATTTTAGAGAATTTGACTCCTATTAAAATAATATCCTTGGCTATTCAGTCAGTAACACTCAGGGCCTCTACTCTTCTTTGTTTTTATTTCTTACCCCTATTGTAATCGTTTTGTTTACGATTCAGCCGCCTTTACTGTAAAGTTGATAAGAGCTATCATAACGTTTACACATACGACAACACTAGGGCACCAGGGCCATATGCCGAAACGATGGGAGATGGAGCAAGCGCATTTTGGAGTGGCAACCTCGCTCAAAGAGAGAAGTCGGCAGGCCTCCAGCAAGGTGGTCGGATGACATCAGCTCGACCGCAGGCCCAATCTGGGGGAGATCCACCGCAAATCGGGCTCAGTGGAGAAAAATTGGAGATGCGTATGCCCAACGGTGGGCGCATATGAAGAAGAAGAAGAGAGGGCCCCAGCACACAGTTTGCTCCACTCTCCTAGCATGGTCGGGTCCACGAACTTCCGGAAGACTGTGGTTGCGCCACGGGCAGTTGGACTGGCATGTTATTGGCACAGTGGTTGTTAATCTCACGCTGATTTGCGTAACAGTCACAGTTACAGTTAACAGTGACTCGCGTGCGGTGCGGTTGCGTATGAGTTATTATTGTCGTAGCGCGAACACAATGACATGATGTATGTATGGGCAAGTAGCTTACCGATCACTTGGTGCAAACACTTACTCAACACTATATTTAATGCTCGTGGCATTGCTGGCGTTTATGGGCGACGGGGACCGCTCACCATCGGGCAACCCGTCTGCTTTAAAAAACTCTGCTTAAGTGTATAAGGTAATGATCGTGTGTGTATTTGTAATCACACATGAATCATGTTATGTCTTCTGTAATAACGTATAAGGGCCTATTATGGTCGTGTTTATCGATGTGGATAAACGTGGGTAAAGCATCTGTCACTTTCTGACCAGCGGGTAAGTGCGAGAGTGATGGATGCTTTATCCACCGCGATAAAGGCGACCATAATACGGTCCCTGGTCTTACCGTACAAATACATTGCAACATATCTTTGCAATTATTATAATATTTCTATTAAAAAACGAGCTGACTGTTGGTGTTGTACGAATGTCGATCAGTTATCAAATCTTATTTATTTAAACGCCACATTTATTTATCTTAACTTATTTAGGGCCGTTTTGGATTTACTTCAACTCTGTACGATCTTTTGTACAATTACACCTGTTACACATTTAGCTTTTTGACTATGCAGGTTTTTTCACGATATTTAAAAGTAATGATAATGTTACGTACCGAAGAAAAACCCATTGGTTCGGCCATTGCTGGGGCTCGAGCTCGGCAATGCCCTAAGCCATGTTGGTACGCGTATATGGTCCCGTCTCTCATTCGGCGCTATTCTGCTAGCGTATGCTCAGAAGTATTCATACTCTGTACAAATTTCAACTCGCCTACACTATTTCAGACCTCGTTCTTGACTCGGACTGAACGCCCTGGATACCCTATTAGTATCGTTAGCAACTGTGATGGCACGATCCCGTGAGATACGCAACACGATCCGCGTTGTGACGTAGGCGCGCGGCGTGTCGTGCAGGCACTCGCGCGCAGAAAGCGAGAGGGAGAAAGTGCGCGCCATCTGCCGTTTAGGGACGCGCGGGCGCCGGCACACGGTACTGGTTACTACATCACTTCAGTTTTGCACATTACACGTGTTGTTGCTGGCTTGAAGCAAGTAACAAGTGTAATGAACGGCAAACGTATAAAAACCGAGAGAAAATTTTGATACCGTCGTCTACGAGTATTACATACACCACCATCAATGGCGTTTTTTTAAATAAAGCAATTTTAATTGAAGTGACACTCACTATGTTAGCGACGCCGTTTGTCGATATCGGGCCATCTGTCTACCGGGGAACAAAATACCATACATACAATAGACCAAAATCGGGTAACTATGTTTTACTTCTTGGCCTCTTCGGTATTCGAGTGAATAGAAATAGATCACATTAAAGTACTCAAGCACCGAGGTTCTGAAATGACAATAAGATTTAATTTGTTGGCCAAGGTGGTTGATACCACTGACTTACCCACTGACTCTGCCGTTCGCTCTGGTAGCGTTGTCGGGAAAATGACTAGCCTGAAATAAAATTAATTATATTTAATTTATTTATTTACAGATGCGACGGTTAGTTGGAGGTTTGCATGTCTTCTAACCTTTTATGTAGCGACTTTTCATCACTGAGAGATGAGAAGCGAGCATAAACTTTTCTCAAAGGTGGGCAACGCATTTGCGTTTCCTCTCCTGGTGTTGACCCGCTAGATAATTTGCCCCCTCTAGAATTAAAACATAATACAATGTTCATACACACATTAAATCACGCCTGTTTCCCAGAGCGGTAGGCAGAGACCACTTCTTTCCACCTGCTGCAATCCTGACAAATCACTTTTTTACATTTTATTTTTACCAATATTTTATGTGGTTTAAATGGGTGTAATTCGGTTCTCATATAGTCCATGTCCCGGAAAACTTAAAAGCTCACAAAGGGAGAGCCATAAACAACATAAAGGTTAGACCCCGCTGATCAGCCGGGGCCTGTCAGTTCTCTTCCCTCAAAAAATTAAATGAAATAATGCAGTACTGCAAAAGTAATTTTGTCTTCATATATAAATAATAAAAATATTGTTTTTATTCAAATCTTACATTAAGCATCAATTTCCCGTGCTGCTTTCTAAAGGTTATTCAAATTAAAATATCAATTAAATCTAACGGACCATTTTGAGCACATGGCCGTGTGAACTCGTGCGCATATAAGCCTCTATGGCAGTCAAATCACTGCCTTTAAAAACCCGTCGAGTGAAAGTCAATTACTATAATAAGATTAATAAGATCGTGGGCGAATGAAAGCGCGCGCAGGTCTGTGCGCTATGCGATCGGATCAGAAGGACGACTTTCTAATAACGACGTGTGTACTTCGGGATATTTTAAACAATGATGTGCTGCAAATCCATTTAAATGATGCTCCTATCCACCAAGTGAATGCAGTAAAATTCCTCGGTGTTCGTATTGACTCCAGCTCAAACTGGAAAACCGAACTGTCAGCGATCGCAAATTCCGTGAGTTCTGCCTGCTACGCACTAAGAAGCCTTAGAGAGGAGGTAAACATGTCCCAAATCAAAATGGTGTACTATACACTGGTGGAATCGAGATTACGATACAGCATAAAGTTCTGGGGACATAGCTTTAAGTATAATGTTAGCACTGCTTTTGTTGCCCAGAAGAGGGCTATCAGGATTATGGCTAGAATACCTCAGAGTACATCTTGTAAGAAATACTTCTTGGATTTTGAAATTCTCACTGTTCCTTGCCTATACATCCATATAGTTCTCTCTGACCTTATGAAGAATATCAATAACATAGAAACACCCGAAGAGCGAAAAAAGCGATTGGCGACACGGAGAAAAAACTAGGCTTAAAGTATTAAAGCACTCGGCGGGCTACCAGGCAATTGTTCTTTTTAATAAGTTGCCTGTTGAAATGAAGTTGCTTTTAAATATAAATATATTTAAAAATAAGCTTAAAGCATTTTTGATAGGGAAGTGTTTTTACTCAGTTGGGGATTTCTGTACAAATACCGGTAGATTTCCAAATAAGCAGAACAGTGGCATTGCCAAAAAAACTTAATTCTTTAAAATGTGAAGAACACCGAACCTTAAGCCTTATTTCGCAAGCATCTAAAATTTTATTAAAAATAATTCAAAACAGATTGAGACCAATTGCTGAAAACCATTTAAGTTCCGATCAGTATGGTTTTCGACAGAATAAAGGGACTAGAGAAGCTATTTTAGCTCTTAGATTAATAGTTGACAGGCGGTTAGATTTAAATATGGATACACACATAGCATTTGTTGACCTGGAGAAGGCTTTTGATAAAATAGACTGGAAGAAGATGATGTATAGCCTGCGTGGTGTTGGTGTTTGCTACAGGGACCGAAAGATTATTTGCGAACTTTATAAGAACCAGGAGACCATTATAGAAGTTGGAGAGGAAAAAGCAAAAGCAAAGATAAGGCAAGGTGTCAGACAGGGTTGACCACTCTCACCGCTCATATTTAACATTTTTATAGAAGATGCCATAAAAAAGGTAATAGATTCAGATTTGGGGGGAATTAAATTTAATGGACAAAAAATTCACTTCATTAGGTTTGCGGATGATATTGCAGCATTTGCTGAAACCAACAGTCAACTACAAGACCTAGTTGAAAAAATGGAGGAAATTTTCAATCAGTTTGGACTTAAAATTAATAGCAGTAAAACTAAAACTCTTATAACATCTAAACATGCAAAAAAACATAACCCAATCATTCTTAACAATAGTACAATAGAACAAGTAAACAAATTTAAATATTTAGGAAGTTTAATTACCAATGACTCCAGATGCACCGCAGACATCATTCAAAGGATAGCCATGGCTAAAAAAGCCTTCAATAACAAGAAGCATCTATTAAGAACTAAAATATCAAAAAAGGCTAAAAAGCGCTTAATTAAAATCTACATCTGGAGCATTGCGTTGTACGGTAGCGAGACTTGGACACTAACACAGAGAGATAGAGAAAGGTTGGAAGCGTTTGAGATGTGGTGTTGGCGAAGGATGGAAAAAATTAGCTGGACGGAAAAGAAAACCAACGAAGAAGTTTTGAAGATGGTGAACGAGAAAAGACATATTTTAAAAACTATAGAATGTAGAAGAGGAAAGATGATGGGCCACTTGATGCGGCACGATAGTTTCTTTTTGAACATTTTGGAGGGTAAAGTCGAAGGAAAAAGAGGAAGAGGAAGACCTAGGCTCACATACTTTAACCAAATAAGACGGAAGGCGAATGTCGTGTCGTATCAGGAGGTGAAAAGGCTGGCACAGGATAGAGAAAAGTGGCAATTACTCCACCGACAAGAGCCTGGCTCTTAAATTTAATGATGAGGATTTCTGTGAGTCGTGTAATTAATTAATTAATTTATTAAACGAAAAATTTAAAAAATTGCAAACATGTTAAGACTAACTTTTTTTTTTTATATATGGTGAAATTAATGTTTTAAATATTGTGTATTTTTTAATGATCTATTAAGTATGTATTTTAAATTAATTTGTGAACTATGTAATGATAAGATATTTCAAATGCAATGTATATTGTTTCTGAATAAAATGACTATGACTATGACTATTTAGATGCGAGAGATATGGTTTACGATGACAAATGGCCGTTGTTTGTTGTCTGATGATTTTATCTATATTTTAATCGCTCAAATGTTAACTGGAGGAGATCCTTAAAAAGGATAAGCTCGCCTGTATACATACCATTTGTGTTTCTGTTTCTTTTTTCAGTTTGTGCAATAAGGAGCATACATACAAATGGCTGTTTCTTTTCTTTCTTTCTTTTCTTTTCCTGTGAGTAATGTTTTTTAAGCGACCTAGCCCATTGCCATAGCCTATCTAACACCGCCTCGGCAAAATTGGCTCAGTACCACACAAAAAAGTTTAAAACCCGCTTATCTACATATCTATTCTATCAGGCGCTATAAAGATACAGAGAGGAAACAGGACAATCTTGTAACACGACTTTTTGTGGAAAAGGGTAAAAGTACAAGCTAAAGCACGTTTACCATTCATCGCATGCGCGTCGCCGCTCGGTCGTCACATCAGAAAGTGTACGCGCATAACAAGAAAGACACATCACAGCAGCCGCGCCGATGCCGTCCACGTAAATGTCACACTCGTTGGGGAAATAAGTTCTTTCCCACCGCTGCACCGCCCGCAAACTATCAGTCACTCGCGATCTATAGTTTTTTAAAGGGGTTACACCTTGGTTTATTTACAATTCACGTCTGTGTGCGTGAATACCGCCAACATAGAGCTGTTAAGTAATATGCGAAGAGTATCCGATGTATATCGGTAATATGAATATTTGGCCCTTCTGTATTAACTGATGTCAGCCTGATTTGGACATTTTCCTAATAATCATCGAGTAGCCATAATTCTCATAATTTTAACTTCTGTTACCTAAGTAAGCTACTCATTGTCCCTTGACTTCGCAAGCAATTCAAATCTTACAAGTATGACACTACTCTTAAACTAAAACGGTCGTAAATCCAAAGTGTCCTCCGCCTTCACAAGTTCCTGACGTAAAACGAAACGACCACATTTATTTAAATAACCCTTCAACGAATTACCAAGTAAATCTGAATTCTGCGGCAGAATGTACCAGCCGGAGCCAGCGTAAACTGGCCAGTACCATTACACATATAAACACGTGCTAACAGTTGATCCGGTAACTTTTTCTGGTAACTTTCTCGAGGGGTCAGTGGCTGCGACTGCATTCCTCTTCCGAAGACAGGATTTCCTGAGACATCTCTTAATGCGTAACTTGCTACGCAATGTGTTTTTATGAAGATGACATTTCACTTTAACCGTGCGAACATAAACAGTGGATATTTGTTCCGGTTGATATTCCAGTAGTATTTGTTGAGCGTTAGGCATGTCCACAGGAGCTGTATTTTTGCGTAATAACAAGTATTTACTTCGTATAAACTTCAACATACTCGTAGTTAGATCACGTGCTGGCCGTCTAGTATAACAGTAAAAGGACTAATGAAACTATTAACAATAGGGAAGCGATAACGGCTCTATTAAATTACCTCTTAAGCCTTACTAAGGTTTCTCTAAGCTTCAATAACTCGTAATTTTACGTGACTCCCCCGGTGTTGTCTTATCCTCATGGCCGAGGGACGAGAAAGTATAAATTACTATTGACATTTTTATAAGTGAACGGGAGACCTTACGCTGCTACTTGTATACTTTGTTTTATGAATAGCTCGCTTTAACTATTATCATTAGAACAGGGTACTTGTAGTATTATATACATACTCTGTGGTCACCTGTTTTGACAGTGGTTGTTATTGCAGGCGTGAGCGGAGCGGAGCGCTACCTGGGCCGCGGGCTGGGCGCGCTGTCGGCGCTGCAGCACGGCGTGCGCGGACGCGTCTTCGCCGTGGACGCGCGCACCGTCTTCCTGCAGGACTTCCACTACGACGGCGAGGGGCCCGGTGAGCACGACTCTTCTATCTCGTTTACTAAACAAACAAACAGCGCCTTAGGCGTTTTTTTGGGGTTCCGTGCCCGAATCATGCCATCTGTGATGGCACCAATGATGGACACTTTTAGCCGACAGGCACCAGTAATGGACATCTCACTCTTAATTCAAATTTCATACGGTCCGAAATTGATTGTTGCAAAACAAATGAATAACCCTTATCTTCTTTAAAATAAGAATCAAGTGTCCATCGTTGGTCGTTCTTCATCACTGGTCCCGTCAGCCTGGGTAGCGGGTTGTTTTTTTTCAGAATATGTGGTATTACGGCGGATTTACTAACAAATTAATAAATGTTAAGAAAGTTAAATAATAAAGGGGGTCCCGATACAAGAAACGTTTTTTTCAACATATTTTTATTTTTGTTCTATCGTAAAAACACATATAAGCGTTAATTCGGTATGATTATAGTAGACAGACAAAAAACTAATTACGGGAGTAATTTTGTCTCTACCGGTGAGAACCTTTAATTGGCTTGTCGTTATGTAATTTTTTCTATCGTGGTTTGTAAGCTGTTGGATCTCCAATAAATCATAAATAAATAAATAAGTAAAACATGAAATACTACAACATGGTCAACTGTGGGTTGGGCTCGCGCTGATTCAAATTGGAATTTAATACCTGAGTAATACCTACTGTGAGCCCGTGCGGAACCCTCGGTGCGCGAGTCAGACTCGCACTTGACCGGTTTTTACATGCTAGGGACTATGCAGTTGTGCAGCCCTCCGCGTCGAGCACATGTACAGTCGAGTTCATAAATTATGTACACTTTACTACCTTGTCACTTTAAACGCTGTCACAATTCCATGTGTGGCAGTTTAAACATGATATTAACTAGACAAGGTAGTAAAGTGTACATAATTTATGAACTCGAATGTACCTACCATTGCATCGTTTGTTATTGGTTACCTCATAATTAGTTCAATGTTTGTACACAATTGTTATTGAAACGGTTCGTAGATTATCTGCGGATTCAAAACAAAACCATTATCGTTGCGCCGGCGCCGCCTATGCAGGGCCCGGAAACCTGGTTATTTTTTTTAACCAGCTCGAAGAAACGCCATTCATTTCAAACATACCATTTTCATTTCGATTCCGCTCGAATATAATCAATATTATCTCTGTTCTTATTAAAAAGCTTAATAAAACTGTTCCTGCTCGAAATAACCGTTAATTTCGCTCGCTAATTTATTCGCACCGACCACCACCGCCATCGTTTTCTCGTCTTTCCTACTCTATTAGCCAGCTCTTTAGTTGCATTTTTACTAGCTCAGCTTGAAGTCAAGCCGGCCTTATCGTTTTGAAACACCGTAGTTGCCACGCCATCCAACGGCAGGAAGAATCAAAAACAAAAAATACCAGATCAATCCCAGCGATCATAACGCTCGCGAACCGATTCCGCTCCGAGCGAGGGTTTACGAAAGACCTGGTTAAGAACCATAATTTACAGGTATTTTTCGAGCCGTTCCCAAGCCCTGCGCTTATGTGCCTGATAGCTCGTGACCTCTCGAGGCAGCGATTCATTTTGATGTAGTTTCTTATGATTTGGCGTGTGAAGCCTGCACATCAGCTAGAACCTTAATCGTGAATGGGATCTTACCTCTCGTTTCATTTGTACCTATTGCATTTAATTTGATTACACTTTTTTCTAAGTCTAAGTTCCGACATTTTGAACTGTAAATCACAGAAAATTAAGATGAAATATATAATAAAGGTATAAAGATACGCTTCTCGAAAAATCACATTTTCAGCAGAAGTTCGACAGGTTAATGTCGATGTCGATCAAAATGGTTTTTGAATGCATTTCGTGTTCCTATTCTTGAAGTCGAAACATATTTTGTCAGAACGTCGCCCGTAGGCGACCTGATGCATATTTACTAAATAGTCTAAAATAAATTCACTTTTGTCTTTCTGTTGATGTGTTCTTTTAAACTCCCTAATTATACGATTTTTTTATCGTATAGAAAACTTCCGAAAGGTTTATGTAAATCAAGCGACGCTTCGCGGGCACTAAGCAACTACATATTGCAATAACATACATACGTACATACCTTCACCCCTGTCTCCCAATGGAGTAAGCCGAAACTATGGAACGCCAGGTATCCCGGTCTCAACATACAACTTTCACTTCCTCTACTTTCATCAACCTCTTCATGCACGTACAGTAAAGGAATTTAATTTGTGACCCACTTTAGGTCCAAAGTCAATCTGATATTCTACAGCAATAAGGTTGAGTTTCCTATCAATTACAAATGTCTTGCCATCTCTATTGACAATGACATCTTCAAGCATATTTTCTTTAAAATGGGTAGCAAATTAACTTCCGTGACCGTACGTCGATTTCGGGTGCTTTGAGCTATAATAGCTTATTAATAAAAAACAAGTGGTCTATCTTGATGCATTCTTCGGATAATTAGTATCAACAAGAGGTCACCAACATCTGTGATCCGCAACCTCTCCCCATCGTACCCCGAGCACCGTATAACCTTTCCCGGCCGAAGGCGGCCCGCGAGTGGGGGCCTCCGTGGCCTGCCCCTCTACCAACCTGCTCAAAAACACCCTTAAACTAATAGCATAAGGTCTACTCTCCTTTAACAAACTACAAATTACTTTTGTCCATAATATTAAAAGCATTTGCGTTTAACGAAACCCTTATTCAAATAACTATAGGGTGTGTTTTAGATTGACTTGTCTTTGGAGGAACGGAAAAGACTGAGCTCGCGAATTTGTGATAGTTTGGTGGAATATGTTTTGCGAGATGCGATGTGTGTAAACATACAGAACTGTGTAAGGGTTGAAAACTCTGCGTCAACCGTTTTTCTTTTTATTTTAAATTTAATGTTGCAAATACATGTAGAAGAATAATTCATAAATACATTCGCTAATGATTTAAACGCATAACCAAATGAAAGGCAAACTCCATCTTGTTTCAACAATAGTAACGCAAAATGTGGAGTGCATCGACAGTTCATACCAGTAATTTATTACCACAGAGTTATTTTGATTGCAAAATATCGACAGCACCTCACTTTTCGGGATAAAAGTATTTGTATTTATTCAGGAAACGAAACTTTCATGAGACGAAATTCATCCAAATCGGTTTATCATCATTTTAATCTTTTATATGTATACCTTCTTATTATTTTCTTTTTATGTCTGCTTAGATTTGTTTGGTTCTTCGATGAGCTTTCTTATCACCAATTTGTACCATCTGCTGGTATCTCTCACTTCACCTTAGAAAATTTTAACGCAACTTTACCTGAATTCTGCAAGTTATGAAACAACACATCTCAACGCGTACACTTTTCTAATTAGAGCCGAGCCCCCAATTGTTCGCATGAATCACGCTAAATAATCGCAAGCGTTTCTTTCCTGATGTAGAGAAAGTCGAAAGTTGTAAACTAGTGCTAACTACATCTCGCCTGTCACATGTCAGTACAAAACGAAACATTAATTATACTGTCAAAATCATGCTCGCTTATCTTTGACAGTACTTCGTACTATTTTGACTTATACCTACTGTCAGAAAGTTTTATTCTTATATTTCAACTACTGTCAATACACGATTTCATTATTCTTTTACTTATGTTCATTACAAATCCGAAGAATGAATAAACGACGTATTTCCTAATTAGCTAGTACAATTTTAAATAACCGCCTCAAGAATGTGACCATTCTCATTAGATAAACAAGCCTAAACCTATAATAAGTAAATTCATATTTTATTAGAATAAAATAACTACCGTGTGTAAAGATAGGGTTTGGTGAAACTAAATGTCAATAATGTGACTAATTATTGAGTCTCTCCAATTCCGAAAAAAAATAAAGTGCCAGTTTATAAACAATCCGCAGCGGGCATGCCGTTAACGTCCCCCCGTATGTTTCTGAAGTCAAGTGTAATGAAGACGCGATTCCGTGACGCGGTTCACTCGACAAGTGCTCGAAGCCAGCAGCGGCGAGCGCCAGCGCCAGTAGCGAGTGCAAGTAGCGAGTCAAGCAGCGAGTGCAAGCAGCGAGTAACACAGCGCGGGACAATGCATGGCCTTAATGCGCGTTCCATGCAAATACTAATGGCGGTGCATTTTTATGCACTCAGTGCAGCGAGTGAATTAGTGCTCGGTATCGCGGTACTCAGCTAAGTGGGGTTTTTCTTAATTAAAATGGAGACGTGAAGCGCATTGTAAAATACATTTTAGTTGAGTGAACTTTTGCGGGAAATATATCATGTGGTAATAGGGAAGAATAATTAATTAATTTACCAATCAGGGTTATTTTCAAAAGTGAAGGCGTTGACCGATACGGTGGACGTGTTTTAAAACTGCAATAGTCCATTTACATGTTTTTGTAAGTTATTAGTATAGACTGCAACTTTGTCGGGATCAAATTAATTTATTGCGGTTTTTTCGGCAAGTTTTAGAATATAGAGCTTTCTTTGGGATCGTATCATAATAAAGTTTAAAATCCATAATGGGTCAGAAAACATAGCGGTCAGTAGTAGATTGTTCAACAAGGGACTAAAACAAGTCATAATGCCACGAGATGTTTCATATTCGTATCATTAATCGTGTTTCACGAAATTAAATAGTTTATTTTTATTTTTGCTCAGATGTCATTTTGAGATTATTTACACGCCCTAAAAATTGTCTATACATAATGACTGAAAACGGCGATAATCCTCCATTCACAAACACCGTGATTGGCTGTTTAGGGGTTACCAAAGTTAAAAAAACCCTTGAAATTAATAAGGAGCTTTAGTTCCGATGTGTAGACTAAAGTAACATTTTAAGAGCATGAGAAGGGAAAAATATATAATGGTTAACCCTGGATCTCTGAACTATTCAGGATTTCCTAAAAGGCTATTGTGTAGGATCCATTAGGTAAGGTTAGGTTTTTTTATAACAATTCTGTAAAGAACCTTGCTTCCAAAAAAAAACATTATATTATGACCCATTAATGTAATTTGTACCCGCTTACGTTCACGACCTAACTAAGAACAAAAGTTTACATAAACAATAAAAATAAATGTTGTCATCAATGAGTGAATCCATTGTGTTCCCGGGGATGACCGGGCGAGCCGGGCTGTGCCGCGCGCGGTGTTTGCCGGCGCCGGCGCTGCCCAAACACGCGGAGCCCCCGGCGCGCCGGCCGCGCACGGACGCGCGCCGCGGCACGCGCGCTATGTTGACCAACCACAACATGAACAATGAAAACGCCACTATACCGCAAATAATGGGTAGCCCTGCCACTACATGTCTTCTCGTGGATGTCGTAAGAGACGACTAAGGGAAAAAAGGCTTGTAGTACTGTTAGGCGATGGGCTTGCTATCTTATAGCCTAATTGTGCAAAATGTGGTTGCAGAAATTATTAACAAGTTTTTAGAGTTGTAGGTAATTCTATAGCTCTGCCTACCCCACTATGGTATTAAAGGCGTGAAGGTATGCATGTATGTACCTATGTATACTGGACAGATGCCTCCGTACCATCGTGTTAAAAACTCATGTGGAGAATCTTTTTAGCAGACTTCTTTTCGTGTGTTACTAAATTTCGCCGCGGCATGTCTGGTAGCCTTATTTAAATTTCGTCAAGATCCTCTCATGGAATCGATGGAAAGTCAACGAAACTTTTTAATAATTTGGAGTAGGTTACAAATAAATTTAAAAATAAATTTTAATAAATCAAATCCCTACATGTAAAACTCTTCTGTGCGTGTCTGACTGACTGACATAGGTAATTATAACGCACAGCCCAAACCGCTGAATATAGGAACTTGAATAAACAGAGTATTCTTTGTTGACGACGCGTTGGCCTAGTTGGTAGTGACCCTGCCTACGAAGCTAGGGGTCCTGGGTTCAAATCCCGGTAAGGGCAAATATTTGTGAGATGTACACGAATACGTTCCTGAGTTATGGATGTTTGTAAATATTTAAGTATACATTTCTCTATATAAATATTTATATTTTTATCGTTGACTAGGTCAATTGGTGGGACATTGTCCCCTTATATTTATTTATTTTTTAGGTGGGTACCCAAAGGGGTGCACTATAACAGAATTCTTTGAAAATCGGTCCCCAACGGGAAGAAATAGGGGGAGAAGCGATGAACTACTTCTACGCGAAGGAAGGTTGCAGGCTTCCTCTAGTTTCTTTTAAAGTAAAATACTCTTAATGACTGACTGACAGTCGTCGCACGGCCTAACCCATGACATTTGAAGAGTATATTCCATGGGTATTCATAAGTTCCAACCCACGTTACTATAACTACTTTTAGAACACCGATGTTATACGATATTTGCACTCATTGGACCTAAAATATAAGAGATATTATGACAATTTAGTTACTCGAATAGCCCGGAAGAGAAAAGAAAGTGACCGGGCCCGGTCATCTCCGCCTCCGACCATCGACAACAACTCGTAATCAGTTGTCACCGTCGGCGGCTGGCGACAGCTGCGCGTGTTGCATCATTTGCATACAATCACGGTCATTTGCATACGTTCATGATTTGCCGACAAACGATCCAGAGTCTTTGACACAAGGTTTCTTGAAAAAGTGAAGCTATTGACATCGCGGTTAGGTTAGTTAGTGCCCTGACTACGAAGCTAGCGGTCCCGGGTTCGATTCCTGGTAAGGGCAAATATTTGTGTGATGAGCGCGTATTTGTTCCTGAATATTGAAAATGGATTTTTTTAAATAGAAACATTTATATGACGAACACAAGAAAAAAACAGAACAAAGAAAAACATAAAAAAATAAGAATTGCTACACAGAAATCAAAATCCAACAATAAAGAAGGAAAAGAATAAAAAAAATATAATTGTCGGATAATGTTTGCCATGGTTGATTCTGTAAGACGAAATTGACAACACTCAGCACTGTCACGTCATAAACCGCGACGATAGTTTTCAGTAGCGCCAACCTGACACACGAACAAAGAGACCGAGTTTAATTAGAATTAGAGAGTATAATAATATATACTTACCTACTACTAGTACTAGTACCTAGTTTAACAAGTGAAATAATAAGAAACAAATAACATTTTAAATTCTTGGTTGTTTTCTATGTATTTCTCTATATGTATAAGTAAGTTTGTCGTTGCATAGTACCTACAAGCTTATAGCTTAGTTTGGGACTAGGTCAGTTTGTGTAGCGTTATCATAATCATATTATTATGTTGCCGGTCGGCCCAGGTGCGCGAGCGAGGTGCTCTCACCAGACCTCTTCCCTTGAGAGCGAAAACATACCGGCAGGATCTTGTTAACTAGTTCAGTTACTTGAATTCCGAATGCTGCGAGTTTTCCCTGACCGAGAGAACATTTGCCATTACGTAGATTAAATTAGTACTCATTGGAAATGAGCGACCCGAAAGTTTGTTAACTAGGTTTGTTGCGATTACGAACCACACAGTACAAGTGAAGAACCAAGAGTAGACTGATGACGTTTTAAACTTTAAATGTATTTTTTCGCTATCACTTTAAACTGCGGCTATGTTATGAACTGTTAATCCTGTCTAGTTTCAGACAGAAATGGAAGGAGTTATAACGTAGCTGTCTCCCTTTAAGTGCTTGAAACTGAGTTTACAATGCGGCCTCTGATTATTGAATCTATCAATAAGGCACACTGCTGCTGCGTTGAGCAAAACGGCACGTAATCCCTTGTGCCTAGTCTAATATCTGGGTAGCTAAAGGCAGTTGTCTCGAGTAATGGCGTCGTGGATTAATCCGGCGCTCGATTGACGCCGGACGAGGCTGTTGTCTAATCGGCGGCTTACACGGCGGCTGCACGCTGCGCTGCAACTAACGAGCTATCGGGCTCGGCGGTGCGATATTCAATACATTGAGGACATTGGCTACTGTATTGTATAAACAGGTGGCGAGTATTCCAACTGTTACAGATCTCGTGCATCACCGAAAATCGTATTTGGTCGAAGTTTGTATTTGTCTTGCCCTCTCAGTCTGCATTAGTATCGATTGAGAAGGTTATTATGAAAGGGAGATGAATGAACACGAACTTAATATCCGACAAAATGCGACGTCGTATATTCGATCGTTCGCTGCTCCTGCCCGGCCCTTGGTTACTTTTGAAACCATTTTGTTTTTTACCTTCAACACAAATAGGGGGTGTTATAAGTCGAACGCGTATATCTGAGTCTATCTGTGGCAGTGTATCCCATAAACGGATAGACTTCTTTTAAAGTTGCGTGTCCGAAGGGAGCCCAACGGGACCGAGTTGGGGCGCGAGTCCGGCTTGCACTTGACTGTTTTTTTAAAGAAAACAAATCAAATGGCATAGTTCTTAACTCGATTTGATGAAAATCGGTTAGGCCGTTTGAGAGGTATCCACTTATCAGCTCCGGTAGAGTCGTTTTCCTTTCTATAGTTATTTACGGTAACTATAACGAATATATGATAATGGTAATGTTAAAGACAAAGTGGAATATAGATCCGGTTTATACAGTTCTCACGGTGTAAAGTTTGAATTGTAAAACAAACATCACAATCGGTGCGCGTAAATTAATTGTGGGTTTGTTGTACGTAAAACGTGGATGGTTCGTGTAGGTTATGGTAAGAATGCAGTTCGAATACGGGTGATGTGATAATGCGCGCCATTCCGTTCGGAATTCCGATCGAGTTGATAATTAAATCGGATGAGCGCTCGTCGAATCCGGAGCACGTGTGAAATCCTGGGTCGAGGCGAAAAAGCAACTTTGATCAAATCATTATTATAAATTCCCATGTAATTTTTTAAAGTGTTACTCTTTTATTAGTAAACGCACAGTAAACCTATTTGTTTAAAAGGTGGTCTTTGTCTCTGTCAAATTTAAATGTCACCTTGAAGGAAAAGGACAAAGCATATTGTAGGCACACTTTAGCAATCGTGCGTATATGAATAAATGAGATAGTTTTTACCACGTCAACATGAAAGTGTTTGGAATAAAAATGGACAATAGAATAATAGCTTGTTAGGTGTATATAGAGCTCTATAATGAAATAATGTACCCCTCTCTACAGCAATATAATATTATTTAAAATTCTTTGCATTATGTATTAAATGGCGCCTATACCCTTGTAGTTTTTATGAAGCTTTTGGTGAATGGCGCATTCATTCAACTAAGGCAGCCTCTACCTAATATTGTAGTCCAGTAAACTATCTGTAAAATTATATTCAGCTGCTAATATATCTGTAAAACTATATGTTTTAATGTCTTACGGCTTCACTTGCCTAGAATAAGTTTCAACGTGCATTTCCGGATAAATCTCTCCAGCAAATAACGCAAATCCAGTGAAGCAAATCGTCTATATAAAGGATAAGATAAACGTGTCTAATATATAGCACAGTGTGTCGATCTGTATTTATGCGAATTCTGTTAAGTAAGCGCGTGCGACAACGATAAAACTATGATAATGATAACGTGTTTATTACGTTGGGGTCAATTGTTCCGATTGGATAAGTTTTAAATAAAAATGCAAAGCTTACGGCCATTATTCCACTTATTATGATTCTATGATAAAATTAAACCATATTATTATTATTTATTTTTCAAATAAATAAATAAATATTGTTTAAAAAAACATTATTGTTTTACGATTATAAGCCTACTGTCAAATGAACAACAGTTATCATAACTTAACATAGTTAATACAGTAAGAGTTTAAGAAAATTAGTATTATTGCCTGCAAAATAAAAACCAACAACGTTCAGGGGAAGAAAAACAAAAGGCTAAGACCTGATTTCCATTTCATTATGTTATTCTCGTGGTTTTGATACTCTTTACTAATAGTGTCTTGAAGTGTGTTATAGTACATTGTGTATTAAGGGTGGTAAAGACAGAAATACAAACGAGAATCTGTTAGAAGCCCGAAGCCGATGGCTGAGGGCTTTAATGACTCGAGCTTTGTATTTCCTTTACCACCCATGTAACATACAATGTTTTTCATCACATTTGCGAGGAAATTAAATAAAATCAGACAAAAGATCATATTTTTGACTTACGATTCTCACTAATAATTTTAGCCGCGTTGGCGATGTCCGTTGGAGTCGCATTATCCCTTTCTTCTGATGAAGACATGTATTTTATTGATATATATGTAAATTTTAATATGTGCACAAAGACACCCTTTTAATTATTATTTTGGAATCACATAGTTTATAATCAGTATTTAAAAATTAGCGGCAGACTATATCATTGTCTATGAGTTACCACAGATAATGTCAAACGTTTTCAGGAGTCCGATTCTAGTGACAGTCGAGATCAATAGTTTATATGCGACATTTTTAGAAAATTGTATGCAACTGACATTTCCTCTCGAATGAAACTTCATATCGAATGGCACAAGAATTGGGGTTCTGACGTATTATGATAGTTTGAGTCTACGTATTATATTTAAAAAAAAAGCTGTTACCCACGATGGGGCGTAATGGTAAAAAAAAGGCCCGCGGGTATTATTTTGGATTTACGGTCGATTTTTCTAGCATGTTAGGACACTATTTACGAGCAAGTGTGATAAAAAATAAATTACGAACCTGTTTCTGTTGCAAAGAAGATCAGTTATACATTTAGAAATTATATAAGAGTAGGTACTTCATAAACAGTAAATTGCAAAGGAGGTCAGATTTATGTAAGTAGATATAAAAAAGAGAGCTTTTTTATTGGACAATAATCTCTAGCTGTGTTTATATAAAATTTAACAAAAAAGAATCCGCGTTAAATCTCCATAATGAATCGGATCCGGTAAAATCCGCTCCATCGCCGACATGTGCTGATATAATTTATTTCCGGCTGCCATTTTGTGGGCGCTGACCCATATCCGGGATCTTTTTAACGCAACTTTAATCATTTGTTACTCGACGAGATTATAAAGTTTGCGGAATTTGCGGGACCATTTATTTAGGGCTGTTCCGGGGAAGTTTCCGCCTGCAGACATACGAATGTTACACCCTCCCAGCGGCTGTAAATAAATACACTCAAGGGCAGAGGAGACGGTCGCGGTGAATGTCTAACTGGGCGAACATTGACCCATTTCTACTGCTTATTCAGTGAGTGTAGATACCTTCTAGAACGATGGTATCCGGTAAAATATACCTAATATTTATTATACTAATTAATCAGGTACAATCTCACACAAATTAACATCGTCCCGAATTAAGGTCTAGGCTTCTACGGTAGATAAAAAATGCACAATACAATAAATAGAAAACAAACAAGGCTAATCATATTTGTATATTTGCCGTTACTGGAAGTCGAAGCCAAGATCCTAGCATCGTAGGCAGAGCCACTATCAACTAGGCCAACCGCGTCAGATATGCTACCAATTGTTATGAAGCTTGAATACTATACTATAATATTATAAAGAGAGAGAGAGTGGAATTTTTTGTATCCAACATCTAATTTCTGAAACCAAAGAAGCTATTAAAAAAAGCCATCTGAACGGTACATTATTCAGAATGAACATAGGCAATTTTTCATTTGTGTTTTGGCAACAGATTACTGATGAACACGTAAGTGTATCTAATCACTTCTGTCGTGCGTTCACATATTATGTAATATGTAAACACGTTAACACTAGCATGTAACATGTGACTAACTCTTTAATTTGACGGACGTATTATTATCGAAATCCCTACTGGGTAGTATAAATTCTCCCATCACAGTAAACAAACAAGACATTAGGCAGCTTAACCATGGCTCATATGAGTTCCCTCGCTCGGTCACCCGATCGAAAAGAAGCCGTTTTTAGGAGAATAACACCTCTCGAACATCGCAATTCTGGAATGGTCCACCTGTCGGTGATCACCACCCTCACAGACGCTTGCTTCGTTCGTGGCAGCTCCTAAGGCTTTATCTTTGAGCAAAACGGAATCTCTTACATTGTGCAGTATTTATTTAGTGGCCAATGAAACCGGGTAGAATCAATTTCTCGCTAATCCAATTGAAGCTGTCAGTTTGTCTTTACCGATCACGGGACTACTGCGGCCAACATTAAGCCGATAGTATTAAAAAAAACGGTCATATGTATATTTAGACAGGGAGATAAACGTGACGATTGACATGTAAAAGTGCCCGTGCGGCCTACTTACTGAATAAAAATCTTTTATATTTTGTGTTGTGGCAATAAATCCTTTTCTGATTCTGATTAAAGATTTACGAGACCAATTATAGTGATTTTTCACGTGTGATAAGTAAGCCCCGTTGTAACCTAGAACGTCACCGGCGGTATCTATCTAGATCGCGGCGCCCGCGCAGCCGCGCGCGACGTAACGGGCGGTACCGTTCGCCGTAACATTTCCAGCGCCGCGAATCCACCGCCATTATTAGATAATTGCAGTATTCTTCAGTATCATTCAATAAATGCAGTGTTGCGAAGTTCACGTCATAGGACTCGTATCGAGATGTTTCAACTCTCAGGTACCTAATACAAGTACCTAATTTATTTAAATATTCATCATCATGTTTCTAGCGCTCTTTATGTCCTTCCGTGGATGGCTTGTTTAGTGTTTGTCATAGTTATTTCTTGTCATTTGCGTTAGGTTAGGTAAGATAAGGGAAGTTTTTGAAGTCTGAAAAAAAAATTCATTAATGAGTAAATTGCTTTAGAATATAATTATTAGACTTGACGATGCTCTGTTGTATGGACTCACAGAATTTAGGAATATCAATTGAAGCCTCTTTCTGAGAAAATGACTCCTTATCTTACAGGTATTCTAAAAGTTAGTACTTATGTCTTCTTTGGTCAGCTCTTTATTTGCTTGCTAAAACTAGCACTTTAAAATACGTGATTTTATACCCTTCTTCTTGTTTCTCGCCTGCAATTGTAGAGTACTTACAAACGAAGTTTCTATTTGTAAGCGGCGCATCACCCAGTCCGCTAATGGCGCACTCATTCAAACCAGACGACACGCCCATTAACGAATACTTAAAAGCTTTTTTCTAATTATAATGTAATTAAATTCGATGTTATTCGTCAAACATTACTAGAAAGACATTATAATATTTTACTGAAACTATTAATAAAGGGGCACTTAAAGTAATGCTGTCGTCGACCGTCTGGGGATCGATCCAGAGTCAATTTAATATTCTGTTCCTAACTTATTCCTTTAGTATCACTTTAAATACTTTAATTATGAGGGTATCATTTTCAATTTATAGGTGCAAAATTACCTGTCTAGCATAAAATTGGTATACCTATATCAAATATTACTGGTTCTGTCTACGTTGTTATTTGAAGGAATAATAGTGCAATTTCAATGGGTTTATATTGCGTTGTATACAGTTTTATCACAGAGAGTCACAATGATCATTTCGAAGTACAAGAGGAATAAATTGTTTGAGAGCATAAATAACAATTGTCATAAATGTATTGCACATAAAAGCTTTTAGCATAAACATGGCCATAATAGTTTTGCGTATAACGTTTTCAAGCCATAATTAAATAAAAGTTTCAAGCAAAAACAAAGGTATTTTACAACTTTTTTGGATTTAACTAACCTAACCTAACCTAATTTTCTTTTTTTTACCATCGTACGGCAATTATTAAAACCTAACCTAAACCTAACCTAACCGACAGCATGTCGCCGCCAGGGTGCCTATTTCTACTGTAAGGGACACAAGTTAACCCTAACCTAAACTACCAATAATACAATTGTTACGATTCTTTGTTTTGCAATCAAAGAACGCGTCACACACCGTCGCATAAATGTCTATTGTTATAATTTATGCATTGCAATTCTTATGACTAAAAACATTATGATCTTCAATATTATGAGTAAAAAAATTATGATAGTCAACATTATGGTTAAAAAATACGACATAATATTATGACAACGAAAGTATTATGCGCAGGATCATTTATAATAAAAAAACTTTAATGAGCAATAGCTTTATGCGTAAAGTGTTATGCCAATCGAAATTATGGCACTAGTACAATATACTTGTTTCATTAATTTCGTACTTGATACAGTAGTTATATTTTATTTTATTTCCCGACTGCGGCGGAGCCCAAAAGGAGGGTTATGTTTTTCACCGTCATGTATGTCCAGTTCTATGTTCCCCGCTACAGCAAGAACGGCTTGGACGATTTCGACAAATCAGGTATCATTGGATTCGTTTTTGCAGCGAGAGTGTCATAGGATACCTAAACTGTTAAAATTGAAATAACGAAAATGGCCAAATGACAATTATTGACATATGTAGGTATATCGACGACAGTATCAAAAATGCAGTCGGGTTTTTAAAGCTTGCTTTTCATTTTATTCTCTTTTGGTATGCATTCTATTGATGATCTGACAAATTTTAGATTTTGTCAATCATCAATAGAATAATCATTTTTGATTTGAGACAGTGAAATGGAATCCAACGATAAAAATGGAGCGATATTATAGGCCAACTAAGTGAATAACGGCTGAAAGTGGAGTACAATGAGACAAACCAAAGGTCAAGCTTACTTTTATCTTAGTGTCCTTAATAGCGAACAACATCGAATTTTGACTACGTTTGCTTCAATTATCTTCAAATCCTACTTATATAATTAATATGAAAGTGAATTCGTCTGACCGTTGGCTAAGGAAGACTTACGTATTTATTTTGTTTCTAAAGATATACAGATATAGGATACTCTCCAGAAATGTTTCTTATATTAGTCTTCTAAGCGCAGCGTAGGGCGACCCCCCGCGAGATGGACGGACGATTTGGTCAAGTCCGCGGGGACCCGCTGGATGCAGGCCGCTTCCAACCGGGTGAGGTGGAAATCTTTGGGAGAGGCCTATGTTCAGCAGTGGACGACCTGTGGCTGAAATGATGATGATGATGATGATTAGTCTTCTTTGATTCTGTGATCTGAGTATTGTCAGCCTTTAGAGCATAACTCAATGCACTTGGCCGTATTTTTTTACCCTCTTCCAGAATTTTATTTTCTTTAAGGCTGGTTAGAATGCATAAGTGCAACTCCTTCGATCTGGCATAAATAGGTAGACCCTAAATACCAATCTCTGCCATTATCTCTGCTTTGCCCAAAGGTTAGCTGGTGGAGAATGCCTTACGGCATTAACTTCGCCTTTTGTATATTAAGTGTATTCTTTCGTGCAATAAACATTAAATAAATAAATAAGTACATCCTGTAACACTAAGAACTCTCCGAATACTGTGTTCTTGTAAACGTCTTTGTATTTGCCTGGTGGGAGTTCATGAGCAATTCTATCAATCCACATATCATCATTGAGTTGTCACAGAATAAACTGACGTATTTATTTTATTTCAGCGGCTTACTTCTACGTGGGCACGTCACCGTCCGTGAGCGCGACGGGCGCGACGCGGCTGCGCGACGAGCGCGGCAACACGGGCCCGCTACGCAAGTACCGGGGAGAGGGAATCGCGCTCGCGCTGCCCGACTCGCTCTCGCTGCACGACATCAAGTGGCTGGCGGTCTGGTGCGACGAGTACTCGGTGAGTAGCAGCACTAGCAGCGCTGCGCGACTTCGAGTGGCTGCCAGTGGCAGTGACTCGCTCGCAATGTAACACAATGGGTGGAAAATTACAATGCAATAATTTATTGATAACTCGATAGTTACATGTCCAAATATTATGATTAATTAATGATTAAACGATACCGTAACATTTCAACGACGAGACTCTTCTCAAATTGTAAAAGTAATTTAAGAAAATTCTCGATTACTTCTAATAATATTCGTATTTTCCTTATGTTTATAGTAGTTACTTGATAAGATTTCCTGATTTCTGGGAATATTTTACAACCTGCACACTGCCAGATAACCATGATACGAGTACTTGCTAGAACGCATCGAATAAAGTTGCTAAACAATCGGGAGCTCCATATCTAACTCGGAGCTATCGCAGCCAACTGACGTTCTGCATTATTTAGCAGATTTGCTTTGAATCAGAATACTTAGTGTTTGGAGTCGAGTGAGGCGGGCGGAGACGGCTGCAGGCGAACTTCGCTTTGTGATAAATGACGGTAGTTCGGGATGGGAAGTAGACATATTATAAATTATAATACAGTAAATGGAACAGCACTTCCGTGGAATAAGTTGGAATGAGATGCTGTCTTATTATTTGACTATAAGTAATTTAAATTTATACTGACCAATATTATTCACTATAAATCTGCATTTATAATCGATTTAGTTCAGATTTTACGTAAAAACTTTGTTTAGAATGTTTAAATACCTTAGACTTTAGGTTATTACGTAGATAGGGATTATTATAGTGTTCTTGTTTCCTTGGACTTCAGGTAACATGGCGTATGTGGTCTGCTTTGTTTACGTATACCTTTGACAAACAGACGTGTTGGTAATTAAGGCCCCATAGCGTCAGTCTCCGAGACAGCTCGCCGCCGAACTCCGCGCAAACAAACCGAAACACAAACAGGGGGAGATAAAGAGACGCCGGGCATGTACACCGCGCTAGGTACTCTCGCAGGAGCGGTATTAGTATATTGTTATAGTTTAATCAGTGTAGGTAATGTATAAACGATTATGGGAGGGGTTATAGAAAAAATATGTCGCCGTTTCCCTCTCCTCACTTCTCAGATTGATTAAGCATTCCTCTATGTTGGCCTCATTTAAAATCATACATACTTATATTCAAATTATGCGATTGCGTAATGTTATACCGATTTTCGATTCGATTTTCTGCTGTGCAAATGTCTATCAGTCGGTTCTGGATTACAGCGCCAGAATTTCCCCAGTGCCAGGATTCATACCCGCGGCTCTTCGCATAACACGGGCGGCTACCACTAGTGCCAGCAGTGTTTCCTCTTGGGAAGCTCAGCCGCTGTGTAAAAGTGCCCTTGTTTCTTAGGTATCCTATCTTATCAAACTGGTTAATTGCATCATCTGAATATTTTCCTCGTCACCCCCAACAAAACCTCCAAGCTCCCTATCTCCAATGTATTCTAAGCCTGCGGTCGGTCACCAGGTGAACTTCGGCGACGTGCGCATCCCGCGCGACGTGGAGTACCCGCGGCCGGCGAAGGTGGGCGCGCTGCGCGGCGTGCACGGCGTGTCGTCCGACGCCGTCGTCGTCGTTGACGCGCAGACGCTGCTCGTGCCCAACTTCTCCTACGACGGCGAGGCGCCAGGTCAGTTAATCATATTCATGAACCTTTTGAACGCCTTACGACTACAAAATGTGTCACTCACACTCCAAAAATGTTGCCATGCTATGCAAATTACACCTAATTGATAAGAAACAAAGTCTCTTTTAATCTGACGGTGACGATGAACTTATGACGGCTGTAGCCATCGTGTCGTGTTGGCCGTCAGTTCATTAGAACACAGACAGACGTAAAATTCGCAATCTAATGGATAGCTGCGTCCCTTTCAGCCTGTCACGCCAACTGTTAGTCTTGGGCTCTCGTAAAGGGTTGTGTGATACACGTCGGCACACACAAGCAAGCGAGCAGCAAGGTCTAACTTAACTTTCTTTGCTTTCCCTCTATACCGGTGAGGCCCTAGATAAGATGCATTCGGCGTTCGTTATCCAAAATGTATAGGATTTACGTAAACTGTTAGACGGTCGCGTCGAGGGCCTACGTCAATTCCATACAATTTACCAGTTTTCGAAAACCATTTACGTGTGCGTTAAACAACTTGTCTAGCCTTACTGGTTCTATTAGCAACTTTTTCACCCTTCTAGGTATTCGTCGTTGGAACGGTCTCCCTTCTAAAATTAGGCAAGACCCTTATAAATTCGCGGTTAACTAATATATCACAAAGTGATACATTGGCCTTTGTACGGGTTTATTTATTGAAATAAATTGTGATAAATTCACGTACAAAGGCTTAAGTGAGCAATTTTTTCATTAAATATATTTAAATTGAGAAAAAGTGAATTGGCTCATGGGACTTAAAAAAGATATGCTAAGTTTCAGCACAAATGAATGAAACATCTCTGACGACCTTTTTCAACTTTAAGGGCCCGTCCAGTAAAATTAAGATTTAGATTTAGATTTAGATTTGAATTTTATACTCGTGCCTTTATTAGCAGGACCCATCGCTTTAGTTCGAGCACACATTTCCACACAGAACTGATATTTTTCATTTGCCCAAATGTCAACTTGTAGTCTGGTAGAAAATGCCATGAGGCATTAAGTTAGTAATTAAATAAACAACGTCCACTTCAGAAATAGCTGCAAATTTTCTAGAACTCTTATTTTCTCGTATGCAGGCGGACACTTGAATCAATCAATTACTAAGCTACAAAAAATCGTCACTGCATTAAAATGTTTTATTCTATTGATTTTTTGAAAGTCCTAACTCGTAACTAGATTCTGTAAGAAGATAGGTAATTCATTTGAACCGTGTAGAGTGAAAAACATCGCAAACAAATTTAGATTAGAAAGTTCAGATCAAACTACAGAACTAATGCGTAACTGTTACAAAATAAAGTCGCATGGCTATTTAGGACTTGTCGTAAGCATGAAAAGTGACTTAAACTAAAATGATGTGCGTATTGTTATTGTTTCAAACTTTGCACTCGGCCGCCTCGTGTTACATAAAGCTTAATTGGTAAAACAATACTCTTTAGGTCTTTACCCTACTTCTGCATGAAGAACGTTCCAATAAAACAATTGAATGTGAAAACGAATGCGTTCGCCAAAACTATTTCACGCGTATTTATGACTCAATTCCATTCCTACATCCTTAATCCAGCCCCATCTGGGCACACGCTGTATAACGCCACTTATCAAACCTATGCCTCTATCTGCCACAGCGATTCTGTGCTGTATCCCGGATAGTACAGGGTGCACAGTTGAGTGGTCATTGTTTTACAATTACTATGTGTTTTGCACAAGTTTACGCGCTGTATAAGAGAGCTAAAAGCGCCGTGTTTCTCCACTCGCTATGAAAGCATCGTTAAGTTGGGGAACAGTAGTTAACGGCATCTGCGTGCATATAAGTGCTTAGTTTTTTATAATCCGAGAGCTCACTGTAAAATATCCTTCATGAAAACCGAAATAAAATGGCGTCTGCCAAATGTATTAAACAGGGTTATAATAAAGGTCTTCTTTAATACGCTGTTTGAAACTTAAAAAGTTCAACTGTTTATTAAACTATAGTATGCGTTTTGTAGAGGTAGCAATAAGAGCTTACTCTTGAAAATATGTATTTAAAAAAAGTTGTTCTAAAAAACTGTTCTAGTACTTACGCTGTTTTGAACAACAATTTAACCTAACCCTCTTCCTCGCTACGCTCGTCGTTGTACCTCACTATCCTGTGTATTGAATAGTATTTTTAGCTTACATTTCACGAATTCACAAAAACATTTTGCCGTATTAAAAGTATGTCAATCGTTCATAATTATGGACTAACTTTTTTCAACTTATAATTATTTGCTTAAGTAAAAAATATTGCAACCGATTCAATGTCTTGATGAAAGTTGCTCGACTAATTATTCTGCAAATAATGATAAACACATATAAGCCAAAATTTAATAGGCAAAAAAAACAATTCACCAGAACAGCAGGCTCCCGAAAACTATAAAAGCAAAATAATGCAAAGCCCAATCAAATTTTAAATGATATGTCGGGGTGTTAACCTCAGCTTGATTATCTTCCTGGTCACAGCCCAGTTCACCTTGAGCCTTTTTGCTCCTGCATTTTTAACTACTCTGCGGCCAAATAATAGTACATTGTGCATCAAGGGTAGTATGAAGGGAATTACTAACGAGAGTGTTTAATGACTCCCCTTACTGCCTGTGATACACACAATGGTTTTCATCACAATTGCGAGGAAAAAAAACAAAGAGAAAATTAAATAGTACATTTCTTTCGATTTGGCGGGTAACATATTGCCATGTATTACTTCAGCTGCATCTCTTAGTTCTGGTGGTGTATTGGTGATAATTAAGAAGCCATTTTCTTTTTTGTTTTGTACCTATCTATTTTAAAATAAAACACTTTAACTCTGCAAAATATAAAGAAATTACTTTTGACGAACGGGAACGTAAATGGAAACGATATTTTTTTTGTGACCTCTACCACAGATAATAACTGCGTTTAGTTTCGACCTGGATTCGAGCCAGATTTAGCCAATTTGATAAAAATTTATAATTACTAAAATTAATGATAAATGTTGATATAAACTTGAAATAGGTATAAAAATAATGAAGTTTAATGAAGCGTATAGGTTTTGTGTAATGTAAGTTAGTGTATAGCTAATTTTTAAAGATGAAATTAGAAACCGATTTAATTTTTGGCTGAAAATTAAACCTCCTTAGTCAGAAATGATGTACGAAAGAGTTGCAAATTTTAAAAAGAAAGTCATTACTCCCTATGGATGACAAACTCGCCATAAGTCCTGCGGGGACAATTTAGGCCATTGTCCTTCTGTATACAGGCATGGAATAACACCATTTACGAGCAAGTGTAATGAAAATTCTATGACACTTTTAATAATCAATCACCTTTGCCCAAGAATTTAAAAATATTTTTGTACTAAGGTAGGCCAAAGTGTAGCGGGCGGGCGCTCGGTCTACAGCGGTCGCGACAACTATAATATTAAAACATCGCGCTCTTTTAACGTTTGTTGCGCATTCGCTGATGTGTGTGTGTATTCGGGAACGAGTTTAGTGTTTATTATGCTAATTAAAGTCTAATTATGTTTATAATATTTTATATGATAATGAATCAAGAAATACGTTGTGATTGTTTGAACTTAATGAAAATCAAGAAGACAGGTGAAATTAACAAATGAGGTAAAATTAAGAATTTTCGAACGATATATGTACCTACATGTTAGAACAATTTAAATTTTAAGTTATATGTAATTTTGATTATTCATTCATGATTTGTATTGGTCGAAGATAAAAACAGTTCAGTAAAATTACACTAAAGGTTGGATATCTGCCATTTTTTTATATGTTCTACAGGCCTTAATAACTATCCAAGTTTTCGTCCTCGGGGTGCTGCCGCTTCTCTGTCTTGCCTTTTCCATAAAACTACGAAAATTGTAACATTTTTCAGTCATTATTGAAATTGCTTAGGGTTTAACAGGCAAGTCGTACTCTTAAAACACAACACTTAACGCGCTAGAATTAGACGTTTGATTAATTTTTATATACCTAATGGTTACTGCGATGCGATAACTCAACCAATGGTCAGTTAATTACACCAAATTAATTACACCAAAAATCGCCCGGTTATTAGTTGAACTATACGGGACCCGGATAATAAAAGCCCCACCAAGCTGCGTTACCAACGAGGTGCAGAACATATCCTTAACGATTATTCCCTTACGATATGGGTATTACCTTAAATCTATAGTCATCGGCTAGACATATTATTTTAAAGCGGTCAGCTAAAACAGATTACACCTCTAATTCCCAAGAGAAGCGACTGCCCATCGCGGAATATGCAGCGGATGCATATTCAGCGGATTGCATCGTCGCCGATCTCGTAATCGGCTCGGCCCGGTTTACTGCGAATACTGCATTTTGTCCAAACACCAGCGAAAATACTCAAAATAGTCACGAAGTCAGCAAGCAGCCAACAGCTAATGCAGGATAAATGTACACCGTGCAAAACGGAGGGCTTTGGTTGTTTTGTTTAGACCACGCTGCTGTCCCGAAATTATGTTTTGTAAAGGATTAAAGTAGAGGTTAGAAGGTTTGCGAGTAACGTTTATTATATAACGCGGGTAAGTGAGTATAACGTTTTGTTCGTTTTAAATCCGAAGTGCGAAGCCGTTTTTACAGGACGTTCACGAGTGAAATGTAATAAGAAAATACGACCAGCCTAAACGCCAGTCACCATAAGCTATTTTTTTTATTTCGAAAGCTTAATATTTATGTTCAGTTGATTTTATAAATGAGTTGTTTTACCAAGCGAAGTATACTCTTGTTAATTTAAGTAGGTTTACACTGTAAGTTTCATAAGTTGATATGTGCGCAGCGCAGAACAAATCGCGTAAAATATAAAAGCTGTTTTTAGTTTCAGTTATAATTTGATTTTAATAGCTGGGATATTTGACAATACAAAAATAATATCTTAAAAATATACATGTTTCCTATAAAATATTGCGTGTGTTTATTACGTGAGATAAATTGTGTATTGAATGACCCGATGGACATTTATATTACATATTTAAGTAAAATTCCCTTTTCAATGGTAACATAGTGGACCAGGTTGTTGTAAATATTCGACTTATGAAAATTTAAACACACGAAACAGGGTGGTAACTTAAATTCCACCTTGTGATAAGTAACCGTTTCATACACATTAGGTGATTGCATTTATTTTCCTTCCTCAGTAAGCTCATCGATGGCTACTGAAGCTAGGTACTGAGAAAGCAAAACACATAGGATATTATCGTAGAATATGATGTTTGATTATTTACTACATCTATATCGCATACCAAATATCGACAAAAGCTGAAGACACGATCATTAATATAAATAAGTAAATAAATATCATAAAGATAGAAAAGAACGATAAACATACATAATTAGAGACTTAGAGAAATACATACTTAAATACAATAGAAAACGACCAAGAATCAGAAACAAACACTCGCCACAAAAATATTTGGACCCATATCGGGAATCAAATGACTAGGTTTACCGGCTCGTCAATGTATGTCGAAGTGCCCTCGAAATGCTGAGAAAATTACCTTCATCCTCCCATAACCATAACGTCAGTGAATTCGGCGACAGGACGGAGGCCCCTTAAGATACGTAAGCCCGACAATACACAGATTAGGCAGAACGCAACAAGTAGCGCGCTATCGCTTCCTGGGGCGACGGCTTTATCACAGTGTGGGGGAAGCGCGGTTGGCTCTTAGTTCTTTATGAAAGTTATTATGAGATTTTGCATATACAAATGGGGGAGCTGTATTTATGTGTGGATTTTGTGATATGTATTTTCTTTCATGGTTTATTTGAAGTCGAAAATAGTCGATGTGATGTTTACTTAACGCAATGCTAGAATTCTAGAACATTTAGCAGCAAATTACTTAACACTATGTTTTTGTGTGAGTAATGTTTTCAACACGTACGTTTGGGTCGTTAAAATGATGTAAACGAAAAAAGAATAAGTACAGAATCATTTGATTCATGACGCTTATTTAAAAAAAGAACATTCAATTTCTTTATAATATCGTTTGAAAGAACAATAGCATGATGCAATCAAGGTAACGGCGATATCAAGTAGGAGATTTTGTCACTAAAACAATCTGAAGGCGTCAATGATGTATACTGTCGCCGTGGGCAGCCTAGTTGGTAGTGAGTATAGTGAATAGCACCTCGGCGGTCTCGGTACCAGCACAAGCTAAGAGTTTAGTTTCCGGCGAGGGCAATGCTTGTGAGACTGTCCTTTGTTTTAAATTAGTATGTTGTCTCTACGAGTACATTGTTATATAACGTTGTGTTTGTTTCAGACGCAAAGTTCTGGGTGGGGCGCGGCGCGAAGCCGTCGCCGGCCGGCGTGCGCATCCCCGACGAGAACGGCAAGGAGGCGCCGCTGCGCAAGTACGACCGCAAGACCATCGTGCTCACGCTGCCCGGGGTAACGCGCCGTCACCACTACCTATGCTAACGTTACCCACTATTACAGATCATTGACCCTAGACAAGATGCGTTCGACGATCGTCATCGTTATCGAAAATGTATAGGACCATTGACGTCAACCGCCGGACGGTCGCGTTGAGCGCTTACGTCAATTTCAAACATTTTAACAGTTTTCGAAAATCGATTACTCTAGCGTGAAGTATGTTGTCTAGTTAGCCGCACAGGTCACTAGCTTATTTACATAAAGTTCCGAGTTTTTGCTGCTGCTCGTGTTACGGAAGCGGACTTTTACTAAATTAATTTGCTGTAATATTGAATTATTACAACACACAGTTAGTTAAGGTATTCTTATTTTTTGTGACTATATTATAGAGTATTCTTTGCATCATAGTTTTACAATTGATCGCGTGCAATCTAGATCGCATCACAGACAGCCATAATCTTAATGTCTAAATAGTGTCAATTAAATACCAAGTAAAGTAAAGATATGAATATTAAGTAAAGACTCTTGCTGAAATGCTCGCACCCATATGAACTATTCATTGTTTGGCCTAGTGGTTGAATGGTAGAGAATGCTTTAAGGCATTAAGTCCGCCATTTGTACTTAATTTTTGTATTGAGCAATAAAGTTTAATTCAATAAATAAATAATAAGTACCCGCGTGTAGTCTGTTTGGCAACTTACTTCTTCTTAACTACGCAACGGATTTTGATGCAGTTTTAAATATAATTTCGTAATTATTATATGAATATGTCTTTCAAGTTACATAATTCATACATTTTTGTTTATGTACCTACAAGTACGTGTGTTCTAGAAGAATTCATATTAATCTAAGCGAAGCGAGGGCAGGTTGATAATTAAATATATATTATTGCTCTCTGTGAAACGCTTTAAGATTGCATGCAATAAATTGCATAAAGTACAGCCCCCTCAACGCCTGCAATAGCTACCACTGCAGCCCCGTTACCCATGAGCCAGGATCTGACCAGTTCTCTAGGCTGGATCTGACCAGTTCTATCGGGAGTCACTTTGAAGGAATCGTCAAGGTGTTCTAAATTGACTATCATTCAGATGAGGGTGTTTAGTCGTCCTTTTACCAGGAGTTCAGAACCTGTAAGGGTCTGCTCCAAACTGGCTGGCTTCACGGTCAAACAGAAGTTAATTGACCTTTTCTCTCGGTAGGAGCTGACGGTGTTCGACATCGGGCACTTCGGCGTGTGGTGCGAGGCGTTCACGGTGGACTTCGGCCACGTGGCACTGCCGCGCGCGCAGCTTGCCAACGTGCCCCCGAGCCTCAAGATGCTGGGGGTCTCTCCGCAGGTACGTGCCACCAGGTGTCTTCACTCGTCGTTCGTGACTTGATGACGAGACGTTTTTTTGTCCTGTTATCTTCAATCGGTTAGACCGTTTGTATTTCGTTACTCCGGAGTAATAATAGATCACGCTTAAGGGAATCTAGACGTGTCGAGTGTTATGATACTCTTTAATCTTATCTACGATTTTTTGTTGTTTTTGGATTGTTGACGCAGATGGCCAGACCTTAAGAGTGTTGTGGTCTTGTCACCAAGACAGATTTTGCATTGGATTTCCAGTACACAAGCAAGAATTCCGGGATTCCAGGAAAGCGAATTCCTAACAGCGATGTACATTTGTTTTATAAGACTTCGACGTGTTTATAGACGACTGGTTTTAGGAGAGATTTCTTAAAAATGTACACAAAGGGGAAAAGCATCTTCAAAACCAATCTTGATAATTCTCACTCGCTGAATTTACTAAGGCGGAACATAAACTCGTAGTAGGTATGAAAAGTAACTATTTTAATATTTTGATAAATACAATATAGCTTTAAAAACGATATGCAAATGAGATCAAGTTAATAGTTCGCTAGCGGGCTATTGCGCTAAGCGACGACTTCCCGAAGAAGGTTAATGAGGCTCTCGCGTGCACTCATCTTGTTGCAGATGTCAGTAGTTTATAGTTGCGCTGTTTATAATTTCTTGATATTTAGTTTGCACGTCTGTGGAGGTTCTGTTAAACACTATGTTCCACATGCCAGTTTTAGGGAGAGAAGTAGACAGAGTGGTCGGCTGTTCTCGGGCTCTCTCTGTATCGCTGTGAAAAGAATCAATACTTCGCTTCGCTCAGATAGACGTGAATAACTTACCAACAAGTGGATATGTAAGAAATATAGTGCCATTCATTTAATTTTTTAAAGTCACTTCCCGGGTTAATGTAAAAAAAATTCGAAACGATTATTACTCAATATTTTAATCTCTCACGATTTTTTACAAAAGTAACCTTTATAAGTTCAACGTTTTACTTAGTAGTTACAATTTTTACTCGCGTTCTAACGATGGGAAAGTTACTCTTTGTAACGAATGCCTTACCCGTACTTTATTGCTTTATTTTCGACCTCTGTAACATATTATTATTAAAGTCGAAAACGTCTCTGGTATCTGTCCTCACTCATTCTCATTCACTGCCAGCATGTAAAAATTGTATGCAATTCGAACTCACGAGGCGTGTCGCCGGCATAGGACGTGATAACACAGGACCATGTGCCAAGGCTGTGCTTGTGACCCGGCGACCCCGCTCTCAAGCACTCTCCTTTACTCGGGTTACCGTTGCAACAGACAGTTTGATCAAGAGCTCACGACACAGCGTTACTCAAGTAGCGAATCAATTTTGAAATAACCGCAATTTCAGAAAGATTCACATGCAAACAATCTTCAAAACTTACCTCAGCCTGTGTTCAACTGCGTTAAAGAGCTCGCAACGAGATCGGCGCGATGGTTCGAGTGGAGATTGCAAAAACAAGCGAAGTGAAGGTTGCGCAAGCAGGTCGGCGACCGCTGCGGAGTGCTTTGATAATTGATGACTGATGAGTGTTGGGTTTGCATGTGACCCTTCAAGTACTGCTATAATTGATAACTATGTGCTCTGTGCGTATGTAAGTTGTATGTTTTAAATGTTTATTAATTCAGGCACTGGCCTTACAAAAAACTATTTAAACCTTCACGTAAAGAGGAGTGTTATTATTTGGATTTTTCCAAACTTGTTTGTTTAATCGTGGATCGTGGAGCTCGAATAACATTTATTTTTCGAACCAAAGTCCTCTTTTGACGCTTTTATTAAAAACCAAACAAACCGTAAATCACTGTAAAATATAATCTAGGCATATTCGATTCCAATCACAACAAATGAAGGGTGTAAGTAGTAGTCCACTCGGCTGCGCCGCGTCGGCTCGAGAGGCGGTGGGAGTGACGCGGCACGTCGGAACGAAGCCTGACATTTACAAAATTGCTTTCATGTCATGCCATCACATACTGCGTTAGAAGCATGACTTAATTGCAAAATAATATTTTGATTTGGTTGGTACTCGAAATAAATAAAGTTGTGCTAGTTCTGTGTTGCTAAAATATGTAGGTACTTCTGCAAAGTCATCTTTCAGAACCAAACCACGGGCAAGATTTTCCAACATTTTTAGACCCTTTAATGTTAACCTAACCTAAGCATCCCATCCTGCTCCTGTCGCTGAGCGCCGGTTTTGTTGCAGAGCCGCAACAATGCGCTCTTGGCGTCCACGCCGGCGCCTCCCCGACGGGCATCCTCTCGCAAACCTCTGGGAAAACTGGAGGCTACCACCTACCGGCCCGCGAGGCTAGGAGCGGGCCCGCTGGCCGCCCTCCTCGACCAGCCAGCCGACCACGCCGCACACCTACACCGTCGCGCCTACGAGTTTGAATCCCGTCAACAAATAATCGGTCAGCCCAAAAGCTACGAAGAACAATTGAGAGAACAGCATCGCCATAATCAACAACAATTGGAGCGATTACAGCAACAGCTGTATTACCAACAGCAACAGAATCAGCAGTTGCAGCAGCAAGCGTACGAGCAGAACTTATACCAACAGCAGAGGCAGTACCAAGACTTGGCATACAGGCAGCAGAACCCAGAACGGTTCCAGCTGGTACCTTACCGAGGAGAACTCGCCCAGAGATTCACCGATAACCAGAACCAGGCGCAAAGGAGAGTCTCCCAACCAGAACTGTACCAATCTGAGGAGCGATTTCCTCAAGAACTTCACCGATACCGAACCATAGTGGACCCTATCCAGAGGAGCGTTGACCTTGACCTTGTAAACAGCCCAAGGTCGCAATGAGCAGCGGGATGATTCTATAACCAGTGTTATCCAAGACTGTCGCATAACATCCGCGCGGAAAACAGGCGGCGGCGCCTTTTAGATATAGTTTACATAAGACTCTTGCGTGTCACCGGAGTTACATGATTGGTTAACTAGATGCGGGCGTTGCTCTCATATTAATATGTAGATACACAATCAGCACAAAAAATGGCAATAATAAAATTTCGATGACAGCAATCCTGCAACATCGGACGGTCATCTATAAATACTATCATATGGAAATACTTAACCCGGTCAGAATAAATAAGCTATACTTTTATCTAGAGAAGATATTATTATTGTCAATGCAGGTTCCATTATATCTAAAATCGACATTTTCTTTCAATTTCGGAACGGAAAAAGACACCACCAACTTGACTTGTTTGCACCCGTCTTCGCGATACTCGTATTTAAAAGCCTTTGGACCGTTTGGTCGGTGTCATAATGTGCCATTTGTATAGCAAAATTCTTAATCGGAGGCGGAATTTCATAGACCTAGGATGCCCAACTGTCTTTAATGTTCCTCGCTAATTAAAGCATATCGACTAAGCTGTGCAAATACTTGCTGGTTGACATTTTGTGCAAAGATGAGTGTTCATGCTATTCGAATCGCTCTCAAAAGGATCAAGTTTTGTTACGGAGACGTTCTTTGCTCAACGTCATCGATGGCATCTGGGGTGCATAAAAAGTTGGTTGCGGCATCTAAGGGTTAGAGATTGTGTCTACTTATTCGTTTGAGATGGGATGCAGGTCAGGTCGTGTGCGCGATTTGTCAAGCGGCAGCGCGTGAGCGGCGCGCCCTTCTGCGCGGCCTCGCGGCGAGTGCATCCTTTCGATTACCGCCGTACGCCGCTAAGTGTAGTGGTGATGCTGCCACCACGACCATTCAGAACTAAATTCACGCACACCTCTCCGCGCTTGTATATTATATGATGTCAGTTGCGATTATCGTCTATTTGTAAATAATTTTCACATATATGCCAATGCAAGCCCGAGGCGATTTACGATAATGTGCGGGATGCCTCTCACTTTGACATCTTTTTAGAGATTTGGCGCAATGTTTCAATCGGATTTATTTGTACCATTGCTTAAAGTGACCTTCACGTCTTCTTGTTAATGATAGTTTACTAACATGGCAGGCTTTTTCTGTGCAAGGTTTATTTATTCCTGTTTATACGATCATTTTTTGGGATAATATAAGTAGCGCACTTCATTTTCTGGCTACCAGTGTTTATATGCGTTATAAAAAATATGAATGAGTTATTTCTTTTTGTCGTGCAAGGAGGACGTACAAACGCATACTTTCGCGATTATTTAAGTTTCAGAAATCTTTCGCAAAATGAATTGTTTGTTTCATTCCCACGCATAATTTAAAAGCTGGGACGTTACATCATAACACCATTTTTAGCTTGAATTATTTATTTCTGTAATCAAATACAACTTTGTAAGACCTTACATTGTGGGATTAATCTTAATTTTCCCATTTACGTAATATTCAAATTATACTAAAAACAGACGCCATTTGTAAATTGCTGCATCGGGAGCGGTAACGGAGCCAGTATAATTATTACCTAAGTTAATTTAAGATAGTTGCAGCGTCAGCGCGCGGCTGCCCCACTCGCGCCCAATCTGAATATGCAAACGTAGTTTATGTTTAGCACAAATCGATGTAACGGTATTAAATACTTCTATGTTTGATGTTTGTCTAATGCACTGCTTAATTTCGTAAGTTAAGGTTGTAATAAGCGTAAGGCAGCGGTGAGTGGGCCAGCCGTGCCGGCGCGCTGTGGCGGGAGAGTGCAAATAACTGTGAATTTATCTGAGTTGCAATTAACGTAATAACACTAATTGAACGAGGACACTTGAATAATTCCCGCTCATTCATTCACTCTCTGAGTTTCTACAATATTTTAATTAAATATTGTTTTGACAAAGCCCGCTGACTAAGGATCTTTAGGTTTTGATGATAATTTGTAGAAAGTAATACCATGTTTGTTAAACTCCTAATAATTTATCCTCCTAATAGTCATTTCACGTTCGCTTAATATTGAGAGTTCTTAACTGACTATTTATCAAGTTTTTTAAATTGTAAATAATAATACTCAAGTAAAATACTCAGTAAATATACTCCTGCCTGTGATATGTACTGTAGAGTACCAAGTACAAGTGTTCCCGCTTTCAAAGTAATAAATACTAGAATTGTGTTATATGTAGGGAGTTAAAACTAATTTTAAGACAACTTTAATCGTAAATACCCTGTGGTGTTCTCTGTAAATCTAATTAGTAGTAAGTATTGTAATATTTTAACAAGTAATAAAGCTTGCCAAATTGATCGTTCGTTTGATTAACACTTTACATTAAAGAACCTTCACACTTATATGAGTTGTAAATAAACAAAGCAGTGGTTTTTACGAGAGTGTACATAAGTCTTTAGACAAATAATATTAAAAGAACTGGAAGTGTTGTGAATATGAAAGTTAGCTTCAATCCGTAGCATTACACAACACTTCCAAGGGTGACATCGGAGTGTGCGTTACCCTTCTCCAGTTATAGTTTGTCTCACAAACATAAGCCGAAGGTTGGAATTAATTGTTTAGTGTGGGATATGACTAGAATATGGTGTTAGGCGCCTCTGGCCGAACCCTCATTTCGTTACGGTCAGGCATTTGCCACCATATTGCCGAACCGCTGCCGCAGGAGAAGGCTGGAGCGGAGGCGGAAGCGAAAGCAGACAAGCTTAAAACAACAAAACTTGTAGCTCAGTTACGTGAAATCAGTGTACGTCTAAAGTCTAGGTTTACCTACCCAGTAATATATGATTCGAAGTTTCTGAAGTGGCATTTTTCAGTTAGAAAGAAGCTAATGCACCTTGGGACACGTGAGAAAACCCCGCTATTTCCACTCATTATAGTTTTGGTGGGTTATAAAAATAAATGGGTTTCGACAACTGGGAATATTTTTGCTTAATTTGCTTCGACTTGTCACAAATGCTATATAGGCATTAGATCCGCTCGCAACGGAACAAAAAACCATGAAAAGCAGCAGTCAGCTAGCTTTCTTAAAATCCGTAGTTTACTCATAACCTCTAAACTCTTATCGTCTGATGATGACTTGATTTAATGCGTAAGTCGTGATCTAAAGACAGAAATGAATGGCACAAACTTCAAACATACTCGTAATGAGCGTTCTAATATTTAGTTTGAAATCAGAACTTAAGGACTCAATGAAATAAACATCGTTCAGACGAAGGTTGGAGATGGTGATAAACGATTACTCAACAAATGTGATGTTTATGTGCAATGTAATAAGCTTCGGATCTAATTGCACCGTATAATGCCCGTAAGTGGTTGACAAATGGCCTTGACCTACATATTTAGAAAGGCTGTACGATTGTGGTCCTTATAACAAGGACATAAGATCTGTGCCTGGCGCGTTAGATGGGTCCCACGGTGCGGTTAGTGACAGATGTGCCGAGTTGTTTACGATTCCGAGAGAAGTCGCTGACCTCTCGGTGCTCTTAAAACCGCAATGACCTTTTGCTCGTCTCTTCTGTTGCAATGGCCTCTCGACAGTCTTTTATGTGTACTGTCATTCGTAAATAAGAAACATTTTCTAATTATACAAAATAATCAATCCATTGCATAATTAGAAAATGTTTCTTATTTACGAATGACAGTTTTTAATTCGAATTATATTTCGTATACTCGTAACCTAAAATAAACCCAATAGATATAATTTTTTATAAAGTGATTTGAACGTGTAAAAAAACCATTGACAAAAGTTTATTTGATTCAAAACCTGTTCCCATGACAGTTTTATCCAACGGCAAAACGGTCTTGATCTAATTATTTTTAGTTGTTCTTCTGCAACACTTAACAACTACAGAAACAGGAAGACATCGTCATATCGACATAATCTGCAAACTTGCAAGCTTTATAATTTTATCCGCGTCCCCTTTCCCGCGCTCTCCTGCCCCTCGGACCACGAGTCAAAGGGCCACTCGATTACCCTTCGCCGCGTCATCGGCTGCTGCAAATCTCCTTTAAGATTATGCCGAGACCCGGCGTGCTGCTAACACTGCCTGAGCTTTGAGAATTTGTTGCGGAGCCTGCCGAATAGTTCATGTTACCCGGAGTTATCAACCATTCAAAACTAGCTTAAAATCGCCGAAATTATTCTCAATTTGAAAATAACTTTTCTCGTCGTATTAACGTATTGTGAAATTTTGGAGACACTGGAATTCTTTTAGGGTCTGCTCTGTGTCTTGGTTGGATTGATCACTCCGATGGAATAAAAATCTTTGTTCTTCTTTTTCGCTTCATGGTAATATGATACTCGTATAAGTGATCTACGGATTTCCGTTGGGTTGATTTATCGTAGTCAATATTTATTTAAACTTAGCGTGCGTTTTGTCTTTATCTGTCCATTTGTTATATTATTATAACCTTGTCATGTTCAGTTGTCGAAGGAACTTGTTCTTTCGTGCACAGTCATGTTTTGAGAGGAATGACACACATCCTTTTTAGTAGTTAGAACCAATGCAAAACTTGATTTAAAAAATGTTTGTTCCTGATTTTTTTAATACACTTGTCGTTTTTCTCTACTTGCTGTCTTTTCAATGAAATAACTTCATGTTTGGTTTGGTTGCAGTCGAAGCTGAACTGCGAGGTGCTGTATGATGAACTGGCCTTCGAGGTGCGCTGGGCTGTCGCTGGGGACAGCATCGTGCTGCAGCTCGTCTCCAAGCTGGGTGAGTCAGACTAGAACCAACTTCACCATCATCATTCATATCATCATCACCTACACTATAATCAACATCAATATAATTATTTGCAGTATCACCTCTATCATTGTCATCATCATTTTAGTCATCATCACCTCCACCATCGTGAACACCAATATCATCGTTATTATCACCATCACAGCCACCATCTTTAACACCAACATCATCATTCTTATCATCATCACCGCCACCATGTCTAACACACACATCATCATTCTTATCATCATCAACTTCACCGTCTCTAACACCAACATCATCATTCTTGTCATCATCACCTCCACCGTCAATAAGACCAACATCATCATTCTTATTATCATCACGACCACCACCACTAACACCAACATCATCATTCTTGTCATCATTATATCCACCATCGTCAACACTAACATCATCATTCTTGTCATCATTACCGCCACCATTTTCAACACAAACTTCATCATTCTTGTCATCATCACCGTCACCATCGTCAACATCATTGTATATCCAGATAACTAATTTCATTTCAATAAACACCTCATAAACCACTGAAAGGTTTGTGCGAGCATAATACGCTCTAATTTACAAATGAAAACGACGAAACGACGATCTGATAAGGGTCGCTGGGAACAGCTGGGTGGTAGCAGCGCAGAACCAAGCATGGTGAGGATGGAAAAATCACTTTTTGTGAAAAGCCTTTATTAACAGTTGCTATAATATATCATGATTAAATTTAAGGCAATAAGAGTTATGTTACTTGTACTAGTTACAGGTAAACACTACATGCACTGATAAAAATATTCTGAAAGATATACCTAAAAAGTTTTTTTTTTAAAAATGAACAATAAATTAATAAAGATTGAGTTTTGAATTTTTAAATTAGAGAAAAGCTACGGAGCATTCATTTCATATAATACGGGTTATGTTACTTGTACTAGTTACAGGTAAACACTACATGCACTGATAAAAATATTGTGAAAGATATACCTAAAAAGTTTTTTTTTTTTAAATGAACAATAAATTAATAAAGATTGAGTTTTGAATTTTTAAATTAGAGAAAAGCTACGGAGCATTCATTTCATATAATACGGGTGATAAAGCTGATCAATTGTTATTGCACCTTGTTCCAGAGGACGGCGAGTACATGTCGTTCGGCATCTCGGGCGACGCGCACCACTCGCAGATGGTGGGCGGCGACGTGGCCGTGGCCTGGGTCAACAAGACCTCGCTCAAAGGGTACGCCGTGGACTACTACCTCGATGCCAAGAGCCAGTGCGCCGGCGTGCGCGGCTCCTGTCCCGACGAGCGGCTTGTGGTGAGTCAAACAGATAAAACCCTCGGACATCATAGCGACCGACACTTAAAGCTGATGACTTTCATTAAATCTAATTATGAACCACTCGAATCGGTTCATCCGCTTGTGAGCTACTATGCCACAAACATACACAGATACTGTTTGCCTCGGCGGGTAAAAATATTTTTACATGGTGGATAAAATTTATGGGCCCCGGAGGGGAACTGCATTAAATCCTTAAGTTAGATCATTTTACTCAAGGGAAATATTTTTTTATTATAAAAAAAAAACAAAACTGCATTCAAATATTTTCTAAAATTTGCTTCATTTGAACCAGCTAAAATTAAAAAAAAACAATTGACCAAACAAAGATAGAGACCCCCTCCAGGGCCCATATGTTTTTTCTACCCTGATTATTGTTTATTCCTTCACGCTGTAATGGTAAACGATTTTGGGTCAAAGGGGTTTGGGTAAAAGTGTTGTCATTTGCAAAAGTCATAATTTTCAAGGTGAGCGGCCATTTGTAAAAGTGGTAAATTATGATAGAATTATTCAAAATAAACATATTTTGTTATGTAATGTTACTCTTAAGTGCATCGGAGCCGAGATATTTAAATATTCATACCTGGGCGTACTTTTTGTACCAAAAAAAGACAATATTTTTCAAACAAATTTACCCAATGCTCTTTGCAATGTAGAGATTTAACACACAGGCTACCCAAAAAAACCACTGTTCAAGTCCCATGGGATGGACAACGCCGAAGGAAGTCGAGGGCAAAAGCTAGTGTTCATAAATGTAGAGTTAAAGTTGTGCAGTGGACGTTGATGATGAGGATGTTATGATTTCATTAATAGTGAAAATATATATTGGTACAGCCACCATCAGATATAATCGAGCCTACAAGAAATTTCATTTCATTTCATTTCAATGGACGTCTTTCTGCTGATATGAGTTTCGATACCAGTGTTTAAAGACGACTGTACATAAACAAGGTTTCAGATAAAACTAAACACACTCGTAATATATTAAAGTCCCAACTTAGTCCTGACCCAACGTTCAGAGCATTAATTCATAGTAATATCTGATACATGTCGAGCCAATTAAACCATCATGTTTCTCCTCAAAATTCAAATCGTCTATAATACTCGGAGTGCCGCGGCGGCTACACTTGCGGGCATGAATATTCACAACACCTTAATGGCTTCAGTCTTCTCCAGCCATTGTGGTGCAGGCTCTGGCATCACCGGAGTGATCTTAAGAAATAGAGCCGTTACGGCTGAATCACATCGACCGCGTGTTTGTTGCGCGTGGGTAAGCACGTACAGATTGTACAGATAGATGACTAACGCAGCTGATATTTACTCAACACATTCAATCATTGTAGAGTTGGCTCTACTGTTGAACCAGGAGCGTCGGTGGCCTAGTGGCTTAGGGAGTCGACTCTCGATCGTAAGGTACGGTCACCATGTACGGATGAGTTTTTGTAACTGAAGTGCAATACCTGCATATTCGAAGTGTGTAAGAGGGTATAATTGAACAAAAGATCCTGAAGGGTCAAATTGTATTCGAAAGAACCAACCTGTTAGATACAACACACAACTAAACCTCAACCCTTAAGTGGTTTATCTTTAGTATACAGCAAAGTGAGTGCGGAAACTGAAGTGGTTCATGTTGACTTTAGTATAAGAAAATTCTTATTAACGAGTTACAACAGAGCCTTCAGCCTTAAGCCATTTAGAAAACCGCATTCCGATATTGTTGACGAGTATTTTCACATGTCCCTGTTAGTTCCCAATAAAATTGACAGGGACGGGAATTTGATTTCCATCACCCCGAACGACTGGAATATTACTGGTACTATTTGAAATTCAAAATTCAGGAGAAAATGTGTACGAATGTGATAAACAATATATGATAGATGAAAACTCTTCTCAAAAATGTTAGGTACAAGATATATTACAAAATTGTATTGTATACCATTTCTGATTGTCACGTTGTTATATATTTCGCTCTCAATATCTGCCGTTTTTCAAATACCTCCAAATTAAAAAAAAATGTTTTCTTACGAAATATTTACAGGTGATTTCGTTGTCATCAGCATATTTTATTAAATGTTTCCCAATTACAATTTTTGCCAACTATAAAAAATATGAAATTCAAAATTCAGGAGAAAATGTGTACGAATGTGATAAACAATATATGATAGATGAAAACGCTTCTCAAAAATGTTAGGTACAAGATATATTACAAAATTGTATTGTATACCATTTCTGATTGTCACGTTGTTATAAATATTTCGCTCTCAATATCTGCCGTTTTTCAAATACCTCCAAACTAAAAAAAAATGTTTTCTTACGAAATGTTTACAGGTGATTTCGTTGTCATCAGCATATTTTATTAAATGTTTCCCAATTACAATTATTGCCAACTATAAAAAATACGTTATGTATTTACATACATTATTTCCACGTAGGAACTTACCCTTTGTTCTTAATCGAGCCACTGAATATTGACGAGTTATTTACGTCCGAGTTTAAATTCAGCTTTCTGCGACCTCTCTTACGCTAATGGCCGTGGAGGAATGCGGGCTTAATGCTCTTAATCGCCGTCTTCCAGCCACCTCATCAATAAGCGTCTCGGAGCCTAATGATAAGTAATCGAGTGACACTCTGCGACACGCGCACTCCTCCATACACTCGAGGCAATGGAAGCGGGTCACGGTGCGTAGGTATGTACAAAGTTCCGTGCACTGTAGCCCGATTTCGTTACATTAAGTGTAGGCATGAGTAAGCTTTTGTCTCTATTGAGAACTGACACATGAGAGGTGGTAGAAAATTATTTTATTTTAAAATATAGATAATTCTATGTCACATAAATATGTATGTACTCATGTATTCGTCTGAGTGACAGGATAAAATGAACTAGAAAATATTCACTACTGATTAAGAAAAATATACAGTCTTACAAGTTCTCTAAAAATACCACAATTATGTAATTATTAAAATCAGTCCCTAGTAGCTGAAGAAGAAATTTTTTTTCGCTTACATTACACATTTGTTACATACACAGTTAAACTTAATACCCTCGTTCGGGCTTGGTGCCATCAATCAAAATGTAATCATAAAACATGGCAATTGGAAAAACTTTGACCTCAAAAATACTGTCAGTCACATTACAAAAACTTAATTCACTAAATGCGGGTGGGTAAAGCAATAATCTAGAGTAAAATCTCTTATGCGCAATCATTTCCCCTTTGTGCCGCATTTCACGCGCACAGAATTCGGCCATACCCAGGGGGCTTGCTCCCAAAACGGAAAATCTAATTTACGTCATCGTGTTCGCCTTTACTAATTCTGTAACCGTTGAAGAGTAAGAGAGACAAAGCATGACGTATTGCATTTTGGGGTTGTAGTAGGTGAGGCTGGCTGGGGGCCAATTCTAAACTATTCGACGCGGCCGCCAATTACCGCCATAATAATTCAGAAACGCGGAGAGGCCGCGCCGAGACACTTAAGGAAGGAGATTCATTACCACCGCCAGCCTGGGGCACGTTTTATAAAGCTACAAGTAACAATTTTACAGGTCTAAACTGGCAACACTGCTCAAATGGCTGGTCGTCATTGGTCGAGGTTGTGTCAAATGGAAACTTGTAACCTGTAAATTGCAATTTGTAGCTTTATAAAACAGGCCCCTGGACGAGTCTCGGTCACTGGTAGAAAATAGACAAACGGGGTACTATACTTTGTATACGAAAGTGCTAAGCATTCTCTCCCTCGTTTCTGTGTGTGTTAGTATGTTTGTCATTTATTTAAGCTAAAACGTTTTTCAATAGAGATAGCGTCTATTCTAAATTAACACGTATGGCAAATTACTAATTCTTCGCGGACGAAGTGGCGAACGGAAGCTGTATGTAACATAATAGTATTATGGTCCCTTTGTCCACAGGAGGGCACCAACTCCATCCGTCTGCTGAACGCGGCGCTGGTGAACGGGTACAGCATCGTGACCTTCCAGCGCAGCCTGAAGGCCGCCGACGAGCTGGACCTGCCAGTGCTGACCAACGCCAGCCAGCCCATCATCTGGGCCGTGGGGCCGCTCAACGACAAGAGCGAGGTGTCCTACCACCACCACTTCACCAAGGTTGGTAGATCTGGCTAGACATTGGCTTCATAAAGGGCACCACCTTCTAACAGATTTCCTACAGTAATTTCCTACAGGAACGCACATATTAAACGATTTATGCCTGCCGACAATATTTGGGCCGACTTTAAAACTGTCGCTCGGTCGATTTCAAACGATAGTTTTAGATCAACTGACCACTTAGTGACGATATGACATAAGCAATAAATACTCATGTTCCAAAATAATGCGAAATCATGTCGTATATAATTTGAACTCCGCGGCGCATAATCTTGCGGCGTTGTTTCAGATAACTTTATTAATTATTAATTGCTTTGTTGTTTAACATCACCGATAAATTTCAAGTTCATCATTAATTACAAACGCTGTTATTACAAGAACACAATATTTTAATATTTACGTTAAAATAACGTTTGTCTACCGTTTAATAATCTCGTGTTTAATAAGTGGTAAACTCTTTAGTTATTTACCGAATGCCTTCACGAGAAAATAAAGTAAGTGGCAACAGCTAAGTGCTTCACCACTCGAAGTTTATTAAAAATATGTAGCAATAATCTCCCAGAGCCCGGCCCGCGGCTCTGACAAAACTGATGAAATTAAAATGACAAAGGCCCCATGAGGCCGTTACAAGCGCCGCTGTACTCGAAGGGTAGACCCTTGAAACCTCACCCTTGAATTTAAAATTTCTAACTAAACTAGTTCTGTTTTCCTCTCACGGTTTAGTCTCAACTCGAGAAGGAATGGGACAGGAATTACAATGTTTGGAATAAAGGTGTTGCAGAGTGATTGTCCTATTCTCACTTGTTATTGTTTTCTCGAAAAGCTGCGGATTTCAGGTGGTCGCTTTTGTTGCGGCGTGACCGCGCATACATTAGAGGACAGTTGGAGATTTGCGCTTTGTTTTTTGTTTAAGTTATTTTGAAGATATTTGCTGTTTTAAATTAAATAATATATTTTAAGTTGGTACCAGTATTTTATGGATGTAAAGAAACATTTAAGCATAATTAGTAGGGAGTTTATTAACTTAAAGTTTTTCGTTTAGTAAGGTTTTGGCGTCGCTTTTCAGTGTAACTATTTAGTATCACCCTCGATGTTTTTTGTGTAATTGTTATAACCAAATTATGTTGTACATGCAATATATATATATATAAGTTTCGACAAACAACATTCACTTCTGAAGCAGACATATGTAAAATAATTAAATATAAATTGTTTGTCAGTGAATCTTTAGCGTGGTAAAGTACTGCTCCCAAACCAATGTCTGAAGCATCCCAATATTCCAGGGCGATCGGTTCATCGAGTTCGGGCGCCCGCCGGTGTGGAATTGCCCGATGCCCGAGGCGGAGGACGAGAGCGAGGAGCCCGCCGAGCCTGCGCAAGAGCCGACGCGCCCCGAGCCGCACCGGAAGCCGGTCGATGACCAGGTTCGTAGCGTGGCCATTGTTTTTTTTATTTAATTCCACTAGGTACGATGTATCGTTTGTTGAAAGGATCCTTAACGCGAGATTATTTAATTGGACAGTTATGTAAGCCATGACTTAGGTCACAATCTGTTTGATCCATAAGTTAACGATTGCATCGCCATATATTTTTAACGCAATCCGATAAGTTAGGGTTGGCCTGGGATTTTATTACTCAGCATGTCTACACAATCCAACAGGGATAAATAATGCTCTTTGTAACGTTGATTTTATCGATTTGGTATTTTAATGTTTTTTTTTCCTGACCTACTATAATTATCCAAAATTAGCAAATCATTACAAATTAACAATGAGTTCCCGTCTAGTGTATCTCCCTGGTACGTCGTTGAGTACCAAACTTTCATCATTAGCATTACAAAATAACATGGCTGATTTTAAACCCATAACTTCCAGATGGGTCTATATCCAGTAGCATAATGATTGTTTGTCCTAATTATTGTTTGGGCTAAATTTTTATGGTTGGAAATGGTTTTTACAATTGAAACGGTTTTTAACTAACCTAACGTCATTAATCTACACACTAGATATTTATTAAATTCTGTTCTATCAGCCTAAAAGGGTGCTAGGCGAAAAGATTTTAGGCCAAACAATCATTCGACACAACAATTTTACGCGAAACGACGGGCTCCCCTTCCAGACGCCACTAATCAAGCCGAACCCGGTCCCAACGCCGAAGCCCGCGCCGCGGGTGCAGCCTTGGGACATCCCCGCCATCCAGTGCTACGAGCCGGCCGACGGCGTGTTCTACGCGCAGATGGGGCCCACCGGCGGGCAGCAGGGGTACCCTGCCATCACCGGTGAGACTTGACGACCCACACCACCATGATTTTATGACGATGAAGCACTTTAAAGTCCTCACTTTTCATGGATATCTGATAAATGGTTAACCATTTTTGTGTAGAACGCTCAAAATCTGTCCTGTTTCTCTTTGAGCTTCGAGTAGGTTACATACAAACTTATCTACACATGTAAGCAGATAGTTCATGCATTTTGCAATTTGTTACCTCCAAGGTACTTCATATCATTTTAAACGTGGTACGATCTACCTTTTTTCTGAGAAAAAAGTTGTCATGGAAGGCCCAACATGCAGAAAGACAGACAGACGTACAAAGAATCAAAAAAAATTGTAGAAATACATTGTTATTTATAAAACATATTTTAAATTATCGGATCGACCACGCTGACGAAACGTTTACGCAGTGACGCCTCTAATCCGTCACGTGTTTAACACGTCGTCGTTGACACCAAACGGTGTGCGCATGTCCAAAAGAATGTCATTACTATTTGCGATTATGCCACAGCTAAATTTAAATCTAGGATTTAAAATCCTAAATTTAAAATTCTAATTACTGTTTGAGGTTTCACCATTTTTTGAATGTCAGGTCACGTGGGCTGGGGCATCTCGTGGTACATCAACGGGCTGCTGATCCCGGAGGTGAACGTGGTGCGCGGCCGCAAGTACACATTCGTGGTGGAGGGGGGCAACGACCCCGCGCAGCCCGCGCGCTACCACCCCTTCTACATCACCGACGACCCCGTGGGGGGCTACTTCCACCAGACCGAAAAGGAGAAGCAGGTACACTTACCATACACCATAATTTATCACCTTATTGTTCGTTTTTTATATCACACCAATAAACGAGTGCAAAAATGTGAACTTTATTCGCCAACACGGTTAACAGTTTAATAAACGAGGTTTTATTACTCAGTACAACGATCTGCTAAGTTCCATTGCGAGGACTCAGTGTTGCTTCCCTTTGTGGACATTCTATCTCCAGTCCCGCAGGTTGTGAGAGTCCATATACCGTTGCAAAAATTGGCTATATGGCATTACCATCATGTCACAATTTAAACACTATTAGCGCCGCACTGCTGACAAGTGTAAGATACATGACCTCATCCCACCCTCCACTATCTCCCGTTTGTCCTCCAGACTTCGGGAGGGCTTCCATCCGCATGTAGTCAAGTTTCCAATGGTTTGGACGCAGCGGTTTGTTGCATCATTTCTTATTCACAATGCCAAAGAGTGGAATGCTCTCCCTGCGTCTGTATTCCCGGAATCGTATAACCTTGGTGTTTTCAAGGCAAGAGTGAATAGGATTTATTCTGGGTAAGCGTGTACCACCCTTGACTTCGTCATCGCTTTAGAGACTGAGGTCAAACGCAAATCCATTTTTTATAAATAAAAATAAAATAAAACGGAAAAGGCATTTTTAGATCATCACGCCTGTAATCTCATATATTTTCTAGGGTGTGGAGATCTACGCAGGAGTGCGTCGCTCCCGTTCCGGCGAGCTGGTGCCTACCGGCGTTGGCCGCCTCTGCAACTGGACTCCAGATAAGGAGGGTCCAGGACCCGACGAATACCCGAGTTTCGGCGCCTACCAGCGCTCGCTGACCCTCGTTTGCGAAGAGGGCAATCCCGGCGTCGTCACCTGGACTCCCGACAAGGACACCCCCGACACCGTCTACTACCAGGTGAGGAGTCGAGGATTTCTGGTCATCAACATTCATTATGGGATTAAAAACATCATCACTAAACGATCTTGTAAATGTGTTGTGTCGACGTTAACGAGAATACACTATATCTGTTTAAAAATTCACTGCAATCGGGGTCTTATTAATGTCACTTACCCACCATGAAGATTTATTTAGATAGATAATAGTTTTGACGTCACCAATGCATACTGCGTCTGCCAATTAGTATGTGAGAGCAGCTGATGAGATTGATGATTTTTTACCAGTTACGTACGCAGCGCTCTCGACTGCAGCGACTTTTTATCATGGTTCAGTTGGTTACATTATGGTTAAGAATACATATTAATGTGATCTGATTGAATTGGGTTCGGAAAAAATAAACTTATACCGATGTTAAATGGATATTGTTTTCAATCTGTTAATAATTTAAGTAGTCTCACAACATTACACTATCACTTCATCTCACTCATCTCTCTGTGTGTACATAACCTTCGCTCTGTTTTCTGTTTCAGCCTTTCAAGTCTTCTCTGTTTCGCATGACTGTCTCAGGTTGAAATGTATATAACGGATTGGTGAAAATTGCTTTCTTTAAACTTTTCACTTCAGCAATTTGAAATTTTGCTTTATGTTTCAGTGTTTCACCCACCGACACCTCGGGTGGAAAATAAATGTAGTAGACGAGTGCGACGTCGCGGGTGAGGAAAGCCGCGTGGTGGAGCAAGTCGCGCCTCTAGGTGACTTGCAGCAAGAGGAATCCATCCAGGTACAAAGTCGCGTCAAACCGGGAAATAACTTCCTAAACTACAAGACACATGAGACAAATTCGAAAACGCATTATAACGATTTCAGTAGTGATAAGCACGACGGGGTGAAAGGACAGGCGTACCGTGAACCAGCCAGCCCGGCTCACTCCTCGGACTATGAGCCGGTTAGCAGCCACCAGATCAAGAATGTCATCGACGTGGTTGAGACCCTGGAGTCCACGATGAAGGATCAGATGCGGCAGGACAGCAAACTTTCACGCAGGCCGACACAGTACCAGGTCCATGAAGATGTCAGAGAGTTTTTGCCGGAACAGCCAATAGGAGAGGACGACGAGTATATTGTGGAGCTAGGTCGCAGGCCTGAGAGCTACATGTTGCCACTCAACCATAAACCATTCACGCTACAGACGGTTATGCGTCCGAATGGTCCCAATAAACCGCCAGGCAACATGCGACCTCCATTCAGACGTCCTGTTCCTCCTGAAATCAAGCTACGAAGACCTCCACAAATGCACCATAAAGCAAATGGCCCCGGCTATCCTTTACCCATGCCAAACCCTATCAGTTACGGGCCGAAGAAACCAACTCCTAAATACCCTCTCCGAGGGCCGCCCAATAGAAGCACCATGCCCGGTATGCCTATTGGAAAACCGAAGCCACATCATTCTATACAAGCTTTTAATCAGGCATCTCTTAAGCAGATAGCAAAAATCCCTCATAGTCCGGTTCAGAGCATCCTCATGGGCAACAAACCGCCAACCAACACTATTCCGTCAAGTCAGACGTTAAGTCTCGGGAAAACTGATATTATAGGCAGCCACGTAGTCAAGAGTCAGATCACTTTGCCGGGAAGTAATGACGTGATCGTAGCGCAGCATAGCGCGCCTCAGATCAGTATCAGCCGGCCAGGGCAGATTATATTAGGAAAACCGATGGAGAATCCGGTACCGTTAGATCAGCAGATGTCACCGACCAGATCCCAGCCAGCAAGAACGCCCTCTCTAGACTACCACCCGACGACCACGCCGCGCATGCGCGTCGAATCAGATCAGTCGCAGCAAAACATCATGTCCTCCGACTTCATTGGAGAATCCGCGGAATCAACTTCGTTGCAGCCTGCGGTCAACACCGGCTTCAAACCCGACACGATTGTCGTGGAGAGCGGCTTCAAACCGATAATCCGAGAAGCTTTGATGGCTGGCGTTGATCGTATTGCAGAATTTGATAACGGTTCAAATCGCAGGCAAGATACCGACGTTGAAGAAGATTACGAAGAAGCTCCCCAAGTTCTCTCAAACCATTCATATCCAAGCGATCAACTAACGCAATCGTTCGAGCCTATGTTCATACCGTCACCACTCGACCACCACCTACCAACCAATGACAAAACTCAAGAAATATTTCCCAGAAACCACGCGAAAGAGGATCGGCCTCACCCTGTTTACGTGAAAACAGAAAACGAATTAAACGCTCTGTTTAGTAAGAATAACATGGAGAGAGATGTTCCGGATATGGTAATGGAGTCGGACCGCGTGAGCCCTCATTATCTGCCTCCCAATCCAAAGCTACCCAAAGAACACTCCCAAAAGCTCTCCAGCGCTCAAACATACACGACTTACGATGGAAAGACGGTGTCTGCTTCCACGCTCGTTACAGTCCCCGCCTCAGCCCCCATCAGCAGCAAACCATTCTCTTCCAAGGTTGCCTCTAATTACGATCTACTAGTTAGGACTCCTCAATTTAGACCTTTTAAAGGAAAAATTCCAGCTGAAGTGACAGACCATATAAAGGGCGAAGGTGAACAACAAAAGAGCTATACTAACTTGAAACTAGTAAACGCATTTGAAGAATCTGATGAAGAATCAGAAGAATTAAAAGCAGATGAAAGTACAAGTCCTGACGTTAAAGGTCTTGATGACCCTATAAGTAATCCGGAGTACGTCGATGAAGGAGTAGAGAAGTTTTTGAGGAGGAAAAGGGAGACAAAAGATACTCAGTTCGAGCGAGGCGAAGTTGAGGAGCAACCTCCAACGATACCTAAAAGTGTAACCAAAAATCAGGTAGACTTCGATGTTGGGAAGAAAACTGGCAATAGAGCGCCAACATTACTATCGACAAATTTACTATTACTTTCCCTTGGATTGAGATTTTTATAGATTGCGGTTTATTTAATTAATTTATTGGATTAAGGTGAGACTTGCCATTGCCGCATTTGCGCGCCCGCGCCTGACCTTCCTGCCCTGCAGCCTTAACGAACGCCGTGCACTCTGTTACCATCTCTTTACACGCCTCTTGCGATTTAATACTCCGTTAGTTCTTAAGTGTGTTCATAAGGTTTTGTAAATATTTTTTTACGTTTAAATATTAAATTAGTGTAACTTTTACCGAATTTATTTTATTTTCCCCTTCCTCTTGAAATCTAATTGTCTTTGAAATAAAACACATTTAACAAACCTTTACTTTCATTCAACAATAAAATAGAATGTTTTGTTACTAATAACGACAAGTCGGTACTGAATTATAAAGTATCCGGATGCTGTTTACAAGTAACGTTTTTTTAAGATTTTTCAAATTCCAATGCTACAATAAAAATGCAAAATTTTACAGTCGTGTTTGTTGTCGGTTTTTCGCTAATTCAGCTGCAGAGTCCGATCTTCAGTGACGTCGTGACGAGCGTGCACTGAGGGTGCTCATAAAGGTGGGAAGGGATGTATATATGTAAGGATTTCATTGCATAAATTGATAAATAAAGTTAGAATTTATATTCAAGGTTCTTTAATGTTTCCGTAGAATAAACGTACAAAGAAGTAACTGGGTTACATGCCATTTTGATAAGCTGTTACCGCGGCTCAGAAGAATTGTACTTCTATCAGTTTAGATGAATAAGTTGCTAACTTGAAAGTATTAGGGGAACGGAAACCGAAATTTTTGTGGAGTAAGTGAAAGTTCAGGGCTATGTCTAGCAATAACCGTGTTTGTACACGTCGTATCCTGACTTTCTATCAAATCATCATTTGACAAACTTTCATTTCGCAAAAATGTAATTGTGCTTAAACCATTACATACTATATTACATAGGTTACATGGGCTTATTAAATAACTTTTCTCAAAAATGCAATGTTACTTATATTGATGTTATGTTCCTTACAATAAGCCGCCAAGTATGACCTTTCAGGTGCGGCTAGGGCAAGAGGTCGTTAATGGAATTTCATACAAATCGTGCAGGCCTATGCCGGCAAAGTTCTCTTTTTTAATTTCCATTCCACATAAATTTGAGGCAGAAGCATCATGACATTCTGCCACTGCGTGAGTATTAAAAAAAACAACGTTTTTTTTTTATTTGATTGTAAACATGGCGGCTGTGTTTATGAACACGCTAGGTAGCTGTTTTTTTAATATAATAAGCGTGCATCCAACTAAAGCGTTTGCATGTTTATGTAAAGTACCGGGAGAACAATAGTACATTATTGCCTAGGCATGGAAGTAGGCAATTGCGGGCCGAGTATTGGTTTAAACGGACGAGCTTGCGAGTGGCGGGAAGTACGTCTTCGCGAATTGAAAGTTTGTAAAATGATATAGTGTGTCAAATGATGATTTGACAAATTATATAATTATTTGATGATGAAAACATTAGTGAACCGTTTGTACATTCTGACGTCGATGGTCTTGTCTCTGAGTACGGAACACTGCGAGATCTACTTGAGTATTAAGCAGACTGGAGATATATTGAGTATGGTGCACAAACTATAAATCTATTTGAGTATTGTGTGCAGCTTGTAAATTTATTTGAGTAGGGTGTTCAGACTACAGATCTGTTTATGTGTGGTGTGTAGGTATGAGATCTATTTGAGTATGATGTGTAGATGAGAGATCTATTTGATGATGGTGGTATAATATAAGAGTTCTATTTGTGTATGGTGGTAAGTAAGAGATCTATTTGAGGATGGTGTGTAGGTAAGAGATCTATTAGAAGATGGTGTGTTGGTAAGTCATCTATTTGAGGATGGTATGTAGGTTAGAGATCTATTTGAAGATGGTGTGTAGGTAAGAGATCTATTTGTGGATGGAGTGTAAGTAAGAGATCTATTTGATGATGGTGTGTAAGTAAGAGATTTATTTGAAGATGGTGTGTAGATAAGAGATCCATTTGAGGATGGTGTTTAATTAAGAGATCTGTTTCAGGATGGTGTGTAGATAAAAGATCTATTTGAAGATGGTGTGTACATAAGAGATCTATTTGAGGATTGTGTGCAGGTAAGAGATCTTTTTGAAGATGGTGTGTAGATAAGAGATCTATTTGAGGATTGTGTGCAGACTTGAAATCTTCTTGGTGAGCCTGGTGAAGTTGGCGACGGCGATCTCGTGCGGGTACTGCGAGTCCACCAGGCGCAGCACCGAGTCGCGCCGGCGCCCCCTGGACCACCACACATTGTTAACAACAACAAGGAATAGTACATTACTAATGCACAGACAGGGAAATGGGCCGTTGCGGGACGAGTAGAGTTAGCGTGGCCGAGACGCAGTCGAGGCCGCGCTATATACGAGTCCAGCAACCGCCCTTCCCGGTCTAGGCTTGTATAGTGTTTTTCTCCAACAATGTGAGGAAATTGAACACAATTGTTAATAATATTAAACACAGTCCCAACATTTCCTTGAAAAAAAGAACAGAAACGTATGATTTAGTATAACACTGAAATAAAGCATTACATAAAATCACCAATTTAAACGTAATAAATTCGATTTGAATAAAATATAGTTAAAACTATAACATTTATTACGCGTGTATGTTATTTCGGCAATTTATTTTGTTTATGAACGCAATTTCTATTTAAAAAAGTCAAACTATTTGAGACACTCTTAAATACGCTTAACTTTTTGGTCTATGACATTTAAAAAGTAAAATATACAAGGAAGATTTTTGATTGCACGAGTGTTTGGCTGTTTGGAGATAGTTATCCTAGTCCAAACATGGTGTTTAAAAGTAAAACACCAGGTACGTAATGAAATTTCATACATTTTCGCGGCCGCTGCCGGTGGTAAATAATAACTTTGTTTTTTTTTATTTTGCTTGGACCTGGAACTCAGAACTTCGCGGACTGATTTTACAACAGTAAGGCTAACATTTCCGAGCATGTGGGTGAAAAATCCTAAATTAATCAGAAAGAGAAAAATTATAGGCCGTTGAAAAAGTGTGTACTTTATATAAATTATTGAATCAAGTTGCGTGTTGTCGTTGTTTTGTATCTTAGCAAGTTAGAAAGTCGATATGTTCCAATGGGAAATTAGTGCCTAATAAACGATTGTAGAACTGGGTGTAAGATCCTCTATGTTTTATATGATGTCTCTCTGAAGTAGAAGGAAGGTTCAGGTTTAGGTCCCTCTTGTACCAGCTGTTGTATCAGATTTATCTGCACTCTATGGCTCACTGTTGGTTGGTGAGCAGATGCGAGGCAGAGGTGAGCATCAGGCCTGCTTAGTCCAAGATGTTCACGTCACGGCCTGCCAGAAGTTCTATCAGCTGTCTGCGCTCTGTCACTCACTGCCGGTTGGTGAGCAGGTGCGCAGTGGAGATGAGCGCCAGGCCCGCGCAGTCCTAGATGTTCACGTCGCTTCCTGCCAGAACCAGTTATTCTATCAGTTATCTGCGCTCTGTCATTCATTGTCGGTTGGTGAGAAGGTGCGCGGTGGAGGTAAGCGCCAGGCCCGCGTAGTCCAAGATGTCCACGTCACTACCTGCTCGAACCAGCTGTTCTATCAGCTTTCTGCACTCTGTCACTCATTGTTGGTTGGTCAGCAGGTGCGTGGCGGAGGTGAGTGCCAGACCCGCGTAGTCCTAGATATATACGTCACTGCCCTTTTGAAACCAGCTATTCTGTCAGGTGTCTGCGCTCTGTCACTCACTGTCTGTTGGTGAGCAGGTGCGCGGCAGAGGTGAGCGCCAGGCCCGCGTAGTCCAAGATGTCCACGTCACTCCCTGCTAGTACCAACTGCTCTATCAGCTCCGTCTCTGCTCCTTGGGTGACTAAAATAAGAAGATATTTTTCGGTACAGTTTTTCAATTAGGCTGCGACTATTATTATTATTATATATACAGGGCGTCCCACGACTATGGGACATGAAGGGGAAGTACCTTAAATATCGTAGATAGGATATTTTACTGAAAGAAAACTTTATGTTAATTTTAAAAGTTAGTAATACTGCATTCAAAGATGTTCTAAAAATTATTTGCTTCGTCTGGGAATCGAACCGACTTAAATGTGAAAAAAAATCACCCGTATTTTTATGATGCATTGGCATGGAAAGAATGAACAAAAAATAATAATTCTTCTTAAGTAACATAGTATCTTAAAAGAAAGGATTATTATTAACGTTAATTATGAACATTTCGTCAGATTTACATTATAGTATAAAGTATTTAACGCAACAAGAAAGCAACGGTATGTCGTGTTTGCAGAGCGGTAGCCAGAGTACCAAAGAGTGGTAATGGCTATTTTTAAGCTCGTATAATTGCACAGTTTTTGTGACAATAGTGATAAGTGATTTATAATCGGACGAAGATACGCGTAAGAGTTAGTCTCATACGTAGTATTTAAAACCTCATCTTCTGTGCTCTAATCGACGGCTGCGAATGCTATTAGATGCATGTTTTGTGTAAATGCGCCAACATTTCATTATTGTTACGGGTAATTATCCGTGCAACTGTTCAAAGTAAACCAGTCCTGAACTAGATATAATTTCAAAACTAATATAAGAGTTAGTATCAATCATTAGTGAGAATTACTCTGTCATAATAGCTCCGCCCCTAAGGTATTTAGGTAGATACTTCCGTCTAGAAAGGAGAGACAAGAAAAAGAGAAACCTATTTTATCTCCTTCAGTGTGCCTCCTAATCGAAGAATTATAAGCCCTGGTGTCAACGCATTTTGGGTATATCCTGAAAGCTGGTGCGTCTACCGGCTCTGAAGAGTGGGGTCCACCCATTGTCGTCCCTGACGGCCACGTCACCGCCGCGCTGCAGCACGAGCGCCAACACGGCCAGGCTGCCAGAGTCCGCGGCGTAGTGCTCGATGCGCAGCCCGTTCAGGTCGCGCGCCTGCAACCGAGGAGCCTGATCGTCTAAACTGACAAGTGAACGTCAGGAATAAGCGGGTGATTGGATAATATTACTTTATATCACTTAAAAAATAAAAAATAAAGTATCTGATCAATAAAAGGCACTGGTATAACACAAATTTAACCCATCAGTTACCAGGTCTGATTTGAGGGGTTTTTATCTGTATTGGAGGTAACCATGGAGGAGAAGCGGTTTGCTGTTGCTATGCAGAGGACGAAGCGGGGGTTGTTACAACAAACGTGACCCACAAGGAAGCATAACCTAGGGTATCTCGCAGTTAGCCTTGCAGTTTTCATGCGACCGCAACGAGCCTTGTAATGATCAGCCTGGTTGAAAGATGTTTTGTTTATCTACAAATTCAATTTCAGATTATTTCCGTAGTAGATTGGCCACATCAAGGCTCGTTTATGCGTCTGTTTAATAAATTGAATCTACAATTTATACAAGACTAGCGACCCGCCGTGAGCGAGTGATGTGATATGACTTTTCTGTAACACCGTACAATAAACCGTAGAATTTATTATACATAAAAACCTTTCTCTTAAATATTATATCTATTGCTGAAGACTGTATTAAAATCCGTTGCGTAGTTTATAAGACCTAAGCGTACAGACAGCGGGAGCGACTTGGTTTATGCCATGTAAAGATAAAGAAGAAGAAGATTAACATTACAGAAGCGAGGCGCCGCAAGCAACTCTAGCAGAAGCATAGTTTAGGTCCAACAGAAATGCAAGGAACCCAAATTGGGATTATATCGAAATCTAATACTAAATACTTATTTATATGGTATCTTCTTAGAACGTCTCTTTTATTGTTAAGATTTTCTGGAAGAGATGGCTATTTTAAAGCAATAAATTAAATTGTTATTATTTGTTTCAAATTGTAACTCTCTGTAGTGTACAATAAAAAGTATTACATTGTCTGGCACCAACCCCAAAGTCAGCTCCCTTATCCAACAGTAGCTCGATCAAGGCAGTTCGCGCTGCGAGCGTAGCGAGGTGCAGCGGCATCTGGCCCGTGGTGGAGCGATTGTTCACGTCGGCGCCGGCCGACAGCAGGAATTTCACTGAGTTCATGTCCCCTGGAAGTATAGTCGATGCCATAAGTATATTCTTTTTCATGCGATTTAAACACAGTTCATAATTGTGTGCAAAAGTTCTAACTTGCCGTTAAGTATAGCATAAGTATGGTAAACTAGAGAATCTCGTTTTGAGAAAACAAAAAGACTCCCCCAGCCGCGGACTATTACAGAGTTGGTGATCTTGAAGCGAATAAATAGATTAACGTCGAGGTAGACTTAGTCGTTATTATTCTTGATGAACTACCAATCCACTATATGGGTAAGATTGAAGAAAGTTATAGATTATCTAAGAGCCGCTGGCCTATTGTCTAACGCACTCGCAATCGCAATCGATTTCAAATTGGAACAGTTGTTTTCATGTTGAAAGCACCCTCGCCTTCGGACTGTCAAAATGAAAACGTTTGCGATTGCGACAATAAGCCTGCTGGTGAGTCATTAGTAGTTCTTTTTCATCATAATTATACTTATTAATGATATAGAGCTCAGAGCGCAGTTGCAAATGTATTAAGAGAATATTTAGTAACCTGACTATTAAATGGAGGGATATTTTTGACCTGTTTATATTTATTTTTTTCCATGGATGGTTCTTTGTTTCTTCGCAAAGACTGAAAATGGCGGATTGAACATATACTTTTTTAACATGAATATTTTAATATATCTACATAGACGACAATATCAAATCAGTCATGTGGTCGAGTTTTCAAAGCTTGCTTTTTTGTTAGGCTTGTCATTTCGGTAGTTTTTTTATGTACCTTTCCTGACAGCCGTCGCTAGCGGAGTGAAGCCGCTGTTGGAGTTGATGATTTCAAGCAGAGCGGGTCTTTCCTCCAACATCACCTGCACCTGGAGGGAACAATCTATGAAACTTATCCTACAGAGAAACTGAGTATGAAAGTTAACCTTTCATTGTTAGTAAAAAGGAAGCACGGAATAAAGCAAGGAACCATGATGAGCTGAAATACATTTTTAACGAATCTGAATAACTAGTTCCTAGTTTGCCTCAAATTAAGACCTCACGATTTGTCCCCTAATTGCGAAACCCCCTGTCCGACTCTGCTCAGGAATAAACTTAAACATTGAAGGATACGCCTGAACTACTTTTTTACCAAATGTCATGAAGGTCGATACTCAAGTTACCATCGAACGAACAAACATACCAATGCCACCAACTCTGTTGACTTTATGGTCTAAGATCCGAATAGGAGACGATTTGCACCTGGCTGTTTATTCGATGAAAAGTATTTTATACCAAATTTAATACGCTAAATAATATGTGGCGAATAGGAAGGCTGAAAAATTTCAGTCCAGTATTTATATCATTAAAAAAAAAAACTTTTTTTTAATTTCAAATCTTTTTTTTAATAGACAAAATACATACTAATCTAAAGTATGAAGTCTATAGAATATGCAAACGTTAGGTTTGGTGCAAATTATTAGTACCAACTTACCTGTTTATACCCGCCTACCCAATAGTTTGACGGGACAAAAATAGTCAACCTAACGTTTGCATATTCTATAAGCTTCATACTTTCGATTGGTATGTAATTTGTCTATTAAACAAGCTATAGCAATTTTTTAAAACAAATTTAATTTTTAAATTTTGAATTAGTTATATACTGGACTGATTTTTTTCTGCCAACCTATACACCATATATTACTTAGCATATTAAATTTGGTATAAAATACTTTTTATCGAATAAACAGCCCGGTGCAAATCGTCTCCTATTCGTATCTCCCACTATTAACACCTAACTTCGTACATGATTTCTTTTCTACGCGGTAAAATAATATTGCTTTTAACATGTTACAGTATTTTTTTCAATTCAAAAATGCAATTTCTATAAAAAGTTTGAGTAAACAGGAACTTTATTAGAAAAATATGACTAAGAAAAACAAAATTATACAGTGTACCTGTTTGAGATACCCGCAGTGTAATGCCATGCAGAAACAAACGGCTGAGGTGCCGTCGGTGTCGGTGCTGGTGCTCGTCTCCTCGGACCAGCGGGACTCCAGCCACTTCCCGTCTTCAGGAGCCTTGCTGTGAACTCTTAAATAAATGTATGGTCTTATTCACGAGAACCTTGTTGAGGAAACATTCACGAGAACCTTGTTGAGGAAACTGCCACTACACATGCACGTGATCCACTAAAATCTCTCTATTTTAATTATTGATTTGGTACTTTGTACTCAAATTGCAAATGAGCTCAAAATAGCAATATCATTATTTTACGTTGATTGATACTGAATACTAGTTACCTACATTACTCCATCGTTTTCCATAATTTGGTCTCCACATCCTTCTCTCTTGTTAACATGGCTACGAATTTCTTCCTCTATTACAAATTTTGTGTCACCTTCACCGACATTTATATTTGCCTGTTCATTTGTTTTATATTCTTTATCCTTATGAAATAGTTCTTCACCTTCATTTTTCACATTGTCATCTTGATTATCTTCTGCATCCTTGTATCCTTCTAAATATTCGTAGACTGTTTTCTCATCACCGAAGAATTGGAGTGCCTTTTCAGCTAAGGTCGGTACTGCAGTGGCTTTTAAAATAACTTTGAGACGAAAATTATGTGGGTGCCGAGGCGGCAAGTAGTCTATTTTCTTCGTGGTTTTTCCTCCACTGAAATAATTAAAGTAAAATAAGAATTAAATTTCTATTAATCCAGTTGATTGGCAAATTATGTTAAGTTTTAGGTGTATGCATTATTTAACACACCTTTAATATTTTTATGTCTTTGATAAGTATACATCTATTACTTTGTCTTCCACGTCGCACACAAAGAGAGGTATGCACTTTAAACAGTAAAATATTCAAATCTAATTTCCTATTTGAATGTTAGTAACTTAAGCCCTTATTAGTTGTTTGTACCCACGAATAATATTTCTCTTAATCTTTTTGCGAAATGACTAATTTCCGTCCATGCATTATTTGCAACACTATTTTTTGCATGCCCTTACCTATAAACCATGACCCACGGCGGCATCTTCCCTTTCTTCTGCACCCAGAAAAGCAGCTCCCCTTGCAGGAAGGAGAACGGCTGCACGCTCCAGCTCAGCGTGACGTCACTCTTCGTCCGCCCCTCCACCACCGGGGGAACAGGGCGCCAACCCTCGAACTTAGTCACCAAGTATGATTGTAGGCCCATTGTTCTGGGAAAATCTTGGAGCCTGTGTCAAAGAATCGTATTTACATGTTCAGAGGCCAAACTATTTCTGTTAGACATATATTTTGGGTTCAAAAACAAACAAAAATAATTTAAAACAAAGTAGAAGTCGTACGCGTGATTGTGTGTCTTTGTTTTTATTAAAGTAATTTTAATTTAGAGGCAATACTCTTGTCGGTTGATGAACCGTGTTTATTTTCTTTCTTTTTGCCACTTTTTGGCACGAAAACTCTCCTAATTCTTTTCTATTTACTTTTTCTCTTCGATTTGTCATTAGATTTATCCTACCATTACTATTGTCCACGATGCATTTTCTTATTTATTTTATCTATAAATTACTCACAAATTGATTAAAACATCTTCCTTGTAACTTGCATTTTCTGTCCAACGAATAAATATAAATTGACTGAATAATGTGTAATAAAAAATATTGTTCATTTACGAAGTTTATATATTCACAAAATTGTGTGTATTGTTTACACGACGAGCCATGAATATTGACGCCTATACACACTACTAAGTACAGGTTGGTACACGTTTTTAAGCATTGATTCTATACCAGTACAAAAAACAGGAAACGCTATAAAAAACTTCATCTGAACAAGTGCTAAGCTGGCTTTAAAAACAAACTTAACAATTACATTTCTCCAAGCAATCCCAACATGCACAGAGCTCAAACTTTCTCAATAATGTTGCATTACAAATATGCACGATGCATGCAAAAAGAAGTTTCCCACTTATGGATGCACCCGTATTGTGGCAGCAGCGAGCAGTTAGCGGCGGCACAATGGCAAATCCTCTTGTTGGATAAAAGTTTCTATTGGATCGCAGACGGCAGCGCAACGAGGAATGTTTACAAAGAGGGAGGTCCAACTAACCGTTTGCATGTTGGGTTTTGGCTGCATATCTAAATACGTGTAAGTTTTTGCAATTGATACTTGCGTACAGAATAATCAATTTAATATTATATTTTGCGATCAATTATTTAGATAAGATCAGCATATTATTATCGTATTTAATCACCATCCCTACTACAATTTTGGAAGAGATCCCTTAAGAGGATGAGTTCGCCGTTGTACAACCTTATTTAAAATACAGTATTTGGATTTTGTGTTTTCATACATACAATTATAAAAGCCAAAACATATTTGTTGATTTCTCTTATTTCACGTAGCAACGAAGCAACGAGGGCCCAAGAGTACGGTACAATTAATCCCGAGAAGTAACACAGTTGCCGCGGGGAAAGCTATAAACAATTTTGATGCGGACAGAGTCACGGGCAATACAGAGTCATGTAGTTAAAATAAAACTAGCAGTCTAGAAGCTTGTATAAAAATACTTTGAGACGTGATCTAACAAGTAGACAAGCCCGCTGAAAAATTGAATTATAATATTAAAAAAAGGAGTATATTTTCAAACAACTTTCATATCATTGTACATAATAAACACTTTTATTTCGAGTAATTCCAGAGGTTATACGTAGAGACGTCAGGCTTCAGTAATACATGCGCATGAATTTATCTTAATTGCAAGAAACTTACCAATAAAGGTAGCAGCAGCAACTATCCCGAGTTAAACAACTAAATTTCCAACCCGTCATCAAATGTATGCCGAACAACTACATTTCTGGGAAACATTTGTACCGTTTATCCGAACAAGAACTGTCGAACAGAGAAACTAACACAATAGAGCTCAGGATCGGTTGCCGCGGCACTGTTAGATCGATGTACACTTGCTGCGGACACGTGCAGCTCGTTCTGAGGATATTCAACCTTAAAGCTGTGCCTTGTAGCTTTGGATGTAGCAGGCCATTTATAAATTGTAGTTGATCGAAAAACTATGTACCCCTGAGGCATGAAAGGAATTTAATTTGAATTTGGAGTACTCAGGTCGCTCTGAATATGTCAAGTTGATTACAAGGAAGGTCACTCGGTGAACATAATGGACATTTTTATCGGAAATTTATTGAAAATTGTTAGAACAATATGGCGCTTTTAATGAATCTGATGTTGTGGATTTGTTCGTGATTTTGTCAATGTCTGGTTAGTTACAAGGACACAGTGTTTTGAGGAAGTGTTAACAAGTGCATATATTTAACATTATTTAGGGAAAATTACACGTAGACTTACGTCTACAACACAATTTAAATTTATGTTAAAAAACTAACTAAATGTCCCTTACTATCGTAAAAGCTCAATTTTAATACGCGATGGTTAAAATAAAATGGTTGTCTTAATCATGATATAAAAATTTAACACCAGATGGAAGTCTAATTCTCGAAACGGTTCTTACTGACCAAATCGACCCCCGATGGGAACAATATAGTAATAGCTGAAAACGAATTCTAGGCGTATGAATTCGCGCGCGTCCTCTAGTATGATATAGTTTAATAAGGGAGACGGATAATATAATCTCGTACAATACTCGCAGTTCTAGCTGGCATGCAGGTATTGTGCCCGCAAAGGGCGGGATTCCTCTCGTCTTTTATGGGAATGCCTATTGTGGCTGGATTCAGGGCGGGGAGCTTTGTCAGGCCCTGCTTGGGTATTCAATAACACTTATAAGAGTTTGTCAACGAGGTCTGTGACGTGGCATGGCACACTGACATAACACCTAGCTCCCTACGTACTCTACTTCGTCTTTGACCCTCTTGTAAGCATATTGAATACAATACGATAGCATAATCGTAAAGATAAGGGTTCAAGTCTTAAATCCCGTTTGTCTTAAACTTTAAGACAGAGGAGAATAGAGGCCATTGCGAGTATTGTTTTTTTTTTAGTTTTCTATAGTTATGATTTTAGCAGTCTATCTCACACAAATTAACCCAGACCTAAACTAAGCTATGTATATGCTTCTACTAAGGGTATTAGACATCGAAGAAAATATATACACAAAGAACAATAGATAGGGACTTATCTCCTTACATAGGATAACATCCAAGGGTTAGTGGGCTTAATTATCTTTATCTTAAGTAAATATGGCTAAAACACCTGTCACTATCACACTTACATACTTGACAGAAAGTGACGGATACTTTATCCCCAGCGATAATACGTTACCGAAAGGTTGAATACCTACCAGATTTAAGCGAGGTAGCGAAGTCGTGTGCGAGGAAAAATCCACCAATAGGAGTGCTGCGCTGAGCGAGGCTAGGTAGATGGAGTATTTCTATTTGTGATTTTTTCCTGGCTTACCGCTATGCTACCTCGCACAGCTCCGGTGGATATTCACCCTATTAGGTCCGTTGAAATAAATTATAACGTTCATCACATAAAGATTTGCTCTTATCAAAGATCCGGCGGGACAAATAGCTTCGTAAGCAGGATCACTCAATACCAACTACGCTAACCGCCTCGTCAATGCATTTAAAACACATGGACATAACTAAAAAAACGCTTGTGTTGACAGACCTCAGCTCGCATTGCCTCCCACTTGCTTGCGGACGGTTGTATAATAGATAAGTAGGCCAATTCGGTCACTTCATTTGCCCTCCGGACCGCTTAATGGAGCGAGGCCTCCAGGCGATTCCAAGTGTCAGCCGTTTGGGAAATAGGCCAGGTCCGAAATAGCTCAGCCAATGCAGAGAGTGAATATCGCAGCGGCAAGTTAAGTTAGTCTACGCCGAGCCTATTAATAAAACTTTTGTGAGTTAAGAGGATTGCAAAGCTAAAAAAACCATACCACCGATTTTTACGATTTTTGAACATGTTGTAGATATTATGAAAAACTATGTCTTTACGTTTTCCTTTCCCGGAAAATATTTCTTAGTATGAAACAAATTTATAAAATAAAAAACGGGAACGTACAGACCTAGTTCTTTATAATAACTTAAACATATTCACAAATCGTGGAACTCCGACTTCATTTAGGAGGTGAGAAACGTTATCGCCCAGAGCTAAATTTATACGGTTTCTTTTTGACAGCTGCGCGATTTTAGCGGCGCTTCACAATCCGCTCAAGGTAAGCGTCCACATGTCGGTATCGTACGCGTCAGACGCATCGCATCAAACGGATCGTAGTATTCTTTGTGTAGAAAATCACACAAGTGCAATCACACAAGATGCTTCGAGAGGCAACTTTTGCGATGCGTGCCGATGACAGATGATCAGTGGACGCGCCCAGATAATATCAAATTCGATTTTATTATTACATTAAAATTTCGAACATTTTTGATAAACAACAACAAACCAGCAATTACGACTTCTTCTTCGCTTAACTAAATTTATGATGAAATGCAAAAATCCAGAAATATATTTAAATCACGGTTAAAATGGTGCCAAAATCATAACGAGCAAGTAAAGATGGATATTCTAGCGTCACATCATTCCAAGCAGGACTTTCGGAACTTTTGGAAAGCCACCAATAAATTAAATAGCAAATCTAGTCTTCCGGTGAGCGTCAACGGTGTTAATGATCACTACAGTGTAGCGGAGTTGTTTAGAGATCACTTCACTATAAAATCGCCTTTGGGTCCGTCACAGCCAAAACACGGTGATGGGCTGTCGGGTCAGGAGATTGCAGGTAGGTTCACAGCCAAAGACGTAGATAATGTGGTCAGACAAATGTCGCGTGGTAAATCTCCTGGTCACGACGGCCTAAGCATCGAGCATTTGAAGTTTGCAGGCCCTCATCTGTGTAGAGTGCTCGCTATGTTTTTCACGCTGTGTGTGGGACATTCCTATCTACCCGAAGCACTAATGAAAACTGTGGTCGTGCCTATCGTGAAGAACAAAACGGGTGACATCTGTGACAAAGCTAATTATAGACCTATATCATTGGCCACAATCGTGGCAAAGGTTCTTGATAGTTTGCTTAACAGTCAACTAGATAAATACATTGATCTACACGACAATCAATTTGGTTTTAGACGTGGACTGTAGACGGAAACGGCTATCCTGTGTGTTAAGCAGACTATCAAGTACTACACCAATCGGCGAACCCCTGTCTATGCTTGTTTCCTTGACCTTTCTAAAGCATTCGACTTGGTTAACTACGACATCCTGTGGCGTAAATTAGAGAACATAACTGTGCCTGCGGAGCTAAACAAAACACTCCAGTTTTGGTATTTTAACCAGGTCAACGTCGTGAGATGGTCGGGAACATATTCCGAGCCATACAGGTTGGAGTGCGGCTTGAGGCAAGGGGGATTTACGTCTCCCAAGCTCTTCAATCTGTATGTCAATGGTCTAATAGAGGAGCTCAGCAGCTTGCATGTCGGCTGTAATATTGACGGTATTTGTCTCAATAATATTAGCTACGCAGATGACATGGTGCTGCTGAGCGCCTCTCCGTGTGGTCTTGCCAAGTTGTTGCGGGTGTGTGAGAGATATGCGGTCAGCCACGGCTTATCATATAATGTCAAGAAGAGTGAATGCATGGTTTTTTGGGTCAGAGGTAAACGTTCGTACAATGTTCCGGCTATTAAGCTTAACGGCGCTCCGTTAAATATTGTTAAAGAGTTTAAGTACCTTGGGCACGTACTGTCCTCTGACCTAAGGGACGATGCAGACATAGAGAGGGAGCGTAGGGCGCTGTCTGTCAGAGCGAACATGGTGGCCCGCAGGTTTGCTCGTTGTTCCGCTGAGGTTAAACTGACGCTCTTTAGAGCATATTGTTCCAACTTTTACACGAGCAGCCTGTGGATAAACTACACGCAAAGGCAGTATAGCGCCCTACGCGTGCAGTTCAACAACGCGTTTAGGATGCTGATGGGGCTGCCTCGATTCTGCAGCGCATCAGGTATGTTCGCGGATGCAAGAGTGGACTGCTTTTACGCCATCATGCGAAAACGCTGCACATCCCTGGTGCGCAGGGTGCGGGCCAGCTCCAACGGCATCTTGGCGACGATCGCTCAGAGGTTCGATTGTCAGTATGTGAATCATTGTTGTCTGGTTCACGTACTGGCATATCAGCCTAAGTAGGTTAGCTTAGTTTAAAACCTATGTGCTGAGTAAAAATATGTAATACTAACATTAGGTTAAATTTTTAATTTAATTTACTAACACTTTGTAATAATATTATGGTCCAAAGATGGCTGAAATAAATGATTTTGATTTGATTTGATTTGATTTAACTCCATTATCTCACCCCGTACGTGCGCTCACGGCGAAAATCCGAATGAACTGGCATCGGCAATCCGATTGCTGGTAGTCGCATACTATCAAGAAGCCTGTGTGCTCGTCTGCCTTTCCATGCCTTTTTCATTCAAGAAGGAGAAGGTACTTTTGTCTTACGATTTGATAAACCTATTCTCCTAATATATTAAGGTTTGTCATAAAGTCATAAATTACGAACTTTCGGTGTGCTTGTAATTAACCGACTTCAAAAAAAGGAGGAGGTTCTCAATTCGTCGGGATATTTTTTTTTTTTTTTTTTTTTTTTTTTTTATGTATGTTCCCCGATTACTCGAAGACCACTGGACCGATTTGAAAAATTTTTTCGTTGTTCGAATGGGTATACTTTTTAGTTGGTCCCATTGTCACCACGTCAGGATCTGATGATGGGATCATGGAGAAATCAAGAGAACTCCTCAAATATTATAGGCACACCTATAGCGATTTTGGTATTTTTCACTGTAACTCATGCATTTACTTTTGAAAAGTACTATATGGTGAAGTGGAACTGATGATGAAGACCACAGATGGCCACCGGAACTCCTTAACGGTACCTATTTCAAGGGTGGCGATAAGATATTTCGATAAAGGAAGTTGAGCGACTATGACGAAGCACATTTAGGTTTAAATATGACTATGACATTCCCGCGGCGTTGTCTGCGGCGAGCTTGAAATGTTCTATAGTTTCTTATTAATATTTAGAAGTGGAGCTACGTAACACCATAAATAGGATCACTAAAAAGTATAAAATAAAATAAATGTTTAAAAAAACAAAAAACCGCCTTCAAAAAGCAAAAAATAACTTCTTTAAAATGGTAGGTAAATAGTTAAGTCCAACTGAAGTCGGCGTCCAACAATATTTTAACCAAAAGCAGACTTCAGTTGGACTGAACTATTTACCTACCATTTTAAAGAAGTTATTTTTTGCTTTTTGAAGGCGGTTTTTTGTTTTTTTAAACATTTATTTTATTTTCTGTCACGCTTTTTGTCACGATGACCTTTTGCGAGAATAGTGCTATAAATCATTGATGCCTCCCTCCCTCTCTTTGCTTTGGACTCGATATAACTTTAGGTATAGAAGCGGTTTAATCTTAAGGCAATAAAATATATTAGTGAAACATCAAGACTACTATTACATTGAGAACGGTACAAGGTTTTGTCCATAAAAGTATATTATAGACGAAAGATAGATTAAGTTTGTCTTAGCGATATTATAAATCATTAATTATTTATTTATTTGTTTGGTTTAGGATATGAATATCTGTGAGATAATTTTTATTCAGGTCTGTTATGTCATCATATTCTTTTACATTTATTACTTGTAGGATATAAAATGAACTAAGGCACACTAGAGGAAAAAAAACTCAATTAAAAACTGATAAGTAAATGACGAAAACACAATGACGATAAGCAAAGTTAACTTACGTAATTGTCACTAGACACTAATAGACTGTAAGTGGGTCGGGAGTCGAGATATTATCACCTTTCGAATACCGAACTAATTAAAGCAGCCGTCAATTTTTTTATGAGGAAAATTATTACTCTTTGCCTAATGTTTAAGTTAAAACCGCGTTTTAGTAAATTGAGGGCGTTAATTATTTTACCTTTAAGATTGAAATGTCACTTAAGATTAAGTTTGAGTATCATTATGAGTTTTTTAAGGGGTTATCAAAATCGAGTCGGACATGTTAAGAGTAATACGAATGGTATTTGAATGTTAGGTCTTCGACACTAGGATTAGGACAAATTTAATAGATACATAGTAAGAAATATGAAACGTTATTCTTGTTAGACGATGATAGAGATTGTAGTTCCTAATCATACATACATACATTAAATCACGCCTTTTTCCCAGAGGGGTAGGCAGAGACAACTTCTTTCCACCTGCTACAATCCTGACAAATCTCTTTCGCTTCTCCCACATTATTTTAGACATGTCTGAATAGAGATACGTACTTATTTCGAATTAAACGCACTTATTCTGTTATTTTAATCATAATGTAACAAGCTAAAGACCTACAAGTGAATTTGTCTGTGTAAATTTTATATTGTAAATTTCACTTTTAGGCTCGTAACGCAGTACCTATTGTTTTAGCGGAGCTGCTGTTCCAACGAATCCTGCGGCCGATTTAACGCATACACTGCCAGTACTGTTTTTCGAATTTTCGCAAGGTCCCACATCTTTTGTTTTATACGGAGCTTGCCAACTGTAAGAACGCACATATGCGTTGAGGGCACTACACGGAAGTCAGTAGAACGCTTTTGTGCTTTGCTGGCAGTGAATGCGTTAAAAGGGGCTCACTGAAATGTCAATAATGCTTCAGCAGGACAACTTAGGCTGATTGTTAAATAATTCGTCGTCGTTTAGATAAAAACCCGATAATAGTGACCTTAATATCAGAGCTGATGTCTCTTAGCCGGCTCAACCCATTTTAATCAGACCTAACTGTGAACCATCCCGATCGATTTAGCTTTTCATTTTAAAACTTCTCGTCGGAATTGGTCCAGCCGTGTGGGAGCTAACGATGCCACAGACAGATACACAGACCAGTACCAGGTACCAGTTTCCTCACATCATTCATTAAAAAAAGCTATCTGTGGACAATCTTATATAATTTGAACTAGTCCCAAACTAAGCTCTAGGTTTGGTTTATAAGTACTAGTACTAGATAAACATTACCTAAAATATTATATGTAAAACACAAAGAACAAATACTTGCGCTTTTCATATAGATATCTACGCTTACCGAGAATCGAACCCGGGTAAGCTGCATCGTGGACAACCAACCAAACTAACTGTGTTGTCGAATATAATTATAATGAGTTTTTCATCGTAACTCTTCCAAGCTCAGCTTTATGTAAAGAACCTCATTCATTGTGAAACTCTGTTTAGTTTATCCTTTGAAAGCGCGAGCCTGCTCCGCTCGGGGCTGCGTTATTCTAAAAACCGTTTCAAACCTATCTATCCAGTGCCAAGTTCCGTAATTTCTACTCAACATGGCCTATAAACGTAGTTCTAGGCATTGAAAACGTTAAACAAACATCGAATATTTTTTATCCTGTTTGCTATTAAAACCCTCGCAAACGGCGGCGTGGGAGTGGGCCTGACCTCGCGCAACTCACTATTTGTTGCCGGCTGTGACATGGTGTATTTTTACTGTAATTATTCCGGGAGCGTCCACCCACGACACACGTCTGTCGTATTTACTGAGTTCAAATTATTGTTTTGATTCAGGTCATGGCAGGCTTTCTTGTAATTTGGTTATTAATTCGTTCGTCTATTTATATTACATGTACTACATTTGCTTGTTTTATGCCGTATTTATTAAAAACAAGAAACAATAAGAAAGTAACTTTAAGATAAACTACGAACTTTATAGATCTTTGTCCAGTTTAGAATAGAAATATATTCAACCTAAAATAGACTAGACATAATTATTATACTTGATCAATTTTATTCCTGAACGCTACCAGTAAACAAAATCAAAAAGTAAACTTTTCCAATTAACTCAATTTAAAAACACTATAGAAAGTAATTTATTTTTCAGTACAAGTTTAAATTATTCGCTAGAACTCGCCGGACGTAAAATTATCTCTCTAAAAGCAATCTAAAAGAGTTTTCTTCCTGACGCTACTCGAATTCAAATTAGGAACGCGAACTATCAGCCCTGAAGAAACGTTCCTTTCCGAAAAAAATAGGACTGGCTGAAAACATTGCACTGTAACCTTCTTATTACCCGGAGTAAATCATGAACGCATGCCTGAAACGGAACGCAACGCAGCAATGGCGGACCTATCGATCGACGCAAACAGTAGGCGCCCGGCCGCGGAGCGCACCACACGTGCTTAGTTCCCACGTCGCGTTGATAACCTATCGCTCGCTGCAGCTTTGATCTACGTCTACGCAAGGTAAGACTCACGATAACTCTAACTTCACCGAATCTAGACGATTATCTGTCAGGGTCGTTGTTATAAAGACGTAAACAATGAGTCAGTGACAACTGCTAGATAATTATTCGTCTTACTAATATTTGCAGTTATGCTCTGTGCTTATTGACAGAACGTCGATTTCACGTAGCATACTAGGCTATATATGTATCGCGTACTTACTTACAATTAAGTGAAGCCAAATTATGTTAGTTTTATAAGTAACAGTGAAGACTTAGTTGTGAAAGTCTACTTAACGTACTGTGACATGATGTATTTTTTATTTTGTGATAGTTTTAGCATTTATTCCATCGCAAAGTTTCATTATAAATTGGTATGTGTGTGACTAACAAATAAGTATGCCTTATTGTGTTATTAATTAATCGATTCGTTCGTCACTTTACCTGATAGGATGTAAACAAACTTATTAAACTATAAAACAAGCATTTATGTCCTATATTTAATAAACTAAACTCAGTCAAGTCAACTTTTTAGTTTATTTTAGATCTTACTTGAGTCCGTTATTGAGATCAGTCAACTCAAGTAACCGTGCCCCTGTTAATATTTTTGCCGCAAAATCTTATAAAAGAGGCTGTTGTTCAAATGTGTGTTATTGTTGGCGCTCGCACGTCGCAATGAAAGTCGTGAATAATAAATCCCTGAGCAAACCCGACCGAATTACTAACGAGCTGGAACCCCCTTTAATGGAAACTCTTCAACGTTACGTCACCTTTATAAGTCGCATGCACGCCGGGAAACTGGTTTTTTTAAATGTAAAGATACAATGTTAATTAGAACTTTGTCGCGGTTAGGCAAGGATCTGTTGCGATTTAGGTTTTCAATCGTTAATGACGTCACTGTGACACTTTAAAATTTGGTTAAATGTGCGCGGGTGTACATTTTGGTAAATGACCTTGATTCCGTGCGTAAGCGGTCCCGCGTTCGATTCCCGGTTAAATTTGTATGATGAGCGCGAGTATTTGTTTTTGAATTTTATGTACTTACCTATATGTACTTCCAAATTTTGGGCACAGTCCTACGACCACAAAGTAAGGGACGAGATCTTGTCCCTACGTGGTTTCGGAGCGGGTTCTCGGCGGGAATCCAAATACGGCGTTTACTTTGCAGATATTGGGTTTAGGTTATTTAGGAAATAAATAATTATATATGACCGAGCCGGGGTTCGATCCTTGGAATCAGCTGGTGACCCGTGCGTTTAGACGTTGTAAGATTGAATTGAATAATTGGAACATTATTTTTTTAATCCATAAACTTGTTCTTGCGTCTGAATTGTTGTGTTAGGTTACAGTCGATAACGATTCTCAAAATTATTCACCTATAATGATTTAAATATCGATTGATGGTGGTTCGAGAGTGGCAACTTGCTATAGTCCGGTCTTCTAAATAACCTAATAAGACTAAAGTCAACAAAAATGGTCAATCGTTTCAAGCGTAAGCGAGTTTAATTTTGATACTAGATAGCTTTTGCCGCGACTGCGTCCGCGCACAAGGCGTTTATCGCTATTCACTCTGAAACTGACTGTTTTTTGGCAAATTAAATAATCTTTGTTCGTCTCCAAGTTATAAAACGATATCTGTCATCATTTCCACGTCCTTGGTTGAGGCATTACAACTCGAAGACAAATCATTATAATTAATCATAATTAGTGCACACACAACAGTAAATGCATCCTTAAAGATAATAATAATATAAAAGTAATACATACATAATAATCTAAATAAAATAAATAAAGCATATAAACAGCTCGGTTTCATTCTTCGCGTTGGAAAACCCTTTCGAAGGCCCCTAACTTATAAGATGTTATATAATAGTTATATTCGAAGCCGATTAGAATTTGCCTCAGTAGTCTGGAACCCGACTTAACAAGTGCACAAAGATATAATAGAAAGACTACAAAACAGTTTATTAAAGCACTTAAATTCCGGGCGGGCGGAAACTATGCAGATTACGCCACCTCAGCTGCAAGACACAACATTCAGCCTCTCTCACTCAGACGGTCGTGTACTGATTTAACTTTCTTGTTTAAAATCCTTAATAATCAGGTAGATGCCCCTGCACTCTTACGAGTACATAATATAAGTTTTCGTGTGCCTCGTAAAACATAACGTAGTTGCCGCGCTAAAGCGTTGTTCAGTATTGCGAGAAGCAAAACTAAACACGCACAACATTCATATCTGAAGCGCATGCAGGCTGTACAACGAGAGGTTTATGGACATGGATTTGTTTGGCAGTTCGTTGGTAGTTTTTAAAAAACTAGTTTATTCTTTATTAGTTACTATGGTATGATTGAATCAAGTTGGTAAATATAGCTTAACGATAGAAACTAGATATATTATGTACTTCTAAGTTTTAAGGTATTGGTTGCAATTCATGTTCTCATTTGAATTACTTGCAAATATCTAAATATAACGTCAGTTAAAGATACGTACCTACAGTAAAGCATAATTTTGGTCATAAGAATAAGTTTATTTATTATTATACATTTAATATAGGAAACTATAGGTCTATAATTAAGGTTTTGTATGCTATATAGCTAATGTACCGATTTGTTTTGGAAGACTGTTTTGTTCCTAAAAAAAAAGAGAGTCACATGATACTAGTAATAACATAAACTATTTACAATTAACAGATGTAATAATAAATTTAATGAAAATAATAATTAGAAATTAAAAAACCAAACAAAGAAACCCATTTTCGTATTTAAAGTATTAACCATATTAATCAAATATATCAAGAATAACGTAGCAACTTATGTATTTGAAACTACATTGCTTAATCAATATTACAACTGTTTTCACGTATATATGTTTTGTCCTAATTTGGCCCTGCTCTTAAAGGCAAGAGAAGAAAGGGACAAAACATCGATATAAGGCGTTTACTATTCTACGTAGACAATATAGAATGTAAGTAGGTCCAGGTTCGATTCAACCCGCGGACCACAAACCCTTCTTGAACAGGCTCTGTTCAGTGTCCGGGCCCTTTCAACCCGATCCATTGTCAAACACAGACCAATAGCGTTTATATGTATCTATAAATCGATGTAGAAAGTTCACTGATTTCATACTAACCACTATATTAAATTTACGCATAAATATATCATCTATACTAATGTTATAAAGAGAGGGCGGATTTCGCAGGTTTGTTTGTTTGCGGAGGGTTATCTCCGGAACTGCTGCACGTCTTTAAGAAAATCATTCATCATTTGAGAGATACGTTAGAAAAGATTCACATAGGCTATTATGTATATTACTAGTTTGTATATTTTTCAACGGGATGAAATCGGGAATCAGGGGACTTCTTATATAAATAGATCTAGTCCCAAACAAAGCTCTAGAGGGGTACTGTTAGCCAACGATAAACACATTGTACAGATAAATACGTACTTAAAAACATATATTATCCAATACTCAGGAAAAATATATTCGTGCTCTTCACGCAAATATTTGCCCTTACCGTGAGCCGAAACCAGAACCGCTAGCTTCGGAGGCAGTGTAATTTCATTTCCAACTTAGCTAACCATCAAAAGTATCCCACCGAATCTACTCTTTGACGTGTGCAAAGTCTTTCACACCTTATCATTTGTGAAACCCTCGTCAAGCGCGCAAGCCGAGAAGATCTTTAAAAAAAAGAATTATGGTAACTCTCTGGAATCAATCTTAACATCGGGGAATAAACGCTCGACGTCAAAGGGCGTCACTAATTACTTTCTTATAACATTTTCGGTCCCGAAGCTGTAATTCGATGGTTATTATTGATTCGTGGGAGATTTCCCCGGAGGCGGAACCTACATCTGCGAGGCGTGGGCTACGACGACGAGCGTTTGGGCTGATTAACTCTGCTGTAAAGAGGTATATTCGACTCCACATTGGATGAGGTGCTCACTTACGAATTTGTATTTAAACCTAGAGCCTATTCCACTTTCTGTAGGATCATTTTGTATTATATTGTCATAATTACCATTTCTTGTCTAACCGTGTAGATAAAGTTTTTTTTATTTTTTTTATTTATTTATTTATTTATTTGGGAAACAAACAGCAATATATAACACATTAAGAAACAATCAAATTTAAAAAGTACATCAGCCAAAACAGTTTCCACTTATAATATAAATTACATTTCTGTTGCTCAGAAGATATACATATTACCTTGAAAAAACAAAAATAACTAAATAACTAACAATTTCATTATGCTAAAGATGCTTGCAAAATATAATTACTACCTATAGACAGATGATCTAGTTGATAGATTACTAGAGAACACTTTAATTTGACAAAAAATACAAAATACATTCTTATTTAGAAGAATGATTGATTACTGATTATTAACTGATGACTATTGATTATTGATTATTGATTAATTATTGCAGAGACAAATTGATTCATTTTCATATGAAATATATCAGAGTGGGTAAATAATTGGTTATGCTTTTTACAAGTCCTAATAAGTAATCTATTTCTAGCGTATGCAGTACGACTAGAAGGGATGGCAAATAGGTTTGAGGAACGGGTCCGTCGGTCGGGGCACCGAAAGGATATGGTGGAAAGTAAATTTGGCGAATCTATAAGTCCGTTAATAATCTTATATAGGAATATTTGATCTCTGGTGTCACGACGACTTTGAAGAGATGCAATACTGCCACTGTTAAATGATTTAAATTTATATTTCATACGCCTGATGAACTTATTTTGAATTTGTTCTATGGTGTCAATGTGCACGTTAAAGTGAGGGCTCCAGACTGTAGATGCATATTCCAAATTGGACCTTACAAACGCATTAAAAAGAAGCTGCATGGTGTTGGGATCTTTAAATTCTTTGCCCTGCCGAAATACAAATCCTAACATTTTATAAGCCTTCGATACTATTTTGCTAATGTGGGAAGTAAGTTGCAGTTCATCGTCAAGATATACTCCAAGATCTTTTACCTGTGTAACACGTTGAAGAAATGTACCATTAAGCGAATAGTTATACAGGAAGCTGTTACGTTTACGTGAGAAAGAAATAGAGTGACACTTTTCGACATTTAAATAAAGTTGGTTAACTGCACAGTATGCACTTAGTCTATCTAGGTCACATTGAAGGATAATGCAATCTGTCTGTGACTTGATGATCGTGAATATTTTTGTGTCATCTGCGTACAGCAAAACATTAGAATGAAGAAAACATTCGATCACGTCGTTGATAAAAATATTGAATAATAAGGGGCCTAAGTGGGAACCCTGAGGGACGCCAGATGAGATAGGAACAAACGTAGAGGTATACCCTTTGACTGCCACTGCTTGGGTTCTATCGCGGAGGTAAGAAGTAAGCCACCTTAAAAGATTACCGTGTACGCCAAAGCTTTCAACTTTTTTGATAAGTATAGCGTGTGAGATTTTGTCAAAAGCTTTAGAGTAATCCGTGTAAATTGTGTCTACCTGATAGCCCTTATCCATAGCGTCAAGCACGTAGTCCAATAGCTCACAAAGATTCGATTCTGTCGAGCGTTTACTCATAAACCCGTGTTGTTGTGAAATCAGTTTTGGTCTTATTGCGTGATAAAGGTTGTCATAAATAATTTTCTCAAAAAGTTTAGGGATAACTGATAATTTTGAAATTCCACGGTAATTTTTGATATTATGTTTATCTCCACTTTTGAAAACAGGAACTACGATTGAGCGCTTCCACGAATACGGCAATATACCAGACTTTAAAGAGAGATCAAATAATATGGTAATGGGTAACTTTAACGTTTCACGGCAACTTTTAAAAAAGACAGGGTGAATACCATCGGGCCCGCTGCCTTTGGTAACGTCAAGGGCGTTGAGGTAGCTATTAACTATGTTTATATTTATATTAATATTACTAATTATACAATTTTGACCTGTTACAATTCCTACATTATGATCAGCATTATTTGGAGCTGGTGACATTATATTATCTTTAACGAAAACCGATTGAAAAAACAAGTTAAATAAGTTAGCAATATTTTGACCACTCGTGCATGTATTACCATCTAAATAAATCGTTTCAGGAATATCACTGTTGTCCTTTTTTGACTTTAAATAAGACCAGAAAGACTTGGAGTTTTTCCGTATATTAGATTCAGTCCTAGAAATAAATAAATTGTAGCAATAATCCTCCATTTTTTTAATTTTAGTCCTTATTTCCGAAAAAAATGCATAATCTGATTTTCTGTTATAAATTTTCCACTTCTTATGAATTTTTGCTTTCTTACGTATTAATTTGATTAAAAGGCGGTTGTACCATACGGGATACTTACTTTCGTTTTTGTTTACTATCTTAGTGGGAACTAAATCATCAATGACTCTATTAACAATTTCATAAAAAATTTGGACAGCGGTATCTATATTACTTTGCGAAAGAACATGCTTCCAGTCCACTTTTCTTAACTCCTCGTTTATGGCAAGAAGAAGGCTAAAGTGTGGACAGTTTGCAAAGCAACAGTGATCAATGCACTCTTAGTATACTATTATATTAATAAAAACCCCCAATGGCAACCCACTCCTACAGCCATAGGATCGAAAGGCCTATCGAAAGTTCTGCACCCCTAACCGTGTACGCCACTCGCGTCCTTTACGCTGGCCTTGTGCGCAGCATTCTTGAAACGAATACAGCGGTTTGGAGTCCACATGAGAGTAAATATATTCTTATGTTGGAACAAATTCAAAAGAAATTTCTAAGGGCTTTGTATAAGAGGTCACTTTCTTACTACCCCTATATGTATCCGACCTTATTTCTGCAGGGGCACTTAGGATACGATTCTCTGCAATTGCGTAGGTTACTCCTGTTGGCAAAGTTTACTATAGGCATAGTCAGAAATAAAATAGATTGTGTGGCCCTCGTAGAGGCGTTTGTGCGTCTTTTCGTGCCCTGTCGGTACATTCGCGCTCGAAAACACCCGCTGCTGGCTGTGCCGGTGGAGCGAACGCGTACACGTATCGCGCGCGCTCTTGCGCTGCTCAACTCCGTGCTCGAGGCGGCGCCACAGTGTGATCTGTTTGCGAGTCCGATTGGGCGACTGACGATAGAGTGCAAGAGAGTGATAGAAGGAGAAATGCCCAAGACCACGATAGAATGATGTAAGTTTAATTTAGTTGGACTAAGTACTTAGCTGTAATTTTGTGCTGTTTTGGCTTTAGCTGTTAAGGTACAAATTTGTTTTATAAATAAATAAATAAATGTGGTTAAAAAAGATAAGATACGCATTTACATAAAAGTATCATATCATTTTTGGTAGGTACCTACAAATAGTAGAAGCCTCGAACTTTGGATTGGACTACGCCAATTTGTATAATATTCTCTCTTAAAATGTGTCAATTATTAAAAAAAGTTTTTTTTATTAAACACACTTTTTCTAAAACCCTATATCCTTCTTTATCCCTTGAACCCCTCCCCGCGCGAGCAGCGCCGCCCGCACCAACCAGCCGCGTCCAGCTCAGACAGCGCGTGCCGCATGCTAAATCCACTACCGAGTTATTTATCGTTTTCAATTTGTTCTGGAACGCTCCATTTTTCATTTTCCGCTGTTTCTGTATCAAGTGTGGCTTCAATTATTAATTGTGTTGGTTCGTTATTTAAATTGTCACGACGTTATTCGGTAACTGTAATACTGTTATAACGATAAATCGAGAGCTTCGATTTTGTCATTGTTTGTTTTATCGCCCCTAAATGTTTCAGGAATTTCCTACGTAATTCTCCGGACTGTATAAAATCGAAGGCCTGTTGAATGAATTGTTTTAGCGATAAAGAAGATAGAAACGTCAAGTGTTGACATAAACAGCTCGTTTCTTCCATATTTTTCTAGCTTTTCTCTTTTTTCTTATTTCATAAGGTACATTTACGTTACTTTAAACCGTGTCGAAAGTACCTTAGTTTAAATGTACCCAACTCTTCCGAGTATTTCAACCTTTAGTTAAATTTCCAATGCATTAAGCAAAATATACTTTCACATTTATTCAGTACTAAGCAAAACACTATTTACTAAGATATCTACCAACTTATTGCATCGACCTTCATTCCAGCAACCAAGTCAGACGCAATCTCGCCTGGAATATGAAAAGTATTAACTACGGAGTAGGCTTAACAAGTTAGTTGACGGTCGCAGGCTCGTCCGACAACGTTCGAAAGACGTTCGGGCAAACATTGATTAAAAGTTGGTGAGATGGACGTAGTTCGTACAACTAATAGACATCCAGATTTTGTTTACTTGTGAGAAACCTGGAGACAGAACTTTTGTTAAGGTAGAGATTCAACTACCAATGATTATAATCCAAAATTAAAATCCATTTATATGTCAAACATAGTCACAAAAATATGCTGAAATAGGAAGTTCCCTTTGGGAGGTTTTTTTTGGAGTACTTAATTGTAGAAGGCATAATAACTATTAACATCAGTGTCAATAAGCAGAAACACAAATGACATAATATTGATGCTACACAAAAATATGCAATATGATATGAACGTTATACGAAACGAAATTATTCGTAATAAGTATGTGATTTCTACGATGTCAACATTTGTCGAAACAATATTTCCTATATACTAAATATGTTATGCCTATCTGTATCCTCAGTCTATCTTTGCCTATGAGACCTGTGAAGGGCTCGATACAATCCAAGAATTTGTTTCATTACAACAAAGACTTGTTAGGGAAAATATAGAAAGCGAATACGATGAAATGTACGAGGCTAATGAAGCTTACGATAATTATTCAAATACGGAATAATAAGAACGTATGCTACGAGTAATGTCTTCAATTGAGATGTGAAATTCTTTTGTGCTCGATACTTTTAGAGAAATGTATATTGATAAATGGGTTGTGTAATCAAACAATTGATGTTTTCACAAGATTTAAGTATTTAAATATTTATAAATACGTAAAAAAACTGTTAATGGGACATTTAATCTAGAAAGAATAAAATAACGATGTTTAAGACACAGGGACCATTCTGGAAATGAAAATTCCACAACTAAATTTATCAATTTTTGTCGTAAACATCATAATATTTACAGAAATAAATGCAAATTCTGTTCCAGTTCTACCGATTTGCATAATCAGATGTGACAAGAGACATCGCCCATTTCGATTTGGCGTGCAACAAATTTGTTAAAGATATTAAGTCAAATTTCGACAATAACGTATAGGAATATTCTTTACATTTTACTCTGAGCCTCTTTTTTTGTGGTACTACAGTGCAACCCAATTAACGAATTTTTCTCCATCCTTAACTTTTGCGTTTGTTTCAACTTGATATTCCGCTGCGATGAATTCATCAGTCGCCCGTTTGTGCTCACAAATTACAACAACAACTCCGGACTCTGCAACCTGAAATGACATCTGTACTCCTCTAATACGACTCACTTCAGCTTGTGACACTTAATTAACACGGTTCGCTGCGTTTGCTTCGTGTGAAACTACTGCCCATTCCAACGTGACCTCTTCCTTTCCACACTTCGCAACCTTTTTGTGTTAAAAAAGAACTTTAGAAGAGTTTTAAGGGTTCTATTAAAAGTGGTGTTTGATATTTTTTATTAATTTAGTTACCGAATGTCAGCTTAACGCGAATTGCAGTTTTAAATTAGTTTGAATAAAATTACATTTTAAAACTTTAAACTAAAGGTTGTGATAACATTAGAGCTTGTTCTTTATAATATTCAATTAGTTTTAAGCGTTATTCAGTCTGCGAGGCAAGATAGTGCATTTTTAATGATAATTAAAGAGCAACATCTCAAGTTTTCTTAACAAAAATGTTGCTTTAAAGTGGCAAAACTTGTTACATTATGGTTATAATCTGTCTCCTCAGCATTTTTCTCGGTTAATTCGCTGAGGGACCCAGCGGCGGTGAAATTGTGGGATTTTGGTGAATTCGGGCACATTCCGGTATAGGCTACAATTACCCGCTGATTACGCTGGGAATTTGCATGGACTTCGAATTTGATAACTTTATGAATAGAATTAATTGCAGTCTTATTATTTCATTAATCTAAAATTCAATGTGGAAATCAGAGAGAACCTCGTTTGGAAATACGAGTAGTTATTTAACCTGGTACAGTCACAAGATTAAATTTGGTACCCACCTTAGGTCCAAAGTCAATCTGACATTCTACAACAATAAGGTTGAGTTTCCTAAAAGTTACAAATGACTTGACATCTCTAATGACATTGACGACTGCAAGCATATTTTTCTTGAAATGGGTCCCGAATTAACGCTTTTGACCGTACCTAATAGTCAATACGTAATCAGCGCGTAATACGTCCCACCCCACTGCTGAGCCAAGGCCTCCGCTTATTAAGGCTGTTTCGAAGACTTCGAAGTACCTGCGTGAGTTTAATGTAGGTTTGTGACCTCACACACTTAGATTAGTTGTTTACATGAAAGTGTCCTCAAAATATTGCTTTAAAAAAACCTTATTATAAATTACGAACTCACAACGTGCAAGTCCTGAAATACTCTGAGGAACCAGATTTGTATATTCATGGTCCTTTGTATGAGAGACACACGAGGAGGTCTGAACCAATAAGCTACTAGCTCTTTGTAAGGAAAAAATTATTACATCTGACTATATTTTACCCGCGTCTTTGTCCACGTAGATTTCGTTTTACTACGGCAATTATATTTTCTAGAAAAATAAATACGGAGAGTATGTGGTGTTATTATCTAGAAAGTCGAATACTTATGTGTCTTTAATCCAAATTCTATAAGTCGAAGAGGATTAAATAAGTACCAATAGCTATGGCTCACGAAAGAAAACGATAAGGTTTAGGAAGAGATTCGACGGAGACGGAATAAATGAATACTCGTACATTACAGTCAGCAAAATTAGGACCCACTTAACTTAGTCTAGCCGCCGTGAAATGAGTGGGGTACACGATCCATTTGTGATTACTATAGCTAAGGTACAACTATTCTTAATCCAACTCTTGTGAGCGTGACAAAAAAAAGCTTATTTCAATAGTTTCACTGTGATCGTTCAATTTCGTCGAGTAAAAAAAAAGTACTCAGAAGAAAAATACTAGTAGACTACTTAATTATTTCCCAGTAGTTGTGTCCTGTTGAGAACATTCCATGTCATAACGTCAAGGCAACTGGGATTCATAAAGACGATAATTTATATAAATTAATAGTAAACTGGTATTTCTTTCGAGTAGATTGCTCGTAATTAATGTTGGTTTTCTATCATGGTACGCATCTCACGAAAAATGCCTTGCAAAAGCATTGAAAGTAAATATACTATACACGTATCGCCTCCGATAATCCTGACCATTTTCCATCGGTCCAGATATCAAATGCCATGAATCGAGGCAGATGACCAAAATAGGAAATGAATTTCCCGCACCCAATTCTAAAATTCCCTTTAAAACTCGGAGCGTTTTGCCTTCCGTGCAATCAAGACTCAATGAACATGCCCTTTGTATGCAGAATAAAGCTGACGAAGAAAAGAGACTCAACTCAAAACGCGTAGCATTTTAATTTTGAATCAAATCTGTTATTCATACGGCTGAAATTGGGATGACGTTTTTCTCAAATTAGTTCAGTTTGGTCCAGTCGTGCATGTTGGGTATTGATGTAAATAATGCGCATGGCCGGACATGTGCAGCGTCTGTCGGTGATATTAATTAGCTTGTCATCACTAAAATGGTTAATGAGACGTGGCGGTGCAGAGTGGGCTTATCAGCATAATGGTAAAATTTAATGCTGGATCCGAACTGAAATATATTGGGTACAATTACATCGTCATTTAATTAATGATTATAAAACGCCACGACATCATTTATTCCGTTGTCAGTAAGACCTATGATTACGCCAACACTCTTGGAGTCAAGCCTCCTTTAAGGAAAGCAGTAAGCAAAGCTGATTTTACTTAGAAATCATTCAGATGAGGTTGTTCAGTCACCAAGAGTTCAGGACTTAAAAAGATTTTTTCCCAGCGGAGGAGAAGGAATAATGTGATGACGATCGAAGAAAGATGGGGTAAAGACGAGCATTTATTGTTTTGTCAATTTTACCATTAGACTCAAAAACCGAAACATTAATTTGTAATTAGTGGATTGTTTATTCAATTTGATTGCTCACTTATTTAAATTAATAAATTATTCTATAAGCACTTTGATACGATTATCCATTTCAACTGATTTACTATCTGGATTAATAACAACTATCGCCAATTAGCTACCTCATTAACCAACCATTTTCCAATACAGCATTTACAAATTTAATAATGACCGACAACAATTGATATTAAAGTCAAAATCATTTGTCTACTCCACGATAGAATCCTGCATATTTGACATACCAATAGTACTGCAAAAGCTAGCGTAACGCTATTTCACTGTGCAACAACAAAGGACGAATATTACCAGTTTGGAAATAGCGTCAACACAACGTCACTGCAGCCAGGTGTAATCCAATTCCTCCTGGAGCAGACAAAGCTTTTTGTGCAGTGGAGCCTTTGACGGGACGGGACATACGGGATTAAACCTACTGAATGTCAAAACTAGTGAAGGGTTGTCAAAGAACTGAAGGAACAAAGCGCTGGGGATTCTAATTTTTTTATAGACTAAACCATTCTAGATGCTACTTCTGAAAAACTATATAGGTAATAGGTATAATTATTGGTAACTTCGTCAATTTTTTAAACAGTTTGCAAGAACAAAGTTAGAGTCAGAGGGTTACTTTCAAATTCACAAAGAATAGTGCTTTAAATAATGATTTAGTTTAACATGTTATTAATATATGATAATATCAAAAAAAAATGGTTATCGTTTATTAACTTACCATCAGGTGCCTTTGTGCATTCTCCTTATGATGAAAATAATTAAATGCGAAAACATTACGTTTGCTGATTCCATTCCATATACATAGATATGAAAACACTGAATTCAAAAGTTCGAGATGACTATAATATGCAAAGAGAAACTGTGACTTATAAATAACTAAAGACTGAAGTGTAAAGAGACTTGAAAGTTTAGTAAGCTAATAAGTTTGCCTTTGTATACGAGTGCATTTTTGTAAAACAATTTTTTTTCGTCACTCAGACTGACTTCAGGGTTACAACTTAATAAGTCGTTCCTAAGCTCGTAAGGCCCACTTCAAATTTCGTTAGTTCGAAAAAGAATCTTGTGTTGGTCAACTAAAGTCATAAGTCACCTTGACAAACACCTTCAGAATAATAGTGACCTAATTCAAAAATTTAAAATTTCGAAGTAGGTCTCTATAACAATAAATTTATGGCTTGAATTTTGAAAGCTGAAATTTTGAATTAGGCCACTATTGTTCTGAAGGTGCAATGTCCTAAATTTAGGTCGTTGGGTCTTACGAGCCTAGGTGACGAATTTTTAACCATAAGTTTGAAAAAGGACCGAGTTATCTTTCTCTAAAATGCGCCTAAGTACGGCGGTCTTTAATCCTAAGCAATAAACAGTATCTCTGATTTAATTGCTAAAGTATATTCAATCGTCTCCTCTTAGTAATGAGGTTGAGATTACTGCAGGAGTTTTATTTGAGATACTAATATTTGGCTTAGCAGGGCTTAATTGCAGTTCGTTAGTTTTTGTGTCTCACTTTGAATTTAGATTTTATATCATACAAGACTACGTTAAATAGTTTTTCTTTTTAACATCGAAATAATTAGCAAGTTTCTTCATTAAACTTTTACTATTAAAGTTTAGGATCTAGTTGAAGTTATAGTTATAGTACTAGTTAACTTACTAAAATAAGACAAAATTTCGTGCAAGGGTACTTTTAGGATCGCGTTACTTTTAAATACTTACGTACAGTTTGTCTCTTAACTTACTCAAGTTCTAGAGACTAAAGTTATTTAGTTTCGTTATTTGATCTTAAGTAAAGATAGACAAAGCCGTGGTACAAAGTAAGCACAGCAAAAGTAGTCGAGAAACTGTAACGATCATAAGGGTAGACACTCCGTAGTTTTTGTCTTTTCCTCTCCCGTCGGATCAGCTTCCGCTGAATTGGGCGGGAACGTTATTGAACTACGGTATGCTAAATTGTTTTCGGCGCTATACTGAACCCTTTTGCCTCAATGTTTTTAAATGAACACATTTTCTGAATAGTTTTTCCGTTTGTTTTCTTACGGTACAAAAAAAAGTGAAGTCGGTGAAGTGAAAAATCGTCAACGTAGACTGTTTCCGCAAACCTAGAGTTTAGCTTGGGACAAGGTCAATATTTGTTAGATTGTGCCCTAAATGTTTAAGTTATTTATTTATTTGAATTTCGACAAGCGAACGAACACGTATTTTTTTTTAAATTATTTTCGTTTTTGTAAAGTTTTCTAAAAGAAATGGCTAATTAGCGATAAAGCAGCCTTGAATCGCTTAGTAAAATTTATTTAGTATTTTCTTTACGTGCTGTTATTGTATGTGATGTTTAATACAAAGCATATCTTATTGTATTGCGTATCTTTTAGGTTCATTATTTCTGGGCTCATATTTTTTTCGACGAGTAGAACGTCTAAGCGTAATATTTGCAGTCTTTTATAAAAACCTTACTGAACATGTCTAGTGTATAAAGTGAACCTGGACAGGTAAGTAATGTTTCGGCGCTGCGACCTTTGTCAAATCCTGAAGTACCTACAACTCTACATTTCTGCCACTCAGCGAGACGAGTTTTACGGCTCGGTACAACTTCGTTTTAGTACTATTCTCTCTTTTATATTTCCTATTTTCTAGAGAGTTAGTGACCAGACGTACGTGATCGTCCTACTCGAAACATTCATGGCGCGAGGGAAAGATTAAGGTTTAAATTTTTAAATTGTATGTGATAGTTTCCTTGACCACTGATACTAAAATGATACTAGATTTGATGATAGGCAAAATAATAGTACCAAGAGATTATTCCAATCATATTGTACATGCCATAATAGTTCTGCGTTTCAGAAGACTTTTTCAAAGCGCATGTTTGAAGAAGTATTATGCAAATTTTCAGGAGCGTTACCACCATTTTATCTTTTAATCTACCGCCAAGCAGCAGAGTTCGCATTGTTGTGTTCCGGTGTGGGGGTAAGACAACCGGTAAAATTACTAGCATAGAGGTATTACGTCTTAGTCTTCAGGGTTGATAGTAATAAGTTACTCATATAAAAAAAAAGACTTCCTGTTGAGTTTCTTGCGGCGTTTCTTCTCAACAGAGTCCCTTGGAAGCGCTGGTAGACTCAGACATGTAAAAGTGCCTACAGGGCCTACTTACAGAATAAATGAATTTGAATTTGAATTTGAATTTGATCGCGACGCATTTGCAGTCTTATGATTCCAATCTTAAGATTGTAGTCTTGAGAATACAAATGTCTATAGGTCTTGGATCCCACTTACCACCAGGTGATCTGTGTGCTCGTTGCCTTCGTGCCTTCTCTTTGCCATAAAAACATAATTACGTAATAGATTTCACATTTTGCAAGGAGTCGTTTATCAAATTCGATTTTAAAACTGATGAAGTTTTTCTTAGACTACCTATACTTGGCACTAAAACCGTACTGTCTGGCTCTTAGCCATCCACAATCCTAGCGGCTAACCTGCCTGCCTTGTTCTTACTAGTAAGTAAAGGTACTTTGGGAATGGTGGGGTGTTATTAAATGTTAATAATATTTATCCAGAATATAAATGTAGTTGCTTATTTAAAACAATGATATCCAAATCTTTTGAGATTCTGTCTAGTTCTGTCCGTGACAGCTATCTGTCACTTTCAGAGGTGTTTCTATTTTACCATCGGACCATAGAGGCGATGTGGAGGTCTTCAACCTTCATAATACCTACAATGGCTTTGATTTTAGAGTCTAACTTTAACTGAGTCTCAAAACTACATATATATTCTATGAATAACATATAACATAACAGTTCAACACATACAAACTGTAGACGTCGTCTATTAATGCCACTTTATTTTCACTTTAAAATACGAAAAATTAAAACGAGTCACCGTTTAAACGTTAATGTTGATTAAGAGCGAGTTTTAAAACGGCTGCTCAAATAATGTTTAATTTAAATTTTACTGTTTGCGGTTGAGGCGAAGTGGACAAAATGCTGCCATTTTGTTTTAATCAAAGGAATATGGCAAAGAAACGTTTTGAAGCAGTTCACCCAGAGCGCGAAGTTCTCCGGGCCGCGTCTCACGAACATGGAAGTGACAGGTGGCAAATGACAATGGCTAACAGAAGTTGTTAGCAACTTGTTAGCCGCTCGGATTCTCTTTTCTAATTAGATCCTAACGATAAAACCGCACAGAGTAACACGAGATAAAATACACGTTGCGCTCACCGCCCTGGTGTAAAAGTACATGGCGTAGTAGATATAAAGCTCAGTGATGTGGAAACTCATAAAATTTGCAATGTATACCGATTGTCTTGAAATTAAGTCCATCTTTTATGCAGAATTTACTCGCGATGAGTCGACAACTCACAATGCCACATCGGCCATACGACTCCTTATTAGAATTTTTCACAGCACTTTCCTGGGTTTATTAAAAATTATAATATAAATTATTTTTCATTAAATATAAAATGAAAAAAGTTTTTTCTCGGCTGTTTGTTACTACATTTTATTGAGGATGTTGACTTGAGAAAAGTAATGAACCATTTTCCGGGCCCAATAATTCGCAATTCAAGGGAAAGATAATTGAAAACCCCAAAGCAATATACATTAACAAAAGTACCCTTATACGACCCAATAAGCACATAAAGAAACCTTTAAATATTTTCTTGAAACACCTTTTCAAGCTTAAGCGAGGCAGCCATCTTAGAATATAACCCGTGCGCTTTCGGAAGTCGTTTGTTTATCTTGTCGCGCATCGCTGTAACAACATCCTGGATCTGCGGCGTATTATCCCTGCTCAGATGCCCTGATATATAATTCAGGTAAAAACCTGGCTACGATTCGTGTCACTGGTTTGAGAGGGCAAATATGCGGTTTTATAAAGAGCTAAGGAAAATTACGTGTAAATATTTGCGAATGTGTGGCGCTCCCGGAGAGTGATTAAGATTGTTTTAGAGGGATTGTTTGCAGGATTTAAGATTACGACGACAAAGGGGAGAATAGGTTACGAAGTTTAAAAGATTTGAAAATCTCTTTTCTTTACTCAATCTTACTTTGATATTTTGAAAATTTCAACAGAATATGGTTACTAAGGAACGGGTTATTATAAGAAGAATAATTAATCAAGACTAAAATTCTACAAAAAAGTAGGTACATTGCAAACAGCTTATTTATGTGTTGTCATACCTTATGGGGTCTTTAGTAAAACTTTCTCAATAGGTACCTTGAATCTTAAAACTAGGCAGAGAGTAAACTTGGTACCAATTGCCTATGGAATATTTTCTATCGAAATAGTGAAAATTTCACTTTCCTTCAGTTTTTCTTATTTTAAAAGTACACGTAACACGCATAAAGTAAAAGCGTGGTGTAGACTGCGGATATATCCGCAGATAAATGGCCGTCTGATCCGCGGATCAGTAATCGATGCGTCGGGCGCCATCCGAATACGAATACGAATTGGTTCTTGCCTTTGAAAAATATCTCCATTTACTGCGTGTCCGTACATTCAACAAACGTCACTCAAATTCATTTCAGTAAGGTTTCAACTCCCGGCACAAGGCGGGGCAGGTGTTATAAGAGTGTGTCTGAAGCATCGTAACTCTTAAACGAATGGACCGATTCAAACGATTAAAAAAATAAATAACTGGGGTTGGTTTTTAGCTAAAGTCGCCATCAATAGAACTTGTGAACGATGTAAACAAAGCGCCATATAGATATTGTCTATGGTTTGATGAGTTTACTAGTGATGGGAAAAGTGGACTAAGATTAAAAATCGCTTAAAATGTATTTTTTAATCAGAATTACTAGAATCGATTAAGGAAGACGTGTCACCACACCGATTTGTATTATGAATTACACATACAATCCGTAGCCCTGTCAATAATGCCGTCGAAGCTTTTAATGTTGTTTTCTTCATTTATGACATAAGCCACGCATTTTTTCTATTACTCCACCCCGAAATTAAAATCATTTTAACACACTACTCGTTAAAGTCTTCATTTCAAAAACTGCAGCGTAACATAATTTATGTAGCATTCGAAATTGAAATTTTTACTCTGAGGATTACATGATATTTCATGAAAGGATGCCTGAAGGCTCAACATGAACAATAGGTACTTACAAAACTAGCTCTATATCACTAAGAAGTAGATAACCCCCCCCCCCCCCCCCTCCCTAGTCACACCCTCCCCGCCATTATCGGTCGTATTCAGCTCATCGCTCTTCGGCGACAGCCCAAATGTCAGGGCCATTCGGCATAACGGTAAGGTCCTTGTACTCGCGGGTCCAGCCAGCCATACCGGTTAGCCAGTTATTAAAATATTTTACTGGTTTTCAAATTGAGCCGGCAATCGCTGAAACCACTGGCATCGGTGGAATCAATTGCATCTTAGTCCTCAGGGTTGGCAGCGCATTTGCAGTCTTGGGATTGTAATCTGGAGAATGCAAATGTCTCATATCATACCTACCATCAGGTGACCAGCGCACAGTGCATCATTTAACCCGTACTACCGCTACATTCTAGGCGGTAAATTCCAAATCGTATTTGACCTGTTATGGTACTGTTTTTAACTCAGCCGCCATTACCGCATTATTACCGTGTCGAATAGAGGCCCAGTATGCTCGTTTGTTACCTCCTTTCTATAAACCCTCTAAACAAATATTATAAAAAAAACTAGAAATGAAGCTAGGTCTAAGGCACTCTCAGCACGGCAGATCGCTCGGATCTCCCTTTCTACCTAGTCTGTAACGATAGAGACGCACTGAGCGACAAGCGAGAAAATACACCTCGTGCTACCCGTGCTGGCAATTTAAGTTCATTTGAATTTTCTTCTTCACGACTTTCATTTACTACTCGTACTCTTTCCTATTAGTATGCACTGAGTGACTACCTCTAAAACCGTTCAAGATTTTATACCGTCCAGTCTCCAATTATAGGTTAGTAAAGAATGTTTCGTAGGACTGGATACATGTTCAGCAACGTTACTTTACGTCGCGGATTTGAATCGACTACGATGACATTTTTTTTCAGCTAAAAGAATACAGCTATACATTTTTATATATATTCGTTCATGACCCCATGGATACATTAAACTGGGGCTTTTGATATGTTATGGTATTTATTTTTTAACTCGGCCATTATTATAGTCTTGTAAATGAGCTATGAAAACGTTGACAATACGATAACATGTCAAAAACAATTAGGCTTGACCTAGTTGAAAAGATGCCTTGCCCGTTTGGTTTGTTTTAAATACTTTTTGGTGTTGTTGATAAAAACCAAGTATGACTGCACGCCTACAACACTAAAATACGTGTAGCGCAATCTAACACCCGTCTCATTCTCTCAAAAATGAGTTGTTGTTGAACGGTCGATCGGTCAACGAAGTCATACAAGCGAGTTTTAAGCTTCGTAACCTTACAAACGCCAAGTACCCTTACCATGAGTTACAATTACCGTACTCTTATTTTTTTAAGTTATAAGAATATAAGATTACTACGACGGACAGAGCATGCAACTCGCTAGCGAGTAGAGTTGTATCTCATGGTAAGAATACTGCGAAGTAATACGACGTGTCTCAGATACCACAGAGTTTTGTGGCGTATGAAGTTTGACGGCAATAAAATTGCCGACGTTTGGCGTCAGTGCCACGAATTTCCAATGACGTCATTTGCCGGCTCGGGAGCTTAAAATGTTGAACTACGTATAGTCGAGTTCATAAATATGGATACACTTTAGTACTTTGTCACTTTAATCGCTGTGATAATTCGTATATGGCAGTTTGAATATGACGTTAAATAGATAAGGTACTAAAGTGTATACATATTTATGAACTCACTGTACTTCGAGTTGTAAAGCGAGTTGGTTTAGAGAATCACTTTCCTGGGGCTCTATTCTACGCGGTAAAAGTGTATTGCTTTTAACATGTACTCGTAATCATATTGTCAACGTGTTTAAGTAGCCGTGAAAAAATAGACAGCGGTTCTATTTGGATCCATTGGCAAGGCAACTTGACTCGCCACTGTCCGATCGGTTTACACTACTGTATTGGCCACTGTCACTGTCCACTGTCCACTGTCCTTGACCTTTGTAAATCGGGTTTAACGCCAATGGACATAAGTAACCCCGAAGACAAAGATCGAAAGCCTCACAACTGCAAGAATGATCGATGCTGTTCTAAGTTGTTCATTTTTTGCGGATACTTGTAGGTGGTTCCACAAAACTATCCCTATTTTATCAGTGTGTAGTTGATGCCCCCCCTCGGAGAGAGCCTCCATCCGTCATCGATTCCCATCGCCCCCATAGCTCTCCGACACGCGAAGGTCACGGGCGATGCCGCCGACACGACACTGGGAGCCCTATCCATCTCTCTTCAGTTGTGACAGGAGTAAAAAGTAGGATATATTGTTTCAATGTTGCTCTTGACCCTTCAGTTTTGTTAAGTTAACGTTGTTTGAAGTTGACTTTTTGTATCAGTGTCGAAAGTTAAACTGTCTTTTAGTCTTATTTAGTACTAACTACTAGAAAAATTCGTTTTAAGGGTTTCAAAGAGAAGACGGTGACTGGTACAATAATATAAATGTATAATATTTTATAAAAAAAAAAGTGGTGGTAGGACCTTGTGCAGGGTCCGTTCGAATAGCTACCACCATCACCACCGCCATTAACCCACCGCCAAGCAGTAGTGTTCGCATTGCTGTGTTCCGGTGTGGGGATAAGACAACTGGTGAAGTTACTAGCGTAGAGGCATTCCATCTTAGTCCTCAGGGTTGGCAACGCATTTGAAGTCTTAGGATCGCAGTTTTGAGATTGTAGTCTTGAGATTTCAAATGTCTATGGGTCTCAGATCCCACTTACCACCAGGAGGCCTGAGAGCTCGCGTGCCTTCTCCTTGCCACAAAAAATAAAATAAAAATCATTTCATTGATTAAATCGTTTCATAGAATTTAATTTTATCGAACACTTTTTTCTGCTAAAACCATGATGTTTTCAGGATATCTTAACCATTAATTACCTAGGTTAGGTTAAATTAAACTTGTATGTAACAAAAAAAAACTTACTATTATGCCTTACGATGAAATTAAAATTCTGCCTCACGATGCGATCGTTGGAAGGTGTTTCGATAAAATAATATGTACCCGAATAAATAGAAAAAAATATATAGTGTTATGATAAATTATCATAAATTTTACACAAATTAAGTTCTAGTCTTCTTGTACGGTTGGCCTTATAACTGCACCATTTAGTGCTTTGTCACTTTAACGGTATGTTTGAATTGCTGCACTATTGTGGAAAAGGTGTTAAAGAGACAAGGTACTAAAGTGTCCAGCTACTTATGAGGCCAGTTGTACTAAGATTAATAAACAGGGACAGTAACTAAACATACTTACAAATTAAGAGTAAGACAATATACATATCTACTTATTTAGAAAAAATAATACGTTTGCTCGAAGGTATACCAGGATAACATGTATTTAAAAAAAATCATTACCCTAACTGCTCCCATAGCTCACTAAGAGAGAGAGCATTCCTCCGTGGGTAAGGTCGCGGTTTCGACCTCATCCATCATCGAATTTCTTTTGTCACCCTTGTGTCAATATTGATGTTGTCTCTTTCATCCAAAGTTATCATCAATATCAAGTTAGAGAAAATGAAGTACAAAAGTTTTAAGTGTTTTGTGATTGAACATCGATTTCCATAGTCGGTTTGGACAAATTCGTTTTTTAAATCCTCTCCAAAAGGTTTCAACACATTCAATATATTAAAATAAATACGGCGCGAAGAGTTTTTACTGAAGCGAGAAATTGTCCCCTCATAGGGAACATGTATCGACAACCCCTTCCCCCGTCCTCCCCTTTAGGGTGTAATAAGGGCGCGGAACTTGTGCCTAAAGATTTGCATCTCTGATTTGCCTAGCTTAGGTTTCACTTTCGGAGCTTTAGGGTTGATTAATTGTGATGTAGTTGCATGATGACACATATTTGTTCAGAACAGATTCATAGTCTCTAAAAGTACTTATATTGTACATAAAAATAGGTTGAGTTTTATTTTTGTACGATTCGCAGTTGATGCGGCTAGCGTGTTTCAAAGTAGGTACATAATAATACTGGGGTCCTGTCGTTTGACCAAAAAACGTTTCACCAAATGATTCATTTCACAAACATATCATTGACAAATCGCTGTTTTTTCCGAAACTGTTAATATTTCAGGACCATCGTGTAGAACCCTATAGGTTAGGTTAGGTTTGTTTTTTAAAAATCCTGAAATATTTACAGTTTCGGAAAAAAAAGCGGTTTGTGGAATTAATCATTTGGTGAAACGTTTTTTGGTCAAACGTTAGTGAACCAATAATACTACACGTTTCCGTTAACGTTGTCCTCTATACAAACCTATTTAATTAAGATTACACCTACATCGATACTTTTTTCACAGTATTAAAACAAAGTCGCTTCACGCCGTCTGTCCCTCTGTATATACAGTCAGGGGCATTCCCGCTCGACCACCTCTAAGGTTATATTGGTTTGCGCGTTCGACGCGTAACAACCTGAGCGCTGTAGGATTAGCTGCTGCAACGAACAAGCCAAAATTCTCTTAAGTGGGCGACCGCGAATGTCCCTGAGTGTACACTTAGAACTTTCAAACTACGCAACAGATTTTGAAGCGGTTCTTATCAATAGCCGGAGTGATTCAGGAGGAAGTTTTTTATGCATTTTTATGGCAAGAAGAAGGCACACGAACAATCTGGCCAAATGATGGTAAGTGGGATCTTAAGACCCATAAATAATTTAATTCTCAAGAATACAATCTCAAGCTCCAATTCTAAGACTTAAAATGCATTGCCAACCTTGAGGACTTAGATGAAATGTTTCTATGCTAGTTATTCAGGCGATAGGGGATATCAGGGAAGATCTCATACCATTGACCTAGTCCCAAACTAAGCTCAAGGCTTGTACTATGGGATAAATACTTAAATACATAGAAAAATATTCAAGGCTCAGGACCAAATACTCGCCCTCATCATACAAACATTTGCCCATACCGGGATTTGAACCCAGGACCGCTAGCTTCGTAGGCAGGGTCACTACCAAGTAGGCTAACGCGTCGTCGTCAATTTCACTGGTCCCCCTCCCGTTTTCCCTCTATCTGCCATATCTATCCAGATGTAGACAGTCGAAACGTGATTGCAACGTGGTATGTCAACAAAAATACATCGGTAAATAACTTAACATCATAATCGAAAACATCTGTCATGTCTGCCACACTACAGCGTGTTCCAGACCAGCCTCCTCGTTTTTTCCTCGTGCCCGAGCTTCGCAAGAATTTCACATGTACTCGTATAGTTTCCTTAGAAAATGTTGTTTTAGGGGATTCCAGGCGTCTCGGCTCGTTGAGACATGTGTGTATTGGGTTCCGTGGGATACAGAGATGAGACATACGATAATAATACAATACATATAATAATACTGTACATCAAAGGGTGATTGGTAAATCGAAGTTTTCCTTTTGCAGTAGCACTTAAATAGTAGACCTAATTAGGTGTAAAAACGGCTGTGTATATTGGTTAGGAAATTATTAGTTTCTTAGATATTGAACCTGAATTTTATTTTTATTATATTATTAAAGTGAAAGTTGGGCACGTAGACCGTGTTTGAAGGAAAAATAAATGTCGAATAATTTTATTGGGAATTTGAAAAAAAAAACGCAGTCGAAAACTAGTGCGAAGTATACATATTTAATTATGAGTTAAAGTGGTTTTCGTTAACGATTTTCTATTTAATCATTGGCGAGCCAGTCGTAAATCAATCCTGCCACGTTTGTTTCATTTCTTCACTTTACTAAATTAGATATTTTATGTCTAATTTTACGACTGAGACTTTGGTCACACCTTCGGCATTTTACGTGGACTGTAGTTGTCTTTTGTTTTATTCTAAACTAGGTTTCTTTCCGCGACTTCGTCCCCGCGTTCTTAAAGCGAAATGCAGCTTTTCACTATCTGGTTCACCAAGAGTTCAAGTAGGTACTATAGCTCTTTTGATTATGTCTAGAACATCGCAGAAAATACTAGTTCAAATCATACCAAGAGTCAAACACTCGTCCTCATGTATTTTCTTCGGCACCGGTTTACCCGTTGAATGAGTTTCGTCGTATGACTTTTACCTATACTCACTCGGTCGACCGTTCGGTGGAGTGCCGTTTTTAAGAGAAGACACCTCTGGGGCCCTAGCCAAGATACAAACGCTACTATTTTTTTATTTCTGTCACTCAAAATGAGATGACGGTTGACCACGTGGTTTATCGCTACGCACGGTGCGAGAATTTCATCCCATACATTTTGAGTGATAGAAAAGAAAAACGTTAGTAGCGTTTGCATCTAGGCTAGGGCTTCGGGTCGATTTTATGTCATTCTGCGTGTTCACAGATACAAGGCATTTTAAGTTTCAACCCCACGTGGTTTTATTTCCCTCCCTAATCAGATGCCTACTTGTTTTTTGAATTTTGAGGTTTGGTTAATACTACAACTCTTTAGTAGTAGCGTAATATATTCAATTAAAGGGAAATGAGTGAAGTAGATTCGATACGATCGCTACGTTCATTAGCTACATTGTGCGTAGTGTAACTAATGTAGAAGTTTCGCTGAAAGCAGAACTGGTTTAATAACCCAGGTGCTTTAGTTTATAGTATCAGTTTTCATAACTTTGGTAAAAGTTACCTACTATTTAAAGTTATTAATATTTACATAATTAAATCATATCAAAGCTATAAAATGATGAATTTAGTTGCATGACACTTGTTTCATCTAAATTTAATGCATAAAAACATTGTATACATTAGGTATTTGTTAAACATGAAATTATTAATAAAAGTAATTAGAAATTAATAGCTCTTCAAAGGGTAATGATAGAACATTCATCTTCTGTGTGCTGCGAAATCATTGACTAAAGTAACGTAAAAAATCTGAATATATACACAGTGCAGTAACGCTCGGCTTTCTATTCGAACTTGGCCGGACACACTGCCGTGTGTCTTGATCACAAAACTATTTTCAAGCAATAAATTTCATACTTCTAATGTGACCATAGAATGTAGAAGAGGGAAGATGATGAGACACCTGACACGGCACGACCGTTTCTTATTGAACATTTTGGAGGGCAAAGTTGAGGGAAAAAGAGGAAGTAGAAGACCTGGGCTTACTAACTTCAGCCAAATAACAGAAGGCCATGTCGTGTCGTATCAGGAGATGAAAAAGCTGGCAGAGAACAAAGATAAGTGGCGATTACTACACCGACAAGAGCCTAGCTCTTAAGTTAAATGTTGATCAATGTGAATTCCTACCTTTTGATTGAACCATATATTTCAAACTCATAATCAAGCTATGTATTCCAAGCACACGAATATAAAGAATATAACATTATTGAGTATCAAGTAACGTCTCATCTTCGATCTCTCACAAGTATCATAATACATTTCCTAAAAATCCACCGTGCCCCAGAATGCTCCATTTCTGTGTCAATTTTGGCTATTACGTTAAGTGATCGCGATCCTTCAAATTCCTATTTGTGCTACATTTCCCGCCGTAGCTCCATCACAACTTGGTACATACAGGGCGAATATGTATAGGGTGAATATGTATAGAGTGATTGGTTAACATGCGGCTTGGGAATTGTCATATGGTTCGACAAAAGATTTTTTCTTGAATGGGCGGTATGGTAAGGCGATGGTGATCTCATCTCATTAGTGCAGTTTATGCGTACCGAAATTAACGTATTAATTTATGAGTTTAAAACATCAAGATTGTGAGAAATCGAAAAATTTCAACGTTTCGTCCCTCGTCCTCTGCGGAATTATATGTACCTATACTATAATGATAGAGAGGCACAGAGCGACAGTTGTGCAAGCCAAACTAGTCATGTTTTACTTCGCCAAAATTTTCATTTCATCGACAGGCATTTACATGTGCAGGAGTTATAATTTTTTGGTGATCACGTGTCATGTCTAACTAACCTAACACGTAGGTAACTAGCTAGATCTCTAATGCCCGGTTCCTATATTCAAGAAACGAATGGTTTTCCTTACGTCTCGTTAAAATTTGTCAGATTTTGTACATAGCAAACTTCCAATTTTAACGAGACTTAAGGAAAACCATTCGTTTCTTGAATATAGGAACCGGGCATAAGATTAAGAATCTTAACAATCAGTTTTCAGCAGAACTGGTAACTATTTTAAATTTATTGTTAAATGTTTCCACGTTTTGATTATCGTTGTTGATAAGAATGATAAGACAGTATTAGTGGCCGAAGCTTTACGGGAACTCAAAATACTTTATGATTTATACGTTTTTTCTTGAAAATCTACGCATCCTATAATATAAGTAAAGTACAGTGTGTGCTCATATAGTTCACCCCGATCCACGTATCGAGAAAGCTATTTTATCCGATGCTCGGGGCGTAGTGAAGAAAACGCTTACGTAGAATGTTTATTTTATCGCAAAACGTATCAAAAGTGGTCTGTAGAGGTTTATTTTAAGTAAAAAAAAAAACATGCACAGTTAACAAATTGTGCAAGAAACTTTAAATAAACTAACATAGTGAACGTAATGTAAAATAACTATCCTTAGCTAAACGAATCAGGTAGGTATTGTAAAACTAGTCTATGTTAAACACCTAGCACGTATAACTGCTGTTGTATTTTGCTTGCCTCGGCAGTTGTTAAACCGCGAACTTCCTCTGTAAGCAGGTATTTTAAGCTTATACAGTGTACACTTGATCGCGAAGTTCTCGTCCAACAATGTGGCTCCGCGACGAAGTGGAGCATACTTCAATACAAACTACCCGGCTTGTCAGTGTAGCACTTTGCAAACTTACTGTATAAAATTACTTGAGGGTTCGCTCTTTCGGAGTAGTGGGAAGGCCGATATGTAACTGTATTGTATTTCGGTTTTGGTTTGGTCGAATCCTCTCAAGGAAAACGATATATTGTGTTTAAAGTCGTTGTATTGCGGCACGTGCCACACAACACTATTTTGTAATAAAAGGACTGCATGTAAACTGAAATATTGATATGTACATTATCAACCTTATAATCTTTGCAAGTACCTACCTAGATAACAAGTGTTTTTGAGAAATTGACCTTATAACAAGCGGTATGATGCCAATAGCATTGTGAACGCCATTTTTCCCAATAGTGCATTTGTTATTGACCGCCTATGGTGGTAGAGTAAGGGTCTCCCCAGATCTATCGACGCGGAATCGGCTTGAGCCGGTTACAAAAAGTTTTATGTCCATGCAATACAAGCGAAAACGACGTCGTTCCGTTCGCAACGCCGAATCGAGCCGAGCCGAGCCGAGCGACGTCGTTTTCGCTCTTATTGCATGGACATAAAACTTTTTCTTACCGGCTCAAGCCGATTCCGCGTCGATAGATCTGGGGAGACCCTTAATCTACCACTACGAGTCTATTGAAATTTTAAGGTAGGTAGTATTTTACTATACATAGTTAGATGTAGGTATAGCTTTTAATATGGATAGATAAATCGTGATTTGAAACATAAAACTTCCGTAAGATTTAGACATATGAACGAGATCACAACGTACTCACGTAAATAATGTCGAAAAACGCTTGACATGTTTCGGACTCGACATGTAAAGAGTCCCATATTGCGAAAATATTTCGTAGATTACTGCAAAGGAATGTGGAGGGTATTCGAAAAATCTGCATACTTGCGGGGACCCGCGCGCAGTGTGGCCTGCAGCCTGCATCGAGGAGCCTCGCAAATAGTCTCCTTATTCTGACAGCGATATATTTTGAGATAAAATGATTACTAGATATCTAGACACATTGTGACGAGCCAAGTTCTGATACAAAAGAGCAAAGCACTACTTTTGATCCCCTGAAACTTATTAAACTGATATATATCACAATAATGTTTATCACTCATACTGACAGAACCAAAAATTAGAGCGCCGAGAATTTCTGCCGCCATGCTTCTAGCAGCTTCCGCTCTATTTTACTTCGCACCTTTTAGTTTTAAGATCTCAATTCTCTTATCGTCGTTGACCATCCTTAGCTGCTTTACACTTGTAACGAACTTGGACCCTTTTTTACATTTATATTTTAGATGAGATAAGTTCTACCTAACGGTAGACACCAAACTGAGGAAACCGTTGCATTTAATGTATATACTGGCAGTATTAAATATTTAGCAGATAGGCCGAATAATGATACATTCTCAAATATATATCAAGGGACGATCTCACACAAATTGCCTTAGTCCCAAACTAAGCTCTAGGCTTGTACTATGGGTACCAGACAACGATATAAATACTAATATAGAGAAATAAATACTTAAATACATAGAAAACATCTATGACTCAGAAACAAATACTCGCGCTCATCACACAAATAACTGCCCTTACCGGGATATAAACCCAGGACCGCTAGCTTCGTAGGCGGTGTCACTACCAACTAGGCTAGCACGTCGTCAAAAGTCAAATAAAAGGTGCAAACATCTGAGACCCATATACTCGTAAGTTTGCATTCTCAAGACTATAATTTAAAGATTGCGTTACCAACCCTAAAGACTTTCAAATTTAAATTTAAAAATACTCAAATTATTTATTCCGTAAATTGGCCACATGAGGGCTCTTTTACACGTCGGTAATGTGGAGTGACAAGACCATCATTGCAGAGAAGAAGCGCGGCAGTAAACTCCAGGCTAAGATTTTATTTTATTTTAATTTTATTTTTAAAGATGGAAAGCATCCATGCTAATAATTTCCCCGGTTTTCTTATCCCCACACTGAAGCATAACAATGCGAACACTGCCGCTTGGCGGTTTTAATGAAACGTAAAAGGTTTTTTTAACATGCAACGGGTATATTATGTAATCTGATACCACGATACTTGACTCTCTCTCTCACTATGACTGGCACTTCAATTCACATATTTGACTAAGTCAAACGTCGAATTGCCAGCAGCAGGTCTCTCTCCACCGTAAACGCATCAGTTACTGCAATATGCAAATAAATTGCATTGAGTCCGGATCTATGTTATTTGCGTGCGGCAACCGATGCTCCCACGGTTAAGGGAACCTGCGAATTCAGTAATTGAATGTTGCAGTATTATATAATCCAATTGATCTAGCTCGCTCGCTCTCGGGGGATCGGAAGTTAGCAGTGGCTCGACGCAATAGCTTCATCTGATTCATCATAGTAATATCTCAACTTTGAAGATAATATTCGCACATGAAGTTGTTTGTTTGTCGTATCATACAAATAATGTGCTGAGGTAAGGAATGAAGCTTGGGAGAAGGAACTTTATGCCACTTTTCCCCTTTCGGGACTTGGTACCGGGCACGATAGTTTCAGGGAATCAGCTTATTGCGGCAGTATTCGAACCGATATGACTTGGGGACCAATAGACGAGCATATATTCTATCCTCAAAGGTCAGCAGGCATCTGCGATTCCTCTTCTGGCGTTGCAGGTGTCCATTGGCGGCGGTGGTCTCTTTACATCAGGTGCTCTGTTGGCTCGTTTGTCTAGACTTCTAACTTCCTATTACGCCACGGAATTAGTCTTTTGTCTAATATATAATTTATTTATTTATTTATTTAAATTAGGTACAATAACAAGTTGACAACCAAACATTAATTAAATACTTAGTTATCACAGAGACATTTGGGTGGTAACAACCCAATAACAATTGTACACAACATTCTTTAACATAAGGAGCAGGTAGGTATACAAAGTAAACGTATAAAAATATCAAACTAAACCAGGTAACTAGGTAACTTACTCAAATAGGTAGCCTATAAGATAATACATTTTTGAATTTAATTAAATTGTCCGAGAAGATATCCACATCAATTTCCAAGCAATTGTAGTTACGACACATCCTAAACAGCGGTGAATTATGGGTGACTTTATTGGTGGCTAAAAGTAGACTAAATATACTAGTAAGCAATTAAATATTTTTTGTTTTAATGTAAGCGCCTTAATATTACTACTATAAACTAAATTAAAGTACCTTTATACAATTCATTTATATATATTTTTCCATTGTTCCCATAGAATTCTTAGAAAATTCTTAGTGCTTATGTTAGTAGAATAAATTCAATCTTAAATACGAGTATAATCACGTTTTCTTTAGACTAGATACTTCCAGTTACTTTTCGAGCAATTCAAATATAATTATAAGCAAATATTTAGATTATAATTTGTCTTTAAGCGATTTTCAGCTTGTTAATGTAAATTCTCTCTTTTACAAAAATACTTGGCTAATTTAATTATTCTAATAAATACGAAAGTTTTAACGGGGTTGGAGGCAAATCACAAAGTCCGCCAAGTAATGCCAACTCTAACTCGGGCTCAGGTAGGGAGTAAATAAGCCCTAAGTTGCGGACCCTGCTTAATGAGTTCTGAGTTTAGGTCTTGAGACGCGACATAAGTTCTGCTGTACCTACTGAGAAGTTGCATTGAAAGTTTGAAAGGAAGACTCAAAGACAACTAATGAAAGAAGAGAAGTTTAAGTTTTGTTGTGTATTACTATTTCCAGATATGTTATTTAATTCTTCCACGGTTGTAACCTATTTCTTTTTTTATGGCAAGGAGAAGCCACGCGAGCACTCAGACCACCTGATGGTAAGTGGGATCTCAGACCCATAGATATTTGAAATCTCAAGACTACAATCTCAAAACTGCAATCCTAAGACTTCAAATGCATTGCCAACCCTGAAGACCAAGATGGAATGCCTCTATGCTAGTAAATAACCTAGTTTTAAGTTACTGAATAAAGCATTTATTCTTATTATTTGTTTTACCAATCACGGGACTATGGGAGCCCCAGGCGTACATGGAGCCGAAGCCAACATGCAGAGGCCCGTTAGACAAGTTTAATTTAGTAAAGTGATGGGACACCAACCGGCGATTGACCCTGAGTTCACACTATTGTCGCACTCACCAACAGCTCGCCACTAGCTGCCCTATTATTATTATTATTTATTTTATATAATTGAAAATGAAAATGTATTATATTTCTTTTTTCTTTCTAATTCATTTTGTCGCCTTGCGTACAAACTTTTTACTTAAACAAAGTAAGATGACGTTAAATTTTAAGCCCAGTGCTATTAGTAAAATTTGGCTTTACTTATATAAACCACCCCTCTGACTGTGTGTAAATGTTTTTTTATTACTACGTGAGACAGGCCAAAATGAACCTCAAGAGAGAATTCTAACGTTTTGAAGATGGTCGCTAAGTGAAAACCAATAATTGTGGAGTAAATCAGGCCGTATCGCGCGCTCGCTCGCGCCGGTGCAAACAGAGCGAAACACGGGCGGGTATTGAATCAATTCTGTCAATTTACATTTGCATGAGATAGTAGAAACGACGTGTATATTCATGTATGTTGCTTTGTATTTAAAATTTCAATTACTTTACTTTTAGTATTTTTTGTGAGTTGCCTTCTAGTTAAGCAATTACTCCTTTGCTTAACCTAGCCGTAAAATAAAAAAACAAATATTTAATTAAACAATACTTGCTTTTGTTAAGTACTTAAGTTCATGTTGAATTTGGAGTATTTCGTCGTGCCTAATTGATGAGTTGGGTTCAAAAGAGCTAGCGCGTCATTCGGAAAAATATAAAACAGAGTCGCGTCTCGCTGTGCGCAAGCATCACATTATGAAGACTTCGCAAACAACACGCAAGCTTCTTTAACCACCACCACTACATGAGTGCCTCAATTAAAAAGGTGAATAAGTAGGTGTTGCCCGCGACTCCGTCTACAAAGTATATCGATTTGGTAACGGAAAAAATATTATCTTAATTGACAATTCAGGATTGGACCATCTATGACCAATTTATCCAGCTCGGTTGAGCCGTTTAGGCGTGACTGAAACACGAATATCCAAACACCATTAGGTACAAAATTTCTCATTTTATAATATCACAGTTATAATACCAACTGGGATTCTTGTGTTAGTTACCGCTACCCCCACAGACAGGCAAGATATGACCTTTGAAATTAGTTAAAATTGCGTCTAACTTTCCAACGCAAGTTCCAAAAATCACAAAAATCAAGCTAATACTGTGTTAAATAACGTTCAATTTTATTTTAATTTTAAACAAAAACTACAATTTATATAAATTTTGGAGCCCTATCTTTGTTGATTCGTTAATCCGTTGTATATGGTACGGAACCCTTAACGTGTTCTGTTCAACACGCTTTACGCCGGTTTGTATATGAGTCATTTGAGTGAGCACGTGTAAATAATCTCGTTAAGAGATTTGAATGCGGTATTTCCAAAATATCCCTTTCGGTTCCTCCCTTTGATGTCCCGTCGGCCCTGTGATCACTTCAGTGGCTAATTAGGAACGGGTTCGATTCCCGCGAAGGAACTTGAGGCATTGATTCGTTTTGTAAGGACCAGAGTTTTAGAATAGGATGTAATTGACTTGGGTTGAATGAACTCTCAAGTTGATGGACTCTTATCCTTTAGATTTCCAAATACCTTGAGGAGCTGACTTCGATTAACAGATTATAACTGAGACCCCTTGAATTAAAATATTTGAATTAGGAGTGACTTAAACAGAGCGGTAAAGTTGTTATTCAAGTGAGCCCGCGGAGCATTTTAATCGTGCCACTTGGTCGCTTTCAAAAACTATGTGTATCCGTAATATAAAAACAACAATAAAAAAAACGGTATTTTTGATTAGGCTCAATTATGAGACCTCGAAAATAAATGCTTTTTGTTGTTAAAGTTTTGAACAAATTCACGGGCTACCATTATGGTGAAACCGTGTTGTAAACATCTTAGTTCAACATTCTTAGTTTAGTTTAGTTTAGTTTATTTATTTCATGAAAAAAAATTGCAAGATAAGTTTGCATTACATGTCAAAATTAAAAGTATCCTCAACATGATTGTCAAAAACTAATAAAAAAATATATAAAAAAAGAAAATTAATAATTTAAATCATTTTACCAATAGAGATCGTCATAATAATTCTACAATTGTTAGCCTCTACGATAGTCATTAAGTTGTCGAGTCTTGTTGTTTAACCGCCTTGTCTTGTTTATTCATAATCGCGCTTTAAACTTATTTTAGTTAAAGTATGAGGTTATGAGATTCTTTTTCGATAGAAAAAAAAATCAGATAAGGATAAAGCATATTTCAAACACACTTCATTATCAAATAATCATAAGATTTCAAATTAAGACAGTTTTTCGTTCTGGCCACAAATCAACGATGAAACCCCGACCCTTTTTAACATGCCGCCAAGCAGCTGCGTTCGAGTTGCTGCGCCACGTCAGGTGACCTGAGTACAGTCAGGGACATTTGTGATCGTCCACTTAAGAAAAAAACGGCTTGTTCGTTACAGCTCGCTAATCCTACAGCGCTTAGAGGGCCCTGCCAAGATGCATTGCGCTAACTAGCGTTTCTATTCGATTCGTTTTTAAACCAATCGCGTCACTGGTAGATGACGTGATACGAAAAGTCACGTGATCTACCAGTGACGCGATTGGTTTAAAAACAAAATGAATAGAAATGTTTGTTAGCGCAATGCATCTTGGCAGGGCCCTCAGGTCGTGACGCGTCGAACGCGCAAACGAATATGACACTAGAGATGGTCGACCGGGAATGCCCCTGACTGTACATACTCGTTTGCCTTCTCCATGCCTAAAAAAATAGCATTCTAGTAAGAACTGGGTCATGTAAAAGCTGAAGCGGCTTTTCCGTCGTTATGTTTGATGTGGAGTGGAATGAATCATTTATCATTGGGCGTCATTAAGGCCGGAGCGCGTGCTCCGCTGCTTGCGCTAAATTATTTTTATTATAGGTACCTCTGTGATTACAAGGCTTGAAGTTCAGGTTGGTAGTTGTTATTTATTAGGAAATATTTTAAAAATGTAACTAGTAAAGTATGGATTCATTCTGCCGGTAAAGACCCAATGAAATTGAGGATGACTGTGAATTTTTAATTTAAACTACAATTAAAATCACAGGGATTGATTTGACTTAATTCCAATAAATCTAATTTATATACAATCGGCAAAATGGAAATCTGACCCACTATAGAACTGTGTCACAGTGACGTTATAAATCAAATCATAACAATTGTCCGAAGAAATGTTATTGTGACACGGTTCTATGGTGGGTCAGGGTTCGATTTTGCCCATTGTCCATTAGCTATACATTAAAATTAACTGATGTTTTTACCGGTGCAAGAATAACTGTACTTATTATCGTTGACCGTAACATTTCTCCCGAATTACCAACGATACGATTTTCACACAACATTTCTTCCCTTGCTTGACACCAACCCCTTCGGTTTAAGGAAACCTAGTTCCACATAATACCCGACACTCCCTATTGTGCCCCAGCGCGACATCCGGACGACATCCGCGCAGCATCCACGAAGCATCCGCGCGGCATCCGTGTGGCATCCGCACGGCATCCGCTTGTCACTCGTCGACATCGCCACCCTCAAGATAGCTCGTGTCGGATAATCGGCCCTTTGTTGAGAGATTTATCTAGTTCCACACGGTTTAAAACGAGGAAAAGGGTGGAAAATAGGCTTAGTGGTGGTAGAATCTTGTGAAGGATCCATCCGGATTGCCAGCACCATCTTATCTATTAACCTACCGGCAAGCAGCAGTGTTCGCATTTATGTGTTTCGGGAATAAGACAACCGGTGAAATTGGGTCTATATTGACTGACATAATTATTTTTAGTCATAATGTGCTTTAGGTCATAATCATCGCAAATCATTACGTGTTTTTTAAAGTAACTGTTACTTTTTCAGGATTTTTATATCAAACCTAACCTAACCTAGCCTTGTCTACACGTTAGATATTTCAGAACTTCTGAAAAGTTTACAGTTTCAGCGATATAAAAAATTATCACTATCGAAAATTATGTCAACAATTACATTATGACCAATAAAATTATGGGAAACAAAAGGCTCCCGGTGAAATTACTAGCTTAGAGACATTCCATCTTAGCCCTTAAGATTTACAACTCATTTGCGGGTTTAGGAATAAATTCTTAAGATCGTAGTCTTGAGAATGCAAATGTTAATGAATTACAGATACTTAATACCATCAGGTGGCCAGTGGGCTCGTTAACATTCAACAAAAATAGAAGACACCTAAAAAACATATAATTTATTAACATTTTTTATGTGTTAGATTTTATACAAAGTAAACTATCATCATCATAATAATAATATCATACGAATTACGTCCACTGCTAGGCATAGGCCTTTCTGAAGGATCAGCTCAACGGTCGGTTTGTGTTACATCGGTTGCAGCGGCGACTGCGGGCCGGTAACTGAAGTGTTGGCCGGCCTCCCTCATAGTGGACCTACGACCTTGTAAAGATCGCAGGACATCGAATGATGCGAAGTATAATATTATAGCGCAGTATTTTCAATCGTATATGTAAACGCATAAATTCGAACAGACTTCGGTAAAACAAGCCTTGTTTTACTTTGTCTCTACACGTGTTGTTTTAACTCGGCCGTCATTACTGTCAAGTAAATAAGAGCTATCATAACGATTACAATACGACAGAAGAAGAAGAAGAAGAAAATCGTTTAATTGATGAAAACACAAAACAATCATAATAAAATGAATACAGTGGGAATATAATTTAGAATTACAACTTAAAACTATTTTAACTATAATGCACCAAATAGGGTGCCACTCAGTGTCAGACATAACAAGTGCCGTGACACTGATTGTCAGAGCAACCAGACGAGGAGAAAGCGCTGCTGGTCCTTTCATATGAACAAATAAGACCGTAGGTATAACATGTCAAAAGCAATTATTTGGTTATCTATCTGAAACACTAAATAAACGATTGCCAGCTGCTTCATTTGCCATAATTTTCATTTGTCCCAAAGTAATTTTTCTCTGAAACTGTTTAACTTTCCTGAATTATTATAATTTAAACCTAACCTAACCTACAGGTTTTGTAAGTATATCTCATTAAACATTTTGAAAAGTTATTGGGTTCAGAATAAAATTATGGGAAATTAAAATTATGGCAAATGAAACAGCTGGGAAAGGTTTTTAGTGTTTGCGATAGGATACCCGATTATTTATTTAGCACAAGTAGAATAGAGTCCCAGGACATTCTGAGCAAGTGTCCTGGGGTTTATTACCAATAATTTGATGACCAATTTGATAAGGAGCAAAATGCATCTTACTGACAAATAGTAAGGTGCATTTTGCCCCTCATTACATTTGTTAGTTACTACATGGTAAATACCGCAAATATACTTACTTAGAATATGAACTTAACAAATTCCGAGAAAAATAATGATAAAATATTTTTAGGGTAATAAGTAATAACCATGGTTAGGAGTTTGGAGGCTGTAGAGAATTCCATTGCTTCGGCGTGCTATGCTGTACGGTGTCTCCGGGAGGTAATTGGAATTGATCAGCTTAAAGTTGTTTATTAGGGTAAATCCGGGATAGATGCCGCAAAGGGATAGGCGCCTATTTTTCAAAAACCTAACTTCCCAAAATCGCAGCAAAGAAATAATAGTCTAAATAGGGAGCGCAAGGGCCACACACCTCAGCCCCCGCAGGCCGTCGCGAGGAAAAGACGCGTCTCGCTTGTGTGTGTGAAAATCTCCGCGATGAGCGCAAAAAGTGCCTCAAATTTTCAAACGGAAGTATTTGCAGTTTCATAACTTTATAATGAGTATTAACTTCTGTTCTGTTTTTATTATATCAATATACTGGTTCATTAAGTGTACAACTATGTATTAATTATCGCTCTTTTGTATTTGGTTTAGATAAAAAATAAAAAGGCACCGTTCCATATCAAAAAGGATAGTCGCCGGGGTATACGTGCCCTTGGGGCATCTATCCCCCCCATACTTCTATATAAATAATCGTAGCATATATGTTTTTAGTGTATATTGTTTTTTTCCAAAGGGCAACTATCCTCCTTAGAATATTCATGGTGGGGCATCTATCCATATAGGTAGGCATCTATCCTAAAAAAAAGGGTCCTGCAAAAACTTTATTTGTACACAATCAGTAATTATTAGGTCAACAAAAACAAGCCGTAATGTAAGATTAAAGACTAAACTAGCTATATCGAAAGGAAATATTCATGGGAAATTGATAGTTTTGAAATTAGGAGGCCTTTTCAAAAAGTGTGGCATCTATCCCGGATTTACCCTACGCCTTAATAGAGTCCAAGTTGAGGTATAGTATTAACTTCTGGGGTAATAGTTTCCAATATAATGTTAATAGAGCTCTTATAGTTCAAAAAAGAGCTGTGCGGACCATGTTTCGCATTACTCAATGGGTCTCGTGTAGAGATTATTTTAAGAAATTAGGAATTCTGACGGTATCTAGCTTATATGTCTTAATTTTGCTCACTGAGTCCCTTAAAAATAATTCAATGATAGAGACCTCAGAAGAACAAGACTTACGTCTACAAACACTTACAAAAAACAAAAGGTACAACTTCTGTCCGAGGCTTAAGATTGCAGTGCATTATGCTAGTCATCAAGCTGTGAAACTATATAATAAGCTACCTTCAGATCTAAAAATTATCACGAACAAATCAATCTTCCATAGAAAATTAAAAAACTTTTTGTTACGGGGATGTTTCTACAGTATTGAGGAGATAGTCATAGTCATAGTCATATAGTCATATACTTTATTGCTTAATGTTGTACAAAAGATCTTAAAAACGATTACATGCGTCAACACTAACCCTGCAAGGGCATTGCAATTTAATTTAATTTACCTACTTAATCCTACTTAACTACCTAACTACGACCAATTACATTTACCATTGAACAGTTTACTAATTATTTAATTATCACTATCAAAGAATTCTTGTAAATTATAAAAGGAGTGTAATAATAAAAATTTATTTAACTCATTCATAAATATTGTGTCCTTTTCTATGTTTTTAATTGAGTGTGGTATATTGTTATAAATCTTTATGGCCATGTGGTGGGTGCCCGCGCTCACAATTTTGAGACTAGTCGTATAAGAGCCAACAAGTTTATTTCTCTTTCTCATTATTAGGTCGAACATGATCATCTCTTTCCCGTCCAAACAGGTCTTTGTGATTTCTTAGAAATTTACAAATTTCGTAAATGTATATTGATACCAAGGTTAGAATATTTAGGCGGCGAAAATGTGATCTACAACTATGTCTATCGTTAATGTTTGCCAATATCCTAATGCATTTTTTTTGTAACACAAAGAGGTCGTTGACCTGTGAGCTGTTGCCCCATAAAATGATTCCATAGCTCAGCCATGAGTGAGCATATGCATAATATGCAGTAACAGCCGTTTTTATGTTCGTGCATCGTTTTAGTTGGTAAAGAGCATACGCGAATCTGGATATTTTCCCTGACATTTTATTTATGTGGACCTTCCAATTTACCTCAGAGTCTATTTCTACTTCTAACAAACTACAAGATGAAACACTTTCTATTTTATCATTATTGTAAAAAAAAATAGTTTCGATTGGCGGTTTTTGTCGCGGTCTAATGTGAATTAGTTTCGTCTTATCGAGGTTTAGTTTCAAATTGTGATCATCCAACCAATCAGTTATTGATGAAAGAACATTATGCAATTGCTGCTTTAAATCTTTACTGTCATTACATTCGAATACTACTGTTATATCGTATGCGTATAGTATACTGTTGTGATCTATAATTTTGGGTAAATCATTAATGTATAATAAAAACAAAATACATCCCAAAACGCTACCCTGTGGGATTGAGTTTTTTACAATCTGCTTCTGGGACCTAATATTCATCAAGCAGCGTTTATTTAAGTGGTGATACTCAATATCCACGAATTGTTCGCGATTCTTAACGTATGACACAAACCATTCGAAAGCTATTCCTCTCACTCCTATTCCATATAATTTGTCTAAGAGGACGTCGTGTGACACTCTATCGTAAGCTTTGCGCATATCCAAGAGCATAGCTACAGCATAGCTACAGTATACTTCCGATATTTAGAGATACATAAAATACTAACTAATTTGTTATTTAATAAGAGAGTGCAATAAAAATGTACATGTGTGTTTCTTCTCTCCGTTTTATTATGTGCTATGACATGTGTGACGAGAGTTAGTTTTAAGAATAATTAATACTATTTAATGTACTTACATATTTCAAACACAATATTTGTATTGTTTATGAATAAATGCCATGAACTATGAACTCCGTGGTTCTAGATCCACGGAGTCGCTATTTCCTAATTATTATGTGATATGTGAAATATCACTTTGATTATGGCTTTTAGTTTTGTCATATTTCTAAATAAACTAAATATATTTTTATTTAAGTTTATCCTTACATATTTGTTTGTTTGTTACTCTTTCACAGCGAAGATATCCTCCATACCAAAATTAATTTAAACTCGTTTAGCGATTCAATGAAATATTGAGTTTTGAAATATAACAATTCTGAAGGTCAAAATCAAGGTGGTATGTATTATAATAATCAGGAAACAGCGACTCCATGGATCCTAAAACCACGGTTTGCCACCAAAAGTCCTAGCCCTAGTAATAACAAACAAAATGAAAAATATTTCTATATTGATATTGGTTTTTAGACAGGATTGAAATGTTATCGTATGATCCATAAAGTAAGATTTTCAATTATATAGGTCAATATATTCGTTTCCGAAGCTATAAATAGAAAACGGCACCATATCTGTAAAAGAAATAGAGCACGTGTCTGAACGAAAGTGAGTTATCAGCCCTTATCGTTCCGTTATCACAGATAAACGAGATAGAACTGTTTACTGATTTACAACAACGTATCAGAGCTGCAGGAAACACCTGATAATCGCCGCGCAGGCGCAGTGCAAGAGGTCTTTAAATCCTTTCGGGGTCGATTCGGGAAAAGTCGGTAAGTCTGGTATAAGAGCGTATGAGAGCGAGCGAGAGAGAAGTCTAAACCAGAAGGATGTTTTAAAAGCTGTTGCAGTGTAAGCAAATTTAGTTTACGCATTCTCGGAAAATTAATTAGTGTAGAAAAAATACATTTTAAGGTTGTTTTTTCATTTCATGCGTTACATGCCATTTCTAACCCCCGACCAAACAAAAAGTTTTTTTTTCACTTCTCATGCTCTTAAAATGTTGCTTTAGTCTCTGCATATCGTGTCTAAAGCTCCTTATTAATCTCTAGGAATTAAAGTTTTTTTTTTAAATTTACTTCGGAAAGTCCTAAACAGCCAATCACGGTGTTTGTGAATGGAGGATTATCGCCATTTTCAGTGATTTTGTATAGACATTTTTTAGGACGTGGAAATAACCTGACAAATATAAAATGACAACTGTGCAAAAATATAAATAAAAATGATTTAATTTCGTGAAACATGATTATAGATTACGAATATGAATCTATTTAATTATATTAAGGATAAATTAATTTTATTATGCATGGTCCAATTAGTTTTAAAATAGTTTTCAAGTTTGAACCTGTTGGCTAAATATGCAAGCATTTAAGTGACACTTCACAAAAAAAAAACCGCGGAAGAAATTTGCTATAAACTTTCTTATAATCAATATTGTAATTTTGTATAGAACTTCGTCAGTGCCGGATTGAGCGAGCACGGGGTCCGTAGCAAATTCTATAAAGAGACCCCTGGTTTGTTTCAGGTTCCAGGTTGTAGCGGGCTCTTTTCCACAACTGGGCGACTTAGATATGCGCCTATTTTGCGTGGCGGTTTATTTTAGGTTATTCTGCTGGAGAATATCGTCTGGATTATTTATTCATCCTATCGTCAACCCTGATGGATATGAGTACACGCATACTGATGTAACTACCAAAACAGGAGAATGTCTACCAGACAAGCATTTTAGAGGTTAGACGTGGGTGCGCGGAGCCACCCAATGCGCGGGGCCCGTAGCATTTGCTACTCTTGCTACGTGGCTAATCCGGCACTGAACGCCGTTTTTTTTTTCCTCGCATTCAAAGTGAAAAGTAGAGTGTTTAACGCGAGACTAAACAACTATAATGACACTCGAACTATAGCCACCCGCGCTTCGCTTGGGTTGCTAAACATGTCGTGTCATTATGGCTTGTTTTAGTCCCTTGTTGAACAATATACTATTCTTTTGAGCCGTTTTAAATAGATTGATTGATTGTTTGATTCTTTATTGATAAATATAAATTTACACGTCATTTTAAAGTACACACGTAGTTAATAGGAATTTATACATTTGTTATTAAAAATGTACAACTAACCTTAACCTAGCTTGCCACAGACTATGGTTATATCAAAGTATTGACAATAATTGGAACACATTTTGTAGCCTAAATCAGAAATAAAAAAAATCAGTTAAATTTTATCAGAAATAGATAGTTATACTTAATATTTACATACATAAATACATAAACTCACGCCTTTATTCCCAGTTTGGGGTAGGCAGAGCTACAGAACGGCCAACAACTCTAAAAGCTTGTTGATAATTCTGTAACCACATTTTGCATAATCAGGCTAAGATGTTTACCAGTGTATTAGTGACAGGTTGCAAGCCCATCGCCTAACAGTACTACAAGCCTTTATTCCCTTAGTCGACTCTTACGACATCCACGGGAAGACATGGAGTGGTACTATTCTAAGCTGGCAACCACACAGCTTTAGCTTACTTAATATTTAGCGTTATTTATTAACTTCACAGACTATCAAGTGTATAACTCTATGTAGTCAACTCTTGCAAACAAATGTTGAACCAGCTCCCATAGATTGGATTGGGCTGTTATTGAAATATAATATGAGTATGTAAACCCGAAGACAACGAAATATTATGCTGACGGAATACCAACGAAATATTATGCTGACGGAATACCAAAGAAGACGGCTAATTGCATAGTGCTTAATAGTATATATGCATATTAAATTTAATGTGGTTTAAAATAAAATATAGAATGGTTCGACAACAACATTGTACTTAGGTGCCTTCTGTGATATTGCGACAGTATGGCGTAAAAGTTGACCAGATGATAGAGACGTAAGGTGACAAATGCACTTAACATAGACTCACCGAGTCTGGACTCGTTAGTTTGTTCTTCTATGAGCAAATGATGATTGTGGAAAAATGTACTTAAGAAACTTATTTTAAGTCTTAAACTAAACTCATTTTAAAATTAATACCTACTTTAATCTGTCTTATTAGGTAACCGTTTCGAAGCGATAAACAAAGATGAGTGATAGTTAATTCGCTGGATGCTCTCAAATCCGCGCCGTTTCGGGGCCATTGTTCCTTTATTTGTTTTGAGCCGTTTTGTTCCTCACAAAGGCTTCAAGATACAGGCAGAGTTAAGGCAGCTATTCTTTACGGCTGTGACCTGTGACCTATTTTTATTAAGGTTTTTGTGGAGAATTTTTAGCCTTTTTTCGACAGTGCAGTAGTACCAGGTTTGATAGAAGATTAAGACATTAAAACTTCCCTAATAAGGATAAATATTTATGAGATAAGCACAACTCTTTAAGTAAGTAAGTGAGTAAAAGTAAGTAAACTCTTTATTGCACAAAAATAAATCGTAAGAAAAAGTCGTAGTTAAGTCTTGGATATATCTAAGTACTTCATTTTCTATAAGTATATGTATCGATGTCTAGTATCCATAGCATAAACCTGGAGTTTGGTCTGTCTGGAACGGAGTAAGATAATTCCTAAACATCTATTTACTAGCTCTGTAGCTTTTTCGCTTGGCTCCGGTTTAAACTAATAAAAATTATCTAGAATTCAGTTTTATCAAGGCTGTATATCGGTATTTATGTATGCGTTTTATTTTTAATTATTATATTCCCATTTATTTTTCTGCTATAATAACTAAGTATTATGTAAGTAGTTTACACGTATAGTATAGTATGTTTGTACAGCGTTCCGTGAGTCACTGCCGGTACTGGCTGAAAATCAGCGCTGTAGGTGTCTGACACCTCAGCATTTTGCTGAGCCAGTATCCGTTTCACCGCCGCGAGGACACACATTTGCGTGCTGTGCCTGTTACCTTCATTGTTTCCTTGAATCATTTCTATATTTGTGTGTCTTATGGTTGGTGAATAAATGTATTTCGTCTTCTTCTTCTTCTTCTAGAATAGTGTACTTTCAAAATGTGAAAGAGTTTTTTGAATAGGTTCAGTGGTTCCGGAGATTACTCGTCCAATAGATACAAACTCACAAAATTCCCCCTTTCTCTTTATTGTATTATTAGTATTGATTTAAACTTACTCGTAAAGAAGCTTATACTCATGTTTATATTTTTGTTATAGGTCCGGGAGTCAACACGTTCATTTTAAAAAGGTAAGTTCCAACTCTGAACCACCCGAGTACTAACATGGCACGCTGCATAGCGAACGAACACACCGGCTGTCTGATGGTAAGTGGGATCCAAGACCCTCGTATAGTCTGTGTGTTAATTTACCAATCTGAAACAATAACAAACACGTTTTAATATCTGCGTAATACAGCTGTTTTAGTACAATAAAGTCAACAAACATGCATGAGAGGAAGAATGTAACAAAACATAATATTCACTATTCAGGCATCATTCAGCTCAAAATTCTAAAAATACTTTAATTGCGTTACGTAGGTCAGGTTAGGTTTAATTCATGAGCGATATCAAATATTACGTCTTCTATCAATTCATTGCAATCGGAATTATGAAAATCCGGGATTTTGATCAATTCGGAATTATGTAGTGTACCTAACGGGTCATTATTGGCTCATATAAAATTGGCCTTTAGATTTTTTATACAAATAACGATTTGTGTCTATACTCATCATTTCTTCGAAAATTTTTGCTTATACTTTTTTGTTCATACTTTTTTAACTCATAATCATCGCAACTCATAATACATTTTTTCAAAAACTGTTACTTTTTTTAGATTGATATAAATCTAACCTAAATTTATCTACACGTAAGATATTTAAGAAATTCTGATAAGAGTACGGTTCCATGAATATTGGCGTTATAAGTTCAGATGATTATAAGTTCCGATCATTAGTATTAAAAAATATTATGAAGATTATGAAGAGTGATCATTAGGTTGTAAAATTATTTGAGATACATTTTCGGAGTTCCAATAATCTAATTTGCAATTTTATATGAACTTTGGCGCACCCGTACCTAACCGTTATGTAAGACGTATTTCATGATAACACATAACGGCATACAACAAACAGCCCATAAATAAAATCGCGATCGCTTCGTGCCCTCAAGTGTAAATAAAATAATGTCCCGGATAAAGTGGATTTATAATGACAAGGTTCCATGTCGCGCGGCGCCGGACCAAATTGGACCCTTGTCACTCTGAGCCGGCACGTCCACTATCGGAGTTTGAAGACTGACAGGGTTCGACGTTGTATCGACAATGTTGTTAGCGCTATTTTTGAAAAGCTATATTTCGAGCGGATTCTTTGTTCCTCTATAATATAAACATATCATATTTTATAAAATAGAAGTGAATTCCGAGTGAGCGGATAAATATTGGCGATATTTTTGCTTTAAAAATGTGACGGTAAAAATGGTGCTGCGTTTAATGTTAAACATTGAACATTTATTGCATACATACATTTTTATATTCAAAATATAAAATCACCTGACGCCATCAAATATGTCGGAACAGACGCGGCGAAATATCTGAATACGCTCGGAGCCTGTAACAATAGAGTTGAGAACGGATATTTTTGGGTTCCTTGTCTGTTTCGATATATCTGATGGCAACTGTGAAGGTGAAATGTGACAGTAAGCTTGAACGATTCCTGGAAACAGAATAAATAATAGCACGAGACCTGGATGTCCGAATAAAAACAAAATAATGTTTAACTGGCCGACTAAGTACGATTTATTTCAAAAGCGTTGATATTTGTGATTGATGGTATCATCCAATTATACTTCGGGTCAACAAAGACTGGCTAGCTTTATTACTTTTGACTAAGCTCCATACATTTTGACAAAACCTAACGGTTTTTAAACTTAAACTATAAATTCATCTATTTGGTGCACGTGGCGTTACAGCTATATCAATAAGCAAATCTTAAGTGAGATGTGAGATGGCAGTGTACTATGGCATAAAGAAGCGTGTTTGAGGGTTCCCCTTGTTTACGCATAATTACGATGGTCTGAATGTATAATTTCGTAGAATACTAATTTCGCATATACCTTTGACTTTTATGAAAAGTTATAGTATAAACCTAACTTAACATACTCTATTCTACCAGGATTACAAAATACATATTTTCCGTTTAAGCTGGAGAAAAACTATGGGGAAACAAAATTCGGCGTAACTATACATTTGGCGTAAAAAGTTTCGGCGTAATAGAGGGAACCCGTTTTTGAGACCGAACTATTACCTAAAATCGAAGACCGGTTAGTGATTCAAGAATGTCATTAAAATTACTAATTACTAAACTGGCATATTGAAACGTTAAACTCATGTCCTCTTTTGGATGGTTGTATGGGTTCGCTTGAACTGACATTATAACATCACTCTGAGTCTTTATGTCAAAGATCTTTCGTCTTTACCAAAAACGTCTCAATCATTTTCGGCCTGATTTTCTTTCAAACTACGATTATATCCACCTAATAATAACATCAGAATCCTTTATAATTGCGTGTCGGCCGCCCTTTATCACGCGGCGTTACGGAAAAATCGCCCTTGTCGGCCTCCCATTACATAATAATACTCTATAGTATATACATACATCTACGTAGTCAATGGGCTCTTGCAAAGGGAGTGAGGATGAAATATTTGCTCAAGAACATTTTTATTTGATGGTAGCATGGTGACTAAGTTGCATCCCGCTTGTATTTTGGGCTAATAGGAACGTAAAAAGCTGTTCAGAAATAAATGCATGACATTCGCGGAGTTTTTATACTTCTTATAAACACGATTTTGTGTTAAATTGACATTTTAATGGAAGTGGATTTCGACGGTTTGAACCCTTTTCAAGTCTAGTTGTTCAATTACAAAGTTTGGCATGATAAAGACTGTTGATAAAAAATAAATCTCTCTCGCTTGTATTCTAAATTGCGTGAAACCCTACAGTGATGGTGGTGCAAGATCGCTTTTTTTTTAATTCCAGGAAGATAGCTTACACAAAAGTAATTAATCGATGAACTGAAACTCCACACGTAACCTATCGTATTATTGTACTCCACTACCTCATGTTTTTTCTCCCTATTTAACCCCCATTAAACTAATCGACTGGCCACTTGTTACTCGACTAAGCAAACGAGCCACACGATTAGCACAAGATCAGCCAGATCCTGTTCAAACATACCTCACCTTCCACCAGCTTCCCTTGAACTCTCCTATCAACCAGCCATTGCAAAACTCCTGCAAAACCAAGAGTTCTAGTTAAATTGGCAATTGGAAAAAATATATTGAAGTTACGGTACGGAAGTGGTGGCTTGCTCCCGGTTTAGGTTTAACCTTTGTAAATAAGGTAGAGCGATTTCGGGTATTTTTTAGGGTTTTTCCGGGGGTTGGATTGATTGGAGCGAGGTTTGCTGCGTGGAGAGACGTGCCTCGCCGGGATGCAAACCAGGGGATAGACGGGTTATTGATAATTTGTATACTTGGAATCTGTTACTTCAACCCTAAAAATAGGCTTTGTAGTAGATTTTTTGGATATTTGTGTATTTACTTTTACTCTTATGTCACTTCAAGAGTCTCCGGCACTTGGATGGAAGAGCAATGTTCTGTAAACTAGTTCTAAATTACAGAATTAAGCAGTTTTATTTATTCTTTTTTACTTAACATTTACATTAGGCACGTTGTATATCATTATTTAATATAGTTTTTGTACTTAAATAGTAATATAAATATTATAATTTTCCATTCTACATGTTGTTTTATCACTATATAGAAGTCTCTGTTGAACAGTGTCTGAGTGAACACAACATCGATCGGCTACTACTGAATAAATGTTTTGATTTTGATTTTGACTATATCACCATCATCATCATGGTCATCATCATGTCACCCGAGACACGTTCGCTGCCGAACATAGGCCTCCACCAGTCTTAGCGGCATCAGTACGGTGCTACTTGCACTTGCAATAACCGTTTACCTTGTAACTAATTACGTTAAATAAAAATTTAAACAATAAACTTGGAAAACATACTAAGCATTGCATGAGAGCGTCGGTGGCCTCGAGGGTCGGCTCGTGATCGTAAGGTATCGAGTTTGTGTCCCCGCGGTCACAATGTACCAATAAGATCTTCTAACTGAATTACCCGATACTCTTATGGTGGAGGAAAAAAATTGCGAGAAAATATGTACAGTCAAACAGCTTTGTAAGAGGTTAATTGCACAAAATGTTCTAAAAGGGCCCATCAGTAAGATAAGATAAGATAAGATAAGCATTGCACGATTTAAATCACGTGTCTATTATCGCTTGAACAATGCTTAATATATTTTAAATTACAGGGGCTCTATTCTACTCGGTGAAGCCATATTACCTTTGACATACCTAGAGCTCTGGGAATGAAGGCGTGAGTTTATTTATGTGTGTAAACTCGTTATTGCACAAAAAAAAACAATTAAAATTAAGTTTGTTACGTGTTATCGCATTGTCAACTTTACGATGACTCTTATTTACTTGACAGTAATGGTGGCCAAGTTTAAAACAGTACGATAACATGTCAAAGGCTATATGGATTTAACGAGTAGAATAGAGGCCCAGTAGTAACTACCCCCTCGATTTAAAACGAACTTCAGCTCAGTGGTCCCTCGCTCCGGCTGCAGTTGGGCCTCGATCGATGCTGGCGAGCGGCCAAGTCTCGCCCAATATTTGGGTGAGGGTTGAAGGCTGGAAGGTTATTTCGGTGCTTCATCGCGGATTTTAGCAACCATTTAACGTTTGAATACATTGACAGGCGACAATATATCTCTCAATGGATCAACGCATTTGCTGCATTTCCTTTGCTCATGTTCCCCAGGTTTATATTTCAGTTAACTTCTGTTTTGACCGTAAAACCAGCCCGTTTGGAGAAGACCCTTGCAGGTTCTGAACTCCTGGTAATAGGGTAACTAAACACCCTCGTCTGAATGATTGTCAAACTAGCACAGTTTGACGAACTGGATTCCTTCAAGATACCTGCCTATATTGTAATCGGTTGTTGAGTATGTTTCGGCTGTGGACGGCGTAGCAGTTCTGTCAAGGTAAAAATCATCGGCTACGGCCGTGGTGTTATATTACGAGGATTTTCATTTACGTCTGTGGCTGGAGTGTCCGTGAACGTTTTAAAAACGACCTTCATCTATATGTTTCTGCCCGGGGAAGAATAAGTTACAATATTAGGTAGAATCATTGTGTCTGGGCTATTTTGGGTAAAACGTGTTCTTTGTAAAATTTCTTTTCATACAAAATTAACGCTGCTAAGCAGCTTCAACTACGTAGAAACCTTTATTCTAGCTAAAGTAATATTAGTCTTAGTTATGGAAATGTAAGTCTTATCATCACCGCTTAGGAATTAAAATTCAAAAAGGCAAGTTGACTGAATTTAATCATATTCGTACTTATACGGCTTCTTAGTTTGGCTTCCGTCGAGAGTTTTCTCAAAGTGAAACCTTATCACATGAGTACAAGGATGAGAATTGTGTGGAAGGATTTTCCCGTGTAAATGGTGGCCGAATGACGAAACTAAGCATGAAAGCTAATACGCGTTAGCTACACGTGTTTTATTTGTAATTGGTGAAGGACCAAAAACTCGTTACTCAGAGGGAAGTGCTATAAGCCATAATAATTACGCCATAAGCCACATGAATATTAAGACCCATTCGATACCAACTGAGCAAAATAAGCGCATCCCGCTAATAGTTAAATTCAGTTTAATGTCGAAGTGGTTTTGTCCAACCAAAACGATACAATTACCATAGATTTGAAACTTTACTAGCGTTTGCTCGCTGGCCCGTCCGCGTTGAACTCGTTTATTATTGCTTGGGGAGCTGTTCAATTAAACGGCGTAAAAAGTGGTTTTAATCTGTCTCCGGCCCATAAACTATATCTTTTCTAAATTCCACGTCGATGTGTTGGGGCATGTAACTGTGGAAAAGAACTAAAAAAACACGGAAAAGCACCAAAAAAACACCACTTTGCATAATATATGTTATTAGCAAAGACTTCAATCAAGCGTATGTACTTACTTACATAATATATGAATATGGAAAAGACATTGTTTCTGAACTGTCGAATGGAATCTTCCTTAGGTTCGGAGGCGCGGGTACTCAAAACCGACTTTATTTTAACCCCCTACAAAAAAAAGAGGGATTATAAGTTTAACGTGTGTATCGGTGTATTTGTCTGTAGTATCGTAGCTCCTAAACGCCTGGACTGTTTTTTTCAAGATTTTTTTTTAATTCGGGATGAGTCTTCCCTAAGTTTTTAAAAATTGTTTGGGGCGAGTAAGAGATTTAAGCTCGAAAAGGTGTAGTAGCCATTATATCGTAGATTTTATCTATAAAAGGTAGTAAAAACCATATCGTCTTTGATCTGTTATCGCATTGTCAACGTTTTGATAGCTCTTATTTACTTAAATATTTACGGCTTGGTTAAAAAAATTGCATAACAGATCAAAGACGATTTGGTTTTTACCGCCTATAATAGAGGCCTTGGTCAAAGACAAAATGGTTTTTAGCCAGTGGAATAGAGGCCCTGTTTATCACCGTCTCGCTGTCTCGCGTGTTACCGTACTCGGCATTACGCAGCGCTGAGACGTTGTTGCAGACGTTCTTGAGACTCCGCGTGTCTCGCTCTCAGCCCTCGAGAGCTTGCGTACGCCCTTTGCTCTCGCAGCGCAGAAGGGATGAGAAATTATTAACGATTTATTTCACTGCGGTTATAATTTGCAAATAATTTTACAAAGTATTTATTGTAATAATGTTTTTTGAGCTGACCATTTTGTGACCTAAATATGTGGTCATTCACCCGCTTTTACTCGTAACATAAAATTTATTATAATTATGCTCATCAATCTAATTTCGAAAACTGAATAAGTCAAGACGGTAATGGCCCTGCCTACAAAGCAAGGAGTCCTAGGTTCGATTTCCTCTGAGAACAAATAATTGGTGTAATAAGTTCGTAGTTTAGAATCTTGAATATTGTCTTGGATTTTGAAGTTTTTTTTATCTATTTACTTACAGTACTCCCAGCTTCTTAATAGAGTTCGGATGGCTATCGCTATCACCCTTGCACTCGCAACTGACAGTATATCTGTCACTCGTGTTTCATACAAAAACGAAGATTACGGATCTATATACTAACCTTTTCAACGCCACAGTCGGCTCTGGCTGACAACTAAAAGTCGTGCCACTGACGCCACGTCAGCTCCAGCCGACAAGAGTTCAAGATTAAAAGAGACTTTGTTTGGTAGCAATAAGGTGTAATTTGCATAGCATAGCAAACATGTTTGGCGTGTGGGTAGCACATTTTGTATTCGACGTATGGCGTTCAAAAGGTTAAGAAAATGGTTGCACTGTACATATATTGCTGATTTGTAAGCTCATTACAAGTCTAAGATATTGTTTTAGTATTTTATGGAATTCTTATCAAATATTACAGTAACATGAACCATGAGATTTAATTATCTTATTGACTTTTTCTTGGTCTATTTGATTCATTACCAACAATAACCAAATCACATGACGAATTAGTTCGTTTTCCTGTCCAGCGAGTAAACACGTGGGTCGGGATTAATCCAGACTGCACTGGTTTAAGTCGGGATTATGATCGAACCGTCAATCGCTAATGAACTGATTACCTAACATTGGTTGCATGATTTTGCTTGTATATTTTATCGCAGCCAGCATATTATTATTGTGTGGATCTTTCTGAGCCCAATTGATGTTTTTTATGGCAAAGAGTAGGCAAATGGGTATTCGTGTAACATGATACTCAAGCGAGATCTTTGACTCTATAGGAATTTGCACCCTTAAGACTTCAAATTTTTAATAAAAACAAGATGTAGGGATTTCACTTAATTACAAGCAGAATGCTTTTATGCTTGTAATTAAGTGAAATCCCCCCTTCTTGTTATTTATTAATAAATTTGCCCAAGTCCTTAGGGTTGGCAACGCATTTGCAGTCTTAAGATCTTTATCGTATGATTGCAAATGTCTAAGGGCTTCAGAGCCCACTTGCCATTAGGAGGCCTCGTTTCCCTATTTCGTGCAAGAAAAAAATGTAACTTTACACGCGATATTAGGTATTTAGTACATGATAGGCGTGAGTCGTTAGTGCTCTTGCACTTCTTTCGCAATTTAATCCTTACGAACCTAACCCGTCGTATGGTGCCGTGTAAAAGGAGAAACAGCAGATTGATATTGTATGAGGTTTTCTAAATTCTTACGTCTAATTTTAACTAACTAACTTGGTCCCCGCAACCGAAAAAACTGCATTGTCTCTACGCTAGTTGGTCCAAGTACGCCGCCAAACTATGCGCAGACTTAATAATAAATTAGTGAATCATAAATTATCACAGGCTAGTCTCACAAATGGATCAGATTCTAAACTAAGCTAGGCTTGTACTACGGGTACTAGACAACGTTATACATACCTCTATATACATACTTAGCTGTAGATAAATACGAGTACATAAATGATATCTAGAACTAAAAATTTATCACACCAATAGTTTGCCTTTATCGAAGATCAACCCAGGGACCTGGTTTCGTAGACAGACTCCCACCATTTTTTGTTATATTTAACGCATAGATATAACCGCAAAGAGTCTAAAAAATATATGGCTTTCATTCTTAAAAAGAAGTTTTTCCCTTTGGGCTAAATACTTTATGCAGCCGAAGGCATGAGCGAGATGTACAGCTAAAATAAATAAACACTATTTCCTATTATCCCTCCGCGGGAGTTGCCCCCCCCCCCCAAGAGACTTCCTGAACCTTTCCTTCATTTATATTTCTTCAATTCCGTTTTATAATTGCTCTAACTTTTTACCTTTTATTTCGTTCTGAGTGCGTTTTTACTGTATCAATTTAAATTTAATTATTCCCCTTTGAGACTCAGTTACCGTAAAGGAAATGAATTAAAAAGGAGGTTCCTGGCTCTCAAAGGAGTAGGTAGCCATTAAGTAATTTAAACTGAATTGGCTTTGCCATCGATTTTGTCCATAAAAAAGTCTGAAGATAAACTTATTTGATTTGATAATAGGGCTGGAATTGTAAGCGGTAAAAACCATGTCGTCTTTGACCTGTTATCGTATTGTCAACGTTTTGATAGCTCTTATTTACTTGACAGTAATGGCGGCTGAGTTAAAAACAATACCAAAACAGGTCAAATACGATAACGTTTTTACCATCTAGAATAGAGGCCCAGGTCAAATACGATTTGGATTGTACCTATTGCACTGCATTATATTGTACTGCAATTAACACACTCAGCGCCAGCAACCCGCTAGTCGGGTTTTCTGTTCGTAGGCAGTTATCACTAAAAACCAGAAAAACGTTGGGGTCGGTTACGAGCGAACCGCGCAGAGCTTCATGGCCGAAAATCTGTCAAAAAATATTTTAAGTTTCAAACCGATGTGGTATTCATTCGTTTTAGTTTTACGTCGACATGGAAGACGCAACACAATTTCAGAAAAATGAACCGATTTGAACAATTCTTTTCATGTTTATACAGTACGGTGTAACTAGAAAGGTAAGTGTATTGAAATCTAATTATGCTTTGAGCGTTCCAAATAGGTAATGCAAAGTAAGTATATTTAACTTAAATCAGGTTTAACGATAAACACACAATGGTCTGTAAATGTCAGAAGTTCCCTTTTTGTGCACGATCGCCTGACCTATATCGGCGCGGTGTTGTTGACACGAGTTCAACAATAAATCGTTTGTTTCCAGTGGGCGGCTCTCGGTGTCCGGTCAGCAGGTATTTTCTCGCTTGTCGCTCAGTGCATCTTTATCGTTACAGACAAGATAAAAAGGGAGATACGAGCGACAAACAAGTCGCGGACAACTTGTGCTAGTCCCTGCTAATAGTTCAACGATCGACAACCATTCCTCTGTGAACCCCCCCACGTATTCGCTTGTATTTTTTTCTTAGGCACTGCTAAAATACTTCGACTGATTTTCTTTGGTCTTATAGAGTATGCTAAGTAGTTATTCTTTCAGAATAGATGAGCTATTTTATGAAGTTATAGATATATAAATCATTATTCTTGCGCTCTTCTCATATCAGTTTCATACTTTTTCACTTCTCATGATCTTAAAATGTTACTTTAGTCTCTGCACATCGTGACGAAAGTATTTTTTTAATTTACTTTGGAAACCCCTAAATAGCCAATCACGGTGTTTGAGAATGGCCAATTTCAGCTATTGTGTATAGACAATTTTTAGGGCGTGGAAATAACCTCAAACTGAAATTGTGCAAAAATGTAAAAAAAAAGGATTTAATTTGGTGAAACACGATTCATGATTACGAATATGAATCCAATGTATGTTCCAATTAGTTTTAAAATAGTTTTCAAGTTTGAATCTGTTGGCTAAATATGCCAGAATTTAAGGGCCACTTTACAAAAAAAAGCGAAAAAAATTGTAAGAAACTTTGTTATAATAAATATTGTAATTTTTTTTGTTTAGAATGTCTTTTTTCCCCTCTCATTCAAAGTGAAAAGTAGAGTGTTTAACGCGAGACTAAACAACCATAATGACACTAGAACTATAGCCACTGTCGCTCGCTCGCGTGGCTAAACATCTCGTGTCATTATGGCTTGTTTTAGTCCCTTGTTGAACAATCTACTATTTTACATATTTCAACATTCATTGACTTTGGTAGACTAGTGTCTAGCGTGGGTGTTTATCGATTCACATACCATTAATTGTACTGCTTGTTTTGACGTATTCATATTTTACTGTTATGAAAACGTTTTTCAGATCTTCGGTACTAAGATAGGAAGTCTAAATTACTAAATGTCTGTGAACTTCTACCCATAATATTATGTTTTAGGGATGATGAAACATTAAAACCGTAATAATAATAATATGTCGAAGTAAAAATCGTCATACTCCACGGACGAACGAAAAACGTATCCATCAATATATCGCTGTATTAGTACCTTGTGACGTTACTAAACGCTGTCGATGGCCCTTATCGCAGGAAGTGTCACAGCCGGGACACAAGGCACCGGCGCTCCGTCGCAAGAGTCTGCATTGTGGAAATTGAAACTGACAGTGTCCGGAACCAAAAGGTTACCGCTTGTCGTGTTTGGGATATAGGGCGAATAACTAACATCTTTTGAAACACCCCGTACGGCATATTGAGTAACTGCCGTATTCTTGAAGTGATAACTTCTTATCGGAGTGTAAACCGCTTCGTTACGTAACACGTTATGGCGCCAGCATAGAGGTAGGAAAGCATAGAGTGAGTATAAAAACAGCTAATAGAATAGTACTCTTCGTACCTGTTATAAATGCCCTTTGTTAGAAAGAGATGTCTACATAATGACCTCTTTCAACAGTGTACCACTTTTTAGGTTTGTTAGTGTGTTTGCATTAGTGTGCGTAAGTTTGCAGTCAGTAAAATAATTTCAATATTAAATAGTTCAACTTAGATTAGTTTAAGTTATCACTTCTGTCGGGCGTCCCGATACGCACAAGTTTTTTTTAAACCTGGTTTGAACCCGTGCTTGATTAATAGCGCCAATAAAATGTTTGCTTGTCATACACCTAAATGTGTATAGACATGGTCCGATATGCTCTTGCCAGGTTTTTATTATGAAAAAAGCTGTAGGATTCAAGTTGGCAATGCATGCACCGACTCGCAATAATAATCATTGTAATACTTAGTTTTAGTTTAATTTTGCAATATCCTAACAGTGTCTTATGTAATGTTACACTGAGTGCTAATATGAATTAAATAAATAAAACTAAGTTCAAACTGGTTGATGGAACAATAAAGAAAAAAACAAATACACAAAATTCATAACTTTCTTATCCATAAATAGGTCTGGCTGTAAGCCGGGGCGGGTGGCGCCATCTGAGACGAGAGGACTCTTTGATATTAACCATCCGAGGCGTATTGTTTTCAGAACAAATAAATCCGATAATGGAGCCATTATTGTGGGAGTTTTTCGCGCGATGATGAAATTCAATCTGGGTGAGGTGATACAGTGCTTTTTCTTCAGACGACAAATAACATACGTACATACTTTTTGGTTCATACATATTAAAAATTGGTTTCGTAAAAAGTTTATAACAAATCAATAACCAGTGTATCTGAGATAGCTCACAATACTTCATACAAGTTCTACAAGCGTACGAGTTCTTGCTGGAATAATAGTTACTACAGTGCGGTAGTTCTTAAAACTGCCTTTGAGATGGTAACTTTCTATGCTCTCGTGCAAGTCTAACCTTCTTTAGCTGAATCCGGATAACTATTAAAAACCTCTTTCTTTGTACTAAATATTATTTAAGGAATACCACTAAATTCACAAGGTCACAACCCGTTCAGCCATTAACGTGTTCATCAAACACCAAATCCTCCAAAAATCCTCACAAATTTTCAACATACATAAATATTAAATCAGAGTAACGATATTAATATATAGTAACTTGAAGTCTGCCCCCCCCACTTGCGTTCCCCCGGAACGCGGAGCACGCATATCGCATAGTTGGCAGCTCGTAAAACGAGACTATTTTATTTTACAGCGTATAAACCTCACCCAATTTCCGCCGCCATATTGGATATATTATTTATGCACTAGTGCGTCAGGAATATGCTCTGGAAGCGGTTTCTTTTGACTTGGCAAATCTTTAAGTCGGTAGCTTAACGTTTATTTTTCAATCCTTGTAAATAAATAGTGAATAGGGATGACTATTTGCTGCAACTGACAAAGGAATAGCAATAATGCAGTTAAATGCAGCGTTTCATAAGTCAAAGATGAAATAAGATATGCACTTTTGTAACCTAATCCCTTCTCAGTTCAAGAAAGCTTCATCTCGAATATCAAATAGGATCAAAAGAAGAAAGTTTTTCACGTTCGAAGATTTTAATGAAACTATTGCAGAATGTTTCTTAAAAGTTGGTGAATCAAATTATAAGTCCGTTAGCAACTGTTTTTGTCAAACTGATAAGACAATGTAATTCCGTTTGTATAATTTTACCAATGACAGAATCGTCAGAAAGTTCTATACAAGTATTTAAAATATCATAATGTTTAAGTTTCAATAAATAAACTTAATAACGTTAAAGTTACTATTTTATCTTATTATTACTTTATAATTTTGACTCCATATTAATAGTTACTCACGCATCATCATTTGCATCAAAAGGTTTTGACTTAAGGTGTAATAGCCAGGGGTTTGGGCTGGGGCCTGTCCGGCAGACAGTTGTCGAATCGAGCCAGGGTCACATCATGAAGGGTTCTAATAACATATGTATAGAAATGAATTTGTAAGATACCTTAAGCTCCACGATAAACAGAAGCATCGCGAGAAAGTCCCCCAACTAGCACCCGACTTGTGAGAAACCTAGAAGCCGAAACGTTACGGCGTAAGAAGAGGGCCCTGCCAAGATGCTTAACGCTAACTGGTAGATGACGTGATACGAAAAGACACGTGATCTACCAGTGACACGATTGGTTTAAAAACGAAACGAATAGAAACGAAAGTTAGCGCAATGCATCTTGGCAGCGCCCGCTGATGATTATAAAAAGAAATTGATCTTTCCATTGGCATAAGTATGGATACGGGAAAAACCGTTTAAGGCATAAAAAAAAACTCATAGGCTGCCATTACGCATTATTATTGCTTTATAACGACTGCGGTATTTATATTCAAATAGGTGTGTAATATTCATGTAATATCAAGTTAATTCGTTTAATTTATTCCGATTTTAATGTATGCAATTGATATCAAAAGTTCTACAAATGATGTAACGGTTACGGGATGAAAATGTTTTTATCTGGCTTTGTGTGGAACATTGCCAAAATGAAATATAATAAATTATCTCTCGGTTTGATCAAAATAAATATTATTAAGTATCGGTTTCATTTAATTAGCGTATTTTGTTTGATTCTATATATTTGTCTCTTTAATTTTCTCGTATTTGTTTTCAAAGCTAGATGAAAATTAATGGAAGGAAAAGCTAAATAATGAATATTCAACGTTTAAATACTTCGCAGGTTTTCACCGACAATCTAACGAGTGTTTGGGGCGGCTTCATTAAACTTACTTCCTCCTCGTTATTTAATACAATAATAATTAAATATTTTGTACCTATCTGTACTGTTTCTGTCAAAAAATTGGTTTTTTATTTCCAAATATTTATTTCTTTACGTGAGCAAAAGAAGGAAACATAAGACCAATCAAACTTTAAGATTGGATTTTTAATTTTAAGTCTAATTTTGAATTATTTTAGTGATTTTGCACCCACTAATTGTTAATGTACCTATGTGTGTTCTACATAACAAATAACGGTAGAAAATATTTATTTTCGGTTTATTCTTTATCTTCTTGTAAAAGTTCAAATTAGGCAAGTATTATATTCATAAATTCGATGTTGCTTTCAGCCTTGTTTCATGTTATTCGAATAAAGCAATGTTAGCGAAAAAGAATATGAAAACATCTCGCAATATTAAACTTTTTATCAACTCCTCCTAGAAACTGTTCTTACAGCATTCCGTTATTTTCTTCCTGTTTTGTAGTTCCTTCTGAAAATATTTTCCACATAAAAATTTCAAACGCCAAGGTACGAGTACCCCGCAGGCTTAATTTGTCTCTCAAATTGGCGCTACGGCCGACGTGCGCGGACTACGGAACCAACAGATTATTATAATATCTCATGTCAGAGAGAAAAAAAAGAAATAAATACATCCATTACATAATTGTTCTTTGTTTGAAAACTAATTGTAGGTATTATAGCATTTCGTTTTTTTGATAACTTGTAAACTTATACTTGTACAGCAGGCTGAGCCTCTATTCAAGACGGTAAAAACAATATCGTTTTTGATAATGTTGTCGAATTGTCAACGTTTTGATAGCTCTTATTTACTTTACAATAACAGGTCAAATACGATCTGGATTTTACCGCCTAGCATAGAGGCTCAGGGTTATTTCATTAGGTAAAACCATTTTTTTTTTTATAAACCGTTTTATAAGCACACCAAGTTAAATGATAGTAATTGGGATTTAGGACTGGGACCCATGACAGTTGCATTCTCAAGACTGCAATCCTAAAACTGCAAACTGGTATTGTTTTTATGTCATATTAAATATAATCATATTACTTCCATCCATCCATCCATCCATCCAACATCCATCCATCCATTCATCCATTTATTCATCCATCCATCCATCCTTTTTTTTTATTAGGAGAAAAACAGGATACAAATATAGAAAGTAATTATACAGGTAGAGTAGTACAATCGTAATGAACAAATTTGACCCCATGAACAACTCTCACAAAGACACGATACAATAAAATAGGGAGAGCTAAGAACGAACTATACCTACGACAAGATACTAACGATAATCAGACTGTTACTTGCAGATAATATATTGTGACAAATAGATATTTGTGATTAAAAACCAATTTGAGATGCAAACACCAAGTACAAATAATACAATAACTTAAAAATACATAATAACATCGTAACATATATAACAGAAACAGTAACAACAACACTTCAAAAAAACAATTAAAATGAGAAGAAGGGAGTTGTCATCGGCATGACGAGGACGCAGCTTGAAAACAGCCAGTGTTATTCTAGGCAATAAAAACAAATACCAGAAAACCATCCTTTTTATCCATCCATTCATCCATCCATCCATCTCCATCCATTCATCCATGGCGCATCTCCTGCACTGCCGCGCAGGCCCCACCTGCACCTGCCCGCGACGGCTATATGACGCCACTAACAATGCCGTTCGCGTGGCATATTATTGGTCAGCTCGTATATAACATGCCGGCGACACGCGAAGAAGAAGAATACTATCGTATCTACTCGTAGTTATAATAAAAATAATAAAAATAATATCACGGGACGATCTCACACAAATTGACCTAGTCCCAAACTAAGCTCTAGGCTTGTACTATGGGTACTAGACAACGATATAAATACTTATATAGAGAAATAAATACTTAAATACATAGAAAACATCCAAGACTCAGAAACAAATACTCGTGCTCATCACACAACTATTTGCCCATACCGGGAATCGAACCCGGAACCGCTAGCTTCGTAGGCAGGGTCACTACCAACTAGGCTATCGCGTCGTCAAAATATAATAATTATAATTTCAAATAGCATCTAAATTAAATACTTTTATATATCAAAACGAGAAACCCGCCGCCTTTCTTATCTAACATGGTTAAAGATGTTCCATGGAGTGAAAAGGTCCACAATAGTCTGTGGAAGGTCTCACAAAGGCGGGTGAGCGGGGGCAGACAGACCCGGCGCCATTTACAAAGTTATTTAAAGATGTGGTCAGTCGCGCTATGTATAATATATATGTATAGCATGTATGGTGAACGGTTTCTATCCACTAGGATGTTTCCGCATAAGGAAAATTAAAAAAGAAGATATCGGATTGGAGAGTGATATAGGTTACTTATTATTCCGGTGGCAGGATAGTTCCCTGAGGAAATAGTCGTAAAAGTATTTGTATTCTGCGAAGATAAAATTCTTGATATACATAATTATTTTTAAGTAACCTATCTTAAGATAAAAAAGACTATTGCCTCATTTGCCACATTTCTACAATGTACAAACTCAACATGACAACAAAAAACAGAAACTCGTGACGAAAAGTTACCGTATTTGGTCTACTTAAATGTTTAAAGTTCTCACTTACAAGTTTGAAGCAACCACCGCTTTCAAAAGTATTCTCGAAGGGAAAAAAGTAACAACAGGGCCATTTCGTCCTCGAATATCCTGCCTCAATATTATTGTTGATGTTATATAGTAGCTCTTATTCACTTCACGGTAAGAACTATAATAACGTCAACAATATCATTACGATACTGAAGCAAGCAGGAGTTATACAGATGCCATTATCAATAAATTATTCAAAGATATCCTGTCAAATAATAAGTGTTTAGCGTTAAATACATATACAAACAGCAAATATCATAAGATCAATAGCCCAGATACTCCCAATACTGAAATTAATGTCTTTGCATCCCATTTAACAATTCCATGACAAAAATGTCATGACCTACATTTTTGGCCATACACAGCCTTCCTTAATAACGCGGCGACACGAGTAAAGTTTGTCGGAGCCGCCCTAATATTAGCTGAGAGGAAATGAGATCCATCGGGTACATTGCAGCGGATGCGCGGGGAGATTCTGAGATAAAACTCTACAGCTATCCCAGCGTCTCCACCATAATTCTCTTCAGGGTGTAAAGAAAAGTATATAAAGACCGCATATTTTTAATCTCTAGATAAAAAATATCGGTTAAATAAAGCAATTACTTACCTTTTCTCTGTAGGTACTTTATCTAGGGAAGGATAAATCAGCCCTAAGATTATTCTTATTTTAAATAAAAATAAAGGTAACGGAAAAAACGTGCTGAAGTTATTTTTATTATACCAATAATGAGCGATTTGTATAAAATTATTTTATATTCTAATAAATGTTTAAAATTCAAGGGACTAAAAAGCAAAAGAATTAATAGTAACGTTCTCTCGTAACGTATTATCGCATTGTTTCAAATGTATCTAGAAAAGCGTTTCAACAGTAACTGAGTTCCGATGCGGAATGAACAGAACGATTTCATCAAAACATAGAATTTCCATTTTGCAAGCTCACTACTAACAATCAAAGTTGTATACGTTCTATTTTATTTTTAAACTCTGTGCTGGATGTGCCAGCAGGGAAACAGACAGCCTTTTACGCGCGGCGCTTTGTTTTGACGCGGCTTAGAATTTTATTAGAGCCCAGTCGAGCATTCGAACAATTTTTGATAAAACCAGATAAAATACTAAAATAGTTCTACAAATAAACGGTATTCTGAAATATAAGCATCGAATCTTCAATAGCATTCGCTATTTTAAGTCCTGGATGTTTTCTATGTATTTAAGTATATATTTCTCTATGACCTCGTGTGGTTGCCGAGTTAGAATAGTGCCACTCCATGTCTTCCCGTGGATGTCGTAAAAGACGACTAAGGGAATAAAGGCTTGTAGTACTGTTAGGCGATGGGCTTGCAACCTGTCACTAATACGCTGGTAAACATCTTAGCCTAAGTGTGCAAATTGTGGTTATAGAATTATCAACAAGTTTTTAGAGATGTTTGTAATTCTTTAGCTCTGCCTACCCCACTCTGGGAACGAAGGCGTGAGATTATGTATGTATGTATGTATTTCTCTATATTATTATAAGTGTTTATATCGTTGTCTAGTACCCACAGAGTAGAAGGAATAGTGGTCATGGTAAGAAAAGGTTCGTTACTTTTGCACCTTAATAGCGTTGTAATAGAGTCGAAAAGTGACGAACGTTATCTTACCGTGACTATACAAGCCTAAAGGTTAGTTTGGGACTCGGTCAATTGGTGTGACGTTGTTTGCTGATATTTATTATTATTGTGCAACTGGAAAGGACCGAGTGCTGTCAGTATTGCTACACGGGAAAACTGAGGTTTAACTTATAAATAGTGTGCATGATGACTTACAGGTAGGTACATTCACTAAAGCTGGCACGAATGGAATGAACAAAAGTAATGTCACCCATCACTGTGTGAGTGCCGTCCTTTGAACCGATGTTCGAATTTCAAACCGAAACCCTGTTATTATTTTACACACTTGTATACTTTCGTTCACTCATTCAATCCATTCGTGCCAACTTTCGTGAATCGACCTGTACATTCTCAATGAAAAACCTTGTTTTGGGAAATGAGGGTTCTGTCCTTTTTATTCGACTTTAAAAACCACACTATTTGTTAAAATACGTCCTCTTTTACTTTTAAACTACAGATAACGATATATGTTTAAATACTTTTATTTAGTTGTGGATTCGACCAAACTTGAATAAATACGCGAATATGCTATGGATATATCTACGCCACAATTTATTCTCGAGTCAACCAGTGGAGGGTTTTTTACACGCAATCTTATGTAGCTGTACGGGGTATAACTAAGCTCGATTTAGTAGAGTGAATGATGAACAAATATATTACCCGGCAAAAAATATTGCTTTGTATAGGCTTGTAGTACTGTTAGGCGATGGGCTTGCAACCTGTCACTAATACGCTGGTAAACATCTTAGCCTAAGTGTGCAAATTGTGGTTATAGAATTATCAACAAGTTTTTAGAGATGTTTGTAATTCTTTAGCTCTGCCTACCCCACTCTGGGAACGAAGGCGTGAGATTATGTATGTATGTATGTATTTCTCTATATAATTATAAGTGTTTATATCGTTGTCTAGTACCCACAGAGTAGAAGGAATAGTGGTCATGGTAAGAAAAGGTTCGTTACTTTTGCACCTTAATAGCGTTGTAATAGAGTCGAAAAGTGACGAACGTTATCTTACCGTGACTATACAAGCCTAAAGGTTAGTTTGGGACTCGGTCAATTGGTGTGACGTTGTTTGCTGATATTTATTATTATTGTGCAACTGGAAAGGACCGAGTGCTGTCAGTATTGCTACACGGGAAAACTGAGGTTTAACTTATAAATAGTGTGCATGATGACTTACAGGTAGGTACATTCACTAAAGCTGGCACGAATGGAATGAACAAAAGTAATGTCACCCATCACTGTGTGAGTGCCGTCCTTTGAACCGATGTTCGAATTTCAAACCGAAACCCTGTTATTATTTTACACACTTGTATACTTTCGTTCACTCATTCAATCCATTCGTGCCAACTTTCGTGAATCGACCTGTACATTCTCAATGAAAAACCTTGTTTTGGGAAATGAGGGTTCTGTCCTTTTTATTCGACTTTAAAAACCACACTATTTGTTAAAATACGTCCTCTTTTACTTTTAAACTACAGATAACGATATATGTTTAAATACTTTTATTTAGTTGTGGATTCGACCAAACTTGAATAAATACGCGAATATGCTATGGATATATCTACGCCACAATTTATTCTCGAGTCAACCAGTGGAGGGTTTTTTACACGCAATCTTATGTAGCTGTACGGGGTATAACTAAGCTCGATTTAGTAGAGTGAATGATGAACAAATATATTACCCGGCAAAAAATATTGCTATACAACGCAACCATGTCAAAACTTCAGTCATGTCTACTTAGGCCCTGTTGTTTGATCATAGTTAACTCAACTAATTGTTAAAATTCGAAAAAAGAATCGAAAATTTGACACAACAACAGGCCCTTACTTTTATAGTATAATATAGGACTTGAAAATAACTATCATTAGAAAACGAGTGTTAAGTTGGTTTGACAGCACTGACAGCACAAAACAAAATGTGGACGCCATTAAATTATTCTAGAAAAATCCTGTTATTTCACGCAAAACGGTGGTATAGTAACAATTCCCGAATAGGTTCACTATTCTTAGAATTATCTTTGGTAAAACGTAAAACTGATTTACTGTCTATTAATTAGCAATTTAATCTAAGAATAATATTTATTCTCGTTTCGTCGAATCCGCCCTTAGTAGTCATATTGTTGATGTTACGATGGTGATATATTAATTAAAATAAAGCCCCCAGGAGTAAATTGCACAACCCTGTAACAAATATTTTTTAATTAACTTAAAATTCAATAAATGCCTTTATCGCAGAATAGCTAAATTATAAAATAATTTCGTCATAATCATTCCTCTTTCGGTTATTAAGCCGCTACGGTACGGCGTAGACGCTCTACGGGCTACGGCGTAGTGCCGTAGCACTAATGTATGTAAACGCGGTACTTTCCGCGCGCGCTGTGGCCCTGCATATTGAGTTACATAATAATTATTACGCCGAGCGGAGTAAAACAGTTACGTGTGCTAGGAAATGAGACGAAGGAATTCAAAAAGCCCTTGTTTTAATAATAAATGAATAAAACATTGTAATGTTTCTGTTTTTAGTACAATGAAGAATTTACATGTCATATATGTATACATACAAATAAGGTAACAAACATTGACTTTAACTTATTAGGTATGTATCTTTTATTCAAATATTTGCCCTTCGTACTCAACAGTGTTTTAATGACGCCACAGGTAGAATTAAAAAAAAATAGTTTATCAAAAGTGGCATTAATAAATACATACACATACATACATTCACGCCTTCATTCCCAAAGTGGGGTAGGCGGAGCATCATTAGCAACAACTCTACTTATTGTTAGTTCTGTAACCACATTTTGCACAAATCAGGCTAAGATTTAAACCAGTGTATATTGGTGACAGCCCATCGCATGACATTACTACAAGCCTTTATTCCCTAAATTAATAAATGATTTGATAAAATATTGTAACGGTTTTTTTTTTATCTAGTAGTAACTTATCTATTTTTTTTAACATCATTATAATCTTACAAATAATACAAAAAAGAAAAGAAAAAAAAACTTGAAAAAAAAAGAAAAAAAGAGTGCTGCAGGTCTGAGATTTGAGCACATAACCCTGCCCGCGCCGCGGTTCCCACGGTCCATCATCCGTCTCTATCATCACAAAACACTTCGCCCTCTAATAATGTCTCGGCCAACTCCGTCGATATGCCGATAATTTGATTTGTCGTTGAAACTTTCCCGAACAAATTTAATTTGAAAGCCGCAAAAATGCGCCGAAAGCTTTCAATACATCGAAACTTTCGTGATTAAATTATGGATCACATTTTTATAAAAAATACTTTACAACAAGCGCTAATGATGATAGAAAGCTTGGACTATAAACTCTGAAAAATGCTGAAAACCTAACTTTTAAATTAAAAATCACGTCACGAAATCTGAACTTCACACTCGATATTGGGACCAATAAAATTCATGTTAAAAAATACATCTTTACAAATACATTCTCATGACACGATTGCATGCAACACAATACAATTAATAAGATAATTTAAATATGTGATCGACACCATTTGTGCTTCAATTTAATTAGCTACATCATTGGTGTTAAAAATATGCTAGGGGACAATCTCATATAAATTGAACAAAATTTGAGTTCTATACTTGTACTACCCATAAGCAAATAATTGAGTATTGAGTATAAACATACTAGGAAGTAATTTACATAATTTATAAATGGTTAATTACACACTCGCGCTCATCACATAAATACTTGCCCTTACGAGAATCGATTCCCGGGCCGCTTACTACAAAGTAAGTCACTTCCAACTAGTCTAACTTCGTCTCGAAAAATATTTTAATTTCATTTAAAAACCACATTCTTCGAATGATTTCCCTATAGTTCCGATATCTCACGCCCAACCGACAACTCCCTCCGTGGCGTGTGAGGTCCCTCCACCGGTAAATCATCGCAGATTGTATAGAATCACCATTATTACGATAATTACGCCGTAGATACCGCAGTGACGGCGGCACTATCGGAGGCTCTGTTTACCAATGAGGGCGTTTGCTTGACTTACTGCGAAGGTATATTAAGTGCCTACGTAATGTACGTTACACGCATAATTACACGCACTATAATAATAACCATTATATGAATCTTGCGGGACTGTAATAAGGTATTTTTTTCTGTTTGGTGCATTAGCGAGGAGAGTTCAATAATAATTTAAACACGTTCGCGTTACAAAAACATTATATTCCGGATGAAATTAATTAAAGTAGAACTAAGCATTTTATGAAGCAAAATACTTTGACTTCGGTGTTCATACATTTAGGAATACTAATATAAATGATAATTTAATACTCTTATATACGAGTAACAAAACAAAATCTGAAACTAAACAATTACTCGGTGCAGAGTTAGCGCGCGTAATTCGTTTTATTTCATGCTTCTACGCTTCAAACCAAATTAAATGAGGAACTTATTCCGCAAAATAATAGTATTTTCCGTGAACACTATTTAATAATCGTGAAGGCTTTGCCGCCGTACTAAAAACTGGTTATACGATGCGGTAATAGTCGCTACTAAACTTTTTCTTGACGAAGATTTCTTTAACCTTTAAACAATGCTTTCAGATGTCCATGTGTTTTATTATCAAACTCCATGTATTAATCTTTTAGATATTGCAAAGGATAAAAAGGTATTTAATTTGTAATGAAATTCCCGGAAAAACAATGGATAGGGCAGCGGAAATGTAACCGTAGGGAACAGCATCTAGCTACTACTCGACAACGCCTGCAGAAGTGCAATAGGTCGCTGCTCGTCATGGGTCCGCTAATATATAATAAAATACCGGTTCAAATTAGGGACTGCAGGTCCATACCATGTTTCGACCGCAAACTTAAAAATTGGCTGACACAGAGGGCTTACTATTCCGTCAATGAGTATCTGGATGAAATTTGACCTTTAGTTATTTTATTTTGAATTTTTGACACAATTATTTATTAACATTAACTTTAGCGATTGACTGATGTTATTTAATTTGTAATTATTGATATTATTATTTTTATGCTCTATTTTGTAATAATAATAATTATTATTTAATGAAACACGAATGACAATGTATAATCCTTACTGAATAAAGAATTATGAATTATGAATTAATGGATGTTAATCAAACTAACATTATGCACATCAAGCTTTTACGTTGTTTTCGGTCTGTCTGGCGATCTAATCTATTGGATAAGACCGTAGTGCCATCCCCGTTAAATAAATAAGAGCTATCGTAACGTTACAATAATTATGATCTCATGTCAAAGACAATATGGTATTCGGAGTAGAATAGACCCTGTTTCACTTATAAAGAAATATTCCAAATATTATAATGTTATCAATAGAGTGGTCCGTAATCGACCCGACCTCGCCGAATAATACATTACGAACGGCCATAATAGTCCTACTCCCTGGATTGCCCGTTGTAATATTTAATGATGATTGTGTATTATCGACCAGTATTCAGTTAAATAAGCAAAAGAGAAAAGGTAAATAGGACCGATGTTCTGTTTACCTCGCTTCACTTCGGTTTTTTATATGTATAAATAAATGACTATGTTAAACAGAAAAAATGTACCTTCCTGTTACTAAAATAACTATAAAAACCAGTTGAATAGTTTCAGAGATTTTTCACAGCTAACAAACTCAATTTACTGTTGAAATACTGTTACTATACAGGGCGTCCCGAGACTATGGGACATGAAGGAAAAGTACCTTAAATATCGTAGATAGGATATTTTACTGAAAGAAGACTTAATGTTATTTTTAAAAGTGAGTAATATACTGCGTTCAAAGATATTCTAACAATTATTTACTTCGTCTGTGAATCGAACCGACTTAAAATGTGAAAAGAATCAGCCCTTTTTTATGATGCCAATCGAAAGAATGAACAAAAAATTATAATTCTTCTTGAGTAACATAGTATCTTAAAAGAAAGGAACAACGTGAAATTAATCATTTGATTTAATTTTGTCGGTTCGATTCCCAGACGAAGCAAATAATTTCTAGAATATCTTTGAATGCAGTATTACTCACTTTTAAAAATAACATAAAGTCTTCTTTCAGTAAAATATCCTATCTACGATATTTAAGGTACTTTGACTTCATGTCCCATAGTCTTGGGACGCCCTGTACGAGTATACTGTAGTTTGAATTCTATCGAATTTATGCGTGGGATCAATTTATTTTTCCACGAGAACGCAAGGAAAGCTACGTACCAAAATCAATAAAAACAATTCCATGTTAATAAAAAGCATAGCTTTGTGTTATAATAGCTAATACGAATTAGATAATTATTTAAATTAGTTATGGTTTCCAGATAATTAAAATAAATTACAGGTTTCATTATTCCTATTTACCCCTTTGCCTTCAATACTGCCGCTCCCTGATCTTTTATCAGATTTTATATAGATTGTATAATCTATCTTCCTAACCTAGGCTAAGATTAATTAATTCTCTGTTAAACGCAGGAGGCAACATAATCGTTACATGACCAAGCTCTTGTAAATTTAGATAAAAAAAATTAAGCACACTTAATACTTAGTAAATTCAAATCACTTGACGTAATTAAACCTAATTATTGTTTTCTCAGACCCAAGTCATGTCAATATTGATGCAGATGACACAACGCGTGTAATCTACTCCAACCGACCGAACATAGCTCTAGTATTACCCAAGAACTATGTCAAAGTTACAATTGTCTAGGCAATACGGTTCGTTTTCGTGTGGCCGAGGAGTTTGGGTGAATGGTAGATATCTGATAACGTATGTACAGTTCTCGCCCCGTGAGACTCAAGGCTAACAATACACCACCAAGGTATATATTCCACATAACGTGTTACGTATCAGTTTCTATTTATATCGCTACTGTATCGTGCCTTCATCTTGCGTTGCGAGGAAATTGAAAGAAGTTAAGGGATTTTACTGGCCTTCTAGTGAGGCCGCGTCGTGTTGGTCTTCTGGTCATTATTGATGACTGTTAGAGATAAATTATTATTTAAACACTAAATTAACTGATACATTTTGTTGATGCTTCTCCAGATTTTTTTTAATGATCGTGTAGTAAAGTTACTTACTTTTAATTATACCTCTACGTATTTATTTTAAATCTTTAATATTACTTATGACAATTTCTCTTAATTATTATTGCCTAATTATGGGCTTTTTTGAAGCCATTTTAATTCGATATCGTAATCACGCTGGCTCTCGATTCTACTCAGTAAAACAATATTGTCTTAGAAACATTATCGTATCGTCAACGTTACGATAGCTCTTACTTCACAGAAATGACAGCCGAGTTAAATACAATACGATAACATGTCAAAATCAATATGTTTTACCAAGCAGAATGGAGCCCCAGTTGTCGCTATGACAGTGCTTACTGTCAAGTGAATAAATAGCTATTATAACTTTAATAGTATAATTACAATATCAAAGCAAAATGGGCTTAACTAAAGTAGAATAAACGTACAGCTAATTAGTTATCTGTGATGTACTCGTATATTATGTAACTAAATAATAATCAAGTAATTAGGTGATATCTGCCTCGCTCTCGTATTATTACACTGTAGTGCTGTGCCGGAGGGACATTACGTGCACACTGTAATATTCCTCGGTTTATGAGGTCACGGATCAGTTAGTACTGTTTGTTATTAATCAGGTACGGTAATTATGCTTTTATGTTATGCTTCATAAAACTGCTAGTAGGAGTTAGTAAATTAATTTTAGTATCAGTACTAAAAACAAAGAGTTAACTAACTAAACCAGTAAAGTTAATTGGCCATACATAAAGTCTAGGTACTTCAACTGATAAATATCGCTAATAAATATTACAAATGTCTCAAAACATTTAGACTTTAATCAAAACAATTTGACTCAATCAAATACATTAAAGTTCAATGATAATGATGATAGAACTCCCTGGTAAAATGTTTGTGTAAAAGTAATTAATAAATTATAAATATTACTAGTAGCATAATTATAGCAGTAATGATAATAAATATCATGAAGCAATCTCACACAAATTGCCCTAGCCCCAAAACCTAACTCTAGGTTTGTACTATGAGACAACGATATAAATACTTATATAGAGAAATATATACTTATATTGCATAGAAAACATTCAAGACTCAGAAACAAATACTCGCGCTCATCATACAAATATTTGCTCATACCGGGAATCGAACCCAGGTCCGCTAGCTTTGTAGGCAGGGTCACTACCAACTAGGCCAACGCGTTTTCTGTAATTCTGTTGCTCGAGTGAAAAAGTAGTAAATATGTCGTTTATTTACCATATCGTTATTAAGTACAGCTTAACTATGACCACCACATTAGGCTACGCCTGTGTCATGGTTATTCTGTTTATTATACATATAATTTGCTTTATCTGCTTATAAAAAACACTCGAACGTCAGTAGACTTACACCCTTTTTTTACCAGGAACTCATAACCAACTCGTGAGTGTTTTTTGGTTTTGCCCTAATGTTGCCTTTCTTTTAACAGGTAAAGTGCTGCAAGTCCTACCACTACAATTGAGGTGTTGAATTATTATTGATGTGCCGAGTAACACTGCAGTGAAGCTAATACTGATCTGTAAGTAATTAATTGCAAGTAAAGTAAGCATGTTGGGGCGTTTCTTTAAAAGTTTGTACTAGGTAAAATAAATGGGTGTGTAATGTTTAGCATAAAAACAAATGGTATAATGATCATTTTACATAAAATGAATTGCATAATTTCAATCTGCATAATAAACCATAGATATAATAGTCATGATGCATAAAACGAAATGCATAATTTCAAAAACTATAATGTTTATTAATTTAAAACGTAAATATTTCTAACTGCTTCCATTACTATTAATGTGATCACAGTTCTAACCTAACCTAACCTAGTTAGAATAAATTGACTTAAAATGCATAATAACTAGAAAATGATAGTTATGCTAAATGAGTGTTATGTTATTTGATCGTATGCCAGATAAAATTATTCAAATGGTTTTTATGCTAAACGTTCATCATGCTTTTCGTGGTTAGTTAAATGAAATTATGCAAAAAGTTTGTATACTGATTGAAACGCACCCAAAATAAATAGGTTTAAAGAAACGCCCTTTAAAGTTACGAAAATTAGTCGTACATACTACTTCTATACATACTTACTTATATACTGCTTCTCAACGCCAATTAGCAGTATCTCAAATTCAGTAAATGAAGTAGATTCAATCCTCGCCCGCTAGTAATATGCTTGCACTTGCTACAGGAGTTTCGTCTGAGATACCACCATTTTGTCTTACAACGGTATAGCTAATTTTCGTGACCCAGCGGAAAAGTTAAAGTTTCTTAATTTTAGTCCTTAACTAGTTACAAACTTCTAAAGAAACGCCCTTTGAGAGAAATAGGGCATATGCATGTTTTTTTTGAAACCGCATTTCTCAACGAAATATGAAAATACCGTAATAGAGATCACCACAAGAGAAACTAAAATTTAAATCGGCCAAGAAATGAGGACGATACAATCATTTTAAACTGCTAATTAGACAGCCATTAGACAGAGATCCGATACGCCGTGTGACGTCATGTAACACGTCGGTCATATAAACTCAAAGTTAAATTCTGTTTAGCTAGAAAGAGATGGAAACAAATTTTTGTTGGCTTAAATCTTGGTTATTTTAATAGCTATGTTTTTTCCCAACTGTTTGTTACATTAATCAGCTTATATTAAAGCATTCAGCAACTAGCATAAAAATACATGAAAAAGTTAAGTATGTTTGGTATAACAGGGTATTTTTCTAGCACTATTAGCCAAGTGAACGTAAAGTCTATCATAACATGACCCCTGGGCCGTATGCAGATGTATGTAAAGCGAGTTCGTCCAGGCGCCGCCCGGGTCTTAGTGGGCATCCTTGTAAGCCGGGCTTGGGAAGCTTTCGGCGGAAGTTAAAAGCTGAAGATTGTGATAGGATTAAAGTTTCAGTCTTTATTATTAAATAGTTTTTAACTTTGAATCTATTTACGAAGAATGAATTTACTAACTTACTCTTGCTTATTTATTTGACGTGAAAATAGCAAATAAACATTTATTTTCGGGGCACAGATATTTATCTCAGATAACATCTTCCAAAATTAACAGCTGTCATCGCTATCACCTACTACCACAGGTAATGCTGGTCATTGCCTACTGGTTTTGAACGCATAATAGAGGGCTTATGATATGAGTGTAGATAAACAGACTTACGTTACCATCCATTATTTTACTTACTTTGCGTTTACTACTCGATGACGATTCGAAAGTCAACGTCGATATTAATGTTCTAGGAAGTGTTAGTACTAAATTTGAACACGAGGCGTTTATTCCAATCGCCTTACATTTATCGTTAACATTACGTGATAGAAGGGAAAAGTTCGTGCTCGAGCTACTGTAAAGACTACAGACTTGTAACATTTCGGTGCAATGTAACACTCGCTGCCCTTATCTAATGGGTGCAATAAGACAAGGACCGCATGTAATACATTACACTGAAATGTTACAAGTCAGTCGTCACCTTTATAGTGCTCTTACCCGCGACTTCATCCGCGAAGAAGTTGCTTATCGCTGTTTCCTCGGGAACTGTCCAATTATCCGGGATAAAAACTATCCTTTGTCCTATTTTAGGACCTTACCTATGTGTGCCAAGTTTCATCCCGATTCGTTCAGTGGTTGAGTAACAAATATCCCAAACATCCAAACTTTCTCATGTAAAATATTAGTAAGATAAGTAAGATGTGTTTAGTTGCAACTTAGCTTAAGTTGACGATACAGTTCGCTTAGTTGGTAGTGACCCCGCCGACCGAAGCTAACGACTATGAGTACGAACTTGCGGTCCCGGATTTCCGGTCCAGGTAAATATTTGTCTGATGAGTGCGGGTATTTGTTTCTAAGTTTTGGTGTTTTCTAGGTAAATAAGTATTTATCTCTATATGTATGAAATAAGATAGATGAAAGATATATGCAGAGCGAAAGTGAGTGGGGTGGAAGGGGCCGCCCTAGGCGTATTTTTTCGAATCAAATCGGGGAAATATGTACTAGAGAAGGGCCAAATCTTAAGAACCCGAAACCGACGTGCGTGCATGACTCGATGTATGAATGTGGAAGAAGCGAAAGACATTTGTCAGGATCGTAGCAGGTAAAACCGAGTGGTCTCTGCCTACGCCTCTGGGAAACAGGCGTGACTTGATGTATGTATCTATAAGTATATTTATCGTTGTCTAGTACCCATAGTGCAAGGCTATGGCTTAGTTTGAGGCTAGGTCTATTCGTGTAAGATTGTGCCCTGATATTTATTTTTCGATATTTAAGCCGCATGTTAAAAATACAAAGGAATTTCGGCAAATTTCACACACAATTGAACTCGGACGCAGTCGCGTTCGAGAGCGAGTTATTACACGGAATAGTAATACATTTCCGGGAACATTACCCGGCCCGCCCGGAGCCCGTAACGCCGGAATTGCCTCTTCCAATCGCGCTGAATTCCCTTGGCCGCAGCTGTGGAAGATACAGCTAGTTCATAAAGAAATGCTATTTTTTTATTAAGTTTAAATATGACTATCGAAATTTTAACCTTGTAAGACCCCGCGTACAAAAAAATGTACATAATACGGCCATTGCAATACAGATCTATTGCAAAGTAGAATAAAGTAGAATTTCCCTTGTTTTTATGACTGAGAATTAAAATAGAAAATTGACTTTATTGCAATCATAATAGGTTCATTTTCCTTTGGCAAAGTTTTTTTCTCTTTTGCTCACACATAATCTTTTCGCAATGTATTATTAACAGCTGAACCGTACAGTCAGCTAATTTGATTCCTAGGCCTGTATGAACTTTGTAAACCAAATAATACGAACTCTCTTAGGCCCATTTACATTATACAACTTTCTTACACATTCCATACAATAAAATTGTAGAAATAAAAAATTGCCGTCTAAACCTTACGTTTGGTACAATTCTTAAACACTATTATTGCAACAAAATAATTGCATACAATTATTGCCGATTCTTGTACAAGAAACTTGCATAATCTAAATGGGCCTATTTGTTTTGTTTGACAACGTCACTTTAACATAGTCCAAAGTGGCCTAGAAATCAAATTGTTTGACTGTACGTGTTGATTACATAATTATAGGATTTCAGTAGTCAAGATGCAAACACTACCGCTAGCGATTTTCGACGAACCGACCCTCCGGCAGCTTATGTTGATTCCATAAATTTTCGATATACAAAGAAAGAAAAAGAAACATCATGAAAAAAAACAACAAAGAACAGAGAAATACGCACAAGGAGAATGTAGTCACGAAAAGGTCCGAACTCAGCGCAATGCTGGCATTTTAGTCAGCGCTGGTCTTCCGGTGGAACCATCAGGGGAATCCACTGAAGAATACCGATAGCGTTCACGAAATGCATCTTGTCTAGCGCCACTGGTCATTCATGTCAACTTATAGTTATTTTAATAATCCTTTTCCTCACATAGCTGTACATGCTTGCTTGACGACGCGTTCGCCTAGTTGGTAGTGACCCTGCCTACGAAGCTAGCGGTCCTGGGTTCAAATCCCGGTAACTTATTTTTTCCTGAGTCATGGATGTTTTCTATGTATTTAAGTATATATTTCTCTTTATAACTATTTATATCGTTGTCTAGTACCCATAGTACAAGCCTAGAGCTTAGTTTGGGACTAGGGTAATTGTTGGGACATTGTGCCCTGCTATTAATTTATTTATTTTCATAGTCAAAGCGGTTAGTTCTCCAGTAGCTAAGCTGTGGCCCTCTCATTTCCCCCGTGGCGCGGGGTCAAGGCTGGCTGCAATCATCGGCCAATCAATAAAGAAGGCAGTTATAGCTTTAATAATGAAATGGAACAAAGAACGTTATTATTAGCCTTGTGTCCATAAATGAATAATTACTTTGGGACTTTGTTGCTTTCAATCGTTTGCTGGTTCTGCATGCCAGTTTGAAAATGGGTTTGAAGCGACAAAGTACGTGCGTGAATTAAGTACTCGTATTTAGGATAAATGTTTATTGTAGGTAGGTACAGGGGCTGTCAGAATGTGAAAAGAAAATGTTTTTACCGAGTACAATAGAGCCAGAGGAAGAACATTAACTTTGACCGTGATTTTTGGTCGGATATATTCGTATTTATCTCGTTTTCCCATTGTAAGTCGCAATGCAATCTTCGATAAGCTCACTTAATGATATCCGACTGATGCGATGATCATGTATATTTACTACATCCCTAGGTTTTGTTTTATTTATAAACAGCATAACTTTAACGTTTTAATCGCGAGGGATTTTCCTAGCCAATGTATTTGTATTCTTTGCGCCTATTTTGTACGTTTTAGACAAATCTTTTTTAAAATCTATTACGCGATGCGATGCGATTTATAGACTACGAGTACAAGAGACCACAGAAACAATACCTCTTAAAGCCGGTAAAACAATCTCCGGGAGCTTTACTTTGTTCCGTAATACGATACTGCTTTAACCGTATTGTCAACGTCTCTTGTCTCTTCTTGTCTTGTTGTGTCTTGTGCGTCTTATTTACTACGTCAGAAGCAATAAGGATCTCACAAAAAAAACATAAAGCATTTCGCCCTGCTAATCTATTACGCAGTATCTCAGATAAAACTCCTGTACCAATATCAACCTTATTACTAACAGAAGAGAATTAAAACTGCTTTGGTTATTAAATTTGGGATACTGCTAATTAGCTTAGTAGGGCAGAGTTGCAATCTTAGAATAGAATAGAATAGAATAGAATAGAAAACATTTATTCACAACAATAACACATAAGTATAACATAAAAATATAAGGAAAAGAAACCACAGGTAAGTGCAATTGTTGCGAAACGGGCCCAACTCAGCATGTGCTGGCTGTAAGGCCAACGCTGGTCTTCCGTTGGGACCGCTCGGTGAAAACACGGAAGGTGACAAAGACATTACAAGTAATTCAAAAGCAAAATAAAAAATAAAATCACAATATACGATACTAAGGCTTCATTCGCACGAGCGCCTCTCCAACGCGCGTTGAAAAAAACGTCCGTGCGAATGTGGGCTAACGTGTGTGTCAGTCGTTCATTAGAACAGGCAGCGCTCAGGTGGCAACCAGAGGAACTAGCTTACGGGTCTATCTTCTACACTACTGCGCCAACTACCAATACTACCATGCATCTTTACAATCAGTGGCCTGAGCGTGAGCGCATTGCAACATCAAAAACAAACATGGTGTAGCAAATTCAATACAGCTAATTACCTATTAAAACTTAATCTTAAAATATTTCCAAAATCGATCAGGGGATCACAGGTTAATGAAATTAACTATAACGGAAAAAGAGATAACAAAAACAACATCGAAAAAATTATAACAGATGTGCCTTGAAGCAGGTAATGGGAGACAGCAGGAAGAAAGTAAAAAACAAAGCAGCCACCTCCAGGGCTATGCGAGTAGGACATAAAAAACAGGTTAGTAGGTACAGCCTGTAGCGCTCCATAAAAAATAGGGAGAACGGAGCACTACACGGGATGGTTGCGATAAAACCATCAGCACGTTAATTTGGACCTGTAAAAGTAAAATAAAACCGAACGAATTTCAACGAGGTTATATAATTAGGGAACACACAATGATTAGATTAAAACAAATTACTTACAATGCAACTATAAAAACTAGATTACCAGGCTGACACAGATCTTTACTTTGGTAACCAAAACGAATTAACATAAAACGGTCTGCGGATTGTCACGCAAATAAAGCTATTTTAAAATTTAAGCACATCGCCTAATAAAGGTAAAAGTCCACCTTAGAACACGGTCAGGCCAAAACTTGTATAAAATTTATTGGTAAAACTAAATTGAACTATGATAGAATGAATTAGATTAGGTTCAAGAAGCGCTTCATGATAGAAACTGATGAGTTCGGAGTGTAATGAAATACGGATATCAATTTGACGTGTTGAACGGTAAAAAGAGGTCCTGATACCTATTTAAATTTACGGCCGAAATAAAATCCAAATGTAATTCCACATCCACATTGGTTAGGGTGGAGTTCGCGGACTCTTTTAAAATTTAGGGGGGGGAAATAAAAATTTGCGAAATGTGGGACTATCCTGTAAACTTCCGTCGTCGCCGACTTGCCGCCGTACGAAGATATAGCCGTAACGCTGCGTTCGTTGCAACTGACGCAGCGGGAAAAGTCTGCGGGCACTACCGCAGACGACGAGCCGTCGCCAGCGAACTGGTTGGCGAACCACACGGTGATCTGCAAAGCCACCCGTCCAGATCTTCCGCTGGGTGGCGAAGAGTCGCGTGATATGGGGTAAGCGGAGGTGCTGAAAAGAACACCTTTACTCACAAAATAGAACGAAAAGGACGGAAGAATGGCTTCCTAAAGATGGGGAGCAGTGAAAGCAGAACGGCAACAAAAACCAACTCACCCGCTATCCGGACACACAGAAGACAACAGCACTATCTCGATCGGTCAATAATCGACATCACGGCGTTGTAGGAAAGACGTTCGCGTAACATCATTACCGGACGCGGCACTCGAATAAGGCTTATGACTCCATGCAATACTATAACTTTGGAAGCGCAGAGACTCTATCAAATTTTCCGAAGTATCAAGGCGAGAGTACGAGATTGAATGACAGTACCATTACAAGGAACAGATTTAACAAAAACGAATTCAAAATTCAAAACTGTCAGTAGAAATAACTATCTCTAACCGGTCAATGAACAAGTCCGCAATACCAAAAAGGCTGAGAAACGAAAAAGGCGAAATAATTTATCGATAATTAACGCGAACCAACGCGATTTGTAGCGGTCATGCTACAAGCCACAATAACAATAAATAAATATCTTGCGATTGGAGTCTTCAGACTGTAGTCGTGAGAATGCAACTGTCTATGGGTCATAGGTTTCACTTACCATCACGTGGCCTGTGTGCACGATTGCGTTCCCCGTGGCATTTGTTTTTATTTGAGCACTATTGCAAAAAAGCTATGTTTTTTTTAATACGTGCGTTACGTAAAATAGGGTTTTTAATAAAGCGGATATGAGCCGGGGTAATCCGCGTTCCCGGGCCGCGGACGCGGGGAATTAATTACGCGTGACGCGTCGCGTGCTCTCTGCTCTTTGTAATGAGCTCTCAGACTGTTTTTCCTTGTGCCATCAGACACAATATACAAAAACGGTTAAGTGCGTGTTGGACCCGCATGAGAAGGGATCGGTATTTTGTGCCAAATTATATAATTGGAAATTACTAGCATAGATGAGTTCACATACAACTACATAAGTTTGCAACGTCTTTGCAGTCTTGAGATTGTAGTGATTGGAAATGTCTATGGGTCGCTGGTCCTACTTACCATCAGATGGTCTGTATTCTCGTTTGCTTTTTCCTTACTATAAAAATAAATTATAAACCAACGGATTTTTTTCAGATTATCACTGCAAACTGTATACTTGCCCTAATATTTTTAGAAAAAGGGGTTCTCATTTTAATAGAACCCGGTTTTCAATATGATGACAATACATTTTTATTTGTACTTTGTTCCATAAATCGTTTTCTAAGCGTTTTGGGCGTTAGGTACATAAAAAAAAGCGGGAACCCGTGCACGGAATTACAAACGCGTACCGCGCTCCATGCTCTGTTTAATGAGGACTATGTGAAGTTTTCAATGGTTATACGAACAACATAATTATTCTTACTATATTTATGATCAATGTAGCTCCAGCATAATATCGTGATATTAATTTAGAAATAAAAAAACATTTTCTCTGTCGAAGCATCAATTCCGTCTGTCGTGTTTGCATAAGAGTTGAGAGCAATCAAACAGTACTATTATTAAATTAAATGTTGATCGCAGCTCTGCCCTCCTAAGCAAAAATGCAATAACTAAATTCAATAGCCAAAGCAGATTCAACTCTCTTCTGTTTGTAACTAGGTTGCAATTTCTACAGATGTTTTGTTTGAGATAACGCCATTATGCTTAGTAGGGCAGAGCTCATCTGTAACATTAGTCTGTTTATTAAACCACTCAACTCCAAGTAATCAGCCAGCTTATTCTGTGCTTCTGATAAAAGCTTCGGACGGGCTTTTAAAACTTACGCGAGCTTCGGCCACGTCTACATAAATACGGCGTTCGCCCTCAGCATCCGATCAACTTTTGGGTTGTATGGGTAATTTGGAGTTTTAGCATTCAAAAATACGTGACGAGAATGTAATTAATATATTCAGTCCCTGTTTCATTAAAAATTCGCCCAATGTCCAGTTTTTGACCAGTTACTCGTACAACACATTCTTCTGCTGAAGTTAATTTGGGCTTTAAAATGGCTGAACTTTGAAATCTGTTGAGTAGGTATAAGCCTATAGGGTGAATTACTCAATTCTTGACATCCTCAACACCAAATTTTGATACTAAGTGATTCCAGAATTACCACCTTATACCTTAGTCTGGTCCAATAGGCAAAGTATTTTGTCAAATATCTGTGGCCCACCGGGCCAGTGCAGAGGCCCATCTTTGAAAATCGAAGTTAAAAGTTACGTTAGCTCCATCTCTTTCTCTGGATTAAGTCTTGAGTGGCAAGTGACAGGGACAGGCGAAGTTTCGAATTTAGTGTTTCATGGTAACCATCTCACCTAGAAATTACAGCGCATTTACCCCACCTGTTTTATGTATATTAGCTACGGAATAGGTGATCTGCCCATTCGAGAAGAAGATAGGATGCCCTATATGAGTGACTTAAAACACCAGCATAATATCTTATTCAACATTGAGCGCAGAAATATCTGATACGCTTCTATATTTATGTAGAGGCGTTGAGCGTGTCAGATATTTTTGGCCTCGATGTTGGCTATAATACAAAAATATACCTTCTGGCGACTGTATGTGCTCGTTTTCGTCACATTTAAAAATAATATGTTATTACTAGCTTCTGCTCGCGACTTCGTCCGCGTAGATTTCGATTATTGTTATTCCCTCGGGAACTTTTAAATTTTCTGGGATAAGAAGATAAAAATAAAGAGACAGTTATTTGCAACAATACAAAATCGCACTACATGAATACAAAAATAAACAAGACACAGAAATTGTTGCGAAATGGTCCCAACTCAGCATCCGCTAGCCGTAAAGCCACTATCGTATGTCTTATTCCAGGACCTAACCTATATGTGTGCTAATTTTCATCCCGATCCGTTCAGTGGTTAAAGCGTGATTGAGTAACGAACATCCAAACTTTGTCATTTATAATATTAGTAATATTATATGTAGGTATAATTGTTAATGTACAAAAAAACCGAACACAGTCATAAAAAAACCTAACATGTAACCAAACATGCGAAATTATCTCAGTGATATGAGGTTAATATGATTTATCGAGTACAGATTATATTTGGCTAAGTGTAGCCACTCCTTCGTCTAGCGACCCTAGATCAGTTGTCAGCCTAGCAGCGGCGGCGGATCGGGGTATCTCCGACACTAATGGATTCTCAATGTAAAAGGAAATTTCAATACAGCTCTCAATAAAAGGGTATTGAGAAGATGACTTAGGCTAATGTACATTATCTACTAGACATCTTTCAGTTTGACAAGGGGGCCTTTCTACTCAAAATTTTCGACAATGAATATAAAATCAAACAGTTGGGTCTTGAAACACTGAATACAACTTCGGCCTTGATCTACTACAGGTCAAAACCACGCTAGCTCTCGACCGATATTGTGCAGTCATCTGTGCTGATTTATTTATAGCTTTTTTGGGAAACTTTCCAATTTTCTTTATTTTTTATAACTTCCAAGCCATTTCTTGCAATATTTTTGTGGAATTTTTTGGTTATCTTTGGATTGTATCATCAATTGATATTCGTAAAATCACCTTTACCTCTCAAACGAGCAATGATCTCCGTATTTATTTGTTTATATAATTAAGTGATTAAATCCCGTTTCATAAACCGTACTAATAAAATCAATCCTAGTGCGACTTTTAGAGATTTCCTAATAACGGTAAAACTGGCGCCCAACGTGGAGCCATTATAAATATCTTGTTTAAAAAACAACCAAGTGATGATGCTTAAATTGTTTGCATTTAGTTAGTAGTATGTACTTGTATTTAGTTTCAGGGAATGACATTACATAGTTGCCCAATTATTATTTATAACGCAACACTAAGTAATCAATTAATATCTTCTAACACTTTAAATGCTGTGGATCCCTTTAATTAAGTGAGCGTTATGTGTACTATGTTCGTCTGCAGACTATTTAAGATGTTTGCTACAATATATCACATATTGGTATCCATAAATAATAAAAAAATACTTTATTGATAAAATAAGAACACCTCTTTCACTTAACCTTTAACAAAATAACAGAGACAAATGAGCTACACAAAGGAATCTCACGCGTGTAAAAACATTCAACGTGCTCTTGTATTTGCGCACCAATTTGCAACTAAATCTCTTTAATATTCAACGTACAACCTTATTTGAATCCTAAATCTGTGTCGATTAAGTTCCTTATTACACGTACACGAAAGGCGCCTTCAAGGCGGCTGTCTATCAAGTTCGACATAGTAATCCCCGCAATGGATTGTACGCCTTAATGTGATGTATATACGGGTGATAGTTGGGGCACGCGCGGGGATTAGCCGAGGATAAGGTGCGTAGCTTGTTTCTCTAAATAGGGATTGTGAAAAGTTTTTTAGATTGATTGAATTGGGAGAAAAACTAAAGGCACTTTATCAGTAAAGAAAAACATTTTCAAGCCGAAGTAAAGTTTCTTGCTTAATGCTTTCAGTGCCAGCTACCCTCTCGGCGGGTCCTCTGTTCATAGGCAGTTTTCGCTACAAAGCGGACAAATACTCGAAATGGCTTCGAGCGTAGTTGGCGAATGCGGTAACTAAATAGCCTTAACCCACGGCGATGTCTGCGTGAAGGTCGTTTATTGCTATTCCCTTAACAAGTGCCTGATTTTTCTATTTTTTGTCAAAGGTTCAAAACGGATATGTTAGCGCTCAGAATTAATTAAGTGGCAATAAGAGTATAGTATAAAAAAAATGGCTGGACTGTCAGCAATCTTGTGCCAAACATGGCACTTTGTCATCTAATAATGACACCTAGATCATTATGTAATGGCGTCTAACACAAACTAAGACTTGTGTAATATAATCGAGAAATAAATAATTATTTATTACACATACTCTGAACTGCCAATATCAAATTTATTTTAATAACTAAGTAAAATAAATACGAACTCCATATTGGAGGCGTAATTGGAAAAATATATGAGCTTGGCTTCGGTGTCGGAAATAATTGGCGTGTCAATTTGCCAGTGAATGGGTTGATTAAGTAAAAATATGGGGCGGCGAAGCGCGGGGGGCTCGCTTGCTTGCCAGTTTTTATTTTATCATATCGATGTGAAAACAGTGGGAGGCGAGATTGAAAGGAAGCTTAAATGCTCTTTGTAATGTTTTAACGTAATGATAAAAAAAGTCAAATGAACAAACGAATTGTTGTTCATTTGACTTTTTTTGAACGACTTGAAAACTAAATAAAAGAGATAAAGACTACTCCGACTCGAACTTTTTAATAACACTCGTGTTGTTACAAATCAGTTTAAAACATTCAATGAAATAAATTCATCATAATAATTTATTTTAACAGTTACATTTATTTGAACAGTTGCAATGTGCAATTATCTTTTCATTATACTTAGGTAATTAGTTTAAGGATACATTTTAATATTTGTAGAAAGTATTGTCGAGTAACCAAGTCTTAAATCGCTAATACTCTCACGCTGGAATCGCCTTTTTTTAAATTAAATGAAATTAGGTTAACCCATTTGAAATTTTAGATTTAACATTTTCGTGGGTCTCAGAGCCTCCTTTATGAACTTGACTACTTCGCTATGACATGTGAAATAAAACAAAGCAACCTAATTAAATTGAAAAACCTATTCGAGTTTTTCCATAAATCCGATCCGTAACTTTGTTTCCGTCGCGACAGTAGGTGACGCGGGTGCACTCCCGGGGGAAGGTGACAGTGGACTAAATTAAATGTCACTCTACCCACAAGACCTCGCGCCATATTTTGATTATTATCTCATTCTTCTCTGTTAATTTGTTTATACGACGAACATTATACACACATCAAAAGTGCCTAGGGATATTTTTTATGGGTGCCCTTCGACTCCCATAATTTTATTGTTTCGATTTTCGAAAGTCAGAAATTGGTATCCATATTATTTTTAAATAATCAATAGCCATAATCGTTGTTAGGTATAACCCGAAATAGATATAATGATTAAGTACTATAATGTTACATATCATGCAAGACAAAAGTCATAAAATTGATCAGCATACTATCAAAAGGCATACCGTTTATTTTTCATAAATATTGTAGGTCATATTTACATAAACAAATCACCGGCTTACAAAAAAATACCCCCAACTGTCAGAAAAGTAGGTTAGGTTAGGTTAGAACTGTGATCCCTTATTAATTTATTTAAAATAATAATATTCCTTTTGAAATTCTACCATTTAATACAATCAGCACATTGAATTTTATGACCAATAACGGTATGGCATTCGATAGTTATGACTAATGAAAAGGGGGTTAAGGAAATTATGACTAGTGAAATTATGACCAAAGACAAAATGACGAGCAACGATTATGAAAAACAACGGTATGGATAAAACAAATCGAAAGATTAATGTTATGGGAGTCAATATAGACCCATTTTTTATCCCTAGACAGTTTTAAACATTTAAATATAGGTATATTACTACTGAGTCAAAACACCAAATTTGTCTAGGGATACTGATACCCCAAGACTTTTTTGATGTGTGTAGAAATACTGGTTCACTCTTCGAACATTTCAATCTTATATTTAGTGACGGATAAAGAGATAGAGACTTGGAGTACTCCATATTTTTCTAATGGTTATTCATTAAAAAAATCTTTTTATGACCGACCCGAATTCGAATTGAATATGATTTTATCTTCAAGTTTTTTATAATCGAGTTGACGTTTTTTAAATAAAAGAACGCGTCCGAACTTTGCGAAATATTTTCATTTGTGATTCGACTTACATCATGTTAGGGTCGTATGGAATCGAGACGCTTAGTTCAGTGTTCCAATTAATTAGCTATTTCGATATTTGTCTATTCGGATACGAGTAACGCAAATAGGTAAATCGCATCAAGGAATTTATTTGGAGCGTAACGTCAAACGCATTGATTAGTTCCAAAAACAACAACAAAAAGTGTCCACTACAGGAAGAACCCCGCGGTAGCCGCGTCAGGGGTCCGATACCCTTTGATGTAAATTTCACGACACTTGACCCAAAGTTGCGCGCTCCTGGATAATGACCAAGTTCGGCCTACGTTCGCTTTGTTCGGCAAAGTATGTGATTGTTATTTCCTTTTTAAAGACGAAATAGTACATTATTGCCTAGGCATGGAAGTAGGCAATTGCGGGCCGAGTATTGGATTAAACGGACGAGCTTGCGAGTCCGTTTAAAAATACGAAGCCCGCAATTGCTGTTCCTGCCGAGGCAAATATAGTGCTTTTCTCAAAAATCGCAAGAAAAAATTTGTGTTGGAGTCAAATCTTCATCGCTTGAACTCATTTTTTGAATTGCATACAAACAGAAACTTCATGTGAAAAAACCATCACTCCTTACCGCCTTTTTGTTTATGACAAGGAGAAACGCAATGCTTGTTTAAAAAAAAAATATAAGCTATTCCAGGCACAAATAAAAAAGTTATGTTTCGAGTAAAATTTGGATGTATAAGACATGTGCCCTCATTTTATTATGGCCCTTTTCACTTTTTAAAAAGTTACAAGGTAGATAGTAATGGAATTTGTATGCAACATTGCGGGCTTGTGTAGCGAGCACGCAATGTTTTTTTTTTTTTAAATTTGAGAACTGTCAGTAAACTATGTACTTCGCGTCTCAATATGTAGATAGGAATGTCAACATTTCCGGACATTTTTGAGAAAAGGTATTTTAAGATGCGACTTATTTTTCCGTAATGAGGAAAAATTCGCATTTTTTTACGTTTGTCTTCATTTCTTAGAATTTAAGTAAGTTATTAACTTTGGCAGGCAAGTATTTTTTTTACTTCGTTTTTAGCGGACTTCAAAAAATGAGGAGGTTTTCAATTTAACTGCCTTCAAAAAGAGGGTTTTTAATTCATCTGTATTTATGTGTTTGTTTATCTCCGCCAATTGTCAACAGTTTGTTTATGACTCATGCATGAGTAAGGTATAATTCAGGAATGGACCCATTTTAATTTCGTTAAGATCTTGCCATGGGAGCCATGCATAGTCAATGAATTCCGTAATAATCAGAACTTGGTTAAGTAAAGGCTTTTTAAACATGTGATTATATTCTTCTCAAAGTCAATTAAAGAGAATTAAATGACCTAACGGTACAAAATAAAGTGATCTAATGATATGTCTACACCTAAAACACAATAAAGTACTCTATTCCACGACAATTCAATTTTTTAACGAGCCTGTAACCATCACGTGACCATAAAGAGGTTTAAAACTCGTTTCGACCACTTTCGCAGTAACCGTATATCTCACATAAAACTACAAACGGCATAACAGCATAACTCAGGCTCGGCAGTAAACCGAGCCAAGATCGTAAAGATCCTGATTGTTGGAGTGGTAACGCTATCTAGACCTTGGCTGTTATCACTTCGCGTGTCGTCAAAGGACGGAGTATTTTTTGTTAGAGCCACGCTGTAGTTACCAATGTTTCCAGTAGGAAATAAATATTGGTGTGAAGGAATATAGCTAAGGAACTATGGCCTCGCGTTTGTTGGGGTTTTGTGTTTATAGTGTATCTACACTCACGGAAAAAAATCAAAGAACGTTGTAAGACCAGTTGTGTTTTATGGATCATAATGCAGGACTGCGAAGAGTAAGGGTGAACAAAGAGTACATTTATTTATTTATCTACACTCATATCATAAACCCTCTATGATGCGTTCAGAAACCGCAAATTATGACCAGCATAATAATCAACTCTGTTGTTAGCGCAATTTTTTTATCTGCGGCTGTAATCTTATGGATTCATAAGAACACCAATTTCAATGTTCTTATGACATTCAAATTTCGAACATCTCTGAAAAACAAAGGAATTTGATTTGACCTCTATTCTAATATCAGTTGAGATAACGTTTAGTTCGAAATGAATTGTCAATTTGCATACAAAATTGGACAAATGTCGCACGTAAGTAAGATATCGAACGATATGATAGTTGGAGCCGACTCTAGTTTGTTTCTGAATTAAAAAAAACAATGACAGCTGCCAGAAAACATTTCAATCATTTCATTACCGCCATTACCGGTTAAAATTTAATATGCGGCTCCTGAATGCATCATGGAGGCTTATGATATGTGGGTAGATAAAGTAGTGCATGTAACTGTACATAATTAGGCATTAAAACACTTTCGCCTTCGGCTCGTTTCATAAACCCACACTCGTGTTTAATGCCCTTCATTATGTACGGTCACTAAACTACTATTATTGAACCTTTATTGCACAAAAAAGTACAAATGGCGGATATAATGCCTGAGATGGATGTGTGGTGTACCAAGAATGGACAGGATAAGGAACCAATATGTAAGAGTTTAAAAGTGGCCAGTAAGAGAAATGGAAGGGAATAGATTGTCATGGTGTTGGCATGTTATGAGAAAGAATGAAAATCATGTGAAAAGAGGAGTTTCAGGCATGAATGGAGACCTAAGAAGAGATGGATGATTACATTCGTTTGAAAGCGATATAGAAAACGAGGGAGGGAGAAAGGGAGTTCGTGCTGAGGTGATGGCTGATAGGGATGTTTAAAAGAAAAAGTCATGCTGCGAGTTGGACTAGCTCATGAGGGGTTCTTAACCACCGTCAAATATTAACATCGAGCAACATAATCTTACGTCACTAAACAAAACTAAAGTCCTTTGACAAATGCCCGTACATTCATTGCTTTTATATTAATTCTTGTAAAAAGTAAAGGAGATCGCTTAAGTCCCGGGAAAGGGCATTCCTACACCGGGACTTTTTATTCCGGAATAGCGATAAATAAATGACTTCTACGCGGACAGAGTCGCGGGGAATAGCTAGTAGTTTTATTTATGTGTAAAATAGAAGGAACGTAAAATCATCGAAGTAAACTTAAGCTTTTTGGGATACATAAAAAAAACCGGTCAAGTGCGATTGCGAAATTGTATGTTTTACCGTTTTTAAACTTAGGTAAATTTGTTATGTACCCACAGAGCTTACAAAACCGCTATTATCACAACTGGACCATAATTTACCGTAACTATAAAAACAGTAGTAACTGTAGGATTTAGCGCCGCGCGCGCCGGACCGCGGCCGTTGGTAAATCATCCCGGGCTAATTTATGAGGTCTCTATAAAGAGCCAGCCTGGCCCACAGCTGCGGCCGTTTGGGTGTAACGCGGATTTTTAAGTAGGTTTAGTTGGGCTGAGGTTCATTTTTCTTTCGATTTATTTAATAATAGCTTGTGCTTGCGACTTCTTCCGCATTTCGATTATCGGAATTCCCTCGGGAACTTTCAAATTTTCTGGGATGAAAAGTAGTTTATTTCGTGACAACAGGTACTATTTTGTCCATGGCAGTATTTTGTTGCGTTTTGTTTGTTTGTCATGAATAAATGTGTTTATTTTCTTTCCTATTATGTTAATCCAGGGTATAAGCTATCAACGTTCTAAATTTCATCCAAATCCGTCCAGCCGTTGCAGCGTGAAGTAGTAACAAACTAACACACACATCCACCCACCCACACACAACAAACTTTTTATAATATTAGTTAGAAAACCCGCCCTCGCTTCGCTTCGGTTTATGTGAGTTTTCTGTAACACCCGTACATAAGCCAGAATTTATCATACACAACATTCACCTTCCGTGAATAAATATCTAACTGATCATGAAAACCGCAAGAAAATTCGTTTAGTTCTTTTGTGATCATCGCCAACTTACAGACAGATAGATGCGGCGGCAGCTTTGTGTTATAATATGTCGCACTGTTAGATCAAAACAGTTGTAACTCAAAATACAACTGTATTTAAAATGAACTTAAATACAACTTCAATTAACTTAAAACAAAACTAACAAGGATTTTGAGATAATACTGTTTCGATCTAGCAGTGCGATGTATGAAGATATTAGAGTGGAATGCGCTTCCAGCGTATGTACTCGTCGTCTGTAGGGCAAACAATCTGAACCTATTTAGCTTGGGTGAATAGCCATCTTCTGGGTGAGCTCGCTTCATCGATGACAAAATCGTCAAAAGGGCAAGAGTTAGTCAAGAGCAAACTTATTATCGATAAAAAAAAATACAAAGTTTTGGCTATCTTCTGGGTCTTGATTTTACGTGGTCTTAGAATAGGGTATTTGCCATTTTTTTATTAGTATTTAAATTGAATCTTTTTTACCTTCCGAATAGTCTAGTATAAATAGTTTTTTAATATTTTTAAAAATAAGAAAGATATAAATGTTTAAAACTTGCTTGTAGACAGAGAGGAAAATACAGTAATATGACGTCATATTACTCAACCGCCATATGAATTACACGCAAAACATCGTTTCGTGAGAAAGGGATAGACAAAAAACTTTAAAGGGCTATAACTTTTTTATTTTATTACCAATTTCAAATTTGATTTTGAATTATTATATCATACTACGTATATTGATATATTATCCAAATTAATATATGAAATTTAATATCAGGCAAATACCCTATTTCTTGCTTCTGTATTGTATTGTTGACGTTACATCTTTTTTTCAAGAGAGTAAGAACTACAAGCGTCAAAATGAAAAAACCGGTCAAGTGCGGGTCGGACTCGCGCACCGAGGGTTCCGTATTTAAGATAATATGCTTGGTAACCTTATTATCTATGCAATAAGGTCCATTTTGACTAGTCTACATTTTAATACAGCTTTTCAAAGTTTTTTCTTTATTTCTCAAAAACTGTTAATAATGAGCATTTCATTTTATTTTCCCATAAAACATAAAAAATAATTATCTATAGGTACAGTCAACCGCATAAATAAGTGATCATTTATGTACCTTGTCGCTTTCAATCGTTTCACAATTTTGTATGACATTTCAAACACGATGTTAAAGTGACAAGGTACATAAATGATCACTTATTTATGTTGTTGACTGTACGTCAGGATTTTTTCAGATTTTTTGATTAATAAACTTCGGAGATAACGGGGGGGGGGGGGGGCGGTCATTTTTCGTACATTTTTGACTATAAATCAAAAAGTGCATCACAGAAAATAGTTTTGAAAGAAAGAAAGAAAAATGCTTTATTGCCCAAACAGCTTTACAGATAGTGTTCTTAACTACAAACGTTATGCTCTAGACGGTTAGCTGCGGCAAAAGGGTCAGACTAAAGCGTGAGCTGGCTCCTGCTGATGCAGAAGACGCTGGTTTTCAGTTTGACCCTTTTGTTGTGCTTCACTGTTTCAACTGTTTTTTTTTAAACAAAACGTTTTGAAATGTGCAGATCAAGTCTTTTCATATGACACTCCATTTGCAATCAAACCACTTTCATTTTTAAACCCCCATTCTAGACCCCTTTTCAATTATTTATTAAATAATTTTCATTTTTTTTTTACTAAAAGCATGTTGTATAACTAACCAAATTTCAAGTTGATAGCATTTGTAGTTGCTGAGAAAACCTGCTGTGACATACAGACAGACAGACAACGAAGTCCCACCATAAGGATTCCCTTTTTACCATTTTGGTACGGAACCGTAAAAAGACGAGGAAGACCCTAATTTGACGTAATAATAGACAAACTTTTCTTACATAATAATGAAATAATAATACTAGATTCTTAACCGTTAAATTAAATTTGCTTTGTCTATCAAACTGCGCATACGTCCTTTCTATTTAGAAGAGCAAAATTGCACCAGAGATTTTTAGGCTGCGCGAGAGCTAGAGAGTTATTTGCATCAAGTTATTTTAATGTAACTCGGGCCTACGGGACTACGGGACTTTAATGTAACTAGATATGATGATTAACGCTAAAGAAATAAATTATCGAATCTATCAAAACTTAAGAAAAGCAAAAAAAACGAGCAAATAGGTTTAAAAACTACGCTGATTCGTAATGATTCTAATAATGTAAGATATCACTGAAAAACTTATGAAATAAAACATGAAATTAATGATTTTTCGTGACATGGACATAAGGGAAAATTGCAAAAATTCAGACTAAAAATAAATGTTTTAAAAAACAAAAAACCGAATTCAAAAACGCAAAAAATAACTTTTAAAATGGTAGGTACCTATAGGTCAGTCCTATTGAAGTCGGCTTTTGGGTAAAATATTGTGAGTCGTCGACGTTTTTTTGTTTTTTAAAACATTTATTTTATTTTATACTTTTTAATGATCATAATACTTAAGCTGTTTTGTAGTTCCACTTCTTAGTTCATATGAAATTATAAGACATTTTAAGCTCGCTGCAAGCAACGCCGCGGCAAAGTCATAGTCATATTTAAACAATTAAATTCTCTTCGTTACAATTGCTCAACTATCTTAATCGAGATAATCTTATCGCCACCCTTTAAATAGGTACTGTTTAGGAGTTCCGGTAGCCATTTGTGGTCTTCATCATCAGTTGCACTTCACCAAATGATACTTTCTGAATTCATATGCTGGACTTGTTACTAAAAAAAATACTAAAATCGCTGTATGTATGCCTAAAATAATTGAGGAGTTCCCTCAATCGCTCACAGATCCCCTCATCAGATTCAGATTTGGTGACAATGGGACCACCTAGGAAGCATACACTATCAAACCAAAAAATAATTTTTAAAATCGCACAACTCCGTAAAAAGTTATGCGTGGTCATACCTAAAATACATACGGGTCAACCTGAGAACCTCCTTTTATAAGTCGGTTAAAATACTAAAACCTTCTCCTAAGTGTAACAAATACTTTTCTGAAAACCGCATCAAAATCGGTTCAGCTAAACGCGAGATAATCGCGGACAAACATACATACATACATACATACAGGTCAAACTGAGAACCTCCTTTTTTTTTGAAGTCGGTTAAAAAAGATCATCTCCGAAACTAGTAAAAATCGTGTAACATTCATGGGGAAATCGATAGTTTTTTAGCTGCTCTATCAGCCCTAGACGGGTTAACGTTGAGTTTTGGGACACCCTGTATAGTTAAGGGTCACTGGCCAGTTGAATTTTTAATCATTTTTATTGCTCATAACATCAAATTATTGCAATCTTAGTACAGACAACATAAATAAGTAACGACCACTACAATGTGGTTTGATGCGTTATTTTACGTCTTTTTTACTGTCACTTATTATACTATTTTTATGTTCAAGAATGAAGTATCGTTTTATAATGCTTATCATTTTATCGAGGCAACTGCATCTGACTAGACCAGTCGGTAGGGACCCTGCCTGCGAAACTAACGGTGTCGAGTTCAATTCACAGTACGCGTTTTGTCTAATAAGATTGGAACATTACTCATTTTTCATTTACAAAAGTGTATTATGAATTTAAACCAGAGCAGACTGGAAAAGGGGCGGGAAAGACTGGAGGATGTGGGACTGAAAATCAGCAGATCGAAAACTGAACATCTGTTTTGCAACTTTGGTGGTCCATCCGGTTTTTCCCACATAGCCTTAAATGGCAAACATTTGCCAGTCTGTTCTGAAAATGAAAATGAAAATCTTTATTCAGTAAGTAGGCCCTGTAGGCACTTTTACATGTCCGAGTCTACCAGCGCTTCGCAAGAGGAGACCACTGCTGAGAAGAAGCGCCGCAAGAAACTCAGCAGTCAGTCTTTTTTTTTAATAAATCCCTTATTACAAACATAAACAAACAAAAAAATAAATAGTTACCTATATTAAATAATGGTAAAAAAATAAAATTTCACAGGGATTACAGGTCCCAGAGTAAATCGTATACCTTAATTAAAGTCTTAGAGATGTATAAAGTAAAGCATGTTAAAATTTAAATTTGTGAAGATGTAAAAAGTCTTCACCTTCAAAAATTATAAATATGATTATTGATTATGGAGATGTAAACAGTCTTCATATGTCAAATTAAAAATAACAATAAAAAGGAAATGTTATGTCTCCAAATGTCAAATTGAAAATAAATATACAAAAGAGGTGTTCTTTACAGTCTCCAGGGTCAATAATTATTCTATCTGACTTTCCGTATCTCGGTTCACTGATCCAACATGACGGGGACATTGACAGGGACGTCAGGAACAGAATAAATGCAGGGTGGATGAAATGGCGACAGGTCTCAGGGGCCACATGTGATCCGCAAATGCCTCTCAAGCTTAAGGGCGAGGATGAGAAAAGAGTGCATGTGGCGGAGATGTGGATGTTATGATGGATGTGTGGCGTTACTAGAATGGATAAAATGTGTGGAATAAGGGCAGGAGGATGATGATGAAAAGTGTATTACGATTTCTTAAGAGTAAAACAATAAAAGGCCGTCGTAAAAACAAACAAATAAAAATCTTTATGGTCCAGTGTCTGGACTCCAGACCTTATTTCACAACTCATTATGAATTTAAATCATTGAAACAAAACAAAATAAAACAAACGCGGTAAAACCTCCCGGAGAGTTCGTGTCTGTCGGCCGCAGACGCACAGTGGTCCGCCGCGGGGCACAACAGCGGCATCGATGTCAATAATCCCGGTGGTTCCGTTTGGACAAAATTCAAATCTATAAAACCGTTAAAATTTCATGTCTGTGATGGACGATGGTAAATATTTTGGTTTTAGAGGTTGGGCGAGCACGGTGCATTTATTCAATGATTTTGGTGGGTTAATCAGCGCAAGTGGATTTGTGGTTGCTAATTAAGTGTTATTGTTAGTGAATTTAACGTGATTGGCTTACAGTTTATATTTTCGCTGACGTGTAAATGCAATTCACTGTAACTCGAGATACGGTGTTTTGATTTAATAACGTTTTCTCGACTCCTTTTCTATATATTCACTATAGTTGAATTTATTTTACTTTACCAAGAGAAAGCCGATAAAACACTTTAAAAAATGATTGAAATTGGTATGTCCAAAGATTTGAATATTTCACAAAATAAATACGACATACGAGTAAAGCAAAATTTTCAACTCTACATTGATTACAAACTCTGAAACAAACTTCTCCTCGATGCGAAAGCACAGTCTAGTTAAAACTTAAACGAAAGTTCGTCTTGGTCTCTGTAAGACATACACAGCACCAACTCCCATTTCCTTAATAGCCATTAGCTGGTTATTGCTATCAGACTTGCACTCGTATCTAACAGTATATTTGTCACTCGTGTTTCGCGGCAAGTTTGTTTAAATTATTTGCTCCTATATTTAGTTACAGTACAAACTATATTTACTCCAATAAGCCGCTAACTTCGGGCATCGTTCCACAAAATGCTGGCAACATTGTTACTAAGAATGGCAATGTCTCGTCACTGTGCCAAGTAAAGGCTGTTTGATCATGAATCTCACCGATCACGCGCCTAGAAATGTAAAAAAAAAAACGAAAAAACGTTGGTCTCTTTTTATAGTGCTTATTAAATATATCTGTCAATTTTTTTAAATGATATTAGTTCTGAAATATTACCTACTATTTATTATATTGGTTATCTAAAGCCGAGGTCAAGTAGATATTAAACTTTACTACTTATATTATTTTATAGCTCACATTGCCAAAAGCAATTTTGTTCTTAACAACGATACAAGGTTAGTTTGAAATACAATTGATTGAATCTAACAGAAATACGATAAAGTCTCGAGTCGATTGTTATGAATAAAGAATTTCATTTCGTTTCGTTTTGATCACATTTGAGACGTAGTATTACTCGGAATCCTTAGAGAGACCGAGTATATACGAATGTGGGTCGAAATACTAAATGAATCAAACAATATTCTATTGAATAGAGAATTATGTTTAGTTATGTTCAACAAAATTTAATATTTATTTTAGTGCCCATTTAGCAATTGTATTCGACATAATATTTACAAAATTCAACATTAATACAATTAAAAATTAAAACTGAACGTATTTAAATTAAAATTAAACTAAACTACTCAAAATATTAAAGATATAAATATTAATCACCTCTATAAAAAGAACACCCCCTCTAGCAGGTCCGCTCGCGGCATGGTCCCCATGACACTGGCTGCATTACCTCTCTGGATAGCTAGCCCAATCCTTTGGGAGAGGTAAGCACCAGCTCTAGGATCTCCGGAGGAGTCTATGAGCCGGGATGACATTGACAGGGCCTTAATAAAGCTTATTTTAGCAAAAAGAATGATGAGAAAATAACGAATAAAAGCACGTTTTAAAAACCCCACTACATTTTTTGACATGTTGTCGTCTATATACTCGTACAGAGGAGGCCACAAAATGAGGGACACTTGCGTTTTTCCCATATAATTGCTAACAAGTATGACTTCAAAGTAATCGAAAAGTTTTTAAAGAATTTTATTTATATTTACACTTTATCGTTGCCTATTAAAATAAGGTTTAAATCTATGTACAAATTATGTGTGTTGAAAACGAATCTTACATTTTATAGGTATTTGAAAAAGTTGTACAACTTTGTAAGGAAGCGTCAGCACTTAGTTTTTAAATCCCTATAAAATATACGGTTCGTTTTTAACAGTAGTTCACTGTACATCACTTTAAACCTTAGTTGACGAGCTAAAGTAAATTATAATTATTAACAAAATTGGTAAGAACTTTTTATTTAGTGGTCAAAATTGAAAAGTGATATTTGTAGGTGTCCCTAATTATATGACTACCACTATATATGTATTATGTTTATCGTAAAAAAATAACGCCGCCCCTGACATTAACTTTCATTAAAATATTATTGGCTATGTCACTTCCACAACCAAAAATGTCGAAGGCAATATAGCTTTGCCGAGTAGACTAGTGCCTTCGCTAGTGTTCATGCAGCTGCTTTAATACTTGCAGCTACTCGGGGCAACTCCGCAAGCAAGTGCAATTTGTCGCGAAGGCTGCACGTAATCATGTTCCTATTAGCTTCAAGGAGAGATTTTAATAAGCGCTCTTGAAATAAAGCCTTTCAGTGTTTACAAGTAACTTAGTAGTTATTTGTTGTGCTTTGCTTTTGCGGTTTTCTTAAGTTTAAGTGCGGAAGCGTCGAGTTGAAAGAAAAAAAACCGTTTTGTGGTAGTGTCTGTAAGTCGGGTGGGGCTATTTCAACCGAGGAGTAATTTATACTTATTGTACTAATTTAAACGGTTTAGTTCGAATTGTACCCGACTTAAAAGGATATTCTTTTCAAAATTATAGCGGATAATTTTTAACCAACCTCAATCTTTTAACCTGTGACTTGTGACCTGATGTTCTTTCCTACGTATTGACGTATTTTCTGCCGGCAAATCTTATTGTGTTTTTGTGTATTTTCGTGTGAAACGAATATTTATCCGTCGTTATTGCGTTATGCGTATATTGGAAAGCTTTTAGGTTAGGAAATGTTTCACCAAAATGCTTTATTAAAATGTTTGTTTGTTTAGGATGCGAGTTATTCCCGGATTCTTTTGAGTACGATTTAATGATGTTCATATGAATGGTGTGTTGTATGATACGGTTGACGTTGAGAGAATTCAAGAAACATGAATATTTGTATTTTAAACTAAAATTAAACCGGCCCTAAACCCTATAAATATTTGCTCCATTTGAAGATAATTATGGGTAGATCGTTGATGTTATTTCATTATATTTATTTTCCTGAAAATTAACTTATTCTGTTGATGTTTTACTAAGTTAGACATAGCCTATGAATGTTTATAATAAAAGCTGTAATTTATTTATTGAGGCTTAAATATAGACGGTCATGTTGAAAAGGTTGTGTTATTGTTGTGACGAGAAAATTGATCCTCGTTAATTGTACATTAACAATTGGTTATGTATTAATAAATAAACGATATATAAAAATATTCGAAAACAGACTAAAACTGCGTTACTTAAATAACATAATTTAAAAAAAACCCCTGCTGCATGGTCCCCATAACTGTGATAAACTTAAGAAACAAACAGCAGTTTTCGCCAAGAAACTAGCGTGCACAGAAAGAGAGCAAATAAAAAGATGCCACGTACAGTTTCAGCCATAAATGAAAGTGTTAAAAGAAAGTCGTAGCGCAGGCGTCATGTTTTAAGCTACATGGGAATGCAATGGAAGAAGACCTTTTGTACTGGGGTTAACACCGGCGGTAAAAACGGCGGTTGGTCGAACGAACGAGCGAAAGCGCGCCGCTGCGAGCGAACAAAACATATTTTAGCGCGTGCATTCACAATTAGGCAGCCTTATACGCTCGAGAAGCCATGCTGCCTAATTGAATACACAGGGCTTAAATGTGTTTTGTTCGCTCTGACGGGGCCACTTAAACTCGCCGCTTGGACATTCACTCGTTCGTCCGCCCGTTCGGCGGTGTTGAGAGAACCACACCCCAGAAATAAGTTGCAATGACGTGTGGCAAGTCCCTAGCCCGGTAAGAAACCACGTGCAAAGCGAAGGCACTATGGCCCAGACCTTTTCAAAATAATGTGCTCAGAAGCGATGGGTCGAAAATAGTCGAAATATTGTACGTTATGATTTGTACTTGTATTGAATTATGGTAAAACATATCATATCATAATTTCGAGCATCTATAAAGAACATACAATGATCAAATTTTCGATGTACTGAATTAAGGCCAAATTAAAAGCACCCGAAACTGAGGTACTTGCATGAAGTGGGTGATGAATATAGAAAGAAGTAGGTACAAGAGGATTTTTGGACCAGTGCACCTGGCCTTCCGTAGTCTCTGCCTTCCCCATTAAAAGATAGACGTAAAGGGATAGTTATCATGAATGGTTCGTGTATTGTTTGTAAAACAGATGATACACTATTAAATTGTGGTATTTAAAAAGGCTTTGTTATAGCTCTCATATAATTCCTTAAACTTTTTTATGTCTGGTGCGTGCGTGCCTGTTATTGGGCCATAAACCTTGACTGTTACTCTCTGTGCCTGTATGTATAGATGTTAATTTTAATATTTACGAGTAGGTATATACAGTTGGTAGGTACGTCAATTAAAATGATTGAAGCAAACTCTTCATGACAAAGTAAACGTGCATGTTACATATAATGCTTATTTATGTTTTTTTTTACTTTATTGTTTTAATGTAAAGGTATATTTAGTATATGTATATAAAGGTATAGTTAAATATATATTTTTAGGGATAAAAAAGTGAAGCTGGTCAAAAAAACGAGAACGGGCTTAATTACATCTCTTATCTCTAATTGCATCTTTACCTAAATTGTTAAAGGGTGTACTTTGTGTTGCAGTGATTTTTTGACGGATAAATAAATAAAATAAATGAATAAAAATTTCAAGGACAACACACGCATATTGCCTTACTCCAAATCTAAGCTCTAGGCTTGTACTATAATTAGTACTAGGCAACGAAAAAAATAAATATAAAAACTCACAAACAAATAATTGCACTATTTTTTTTTTCATTTATTTCCTCTAGTAAAGTACACTTTTTTTATAAAACACTCTTACACACACTTTGTAGGCGAATTTTAAACATTCTTATTATATCTACTGTGTACCTACATCAATTAATTAAAATAATATGTGTTAATCTAGTAATCCATGCTTAGTTAGTCTAATTACACAAATGTTTGCCTGTATCAGAAATCGAACCTCGAACCGGTAGCTTCATACGCAGAGTTACTACCAACTCGATTAAACTCGTTAACGGACTCCAAAGATCAAGGTATTCCCTGGTTGATGAAGGACAAAGTTCCGTCCATTCACAACCGCACGTTGATTCCGTAAATCAAGGGAAATGGCATCGGAGGAGAATTTACGAGCGGTTTAGAACTGGCTTTGTTGTAGTCCGTGGCGTGCATCGGGAAGGATTATTAATTATTACATCATTTCTGACAAGGGTTATTTCGTACCAAGGATTCTCGTAATAAACTACAGTTTATAAACTATATTAAAGCGGAAAAAATCGTCGGTCTTACGTAAGATTCAATTCTCCTCTGGCTATGCGGGCCGATGCAGGCGCATTACCACTTATGCCACCAAGACCCTACTTAGATCCACGGATTTTTTTATCACTTTAATATAGTTTATAATTAAGTACAGACGTTCCTGTTAAAATTAAAAAACTACAGTTTGTTAAAAGGTGTTTCTGGCTATATTTTACTGTGTTAATATCATTCGCACTTATTAATTAAATTATACTTTTTGTGTTTGATCTAAGTAGCACAATTTTAGTACTCATTTTATGAAAAAATATAGAAACACTCTCAAAACTACGCTTATGTAGAAGTTTGCACAAGCCATCATAATCCCCCAGATTACACTGAGCTTGAATGTTGTAATAACAACCGAAGTACCGCCGTTGTGCAAAATATCTCCAACAGAGTAACAAACACACAAAATTCTCATCCGACGCGGGCTACTAATTCTTGTCCAAATACGCCGCAAATTGTCAAAGCGCATAGTGGTGTTTTATTGCTCCTCTGTGCGGAAAGCGCCCACTGTGCACTTTAGCGCCGACCGCGCACACTGGGCAAAATAACCGAGTTTTATCTCCACCCGCGTATACGTTGGAAGTCATTTTTACTCTCAGTTTTGCATATTGTGAGAGAGTAGATACTTCTGCCGTTTTTGCATGTCCTGACCAGATTTTTCCCGAAAAATATCAAAGTTTTATGACCTCGGATATGCATAAAGAATATTGTTACAAACGGCCAGTAAAATTTCAAATTTACCTCTTATAAAACATGTTATATTATGTACTGCAATTTCAAGTCGATGACGGCATACAAAATACGTGTAGTTTAAAGCTATTTTAAAGTTGCAACTATTTCCATATTTTGCGCCCGGCGCGAGCTATTTGCGGCAAGTTTTTCTGGTACAGGCTAACTTTGTCCAATATCGCACCGAACCACTGTGCGACGATATTGCGGTACATTTGCAGACACCAATAAAACCTTGATTGAAATATTGTCTTGCCAAGAAACTCGCAAAGAAGCGCATTCGAGTCCCACTCAGTTACATTTTATGTTTTTTGAAGATTTTATATTTTGCAACGCCGGAAATATTTTGCCACCACTTTGTAACTTTATTCGTGATACTAACCAGGAGCCTTTACTACAATCTACCCGTCCGTAATACTTTCAAGAGCTTACTTGTATCAGATTACATTCGCGAGATTTTCTTTGCAAAATCAAATATCCGTTGACGTTGACGTCATACGCTCTAGTTATAAAATATTTTTTAGTTATAAATTAAACACTAATGTGATAATATTTCAATACATCTAACAAAACAAAATCAAAAATAAGTTTATTGTAATAAGTCTCTAAGATCGCTGCGCAGTGGAAATATACCTTTTATAAGAAATGTTAGTAATCTTTAATAGGTACATTTCAGTTGCACAAAAGAGCATTAACTAAAAACATTAAAATAAAATCACGCTTCAGTTTTATTCCGCGGCGTACACCCACAGTTATAACACGATTTTTTAATACACCTACAAATAATAAAAACAAACCACTGTATATGTAAATTTATAGCACAGTAACCGGTTTTCATCGCTCTTGAATCTACTAAACCAACATCTGATGAACCTTAACAAAGTCTCACTCAACTAATTGTACAACAAAACGAATCTTCGATCTCTTTAATCTTTAGCACCAAGTTCTTGCCTCTCAAAATATTTGACTTGTTCGAACTTTAGTTCGCTCACTCATTGCTTAATTTGCCTTCAAATCTGTTTTGTTCATAAATACATCGCGCATTTGGTAACTTTTCGCTGATCTTCATCTGTATTTGGACATCAATTCTCATTATCTGAGTTTATCTGGATTTGAATTGTAAATTGGGGCAGAGGGCGCCACTCGCGACTGACAAATTGTGAAATAACAATATATCGCAGTCCTTTGTTCTCGATTTATTGGGAAGGACGCTCGGCTTTGGCTCGGCGAGCTCGGGTCGAGTGATTCAATTTAATAGGCGCGGCTAAGTTTTGATAATAATAGAGATTAACCAGGGTGATGAATGACAGCCGACGTTGTGACGTTACTGTGTGTTTTATTCCGAAGTCTGCGTAAATTGAGGGGAAGAATATCGAAAAGGAGGATGTAGTATATTTTTTAATTTTATTGTTGTTAATTTTAAAGTAGTTTTAAGTCTTTGATTTTGTATAGCATTGTGAAGGTTAACGAGCACACAGGCCACAAATGAGTTAGTATTTATTTATGTTTTTAATGATTAAACATTTTTATTTATATTTTTTAATGTTCAGCGCATGATTAAGAACTAAATTAAATAAAAATGTATATGTCAGAATTAGTATTTATTTATGTTTTTAGTGATTGAACATTTTTATTAATATTTTTTTATGTCCGGCGCATGATTTAGAACTGATGTAAATCAATATATATATATACGGCGGATAATAAAATGAACATATCAAATAACAAAAAGGAGATTTTTTTACAGCTGAAATGGCCTTCGCTTAGCTCTAAACTTTATGTTTTAAACTACCCATAATCTGCAGTGTTCGCATTGTTGTGTTCCGGTGTGGCATAAATTACTAGCATAGAGGCATTCCATCTTAGTCCTCAGGGTTGGCGAAGAATTTGCAGTCTTAAGTTTGTAGTCTTGAGAGTGCAAAATATCTATATGGATCTCAGATCCCACACAACACGCCGACGACAACGCGGGACGGCGGGGCGTTGGGACGACGCGGTATCCTAGTCGGTAGTGACCCTGCCTATGAAGCTTGGTACTAGGCAACGATAAATTTACTTATATAGATAAATACATACTTAAATATATGGAAAACACCCAAGACTCAGGAACAAATACTAGCGCTCATCACACAAATATTTGCCCATACCGGGGATCGAACCCGGGACGACTTATTGTTGCCTAGTACCCATAGTACAAGCCTCGAGCTTAGTTTGGGACTAGGTCAATTTGTGTGCGATTGTCCCCCGATATTTATTTATTTATTTATTCCATCTTAGTCCTCAGGGTTGGCGAAGAATTTGCAATCTTAAGTTTGTAGTCTTGAGAGTGCAAAATGTCTATATGGATCTCAGATCCCACATAACAAAAATATACAATAAATGTTTTTGATAAATATTGTGAGTTTGTGACGCTAACTTTAACGTATTATTTAGCTATTTGCCTACGCCTACGATTTAAAATAAATTACTGTAATACAACTTTATTAACATTTTACGTAATACGCCTGCTACCATCTTAATGTCGATGTATGTCGTCAACTATCAATCGAGAATTTTCGAGGACGCCACATCTCGGGAACCAATGCTCGGCTCCTGTTGGGAATCCATTACCCGTTAATGAGCTGAGCGCCGAAACAGCGCGATTTGAGTAGAATCAATACGACTATAGCGCGGCGAGTGCTCGAGCATCGCACCCGAGCATTAGAGGAAATGCTCGAGTCGACGGTTGCGCTGACGTGAGCTCTCTCGCTAAGGTTGTGAATTAATTTGGGTTTCCTGAAAAGTGTAAGCAGATCATGTTAGCCAAGAGTTGATTAATAACGTTAAGTACCAACTTCACCAAACGATGTTAAATATAATCAATGTTAGTCGACTATTAGTTTATAAATTTTGACAGCTCACACGCAGCGCGCACGCGAGCACACGCTCTAATCGTCTGTTATGTGGTTAACATCGTTTGATGAAATTGGTACTTAACATGACGAAATAAGTGTTGCCGAATCGGTGCAGATTATACATTTCGTCACTTGTAGTTGAATTTTTTGCGTGTTTTTGTTACTAGGTAGGTTGCAGAAAATTGAAAGAAGTTTGGAATTACTCGCAAAAATTACTGAATATTGAGATCACCAAGAATGATCTCTTCTAAATAAACAAAAATATCGAGAATTTCTCGTAATAAACTTTCACAATTTGAGAAGTTTCTCATCGTAACAATTTTCTAAAAAGAAGTAAAAAAACAACAATGGTACAACAATTTACAACGATAAAAATTATTGCTGTGACTCGTTAGAGCACCTTCTAATAAAACTCGCTAGAACTGTCGTCATTTAACTAATGGTAATTGCTCCAATTCTATCCCAATTCGAGGCCCTTCCAGCTCTTTCCAGCCAATTCAGCGATTGTATTCCTTCAGGAATAAAAAGTTACAGCGCTGTCTCACGGGGGCGGCGCTGAATTTCAATCGCAAACGTTAATCTCCTCTAATCGACTTTCTCCAATAAATGCCAGGGACTGGGGACTAGTATTTTTTCCCTAATTACGAAAGTTGGTGTTTAGAGGTCTCGGGACGAATTTTCAGATTTATCGGATTCGGGTCAATGAGTTGGCTGGAGTAGCTGTTGTTTATTGATTCTCAAGTCTGAGCGAGTTGTTGGTTGGTAAATTAAGTTTTTAATTATACCCTTTTATTGGGAAAATTAAAAAAAATATCTGTCTGTGGTATGCTAGACCAGCTGAGTAAGTCTGTCTAATCTGCATAATGTTGGCTGTAAAAAACATTTATGACTGCAATAGAGACACTATTTAAAAAAATAGTGTCTCCATTGCAGTCATAAATGTTATGTTATGTTTCATATTATCGCGTTATAAAAATAACGCGATAATATGCCTACTGTGCGATGCATCTGAGCACTTACATAAATTAATTATTTTGTTTTTGGCTAAACTTAATGGTCAGTGCCGGCGACATGCTAGTGTTTTAAAATTACACAGTATGTGTACCTAGATGATTGAATATTTGTTTACTTGAATTCAAAAGATTTAAAGTGTTTTGAAGACAAGAAAATTGCTATTAATAGTTAGGTAGTAGTTAAGTAACACTTTAAATCTTTTGAATTCAAGTAAACAATTATTCAATCATCTAGGTACACATACTGTGTAATTTTAAAACACTAGCACGTCGCCGGCACTCACCATATAAGTTTAGCCAAAAACAAAATAATTAATTAATGTAAGTGCTCAGATGCATCGCACTATGGTCTAGGTGCTGTTTTAGTACAAAGTCGTAAAGCTCACAAATTTACCATAAGGATTTTAGACAAAGTTCGAACAGTATCAAAACACAATTACGCTCTCAAAAAGTCCCCAGCACTGCCTGCACTGTTGCGAAACAACTCGTCTGAATGAGGGCATGAATTTCCCACCAGCAATTTTCCGAGCTGAATATTTTAACTCATATCTGGGGGTAAAATTTTATCTGCTGCTCTTTGGGGGGAATTGAACCGTTTCTGTGTGTGTGATTGAAATCATTGAAATTATTCTCGTATAAATACTTGGTATGTAGTATTTATTTTGATTTTGATGGAAAAAATTATGTTCTAGATTAGATTCATCATCTATCTTAACTAATTTCAGATATTTAAATTTAAAAAGTATTTCAAAACTTATTTTATGCGACTGATTTTTGTAATACCTATAGGGTGTTACAGATTTAATAATATCATATTATAAGTATCATCATCATCATTGGACTATAATATTTTTGTGAGATCTGAGAGATATTAGAAACTACTTTCTTCGGTGGCTGTACAAACCAATACCAGACTGTCAAAGTTGGTCGCCATCTTGTGTCGTAATGATACGACAGATGGCTTGGTGTCGCAACTGTGCCGTCTAGCTCTCTTGTTAGCTAAGTGTTGCTCTAGGCTCCATCATGGAGCTCCTAGTCTTCTCTGACATAGGTCAGCCTCCGGTTTCTATCTTGCTTCTTTGTGAACTTCTCCCATTCACCATGCACAATGTTAAAGTGTAGTGTTCAATTAATTTCATTATTTTTTGGACATCTACTAAATTAACATATTTAGCGTTTGTGACCGGCCTGGTGTGTTTTATTATGGTATGGTACAGAAGTACAGGTAAATTATTTAATACTGGCCACGAAATGCAACTCCTCCGAATACACAAAAACAGGAAATTACATTTTTTTTTGTGTTTTTTAGACTAGTGGAAACCTTAAAAAGTGTAGTTTTATGACAACCACAGTTACTTAAGGTGGGTGCACATTAGTGACATCTGATCGTAACTTGGTTCCGTGACCGTGTCTAGAGCGCGTCAGTACCGGTTATGTGGACGGTATTTGTCATGTTACGTTACGACGTACTGTCGCGATGTGACCCATATCCCAAACTCATTATTCACACTGTCCACATGTACCGTAACAAGTCCTGAAGATTTATCACGCAGTCCGATCCGATCAAGCCCTATGATCTGGACCTACCTTTACATTTCATATCAACGACGATGCGCTGGCCTAGCTGGTAGTGACCCTGCCTACGAAGCTAGCGGTCCTGGGTTCAAATCCCGGTAAGGGTAAATATTTGTTCCTGAGTCATGGATGGTTTCTATGTATTTAAGTATATATTTCTCTGTATATGTATTTATATCGTTGTGTAGTACCCATAGTACAAGCCTAGAACTTAGTTTGGGACTTAGTCAATTAGTGTGACATTGTCCCCTGTTTTTTCTTTAATCTTCGTACAAGCTATCATTCAATCAATCAATCAATCAGTAAAAATACTATATTTCGACACTTATACATATAAATATACGCAGAAAAAGTAACTGATTAACCGTTCAGTCCTGTGCTTCGGTAAACTTAGTGGACGTATAATATAAAAAGTATAATATGCACACTACCTACCAAAACTTCAACAGTAACTGAAAATAAAGAACATTTTTTTACCAAAATCCAACAAAAAATCTTCATCAGTAATCCATTTCTTATCCTGAATTCCCAATCAAAGACGCAAGCATTTCTCAAACACAATCAAGTGCACACTGGTTCGGCGCTGACAAAACGGCGACTAATGAGGCGCGATCGAAATTCAATATCACCGCACAGTGGAGCGAAACTGGAAAAAAATTCGTTATGCTCGTGAATTTTTCTCACACGCTTGTGAACTTCGTTTGGTTTGAATTTCGCCTTGATATTGGATGTGTGTTTTATGTTTTCGATCGTCGCGATGCATTGAATTTGGGTTTATTGGGTATAATTTCCCGGGCGTATTTCTTGTGAAATTGGGTTGATTGACAGTAAATAGGAAAGTTTATTAAATGTTCCTATAATTTCATGTCACGAATGTATCTCTATAATTTGACATTATGTTTATTTACATTGCTTATCTGGTGGAATCACAACGGATCGATTAGGTCCAAACGTTTACTGATGGTGCAAAACATCAACATAAAAACTATCGTAATAATAATATTTTTAGGAGCGGGCGTCAATCCAGGTTTCGCAGCTTTCGCATGCCGAATTTTCATCCTTATCAGTTCAGGGTTAAACGCATATTTAGGTAAAAATTTAGTTTCTTACGTACTTTTACATGAATTAAATATTAGTAGAATTATTTATAATATGATTCACTGATGTCCTAGTTAAATATTACGATTTGAAAGTTAGTAACCAAATAGTTCATTACGCAGCTTAATGATGTCAATACGAGTTAACTACAGTTAATTACAAATTTACAACATAAATTCAGTCCATTTAGTGCGGATTGCCACACATTCCGATGCCAATTTAACACTTCATCACCGAATGCCAGAAACTACTCGGTATTTTATTCCTTACTCAACACGGGCAGGAAAATCGAACACTGGATCCGTTTTACGGATACATTCATAAAACCACAGTAATCTACTCGAAACTGACGTCCACCGATTTATACAAGAGAATGCAATTCGATTTCGGTTCCATATTTGAATTATCTGTTATCCGTTAGATTATCACGTAACCGATTCCAACGGAAAATGAATTTGAATTTCGAATGTGATTGTTCTAAATCGTGCCGTTGGCTAGATTGTCAGTTTTCATAGCAGATTTTGTGGATTTCATTTTATCATTTGAATTTCCAGTGGACATATTTGATGAGACAGCCGTCAAATGTTTTGAAAAGTTGCGATAAGCGTTTTTTAATTATTGCTGCTAGTCAACAGTAATTATGAAAGATTAATATAATGACACCATTTCCTATTTTGAAATATAAAGTAGCTTGAAAATAGTCAGATTACTTACTGCTACAAGTTTTTTTTTCTAATCTGAAAGTCACCAAAAAGGAGCTTCAATTGTACATAGCTACCATCTTTCTGCGGGGTGTGTATAACAAAATCTTTTAAGTTTCAATCTAGCTGCTATCCCCAAAAATAATTATAATTAAAAAGCCGAAGCCCTCCATTTCGAGGGCGATTAGTTTTTACGTCCGCCGGCTCTTATTATGTTAATTTTGTGTTTTGTTGTCTCAACCTTCCGTGAGCGTTAGCGGGCTGGCCAAGGACACGGGCTAATACTGCCAACCAAAAGAAAAAGGCTGTATAAGAGTACGAAATCCATATGCGAATACTGCTTTTTGCTTTAGCTAGAAGCGTACTCATGAATACATTAAAAGCGTTTTCGTAAATTATATTTTTGTTGCCCAGCGGTTTGTTACACATTAGCGAGATTATTCTGAAATTATAAGTAAGGAAAATACCGCATTACTTTGTGGAAGTACTTTCTCTTAACTTTTGTACTACTTGTCTGTATAATCTAAGGTCTGTTCATCCTAACTTGTCTTATATAGTAAACAACTTTCTAACCTCAAACAAAATTAAGCAATCACAGACAATACATTGGCCAAGTGATGTCCAAAATGTTAACTCGGTTTACTTTATTTACGATAAAAGAGCTGTTTTAGCCAAATAAGGTTAATTTTGAGGTTAGAAAGTTGTTTACTATATAAGACAAGTTAGGATGAACAGACCTTATACAATCTATTTTAAGAAATATCGGAGTAGGGAATATTACTTGTACACAGTACGCATGCCTAAATAAAAAAGGCAAATATCGTTAGATTTATCATTTCATCTGAGAACGCAAGGTTATAATTCTAAAATTATCCTCGTAATTTCTTATCTCTTACTGTGTATTTAAAAACTTGAGCTTTTATTCGGGTGATGATGCTAAGTTGAACACAATAAGTTTAAAACTGGCAACTATTAACAAATTAAATTATTCTTTGAAATTTTTCGTTCTCTAATTTTTTTATCTTGTAAGTCTTTAAGTTTTCCACTCATTTTTATCATCCGTATTATTTCTCTGTTTCAGGTAAATACGAGCACGACGAAAACAACAATATTGGTCGAGGTTTCATCGTAAGTTACAATATTTCCCGCGATCTCATATTTTTACGAGCAATTTCTTGAAATTATAGTAATTTGCGTCTAAAAATCAACATTCTCGAAACAGTGGATAAGTTATAATTAATACCATAAATAAACGAATATTCAATATGCTTAAAAAAATAGTTTTACTTCAAATTACTACGTGTTTTTAATTTAATTACGTACTGTAAATAAGTAACACAATTCACCAGTCTTTTAACACAATGCTACACTTGCCATTTACACAAGCCCCAAAAATACAAGTGGTGTAGGTACATACAGGCTCATTCAAACTGCTCTTTCAACAAATATTAGCAGAAAACAAAAGTACAGCTCGCTGAGGCGCGGCTCAAAGGAACAAGAGTCCATATCCCGGAAACAGTAAGCGCCAAAACAATGCGTTTTGTTCCTCAGCCAAGGACCGCTCTAAAGAAACACAAATAACCAACCCATTTTACACTCTCTCCGTACAAAATAAGGTTGACATTAAATTAACTGAAGCGCGCCATCATTTTAATGGCTACTAATTAATAACAAATGTGAACAGAAAATGATTAATTGACAATTTGTTTTTGGTTACGGAATGATGGATGATAGCATGAAATATTTTTCGAATTTTCATTTTTGAAACAATTTTGTCTGCGATTTTGGTCTTTATTGAACCACTGGGCTGATAAAAGGGCAGTTTCAGGTGATTTAATCGCACAAAGGATTACACAAAATATTTAATCTGCGGTACAACAAACATATTTCAGTCGTGAAAATGTGGTGGATGGAGGGTGTGAACACTATGAATATGAAATAGCAGGTGTGAGAGATATACTAGCGAAGCGGCGGCGACGGCTAGCGGTGAAACAAATGCATAGAAACCGCCTCATCCCCGCCGCGGCCACGCATGGCGCATTCAGCATTCCCATACATCTTTTAGCTTTTGTATGTTGCCGTTGTGACTCTCTTCGTCGTCACACAACAAACAAATCGCCGTAGCGCAGTGTGGCCAGGCTGTTATAAAAAAATATACGTAAACTAATTCCAACTTGTTTAATTAAACTACTACCCATAATTATAATTAAATTGACATGCGATTGTCATTATTCATATTTGTACATGTTCTCACACGTTTGCAAACGTAGTGATTTGAAAAAATAAAAACTTACACTGCGCTCCTAACATTTTATCACAATATTTTCCTCAATAGAAAGAGATCAATGTCAACAAAACCAGGAACAACAAATATTTCTAGTTGCAAATCAAATAAACCTTCCATCCGTCAATATTATTGTTTCGAAGTAAACTTCAAAAATATCGGAACTATTTGAGAACCGGGAGAGCCGACCCCGTGAGCGATGTATTCTTGTTTTCCGTCCGGTTGTGTTCGGTTTGCGAGAATTTATTACACGCCTCGGGATCATCCCTTGTTAATGACTCCTTTGCAATCATTGATTAAAAATTAAAAGTGTATTTTTCACAGTGTCTTGATTTGGAAAGCTTCATAATTATTGTAGTAAGTTGATTACTGCCATCTTAAGTAACAGATTAAAAACCAGATCGTAATCGCGATGCTCCTAATTCGAGGAATTGGTGTTAATCAGCTCAAAAAGTGATTAGTGTGTGAAGGGGATTCAAAGAGGGTTAAGTAATGAAAATCAGAAATTTCAGATAGGAGCATCGTGCCCCCGCAAATGCTCCTATCTGAAATTGAGAATGCTGATGCAAAGGGTTTTTGCATGATCGTACCTCCGCATTATCGTATAGGTACATTACGTTGACGATTGTCTTCACCTATAATTATAAGGGCAGAGTTCACCGACAATTAAACGGACGGTTAAGTCTTAATCAGCTGTTAATCAATACATTTGACACCCGTTAAATTCGCTGATCGTCCGTTTAATTGTTGGTAAACTCGGCCCTAAGTATAATAAGGATTTTTTACGGGCAAAAGTGGGACCGAATCGGATTGTGTTCTCAGAATTAGGTTTACAGGTATTTAAAAAAGACAATCCGGATTGGCCCCACTGTGTGCTTTCGCTAAATCTGTCGAGTATTTGACATTTTTGTCGCGATATCCGTCACGAATAATTTTAACAGCATGGTTTTGAGTTTCACAAAGGTTAAAACCCGCCGAAATAATGAATTCTTCGCGGATACTAGTGAAACATGAACTCTGTCGAGATGATGCGGCGTAATTAACGGGCTTGACGATTTTCTGCCGCCAGTACGGCTAAAACAAGGGCGGGCGAGATTCCTTTATTATAACGAAAAATATAAAGGGAAGTATTTTTTTCAAGAATCAAATTTCAATATCATAGTTTTGCTGCCGCTTATACTCCTAACACTTAGGTATATCGAAACTTAATGGATAAGCTATCGCAGGGTTCCTACCACCAAGTGTGTTAGACCGAACTAACGCCAATAGAATAGAAAAATATAATGTACGTTATTTAGATTCCTTTTCTTATTCCTTAGATTCAAACGAATGTTCTTTCCTGACCTAGGTTATCTCTGCTTACTTATAGTAGGAGATCCGATTAGGAGACAATTTACACCATAAAAAAAAGCATTTGCAAAAGTATTTTATACCAAATTTAATGTGCTAAGTAATATATGGCGAATAGGTAGGCTGAAAAATTTCAGTCCAGTACATAAATCATTAAAAATTAAAAAAAATACGTTGTTTTAAAAAAATGTTATAGCTTGTTTAATAGGCAAATTACATGCAAACGTTTCCATATTCTATAGACTTCATTCTTTCGATTAGTATGTAATTTGTCTATTAAACAAGCTTTCGCAGTTATTATTTTTATATAAGTACTGGACTGAAAATTTTCAGCTTACCTATTCGCCACATATTATTTAGCGTAATAAATTTGATATAAAATACTTGTCATCGAATAAACAGCCCGGTCCAAATCTTCTCCTATTCGGATCTTAAACCATTACTACTGAGTTAGTTTTGACGACAGAACATAACAATACAAACTCTGCTGCTTGACTGAAAGGCAAGATGTTCTAAGCAATCAGAAAGGACTCTGTTCAAAGTCACTGTGTTCCTAATTTGCAGTAAAAGTATCTGAAATTAACTAACACTAACAACACGTACAAATCTTTGTCGTCTTAAAAACTCAAACTCACATCATTTATTTGACAATAACACACTGCAGCACAGCAAATATAATCAAACATATTAATCGAAAAAACTAAATACGCCCTGTGAGTAAATGCCATCCTATTTTAACTTAATATCCATAGAATTTCAGATTCACAAAGACTTTAATGCACTTTAAGGCAGCTCTGGTTGAAACCTAACTCTCTTCCCTTCTTGTTTTCCCGCTCTCATTGTTTTATTATTCTTTCTAACACCGACGAAGCAGGCATTAAGTTATAGTACATTGTTGCAGAGGATAGAAAGTACGCGATTTTTGGACGAGTCTCTAGTGTGCGAGTCCATAAATTGCACTTTCTACCGAGGCAGACATAGTGCTTTTCACAACTACTGAGAGGATATAAAATAAAAATTCATATTCAAAACTCTAATTTTCAATCATGTTAATATGACATCACCGCCAATTTTACCATAGATAACTTTTTTTAAATCTGGACCCCTATTCTCGTGGCACTCGAGATTAATAAACTAACATGCGAGATGTGTCAACTCCATATAAAATTGTATTTGTTTCGCCATAGCTCCCATGTAATTTCATCTCTAGTGGTTCGAGATTAGGGGCCCAGTTTGAATTACATTTATAAAAAAAAGCAGTGACATAGTTTTTAGTCTGTGTATCTTTTAGCGAAAATACACCTAATGTTTTACGACACAAAATGGTGTTTTCTGATTGGTCGATTTCAATTTTTCATTTTAATGAGCTATGACACAAAAATTGATTGATGGATTGTCATTGGTTCTTAAAGTTGGACAACAATGTTCTCGACCAATCAGCCAACACGCCGACAAAAACATTCTTGGTCTGTCCTTATAAGTGACGTTTTGTGACCCCAAACAAGACCATCTATGGCCATATTTCCCGGCAGTGTTGCGAAAAATCCTTTCTCTGTTTCAATATCATAAAACTGTTTTCATTACGTGATAATTCCTTAACAACTGCTTATTTTATTTACATAAATAAAAGCGTGATTCATATTTCATGTTTGTTTAGCTTCTGTAATAACTCGTATAATAGTTTATTTTACTCAGCATTATTTATAGTTCTCTAGCAAGCATAATACAGGATGTTCTATTCCGAGACTGGATGGAAATGCTCAAGATAATTATCATTAGACTATATTTCGATTGTTATCATCTGGGCCAACCGCTCCTTTATTATATCCCCCCCCCCCCCCCTTCTAACTCACTCCTCGGTGTTCCGTTTCCATTACGAGGCAGATAATTATCTCAATAATTTAATACAACTTCGGAATTATTCCAATATGGCGAATATTTTGTTACGCTTCTTCGATAATATTGTATTTTCTTTAATTGAAATTCACCTTGGTATCATGTTTTACTTTAAATTAATTTTGTTAGGGGACTCGAAAAATATATTATTTCGTAACTGTCTGCGTTTTCGGCGGCTTAAAATTGATATTGCGTTGCGTCTTTGGAATTCCTTAATTTACCAAGTTACGCTGCGTGTTCCAAATTATATTGTGCCAAATTTCATTTAAAATTTTGACTAATAAACATCTAAAAATCAATATAAAATTTAACTACGGTAGATATATTTATGATCCAAAACATATTTTAACGCTACTGTAAAATTTACAGCGTATTTATTTGTCAAAATTTCAATAAGGTTGTAATATTGTACCCGCGTTCCTGGGTTTCTTGTCCCGTTCCTCTTGACTATCTCGCGGGCGCGGTTCACATGTCGGCTGGACCGACTAACCTTAGAGACTATAATTCTTGATTCTTTGAAGCTGTACGGTGTATTGGTTTTCCATGGCTCTTGCGTACCTTTTTCCTTTGAATAATTGCTATTCTTTTTAACGATATTACTTTTGTAGCCGAAAATATTCACTTTTTGTTTATATATTTTTCATCTGACAGTGCTTGTTATTTTCGTTGTCTAGACAACGGGCAGAGATGATATCTTAGGTTTATACTGGACCATGGAGTTAAAACGATGGTAAACTTGAAACTCTGAAGATAGGGTCAAGTCGGACCCCTAGAAGCCTCTATCTTCCTCATACTAAAAGTCGACTTTGTGTGTGGCCAATTCGGGCCCTACGCTTCAAGAATCCTTCATCTACGAGGTTCCTGCTTTCCTCGGGAACCGCTACTCTCTCTGACGGGTCCCACCTCGGGCCCACCTACCTTCGTGTACCACCAGGGCCGCTGCCTCTAGCGCCCCGCATTACAGCGCCAGCGGTGTTCCTGGTCCGACGACTCCGGGACGCGAACTAAAGGAAGTCCCGGAGGAACTACCTTCCCCTTCACCACCAAATCTTTAACTTTACCCTGGTGATATTAGGGCCTTCTTTTATTTTATTTTTTAATTTATGTGTAATAATTATTTTATCTGTGTGAAGAAAGCCTTTAAGTGTTAAATAAATACCCAGACCCTGATTTACTATTGCTGTCCTTTTCTCTCTAGTCTACCTCTCTTTTTCTCTGATCTTTCATTAACGTCTGGTACCTGGTCTTCCGAATTATCGGAAGACCACGTAACACGACAAGGTCTTAAAATATTTTTCGACTTATTAAATAACGTTAAATATTTCCTAAGCAAAATTTCAAGACTGGTATTCAATATCGTCCGGTTTAATATATCATAGTGGCCCTTTGTGATACCATATTTATTGACAAACACAGCTACAGGGTGTGCTACACAAGCGCCTAAATATACAGGCCGTATAAATACGCAGGCTGTATAGTTACAGCGCGTGCCGAGCGCGCCGCGGGGAGGCTTTTGAGGTGGAATTTATGGCCACCGGAAGTCCTGTTAAGGCCGTACCAGGCTGGAATGTTTTACATTATTTTGCCATAGAGAAATCTTACTTAGGTCCTTTGTTTTAAGAGCGATGAATCGGAAAATATACTTTATGTAGATGTACATATCGAAATGGTGAACTGTTAATTGTCTTTATGTAAGAAATCTCCTTAACCTTATTTGCTTACAAATTACTGACATTGTACGGGCATTGAAAAATGGTTTGTTGGGCATTTATTGTCAGTTTTTTGTGCTATACGTAGAAACGACTACCCTTTATTTTTTTATCAAAGCAATGCAGCAAACGTAAGCACGAACTTTTTTTTTATGAGTTCTATTTGAAAAAGATTTTTCACAATATTTAATTTATACAAATCAACTTGAAGTAAATTTTAGTAATTGTGTTCCGGTTTGGGAACAACCAGTATACAAATTAACATACTTAGACGCATTTCATCTAAATCCCTGGTAATGCATTTACAGTTTAGGATTGCAGACTTGAGAAATGTTTATTAGTCTCAGATGTAACTCTACCACCAGATGCTGCGTTCTTCATGGCATAAAAAAGTCAGATCTTGTGTCACCGCCCTTACTATCGGCGTCCGATCTGTTATTTACACAGCGTGTCCCATTTTTTACGGCTCGCGTCCCGGCGCGTGCGAGGCAAGTTCTGAAGAGAATTTATCAATATCGCGATCGGGATCCGGGCTGCGGGCGATGACGCGAGGGCTAAACTTACTTTAACGGATGCCTTTTTTCTCAATCAGTTAACGTTAATTTATATTAATCACTTTCCTTTTCCCTTGAGACTTGGGTTGCGAAATCATGTAACATAGAAATACTTTCGTTGCTTAGTTGTTAAGGGTCTTCACCAACTCATTATTTATTCTAAAAAGAACAGTCAGAATTATTATTTGTCCGAAATAGGTGTTCAGTTGGATTGACCCTTGCTAAACCTGGTTAAGAATTTTTTTTTTGGCTCACTTATTCCCAGGAATCGCTATCCAACATAAATCAGTTCATTTTACGGTCGTCCTGCTCAGAGACAATGATCGGTCGGTATCTATAGGTACGTATAATAATGTTGGTATGCGAGTATACGCTCTACGTTTGGAAGCTCATTAATTATAGGTTTGTTTTGTTTACGGAAAATGAAAATGAGACCTATGTAATTTTTTTTTTTAATGTTTTTGCATAATATTATGAGGTCATCCTTCCACACAATTCTGGTTTCGGTTCTTGGAAGGACACATAGATGTGATTAAAAATGTGTTATAGTTGTTTTCTATATATATCTCATTATCTCTGTTTCCTGCCATCTTTATAGACTGCGTTAAGCATAAAATTATTCTTGCTTCCAAAATACTTATCAGCATTTATTAATAGGCAATCCCTGAAGACATTAGCGGAACGAGGTAATTACCGTATCTAAGTCGGCCATTGGCGATTCACCGGCGAGTGAGGCGGCGGGTAATGGGCTGTGTATATCACGGGGTGACGTATCTGCGCTGAGGTGGCTGTTTCAACGATAATACATTCTATGGCTCTCGTGAAAACGGGCATGGTAAAATTCTGCTTAGCTCGTAAAAAAGAGTACAAATATTTTTCCCTGTGAAAAAAAACATCCTTGTTATGAATACTCATAGAGGTAACAATAACACCGCGAAAATTTATTAATAGTTGTGTTCATTTTATGTTATATATTGATATGTATGCTAGTCTGTAAGGTATTTGTAAATATGGGCCTTGTAGTCTGAAGTAAAGTTATTCTATTCCATTCTATTCTATAACAACAAGACGAGGTAACGTTGTCTTTTTGCCCGACTGCCGAAGGAGGAGGGTAATGTGCTATCAGCCTACATATTTCTGTTTGTCTGTATGTTTGTTCCTTTGTGGCGCTCTACAAACTAAAAGCGTGGATCGATTTTGATAATGCTTATGTCAATCGATTTGTCTTAATCTTGTGAGTGTTATTGAAGATAATAATATGACAGAAATCAAAATTCAATAATGGCGGCAACCAGACGACATATTGTAAAATAGAAAAAAAAAGCCGAGGAACAATGACAAATGGGGTATCATTGGATAGGTATTTAAAAATCATAAATTTTGACTGAGTATTTAGGATTTATAACGATTTAAAGTTGGTTAGCAACAGTCGCGTATTTTAAACCTTGCTTTTTGTTAGACTGGTTTTCTTTTGTTTATTTGTATGTCGGAGGTAATCTGTGGAAATACTGAACCGTACCTAAATTATCCCTGACCAATACTGGCTGTATTTTCTTCCGTTCAACTAGGTCACTCTTGTACTATAAGAGAAATCCCGAGCATTTTTAAACCAACCCAAACAACCCCCACACAACGACACGTTGAACTCTATCAACGATTTGGTTTCAATTCGGCCAATCGTTCCGGCCCGGTTAGCTAACACCCCTAATGCCGACGGCGGTCGCTAATTTATTACCGGAATCCGGTGGCGATTCGCGACTCATTACCAGTTCGGTACAATTTATTTTAACTGACTAGATAGATATAGTAGCTATCTCAGAGTAATTGTAATTTTAAATTTCGTACCATAATTGAGAAAATATAGCGCATAATAGCTATTAAGTTTTATTTATTTATGATTTATTGAAGATTCTCACAGCTTACAACAGAGGATAGACGTAAGAGTATATGTTATTTAGACAATAGTATGAACCTTATAACCAGAACTATTAAGTTAGAACTCCTTCAGTAATGAAAAGGTGAACTACACTTTCAAGATTTAACATCAAACCGAAAGTAATGAATGAGTAGCGGGAAATGAACAATTCGCGTACGAATTTACTAGCATTCTCTAGTTTTAGTAAACACCTAGATAAATTTGTTTCCAGTTTTTAACACTTTATAAAAGATATTCCTTTTTCGATTTAAATTCGACCAGTTACTATTGCCGTTCAGATAAATTAGCATAACACGGCTAATGCTGACGGCGGTCATTAATTTACTGTCGTAATTCGTTGGTGATTCGCGGACGACCTCGCAATTACTCGATATTTATCAAAAGCGCTTTATTTAATGCGAATATTTAAGATTGCTTGCTCTTTTAAACATAATCTCCTTAAAACTTTTTTAGCTAACGTAAAGTTTTTAAAATTTAAGATCATCACTGACACTAGTCCTTCCTTGACCACGGCTGGTGTGACCAGTACATCGGATTAATACCGAGATATGTGTATACTTGCCCGTGGTTAGTAGTCATCGCGTCAAGTGATGCATAATAGCATATACGGTACATTAAACTTCCATGACCCGGATTCCTACATTCGTACTCATTACACAAAGTTCAGCTATGAAGGGATTTGAACTTTGGCAGAGTAGGACGGGTGCATTACCACTCAGACGGTACATTGTTACAGGGAATATCAATTAATTAGGCTTATAACTATTAAAAAGTAGAATATTTAAGCTTGTCTTTATTGGTATACTGAAAATTATACTTATTATAAGTATATTAACGGCTTGCTTAAGTATAGGAGGCACACTTTTAAGAATTCACTTGCTGCTAACATTCAACTCACTTCAATATGCAATGCACTTGTGTTTATGTAACTTGCCTAAGTATTTTTTTAAAGATAATCTAAACGTTACGTCACACGGTATATTTACGGTTAAAACAATTACACCAATAACATTTCACACAATATCAAAAAACCCTAGACCACTTAAAAAAAAACGTCTGTGTCAACAAAACGAGCAAAAATCTGCCGCGTTCAGCCGACTGGATTAATTTTTAATGCGTCTGTTTTTCCCGCGGTGCCAGCCCTGTGGATCAAATATTAACACGTAGGGTTGCCGCTATTTATAGTCGCGATCGATTCTGCAAGTTTAGATCAAGTTGAAGTGGGTCGCTGAATATATCAGTTCAAGATTGTTCGATACTGCTTTAGGTGACACAAATGTGTATCGAATACAATTTGTTTAATTATGTCAAAATTTTACATTTCAGTAGGTGTGTAAGCGTTTCAGTCCTTGCACTGTTGATATTGGATCCGAAACACCCTGTAATTAGATAAAACTTAATAAATTACGCAAGATATTTGTTTATCAAAGCGTTGAGTTCAAATCTTGCCAGTAATACCAAACAAGTTTCTGATAATATAATGGAGTATACAATATAAAAACATAATCCGCCAAAGAAGAAGCCGAAGAAGCGTGGGAAGACAGCCCGCGAGGTGGACTGACGATATACTACGGTCACTGAAGTTAATTAGCTACCCATCTCAAAGAAAATCTGCTTGAAGATGTCATTGTCAATAGAGATGCCAAGTCATTTGTAATTGACAGGAAACTCAACCTTATTGCTGTCGAATGTCAGATAGACTTTGGACCTGGGGTGGGTCTCAAATTAAATTTCTTGACTGTATGTGTGGCTGGGAAGGATTGGATGCAACAACAACAAGACCACTCTAAATGGGCTAGAATGGAAGAGACCTTTACTCAGCATTGGGTAGATCAAGGTTGAAGAAGATACAATATAGGTTTATCCATGAATGCAATTTCATGATTTCATTCCTTTAGAATTATAGTGACCTAAATCAACATTTCAGCTGTCGATTTCGAAACATATATTTATTAATATAGAGACCTAACTCGAAATGCAACATTTTTGAGTTAGGTCACTTTAATTTTAAAGATGCGAAATATAAAACTCATTTCATAGAACGTTTCACTTCGCCGAATTTTCATTTCATCGACAGGCATTTCCACGTGCAGGAGCTTTATTAATTTGTGGTTACAATTCTAACCTAACCTAACCTACGTAAAGAATGCTTAAGATAACCTGAAAACTTTAAGATTTCAGCAGAAATTAGCTTTCGATGAAGTGAAATTCGGTGAAATAACACATTATAATTATGAAATGTTTGTCGATATTTCAATACAATACAAGTAATATAAGATCGAGTTCGTTTTTAAAACGGTAAATAAATGTCTAAAAGACAGTCAGTTATGCGTTTAATGGAAATTGGTTCAGTACGATAATCACCCTTCGAAACTTTTAATTTTTATGTTACGTAGTTTTTAGATTAGTGTCCATGATCATCATTATCTTTGTCACGCGACTTCGATTCCGAAGATTCGGGATAAAATGTGATGGATTTAAATACTTTTTTTAAATTATTAATTGTAAAATAATATAATAGGAACAATGGTTATTTTATTATAATTAATATAGGTTTCTGTAGGAGAACGTATCGAAACTATTTCTAATGTGGTTGTCTTGCACCGTCATAGCTAAGTATACTTAATTTTATTAAAATTCTGAGCTTTTTCACTTTTTCCTGTTCAACTAATACGCATGACATTTTTATTTTATATGCATGGTTAAGTATTATTGTTAAGAGCAATATTTTAAAAAAGACTCAGTAGCGGCCTGCACACGTAAAGTTCGGACCGCGGGAAACGCCACGCGCCATTCCAATCTTCGCGCCGAACCGTACGTGTAAATGCAACTGTAATAGTAAAACCTACGGTTTGGACTGGCGCGTGGAATGGCGCGTGGCGTTTCCCGCGGTCCAAACTGTGCCGTGTAAAGGCCGCTAATGTTGAGTTTTTACAGTGGTCTCCTCTTGACAAGCGCTGGTAGATTTTTGACGTGTAAATGTTTAGTGCCCGTGCGGCCTACTTACTGAACAATTATATTTTATCTTTTTTTATATAACAATTCAGATTACAGCGATTCTCATTAATCCGTCCACGCTTACACTGATTTAGCACTTCGTTTATTTTTGATAAACAGGGTGTATTTGAAACGACTTCAATTCGTAATTGGGTACTCAACAGCAATCTCCCGATCGCCTCTTTGAACCGTTTTATTTGATCGTAAAATTATCACGTTATGAACAGGGATTTCGGTTATGTCTTTATTCTTTAATAATCCCGGAGAAATATCTATGAGTTTATTTTTGTTAGCTTTGAGATTTATACCAAGTTTTAAAGGGCCTTAAAAAGTTATGTACTTAGCGATAAAAGTTTTTAGCAATCTTCGCGCGGGTCGACGTTGAAAGAATATGTATCTGTAGGGCCCCAGGGCCCCTTTCGGTATCGCTTAAGGTCAGATAAAAACCAGATGTTACTGAGTAAGTACTTGAAATAATACGTCGTTAGAATTATGTCGTTAATTTTAGGATATTGAAAAAACCACATTTAAAGATTAAATAATTCTGTTTGTACTCCCGCTTGACTTGAGAAAGAGAGCATTTTGAAAATGCAGTCATCGAAAATACATCTTTCTTATCCTATACTACCGCCAAGCAGCATTGTTTGCTTTGCTGTGTTCCGGTGTGGGGATGAGACAACCGATGAAATTACTAGCATAGAGACATTCCATCTTAGTCCTTAATATTGTTTTTTTTTTGTATTTTTTCTGGCAGTTTTCTTTGGCTGCCCTTTATAGCGAATAGTTAATAAATCATTGTTATTACCCATGCAAACGTACTTAAAGGTTAATATATCAAATGAGACAAATAACGTTTTAGATAGTAAATAAATAAATAAATATCGGGGGACAATATCACACCAATTGACCTAGTCCCAAACTAAGCTCTAGGCTTGTACTATAGAAACTAGACAACTATATAAATACTAATGAAGAGAAATAAATTATTAAATACATTGAAAACATCCATGACTCAGGAACAAATATAATATTCGCGCTCCTCACACAAATATCTGCTCTTCTGGGATTTGAACCCAGGACCGCTAGCTTCGTAGGCAGGGTCACTACCAACTAGGCCAACGTCTCGTCGAAGATGTTTACAATGTTTATTTGTTACAAAACAAAACTCTTTTCAAACTCATACACTTAACCCTACCTTGTTTCTAGTCTAAAAATAAACCTGCACCCCAAGGCATTTTAAACTCACCCCATAATCGCGCCCTGAGGGCCGTCTAACGACTGCTATGCAAACACAAGTGTTTTATGCTAATACCCCCCTCGCCTCACCCCCTACATGTCACGTAATGAGGAAAACCTGGCGTTTCATATGACATTATTAAAGTGCGTTATGTGCGGTGCTTGCTGGCTGAGACATATTTGTTGTACGGGGATAAACAAACCGAGAGAAGATGAGCCTCATTACCGTTTTTTAAATAAAATGCGTTGGTGAATCTCTACTCATTTTTGTTACTTAGGTCTAAAATCATCAAGATAATGGTCTAATTTCACGAACTTTGACAAATTACTGGTTTTTTGCTGCCCATACATCGCATGAATAATTTTGCTGCTATAACTCAAAATTTTTAGGTTAGTTTTTTTTAAATTAATTATTATAATATCATACTCAAAAAATAACGTGTGAACTCCTTTCATGGCTTCAAAGAACATTTCAAATCAAATAAAATCAAATTCATTTATTTCATTACACATCGACATTTTCCATAGATAGGTTGGTAGCCAAGCTGAATCTGAGCTCACCCGTGGTCAGCCGCGGAGAGATTATTGGTCCATAAATTAACTACTAATTAGTATTAAAAGTGTGATACTTAGTTTTGCGGGCCAGTGTAGTTAAATAAAACTAAGCTTATTTAAAACTTTAAATGTGAAATAATATTACTTGATAAACCTATCTTAGGTAGAACTAAGGTTGCCGACATAGCCCGAAGAATACCCAAACTTAAGCGGCAGTGGGCGGGGCACATTGCTCGCAGGTCTGATGGCCGATGGGGTCAGAAGTTTCTTGAGTGGCGTCCGCGGACCGGGAGACGAGCTGTAGGTAGGCCCCCAACAAGATGGAGTGACGACTTTGTAAAGATCGCGGGAACGCGGTGGATGCGAAAAGCACGAGACCGGTCTGAGTGGAGAGCCTTGGGGGAGGCCTATGTCCAGCAGTGGACGTCTTTCGGCTGACATGATGATGATGATGAAACCTATCTTATAATTATATTTATAATTTAAATTTTAAACTTAACTTTAATACTTTTAATACTTTTTTAATTTAAATTTTATGGACGCATCCCTTACATTTTAATTAAGTAGTTAAATTTTAATTTAGGTGCCGAGGTTTTGGATTTTTTCCAAGACACCTAATTTTAACCGTAATCGCAATTACATTAATATTTTGAATATTCGTACAAACTCTATCATTTAAACGTTAATGTGGATCACTTTCACTTTTGATTAAATCATTTGAGATATATCCTTTACATCCAATATGTCGTACATTATCAAACGTATACTATAATAACTTTTTTTTAAACAGCCAACAATTTATAAATGCTTGTTTAATTCCACATTCAATTTCCCTAACCTCCTTAGCGTCTCTAAAAACGAAACACCCTGTATCCCTCATCACGCACGACCCATTCAAATCGCACGTCAAAGCATAACGACCCCTATTCACAGCAATCGTCAACTTTAAGGCGGTGAAAGCTCCACGAAAATACCTGCCCTAGTTCAGGTAATTAGGCCATTTCTAAGTTTAGAATTGTTAATTGGAAGGATTTTTGTGTTTCTTTGTAGACAAAGACTTTCAAGGGTCAGCGGCCTAGTAGGTAGGGGGTCGATTCGTGATTATACGGTACCGAGTTCGAACCCCAGCAGTCACCATGTGCCAATGAGTTTTTCTGACGTAAGTACATTACCCGATGCTCTTACGATGAAGGAAAAACATCGTGAGGAAACCTGCGCATTCGAACAGCTAGTGCCTACGAAGCTGACGGTCCCCGGTTCTATTCCCGATTAGGAAAATATTTGTGTGTTACGCTTTAGTATTTTGTTTCTGAGCCTTGAATGTTTTCTATGTATACAAGTATGTATTTCTCTAAACCGTATATTTATCGTTGTGTGACCCACGTTGTTGTGTACCCATAGTGCAAGTGATTCACTTACCTAGTAAGGGCTCTACAGGGTGATATCATTTACCTTTGTCCTGTTAAGGTAATGTCAACGTCACGATAGCTTTTATATACTTGGCCGAGTTAAAACAATACAATAACATTTGAAAGGCAATATGGATTAACCAAGTAGAAGAGACGCTTATGGCCTGTTGTTTGATCGGTAGTTAAACTAACTAATGGTCAAAAAACGTTACTAATGGTTAAAATCTCAAGGAAATGTGTCAAATTTTCCATTCCTTTTTCGAATTTTAACAATTAGTTAGTTTAACTACTGATCAAACAACAGAACCAATAGTTTTTAAATGTACAGTTTGTATTTCTTCTTGTGTTTTATGAATTTTATGATGTAAAATAAAACGTTTTTGTATTGTATTCTGTAGGTAAATACTTGTATTGTATACATGCTTGGATTGACACTTTATTCACACCATCTCATTGTATTATGTTAAAAGCGTGATCAATAGACAGTGATTGTGTGGGTCTAGCGCGTGGTACAAGGCAACAACTTAGTAGATTCCTGATACGGAATGATTCCTTGGACGTCTTTTTAGATAAAAAAGGCAAATGACAAATAACTTTACGCTCAAAGTTAATTGTAGTTGTGGGCAAAAAATCAAAATCACATTTCGTATAATTTAAGATCTTATCAGGCGACACGTAATCGAACACAAATATTTACCCTATCCCAAAATAAAAGGTACGCTTTTACTGTTGGTACGCGACTGTGACAAATAATTAAAGGTAAATAAATACTTTCTAAAATATATTTTCCTGGTAATTAAATATTTAATTTCAGGCATATATAATTATTTGTGATTTTTTATTTAGTTAAAGGGTAAAGATTGTCATTTTATTGCGTCAACCTGCTGTTTGATTTCGGTTTCACATAAAGGTTGTCTTAGGTCAACCTTTTATACACTATTTTAAATTTGGGCAAACTCGAGGCGTAGCGGCGATATACGCAGGGTTGCTGGCAGCGACTGGGGGAGAACAACTGAAAATCGGGCTAAAGTGCAATTATTTGAACTTGACGCTGCAACCGAGACGCACGTAAACTATGTCTATCTCAAGTTATTCCCGCGGAAGTGCATAAAGTCATCCCTTTTGATTTGTATGGGGGTGACAAGGGGGTGACAGCATATCCGGCCTCTCTAGAGGATACTTTTACCGTACGTCCATCTTTTTGAGGTCACCATAATTCTAAAAACGCCATGAGCTAGCGACTTGCGTCCCAGTCGTCTTGGAAGAGGCGTCGCGCCGCCGCGGCGCCGGCCTGCATTACCATGCTAAAACATACACCCCACGTTTATAGAGGGACAAGTCGAACGTTACGAGGACACGGGAGGCCCTGCCCACTACCTTCACGGGTGTTTGTGGTCATTCGAGCTTTATCATTGATAGATAAGACAAGATATTTTATTTCAAAGTTCTTTAGGTAAGTCCTACATTAAATACACTTAAAAACAAAATACATAAACTTATAAATAGAGTTAGGACTTTTGGTGGGAAATCGTGGTTCTAGAATCCATGGAGGCACTACTTCCTGCTTTGATTTTGACCTTCAGTATTTTAATATTTCAAAATTCATTTATTCTTTAAACCGCTAAACCAATTTAAATGAATTTTGGTGTGGAAAGCGTTACAAACAAGCAAATATTAGTAGGTATGGAATAACCGAACTAAAAATGTATTTAGTTCATTTTGAAATATGACCATAATGAAGGTCAAAATCAAAGTGTCATCTATAATAAAATAATAATTAGGAAATAGTGTAATCTAGAACCACGACATGCCACCAAAATCCTCACCCTACTTATAAAGAAAGTTTTAGTTTTTTAGCCTCGTGTGGTTGCCGAGTTAGAATAGTGCCGCTCCATGTCTTCCCGTGGATGTCGTAAGAGACGACAAAGGGAATAAAGGCTTGTAGTACTGTTAGGCGATGGGCTTGCAACCTGTCACTAATACGCTGGTAAACATCTTAGCCTAATTGTGCGAATTGTGGTTATAGAAGTTTTTAGAGATGTTTGTAATTCTGTAGCTCTGCCTACCCCACTCTGGGAACGAAGGCGTGAGATTATGTATGTATGTAGGTTGTTTTTGTTTTAATTTTTAAGTCTTGGTTTTAAAGTTTAAAGGTTTAGACAGAGTGAACTAATGGCCGAGGTCATCGCAACATCACAAGTAGTGCATAATCAATCAAATGACTTCGTATTTTTCAGTTAGGTTAGTATTTCTCTTGGTTTCTCAGTTATATAAGGCTAGCTGGAAGCTCCTTTTCTGTAAATATTGTATTTGAATGTCTGTGTTTTGTACAATAAAGAGTTTATATACATACATACATAATTTTAAATGGTACTGAAATTAACTGAAACATCAAGATGAATAGCCATTCATGTGACCAATTACGATGTCGTTTGACTATTCATCACATCTATAATTATATGTAGATCGTTGAACGATTATAAGATCTCGTAATTGAACATTCATAAATAAGTACTCAATACTTTATTAAAGTAATTGACGACTGAAATTATTAACAATGTTTAATAAAAATATTTTCTTTTACCCTCTTAAACACGAACCGCTCAGTCTCTAAGATCCTTCAGGCGAAGATTATCGGCCGTCTGTTTGTTTTTCAATTAGTTACTTACTTTATTTTTTGGAAACCGTCGCGAGAATTATTATAATTTAAGTACTCACACAGCACTTATGTAAATTGATTTCATAAAAACATAAAGCTTTATAAATAGCGGTATTTAAGCGATGATACTGAAGGTTTGTATATCCCCAAGAAAAAAAGGGGGGTTATTTAGTCAACGTGTGTACTGTGTAAGAGTGTGTCTGTGCATCTGTGTATGTGTGTGTCTGTCTGTGGGGTCGTGGCCCCCAAACGCATGGACTGGTTTGGACGTATTTTTTTTTACAGAAAGCTGGATAAATTAGGCTGGTTTTATTAAAAATCACTTTTGAAAGAAGAGGTCGAAGTCATATCTCACTAATATTATAAATGCGAAAATTTGTGTGTGTGTGTTCGTTTGTTACTCTTTCATGCTGCAACGACTGCACGGATTTGTAAGAAATTCAGAATGGAGATAGCTTATACCCTGGATTAACACATAGCCTACTTTTAATCCTGGAAAATTATGCGCAAGATGGGATGGCCGAAAAACTAATTCTACGCGGACAAAGTCGCGAGTAGAACTACTTATTTTATAAAATTTAGGTCCCGTACACTTTAGCCTAGAAGTTAACACATAGGCTACTTTTAATCCAGTTTTTTTTAATCGTTTCCAAAGATAACCCTAACATACAAACCCCTTCATAATATTAGTATAGGTAATCTTCAAAATCAGAGTTTATCTGGTTTATACGTATAAATTTAACATCGCTTCATAAAGATTAAAAACCTTTGTTCCCTTTGAACCCAAAAATACACTCTCACCAATTATTCAGTTTCCAAATTACCCGTTAAACCTGCACATAAAAGTAAAATCTGGCTTAAAGTCCCCGGTTAAACAACATGTGCCTTCAAATAAATTAATGAAATTCAAAATTCGGGCAATAAAGGCTGTAATTGTGGGTAAGTTGCGAGAGTCGGGGTTGGGCAAACTGGAGCAATTACAGCCCGCGGGGGACTGGGCAATTGTGCCGCGAATACAGCAGTAGTGGGGTTAAGTTTGATGACGTAAGTGGGTACGACGTGTCGTAGCTTACGTTATAGTTGGCTGTAAATGGCACAATAATATTTACAACTGTCTCTTAAGCTGGGCATTCACGACCGCTCCGACAAGCCGAATAGGGCAGCGCCGCGCCAAAATTAATACGTGAATGTCAAAACTGTAGCGTTTAAAACTACTTGCCGCGATCGGTTGGATTTCCAAACAAACGAAAAGCCAGCGTGACACGCCAACGCGCAATCCGAATGGAACTATCGTGAATGTCGAAATTTAAAGTTGGAACACGCGATGCCACCGTGCCAAGCCAAATAGCGTCGTCGTGAATGCGTTCTCTGGGTGTCATTTTCTAATCAGTCTGCTCCGTTATATCGCACCGTTGAAGCGGAAACTAAATGGCGTGGGGCGCCCGTGAATGTGGTCAAAATATTACGCCCATACACTCCATCTGTCGCCGAGATAAACAGCGCGTCCGTGAATGCCCAGCTTAAGGGTATTAAATAATGGATTGTGGCTGAGATGGCCGTCGCGAGATATGTCAAAGTAAAAGCCAAGTCATTGAGACGGATATCTCAGACGAGATTAGTTTTTAATACGGCCCTTATTGCATTCAGTTCTGTCATACTGTTTTTTCCTTACTTTGACAAAAGTACCTGGATTGCCTAGTAAGGTGAATTTTGTTCACTAACAGCCTCGAAAGTTCGAGTTAAAGTTAAGTTTACAGAAAAATCCAAGTACAAGTACAATTTTCAAAAAATTGGCAAGTTTTTTGATCATATTTTTAATTGGATACTGAAGATCAACTATTCCACTACCTATGAAACAAAAATCATAGCTGTAAATTCAATTGTTTAGATTAAATTAGCAAAAACAGGCGGTAACATAGGGTGCTAGTATAAATATAACAAAACTTAAATAACTTGAAACGGTAGAAAATCGCTGAACATACATGCGAGTGAAATCGATAGGTCTTGACGTGTTCTATCGACCTGCTCCGTTTGATCCACTCCTCCTGTTACACCCTGTATACATATAATATACAAGAATTGCTCGTTTAAAGGTGTTAGCTATGCCATGAATAAATAACGTATCGATTTCAGGGGGAAAAAAACCTTGAAATAGAGATGACTTTTGATTGCCAAATGCTCTACATAAAAAATACCTGATAAGTATTTGGGTTTCGATAAAAACGAATCGCGATAAATCGTACATCCCAGGATTTGTATAAATTCAAAAATCACGAACCTACTCGTATTTATATTTTATTTGCTCTGTTAATAAAAACGTGTTATAGCATCAATATTTGTACCGTTAAAAAAGCAAACATCAAACCAAATACGACGCCAGTTCCACAGACATTAAGCCAATAAAATAACTGCAGAACCAAAATGGCCATCAATAATACTAGAGCGCAGCGGCATCGCTTCCCGCGTCCCGAACAGATCTCGTCGGGCCGCGGCGGGCGGTCCCGCGGGGTGACACTAACTCCTTTATTGCCCCCAAGCTCCTCGGACCAGTTATAACTAGATGCTTCAGGTTTCAAATTATATCTTACTCGATATCTCCCGTGGGGTTTTGTGCGGAATTTGTATACAGGGTGGAAAAACGAACGCCATCCACATGGACGGCAACTTCCTTAAATATTGCAAATGGCAAATTTTACGCAAAAGAGACTTACTTTTATTTTAAAAAACAAAAAATACTGAATTATTGGATTTTTTAAAGAAATCTTCCTTGACCGGGAATCGAACTAGTCGAATATGAAAAAAGAATAGAGTCGGGTTTTATGATACAGATCGAAAGGGTCATTGATAGTGATCATTTATGTCTAAATCACATACAACTTTAAATTAAATAAAGACCGTAAATAATCATCTCTATTATTTTGTCATATTCGACCAGCTCGATTCCCAGTTAAGGCAGACGAATTTTCAAAAATCCATAAATGCAGATTTTTTTGTTTTCAAAAATAAAAGTACGCCTCCTTTGCGTAGAACTTGCTATTGCCAATATTTAAGGTAGTTGCCGTCCAGGTGGCGTTCGTTTTTTCCACCCTGTATATACAGGCTATTAGGAAGGTTGGGGCATGTTGACAAATTTTATAATGTTTTTGAATCAATTTGTCACAGCAAACCCTAATTCAATCTATTCAATTGGTGTTTTAATAAAATTCAAGATAAATTATTTTAAATCGAAAACTGGAAATTGCAACAAGTACGTATTAATTTTGGTATCCTGCCTTTTGGCCGAAATATGTTCGGCCAAAAGTATCGTTGCACAACCATTTAATTTCTCAACCCATTTTTTTCTGTAACTTTAAATATATCAGGATTTATTTCAGTACCGTCGTGTAGAAACCTATAGGTTAGGTTAGTTTAAAAAAATATCTAATTTAATTTGAATTTTATAATTATATCTTTGACAGTTTTATATTGTTATTTTTGTATACATAAGTAAGTGTTTTGACTCAGACATAATCCGGACCCAATCTTTCTTGTTATAAATTTATAATAATTACTTTTTCTTATTCTTATTCTTCTTTAATAAATGCAATTTATTAGCGTAGGTCAACGACATCCACATCATAATTTATGAAGTCATCAATAAAATTAATATGCCTATTTACCGGTACAAAGTAAATGATTCTTTTGTAATTATAAGATCTATTATACACCCGCTATCGATTTTAATTTTAAATACCTTCCTTTTGTGTGTTAAATTAGACCTCTATTGGACTTTAGTTGGGCCCATTATGCTTAAATTCAGTGTTTCATGGTAACTCCAGAACGTCCCAAGATCTCGCTCAGGTACTTACATATAAGTGCATAGTTTCAGTTCAATTTGACGCTTGCAGCCGAGACGAAACGAGTTCTCAGGTGCATGGAAGTTAACCCACTTCGCGCCGAGTGCACCCTAGCAGCTAATGCACCGTTGATGCCTTTGACGGACGCAGTTTAGGGTTAATTGTTTCGAGTGAACAAGTTGCACGGTAGGTGCTGTAGATTTAAGGTCGGTTACTACTTAGGATAAGTACCAGAAAAATGTAGCCAAAGGTAAGCAGGAAAGATTTCTATTAAGCGAGTGTGGTCTCGAGCGTGCAAACTCAACGTATTTAGTGAAAACTCTATAGTGCACGCTGCACCCGAGAATGTACGCCGGAACGCTCCGCTGCACTGTTCTAAATTTGCGGCTTAAGGAACATGTGACCATAGATTAGATGCATGAGAAGAGAGATGGCATGTGTGAATAGTGATATGATAAACAAGAGAGTGAATAATAAAATGACGGCTGTTAGCGATGTTTGGAAGAAAGAAACTGCGCTGACCACGAATGATTGGGATAAGGAATAGATGATGATGATGAGATTAGAGAGAGTCTTATGAAAGAAGAAGAAAAAAAGAAAGAAAGAAAAACGTTTATTAACTATACTACTATGGTTACTACGGCTACTATGGCTACTATTATGGTTGTCGTTACGCCGAGCGCTTATGTGAATGCCATACATTTTGTCAGTATTCGAAAACAGTTTTCGTTCGCATTACCCAACTTGTCTAAGCCTAAAGCTCGCCTTTGTACAAAGAATATCCTGATCATATGTGTATTTTGTGTAATTCTTTATGTATAAAAACATAGATAGGTACATCTACCTTGTCTCGTTTATTAGTAAAATAGAGGTATTATTATTCATTTTCAACGACGCGTTGGCCGAGTTCGAAGTGACCCTGTCTACGAAGCTAACGGTCCCGGGTTTGATCCCGATATGGGCAAGTATTTGTGTGATGATCGCGACTATTTGTTTCTGAGTCTTGGAGGTTTTCTATGCATTCCTTTGTATTTAAGTAAATAAATAAATAAATATCACGGGACAATGTCACACCAATTGACCTAGTCCCAAACTAAGCTCTAGGCTTGTACTATGGGTACTAGACAACGATATAAATATTTATATAGAGAAATATATACTTAAATATATAGAAAACATCCATAACTCTGAAAAAAATATTCGCGCTTATCACACAAGTATCTGCCCTGGCCGGGATTTGAACCCAGGACCGCTACCTTCATAGGCAGGGTCACCACCAACGAGGCCAGCGCGTCTTCAAAGTATTTATTTACGTTTCTATTATGTCTAGTACCCGTAGTTCAAGCCTAGAGCTTACTTTTGGACTAGATCAATTGGTGTAGATTTTTCCCTGACATTTATGATATACTCGTATTTATTTTATTTATTTATTATAGCTTTCACCATAATAAATGGTCACTCTGCTTGTTAGTTCTTTATCCAACTAATTCAATCTTTGCTATTATATTAGCGGGACCGTTCCTCGTATTAAGAGGAGGAAATAGGATCCTATAATCCCGGAAAAGCTGCAGCTCCGGGAATCGTGACAGAGATAATACGAGAACAAAGTCCCGGATACCTTGTACGTGCACTAGCATCGAGGTTTTATCTAGACGCAGTAGCTAATTTCTAGTCGTGAAATGATTGAAACTGTTCTTTCAGAGATTTTTTTAATGACATAGAGAAGGCGAGAGAAGTTGTCGCAGTGTTCTTTTTAAAACACGGATATAATTATTGTTCATCTCCAAAAGAACATATCGAGCAGAAGTCTTGACATTGATGTGGCAAGGTTGGCAACGCATTAAGATTACAGTCTTAAAGATTGTAGTCTTGAGAATGCAAATATCTATGAATCACAGATCCCACTTACCATCAGGTGGCCAGTGTGCTAGTTTGCCTGCTCCATGCTTTTAAAAAAGTATAATTACGCCTTCACGATGTTGTTGCCTTCCTTGTTAGCCCGTCGGGAAAGTATACAGTGTGTTACCGGCATGTGGGCATTTATTAAAACTGCCGATAATATGTTGCTTTAGCAATTGTTTGCAAGTATTATCAATTAAAAAATAATTAAAATAACTTCACAATTAATTTTCTTAGATACTGTCCATTTTTATTGTAGTGCATGTGCTGCGTGTTCATCGTTAACAGTATCGCTGTTGCTTAGTAACAAGGCATGTCGTGGTACGGGGGCAAGTCATAATAATCAAAGTATCCGTCGACTGTCATTTACACTGCGCCTGAAAGCCTGAAAAATTATTTATAGGTGGCTAACAGCGACGTAGTATTTGAAGCATTATATACTCTACTGGTAACCACATTAAATCCAAAATGCTTGACTTTTACCATGCAGTTAACCGCCTTCTTATAATTGTGGCAGTCCTGCTGTGAGTCTAGTACCACTTGCCCCTCAGCGACCTACTTCCGCTCAAAGTAATGACGTCACTCCTTTCATAAAGTTGACGACCTCACTGTGCTCGACAATTAGGAAAAAACAGAACTACGATTGGGCTACATCATGTTTTTACAGTTAAGAGTTGTTCAAATAAGCATTTAGAGGAACATAATAGGCTTACTCACCCACACTCAATTGTCAAAATTTCAAGTCTTTTTTTTGGGTCCATACTAATTCTGAACAAATTTCACAACCAACTAACAGATAACAAACACATTAGGAAATATATTTATGTTGTTTAATAAAGAAAACAGATAAAAAGTACTTAAGTTAGCTCTTACGGGCACTATTACCAGTCAAAAATCTACTTTCTTCTTCCGCTTCCCGAGTGGAATCCGCTGCCGAGAATAAAAAACATAATTTACCTAGTCCCACACTAGGCTTGTACTGCCCTCGTAAGGAGAAAAGGCACAAGTGCAATTAATTAATATAAGCATATTAATCTGTCAAGGCTCATAATAAGGTTGGAAGTGCAATACAATTCATATAGTAGATGTCCTTTTTTTCCTTACGAGGGCAGTGTACTACGAGTACGAGTATGGGTACTAGGCAACGATGTACATACTTTTTTATTAGATAAATACTTATAATTATGTACATAGAAAACACCTAAGACTCAGACACAAATAATCGCGCTTATCATACAAATATTTGCCCAGACCGGAAATGGAACTCAGGAGCTTTTTAGGCAGGTTTACTGTCTACCAACAAAGGTAACGTGTTGTCTATTAATAGTCAAGTATCAATTTTTTTGTAAAATATATGGATCTGAAGGTATTTTATCGCGTCATAAACATAAATAGTTTCGGTATTGAAAGAAAGAAAGAAAATAATTTATTCGTGACAAACAGTACCAAGAATAGATAAAAACGTACAAGAAGAAAGTAGCCACGAAATGGTCCCAACTCAGCGTAATGCTGGCATTAAAGTCAGAGCTGGTCTTCCGTTGGAACCATCAGGGGACACCACGGAAGGTTACAAACACATAATTATTTGAAAACAAAACATAAATCATAAAATGAAAAACAAGCGTTAAATTCAAAAAATCGCAAAAAGTTTTCCATGCCCGTGCAGTCCAACATAGTCTTTACAGACAACATTTTGCAGCTTAGACACGGTCATCACTAACAACAAGGCTTACGTCGTCAATACTCAGCCATTCTCTAAACTATGACTTATCACAATGATAATACTCGTACCTAATCTAGCGTTATCACAATCCCTAAACAAGAATCCTTGTTCACGCTCCTGGCTCCCCCCCAGTAAAACTTAAGTGTTACCTAACTCATTACCAACTTGACGTTTTAATCCGTAACAAAAACCCGTCTCGCGTGCACGCTCCCAGCCGTCCCGTATCTCGCACGCATCGAATTGTCGTTACCACAAAAAGAGCCATCAAAAAATACACCCCCATTTCCAAAGTTATCACTCGGAAAGTTCCAGAACGTTTTTCGGCGGCGTTGTAGCTTGTAGCCATTTGTGGCGTAAGAGTGCGGCTACAACGCTGTCGGCGTCATCAACTAAAAGGATTGCTTCAGAAATGCTTTTTACAGCGAGCCTTTGTATATTTTTAGTGAATTGGTTTTTGGTGAATGTCAAAGTGTCGTTTTATTTTATAAAACATTTTTATTATACGAGTATACATATACAGTGTGTTACCGGCGTGCGGGCATTTATAAAAACTGCCGATAATATGTTGCTTTAGAAATTGTTTGCCAGTATTATCAATTAAAACATAATTAAAATAACTTCACAATTAATTTTCTTAGTTAATGTCCATTTTTAATGTAGTGCATGTGCTGCGTGTTCATCGTTATCAGTATCGCTGTTGCTTAGTACAAGGCATGCCGTGGTACGGGGGCAAATCATAATAATCAAAGTATCCGTCGACTGTCATTTAACACTTGTCAAATTGCTGTGCTAAAGCATTACTGGCAATTAAAATTTTGTGAGAAAGTTAACAAAGCCTGAAAATTATTTATTAATTTAATGTCATGGTTACCGATATACGTTATTTAACCTCCTTTAAAAAAAGCCTAGGTGCTTGTAAACACACTGTATAATATATCATTCTTACTCGTACATATTTTTTCATATTTCATAATGAGAAAGTAATAACTAAAATGTTTCTTGATTATAGTACCAATAAATAGTACATATCAAACGGATGGTTGTATATCAAAGACGAAATGCTACTCGAGCCATAAGCCTTTTTCCGCTGCCATTTCTACAGTCAGCGGCAAAATTAACAGATCTTTTAAAATGCAATCCTAAGCTGGACTCTTTTCTCAACGACGTAAGAGCGTGTAAACATAGACGTACTTCCTACGCTTTGTGCTGCTAGCCGTACACTTAGCTAAGAGAATTTTCTTGTTAAACCGCATGCGATCATTAAAGCACGTACAGACGATCAGTTTTTATTGATATGAATACGAGGACTGGATTGAACGGTTCAATGAGATTGGATTATAGCGATCGTTTGGAAAAGTGGGCCATTGTTCCACGTTACCACAGCTTTTACTCGCACCGATATTTCTATTTAACGTCTAACTTTAGTGCCAAGAGCCATAATATAATAAAATTCCCCACTCGCAACACACACGCCCACATGCAACCAGAATACAGATAACTATAATATTCCATATATTTATGTATGTTGAATTGTTTTAAATTAAAATGTACTTAGGGGCGTTATTTTACTTTTCCTGTACTACGTGTACAGGAAAAGTAAAATAACGCCATTGCTGTTAGTTTTTTTTGGGTTTCTTGTTTTAGAAGCATAGTCCTTGGTTCCAATAAAAATAAATATTTTTTATATTCGTATAACGCTCACGTTTGCCGTGGGCTGTGTCGCTCGATCCCCGGGTTTGTTTGAGTTGTTGCTTTTTCTAATCTTCAGCAACTTGTGCGTTATAAAGTTTCCTAACTTTTGTTTGTGAATAAATATGCTATTGGATTCTTTTCCAGTTAAGTTTCAACTCATAGTGCTTAGCTTCGACAATTTAACAAAAACTAAGAACCGCTTAATTGCTTGATAACACTCAAATTTTAAAACTTTGAATATGACACGTTATAGATTTAGATTTCAGTTTGTTTTTTTGTACGTCAACTGTTTAAATTTCCTATAACTTCTTTGGTCGTTTGATAAAAAATGTCATTGGGTATTGACTACCTCTTATTTGTGAAACATTTGTATCAAGCTATCCTATTTAAACTGTTCTGGTATATAATGTTAATCTCATCATATTATTATATGTATGCCTGTTGTTAACCAATTATTATGTGTTTATTAGCTATATAGTATTATAATACATGTACCTACCTAAATAATATTTCGACCTGTCAACATGTGCCCCTGATCCCACAGGACAGGCCTCGCAGAGTGTGGGAATCATAAGCAATTTGTAAAGTTTAACAATATTTTAAAGAAAAATGTTTCATTTTCATTCATTTTCATTTTCATTGCGCGAGTCCGACCTCCCCTTCTTAGTTTGTACTTCAATACAAACAGTAATTACCCGTGAGATGTAAGTCCCTGATTACCTATTGTCGGCCCCCTCTGATGTTCGATCTCTATTTATCAGAGAACTGGCGGCCATTGCAATAGACGTGGGAAAAACGGAACAGGTATACATACTCAAGTACTTTGAAAGAACTGTAAAATACACTTCGGTTTACAATTCCGTATGGGAGAAATCGAATGTTGGTCACTCAATCCGGATTCTGCAAGAAATATCATCAAAAAGCTATACAGATTTTTAAAATGTTAACTATTAACAGTTATAGTTATTTTCTTAACATTACATTTTTATTATTAGTTCTACAATTTTGGTACATTACCAAACTGAAATTAAAGACAATCTACTTTGACTTGATTTGTGACATGCATTTAAATTTGCATGCATTTCAGCAAATTACAGTAATATTTTACTTTATGCTTGTATGTACTAAAACATTGTAATATTTAGATAAATAGCATAAAAACATTTTAAAGCAAAACAAAATTTCAATACAAATATACAAAGTTATTTTGACTTGTTTCCCAACAAGCGCTTGTTCCAAAGTAACCAGTAAAAATACCAGTTCCAGTAACACCCGCGACGTGTTCTATTAATATCGTTTTTGTGTAGTTAATCACTGGCCTGTAATTACGGAGAGGTTAATTAAGCCACTATTATCTCTCGGCTGCGGAGGGAAACTGGCCTCGGAGCAGCTCCGGGTGTCAGAATTAGTCGCCTATTGTGCTAGAAATAGTCAAAAGGGAATTTGTTAGTCAAATGCTTAGATGGTCAGGGCCTCTATTCTACTGGGAATAACACATCGCCGTTGACATGTTCTTTTATTGTTTTTAATTCGCGCCATTATTTTCAAGTAAATAAGAGCGGTCGTACCGTTGATAATATGTATATTAAATAAATGCAATATTGTTTTACCGAGCAGAATTTAAGGCCCATTTAGTAGGTTCTCTTTATTGTGATTCCATGTGTTTTCAACCAGCGCAGCGGAAGAAAAAAAGGCTGTTGTAAAATTGGCGCCTTTGTTTAACCGATAGTAGCAGAAGTTAGCTTTCTATGAGGTAAACTGATTTGACCGTTTGTTAATCTAGTTGATAACTATAAATGTAAAGAAGTACATACTTAAACAAGTCAACAAAGAAAACGTCCTAGACTCAGAAACAAATCAGAGAATGGAGCCTAGGACCGTGATCTTCGAAGGCAGGGTCACTACCAGCTTGGCTTAACGCGTTGTCTTCAAATATTTTTTTTATGGTATAGGAGGCAAACTAGCAGACAGAATCTGATTATTTGTTTATATTATCTGTCACTCACTTTTTATGACATTGTGTTTCGTAAAACTAAGTTAAATTTTATCATTGTATTATTTAAAAATCCCATAAAAGGAAATATACTACCTTCAAGAGGATTGTGCAGCTAGACATTTCAGGACAAAATGCGACGGCGTTTTTTTCCCTTAAACCTAACTATGTGGTCCAATTTTCACGATTTTTGAGTATCTTGTAGATATGGAAATGTACAGACCTAGTATTTCATACTAACCACAACGAAATAAAAAATCGTGAAAATCGAACTTAATTTGGGGGTGAAAAACGTTTTGGCCGGGAGTTAAATTAGTAAGGTTTTTTTTAACAGCTACGCGATTGAAGCCTCGGCTCACATGAAATCCTCTTAAGATATAATAACCAAAGGTCGTTTAAGTATATAAGCTAGGAATAGTGTAGGCTCCAAAATTACTCCATTGAAGCATCAAGGCGGCCATTTCCCGGGATTAACTCGCTATGTGCGATAATTACGTGATATTGCGATGGAATCTAGGCCGTGTTATACACCCTGTTAATTACTTAGTGAAGCCTTTCGTATAATTTGAAGGATCGTTTATCAATAAACAAGAATTTCCCCTAATTTGAGTTACTTCGAGTATCTTGCGGCGCTTCTGCTCAGCATCGGTTTCCTCTTGGGAAGCACTGGTAGATTTTTGACGTAGTGCCCGTACGGCCTACTTACTCAATAAACGTCTTTTTTTATCTTGGTCTTCGATTTTTATTTTCTACTGTTCACATGAATACAGGCGTAATACTTTTCTTAGGTGATTAAGTATTAAATTCAACAAGTTGTTTGAAAAGCTTAATTTCTTGGGTATATTTGACTTGTAATTTTGGTTCATTTTTTAGGCAACGTCATTATTCGTCGTTTGTATTCCGGCGAGTAAGGGAATGAAGGCTTGTAGTATTGTTAGGCGATGGGCTTGCAACCTGTCACTAATATACACTGGTCTATATAGGTTATAGGTTATAGGTTAGAGCGGGCTGGTTTCCGCAACTCGACGACTTAATGTATGCGCCTTTTTTGCGTGCTGGGTTTTGGCACTACTCTTGCCAACCCAGTTCTACCAGGAAGCCTAGCAAACCCTTGATGTTGCCGACGGCTTCCGGTAGCGACCTCGGTGTTCCGAGGTGACGTGCCCGGTATGTTGCCACCTCAGGGCATTCCATGATGACGTGGGCCGCGGTTTCCTCCGCCGTCATACAGGGTCTGCACAGGGGGCTGTCTGTAACACCTAATGTGAACAAGTGTTTGTTAAACAAGGCATGGCCAGTTATGGCTCCAGTTAGTAATCGGAGTTGGGCCCTTTTGAGAAGTCGTAGCTTACGCGATAATCCGGAATTGATTATCGGAAGGGCTTCCTTACTTTGCCTGCAGGTGTTTAGGTTGCTCCAGTAGTGTTGGTGCTTTTCCTTAGTGACTTGGCGCAGCTTGTTCCGCAGCCAGCTGGTCGGCAGGGGCAGAAATGGTTCAGGACCTATCAGTTCCGTTTCTGAGCCCCTTCTCGCGAGTACGTCCGCCGCGTCATTACCTCGAGAGTTACTGTGTCCCTTAATCCACTGTAGGGTGATGGGGTTGATGTTACATACCTTAGAAAGGGCGTTGTGACATTCGTATATTAGCCCTGATGTTGCTGTGTAGCATTGTAGGGCTTGGAGAACTGATCGGCTGTCGGAGAGTATTCGGATAGGGAGATCTTTTACCTTCCTTTGCTCGATCGCTGTTATAGCCATGATGATGCCCACGCATTCAGCCTGGAAAACTGTGCTGTGGGCTCCTAAATGCGTTGAGATATGTATGTTTAGATCTTCCGAAAAAGTACCTGCTCCGGATCCCGACTTTGTCTTGGATCCATCTGTGAAGATCCTTACTTCCCTGGGGTTGAGGCCTTCCCACGGATCCTCGTGCAGTTGTATTTTGTACTTCTTGTCGAAGATGAACTGTTTTGGTATTTTGTCGGTGCAGGCGCGGATCCAGCTTTCAGATTAGGGGGTGGTCATTAACTGCTGAACGCAGAAGTTCGGTGAAGTGCGAGATAATGCCACACGACTATTTACTTTCTGACCCGTATCTACATACGAGTGCCGAAGGGGGTGGTCATGACGTACTTGACCATACCCGTGGATCCGCCACTGTGTCGGTGGCTGCCTCTATGAGCGGCTCCTCATTGACCGCTTCGTAGAGAATTTCGGTGTGTGGTACCCTGGCGGGTCTCCACAGGTGCAAGTTCCTAAGACGTACCGCTGTCGCTGCCGCTTCCTGCTGGATGAAGAGATGCAGTGGCGGGAGGTCGAGCAGGGCTTCCAGGGATGCTGTGGGCGTAGTCCGCATGCATCCGGTGGCTGCCATGCCGGCTAGTCTCTGGAGTCGTTGTAGTTTTGCTTCCACAGTGGAGAGTCTGGTGCGTGGCCACCAGACTACCGCACCATAGGCTATGATTGGTCGTATTACTGACGTGTAGAGCCATAGGATGATTTTGGGGTGTAGTCCCCAGGTTTTACCTACCATCCTGCGACACTGCCAGAAAGCGATTGTTGCCTTGTCTATCTTGTTGTTTAGGTGATTGCTCCAGTTCAATTTGCTGTCCAGTATGACTCCTAGATACTTTACCTCATTTGATAGCTGGAGTTCTGTTCCAAACAGCTTGGGGAGTTGGTAGTTGCCCAAGTTGCGTTTGTTGGTGAACAATACCATCTCCGTTTTCTTCGGGTTGACAGATAGTTTGTTGGTTGAGCACCAGCGTTCTACGATACTTAGGGCTGAGCGGGTGACGTCGCAGACCGTGCTGGTGACGTTGCCGCTCGTGAATATCGCTATGTCGTCCGCGTAGCCTACCGCGAAGTAGTGACTGTCGTTTAGTTTGGCGATCAACTCTACACTGGCCTATTTAAACATCTTAGCCTGATTGCGCAAAATGTGGTTACAGAGTTAACAACAAGTTTTAACTCGTATGTATGTATGTGTATTCCGGCGGTTTCGGAGCAACCTACCGGCAGCGACCATGATGCCAATATTGGCAAAACAGGACCACGTTGTTCTGTCACCTCGGTGTTAGTTTTAAGCTTTATATTTTTATGTATGTTAGTCTAATGGTATTAAATTTTAATTATGGGCCTCGTTGCTCGAAATAAAAAGTTCTTTTTCATATTCTTATTATTAACTAGATAGGCTAGGGCGTCTTTCGTTATTTTTATTTTTAATAACCCCGGTCAAAACGAAAGGTGTTAAAAGATTAACGTGTATATTCGTGTATCTGTGTATGTGTGTGTCTATGTATCCGTGTGTCTGTATGTGGCATTATAGCTCGCAAATTGATGGACCGATACGAACGCGTTTTTTTATGGTAAATTTTTAAAATTGAGATGAATCTTAGGTTCATGAAAGTTGCTCGGTCCGTTTGATAGATATCAGCTCTCTAAGAAAGCATCGCCATTATATCGGGGGTTTGAATAGTTATATGTATAATCAGTAAGTCATTGATTAATGAAATTAATTTCACATAGCAGGCGTGCATCAAACACCAAAGCATAGCTCGCCCCGAGTTTAATCTGAACTTGCTAGCCCCAATATCTCTCGTACAGTCGGCCAATTGTGGGCTGCTATTCTAAGGTTGATTTCTGTTTTATTCTCGTCCATCTTCTTTCTATACTCGTACAATATACTTGAAACCCTTCCGATACTGACTGACTTACTAGCAGACAACGTACAGCCTAAACTGATGAAACCTTGTGCAGGGTCCGTCCGGATCGCTACCACCATCTTATCCATTAACCCACCGTCAAGCAGTAGTGTTCGCATTGCTGTGTTCCGGTGTGGGGATAAGACAAGGGGTGAAATTGCTAGCATAGAGGCATTCCATCTTAGTCCTCAGGGTTGGCTACTCATTTGAAGTCTTACGATTGCAGTTTTGAGATTGTAGTCTTGAGATTTCAAATTTCTATGGGTCTCAGATCCCACTAACCTTCAGCTGGCCTGATTGCTCGCGTGCCTCCTCGTTGCCATAAAAAAACTAGGGTCTTGAAATTTTGAAGAAATATAAATAAATATTCGAGGGCAATCTCACACAAATTGACCTAGTCCCAAACTAAGCTCTAGTCTTGTACTATGGTTCTAGACAACGATAAATATACTTATGTAGAGAAATACATACTTAAATACATAGAATACATCCAAGACTCAGAATAAATACTAATTCTCATTACACAAATAATTGCTCATATCGGGGATCGAACCCGCTTTATAGGCACACCATCAACTAGGCTCATATTTTTTAGATACCATAAAGGAGCACTAATAAATCTATTTTCAGAAAAATAACCCCTACGCTAAGAAAAGGGGAAAGAAGGAACCGAATTTTTCCTGGGCATCAAACAATAAGATTGATAAGATGCGTCTGTATAATCAAAGGGTCGCCTTGAGCAATCATGAAATTCCATTTGTGTCAAAATTTAAAGGAGCACTAGTTTAGCCGACTGTACATCAGGTCTAGGTGAAATTGGAAGCCGGAGGCATGCTGGCCTCTGCGGGCTTATCTCAAAGACATTCCGCGTTGCCGATAGCTGCTGATCACACGACGCGATATGCTAAATGCCGAAACTACATGTTGTGTTGCAATTAATCGAAGACGGAACTTAGTCGTACACAGTTTATACTCGTATGCGTGTGAGTGAACTATACCAAAACAGGTCAACGACGATTATGGTTGTTACAGCCAAGAATAAAGACCCTGGGCCTCTATTTTAGGCGGTAAGAATGATATATGTTATTTGACGTGTTATGGAATTGTTTTTTATCTACAATCATATCATAAGTCCTCTATTATGCGTTCAAAATCCGTAGGCAATGACCAGCATTACCTGTGGTAGTAGATGAAAGCGATGACAGCTGATAATTTTGGAAGATGTTCCAAATTTGGATTCCATTACCTTACAATATTTGATAACGTAATTTGAAAATTACGTTACAGCTGTCATCGCTGTCACCTACTACCACAGGTAAGGTAATGCTGGTCATTTGCCTTTATGGTTAAAGAAACTTTATTCTCATTCGAATTACAATTCACTTACATGAGAACATTTAAAAACTAAGTTAATATTTAAGGTTAAACGCACAAAATTATTTTAAAAATTAGTAAATGCAGGTAGGCAGACAATTATCATGCAACGTAGTTCGTTAGCTTACAAAGATAAGAAGCTTGGTAACATTCATATAAGAATAACATTTCATTGGATGCGGCTTTAACGTAACATTAGTGTACATATTGGTTATTGCACAGAGTTTTCTAGTTAATACTAATGAATACTTATTTGTTTCAATTATGTATGTAGGTACATAATTCGCACAACCAAAAAAAAGGTAGGTATTGTGTAGGTATATTATATATATAGCATTTTTTTTAAAAATTTACATATATATGGCTTTCGGCTTCTGAACCCATCTTAGAGTACTTATAATTATGTGTGTAGATAAAGTATTGTACGAGACTCTACGTACTTAGCATTACGCAACCGTCACGTAAACTACGGTTAGAATTAATACGGTTTAGAATTCAAGGGCGATATACATTTGGTTCTTTAAAAGGACAACGTTCCATGAAATCAATATTTTATTCCTGTTCACCATACGTTGGGTTTAGTGATGATGCCATTTTGTTCTCTAGGTCGATATTAATTTAATTTGATTGGATTGTTACACGAATATTATCTTACTTGTTACGGACTAATAAAAAGTAGGATCAAAGCGGTGAAATCCTAGCGTTAATTAATGTAACCACACATCTTAGGAAGCGGCAGGTTTCGTAATTAAACCGGGATGATACCCTTGGCAGTAAGTTTGACGCGCCGCCTATAATCTTGGTTTATAGTTGGTTTACAGTACAGGATTATACTAACAATAGGTAATTTACCGTCAATCACAAAATTATTATAGAAGTAAATTTTAGAAATGGAATTGAATCACTGACATTCATAGTATATTTTATTTCGCCGAATTTTCATTTCATCAGCAAGTATTTACACGTGCAGGAGTTATGATTTTTAGGTGGTCACAAGTCAAACCTAACCTACCTTTCCCACGTTTAAAATAACCTATAACAATAAGGTTTCAGCAGAAATGCCTTTTTCTTTTTATAAATGTATTAGATTTTGGTAAAAGCAGAAATTAGCTTTCGATGAAATTAAATTCGGAGAAATGTTACATTCGAATGAATGAATGAATTTCGGTGAATCAAGACGTTATTTATAAGTGACAAACGCTTGTATTTGAAGTATTACATAGTAATATCTAAATTAAATACCGCAGTTTTTTATCAACAAAGAATTTCATTTCATAAATATTTTTTTTTCCTGTTAAATATTTGGTACATTTCTGGCACGTTTGGTTTATTGAAAACTTAACATCAAGCCAATTTCAAGTCAGTAATTTGCTGTTGTAAAATTTATTTAATCACCTTAATTGATGTATGTAACTTTTTTATTCATCATTTTATAGTTCTCGAGGCATAGATGAAGCAAGTTTCCCACGGTATCTTATCTTATCTTATCTCACAGATGGGCCCTTTCGGATACACTTCGACCCTTTAGGATCTTTTGTGCAATGACCCTCTTACACACTCAGCTGTTCGATTGTGCAGGTTTTAGAAAAAACTCATTGGTATGTTGACCACGGCGGTTCGAACTCGGTACCTTACGATCACGAGTCGACCCCCTAAGCCACTAGGTCACCGACGCTTAGTTTCACACGGTAGTAAGCCGCAGCCATATCCCGTTTACGATATTCCTTGTAAACTGGAAGTTTCCTTTAATTGATTGAGCAATGTGTGACGCCCGAGACGGCGGATATTACATAACTTCACGCGCTGTCACCTGACGCGTGGGGGGGGGGGGCGAGTGTGGAACTAAAGGCTGAGAATAAGATAATAGTCTTAGTTTTGAACACGTAGGAACTATTCATCACGTAAGAGGTGATAAGTTCAGAATGATTTTGAATCTGACGTAGACACAAGATGCTGTCGAATATTTTTATGAAAGCTTTAGAGTACTGTGCTAACCGATTTGATTGATTGTTTCTTTTTAGTTAAATATTATAAAAATATGGGCTTCATAACTTTACTCCATAACGGAGCGTTTTCCAAAAAAAGCGCACGTACTTAAGGACTTAAATTAACAACGGCAACTTTTTCCATTACGTCACGATAACAAAGGTTAAGGGTAAGGTTAACTGGAAGAAATCCCTTAAAGGGATAAGTTTGCCTTTGTACAGTCAGCTGCAGAGAAATGTAACCCCCTTTGCTAGGAAACTTGTATGCAGGGGGGTATACTTATCTCTGCAGTTGACTGTACATCCCTGTTATATTTTTGTCTATTTTATAATTTTTATCACTTTTGTTTGTACAATAAAGTGTTTGCATCCATACATACATAATTAGTTAAATATTAATGTACTGCCCACACACGCCAGCAGGCCGTACCTCACATTCAATAACCGAACCAGTTGTAATCCTCACGCATTAGTAAAATGGTTGCATTTGCTACAGGGGTTTTGTCTGAGATGCCACTATTTTTTTATGAACACTATCGTGACGTAATGGAAAAAGTTACCGTCGTTAATTTTAGACCTTAACTATGAGCGCATTTTTGGAAAACGCCCAGAGTCATAATGCCGAGTTAATCAAACACCCGAACGTTATACTTTTCATTAAATAATATATTCTTCAATATTGTTCGTAATTCTGACGTAATTTGACATAAGTATACCAATCTTTTGAAAAAAAAAAGCATTTTAAGCTATTCCACTTTTTTAATACGAACAGCTTTTATAGGAAAAGAGTTATGACTATAAAACAAAAAACACTACTGGATAATAAAGCTGAAATTTTGTGTTTTTATACCGGTTCATCGTAAAAGAGCAATAAACATTTTTTTTCACATTTTTTGCATTTCGTGAAAATGGCTTTCAAAACGCCATCTTGCCGTTTTTGGCAACAGCAATATGGTTTTACCAAGGAGAATAGATGATTTATTTACTGAAAATATAACACACATGTCAGAAACATTGAATATTGAGTATTGAACAAGAGCACAAACTTCCTTTTATTGAGTGAGTAACGTTACCGTGGTGTCATCGAGAAAAAATGTAACGCGATTGGATTTAAAACCCCTTGTCTCTATTTATAACAAAAAGTTCCTACAATAAACTATGAAATGCCAAGTATACGCAAATAACCCGACCAAGTGCGAGTCGGACTCGCGCACCGAGGGTTCCGTAAATGACCGTACCGCCGCGCCGCACAGCAGCTATTATCATATTCCGATTTGAATTCCATTTCGAATCAGCGCACACTCGATTCATACTTGGCCATTTTGTAATGATTTAAGTCTCGTCCACTAGGGGTCAAAACTCATTGGTTTTCGAGTTATTCACGATTTTGACGTAGAGACCTCGTCGTGTTGTTCTCCCAGTCATTATTTTTAGTTTCATGTATTTGACATGTAATCTTGTTAATTTTTACATTTATTTGTAATGTTTTTAATTTTGAATTTGTATTTTTTTTATATGTGATAGTTCTAATAATTTATATTTGTTGCTTTATTACCTTGTAATGTAACTTACTTTTAAGTATTATTGTATTTTATGTTTGAAAAAATGACCTTCTGGTGGAGTTTCTTGCGGCGCTTCTTCTCCGCAATGATGGTCTTGTCCGAAGCGCTAGTAGATTCACTGTATATTACCGACGTGTAAAAGAGCCCGTATGTGGCCAATTTACTGAATAAATATTTTGATTTTGATTTTGATTTTTGATTTTTTAGATTTTTTTTTAAACACCCGCCTTTCGACCTAAAACTAGTTATTGTGTAAAAACTTCGTCATTTAGAAATAAATAAAAGCATTTTTCAAATAGCAAATGAACCACTGATTACGAAAAACAAAAATAAATGTTACCCCTTTCATGGAATACGGCGAATTTCCAGTCACCCTGTATTTGTTATTTTTATACAGTATTTGTACTATAATCATGCCCAATAGGGAATATGCATGTTTTTTTTACAGCTTCAATAAAAGCTGATTCATGTAACAAACAAGAGAGAAAAAACATTTTTTGAATAGCTATTAAAAATAACCAAGATATAAGCAAATAAAGATTTGTTCCTATCTCTTTCTAGCAAAACAGAATTTTACGTGGAGTTTATATGGCCGTACTGCACGATGACGTCACCGGTGCAAATCGGATCGCTGTCTAATCAGCAGTTTAAACTGCTTGTATCATCCGAATTTCTTGACCGATTTTAATTTTAATTTCAATTTTGCTGATCTCTTTTACGGTATTTTCATATTTTGTTGAGAAATACGATTTAAAAAATCCATGCATATTCCCTAATTGACGTTTCTATGATTTACCGTTTTAACGATACAACAAAAATAGGAATATGTTTAAAGTAAAACGTGTCTTGAATGGAGAGCCCACTTACTATTTCACTTTCCTTAACTATTTTTCCTTATTAGTAAACCCACCGTAATAACAAATATACGTTATACACATAATATTATTCAGCAAAAAAAACAACCCGCTATCTATTACAGTTTAAAAGACTGCAGGCTTGCATATTCATAGGGTGCCGTGAGGTGACCTTCAGAGACGGAACCCTTAACATACCTTTATAAAAATAAAGATTCGTGCTGCAGATAGATTCCGTAAAAGTTTGAGTTGGCGTATGATTGAAATGCTCATGCTCGAGCTACAGACGGATTCCATATTATAACAGCAAACGTTTCAAGTTTACCCTCTCATAAACTCAAGCGCGAAGAAATCGGGCCGGCTTGCACGCAAATATGTACGAGCAGTGACCCGTTTTCATCTCCTTCTCTATTTGCTCTCCGAAGTTTACCCCTTTTGTCTTCGTAGCTATTCGCTACGTGTTTTCGTAGCACCAATTCGCTCTCGTAGCACACGCTACGAACTTTGACTTCAAATCATGTTAACTTTGGTACTCAGCAATTTTGACTTTACCTGTTAAGTCACATTGTGTAATAATTATAATGTACCCATATCTATTTGCGTATTTGGTAACTTAAATATATTTTGTTTTGTATTTTTCAGGTAAGCTGAATACAATCGAGTTGGTTGATCTTGGTGAGTCCATCAAGTGTCATTTTAAATAACATCAAGCGATTAGTTAACAAGCAATAACATAATAATTATATAATTTATGAATAATATTCCTGTATTAATATATTTCAAGGGTATATGGTTTATAAGGGTAATTTTTTCTTAAATCTTTTAGTCTGAATTTATAGGATTTAAAAAACATCGATTTTGTAGATACGTTACGTTGGTTAGGTTCGTTTTAAACAATAATTTAAAGGAAAACGATTTCAATTGTAATAACTATTTTTGACCTTTTGACCAAACAATACATGGACAAACGATGATTATACCATACGATATATGGCCTTTTTTAAGTAACCCAAAAAATAATTCAAAGCTTGAGGACGCAGGTAACCTGAAACTACTAAAACTAAGTCGGTAGTGGCCTAGTAGCGTAGGGTTTAGACTCGCGATAGTAAGGTACCAAGTTCAAACCATGCCATGCCTTGTTTGACGTGGTGGACGTGTATGTACAGTCACCACACGGGATTGTTGATCCACTTGCCACAGTTCGTATTTTGGCCGTGTAATGCAAACCTAGTTTAGTTGGTTACACTCGTGTATCCAGTATGTATTACTCGGCTAAATTACGAACAGTAGCAAGTGGCTTAATATTCCCGTGTTGTGACTCACAAGGCAACTACAAGGCCTCTAGCCTAATTGGTAAAACCATATTGCCTTTCACAGATTATCGTATTGTTTTTTATCTTCACTCATATCATAAGTCCTCCATTATGCGTTCAAAACCCGTAGGCAATGACCAGCATTACCTGTGGTAGTAGGTGACAGCGATGACAGCTGTTAATTTTGGAAGATGTTCCAAATTTGAATCGCATTAACTTACAATATTCGATAACGTAATGAAATTACGTTACAGCTGTCATCGCTGTCACCCACTACAGGTTGCTGTTCATTTGCCTTTCGGCTTCTGAACCCATCTTAAAGTACTTTTAATACAGTACTGTTAATAATTTAGTTTAAGCATTATGTTTAATAAATAGTAGGTACTTAGTGAGATGGACTGGGAGCGCTCTCCTCTCTCTTCAATCCGGCGGCCCTGAAAACCAGTGTCAAGGCTGGTAAGCCTGGCACCATGCTGAGTGGCCATCTTTTCGGTGTTAATTTTAGATTAAGTTCTCTAAGTTTGTATTACTCTACTTTTTATAATGTTTTGCTGTTGTTTATGTCCAGTTTCCTTCAAAAAAAGAGCGTACTCTCATTTGAAAGGCCGGCAACGCACCTGCTACTCCTCTGGTGCTGCAGGTATCTATGGGTGACGGTAATCGCTTACCATCAGGCGATCCGTCTGCTCGTTTGCCTCCTATACCATAAAAAAAACATTTTATTTTAGCACCGAATAAACCATTTCTATTCTATTCTATTCTATAATATGTGTGTAGATAAAAAAAATACGCGACTCAGCGTAATTGGCATTACGCAACTATCACGTAAACTACTATAACACGGCTGTCATTACTATCAAGTAAATAAAAGCTAACGTAACGCTGACAATACGATTCCATCTCAGAAACAATGTGGTTTTTACCAGAAGAATAGAAGCCCTGGCATGCAACGAAGAGGTTAACTAACTTTAATGTAAAGTTCACGCTTACACAAAGTTCGAAATAACTTCTCAAGACTAAAAATAATTGCCTCTCAACGCTATGTTTAGTAACTCAATCTGCATATCTACAAATTCAAGTTTGTCTGTCTGTAAAGCTCCCTCGCTTCTCAGAGCGCGTCAAAGTTCACAACTCTTAATGCATTTCAAGTTTCTGAGCGAAAAAGTTCATTTGGAAGCTTTTAGCGATCGTTGGCGAGCTCGCCACGGTTATGCATTTGTTTTGTCTGTGCTTTTGTTTGTTTTAATGCATTATTTGCACTCGAATCGAGCAGTTTGGAGATACTGGCTGGCAGTAAGTATCTAGTTTGATTTCAGTAGGTATTTCTCTTTCTTGTTTGGAGTTTGCGGTTTCTATACAGCGTGTGTATTGCATACGATCCTATATTTTAAGGGCAGTTAGATAAGACCCTAATTAACGTAAATTGGTACATTAAGTTAACAAAAGAAAACATATTTTTTTTCATACAAATTAGTTCGGCACGCAATGTATTCAAATAACCAAGTCGTCTACGTAAGCACTTTGTGTTCATTGATTTATTGACGACGTTATTGTCAACTCAATATTTGCATTACATTGCTGGCCGGGAAAACTTTTAAAAAATCATTACGCTAAGTTATTGAATTTGTTAAAATTCATTACTGTAACTCTTAATACTGCTTAAATCTATCGTATGTTAAAATTTAGGATCGTATGGAATACACACGCTGTAGATTTATTATTTTGCCCACAACGCTCTTCTTGTTTTTGCATTGTTTGCAAAAAACTTCACACTTAAATGAGTTATAAATAACAATTTTAACATCCTTCCTATCCTATTTTAACATACTCGTATAATAAAACAAATACAGCAAGCTTTAACCGACCGTTTTTTATCAAAAACAAACCGTAATTTTACTCCAAACATTATTTGTATTTAGAGGGTCATTTTATTTTTTATTATTTATTCTAATGCGTCTTCTCAATAGCGTATTTTGTTTACAAGTATTAAGATAATTAACAACTGTTTTGATACTTACATACATCGACTAACTCAATGCTTAAAAATAAACAAAAAACATACATACATAAACTCACGCCTTAGTTCCCAGAATGGGGTAGCCAGAGCTACATAATTACCTACAACTTTAAAAACTTGTTAATAATTCTGTATCCACATTAGTGACAGGTTGCAAGCCCATCGCCTAACAGTACTACAAGCCTTTATTCCCTTAGTCGCCTCTTACGACATCCATGGGAAGACATGGAGTGGCATTATTCTAACTCGGCAACCACACGAAAATAAATAAATAAAATAATGTTATAACATTAACAAACTAGCGTTTGATTATAAGTGTGTCCATAGTTGGTTCCGCTCTCACGGCTCAGCGCCTCGACCGACTGACGTGGAAGGAGATTGATCATCTTTGTATGGGAGTCGGGCCAAGTGCTGCCCAGAATGAACACATAGTGCATTATGTTCCTTAGGCTAACACTAGACTGTACCCTAAAGCGCTTTAACATCTATCCTGGGAGTCATGAATATTTTTTTTGGTGAGAACTATATCATCAATCAAAGCAATTTAAAAGTACATTACGTACTAGTTTTCTTCATCGTTGACAATAACAATTCTATCGAGGAATAGAGCCGGGCGTCTAACAATGTCTTGATGCCTAGCCTACCCTGAAATCCAAACTACTAGGCACATAACGTTCGCACAACAGCCAGTTGTTCCAACAGTAATTAGCATGAAGATTACTGTAACATTTGTGAACAACAACAGGCACTCTATTCGGTGACGACGCATTGGCCTAGTTGGTGGTAACCCTGCCTACGAATTTAGCGGTCCCGGGTTCGATTCCCGGTATGGGCAAATATTTGTATGATAAGCACGAGTATTCTTTTATGAGTCTTGGATGTTTTCTATTTATTTAAGTATTTATCTCTCTATATAAGTATTTTCATCGTTGTCTAGTTAGTACCCATGGCACAGTCAATAACTTTAATAGTTAAACAACTATAGAACCCTATCGCAGAAAGGCGAAGATTAATTTTGAAGTAGGGTTATATGCTTGCTCAGCAATTTGAGTTGTTGACCGTACAAGCCTAGAACTTAGTTTGGGACTAGGTCAATTTGTCTGAGATTGTCCCCTGTTTTTTTATTATTCTACAAAGTATAACTATACTTATTTCCTTTGACGTGTTATTGACATAATCGTATTGTTTTCAACTTGACTGCCATTACTGTCCAGTAAATAAGAGCTATCTATGATACCGTTTTCAATACGATAACATGTCGAAGTCAATTGGTTTTACCGTCTAGAATAGAGGTTCTCTGGTCAAGGTATTTGTCCACATTAAAAACAATATCAACATTATAATAACGATATCGAAGCAAGTAAGCCAAAGTGGAACTGGGGCCAGCAACTTTTTACCCACAATATATTCAGCAGCATCGCGTTCATCGCCCGGCGCCGCGACTGTCCCTGTTTTATGCTAATGCAGGACGTGTCGCCGAAACAACGCGGCCGCAGCGATCTGTTTGTCATTAACATAACCAGAGAGTAGCGATGCGAGAGGATGGTTGTTGAAGCAAATAAAGTTCATTATTTAACAAAAAAACAGAATTAAGGAATCGTCATTTGGTCGTACAGTATCCGCTTGGTTCGTTACCAATATCTCAACGGAAAACTTGCCGCTAAATCGTAGTGTTAGCACTGTTGTGCTTTGGTGTAGGGGTGTGTAAAAAATATATATTATAGAATATTAGATTACGCATAAAATAACAAAAATTGGTAACTATCGCCATCTTGCAAGTATTTAAAAAAAGTCTTCAAAATTTTGAACTCGAATGTTAACCACTTTTAAAAGAGAGAATGACGTTTTTTTTTTTCAAAAGTTGACCGTAATTTTTATCTTATCTATCCATATTATAAGAAAATCGAGTTACGAATTTGGCCAAAAAATATTTATATTTTATTTTTTCAAAAACCACAAGCATTGAACGCTTAATGTTTAGTAGAATTACATCATATATTAAGACGAATATTTCAGTAAAAGGAAAATATTTTCTCCCCAAGGGCAGTTTCACTATAATAATGCTTATACGGCTAGACCCTTTGCAATATTAAGATCGCATAATGTGCTTTAAAAATTAAGGAGTAGGAGCCTATGTTGGTAAAAGATTATCAAATTCCTAAAAAGTCAATAAATACGTTAGTTAACCTTTTGAACGCCTTACGTCGAATACAAAATGTGCCACCCACACGCCAAACATGTTTGCTGTGCTATGCAAATTACACCTTATTGCTACCAAACAAAGTCTCTTTTAATCTTGAACTCTTGTCGGCTGTAGCCGACATGAGTTCAAGATGCGAAGAAGACTGTGGCGTTGAAAAGGTTAAATAGTAATATTCAGTCAGTAAAAGTGAATGTTTTGTCTTTTACTGTTTTAAAGCACTTGATGATACTTTTCGTGATCAGTTAGGTAGTCTCAGTATTTTTAAACGACTTCAAAAAAAGGAGGAGGTTCTCAATTCATCGGGATATTTTTTTTTTTATGTATGTTCCCCGATTACTCCCAGACCACTGGACCGATTTGAAAAATTTTTTCGTTGTTTGAATGGGAATAATTTTTGCATTATGTGTAGTAGATTGTTTTTTCCGGTTAACCTAACACTTTTTACTAATTGCAAATGGAACCTTAATTTTCAACTTGCATTAAGCACAACAAATGACTGCCAATTGCCGAAACACTGAGCTGTTTATTATACCATGCTTGCGTCTGACGCAAAGCACCTCCGACTCCAGCTGTCCGGGACACAAAGCAGCCGAACTCCGGGTATTGTTGTAGCAGAGACGATGAGCGGGCCCGGGGGGCGCGTCATAGCGCGCTGCGACCTGCTTGGACTAACTTCAACATTTTCAGATTATGTTAAATGGCAGTTTGTGTTCCATTGTTTTAGTCTATTACGGTAGTTAAAAAAAATAACCTTGTCCCAAAGTAATATTTAGGCTTGTTGTGCGACTACCAGACAACAATGAATATTATATTATGATTTTATAGAGAAATACGCATTGGAATACACAGAAAAACATTTAACACATAGGAACAAAATACTTGAGCTTATAAGGCAAATATTAGTTCTTACTCGTACTGGAAATCGTAGCTCTTAAATGAATAAACTGATTCGGACGCAATAAAAAAAACAAATGTATTTATTTTGGGTGGGTCTAAGCTTTGATGCAAATCGGTTTATCCGTTTAAAATTTAGCAGCTTTGAAATCAGAGTCGCCTGTTTTCTGCGTCGTTTATTTATTTTAAACTTATATGTTTCTTCGTAGTAGATAGTTATGACTTTCTACGACGATGAAGTCGCTGGCATGAGCTAGTTATAATATATTGCAGTGTACCCGCACCCGCCCAGCAGTGGGACCACGCGGGTTGTATTTGAGTGGGACCGCCGAGGACCGCTGTTAATCCAGCTATAGGTACACTCGGTAAACAACGCACCGAGTCTGAGATTAACGAGAGCCCTGGGATCTGACAGGTACTTCTCAGTAACTACGACAACTGCACACTTGGTAAACGATCCTTAAGTTGTTAATTGTATCTATATACATACTCTATAAACACTTTAATGTACAAAACAAAAACATAAACAATACAATGGAGAGTTCAAAAAAGAATGTACATATGCGAACTTATCCCTTTAAGGGATCTCTTCCAGCGAACCTTTGAGAGATTGAGAAAAGTGAAAGGTTGTGCAGTATACTTTGTTATTATACGTTGTGCCTATAGGCAAGTGTACAACTTTATTTGTGAAAAGAGCATCAAAATCAAACTATACTCGAAAATGTAATTAAACACCAATGTGGGTGGCCACTAAAAAAAAAAATATTTGCCTTAGTATATTTCCACTTTTTAAAAGACCGCACTAAGAATATTTATTTGTAGGTAGTTTTGAACCTTCGATTTAAATAAACAAGTTAATTCAAGTTACTTACACAAATACAAGATGGCCTATTAAATAAGATTTTTGGTAGCAAAACTGTTATTGCACTTGTAATAATTCAAGTATTAATAACATTTGGTCGATAAATAAACAATAATTGTAAACAACGTTAGATGCAATTTAAATATTACATACGTTTAGCTATTCGACAAAATAACAAGCCAAAAGTGTGTAGCTCACTTTATAATAACAATCATCGGGCATTTTACCAGCCATGACACCATGGGGTCCATGGGTAACTGTCAAGTTTAAATCAAGCATAAGTGTAAGGCATCCGAATTTAGCTTGTCATTTTATTTTAGCTGATGACAAAATCGCCACTGAACACACACACCCGCCATTTAATGACTTAACACACTATATGAGAAAATATTTGATTTGGGATATTTTAATATTTTGAATATCGGGTAGATAAAACATTGAATGCATATTCCTTAGCTACTGTTAAATATAACTTTTGTTATTGAAAATGTTAGATTTATCTACAAACATTTACAACAATTTGATTATCAATGCAAAAAGGTTGGCTAACTCTGGAATGTTCGATTCACACTGACATAAGTCACTTTGACACTTATGACAGTGATAGATCTGTCGTAGTTTTTTTGGTCTTAAATTAGATTTTCGAGTATAACCAATAAAACATAACTATAAAAATAAATAAATTTAAATATGTACATAAATAGATACAGAAATATAATATAGTTATTTATACCTCTATATTATATGTATACATACTTTTACTTACATAAACTAAATATAAGTAACACTTATGTAGACGACAGTTAATACAATATTGAGCTAGAGTCAAGCCAGAACTTCTTCAACTTGTCTTTTGAGGAATCAACTGATCGTGATTCCATAGCCTGACAGAGTGCACCGACAATATAATAAGTAACGCAAAGTGAATAGTTGCTTGTTGGGTGGCTGCTGCTATATACGAGTCAAGCACATTACTTTTTCCTTTTTTCTTTTGTAAAATAATTTACTTCTTTACTGTTAAGTCTGGGAATGTTGCGTATATCATTTTTTGGAATATATGAAACTGGTAATATGCGTAATCCATACCTTTGAAATTAAACTGGCCGTCACTTGCAACGATTCAACAGGAAACGGTTGTGTTGTTCTGGTGTTGCCACACAAAATAGTCTTTTAGTCCTTGTTAACGTTTTTAAGCGTGTTTTTTTTTTCTTTACCTGTATAAAATTGTCGCTAGTGTTTGTAATGTTACCTGTTAACTGTTTACTGTTACCCGTTTAATATTTAATTTAGGTTAGTTATAAGTCAGGGCCCCTCTGAAAATCAGCGCCGCAGTTCCACTGCGGCACAATGCTGAGAGGGGTCCTATTCAACGTAATGTCTTCCTTTTTACTTTATTTTTTTTTCTATTGTTTTTCCTCTGTGTGCGTTGAATAAATGATTTCTATTCTATTCTATTCTATCCTATTCTACATACATACATACATACATACATTAAATCACGCCTGTTTCCCAGAGGGGTAGGCAGAGACCACTTCTTTCCACCTGCTACGATTCTGACAAATCTCTTTCGCTTCTTCCACATTCATACATCGAGTCATGCATGCACGTCGGTTTCGGGTACTTAAGATCCGGCCCTTTTCCAGTATTTCTCCGATTTGATTCGAAAAAGTACGCCTAGGGCGGCCCCTTCCGACCCTCCCACTCACTTTTGCTCTGTATATCTCTTTCGTCAATCTTCTTTCATCCATCCTTTCCAAATGACCGAACCATTGAAGCATGCCCTTTTCAATCTTAGTCACTACATCTTCTTTTAGTCCACATTTCTCTCTGACCTTTTCATTCCTTACTCTATCAATCAGTTTCACACCACACATACTAAGCAAAGAGCGCATTTGAACTGCGTTTATACGACTTTCATGCTTGTCCTGCCACACCCAACATTCACTACCATACAACAGAGTAGGGATCAACACTCCATTGTGAACAGCCAGTCGCGCTTTTTGTGAAACGCCCCTTCTGCTCACAAAGGAGTACAGGGCCCCATTAATTTGGTTTCCCGCATTCACCCTCCTCTCGACATCCTTCTCACACTTACCATCTCTTGTAAACATACTTCCCAGGTACACAAATTCATTCACTTGCTCTGCTAATACACCATTTATATTGATCACGCACTCAGTCATCTCCTCGTCCTTCTTTATCACCATGACCTTGGTCTTGGCAACATCCTATTCTAATAAGACAAAAATCAGGGCTTACAATAATATGGTTCTCGAAGTGTTATGGTATTGTTTTTAACTCGGCCGCCATTACTGTCCAGTAAATAAGAGCTATCGTTAAGAGGGATCATAGAGCATTGGCTGTACGTTGCAACATGTTGGCCCGTAGGTTCGCGCGGTGTGATCGGCCTGTCAAAGCCACCCTTTTCAAGGCGTTTTGTCAGACCTTCTACGCGTGCGCCCTGTGGACCGGATGTACTAAGAAGACGCTTAATGCCCTACGTATTCAGTCAAAAATCAAAATCAAAATATTTATTCAGTAAATTGGCCACATACGGGCTCTTTTACACGTCGGTAATATACAGTGAATCTACTAGCGCTTCGGACAAGACCATCATTGCGGAGAAGAAGCGCCGCAAGAAACTCCAGCAAAAGGCCATTTTTTCAAACATAAAATACAATAATACTTAAAAGTAAGTTACATTACAAGGTAATAAAGCAACAAATATAAATTATTAGAACTATCACATATAAAAAAATACAAATTCAAAATTAAAAACATTACAAATAAATGTAAAAATTAAAAAGATGACGCATATCTCAGCCATCGCCTCCCTCAACCATGTGTTCGGGAAGGTGGCGACCCGATAGTACAACAATGGTTTTAGAATGCTGATGGGACTGCCGCGCTTTTGCAGCGCATCTGGAATGTACGCAGAGGCGCGTATAGATGGCTTCAGTGCGATAATGCGTAAAAGGGCGGCCTCTTTGATGCGTCGCGTGCGTGACAGTTGCAACAGCCTCCTACAATTGGTCTGGAGCGCCCCTGCCTGCGCTATTATGAAGCACTGGAACTCCATTCACATGGAGTCCAGGAGCGGCATTTATGATATATTTTAAATCATAAATTAGAACTAACATAGGCTAAGTATTTTGTAACTAACACTATGGACTGTGGCTGAAATAAATGATTTGAATTGAATTTGAATTGGATTATCAAAAGTTGACAAAAGAATAACACGTCAAAGGCAATATGGCTTTTACCCAGTGGAATAGAGCCCCAGATATAGAGCATAATCATACGGCATCGTATTTTACTTAAGTGCGTATTTCTCTTTTTACTCATGGATAAGTACTGAAGCCGGCTGAAACATCAAGATGAATACGAATTTTAACAACCAAATTCGATGTCGTCGTAAATGTAACTATATAGTTATTTTCACCGTTGCCAATAAAAGTTGGCAGTGCCTGGACACAGCCAAGAAGCTGCCTTATATTGAATAATCTTTTCAAAACACACTCAAAAGATATTTCAAAGTTACATCATATTAATTTTTTTGAAATGAAATTATTTATGTGACATGATTTTAGGATAAAATGATGGTTTAAAATTATGAATGATAATTTTTTTTATCAGGTTAGACGTGATTCCCGCTATATTAAATGTCAACTTATGTTCTACCATGCGTGCCTAAATCGTATGAAGCATTTCATTTCATTTCATTTAATAGCACTGTGGAAATATCGTCACCTTTTTTATGAACTTTTAAATGGCTGTTTTCCTAACTCATACTAAGTTAAATATATTATAAATTAAAAAAAATCTAACTAACGTGATTAAAGCCCAATCATGCGACTTCTCTGCGCCTTCTAAATAGTTTTGACTTCCACTAGAACACAATTTACCCTATCGGCTATTTGTTAAATAAAACCGAGCACAACTTAAAACCAAAATCATTTAACATGCTGCCGACATCTCGATAACTTTCACAACGAAACTAGACAAGTACACAGCTACATCAAACAGCGGCGTCGCTCGAACAAACCGCCGCCGCGCGGTGATCGAGCGCCCGTCGCCGGTCGCGCGGCATTAGCGCGCTTCAGAAATAAAACGGATTAGCACTGTAATGTATGGTTGCTGTCTCGTGTCGGCGTTTGTAAAATATAATTTAAAGTGGGTTTTATATTTTTAAGAAATATATCATTACATAAATATATATTTTTTTTGACATGTTAGAAGCGTCCCCACTGAGAGCAGTCGCGTATATTTCGGCGCGAACATCGAGTTTTGTGTAAGCTTTGTAACGCTCGGCTCGACTTTCACAGCACTCGACTATTCACGCGAATGCTCTCCGTGGGGACGCTCTTTATCGTTAACGTTACCCCTAATTTACTTGACAATAATAACGGCCGAGATAAACGCAATACGATAAAAAGTCAGTACGAGAGAATATAGTCCCTGATATACTTACTTTATTTTCGATCCAGAAAACATGACGTTCTGTGACCACGTCTACGAAAGTAATAAAGTTAACATTTTAAGGTTTTTATATTGTACTAGCTTTTGCCTGCATAGCCGTTCATCCCGACCCTCGAGAACTCTCATTTTCTGGGTTATATTATCATGTTCGTCTGAGTTCGTCTCTTTATCAAATTTGTCGTCAATTAGTTAAACATACAAACACACTTTTATGTTTATAATATTAAGTAGGATTTTGCGTGATAATTAATAAATTATAATATAATTACTATACTTTGCGTGATAAAAAAAGAACTAAAATTGGAAGGCTCGCTCAGTGAAAAGACCAAAGTTAATTAAATTCCATGTACCTTTTTACGTTAGGCGTTTCGTTAAGACGCTAAAATAAACACACAAATACTTTCTAATGTTTAATGCAAACAATAAAGTCATGTTAATGTTTGTGTCTTATTTAAATTCAAGCAACAAGAGCGTTTAATATTCCAAACGGACCCTCTGCCCGAGTCTTATCTCCACGCGCCGGACGGACGGTTGGCCGGGCAATCTCTCTCGTGTAACGAACGTCCGAACCGCATTCTACATTTCAAACAAAACGTTTTAAACAATTTCCCATTCAAACATTCCGGTAAAAAAAATATTTGACTGCAATATTACATTTTCCTGAAACACATACATAGTATATTTTACAGTTTTATTTGAAACGTGAATGACGTGAATTTTATTTCATGCATTTCAATTCACAAACGATGCATATTTCACCGGTCTTTTTATTTGATCGTGTTTTTGCGTATTACTCCTGGTAATGACAAATGAAGCTTTGTGATAGTATCGAAGTGCTTGGATGCGTCTTTTAAAATAAACTAGCGCTGGTGTAGTCAGCGATTGATGATTTTGAGTAACCCATAATTTATCGAATTTCACTTCATCAATTGTACCATTTCATCGAATTTCATTTCATCGATCGCTATTTTCTGCTGTACCCACGGCATTTTTACGATATCTGAAACATTAATTACGTTGATTAGGTTAGGTTAGACTTGTGACAATCAAAAATAATACTTATGCGGCGAGAAATGCCTTTCGATGAAATAAAAATTCTGCGTACTGATACGATCTTGGAAAAGTCTTTCGATAAAATAATATATTGTCCCCATGTTTTTAGTACAGAAGGACCACGTCCAGAATAAGCGAAATATTACTTTTCCGCTTCTCGACATAATTGTTTCCGTTCGGAGTCGATTTTCGAAAAACCTATTTTGAGTGTACCAGGGGGCCCAAGGACTATTTCCTCCAAATTTCAAGTTTCTAAGGTCAGCGGTGTAGGCTGTGCGTTTTCTGTCAGTCAGTAACCTTTATAGATTAAAGATGTCATGTGTTCAACATTATCTAAGCACTAATGTATATTCCCGGAATCGTATAACCTTGGTATTCAAGGCAAGAGTGAACAGGCTTTTTTCTGGGTAAGGGTGTACTACCCTCGAGCTCATCGTCACTTAACATTAGGTGAGACTGAGGTCATACACAAGCCCTTTTTTGATTAAAAAAACGCGATTATATACTACATGGTTTGAATAACGTCAAATACAGACTGCTCAAATATTTTATACAAATACTTACTCTTAATAAGTAATACTATTATTTAGTTATATGTATGTACATTCAAGAAAAACAATTATTATGAATAGAGACTTACAGTATGTAATAACTAACTTAATTATAGTCAAGATTTCACACAGAACTCGGAACACTCGAGTGCGGCAATTATCCTGACAGTCGCCGTGTAACAGTCACATCTCACTGTCACTGTCACTTGTCAAACTTATCTCGTGTAGCTCCGCGCGAATGTCGTTCGAACTGATCGAGCACCGGAGACATTATTCACGAGTCAATATGATCATTCCGTTGTGTTTGTGTACAATTTATCGCGATGTGGTTCGAGCAAACGAGAGCTTATGATGTTTGGTTACTGATTTAAAGTTGAAGTTTATGTGTGACAAATAAATTGCCAAAACAGACCAAAGGGAGATGGCGAGATGACGAATGGCGAAGAAGAGGCACAGTCGAACACTATTACAAACTAAAAAAAGGTGTGGATGTATTGATGATATTTTCTAAAGCGGAAGTAATGCTAACTCCACACGAATTCACAAAAGTCGTTTCAGTTCGATTATAATAGGTACTTAATTATTATTTCCGTAGTTAATAACAGTTATTAACTAAGGAAATAATAATTAAGTACCTATTATAATCGAACTGAAACGACTTTTGTGTGTTCTATCTAATGCCCTCTTGCATTTTTTAAATAAGAGTAAATTAATAGGTTCTCCGTTGGATCGCATAATTTTTTTACGCATAATGTATCTTTACGCATAAAATCGTTTGACCTTAGTTTGTTATTACAATAGAAACGGTTTTATTTAAAATTTTATAAAAAACTAACCTAACATCCTTTTTAATCACCGCCGATGATTTCATACGAGAAATTTTATATCAAGTGTTGACTTTTTATAAAACAAATTCAGCACTTTTATAACAAACATGACATTGTCAATTAGCAATCTTTTCAGCATTTCAAACATCAAACTGCTTCCATCTCAGCAACCCTTTGATACTGGATAGGGTTAAACTCCCCGGCTCAAATTGGGTACATCCTGCAACAAAAATAACATTTAAAAATCTTCGTCCTAATTTCTTGAGCACCAGGAACCGGTTGGTCGCATTGTTGGGACGTGGCTGACTGTACGCTGGCGTCGGAATCCCGGGTCAGGTCGCTTCAGGAATCCGAAGGATATGTCACCTTTGTCCCAAACTCAAAGGATTCTCTGTCAAGAGAACAAGTAGCACTCTGTGATAAAATTAAACTTGCTGGGAGTTTCCTTGAGGGACCGAGTTAAAGTTTGCGTAATTTGCTAAAGATAACTCATTCGTAAAATAATGATTGAATATTTTATATTCATTGATTGTAAGCAACAGTGTTAGCATTGTTGTATTTTGGTGTGGGTTTGTTAAGTAAATTTCCTAAAATCGTTATTTCTGAGAAGCAGAATTTCCATTCGCAGTTTTCTCTAATGATTATTTTTGCAGCCGTGTTTTATTCCCTGACACGGTTTTTTCCGTCGCATTGTTTCCCATTACAAAAATCAACTGAATAGTCCAGACGGAGCTCCGCTTTGGCGGAGCTCCTATTTTAAGGTGCTTTGGCCCTGCGGGCCTGTTATAAAACTAACATAACCTAAACCTACCTTACTATTTTGACCTAGTTATAAGAGGGAGATGTTCGACTGGGAGAAAACATTAATCTAACAAAGCCTGATTCTACTTAGCATCAGACGGCCTGCGTTGTCATATTTCGTCTTCTTCATGCTGAAAAAATAAAATGCTTCAGAATCTACCTTTTAGGGCTCCAAACGTTATAAAAAAGTAAAGATAGATATAAACAAATATACAGATAGATAAAAGTTTTACAGGGTAACCTATCGCAAGTCCGAAAATTCGTTTCACACTACCTCATTTGCCAAATTTTTATCAGTTAAAAATATATTTTTATCCTTTTTTATTTCAAGATAGGTTTGTAGCCATGCTTCATTATTTAAAGTTTAATTAAAGGAATCGGACTAAAAATTTATTTACAAAGTTAAGGCAAGGGTTACAAAATGTCTAGCCTATACGTGAGCCTGTATGACTAATCAGTATGAATACCAGGGACACATACACAGTAAGAGGTGCTTTGATGAAAATAAGCTCATAACCCATTGCGTGTGAAATGAGCTGCGAATTAAACCGTTTATTCAGCGATACGCCGAAATAAATGCGTTGGCGGCTTTAGCTTTTGAAATATTTGCTTGTTTTGTTTGAATCGGAAATGTGTAATGATTTTCGATGTGTGAATACACTGTGTATTGCTGAATTGATTAAATTATAAATAGTTGAACTAATTAAAAGTTGTGGGCGGGGACAAGGTACAGTTGACTACAAAGACATGTATTCACTTTTGGATCTTATTGCAATGCAAGTGAAATACACCTCTATATAGTCGACTGCACTAACCGTACACTACATAAGGGTCTCCCCCCACCTACCCACGCGGAATCGGTGTTAGCTGATCAAAAAACTCTTTATATCTACGCAATAACATCGAAAAAGACGTCGATCGGTTGGGCCGACGCGAAACGACGTCTATCGACCGGAAAAAGACGATTTGCCGTAAAGCTGTTTGCATGAGTACGACGCTATTAGTAGCCAACCGCACGCGTTCGCATTCTTACATGAGCGCCGATGAGGGCTGAACAGTTCCGACCACGGTCGAGTAGCTACGATGAGAGCTGATTAGAGCTGGTGACAGCGGTTTAGCATCGATAGGTGTGGGGAGACCCTTAATTTTATATGGAGGGCTAACTGACGTCTCGACCCGACCGTAGGTTTACAGCTTCTTCTGAACGTAGGTTTACAACCGCTGAGATGGCCGATCGGCTAAATGCGAATAGTGTGGTGTAAAACACTCGGTGAAAGCCGATTCCGCGTCGATAGGTGTCGCGAGACCCTAAGCCGGAGTTCATGAAAATTCCGAATTTTTCGATATCGCTTTGCTTTGCTTTCGGAAAAATGAACATTCGGACAAATGAATATTCGGAAAAATAAAATTCCGAATTTTAGAGTGTCGCCGTACTAACCATTATAATAAGAACATTGAGTAGAAAAAGAACTACACAATGAAGACGTGTTTTTGGCCTTGATTAGGATTTTGTACCTTTGGGTGTATATGGGAGCCAATTATTCGGTCATTCTCCAGAATTTTGTTCTCAGTTTAATTAACACCGCACTTTTTTCCCATTTACTTTTTGATAAAATTTATACTAAATGTAGTAACATATCGACCATTCAAACTTAAATATTTATTGGGCACTTATTTAACAAGAAGGATTTTAATATTTGCGTGAAGTGCGAATTAGAAAAGCGATGCGTTAATTAGAATTTCTTGCTAGCGAATTAGAAAAACTACGCGTTTATTAGTTTTTTTTTTTTTAGGAAATAACACTAAAAGTTTTGTAGACTATCTATTAATTGTATTATATTATTATATGGCAATGTCGAAACTGTTAGGAACATAAAATATCCATCACGATATACTCGTACATATATATATAATAAGCTAACTAATATTTCACTGAAATAATCGTTCTATAATCAACAATCAAAACGATAAAAAATATTTTTTACCAATAGAATTAATAGCTTTATACCTTAGGTATTTGTACGTACGATAACAAATAAATTGCTGTATCTGTTCGACAAAAAATAATGCTTCTTCCTCCTACTTTTTACGTTCCCTATATATCTTTAAGAAAAGTAATTTAAAATTAAAACTGAAAATATATAAATAAACTAGTCAAGTTTATTGAATCTAAGGACACCTCATAATTCATAATACTAAAATCCGTTGAGCCGTATAGGCTATACATACATACATAAGTACATAACCAAGGATCGGAAAAACGACCGTCATTTTGAAAACATAACCCTGTTCCGTATATCAGAGACTTCCTTCTGATGTTAATTAAAAATATTATTAGGTATTTTATAGATTTATTATACAATAATTTATATGTACTTAGCGACAATTTTATTAATGAATGACACCAAAATGTTAATTAGAAAACACAAACACACATACAAACAGTAAACCAATGTCAACGATTGCCCCAATGCCCTCCGTAAACTGTGAACAAACTTTTTCGACTCACTCGGTCCTAACTTCACGTCGTTATGGAATAACAGGCGAACATTTAAAAAAAAGACATTCTTTTTGATTAGCGAAAGTGTTTTTTTCCCATAAATATTATGGTTTTTATTCAATAATAATATTGTTGCTGAATACATATAAATAATGGTATAATAAATGTAAAATACCTAGATAGAAATATAAAGAATGATGACGGGTCCCTAGAGGATTTTCCATACATGATTAGAATGAAAGTTGTAACTTTTTGATGAAATGCAACTTTTTAATGCGGTCAGCAAAAATTTTATGTTTTCCAAAGGAGAAATATGCTAGGAAAAATAAAATAACCTCTAAAAAGCATAGTGTCCTAACACTTAAGCATATAGATACGATCATAAGGTTAAGATTTTAAGGTTAGGACCCCTCTAAAAACGTCAGTTTGACATAATATAGTCATTCTAATCATCTAATCTAGGAAAATCCGAGTAAGTAGACCTGTCAGCATTCTTCCCGGAATTGCCTTTTTGTTAAAAGATTATTCCTGTGAATTAATTTAAACTGGTTTAGCTTAAGCGAGGAATTAGAAATAAAATTTACTACTCCTAATCTAATTAACGCGTTCATTTTTGACCCGTGAATTAGACGCGCGTCTTAGGGATTCTTCTTAAAAAAATATAACTTCTTGTAGGTACATGTGATTAAGTACAAAATCCGGTAACTGTCAAATATTGAGGTCCTTAATGTTTACAATAATTTACAGAGCTATAGAGTTATTGGCTTATTTTAAAAACGTGAACGCGTTAATTAGAGTTTACTAGAACCAAAATGCGTGAATTAGATACAAACATGTGTAGTCTGCGATCCACACAACACTAAAACGTCTTTCTCTAAAAAAGATCTCGACATGACTGGCGGCTCACGCAAAATGCTTTAGCGACGTCTCTCTATTCCTTCAAAGGCCTTGAACAGACAAGAATTAAAGTGGCACGTGAACTTTATATTATATTTATTTACATATTTTCTAATTTTCTCTATTTTATACCTTAGTATTATATTACTAAATACATTTGGTTATTTTTTGTTACGTGGACATGTTATCTTTTATTAAATAAAAATACTTTCATTCATCTTTCCTCTTGTATATGATCGGCGGAAATAGGTATGTTAGTGATTTCGGAAGTGGGACGTGGAGTGTTAATTAGGAGAATGGGGTATTGATTTTTTTTTCTCCTAGAATGGTATTGAATATTTACTTAAACATTAATGTATACCTCAATACGAGTACCTTCTACGATAAAAAAATATAAATTATATCAAATTCAATAGTTTTATTTTTTAAGCCCGAGGACATACAGAAATGGCTGTCTGGAGAATGACCGTAATAAGCCTTCGCTGTCCGTCCGTCCTTCCATCTACAGGGTATCTTAGAAACCGACGTCAACCCGCCTAGGGCTGATAGAGCAGATAAAAAGCTATCGAATTGAACTTGTAAAATAAGGAGAAAGGCAAAGTAATGATTATAAGAAGCTTTAAATAATTGCACATTTCACTCATTTTAATCGCAGTCAAAGCGACAAAGTACAAAATTAAATTACCTTTATGGCAACTCGCTCGCGAATTAAATACAAGTGCCCACTTCCAGTGGCAAGCAATAACGACAAGAACTAAACCCGTGTGAACCAGGCATAACGAACAATACCTTGGGCCATTATTGTCTGGGAAGATCATAATATCCCATTCAGAGTCCATTTGCTGAGCAAATACAAGGGATCCCAACTTCTAAGTAAATTTTGATCGTAATTTTCGGAGGTCGGTGTAAACTTTCGCGTAAAGGTGAATAGATTACAAAATGAAATAAAGGCATGTTTGAACGGATGTCGATTTTCCTGTTAATGTTTTGAATTAATTAAAGTTACAGCTTTATATTAAGTCATTATTATAACAAAGGAATCCATTAGGATAATATAATCGATTTAATTTGTTTTAGGGAAGATTTTAGTGAAGCAAGGAATTTGAGTATTTTAAGTATTGTCTTACGTCATTTTATTTTAAATATAGCATCAATCGTGGCATGTCCTTTGGAACATATATCTGCAATAGAAATACACACTGTGAAAATGTCAACTGTCTATCTATTACGGTTTATGAGGATATAGTCCACTGATATAACATATACAGGTTGACCCAGAAACCGACGTTAACCCGCCTAGGACTGAAAGAGCAGCTAAAAAAGCTATCAATTTAACCCCTATATGTATATATTCAGAAATTTTGCCTAGTTTCGGAGATATTGAGCATTTTTAACCGACTTCAAAAAAAGGAGGAGGTTCTCAATTCGTCGGGTGTTTTTTTTTTTTATGTATGTTCCCCGATTACTCGAAGACCACTGGACCGATTTGAAAAATTTTTTCGTTGTTCGAATGGGTATACTTTCTAGTTGGTCCCATTGTCACCACGTCAGGATCTGATGATGGGATCATGGAGAAATCAAGAGAACTCCTCAAATATTATAGGCACACCTATAGCGATTTTGGTATTTTTCACTGTAACTCATGCATTTGCTTTTGAAAAGTACTATATGGTGAAGTGGAACTGATGATGAAGACCACAGATGGCCACCGGAACCCCTTAACGGTACCTATTTCAAGGGTGGCGATAAGATATTTCGATAAAGGAAGTTGAGCGACTATGACGAAGCACATTTAGGTTTAAATATGACTATGACATTCCCGCGGCGTTGTTTGCGGCGAGCTTGAAATGTTCTATAGTTTCTTATTAATATTTAGAAGTGGAGCTATGTAACAGCATAAATAGGATCACTAAAAAGTATAAAATAAAATAAATGTTTAAAACAACAAAAAACCGCCTTCAAAAAGCAAAAAATAACTTCTTTAAAATGGTAGGTAAATAGGTCAGTCCAACTGAAGTCGGCGTCCAACAATATTTTAACCAAAAGCAGACTTCAGTTGGACTGACCTATTTACCTACCATTTTAAAGAAGTTATTTTTTGGTTTTTGAAGGCGGTTTTTTGTTTTTTTAATAATCTTAATTTTTGTAATTTTCCCTTATGTCCATCGTTGCTGATTCGTAATGATTCTAATTATGTAAGACACCACTGAAAAACTTATGAAATAAAAATGAAATTATGTTTTTTTGTGACATGGACATAAGGGAGCATACAACTTATAATTATAAGTGATTGAAGTAGTGCAGGTGAATATCAAGATCAAGGTATCCTATTTACTTACTGTCAAGTTTATTCCCATTTGGACGTAGCTATAAGAACTTGTCACTATTCAAGCCGTGCAAGATTGTGACTAGGTCACCCTTCCTTCAACAAAAACACTCTTTTATATCCTTTATTTCCTCCCTACGAATTCCCACCTACGTGTAAACGGTTGCCCGTCTTCCACTAAGCACCTCGCAACTAAACGCACACTAATGGCAGTAACTAAGTCGGTTTAAACCGAGCGAGTCCACACAGCCGCTCCAGTTCTCAGCTATCGACTGTAGTCGCTGTCATCTGGGATAAAATCGGTGTCTGCAGACGTCTGGAGACAATGTCCGTCCTAGTTCGCCAGTTGGAGAGGCGAGCGCGCGGCCGTTACTATTGTTGTATGCAAGTTGGTCTTCATATTTGTTATTGTGTTAACTTGGCTTCGACCGCGTAGCTTATCGTCTTTTTCGACATGTAACCAGTATTTTTTTGGTCATAATTTATGAATGGCCACTTTTTACACTATTCTTTCGATGTTAGGACTATGTTTTATCGTTATTTGGATTTTCCTGTCTCTTCCTCCGTGTTGAATTTGTTTTAATTGTGTTCCTCTACAAAACTATCAAAATTGTAAATATTATAAATACGAAAATTTGTATGTGTGTGTATTAGTTTGTTACTCGTTCACGCTGCAACGGCTGGACGGATTTGGATGTAATTTGGAATGGAGATAGCTTATACACTGGATATACACAAAGGCTGCTTTTTAATTATTTAAAATTTCCCAAAGGAATAACGATAATCGAAATCTACGCGGACGAAATCGCGGGCAGAAGCTAGTAATATATTTTTAGCTTCATTTTATTTGTTTATATGTACTAATCTTAAACGAGTATAATTGTGTGTGTCAATAGAAATGTAAATATGAAACTATGTTACTTATTATCGTCATGATTCCCATCATCACGTCAGCCGAAAGACGTCCACTGCTGCACATAGGCCTCCCCCAAGGCTCTCCACTCAGACCGGTCTTGTGCTTTTCGCATCCACCGCCTAATAAATATTATCTTCCGTACACTACGTTCGAACTACTACCTTCCCACTGCCACTGCTGTGTTCTAGTGTTATAAGTAAGACAGCCTGATAAATTACCTATTAAATGCGAGTAATTCCACCGGCATTTCAGTGTTCAGGTTTAGAAAAGTATTAGCAATCATACGATACCAGCCATCAGGAAGCCGGAGCACTCGCCTGCCTTCCTCATAGTCTAAGCTCCCATTGAATTAAACCTTTCCTCATAAGGTGGCAGATCAGACATATACTATAGCAATAGATAGTACTTAGGAACACTCGATTATAGAAGGTTGCCGTCGCATAGCCTGGAAGAACATTATTTATTGTTCCTCCTCATTCCGCTATTTTAACCGAAAATTACATCATAAGTAGCAAAAGATATATCAACCCGCATAGGTTTCTAGCCCTAACCCTGGCAGGTTTCAAGGTCAGCTATTTTTCATGCGGGTTGTGATCACCAGAGGTGTCTCTTTCGATGGGTAAACGTTTCGGTCTGCCACCTTATGATGTAATGTTTAGTTAAAATAGGGAAATGATGATGAACAAAAAAAAATGATCGTCCAGGCTATGCGACGGCAACCCTCTATAATTGAGTGTTCCTAAGTATTATCTATTGCTGAAGTATATGTCTGATCTGCCACCTTATGAGGTAAGGTTTAATACAATGGGAGCTTAGACTATCAAACCCAAAAGAGTTAAGTCAAATTACTCTGAATATTTTGCCCGGTGGAATCCAGTCCGTACAAAGGTTTATTTTTCAATTACAGGCACGTCCGAGTGTGATGGAATGCGCACCATTTATTTTATTTTACCAAATAAAAAGGGTTTACTTTCTTCGGAAACTTCCGGCAAAGGGCCTTTGTGAGGAATTCCTTTAACCTGCGAACAGGCTTGAGGAATCGTTACGAGTCGATGCCTGGCCATAATGCTTGTTTATTTACGAGGCTTTAGTGTAAAAAGTTGTTACATTATGTATAGTCTGTGGTGAGACTCTTACTTACTCACCTATTTATTTACAAAGTCATAAATATACGTTCCTAAGGAGTCAACAATACCTTCACACCCCTACGCCATTGATAATAAGGTCTTTGTATATTTGCCGCCATGGCAGTATAGATTAATGCTTTTGACTTAAATGTGTTCATAATTGTCATTTGAGGATGTGGTGGTTGTCCGAGTTACCCTGCCTAAGAAGCTAGCTGTCCCGAATTCGATTACCGGTATGGGGAAATATTCGTGTGACAAGCGCGAGTATTTATTTCTAAGTATTGGTTGTTTTCTATACATATACGTATTAATTTCTCTATATATGTATGTTTATCGTTGTCCTGTACCCATTGTATATACAAGCCTAGAGGTTAGTTTGGGACTACTTTAATTTGTGTGAGGTCATAGGTATATGTCGTATAAATTAAAAGTGTACAAAATTAAATCATATGAGAAATAGTTACTAAGATACTTTTGTCAAATAGTTAGTCTTGATTTTCTTGTAAACATTTCTGAATTACAAATTTAAACAGGATAAAGAAAGAAAGAAAGAAAAATCATTTATTCGTGACATACATAAAAAAGAACAGATTAACACGTACAAAAAGGAATACGTTTTATCAATCCACAAAGGCACAATTTACGTAAACTCAAGTGGTGCGGCGAGACTTCGTATTATAATTCAATTACGAGTAACATACTTGGCACGAGCACGCTACATAATTCCAAAGAGCCATAATTACGAATTGATTATTCCGAACTTAATTAACCTAACCTACTTATAGCAAATAAATTATGTATTGAAACTAGCTCCAGCATAACATAGCGTTCGCAAAAATGAAAATAGGGACGAATGGAAATTTAAACAAAAAATGGAATTTAAATCTGTTATACTCGGGATTAACAATATCTCTAGAACTAAAATATGTTTAAAAACTCAAAAAAAAATACAATAATCTTTCTTCTCCCAAAACAATCGTTTCAAATCCTCCAGCCGTGCTGACTGGCGGCCATCTTCCCGGATTGCGCGGGCGCGTGACTCGAATGATAAATGACACTTCTTAAACAGACGCCGTCCGACCACTTTGCGATGTTTTATTCTCTGTGACACATTTTTTGGGATCTATTTCATGACAGAAAACTTTCAGATCTCGTGGGTAGGAATCTGTTTTAGGTAGATTCTGAAAAATTGGTTTGGGTATAAACTATTGTCAATACGTTTTTGCAAACCCCCCCCAAAGAAAATGTCAACAATAAAAGTCAGAAGAAATATTTTTTTTGCATTTTTCATTATTTTGTTAACCTTTTTTATTTATTACTAGCTTTTTTTACCATTTCGTTCGCGTGAAAGTAGTTAGTCTCTTTTTCCTCGGGTTTTTTTTTGGTGTTTTTTTCCAATTTTGTGTTTTTTACGTTTTAAAAAAGCCTTCTAAAGTTTCATGCGGCCCTTTTCTCTGCAGTGTTGTACTCAAATAATTGTTCGACTAAGATTCTAAATTACTTTTAGCATGACATCCTTTATAAATAACAGTCAAAAAGTCGCAGGTTGTTTCACAATCTCGACTAAATAGCTTATTAAATTGTTATCATACGTACCTTACTTTTTAATCCATATAGCAAACTACCAAACACAGATGCTCTTAATCTTTTCTATCCAAACCCATCTCCCAAATTCCACAAACTCATAAAAAAACAAAACTCAAACTCATAAAGACAACAAAAACCGGGTTCTATCTGAAACTTCGGATAACGCGGATGAGGTCGCCTTGATTTACGCGATAGCGTAATCTCCCGGTTATGCCCGGCTGTACCCGGCTGTACCCGGCTACCCGGAAGGCATTGGAAGCGAGAATTATGCCCGGGTTCCGATTCTCGCGAGATTGTGCAGCGTATGTGGATGATTTCACTAGATTTAGTGTAGGAATTAGGACAGGAATTGTAAGGGTGAAAGGGGAAATATAAGGCAGCTTGATAAAAAAAGTATTTTGTACCTAAACGTACCATCGAACGGGGCAGCCAAATTTTATTGCAGTTTTTTTAAATGGAAATTATGGAACTTTGGATGTTAGCCAAATTTGACGAAAACTGTAAAAAAAATCGTTGAACTTTAACCAAGCAAATTATTTTTATATTCTTCTACTTACGTATTTCGCGAGGCAAGTAATTATAACCTTAATGCCTTAGATCACAAAAACTAATTTTCTTCAGACTACCTCGGCCTTAGAGCTCAAACCTTCTTTATTAATATTAATATAATTAGTCACTCCTAAGGTTTTAGATCGTTGGACTCAAATCAAAGTTTGTTCGACCTTTGAATTAAATTAGTCGGGTAACTTTTTTAATTATCTCATTTGACAGGTTTCGTTTCTTTAGGGCTGCCGTGTTTCAATAATAATGAATATTGATGAGTCTCAAATTTGTGTACAAATACACCAAAAAAACTGTTTTGCTACAAAATAGAGTCTAAGATAAAGTTGAAAATTATGAAGATTTATGTAGATTTCTCAAAAGTCGACACAACCTCGTATCGGCCCGGTAATAGTTAATTATTTTTATAATATTTTGTAAAGTGTAAGAATGTTACACTGTTTTTAATGGTTTTGAAGTTTTATGTAAGGAACAGCAATTTCAAATAAGTTCTCTAGTGACAACCTTTTAAGTCCTTTTTAAGTCTAATTGTCACTGGTATTACTTTTTAACCGACTTCAAAAAAGGAGGAGGTTCTCAATTCGTATGTATTTTTTTTTAAATGTTTGTTACCTCAGAACTTTCAACTGGGTGAACCGATTTTGATGGTTCTTCTTTTATTTGAAAGCTGATGCTTCCCGATTGGTCCCATTTTTATCAAAATGAAGATCTGATGGTGAAATCCATGAGGAATCGACGGAACTCTTCAAAATTTATAGGCACACGTATAGCGATTTTGGTATTTTTCATTGTAACTCGTGTATTTGGTCTTGGAAAGCACTATTTGGTGAAGTGGAACTGATGATGAAGACCACAGATGGCCACCGGAACTCCTAAACGGTATATATTTCGAGGGTGGCGACAAGATATTTCGATTAAGATAGTTGAGCGACTATGACGAAGCATATTTAGGTTTAAATATATGACTATGACTTTCCCACGGCGTTGCTTGCGGCGAGATTGAAATGTTCTATTGTTTCTTATTAATTGAGAAGTGGGAGAATAACAGCGTAATTATGATCACTAAAAAGTATATAAAAAAAAAAGTTAAAAAACAAAAACCCGCCTTCAAAAAGCAAAAAATAACTTCTTTAAAATGGTAGGTAAATAGGTCAGTCCAACTGAAGTCGGCGTCCAACAATATTTTAACCAAAGCAGATTTCAGTTGAACTGACCTATTTACCTCCCATTTTAAAGAAGTTATTTTTGCTTTTTGAAGGCGGGTTTTTGTTTTTTAAACTTTTTTTGGCATATACGTTTCCAACATCGTTCTACTGTGTTATAAATTTGCAACTATCACGCCAAAATCCGTAAATAATCTTTCATTTATATGTTCAGAACTCTGTCAAAATTACTTGTAAAATAGCCTAGATTTTGTCAACAATTGAATTAGCATCTTGAATTTCAAATAATACTTACCCGTCTAAAACGGCATGACAAGACCACATGGCCGACACAGCATTAAACGTCCCCTGTCCGCGTTATGACCTGCCTGAAATATTTGCACTCCGTCTGCAACTGCAATCCTCTTTTCCATATTGATTCCCAGCTTCCAGCCATCCAAAACCACACCCAGAACGCTTTCAACAAAGCTCAAAATCACACATACTGAACATTAGCAAACTGGCAGTGAAAGGCAGTAGGATCCACAATCCCAACATCATGTGCTGCGGGAATCTCAGCCTCCTCGCTGGTGAATAGCGTCCAAGTTTCAATGGCTGTAGTGGTTATTGGATTCCCAGACGGTACAAATAGAATCGTGGATGTTTTTATCTGTTTGTTGGCGTTGTTCTCGTATTGTTTATTCTTCTGTAGGTTTTATTCTAAGCATGCTCTGCATTTTAAACGTTTGTTTAGTCTTGTCTTTGCTCATGATAAATTCCATGTTACTGGGAATGTTGAATTTTATTTCATGGCAGTTACGAGCTACGTGTAGTAGGGTAAAGTCACCAGTGGTCGACCTTATATAAGTGCGAAGAGTGGGAAATATATCTTTCGTACTCTTCCCACCCATACAAAGTATAGGCAGAGGCCGACTACAGGTCTCTGGCAGACCTCTGGTGACTTTACCCTAATTGTTTTACTTTACAGAAGCATTTTTAAGTATCGTGGCGTTGCTAACTTAATATTTATTCAGAAGTAATTTAGCAAACACTCGAGGATTAATTTACTGATGCTTAGTTTAAATTTTTAAATATTAAAAATGTAAAAAAAAACGAGTTTCGTTATTTCGTTCTTGTTTTATTTATGGCATTCCGTATTAATTTCGCCACTGTTAAGTGAGTTAGAGTATAATAGGCTAGTGTCCTAAAAAAAACCAATTAGTCCGTCATTTACATAATCAAAAAATATTGAACACGTATTTTTTTCTTTTGTCAATTAAACAAAAAACGACGAAGATAAAGTGCGTTGAAGTTTCGCGTGACGTCACGCCGTGGCACACTTTATACCACGTTGTGACGTCACGAGCCCCCACTCCCGAACTTTGATGCGCGTTATATTTGTCAATTTTGAATGATTTGAAAAAGCAAAACATACGTGTTCAATATTTTTTGATAATCTTACTGACGGACTAATTAGAATTTTTATTTTTTTTCCCCGTGACACACCCCTATAGTTAGATAATACAATAAAAACAAAACAAAAAACCGGCCATCCTTTGATCGGTCATTTTAATGTCATCGGTCATCTCATCTAAAATCACGGTAAACTTTACTCGAAAGCGTTTTTGCCCATAACATAATAGTCAACGCCGTGCATAGTTTTTTTCATTTCATTTCGGATTCCTTTAGGCTTAGTTAAATATTGCACCCCGGGAAAATCCTCGCAATTTACACCGTATTTGCAGTCAGAGACATGCCAATAATAAACAATATTTTATTCAACCTAGAAATTGTCTGTTATGTTCGGATAGAATCATCCAAATTGCCATGTTTTTTTAGGTCGAAAGTTTATTTAATGTACACGTCATAATTTTTTTAAATCTTTTAATCCTTTATTAAAAAACTAGCATTTGCCCGCGACTCGGTTCGCGTAGAAGTCGTTTATCGCTGCTCCCGCGGGAACTGTCCAATTTTCCGGGATATAAACTATCCTATGTCCTATTCCAGGACCTAACCAATATGTGTGTCAAGTTTCATCTCGATCCGTTCAGTGGTTGAAGCGTGAAAGACGGACAAACATACACACTTTCCCATTTATAATATTAGTATGGATAGGCTTTTAAAGATTAGTCTTATCGAAGTTAACAGTAACTTTGCACTTTAAAGAAAAGATCATAGATGCCAATGAGCCACACCAAAGTGACCACATACAAAGATTATGGACTTCAAAAAATTCCTGATCATTTCGAAAATTGTTATCGAAGATTTACGTTGCTTACAAAATAAACTCTTCCCCTAATAATTTAGCGATAAGGAATTCCTACGGTTATGAAAATTAAGTAGCGAAGTTTTAAATTACCCCCAACTGCTATAACTCAGTGAAATGAGGCACGGCATCTGACGCGGAGGTCCGCGGAGGACCCGCTGCAGGCAATTACTGGGTCCTCCTGGGAGGGTCGGGTTCCGTCGAAATTTGAGTCTGATTATGGGAGGGGTGATTGGAAGACATGTAAAATGTTAGCTCGAAATATCGGAGATGTGGAGTATAAAGAGTAATGGTATTCATTTGATGAATAAAAAGTTAGTTTTTATCTTATGAAATACTAGGGGAAGTCCGCGACTTTGTTCGCGTTGAATAAGTTTACCTAACTCCTCTGTTTCTTCCCAATTGGGGTCGTATTTCTAAACCCTGAGGGTACTCAATAAATATTCCCTACAAAATTCAAGTCTCTAAGTTCTCTGAACAGCGAAGGAATTTAATTTGTGACCCACCTTAGTTCCAAAGTCAATCTGACATTCTACAGCAATAATGTGAGTTTCCTATCAATTACAAATGACTTGGCATCTCTAATGACGATGACATCTTCAAGCAGTTTTTTTTTGAAAAAGTAGCATTTTAACTTCCGTGACCATACCTCGTCAGTCAGCCTTATTCATAAACACACCTTTAACCTATTTTAGTTAAAGTATGTTTTGTCACTTTCCTCCAGATGCAAATGTCACAAAGGCAGATAAGGATAAAGCATATTTACAGCATACTTTAGCTATTGCACGTTTATGAATATAAGCGTTAAACTCTAGACATATCAATTTCATTCAAGGGTCAAAGAAGCACTGACTGTTCGTTTTATTAAAATGCCAATGGTTGGTTCCAAATGTCAATATTTGCAGTGTCTATGGGTCACAGATCCCACTTACCATCAGCTGACCTGTGTGCTCATTTGCCTTCTCCATGATTTAAAAAAAAAACTCGTAGAAATCAAATACAAAGTGTGGTTTTAGGTTTCCGTTCTCTACACCAACTTTGAAACTTATACCTGGATCTTATGCATCCGTGGTATAGCTGGAACTTGATCGAAGTTCCAAGATTAATTGTGACCCGGAAACTTCCCGGTTGGACCCGGTTTAGAATGTCCAGTTAGTGGCTTACTTCGGAGGAGTATCCTGGAAGTTAGGGTTATTGAGTATTGACGGGTAAAGCTAAACATAATACAGGTACTTCCAGCTTCGTTATAGCGTTTAGTTAGCTGTTACTTTATCACTTTGCATTTGCAACTGGCAGTATATTTTGTCTCTGGTATTTCATAAAAAAACGAAGATTACCGATCTTTATTAAGATACTAGTTTGTACTTTTAGTTTTGAAACGAGTAGCGACTACTTACTCTTACTAGCGACCCGTCCTCGCTTCGCTTCGGTTTTTGTGAATTTTCTGTAACACCTGTACATAATCCAGGATTTAATATATGTAAAAACCTTCCTTTAAAATCACTCAATCTAAAGATCCAAGCGTACATGCAGAGGGCCAGACAGACATACAGGGCAAGCGACTTTGTTTTAAACTATCTAATAAAGATAAAGAAGAACCACGAGTGTCATTATCTTTCAGGTGGGACGTTTCGCTTTACTTTTAAAAAGAGTATTTACAAAAAAAAAAAAATTAATTGCAATGAAAAATTATATTTCCAATTTCAAGAAAGATAAGGTAATTTAAGTTAGATTAACATTTTTCAGTTTTGAATTAATATTAAGACCAAAAACTTATCAGAAAACGTACATCCCAACTAAAATAACACAGCTCTCAGTGCTTTGCTATTAGCTCCTAAACCAACATCGCAAGCATCAGTAAAGAACTGATCCCCCGATGCACCTCGCAAATAGAATTTGCATCTTGTCTGTTCTGCGTCACGATTCAATCTGCGTGGTCCGGGCTGATTCAATAGAGGTTGGTCTGCAGTCCATTCAATTGTGTGTCGAGAAGCTTCGCCAGCTATTTTCAGTTTCTTCAATTCCTTTTTCTAAGGGACGTTATTTGCAAAGAAAAAGATTTAAAAGGACACTGCATATTTTATTTTCGCTAACTGTTTTTCTTTGAAATAGTCTTAAGTTATAACTTTGTGCTAAGGCTTTTTGATCTTATTCTTTGCTCTAAGCTCAAAGCATTTCTTAGTATCAGTTAATTCTTTGTGTTCCTTATTGGCTTTGTTAAAATGACAAAACAAAAGGTTCCTTCAGTATCTTATTGACACAATGTCCTTTATACTTAGTTAGATAGTCCGATGGAGTCTCAATCATTGTCGGGACACCCATTTTCTCCGAACTGGGTCAGGTGTTTAGTACGAGTATCTACAATTATCAAAGAAAGAGTCTTAGTTGTTGAATCGGCCCGTGAGGACTCCTTCCGGCTGTTAGCCTTGTTTATTGCTCGGGCAAAGCAAATTTATTTAATCGGTTTAGCTTTGGGAATTGAATAGGCTTTATTTATTTTGTATTGTGACTTTAATACATTTTTTATTTGGTTCAAAATACATCTTTTTATCTCTAAATGAATGTAGAATTAAATAATTAAATTACTACACCATTTAGAACTACCGTGACGAGAAGGAAGAGACCGTGTTTGATTATGATTAGCCCTCTGCACTATCGGCGAATACAGACGATTATGGGCGATTACGATATTGTAGTATGCCCATACTCGGCTGTATTCGCCGATCATCGTCTATGATCGCAGATGATCGCCTGCGACTCGTTATTTGTCGGGTTTTCGGGCACGCATCAAACGGAATCGCCGCGTTGTGCGTTGAGCGTCCCACACTATTGCCGATCATTGATTCCCCGGTGGACAATTAATTAAAAATTAAATTGTATTATATAGTTCACAAACAAATTACCTGAAGACGTACAAACAAGGATCATAAATAGTAACAATAAGAACTCATCCAAGAACGCGGTCAAAAAGTACTACACTACGGGAGTCAACGAGGATAGGTAATTGCTGGCATTGATTGTAATAAATAAATCACCTAATTATTAGTTAGTATACTTACATATAATAATTTATACTTGTGTTGTGAGTGAGGGGATTTCATTCGTGCTACACATAAACCTCTTACAGGTTTCCGAAGCGCGTCTTATTGTATGGAATTATAATTGTTGTTTATAGTGAATAAAATTAAAAAAAGTTATTGTATCTACATACTTCGTTTTATTATGATTAATCATCTTCTTTTCCTCCATTTATTAAATAATAAAGCAGCAACACAATCCACGTCCATCTTGTACGCTTGCCGTTCGAAACCTACTACGGGCGATGATAGTGTGGATGCTTGCACGACCATCGTGCCGATTATAGACGATCAGACCATCAACGATCATCGCCGATAGTGTAGAGGGCCCATGAAATATGAAAGGAAAAAATAAATTGTAAACTGTGCAAATAAGAGAAATGATGATGACATAATGTGACCTGATAGGGAACGAAAAGGAAAGAAAAAATGACGGAAAATTGACAGAACGAAAGTCGTGTCAATATAGTATCACAAATAAGTCTAACACATACTAATTTGTGTTTTCGCAATAACCAAATTTGGCTTTTATTTTAATTTAGATTTAGGGGACTTTTCTTTACAAATTCTTTGCAGATGAATATAATAAATCTGAGCATATAAATCACAGATTAATGCATGAATTTAAAGTGAATATAAATAAACATGGTATTGCTGTCACAGCGTTATGAGCAAGCATTTATGTACAATATTTATGAGCGGTTTCATAAGTATGTCAAACCGCCAGACAATGGGGCGCTACTACGGGTGGAGCATAAATAGAGTAAGATCTGGCTGGACTACGACTATTTCAAGAGAGGGTTAATGCGTTTAAAAATTTAAAGGAATAAAATGTTTTAAAACTATTTTTGCTCTCTTTTATAGAAATGTAGGTACTTAAACTACTATAAAAGGGCGAAAAAATTGTTTAAAAAAACTTGTATAACCAAAAACAAAGACCTATTTACCCCTCAGTCTGACAAGCCCCGCCTGACCTTAATTAAAAAAGAGACCAAAACGTGTAGGCATTTTTACATGGTAAAATTTAACAAAAAATCTGCGGACAATCTCACACAAATTGACCTAGTCCCAAACTTAGCTCTAGGCTTGTACTATTTTAAGCATAAAATGTGTTCAATTTTATTCTTAGAGACACATTAACAACATAATGAATTGCTATAGTGTTTTCAATCTACGACGTCCCCCCACCACTTCAATTTCCACACGTCGCAACTGTGAAACGTAACTTTCATTAACGGGGCGGCACCGTCGTGGACTCAAAGCACATAATTTTATTTTGAATTAGAATACATAAATATGGCCTTTAGATGTTAGTTTATTTACTACACTATCGACCCGCCCTCGCTTCGCTTCAGTTTGTGACTTTTCTTTAACACCCGTACATAAACCAGAATTGATTATTAATTATTACTAGCTGTTGTCCGCGACTCCGCCTGCGTGGAAGTGGTTTATCGCTCTTTCTGCGGGATAAATCGTTTCACAATTTTGTATGACATTTCAAACACGACGTTAAAGTGACAAGGTACATAAATGATCACTTATTTATGCTGTTGACTGTACACTTTTCCGGGGGTAAAAAGTAGTGTGTGTGCTATTCCAAACTATAGTCCGTCTCTGTGTCAAATTTCATCCAGATCCGTTCAGCTGTTTTGACGTGATCTAACAAACATTCAAACTTTCGCATTTATAATATTAGTGGTCTAACTGATGGTGAAAACCGCATTAAAACGCGTTGCGTAATTTTAAAGATAGTACATACAGAGGGACAGAAAACGAAAGCGACTTTAGGACTAATGTAGAGGTTAATAATGTTTTTCTTGATCTTTCTTTCCCCTCTATTGTTGTCTTTATTCATTAATCTTATCATCTTATTTCTTTCAACTCCATTATATTTCTATTTTCTTCGACCGTACTGAATGCCGTCTAACAGATTATTTCCATTCAAGTTATACAAACACTTTCATTACAAATAATTAATGTTTTAAAAATATTTGTTCGCACTAACTAATTGACTCGACCTGTTTTCCCTACTACAGGATAAATAAACCGCCATCGAACCCGACCTGTTCCCAATAAATACTACGTCATTACCGCAACCGACCAATCGGGATTGTTTGACGTCCATGGCGCCGTTAGTTGCTAGTCATTCCAATTATTTATAACGACAGGAGCAGTGTAATGAAATAGGAATTGTGTGCTTCCTATAAAGGGTTTGTGGTAGAGGTATTTGATTGGAAATTGTATTGGTTAGTAGGAAATTGTTTTCATTTGTATTTTCATCGTATAAAATAGATTTATTGCAAGTAGAACGTTTAAATAGATCGAGACTATATAATATATTAAGGAAAATATCAAAGTTTAAAGGTTTTAACAGTAATTTATTTTCATATTGAATATTTCATATATTTGAAAAAATGAATATATTATCACAGCTTTTATTTACGAAAAAACTCAGTCGACTTAAATTCAGTTGTTTTGCACAAATTTATGTTCTACACATTTCACGTGAAAAATTAAGGCAGAATATACGAACTCGTTTTAAAGTTAAATATAGAAGAATGTTTAAACCCAAAAGAACATTTCTCAGATTCTTCGCGAAACGGCGTCTTTGAGTCCAGCAATGCTTTTGTGAAATGAGCGGAATTGTTAGAGTTACGGTCTAGCGCAGGCTTTGAACTTGGATACTGTTTTAGCTAACGTTTTGCTTAAGTAATATTAATATTTTATGCTTGGTTTAAAATATAGTGCACGAAGAAATAAAAACAAGTTTTGTTTTCACTTTTTTTTTAAGAATTAAGAGAGAAGAGGAAGGATGATGAATGCAATTGTATTTACTTTGTTTTGAATGTACAGTCAAGGAAATTGATCCCTAGACCACATTGGACTATGTCGAATTGACACTGTAAATAAAATCATAAGAGGTCTCTTACGTTTTGATTGATTACGTCACTTTGACATGGTCCAAAGTGATCTAGAAATCATTTTCCCTTACTGTATTTTTCATAAATGGTATTACATTGTAGAACATTTGAAGCGAGTGTGTATGTAAATACTAGCTTAAAGTGATGTCACACTCCCCTAAAGCAATAAGCAATTTTATCGTTTTCAATTTATCACTTACTCCTATTGCCGCCGTCGTGTTGTTAGCTAGCGGAGACGCAGCCATAAGTCCGCCTGAGAAACGGCAGCCCTAAATGAGCTGCAAGGATTTATGGCCACAGTTAGAGTGAGATAGATTACTGACAGGTTGTGGAGAAGAAATAAGATGCATTCTTGACAATGCTTTTAAATATGTGATTAATCCTACTAATGTTATAAATGCGAAAGTTCGTGTGTTAGTTTGTTCCTTCTTCAAACTGCAACAGTTAGACGAATTTGGATGAAATTTGAAATAAAAATAAAATAAATAAATAAATATCGAGGCACGATCTCACACAAATTGACCTAGTCCCAAACTAAGCTCTAGGCAGTATGGGTACCAGACAACGACATAAATACTTATAAAGAGAAATAAATGCTTAAATTCATAGAAAACATCCAAGACTCAGAAACGAATACTCTGCTCATCACACAAATATCTGCCCTTACCGGGATTTGAACCCAGGACCGCTAGCTTCGTAGGCAGTATCACTACCAACTAGGCTAGCGCGTCGTCAACAGAGATGGAATATACCATGGATCAATCTCCAATGGATCAATTTTCGAGATGAAAAGTAGCCTATGTATAATGGTATAGGCTACTTTTCATCTCGAAAATTCTAAAAAGCGATATGGTTTTACCGCCTAGAATCACGGCCCTACACGGCCACACGGCTACACGGCCAAACAAAAATGTGCATGCAAATCGCGTATAGGTAACCATTGCTTCGCCCCGATTTCAAAAGGCACAAGCAAACAATAAAGCCCCATTTGCAATATCAATAAAGATTAACAGAGGGGTTGAGATTAAATAAAGAAAGCCGCTGACGGTTAAGAATGGGTTCCGTTGTGCTGCAGTCATTTGTTTTGCTTAGCGCGGCTTTGCCGTGTGTGCACAGTTAACGCGTTAGGCGCCGGTGGACTCTTTTTCGTGTCCAATTTGTATGTATTCCAGAAGGCCTAGCACTGAATAATTTAACTGAGCTTCAAGGCAAAAAGCATATGGGTTGGACATTTATAAATAAGGTAGGCGTTTAGAATAACAAAAAAACCGGTCAAGTGCGAGTCGGACTCAAGCACTGTGGGGTTCCGCATAGATCTACAAATCAATCTAATTTTTATGAATTCTAATACAGTCCAGCAGTTTAGTGATATATCTTTTAGAAGCCATACCAAACGGGACGCACTATTATTTTAAGTATTAAGTAATGGTAACTTCCTTACCGTGTTTTTTGCTTCCTTGTAAATAACATTTAATTTTTGTTAAGAAAAACAAATTCAAAATCGATTAATCCATGTGAGAGGTTCGATGCCACAGACCGGTATATAGATATACACGAAGATATACAGGTATACCGATATACATTAACTTTACTGATGGTAAGTAGGATCTGAGACCCATTATAGATATTTGCATTCTCAAGACTACAATCCCAAGACCGCAATCCTAAGACCGCAAGTTGCTAATCCTCAGAACCAAGATGGATGCCTCTAAGCTAGTAATTTCATCGGTCGTCTTATCCCCACACTCTTATATGTTCACATTATTTTTCATTTTTTCATAACTATCTGTTAACTATCTATCAGTCTAACTAACATAAATAAATATGCGTGTTTTCCAGTAGTGCAGTGATATTAATTAACTCACAATAGGGATATTGTTTTACCGAGTAAAATAGAGACCCAGATCGATAACCACACGGACAAACAAAACTTTCAAACACACTTCATCTTTTGTGAGGGGTTAAAATAACCTCTATCTATCCCTTACACAAACCAAGTCGCAGGCATATCGCCCTGCCTTTGTCTCAGCGACAAATGTCGCAATTTGTACTCAGGCCACAGCTGCGGCTCGCGTATGCCTACCTAACTTAGCCCAACTTAAGCCTAAGCTAAGTTGCGATGAACATACGCGTTAGTCAAGGATGTATGTAGATTTCTGAGACAAGGATTTATAATAGAAACTTGAGGATTTATGATAGAAACGTCTGCGGAGGATTTGTTTGCAGCTTTATCTTCGATCATCAATCCATACAGACTAACTACCAGACAGACAAACTCACTTATACAAAAAAAAAAAAGTTTTACAAAGAAATTGGCTTAACACAGTGAACGGAAACCGTGTGCGGTTTATTTCTCGCTGCCATCGCTCAGTACTTTTCTATTAAACTTAGGTATTTAAAAAAGGAAACTAATCTAATCGCCACTTTCATGATCAACCTGCAAATACATTTGTTTAAGAATTGTTTTACAATTTCAGCATTGTTGCGAATCGTATTATACACACAGGAGCATAGTTATACTATTTAACATTAGCGGGAAAAAGTACTTCCACATACTTATGCCATAAACATTATTAGATGCTAGGAGTACGTACCTTCGCAAGTAGGATAAGCTTCGCAGCTGAGTGCCTCTATTTCTTTTTATAAGTTTATCTACATTTTGAATGTCATCGCAGGTTAGAGCGATATTAATCTTATATACTCTAACAACGTTATATTTGAAATAGTGACTAGATCGGTAATGTAATGTAAATCGGTAAACTTATTCCATACGCGTCCTTTTCCAGTTAACCTTGGGGTGATGCGAAAGACAACGCAGTAACCCGCGCACGAACGTTTTCCTTTTACCGAACAAGAAACGTTAAGTCATCGAGAAAAATTGTATGGTGATTGGAACCAGTCCGTATTTTAGTACAAACATTTGATAGCACGTTGATTTTCATATCGTCAATTCCATCATCGATTAGGAAAGGTGAAGTTTAAGGTTGACTTCCATGGTTAGCGACAAATGCTACAGACGCCTGCGGCTGACGTGGGTCTTGCGACAGTAGTAAACATGAACACTATGAGAACGTAATATATATAAATAGCACCGCTTTCGTAATTAGCGGCCGACGACTGTACGATCCGTACGCGTCTTTCGCATCGGCCACTACCCATAGAAGTCAACTTTTACGTAAAAGAATGTATGGAAACGTTATTAAGGTAATTTTAGGGTTCGTGCTATCGAATCGCTTGTATTAGACGTTTTCGAACCGTACAAGCGATTCGATAACGTGACGTATGATTGAAATGTTCCTACTCGAGCTACCGTAAAAGTTAGTTCGCATTTACGAATAGTAAAACCGATTCGGAAACTTGGCGTATGATACAATTGTTAATGGTAAAGCTTCCTATACTTCATTATTTTATTTGTAAATCATATAAGTTTAAACAAAGTAACAATTAAAAATTAAAACTTAAACTATGGAAAATTATAAAATAAATTAAAGCCAAAATAAAACTAATTATAACTAAGCTAAATACTTAAATAAATAATAAAATTAAAACTAAATAAAAAGAAAAAGCCCCCGTGGCAAAGTACCACATATGCTGGCAGCATTTCCTCGTATAGCAATACTTATGCGTTGCCCGAGGAAGCTGCTAGCTTTCTTGTCTCACATTGTTTCTGTTAGCCTTTTTGAAATGTCCTTAAAAAGGCTAATAGCACCGGGTCCCCACCATTTTCAGATTAAACCGGTTCAGTTCCCGTTTAATAAGCCGCTGTAAACAAAGCCGATCAGCGGCTCTGTAAGCGCGGCACGATCCGCGGCTCTAATTGCCACGAGCCTGCTATTGACGGACTAGATTAACGAGGTTACTGTCTCTATATATAGTAATATAATGTCCATTATATAATGAACCGGACTGTTATTAACAGGGGCTTTTGTCATGTTAATTAAATTTTGTAGGGGACGATCCACAAAACTTTACAACCTGAACTAGTCGGCAGAACTAACCACTTTTTTGATGAAAAACCGTGAAATACAATTTGTATACTTGTGAAGTTTTAAGGGATAGCTAGCTGGTATTTATTGTAACGCTATTATTATTTTTAAGTCATAAATAAACATCTAGTTCTCTGTTTAACTTTGTTTGTAGCCCCGTCTTGCTTTCACAACCACAATTGCCTCTGTAAGCCAACTTGACTGTCAAGTAAATAAAACTTTATTACGATTTGATATCTATTCTTCTTAAAATCATATCTTTCTAAAAGGTGGGCCTTTACCCAGGAGAATTTTACGCAAATTGATCTGGTTCCAAACGAAACTAAATTTATCCTAAATAACTACTAACTTTTTTAGACAAAACAATACTTAAATCAAAGGGATTTCCAATTTAGAATATACCTACTACCTAAATTTCATATTTTTAAATATTGCTTAACACTCAAAAATGGTGCGCTGCAAGAAGTAACATTGGTGTCGATGCACAGTTATGTTCTCGTATATAGGCAGTTAATGTAACATCACAATTACAAAACACTTTGTTAACTCCTTTTACATTTTACTAATTTAAATGTAGCAATTTCCAGCAAAAATGTTGGCTCATAATGAGTTAGAAATTCTAGACGGTTAGCGAAGTCCTTTGTGATAATTAACCTAATGTGTAATTTAGCATTTTATGCCCTGGAGCTATAGAATATTTCTGAAATTTTACTTTACTTAATTTAATTATGTAGGGCACAATGTGGATTAAACGCTTTATAAGCTAAGGATTTTTTTTCATAAATACATTAGAGAGTTATTTTTTTTAGAATTAGAGAATGTAGGCTATAATATCTTTATGGTAATATGTAAGCATCATAAATTATGTTGTGGTTTAATAATGAAAATAATTAATCTTCTTCTTTTGCAGGTACGTGGCTGAGACTTGGTTCTACAAAAAAAAAACTTAAGGTAGATAAATATAACGGGTCTATATTGACTGACATAATTATTTTTAGTCATATTGTGCTTTAGGTCATAATCATCGCAAGTCATAACGTGTTTTTTTTAAAGAAACTGTTACTAATTCAGGATTTTTATAAATCAAACCTAACCTAACCTAGCCTTGTCTACACGTTAGATATTTCAGAACTTCTAAAAAGTTTACAGTTTCAGCGATATAAAAAGTTATGACTATCAAAAATTATGTCAACAATTACATTATGACCAATAAAATTATGGGAAACAAAGGGCTCCCAAATATAACATTAGTTGACTATTAAATAATTATTGAAATACATGCTCCAAAGAGCAACGCGGAATATTTTAAATATATTTGTGTTTATTTCTTATGCAAATATCGTTTTACGTATACATGGTGTTCACTTAAGCGAGAGATCTAATTTAAATATCTTAACATAGTGCATGACTTCAAGAACCTCGACGGCTTCAATTACTTAAACTCCCAAGTTCACCAAACTCTAACATTAACCACATCCCATAAAATTGTCCCAAGCTGTTTAACTCCCAAATTTCCCCGACTTTCCCGTTTCACACTTAAGTTTTCTAATTACACGAATCCTCAATCCACATGCGCGATAACACAACCCTGGACCAAGTCGGGGTTCGATCCCGATAGCGATCGCAGGCGTAATTCCATAATTGCCAAGTCAAAGGTTTTTCAGGGCCGAGGAACCCTCGTCGGCGATATGAGGGTTCTGCAATGATAGCTATCTTTAGTTGTGTATGACATCATGGAGATTCTAAAGATACCAAGTTTAATCAAGATTAGGAGACCCGTGCTAGTAAAATTAGTGTTTATTAGTATTTTTCACAGATATTAAAAAAGCGTATCACACTAACTAGGCTCTAGACTAAGAACTTACTTTTAAACAGGACGGATTAATTGTTAACTGGAGATTTTAAATTGTCCCGTCAGAGCGTACACACAACATTATAGAGAGTGCTTTCTTAATTAGTTAGCTTAAGTACCAATTTCACCATACGATGTTAACCACTTAACAGATAATTAGAGCGTTAACAGCTGTCGAAATGTATGAACTAACAGTCGATTAACATTGATTAAATTTAACATCGTTTGGTGAAATTGGTGCTTCAACTCACTGTTGGAAAAATAACTAGTTTCAGGAGAATAACACTAAAGTCACTGGAAATCCAGCCGTTGATTACATCTGTTCAAGAGATCACTACGTAATCCCGAAGAGTCATAATGCCGAATATTCAACATTCCGACTTTAAATATATCTAAATTATGTTTGGATATTGCATATCATTTAAACGATACATATAGGATCCAGCTGCACCATTTATGAACATAATATTCGGTATTTTAAGGCGCCCCGTTTAAGCGAAGTAATCTCGGTGCCACTAACCTGAACTATCAAAATAAACGTACCAGTAGGTACCAAAACAATTCCAGCACTGATACCCATGTCACACGGAACCAGCAGTGACGGCAGACACGGGCAGCCGAACCCGGATCAATCCATTAGTATAGATTGATGCTGGGTGTCAAATTATAGATTGGGGTTGCCTAATGTTTTCAAAACACTCTGTATTTACATTAGTGGTAAAGTGACAGACAACGTCTTAAGGGCACGGTAAAACGATATCATTTTTGAGCTGTTATCGTATTGTCAACGTTTTGATAGCTCTTATTTACTTGACAGTAAGGGCGGCCGAGTTACAAATAATACCGTAACATCTCAAAAGCAGTATTAAAAATAAAATAAATAAATAAATATCAGGGGACTATGTCATACCATTGCCCCAGTCCCAAACTAAGCTCTGGGTACTACTTGGACAGCGAGATAAATACTTATATAGAGAAATAAATACCTAAATACATAAAAACATCCATGACTCAGGAACAAATATTCGCGCTCATCACACAAAATATCTGCCCTTACCGGGATTTGAACCCAGGACCGCTAGCTTCGTAGGCAGGGTCACTACCAACTAGGCCAGCGCGTCGTCAAACAAGAAAATAATTAAGATTATTAAGATTCTGAAGATTATTGTGCCTTCGTATTAATAGAGGACCTGGCTGTACTAAATATTGCTAATCCTCACTTGTCTAGTGTTACTTACCTACGTAGTTCATTTATTTGCAAAAATAACTTAAATATCCTTTACGTTAAAAAGAAATAAGATAAATTAAAGAAAGAACAAAACGTTCATGTGATTTATTTTATACATTAATAAAAGCTCATCCAATCACATTCGTTTAACAAAACCAACTAATGCCATTTGTTTTCAATCCCATACGAACATGTGTTTCTGACATCCCCCCCACAAGATTAATTACCTCCCACCGGTCAATAGGGGAGGTAACGTGCGAGAAAACATGACAAGGTAAAACAAACGCTGGGTGAATCGGCATAAGCAACAAATTAGCGATTCACCTGAGTCATGACTTACGACCTAGATCTAGGGTTACTTGGAAAACCTGTGTGCGGATTCATTTATATAAACTAAACTGGTATTAAATCTGTGCCAATAATGTGAAATTGATGTTTCATTACCGAACGAAGACACAGGGCTGGATACCTCAGCTTAGAAGTTTTGAAAATATGATAAATCATGTTTAGAAAAAGTCGCACGGAAAACTTTTCAAAATTTTGGAAATGCGGTACCCTGGTTCACCATTTTCGATTGCACGACCACAGTTATTAGAATTTTTCAGTTTCGTTTACTGCGAAAGAAAGCTGATTAAATTTGGTTTAAGACCCTAATAGCGAAATTAATAAATAATCAGCCGTTTCTTTTTTAATTAAGTTGACTTTAAAGTTTAGAAATCTGAGTTTTTCTTCCGGAAATTAGTTGCTGTTATAATGGATTTAACATTCACGTAAATTTTCTTTAAAAATCTTTTAAAACCAGTTAACTTCATTTTAAACGGAAGCGTAAGTCATTTTTTAAATTCGATAGTTTGATTGAATTCAGTCTTTTTTGGACAAATATTGTTTGTTTATTTGTTGTCCTATATTGTTTGCCCTAACGTAAGCTTATGAAATTTGTTAATTAAAACTTCACAATTACAGTTCAGTACTCCCAGATTTTTAATAGCATTCAGGTATTGCTATCTTGTTTTTAACGCGGCCGGCATTACTGTCAAGTAAATAAGAGGCATCCTAACGTTGACAATACAATACGATAACTCGTCAAAATTAATTTAAAAAAACCCAGTAGAATAGAGCTCTGGGCATACAAATTACATCATTGAAAAATTCAAATTAAAACCACTATTTCTTTCTTATTTTATTAATGACTAGCGATCTGCCCTCGTTTTGATTCGCTTTATGTAAAAACACCCGAAGTTATTATACATAAAAACCTTCCGTGAAAAAATATCTAACTCATGGTGAAGATCGCATTTAAATGCGTTGCGTAGTTTGAAAAATCTAAGCGTACATACAGAGGGACAGACGAAAGGAAGTGACTTTGTTTTAAACTATGTAAGGATGTCTAACAATAATTACTCTCCAAATATGTTAACCGGAACGTTCTCGGACACATTTAGATTTCCAGAACAAATACGCCTAGTTAGGTACATACACGTTCATTATGTCCCTTTCACATATCTAAATCGTCTACAGAGAGAGAGAGACAATGACAACGGCTCAGTTATGTTAGCATATTCAAATTGGGTAAGCGGTAATTTGCAGCAAATGTGTCCGAGAGATATATGTTAGGAAATTTAGTACCAAACCTGCTAGGATGAATTGTATTTTCTCGTTTCTCGCTCAGTGCGTCTCTCTCGTTGTAGACTAGTCAGAAAGAGATCAAGTGAGAAACAGTTAGAAGGTTATATGTGGTCGCAGGTCGCCAGCCGGGTCGCCTGATTTCCATACGGAATGAAACTGTTATCGAATTTATAGCGAACGTATTTAAGCGCCGCAAATGTGCAATATATTTCCCGCAATTTCTGGCGATCAGTCGAGAAAGTCGATGCTTAGTTTGAGACTGCAATGTTACGATGCGATCTGCCACAACAGTGATTCAAACTAAACTTAACATACAATGGTTTGGCTTGTGAAAGGCAACAGACACAAATAATTAACTGATCCAATGATTTCGTTAGGAGTAGTATGCAATATAAAAATTATGTATTTTTATTTACAGCTTTTTGGTTCTATAAAAGTTTTGTGTCTTTTGATATGACTTAAGTTTCATTATCTTATATTTAGGAATATTTGTGTCTCCGAGTTATGAGAAGTGATACCTATAACTTTAATAATAAAGTTGAATTCATCGTCACGATTCGAAAGGAACCCTTTTTAACACCAGTTTTATAGCAAAGTTTAAGATGTAAAATGGTAGATTAAACAAGTTTTCCTTGTATTTACTAAAATTCATGTTTAGAGGTATCAATTCTCACAGGAGGCACCGAAATATATGTTTTAGATTTCTATCACTTATACTTATGTAATAGTAGCAAATCGCATCGTGGCTCATTGTTGCCTCAGTCTTAACGTTAAGGTATTCAGTGCATGTACGATTTAAATCATAAATGGCTACGAGTATATACTCGTACGTTAGCACCCTGCAGCTTTAATGCTGGTAACAAATTCGCGGGGCAACTCCAACCATGAAGTTAAAGTGACAAGGTACTAAATTGTTGTTTATTATTCTATCCGTATCTTTTTGTGTTTTTCATATTCCGCCAACATATTTCTACATGAAACAACTTTTGCCATTTAAAATTGTTTATATCCCGACACTTAAGTATTTATATTTACCTTACTTCATATATCACAGTATCTATCCAACTGACTTCATACATCATACAACACAATGAAGTCCCCAGGGAACCTACAAGTATCATACATATATACCGATATAATATATACAGAGGTGGTCCAAAGACTCATCGATTGCTGGCGCAGCGCCAACTGATAACGTTTGCGGCTAGGTCATGTTTTTAAAGTGAGCTTGAATCCATTCCACGTTAAATAGACTTACCCACAACCCAAAAAGCATAGCAAACTGAACCTTTTCGAGATATAAATAAAAAAGAACATGCAATAGGTTAATAAAAGATAAGCGTTCTTTTTAAGAGAAGAATATTGAGTCAATGCTTAATATTTCGTGTAGTTTAAACACTGCAGATTTGAGCAAAATTTAAGTGAAGCAATAGAGATAGTTCGCCGATTCGTGGTTTAAGAGTCTTCTATCCTTTCGCAGTCGGTCCTTCAGCTAATATGCTCTTCAGCTTGTTTATCCCTAATGGTATATTGATAAGATAACTTTAGTTTTTTAATGGAGAAGGCAAGGCAAAGGCATTTTCATTTGAAATAAAATGACAACGCATAGGTACTTTAACTAAAATAGTTTTATAGTACGTTTATGAATTAGGGAGTTAATCTTTAACTTAATATGGTAGTAAAGTATGGAGTTACGATGGTAAATTATTTCATTTCATTTAATATTGAAAGAAATCAACATTAATACAATTAAAAATTTAAACCAAACGTATTTAAATTAAAATTAAACAAAGCTACTAAAATATTAAAGATATAAATATTAATCACCACTATAAAAAGAACACCCCCTAGCGGGTCCGCTCGCGGCATGGTCGTCATGACACTGGCTGCGTTACCTCTCTTAATTATTATTATTTAAGTTGCCAAAAACTTTGAAGTTTCTATTATTCTATTCTATTCTTAACTTCGGTGCTGTTCTATGCCGCATCACTTAATACCTTGGTTACTTGCTCTATATAATCTAGATCAATATCAAAAAGCTCCAGGTAAAGCTTTTAGTACATTTCAGCGATCAGCGAGCTTTACGTCCGAAATGCGGGCTTTGTGTTGAAAGCTCAATTCACAATTTATCACCGTAATGGCGAAAGAACAATTAAAGCTTTGTTTCGTTTGTAATTTCTATAATGGCTCCTGAAATTACTTTTGAAAATATTAAAAAAGTAATGGTCTAAGATCCAAATAGGAGAAGATTTGGACCGGTATTTTAAATCAAATTTAATATGCTAAATAATATTTGTAGAATAGGTAGGCTGAAAAATTTCAGTCCAGTACTTATATCATTACAAAAATAATTAAAAATGAACTTTTTTTTAAATTGAAAATGTTTGTTTGATAGACAAATTACATACTAATCGAAAGTATAAAGTCTATGGAATATGCAAACGTTAGGTTTGGTGCAAATAACTAGTACCGACTTACCTGTTTATACCTGCCTACCCAATAGTTTGACGGGAAAAAAATAGTCAAACTAACGTTTGCATATTCTATAGGCTTCATACTTTCAATTGGTATGTAATTTGTCCATTAAACAAGCTGTTGTATTTTTTTTAAACAAAGTTAATTTTTAAATTTTTAATTAATTACATACCGGACTGAAATTTTTCAGCCTACCTATTCGCCATTACATTACTTAGCATATTAAATTTGGTATAAAATACTTTTTATCGAATAAACAGCCCGGTGCAAATCGTCTCCTATTTGGATCTCCTACTATAAGTTATTATAAATGTGACTATTCTTTTGGCTATAATATTTCCGTGAAGACTCTCGGTTAAGACGAAGACGGGAATTCATGGGAGTTTCCACACCGAAGTCAAATAGTTCAAAACACGCTGACGCAACTTTACGCATTGACTCATTTACTGCGTCTCTTTTTTAACGATTCTTTTTCGCCAAACGGTGGAGTCACGTCCAAAAGAAAGCTATTTAATTACTCTTTGCAAGTTTGACGCAGCGCAATTTTCGCAAATTCACGGTCATTTTAACCCCCGACGCAAAAAGGGAGGTATTATATCTTTAACCGCTATGTGTGTGTGTGTGTTGTGTGTGTTTGCCACCTTAGCTCTTAAACGGCTCAACCGATTTGATGCGTTTTTTTTTAATTTGAAAGCAGGTTTTCTAGCGGTTGTTTTTATCTGGGTTGATCATGTCATGAAAGTTGGTTGGGCCGTTTAAGAGATGTCAGCTCTGAAAGAAAGGGTCACCATTATATCGGCGGTTTTTACCTAATAGTTATAACCTCGTAATGCCCACCGTACTACAAACAGACAGTTTTTTCTCAGTCTACCATCAAGGCAATAAATTTCAATTATGCTTGTTCGATAATGTCATTTCCAGTTCATGAAGATAGGAAAAAAAACTTTATTCCCATTGCAATGCAGTTCAAATTGAATTGCCTTGATTATGTACAGTCGCCATCAGATATATTGTAGCGGGCGAGGTACTCAAATATTTCGGAGCAGCATTACTTTTCAATAAATTCGTTACACTAGTTATGGTCAATAACACCAGAACATGCAATTTGTCATAAATATAAGAGCAGCGACTTTTCAATAAATTCGGAACATATAACGAGGTAAAAATATCAGAAAGCACAGAACGTCAAAGGTATCTACGCAGTCAGGGTGATCATAAAGATCGGAACATTTATGGAAAATATACCTTAAGTCAGTATCACACAGTTTAAATTCGTTACTATAGTTATTATGCATGTCGAATCTACTCGTGACGTGTACACGTCACGAGTAGATTCGAATTCCAAACAAAAGATAAATACGTCATGCCAAAGATCGACATGCATAATAATTATAGTAACGAATTTAAACTGTGTGATACGGACTTAAGGGATATTTTCCATAAATGTTCCGATCTTTATGATCACCCTGACTGCGTAGATACCTTTGACGTTCTGTGCTTACTAATATTTTTACCTCGTTATATGTTCCGAATTTATTGAAAAGTCGCTGCTCTTATATTTATGACAAATTGCATGTTCTGGTGTTATTGACCATAACTAGTGTAACGAATTTATTGAAAAGTAATGCTGCTCCGAAATATTTGAGTACCTCGCCCGCTACAATATCTCTGATGGCGACTGTACATCCTATTGTATACTGGGCCTCACGAGCAAGCTTCGATATCGTCGGTGAAACAGCAATACCGCATAATTAACTAATTAAATTACATGCAAAATACACCTTAGCATGCAAGTCAACACGGTACATTTTGCAACTTTTAGAATTTTTTACTTACGCGGTATTGCAGTATCGCTGACGATTATGGTCGATCCCCAAACAATTTTTAAACAAAACCTTCTCGAAGCCTATCCCTGGTACTGCGAGGATTTTAGTCCCTCATCGGAATACCGCCAGCGTCCCTCGGGAATGAACCTGGAATATTCATTAATGGTTAATTAAAAATAATGATTTTTACATTCCCAAAACTCTCGAACAAAACTGATTTCGCATCAAAGGGAATCTTCCAAAGAAATTTTATTACAAGTTTGTTTACATCTTTATTTAGGGTTCTCGCAAATATTTGTTGTTTTTTGTGTCGGCCTCATTTGGTACTCCTTGGCACTTTGATGTTGTCTTAGTTACTTATTTATTATAATTAAAGAATTTCAGTAAGACTGAACAAAATAATATCTGAGAAGGTTGTATGAAGTAATTTTCGCTTGTTTTGCTTTCGCCGTAAAACTTCCTTATTTTTTTTTTAATATATTGTTTATTGTTCAAGACTTAAAAAACTAAAACAGTCTTAGCTATATTTTTTGCTTTTAATAGCTAATTTCATTTCCGTCTGACGAACACAGTGAGCTAAAACTGAAGCGTGGTGCAGTGAAAACTATTTATCAGACGCACACGTCTGGTTAAAGTGGTACAATTGAGCAAACAATTGATTTTGCTAGCAAAAAAACCGAAAGTAAGAAAGACCTAAGACTGGTAGTACTATTAGGCGATGGACTTGCAACCTGTCACTAATACACTGGTAAACATCTTAGCCTAATTGTGCAAAATGTAGAGCTTTAAGAGTTGTTGGTTATTCTTTAGCTCTGCCTATCCCACTCTGGGAATGAAGGCGTCAGTTTATGTATGTATGTATGTAAGAAAGACCTTAAGACCTTATGCACTTAACTTTCACTTACTACATCATCGACATGTGTCAACCTGTAGTCATCCCCTATTGCATTCAAAAGACATGGTAACTGTCTCCCAAGCCTCGTGTTACCTTTCACCCAATTATCTCAAACACGAAACACCTTACAACACATTATTAAATCTGTTAAACATTTTTAAACACCCTTTCCTTCTTTTCGAGGAAAACTCCCCAAAAAATATTCCTGTCTTAAGACGCGTACAATTGCAATTGTTGTTAAGAAACAATTTTTCCGAGCTTGTGGGGCTCTTTAATCTTATAAACGCTGTATTTTACGGGAAACAGGAACACCTTTAAAATTAAACCATGAATTTACATGGAGTCGCTGAGTAGATAAAATAGGGAGCCGGCACTAATGGTGGACACTTTTAGCTGACAGGCACCATTATTGGCACTTCACTCTTAATTCAAATTTCATACGGTCCTAAATTGATTGTTGCAAAACAGATGAATAACCCTTATCTTCTTTAAAATAAGAATTAAGTGTCCATAATTGTCCCTTGTCCATTACTGGTTCCGTCACCCTAGGTTCTTTTAAGGATGTGGTTAGGGCTGCCTCTGACCTTGGGGCTTTAAATACAACCATCGATTCTTCTCCCTAAACTCTGAACTACTTTTGTTCTGCAACATTAAAAAATAACTTAAAGGACATGGCTAAACTTGCTATGGGCGACTGCCCTAGCAATGCCTAAACATTTTAACTAGTAATATATTATGCTAATGAGCTGAATATTAGTATTCTGCATAAAAAATGTTTCAGGAACTTTCCATATCGTTACAATCCTGAAAATAAGTCGTAGAAACTCCTTCGCATACAAGCTGCAAGCAGCAATCAGAAAATGATTTTGCTATGAACTTTTGGCTAGGCTCTGCTATTAATATTATTTATACTAGCAACTGTCGGAAGTCTGAACATATAAATATACAAGTAATAATAAAAAAAAAGAAAAAAAGAAACGAATAACTGTCACTAATATATACACTACTAAACATATGTGCAAAATGTGGTTACAGAATGAACAACAAGTCTTTAGAGCCTACCCCACTCTGGGAATGAAGGCGTGAGTGTATGCATGCATCCATGAAACAAATACTTTCACATTTAAAAAATGTACGACATCTAAGGCAACTACTCTGTCGTCGTGACTTACAAGATTATCTAGTATAAATCTATTGTCATTGAGCGTATAATATATTCTGAGAACCGCGGTGAACAACCTTCAAAACGCTTTTGCTCTTCGTTGCTTCTCATATTTATGGGTTGTAGAATGATTTTAACTAACTGTACATTACTTACCTCAATTGTTGACCACCGTGCTAGGATGGTGAGTAAAAGGCCTGGCAATGAAGCACGATATGACATGTCTCCGCAGTCTTTGCGTAGCTAAACCACAGTTTATACATCTCGTGATGAATCGATAGGCAAGCTTAGGGCTTGTTTACGGAGACGCGGAGCGTCGCGCGTGGCGTGCGGCTTGGTGTTGCGCGGCGCGTCGGGCGTTTTTTCCGTTTACAGTGAGGTGGCGCGTGCAGCGGACCGCGTCATCACACGCGCAAACACAAATATATGGCAATGTACGGCGTTGATCAAAATAATATATTATACTATAATATATTATAAAAGTAATAATATTTTCGATCAATATACGTAAACAGTGTCGTGTCGAGACGTAATAAACCAGAAATATATCTGTAGGTAAGTGTTGCTTAGGTACTAACCAATCTCATACTGAGGGTTTATCACAAACTCGCAAAAAAAGATAAAGATGTATGTTCTGTAAATAGGCCCCACGGGCACTTTTACAGGTCAATTTCTACCAGAACTTTAAGAGGAGACCACAGCAAAGAAGATATCAACGTCGTAATAAAATCGTTGAAGTAACTGAGCTATCTTTAATAATATTATAATATGAAGATGTTTAAGTTTTTTTTTTATAAGAGCGGGAGGCAAATGAGCATGTAGGTTACCTGATGGGAAGTAATCATCACCGACCGTAAACACCAGCAACTCAAGAGTTATCGGTGAGTCGCCGGCCAATTAGGGATTGTAAGCTCTTTTCTTGAAGGCATCAATGAAATAACTGGTGGGAAATACCGCCGAAGGAAGTTCGTTCCACAGTTTCACTGTACGAGGCAAAAAGTGCATAGTGAAACGCACGGTGGAAGAACGCCATTCATCAAGGTGATGTTGATGGAACCTGGCTTTACGACGAGTAGTTCGATGGTGGAACTCAGCGGCCGGTAAAAGTCCGAATAATTCTTCAGATGACTCTGCGTTATAAAACCTATACAGCAAGCAGAGTAAACTGATGTCCCTTCGGATAGAGAGGGAATCCAATTGAACAGAGATCGCTGGGTCGTTGACGATTCGAACCGCTCGTGCGTTGTATCCGGTCAAGTGGAAGGAGGAAGGAGGTATTGGGGTGCCCCAGCCCAGAGATGAGAACATTACTCCATAAGCGGCTGGACCTGAGCCTTATAGAGTTGGAGGCAGTGGTAAGCTGTGAAGTACTGTCTCGCTCTACCAAGCACGCCAAGTCTCCTGGAAGCCAATCTGGCTTCATCTTTCAAATGAATACGGGACTGAATATCCTGTGATATGTCAACGCCTATATTGGGCTTGATGGCGAGGGAAGTGCTTTCGAACTGAGGTGCTATGATGAAAGGGCTTTTCTTAGCTAATAACACGCACACTTGTGTCTTATTACTTAATATTCGCTAAAAGATCTAAAGCTTGATTGATACCAACAGCCGTTTACCATTCGGTTTAAGACGCATTCATTGCAATCTGAAAAAACCGGTTTCTTGATACATAACATACTTTCCAGAAGTAAGATTCAAATTATTTATTTTTATAAGTTTTGAGTAAAAATTGGATCATGCTGCCAATTTCACTCTAAACTGCGATATATTATGTTGTAAAACGTTTTTAATGAACCTTTTTCGAACGATGGCCGCAATAGTAGTCACGTCAAGTATCAAACTCATGTCAAACTATCAAAAGTCAGCAGAATTGATTTTGAAAAAATCAAAAATAACAAATAACTGTAATTAATAGATACCGAAATCAACGTAAAGTTGTTTAAAAAGTGTACTAATGTATCTTCGTGCAAGCTTTATACAAGCTAGATTAACTGGGATCTAAAAACTAGTAAGTATTTCTGCCTAGTTGTATAGTTGATTCAACCCTAGAGATGAGGCGATAAACCAATTTTATTTGAGTTCCGGGGAAATAGGATACATATCTACCATGAAAATCGATATTTACCAAGTAGATAACTAAAAACGAGCGGCCTTATGCGGACTAAGTTGTGGGTAAAAGGCAGCTTCCCTGTTTGACCTTATATGTATAAATGTATGTTTTATAGCCAGCTGTCCGCGCCCGGCGCTGCCCGGGTGTATTTTTTTACCATACAAACCTTATAACTCTTATGACCCATTTACTATCAGACCTACTGAATATACACACAACATTTCATAAGAATCGGTCAAACCGTTTCGGAGGAGTTTTGTTACAAACAATGTGACACGAGAATTTTATATATTAGATAATGGATTTTAATGTACTATTTACAATATTTACGTATGTACCACCACGTACGTATACGTACGTTTAGGGTTACGTACGTATGTACGTATGTGTATGCTGAATGCGAAAGGACCGATCACGATGGAGATCTTGGGGAAGGAATGTCCAACTGTTGACGTGTTACGGCTGACACGATGATGATGATTGTATGTGTAAATATATGTTTGTAAATTCGCGATTATTTCAAAAACGACTTTTCCGATTTGGTTAGGTCCTTTGGGAATATTATTCTCGATTTTTTCAAATGGTATTTGGATTAAATATACTATGACATTCACGCGGCGTTTCTCGGGGCAAGCTATAAACATCCTAGTGTCGCGTGAATTCATTTTATCTTTGCGATTATCTCAATTAGTACATCAACGGTTTGAATTACTATTTTAACAATATGCGGCATGCCTAAAATGCGGAAACTAATACACATTTTGCGTGATTGCATGTAAGTATGTATGTTTGTATGATTGTGCTGATTGCGAGTAGTAGCACGGGATGGATCACGCTAGAGATATTTACCATGAATAAGGCAAACGAGCACTCAGCCACCCGATGGTACCTAAGTGAGATCTGTGACTTGTGACCCACATTCATTTTATATTCTGAAGATTACAATCTGAAGACAGCAATCCTAAGTCCGCAAATGCGTTGCAAACCCTGTGGACTAACAATAAATGCCTAATTTCACCGGTTGTCTTATCCCCACGCAGAAACACAACAATGCAAACACTATAGCTTGTCGGTAGATAAAAGAATAATATGGTGGTAGCGATCCCGACGGACCTTGTATACAAGGTCCCGCCATCACTAAATAAAAATCAGATCTTTGGAAAAGGACTATGTCCAGCTGTGGACGTGTTTTAGCTGTCACGATGATGATGATGATCTATGTATTTTTAGGTATTTCTGTAGCGTTGTACATTTGTATCTTTGCGATTACCTATCTCAAAAATGACTTCACTGGCTCGCAATATGGAAACATAATTCTCGGACAGCTGAAATGGTTTTTTGGTAATTAAAATACACAGTGACTTTAACGCTGCGGTACTCGGGTCAAGCCTAAAACAATCCAAAGTATGCCTATTTAAGTTATAGCATCTACTCGTATTAACAGCACCCTAGGTCTGTCAAACTGTACTCAGTCCTTATTTTTTTAAACCCAAAGCCGATTCCTGTTTGACTACAAACCTTGTAGGTATTTTGTCTAAAGTTGATATTAATGTGTCGGACTCAGAAAGCGGTCGCATCTCGGTGTACTTAAAGCAGGGTCGCTTAGTTTGAACTCTATTGTACGAGTATGATGTTTTACTTTTAAACGCTTTAATCGATTTAGAAGCGTGGGTTTTTCTATGTTGCTTCGTGATTAGGTACTCATGTAGGTACTTATTATTTAATACAAATATTTCTGTTTCAGCCTACTACGCCTACTTTTTTCCTTTCATTTTATTACAAGTGCTGAAATGACACAGATCAGATAGAGCTAACCGTTATTCAAATCTAGATGTTTGTGAAATGACTATAAACAAAAACTGTCAAAGTAAGACTATTACGGATTATTCTGTTTGGTTTTCATTTACAATTTAACCGTAAGTGTACGTATGAAAAATCTTTAGCATTTACAGGTACATACATAGGTACACACCATATGTACATATGTAAACGCACTTTATTGTACAAAATATAAAATCTATACATAATATTTACACGTTTCTTACCTTTGGGTGATTTATTCATACGTTTTTGAGTTAGTTTAGCTTTTAAGATTCCATAGCCTGTACTGTCCGTCCCTTCGTCCGTCCGTCCGTCCATCCATCCATCCATCCGTCCGTCCGTCCGTCCTTCCATCCGTCAACCCGTCCGTCCGTCCGTTCGTCCATCCGTCCGTCCGTCCGTCCGTCCCGTCCATCCCCTCCATTCGCGTATCCCTTTATCCGCCAGTGTCTCCTTGTGATTATTTGTCTATCTGTCCATATTTCCATCGGTCCATCCATCCGCCCGTCCGTCCGTCCGTCCGTCCATCCGTCCGTCAGTCCGTCCATCCGTCCGTCTTCCCGTCCGTCCGTACGTCCGTAAATCCTCCCATTCGTCCGTCCGTCCACCCGTCCGTCGGTCCGTCCCGGCCATCCCGTCCATTCGCGTATCCCTTTATCCGCCAGTGTCTCCTTGTGATTATTCGTCTATCTGTCCGTATGTCCATCGGTCCATCCGTCCGTCCGTCCGTCCATCTGTCCGTCCGTCCGTCCATCTGTCCGTCCGTCCGTCCATCCTTCCGTCAGTCCGTCCATCCGTCCGTCCTCCCGTCCTTCCGTCTTCCAGTCCGTCCGTCCGTCCGTACATCCTTCCGTCCGTCCGTCCGTCCGTACATCCTTCCATTCGTCCGTCCATCCATCCGTCCGTCCGTACGTCCCGTTCATCCCCTCCATTCGCGTATCCGTTTATGCACCAGTGTGTCCTCGTGTCTATTCGTCTCTTCGTCTATCTGAACGCATGTCCATCGGTCCATCAGTTCGTCCGTCCGTGTATGTATGTATGTCACACTTACAATTAGTTTTTCGCAAAAGCTGACATTTTGTATACATATAGATATTCTATACTGCGCGCTAAACTAACGATAATAAAAAAAGTCTGACCTTAAACCGGAGGTTCTCAATTCGTCAGTTTGTTTTTCTTTTTAACCACCTTCAAAAGGAGAGAGGAAATAGGCAGTTCCAAGGAGACCGGTAATTAATTCAGTTTTTGAAGACGGCATATTTTTGTGAAAAAACATGACCAGTGACCACGCATTACGTTGGAAATACAAGACATGGACCGATTTACATTTTTTTTTATTGAAACGTTATACCTGCTGAATGGTCTCTTGATTGTAGTGAAGTTAGGGTCTGATAGATAACAGAACTCATGAGTAATAGGAACTTCTCAGTCATTATAGGCATATGTAAAGCGACTTCGGTATTTTGTGTTATAAATGCGATTCAGGTAAGGTGCAACAATTACAAGACTAATATTATAGTCAAAGTTATAAGTACCTAGTTAAGTAACTTATATTGTTTCCATGCGTTATACATAACTTCTTATAGCTTTTCCAGCCTGGTGTTTTTTCAGTAAGTAGGCCGCACGGGCACTTTTACACTTCAGAAATCTATAACTTTCCAAGACTGAGAAGAAGCACCGCAAGAAACTCAACGGTCAGTCATTTAATGAGTTTAACAGTGCCATCGACAGTATTATGTATGAAAGTGTATAGGTACCAAAGTATGTATGTAAGTATGGTTCCCTATACGTGATACTTCTAAAAAATCAGATCTTTTACTGTAGGTACCTCGTTAAATATTTGACCGAGTATGAATTGATCCGTAAGGCCAATCGTCTCTTTTGTTTTTTCAGACGAAGTGAAGGCATATGAATCCCACTGATATGAAAACTTCATAACTTTGCAATTACTGAACAGTCACCTTTATACTGATAGTAAGTGGGATCTATGACCCATAGACATTTGTATTCTCAAGACTGAAATCATAAGATTGCAAATGCGTTACCAATCGATATGACCTTGAGCCCGTTCCAGAAAGCCACTCTGCAACTCCCCACTCTGCACTTTGCAAATCCACGATAATGCAAAGTGCAGAGTAAACGTGTTCCAGAAAATACTCTGCGTAATTTGCAAACTCTGCAAAGATTCTGAGGGCCCTGCAAAGATGCACTACGCTAACTAACGTTTCTATTCGATTGGTTTTTAAACCAATCGCGTCACTGGGAGATGACGTGATACGAAAAGTCACGTGGTCTACCAGTGACGCGATTGGTTTAAAAACGAATCGAATAGAAACGTTAGTTAGCGTAGAGCATCTTCGCAGGGCTCTCTGTTCCTAAAAGATACTTTGCAAATCCACAAATCCACACTTTGTATTTGACTCTGTCTCTTCAACTTTGCGAGTGTCTCGTGGAACAGAAATACTTTGCAAATCCACAAATCCACACTCAGCATTTGACTCTGCCCCTTCAACTCTGCAATAGCTTTGTGGAACAGAAAATACGTTTGAAGAGTGGGATTTGTGGAGTGCAGAGTTGCAGAGTGGCTTTCTGGAACGGGCCCCAGATCCTATTTTTCTTTTTTTTTCTTTTTAGTGATCCGGACGAATCCTGCAAAAAGCCCTTCGAATATAAAACCCATCCCGCCTTGCTTTTTGATCATGGACTAGAACTAGAAAGTAGCCATATTACTTTTGAAAAAGATTGCGGTCTATGTTATTGACCGTCTTGGGCTGGCCAAATACAAAAATATAAAAAGTACAGCCCCTCCACCACTTCCACCCAGCAGCATAACGCTAGCAGTTTTACTTTACCCCTGATTCCCGTTTTATATTTTGAGACCAGCTCTAGGTTTCCCGGGGGCGTCGTCGACAAGGGTCCTAGAACACCCAGTCTCCAATTAAGGTCTGTTCATTTTTACTTATCTTATATATTTAGTAAACAACTTTCTAACCTCAAAATGAACCTTTTTAGGCTAAAACCGTTATTTTAAACAAAATAAAACAATCACAGACATTGACACAATACATTGGCCAAATGATGTCCAAAATGTTTATTCAGTTTACTTTATTTACGACAAAAGAGCTGTTATAGCCAAAAAAGGTTCATTTTGAGGTTAGAAAGTTGTTTACTATATAAGACAAGTAAGAATGAACAGACCTTAGAAAAAAGTATAACTTGTATTAGTTTTAATTAAAATACTGTTGTTATGTTAATAAAACAATTTTAATTTTCCTTTAGGTGAAAGAAAACGTTATTTTATTGCTACAGGATTATATATTATGTTATGAATTATTATGGCACTGGCGGTCAGATCGAAAGGTCAAAGGTCTATCAGCGCCCTTAGAGTCCAGCAAAACTACGCGTTTAGGGTTAGAGCGTGCAACGCGTCGGGCTTGATGGCAGACCGCGCTTCTACGGCTTTCCGGCCCATGTTGCGAGACGAGAGCGGACAGACTGGACAGTCGTTATCTACAGTATTATGCCCGCCTTCCATTGCGAGAGGAGCGGGCTCCGTACGGACTCCGTTTAGCATACAACGGTGACTTCAAGAGGTTTGCTCGCGGTGGAAACACCCTCTCCGCTCGCAGTGGAAGGCGGGCATTAAGCAGGCCTGCACCGCACCCTTTGTATCCCTCCGGACCACATGTACCAATAAGGAGCATTGATGGTACAAATGACACTGAATTATCCCACTAGTACCATGAAACAATATAGGTACAAGTAATATTCGGCGTTACTTGCATAATATGATGACAATTCCTACATTGTGAATATTTATTTTATTATTACGCAAATGCAACAAATCCCCAAAAATCGCCTACATGTGTTACATTGTGCTAGAAATGACAAACAAAAATGTGATTGTAACAAAAAAAGAACTCTACTCCAATATATTCAAACCAACCAAAAAAAGAACTCGACTCCAATATATTCAAACCAACCAAAAAAAGAACTCTACTCCAATATATTCAACCAGTTGAACATATTGGATAACTTTCCTCCAATGTGTTTATCACTGTCATTTGTACCATCAATGGTACTGCCTAATGGTACAGGTGGTCCGGGGAGCTTTGTAACTACTAATCTACTTCAAGTCGAATACCTTTACATGGCTGATTTTGGGTCATTTACCCGTAGTTCACCTGGGCATTTTTAGCATAGGTGAACTTTTTTTTTGAGGTCTGGTTTGGATTTTTGGTTTAAAACTTTATTCTATTGTACTGACTTTCGAAAGGCGTAAGATTTGAAGCTAAATTATAGGTACCATTAAATACGTCTTGCATTGTGCCTCCTACGTGAATATAAAAACGAGTTTGGACATTAATCGGAAACGACTCATGGACCCACTGCTATCCGAGGGAGCCCTGCCTCGCGGCAGCGCTCCTATTTCAGGGAAGTTTGACCTTCGAGCATCTAAAGATTTCCAGCGACTAATAACAACGATAAACTACCTACCTACTTTTGCGGTATTCTGGACTCGTAGTGAATGATTTCTGATGAAAGCAAATGGCAGCGGAACAAAATGTAATGGGACCACTTAGCATATATTTTGTGGTGGTGTGTTGTGGTCTCTTAACAACATTGTAATTCCACGTATCACCAAATAAAACTGCTTTTTGCTGAGCTAACTATTAAGCTTTTTATGTGGCCATGACACTGCAGCGCGCCACTGAGGTGGACTTTATTGGTGCTGATAGACTTGAGCACATTCGCTAGAATACTCGAGTAAATGCTCAAGTCTATCAGCACCTCAAGGTATGATTCCGATGTTGGCGACTGCAACGTTATGCAACATAAATGAATTTATATGGAGGCTTGACCAACGCGAGTGACCTGGGCCTCCATTCCACGCGATAAAACAATATTGGTTTTGACATGTTATCGTGTTATCAACGTTATGAACTCTACCTACTTGACATTAAAGACGGCCCAGTTAAAAACTACGATAATCCGTCAAAAGCAATTATTTTACGGCAGTGATTAAAGTTCCCGGTCGCGCCAGACGTCGCGATCGCATGGGTTGGTTATCGTTTCATATCAATTCATACTAAACTGGCGCGGAATGATAGTGGTTCCCTCATTCATTACACAATTCATAGGATAAATAGCTTGTTGTTGCTGTCCCCGCCTATGCCCTGCCATACCCATGGTGTAGAGGGCCTCAGTCGGCGACCTTAAGCTCACTCTTGACAGAGCGGCACCGTGATCGGCTCGATCGTCTCTCTGTCGACCTCCAGACTTCCACACCTCCAGCATGTACTCGTAAGCAATATTTGCGGCCCTGGTTTTCCATTTTCGAATGGTTGGGTCAATCCATCTTGTTTGCACCGCGGTAATATAGGTGATTGTCAGCACAGTACAGTAGATCTTTGTTACCCATTGTAATCGGCCAGAAAACCCGAAGGATCCACCTCAGAGGCTTATTAACGATAACTTGGAGTTTGTTAAGCCCCTGGTCACTCTCCATCTCTCGTGGCCAAATTGAAGCAGAGACTTCACAGTGGATTCAAAGATGGAGATTTTTATTTGGCGTGTTAGCACAATCACGGGTCTTAGTTGGACAAAAGCGGCTTTGGATTTACATAACTTAATAACAATTAACGTTCGAGTAAGCAACTTAAAGGAGCGTCCTCACTGAATGCTCTCAGTGAGGACGCTCCTACGTAACCTAGCTAGTCAGCTATACGGCACATTTCAGCCTAATTATGTGTAAAACAAGACTGCATGGCATTCGCCAGTGACTATCCTACATGTTATTCCTCAAGAGTAGTCTAACAATGAGTGGATTATAATTATATTTTAGTAAATGGAGAAACGCTTAAAACGTCGCGTTACGGATTCAAGTTAACTGGTTTATTTTAAATCCAGCGATGATATAATCTCTTATAGTAAATCATTCTGACAGAGCCATATTGAGATACTTTGGAAATAAGACATCTTGCGAGTAACGTGTTGTTATAATTATTTCTAAATAACTTTTTTTATACAAGTTCTTCAGAAAAATGAAAACCGCCGCATTGTTTTAAATATTTTTCTACATCACAGAAAACCCAATTCTATAATTAACCATCACAATATTTTCTTAGCCAAAGCTTCTATGGACACATGGCATTGTTCATCCGATAAAAGCTACCAAAAAAAATCACGTTTTGACACGTATTGTGATAAAAAATATAATAATTAATACTGTTTATTTCATCTTTAAACGCAAGTTAAAATGTATGTTCTAAAAAAAAAGTTCATTGTCCACATTTTACGCAAAACGGATCGTCGTACTTACTTCTGTTATCTGTTTTCTGGGGCCCTACTTTGAAAATCGTAGTTCGAAGTTACGTTAGCTCCATCCCTGTCACTCGTCATTCGAGACTAAATGGAGAGAAAGAGATGGAGCTAATGTAACTTCGAATTTCGATTTTTAAAGTAGGGCCTCTGATTATCTCTGTCGCTGTCAGGTTTTGATGACAAACATCAGGAACATGAAAAACCAAGTAAACATCTTTTAAATACTTTCTTATTATCCGAAAGTTCTAGGAGAATAATAAACATGTAGTAATTAATTAACGATTTTTAGAATGTTACGAGCTATTAAGAAATTTCTAGGCATGCTTAGGGCAGTAGTTTAGCCATGTCCTTTACATAACTGATTAATGTTAAAGTCTAGTTGTAAAATCAGTGTATTACACCACGGCCATAAAATCACGATCTCATGGTACGGGGGCGACATTTCCTTGGTACGAGGGCTAAAGGAAAATGGAGAATTGGATCGCGTACATTGAAAATTACATTTAATTTGTATGAAAAAAATAAATTAGTTGGACATATTTTTAACAACTTACAAAACAAAAGAAGTTCAGTTTCGGGAGTAGAAACGATCCATGCATATAAAGCCGCAAGGTCAGAGGCACCCGTTAGCCTAGTTGGTAGTGACCCTGTTTATGTAGCGGTCCCCGGTTTGATTCTCGATTGGGTGATGGTAGCTCATGGTAGATGACGTCGAGCCACTATAGAACCACGCTGTAAAAAACGATCGTTGGCTTTCTGCGACAGAGTTCCAGTGTTCTTTTTTGACATAATTTATTTCTCCTGACTTCGATACTGATTTTAAAAGAGTTTTATGATGGCTGAGCAATTAAAAGGTTATTGATACTAGGCTCTCTGCCCCCTTTTTGACCATCCTGACAATGACACGTGACAGGTGACATTTCAGCGTACACGGCACAGCTTATATGAAATCCAGTGATGTATCAGCGTCTTGACTTTGCAATGTATACCGAATTGTCACCTGTCACATGTCATTGTCAGAAGGTGAAATGTGGATGGTGTATCTTTTTGATGACCAGTTTGTGATGGAAAAATTTAAATGTTGCCAGATTTGAAGCTATAGATTATGCCAATATAATGTGTTAGCCAATCTTATTGTCGATTTAGTAGCTCCTAGTATCAAGTAAATACGTAAGAGCTATTGTTAACGTGATCAATATTATTACAATACGAAACAAGATGGGATAAAGCCGCACAAAAAAGACCGCCATACTTGATAGACACATCCACAAGAAAAAAAAACGTCAGCATGATGAAAAGTTTGATTGCTGCGGTTGGCGCCGAGGAAATGATAAATTAAATTCAGCGACTCGAGAAAGAGTCTTGTAATATTTGGAAGATTAATTCTTAATAAGATTTAATTGGTTATTGAAACACGTCAAATGGAAAGTCTGGCGTAATATTAAATTATTTTTCAAGATAAAAGTGATATTCTAGAGAAACCTTCAGTAAAAAATATATTTTATCTTTTTACTAGTTATAAAGAATAAATTAAATCCAGCATCGGAGATACTTTTTCATTAGAAGTTGTACTGTTTACACAAATAAGACTTAAAATTAATGAGGAAAATCTTGAACTCTATTCAGGTAAAAGAATCACTTAATTAAACAATTTAAATAATAAGTTACTTTTAACGAAATCTTAGTATTTCACCATTGCAACACATTCAAATAATCTTTGCGTATAATGTTTTATTCCTAGTTATTTTAATGACGTGTATAAAGAAATATGTTTAGTAACATTAATAATAATTAAAATACATCATTAAAAATAATACTTTAAATTACTTCTCCTTTTCTAGACATGACATTTTTATTAAGACCATTTCACACTTTCTAATTAAGATGGGGTAACGTAATTAACGGTTACCAGATTCCTGAAAATTAAAAAGTGTAAAACGTAAAAGCTCGCCGTCCCGGGAACTAGCTCGTTCAAAGACGAGTGACAAGCGCCGAAGGAGGCGAAATTAAAAAATCCCTCCGCGCAGAATGAATGGCCACACGAGTAGGGAGGGGCAAACGGTTTTAACAGAAAAACTAAACTTTTAATTACTGTTAGAGTAGAAATTACTTAACCCATTAATTACTGATGACGTCGATCGTTTTTTACCTTAGCACAAAACAAACTATCGATTTCATGAAACATGAAAAAAATGAATGTTTCGTAAATAAATGTCATAGGTATTTTTCTATTATATCTTTATTGAACCCTCGAAACTTCTGGTTGTAGTCGGTTTTACAAAAAAAAACGTATTTTTTTATTACCAATATTTCGATTTGAGACACTGCTTACGCCAATTGGCGTCAAAAATAAAAAAAATATCTTTTTAAAGTCCAAGCAAGGTGAACTTGAATTTGAACACGTTTTTCGTGAACTGAATTCGTTTCTACTTGTCGACGAGAGACGGTTATCAAACTTCGCTTTGCTGATGACATTGTCCTGTTTTCTTCCTCAACTACAGAGCTCAGGCCTCAGGGCTCAGGTCTCCTTCCAGGCTAGACTGGATAAAGAGGTCACCAGACGAACTGAAAATGCCTGGAAGAACTACTGGGCTTTGAAGGATTAGATGAAGAGCAATCAATCAATCAAAATCAAATCAAAATATTTATTCAGTAAATTGGCCACATACGGGCTCTTTTACACGTCGGTAATATACAGTGAATCTACTAGCGCTTCGGACAAGACCATCATTGCGGAGAAGAAGCGCCGCAAGAAACTCCAGCAGAAGGTCATTTTTTCAAACATAAAATACAATAATACTTAAAAGTAAGTTACATTACAAGGTAATAAAGCAACAAATATAAATTATTAGAACTATCACATATAAAAAAAATACAAATTCAAAATTAAAAACATTACAAATAAATGTAAAAATTATCAATTATCAGCCGGTAAATAGAGCCGGTTGTCTAATGATTGGTATAACAACGTTTTATCTATTTGCCATTGGCATAATTTCAGTTTGTCTAAAATTACTTGTCATAAACATTCACTTCGCCTCATAATCGTTTAATATAATATTATTTTTCATAAAACCTCAAACTATATAATTTCGGTTTGTATAATTTTTGAAGTGCATAATATCAGTTTGTATAATACTCTTACTGCCTAATAATCATTTGACCAAATAATATTTTTTAAATAATCATTCATTTGATATAATTTTGTTTTGTTTTTTATTCATAGTGCATAATATCAGTATATATAATTCTCAAATACTCATATCGCCTATTATTGGCTATTAGGCAATATTTTATATTTGATTATTCAGTGGAATTTAAAAAAGATCTATGTAGTTACCGTATGTTATATAAAGTAGGTAACACTTGGCATTCCGTCCCAGATATAAGAAATAAAATTATTAGCTGAGCCCATGGATACGATGTACATACAGTAACAAATAACATATCACGTTTAAAGTTTCGCGGCAATTCTTGTCGAAATGTTCATTAAATAAAAGTATAAAAAATTTGTAGAATTCGGTATAGACACAATTTATTTACATTTTTTTCACATATTTACCTAATTCAATCTAAAAATGAATCAACGGGGCAGATATTAAAATCTGTGGGCTCTCGCCAGAACTCTCGCTCGAGGGACCCACCCTACACTCGCATGCGAGACCTTCGCTTCGCGAGCTTCACTCGCTACGCTCCAGCCTCCGCATGCTCGCTCCGCGGGCCCTCCTCGCGAGCTTCTGGCTCCGCATTTTGCAAAAACACTCTAGGGGTAGGGCAGACAAGACCACGTAGATTTGGGGTGCCCTGAATTCGGTTTTTGAATAGTATTCGACCTAACTTGCATGATAGTTGAAATAAAATATCGGTTTATATATAACCCATGAAATAAAAAATATTAGACTATGGATCGAAGAAACTAACTTAAAAATAAAATATTCGAATCCAAGAATATCGAATGTCTATGAAAAAGGGATCACTCTTATTTATCTGCATTTAATTTTACGACATGATCGTTAGATATACGAATATTAGACTAAATAATAATATTGCAGAACGTCAATTAGGCTAAATGAATTTCGATCAAATGATCAGTATAATCATTTAGATTAAATATAAGTTATACTAAACGACAGTTAGGTAACTTAAACGTTAGGTATAAGAATATTAGACTATACAAAAATGGTGCAAAAAGTCTATTAGACTTAACGTGGTTCGATCAACAAATCATTCAACTAAATAAAAAATATGAAAAGTGTTATTAGACAAATGGTTAAATATTCTAAACGATATTAGGCAAACCGAAAATAGCTGAAAAGTTGTTATATCAACCAAGGGAATACCTGAAGAGCCACCTTCCAATGACGCTCAAGAGGAAGCTCATGGACATGTGCATTCTTCCGATCCTCACAAATATTCAGATGTCCGCCCTTAAGGTTTGCCAGAAAGCCATTGAGCGTAGTATTCTGGGCGTTAGGGTCTCCCCAGACCTATCGATCCGGAATCGGCTTGAGCCGGTAGCAAAAAGTTTAATGTCCATGCAGTAAGAGTGAAAACGGCGTTGTTCTGAAAGGCAGGAGGCTTATTTATTTATTTATTTATTAAAAGATACACTAATAGTACAGCACTCTTACAATTTAGTTATCGCTTTTAAAATAACTTTGAAGGTAACTTGTAGCCCGCACAGCTCAACAATAAACAATATATAAAATTACATTAACATAGGTAAGTAACAAAAATTATTCGATAGCTCAAAACTTATTCCTAAAGACCTGCAGCGAATCGCCGAAGATGTCTACATCATTCGGCTTGTGCAGGAATGCGTGAAAGGACGAGAGGGAGGCCTTTTCCCAGCAGTGGGACAGTCGTGGGCTAACAAATAAAACATAAAATAAAATAAATCTTTGTTAATTGAGTTCGTTAACTTAGTACGTTATTCTTGAAAAAATGCCTTAATGTTTGAATATCGTGCGAGTTTTGAAACAATATAGTTTTAAAAAGCAATTTAGGTAATTAATCCAATAGCACGACACGCTAACAGTAGAGTTATGGTTATGAATATGTAGATCTTTGACTAAGATTTAAAACTTTTAGCATTAAGTATTAGAATGTAACAAACGTGATATCTAAATAAACGAAATAATCAAAACATAGCGCATGCCATGATTTTTATGTCATGTCAATAAACGTGGTTCTTATGTCACTTGCATTACGTAAATACGATAAAAATAAATAAAAATAACTATAATTATAATCGACGTGTTGTACCTACGTGGCCAAAAATTTTTTTGAGAATCACATAATAATGCACGTCATTACACTACGTCAATTAAGTCAAATAACAAAAAAATATCTACAGCGAAATTTAGCAACTAAAAACTAATTTAACCTAACTCTGTTTTATGAAACCGAAACCAAAACTAAAAACTTGGTTACAACTCTATCCAGCATTGCTTTATTAAATGTTGCCCGCCTTGCAGAAATTGGAATTAAAACGGGATTAAATCGTTAGACGCGACTCAGTTATCTCACATTTTAGTTCCGCGGTGTGGCAACACCGGAATCTTTTGTAATTCAAAATGGCCGTTTAATTTCCTGAGCATTTTCATTTTCTTTTAAAACGAAATTGTCTCGCTACATTACTTGTTGACTAACACCCTGTTATTGCAACGTTCATTAGCACTAATGCTTCATTAGGATATCTATCAATTTCTAATTCGCCAAAGTAGAAAATTACAGCACGCGACTTAAACGACCTTTAATTTAATGGACGCTTATGCAGCTGGGTAAAATTATATGTGTTCAACTTAACATTAATATGGTACTTCATATAGTTTGCTGTTAATTATACTGTTAACATAAATAATCATAAAAAGGGTTGCGAGTAAATTCTCGCTACATTCATAACGTCATTCTATTAGCTAACGATTTTCATTAAAATCATTTTTAGTACATCTCTACGTAACTGCAGTACTGGCATGTACAGGTTGTTTTAAAATGGTGCAGATGTGTTTTTATCTCAATTATTTTAAACACCTTTAGCGATTACACGCACATGTGTAGTATGTACTATGAGGTTTTTATCCTTATGGAAAAAACATTGAACTAGTTCATGGTTACCTTACAATAAGTTGTAATTAAAAAAATAACTATTCAAATGAATCACAGTTAACAACTGTGTTAAAAAAGTGAATTAAGTACACCATTTTAAAATAATTATAGATACTTTAAATAATCACGTTTAGAAGTTCCAGCTGCTGGTTTTCTATGAAACAGTCAGTACCTAACTGTTTTATAAGAATAGGATGAACAAGTGCAGGTCTAATATCTTCAGCCCGTGCGATATTAAACCCCGTCTAGATCAGTTCGCGGGTCGCTGGGCGCGAATATTAACAACCGATATTGAAGTGCTGAGTTCATTTCTCAATGGGTATTGTGAAAGGTTAAAGTAAAAGTACCTACACTCTGTATATCAGAGAAAATGTTGATGCGAAAATTTTACATTATTTTGGACTTGGACGACATGTTGAGCCTAGTTTGTAGTGATCCTAGTGGCTCTGGGTTTGATTCCCAGTATGGGCAAATATTTTTATGATAAGCGCGATTATTTGTTTCTGTCTTGGATTTTTTCTATGTATTAAGTAGGCTAAGTTAAGGCAGGCTAGAGGTTATTTTGGGACTAGGTCAAGTATTTTCTAGCAAGAGACATACATAAAAAATAAAATCTTCGTAAGCACCAAATTGGTATCGCCAAAGCTCGCATCTATTTCACCACAGAAAAGAGAAAACACTCTTCTACTTTCAACTGATATGATTCTCTATTGTGCATAGCAGCAAGCATTCATTTCATGTCACTGTCAAAAAATAACAGCTGCACATTGAATCCGCCTGTATATCTCCGAATACCTAAAGAACCTCGCAATAATCCAACAAAGACATCCTCAGGCCTTTCTTTATTAAGGACATTTTTGCTCCTTTGTCGCGCCACAATGGAGCATTGTCGCGATAAGAGATTGGGCCGAGTCTGAATTACCATGTTTACGGCTTTACGGTGTTTTGTTAACATTTTTGCCTGAGAATTAAGTGTGAGTGTAACAGCGATGGCGATGCGGTTAACGTCTTGGCGGGCGAAGACTGCGAGATAGGAGTTCTCGTAATCATTTCATAAATCACTTTGTTATGTAACTTGATAAATTTAATCACATTCTCATTTTAAAATTGGCGATGAAGTCGGACATATACAGGTTGAAATAAATATATAATTATAATTGTTTTATACATATACAGGATGTCCCAGAAAATAGCGTCAACCAAAAGTCTCAACGGAAATCCGAATCACCCCATGTATGTTCCTCGATTTTATGTTTATTTAAGAATTATGGGGATTTCTCATTTTTTTCTAAACTATGACAGCAGAAATATCTTGTATTGGTATAGTGCAGGGTCTATCCGAATAGCTACCACCATCTTACCTACTACCCAGCTCCTACGCAGCAATGATCACCTCAATCAAAACATAATGCCAAATATCGACTCAAAAGCTTATGTCTATGATAATGATCTAAAAACGGGATCTTGGCACCGGATATTGGCGCAAAAGCAAACGTCAAAATTTCATCCGATCTGCCAATCAGAGCACGAGATTCGACGTTTGGGGTGATGTGTCGCTGCTATGTTCGCCTAACGAATAATCGGGCTTAGTTCAATCATTCAAAACCAGTTTAGGAATTATATGTACATGGTATATTCTCATAACTAAGAGAATAAAATAAAGGTTTTATAATGGCACGGGAAGGGCAAACGAGCACCCAGGCCACCTGATGGTAAGTGGAATCTGAACTCCATAGACATTCGCAATCACAAGACTGCAATCTTAAAACTGTAAATGCGTTACACACCCTGTAGACTAAGATGGAATACCCTTATTAAAATGGTGGCAGCCGGACCCTTCACCAGGTCCTACACGTATCACCACCAAAAACCTAAAAAAAAAAACAAATTTTAAATCTTTGGTTTACTGTAAACCAAACTAGACCTTCTTTTTATTTGACCGTCTCTTGTTTTTAAAAGTAGTCAATCTCAAGATCTTAACGCTTTTAGTTTGCTTTATCTTAACAAAAGCGGTAGTCAGCACCGTAACTTATTAGTTATTATATTCAGATTTGAATTCGGTTTTGAATCGAATCAGCGCAAGCCCAACTCACACTTGACCATTTTTAGGTATTTCTTGTTTTTCTTTAGGGTTTGTAATTATATCCATATCAAATTTGACGCTCGCATGTTTTACCCTTTTTTAAGATACAACAAAAAAAAATACGTAGAAAAAAACACGTCTTTGGTATGGGGACCTTTATTATTTAACTTGCTTATTTTTTTTCATTATTGGTAAACCCGCCATTATAACAGATAAATAAATAAATATCAGGGGAAAATGTCACACCAATTGACCTAGTCCCAAACTAAGCTCTAGGCTTGTACTATAGGAACTAGACAACTATATAAATACTTAAATAGAGAAATATATACTTAAATACATAGAAAACATCCATGACGCAGGAGCAAATATTCGCGCTCATCACACAAATATCTGCCCTTACCGGAATTGGGAACTAGGACCGCGAGCTTCGTAGGCAGGGTCACTACCAACTAGGCTAGTGTGTCGTAATATTTTGAAAAAAAAAACCGCTATCTATTACGGTTCAAAAGATACAACTCTTTAAAGTTAGGACAGACAGACAGCGCTGGGATATTAATAGGATGCCTTTGGGTTCCTTTCCGGTACGGAACCCTAAAAAACTTTTGTGAATTAAGTTTGCTTAGCTTGCAAATACAAGAGATTCGTTCAGCATTCATAAAGTGTTTGTTTTGATCGTAAATCATTGTGAGGTATCCTCCGACCTCCATCCACGTGAACTTTGGCGTGTGTCAAATCGCTGTACATTATTAAAGCTTTGAAAACTTTCAGGTAAAGTTTTTGTTGGTGATTTATTTACGGGTAACCAGCAAAATGGCTTTATATTCGTTAAAAAGTTAGTTACTGTATGTGTTAAAGTGACAAAATCAAATCACTCCACCGTGTAGTCTAAAAACTGGTTTAGCGAGTAACAGAAATATGGTAGCGGCCAGTTTCCAAGTGTCAAAAAGTTAGGAAGAAAAATCACTGTATTATGAACCTAACGATTGACTTCATTCAGACTGTGGTACCAACGTTAAACAATCTACATGTGAACATGTTTTTATTTTGGGCATGTATGGCCATTCAAAACCATAAGCTTAGGTAAGGTTAGGTTAAGCCCAGGACTTTCAATGGACAGATATTAATGTGATGTTTTCAACAATTTATGCTTTGCTTTTTGAAATAAGTCGGACCTTAAAGGTTTGTAAACGAAAAATTACCTTAAAGAAAAAAAGAAAGTTATTGCAATGCAAAATGGATTAAATATAGTTTAGGAAATTGGAATGATTGGAAAGGATGGACTGTAGGTGTAACAACAAAAACAAATACGTTTCGCATTTTATACATACACATGGCAAAGTTAAGGTATCATACACCTACACACTCCACAAGAGTCAAAAAATAATACCAACGATGAAATTACCTGCTGGAAATGTGTACGCTTTCCTTTTTTGTTTACATCCGCCATCCCCTCGCCGAGGCATGGCGGGAAGTTATTTTTATTCCGAGGAACGCCTTTGATGCCAAGTACGTGAAGGTGTTTTTCCATTCAGAATTTTAAGGTATTTGCAGCACATTGATTAAAAAGTAATTTATTTGACGCCTGCGAGGCATTTGAAATAATCGAGATGTTTTTGTATTTTAATAATAACAGGACAGATTCTTTTGGGATTTTTGTTGCGAACGGAGATAAATATTTTGTTATTTTTAAGGTTGTCACCTATTGACATTTTGTTGTACGTATTATTACAATGACTGACTAACACTATTGTAGTTATTCAGGTAAAAATTAAACACACTCTTTAGTTTTTTGATGGTTAGTGACTTTTAGAACATTTAGAAACTCTACTCTTATAATATAACTGTTTCATCGAAACATTAAAAAATATATAATCCTGTATTAATGTAAAGATCCACTTAGAAAAGATTTTCTTCAACAAAGGAAGAAGAATCGAAAAACGAGTTTTTGTTTAATATTTCCCGGACATCTTCTAGTAGTTATAAAAAAACCGAAAACATGACTAATTACTTTTTTAAACTAGGTAGACGTCCGAGTACTCATCGCTATACTAGTAGATACCTGTCCCCATACTTTCAATTGCGATAAATAAGATAAGATTAACATTACTTGTATCACCACCTCATTTTAGCGATGGCCAAATGTTTGTGGCTTTGATATTTCACGCGCCAATTTTTAAATAAAGAAATGAAAAGCACGTGACATTTACACATACAACCCGATTCCCCATTTCTTTTTTTTGAGAAATTTTGACATGGTCACCATATAAAACAAATACCATTTAACAAAAGCAAAGGTCGCATGTCCAAAAACACATGAAAATGTTTTGTATAGATGTATAAATGAACATTAATATCACGATGCAAATAAATATTTTCTTTTGACATGTCGAGCAGTCGGATGTCTCCTTTTTTATTTTTCAAACTGCCATCTTAATTAGCCCCCGGGTTCAGGTCCCTGTTCAGTTTGAACTATGTGGTTCTAATTTAAAGTTGTCTCCAACTTGCCTTGTTATTCGGTTCTCCATTTTTCACGGCTTGTTTTATTTTCGGGTCCGTTCTTTCCACCAAAAGCAAAGTTGGCAAACGTATCGTTTCACAAAGTTTCATTAATTGTGCTCAGCCGGAACGTAACAAGGGCTGTTATAATACCTTATTGCTTTTAACATGTTATTGTATTGTTTTTAACTCGGCCGAGATTAATGACAAAAAAATAAGAGGTATCGTAACGGTGACGAAACTATAACATAGCGATATGGTTTTACCCATGCTTATGTCATAAGTAAGGTAAGGATAGATTTGTGCGCAAAAAAATAATACTGCAGTGAGAAGCATTTTTTGCGAAAAGGTTTGCGAAATGACGGGTTGGTAAATCATCCATATCCATCCATACTAATTTAAATTCAAATTCAAATTCAAATTCAAATCTTTATTGCTTTTTCATAATGGTACAGCTTATTCTAATAAATAATTAATAACAAAATGAACCCTGGAGGGCACAGCAGCACTAGGAGAGAGGAGCCATAAATTAATTAGGTAGTATATTATAACCGTTATTAATTATCGTAGTGTGTCTTACAACAAAAGAATATACTGATATTCTTTTATTGTATAATATGCTTTGTTTACTAGCAACTACTGTTTTAGTTTATTAATAAATATATTTTCCTTTTTTTCTTCTTTTATACTTTCCGGTAATTTATTGAAAATTTTTATGGACATTATCAAAGGACCATCAGAAGTTAATTTTAGACGGGAACGCGGAAGATGGAGGTTATTCTTATAGCGCAAAGATCGCGCCACAGGTAGGTAGGCAGGCAGGTTAGGTTAAAAGATAAAAGATAAAAAGATAAAAGAAATTTATTCAGTAAGTAGGCCGCACGGGCACTTTTACACGTCAAGAATCTACCAGCGCTTCCCAAGAGAAGACCACTGCCGAGAAGAAACGCCGCAAGAAACTCAGCAGTCAGTCATTTTTTAAACATATTTCTTAATACAATATAAAGCTATAAATATTAAATTAAATATAGTATTAAATAACATGCGTAGTTCAGCAGGAAAACATGCCAATTAAGAATCTTACGGGAGAGATAGAGAAAAAAAAAACACATACTTATGTGTATATAAGATGGTGCGAGACGACCACTTAAAAGTTTCGATATGTTTTCCTACATCAACGGTGTCCCCTAGACAAGATAAAGATTTTGCATTTGAATAAATTATTATTGACTAAGTTTCGGATTTAGGCCATGCATTTTTGTCTGTTAGATAGTCCTCGATCCTATAATACGCTTTAGACATTAACGACCTTTTCAAGTAACTTTTAAGTGCTGGAAAGGGTAACTTTAAAACTTCGTCAGGTAATTTATTATAGAAATGAATGCATTGACCAACAAATGATTTATATACTTTACGGACGCGGAATTTTCGGATAGCGATTTTATTTTTATTTCTGGTATTTAAATTATGTATATCAGAATTTTTGGTGAACGAATCTAAATTTCTAATAACGTAAATAATATTCTCATAAATAAATTGAGACGCTACAGTCAAGATATTAATTTCTTTAAAAAGTTCTCTTAAAGAGTCAGGTTCTTACAAATTTGCACAATTCTAGGATGTAGAGAGATGGAAGGGTCAGAATTTTGAATTTTACTAATATTGTAAATGTGGCAGTAACTGTCTGTTTGTCTGTTAGGCTTTCAGAGCTAGACCGCTGAACCGGTTTCGACGAAATTTGATATGAAGATAGCTTGAGTCCCGGGAAAGAACACAGGATACTGTTGAGCCCACAAAATTGAATATTACTAAGGAAATAGCGATAGCCAACTTAACGTAGACGGAGCCGCGGGCAACAGCTCGTATTTTGGTAAAAAATAACTAGGTAGACCATTTTCATTATTGGTTTTTGTTCACCATTTAAATAAATAAATAGCAAGGGACAATGTCACACAAATTGACCTAGTCCCAAACTAAGCTCTAGGCTTGTACTATGGGTACTAGACAACGATATAAATACTTACATAGAGAAATTAATACTTAAATACATAGAAAACATCCAAGACTCATAAACAAATACTCGTGCTCATAACACAAATATTTGCCCAAACCGGGAATCGAACCCGGGCCCGCTAGTTTCGTAGGCAGGGTCACTACCAACTAGGCTATCGCACCATCATCGTCGTTCTACATTGTATTTTTTCTTAATTAGACGTTATTTCTTTCGCCACAATAAAGAATATGACGATATTAATGTAATTAGATCCATTTTAATCTAAAAGCAATTAACTTCTTTCAACCATGTATTTAAATCCCCAAAAAAATCACAGCTCGGTCTCTAAAATCTCGGCAGCGAAAACCCTCTTTGTTTAAAAAAGTAATTGACACACTAAGCGCCTGTACGTTAGGTATTTGAGTTTTTCCGATCCGGGATATCCGGCGGGATGTACGGGATTACACGTGTCGGGTAGTTCGCGGGAACTTCGGCAATTTACATTTACGAGCGGGCACCGTGGTGGGGGTGTGGGTTAAATACTTTAGGTTTGAACGTTTAAATAGACAATTAGTTTAACAAATATCGCGTAGCTATTATATACAGGGTGTCGCAGAAATCAACGTCTTCCCGCGTAGGGCTGATAGAGCAGCTAAAAAGCTATCGATGTAACCCCTGTTCAGCGATTTTTACTAGTGTCGGAGATATTGATCATAATTAATCTTAATTTTTGTAATTTTCCCTTATGTCCATGTCACGAAAAATCTTTAATTTCATGTTTTATTTCATAAGTTTTTCAGTGGTATCTACTTAACATAATTAGAATCATTACAAATCAGTGAAATTTTTAAACCTATTTGGCAGTTTTTTTTAAATAATATTTTTAATTAATCACATAAACTTTGTTTCTCCGTACTAGGTGTCCCAGTGTTTGCTTTTCACTTTGTATGGAAAAAACAACTTTATTATTTAAAATATATTTAAAAAAAACGGGCTAATAAATTTAAACACTTTGCTGATTCGTAATTATTCTAATTATGTAAGATACCTCTGAAAACATATGTCATAAAACATGAAATTAATTATTTTTCGTAACATGGACACATGGTAACATAAGGAAAAATTACAAAAATTAAGATTAAAATGATCAATATCTCCGAAACTAGTAAAAATCGCTGAACATACACATAGGTTAAATCGATAGCTTTTTAGCTGCTCTATCAGCCCTAGGCGGGTTGACGCCGGTTTCTGGGACACCCTGTAGATAAAATTCCGAGCTAATGGCGACTTCTTTCAGAGTTAATATCTCTTAGGGCCACTTGCACAACAAAAATTTAACACTGGGTTAAGACACTGCATGCGCCAGGATTCCCACTCCGCGACTCACATAGCTATAAGTCTCCCCCACATCCCAACCCCCATTCCTATCCCCCTTTTTGGAAAAACCCCGCGGATATGTAAACGGAGGAAGGACTTTCTCCTCCGGCCTTTCAGCACTGGCTGGGGTAGTATCCGCGGGAGTCTAAATTCTAGTTGGTAATAGGGGCATTGGTGTTTTTAGCCGGTGCGAGCCCGGCAGTACCTGGGCCCTCCATTCCCAGGTCTCCGGAAGGGATTTTCACTTCTGCCTCTTTTTCTTAAAGTAATTAAAGCAAAAAGCAAACAAAACCAAGGACTTTTGTCTACGGCCCTTCAGGCGATTACCAAAAAAAAAAACTTTAAAATTCGAGTGCCTTTTCATGTCGGTGCTTTTTTCACGCCGTGGAGAAGACAAATGATGTACAGGCCACCTGATGGTCAGTAGCATCTCAGCCCAATATACATTTGTAATATAAAGACCACAATCTCAGGACTGCAAAATATAAATCTTAAGATACGTCATCAGTCAAAACCTTTCTTTTCTAACGAAGTACTGCCTTTTCTTACCATTTGTTTCACCTAATGATTATTTATTTATATATTGTTTCATGTACAATACAATTTTGTAGGATGTTCGGGTTACAATGTGTACAGGTACACGCCGCCCTGTAAGGGTATTACAATGTCAAAATAATATTAATAATTAGTTAGCTACAGGTACTACAAAAGTCAATAAATTTAATTTTACTTAATATATGTATTGTTTTTTTTTGTTATAATTGTCACTAGCATTAAAGTTACTTTGATTATATTAGATTTGTTATAAACTATTAATTATTATTTATTATAGTTAAGTTAATCCTTATCTAATAAATACTTGTATTAGGTACAATTTAATTATATATCACTTAAACATTAAATACTCAAAAAAAAACATATCGTAAACACAAATTTATGTCAATTAAAATATTTATTAATTTAAATTTAAATTTGTTATCGTTTTCTTTTTTGACTAGAATTTTGCAGCTTTGATTATTTCTGCTATTTCAAAATATCCTCACATAACTATTACAGAGTTTTTTGCAACCACATCTCAATTCTCGTTCATTTAGCGCACGAGTATTTTAAACTAACAACACACCTAAGCTCAAATTTCGATCAAACTACCCAAAACTATTAATTAGAGTTCCGCAAACATTTTAAGAACTCGCCCGGCGTTTTCGGGCTAACTACCGGCTTTGATAATCTTTATTGCGTCGGCTAACTTCGTTGCTTCGTTAATCATTTACCGAGTTCCGAACAATGTTAGGTCGGTTTACTTTTGACTGATACTGGGTGACCTTTGACACTTCTACGGAGCAAGTGTTTTGTTTACGGTTTGTAAACGGGTATATATACTTTTGCACCTTATTTTAATGTGATAAGGTGCAAAAATTTATACTATCTTTGAACTCGACTATAGTACCACAGGACAGGTGTACAGGGTGAACAATTTAAATGGGTTAGTATGAAGAGCTTCGAAACTATAAGAGTTATGGGATCATCATCATTATTCCTTAGAATAGCTTTAATATTTTTGTAATGAATTTTTGTTTGTACTGTAAACAGAAGAATAAAATATTTCAATGCAACCGAATTTAAAATTACACGAACCTAACTTTAATTTGCAAATTACTATAAATTATCAAAAACGTTAAATTATTCGACAATTTTTATAATTTTTTATTCTTGAAGTGGATGTGATTTATTGGATTTCAATGTGAACTTGTCTTTAAACCGCGGGATATTCTGCCGGACGCAGACAGTGGCAGTAAAGATAATCTTATATCCTTAGAAAAGAGATTAACTACATTAAAAACGTAAAAAATATAGTTAAAGGTGCTAAATTTAAAAGAAATGTCATTGATGAAATAGTTTTTGTAAATATTGTTTACTAAATACTGATGTAAATTTTTGAACTGTATCCCAATTTGTGTCAACGTTAGCGCCACTATTTGCTGCCTCGGCAACAACTCTTATTAAGCGGTGCAATAAATATCACTGTCCTGTAAACGGTTCATTTACCCTCAAGGGTTTCATTTGCCCTTGCTCATCACTCAGCGTTACCCGGAACTGAGACCGCCACGACAGCTCATGAGGTGGTCGAAAATGGAATCGTTAGTCTCTTAGACAAGTTAGTGGTGAGCGTCCAAGAGAGCGCCGGTGGCCTAAAGACATCCAACCTTCGTGTCTCTAAGATGGGTTCAGAAGCCTTAAGGCAAATGACCAGCATTACCTTACCTGTGGTAGTAGGTGACAGCGATGACAGCTGTAACGTAATTTTGAAATTACGTTATCGAATATTGTAAGGTAATGAGATCCAAATTTGGAACATCTCCCAAAATTAACAGCTGTCATCGCTGTCACCTACTACCACAGGTAATGCTGGTCATTGCCTACGGGTTTTGAACGCATAATGGAGGACTTATGATATGAGTGTAGATAAAATATAATGACTTACGGACGGCGTCTTTTTGGACCGATTCAATAGCGATGCAATCGCAAAAGGCCGCGATATAGTCGCAATGCTCTCGCTGGTATTGGTATTTTTCTGCATCACCACTATACCGATACACTGCTGTATCGAGCAAGCTTCTTCTCCGCAATGATGGTCTTGTCCGAAACGCTGGTAGATTCACTCTATATTACCGACGTGTAAAAGAGCCCTTATGTGGCCTATTTGCTGAATAAATATTTTGAATTTTGAATTTTGCATCCACACTCCACTCTTTCTATACCCGATGTCGATCGAAACAGCCGCACGGTGCATTGCATGAGCATGCATTGATGAAGTAGCGATGCTGAATTAAAAGAGCGTGACTGAATCGCGACAGGCGCACGTTTGTTGCAAGTACAAGTCGCCACGGCCACAAGTTGCGATGCAGTCGTATCTCCTCAAAAAATCGCTGTATGACAATTATAATTACTTATATTTCAAATGCAAAAGTGTTTTTTCTTGTAGCGTCTTCTTCCTTCAGTGCCACAACCAGTCGACGTGAAATTAAATACAGAGATAGTTTTATAGTCCAGTGTAACCCAGTTCCCACATAAATAGCAAAACACGACTTCACCGCAGACAAAGTTACAGCCAAAAGCACCTTTAAACTCGTATTTATCGAACTTTGAAATATCTATTACCTACGTATAACTTTATTTGTCGTGCCGCTTGGGCGGGCGCGGGTTCGATCCCGGCGATTGCCACGCGATTGGATTGTCCCCTGGTAACCAGGTTACTTCCGCCGGGTCTCCAGACAACTCGGTTTGTATTTGAGATTTATGCCAATTTCACAGGGAATTCTATTTATTTGATATCGATCGGGAAATAGAAAACTTTGAAGAATTATTTGATTGGCAGTATTTCATTCTAGCTGAGTGTAAATATAGGGCGCCTAGTTTCTGTATATATTTCTTTATTCCTTCCTAGAGGGGCATTGTCTTGACCGAAAACAAAGAAAATAAAAGAAAACCAAGTTAGAGTTGTCTAAGGATATTTCATATCCCTGAACATACACTTGTGGTATCGCCTATTGTCAAGTGAATTAAAATTTTCATAACGTTCAAAAAAATATTACAATTTTAAAGCAAGTTGGGCTTAAACCAACTGGAATAGGGGGCTTGGTCGTTTATTGAATGGTGGCACAGTGTACTCATGCTAATTTCAATGTAATTTGAAACATTGTGTCGTTTGTTAATAAACCACGATAGATGGCGTCAGCATACCCTCCGAGTATAAAAAGCAAGCGATCACTACTTTCGTGGATCTTACGTAGGGTCTTGGTGGCATAATCGGTAATGCGCCTGCATCGGCCCGGAGAGCCACAGGAGGTAGGTTCGAATCCTGCCTAAGACCGATGATTTTCTTTCGTTTTAATGCAGTTTGGTCGATTATTGACCTTGCGAAGTGATATCTAAGAGTCAACTGCCTTGAGTATTGTGATCTGTTTTGTTTGTAGAGTAGTTGAGGCAAATACATTTTTTAAGTTTAACGTCTCATGTTTTGCGGGGGGGTATTTCCGTGATGTCTATTTAAACCGAATACATGTCAAATTAAAATGTCATCCTAAGCGATATTTTCAAAAATGAAAGCCCACTTCCCTGGCGAACGTACGGCGGCATCGTTACATCCTAAGCAATATCCATAAATCAAGTTTCCAATCGTCGAGGCAATTCCTTGCGAATACCCTAAACGTTAAACGGCTGTTTAAAATGAAACGACTACAGAAAACGATAACTGCTGGTATATCGCTGTTCTGTTCACACTTTTATTGTTTCCTAGGATAAAGGGAGATAGCGATGGGTTTGATTCGAGTTTAAAACGGAACGTTATCGGTTTTCTTATCTGTTTTAAGGTTTAAAGTATCTTAAAATGTTCTTTTGTGTAGTTCCGCGAGTTGACAAGAATGGTTTGAAAGTGGAGGTTTTGGCTTAGCTTTGCAATTTGCAATTAAAAAACATTTCCGATCGTTTCAAATTGTCGGTACATTATTCGCCACCAACCACTTAACCACTTTAACCACTAAGCCACAATAGAACTCTGTCATGTCAATGACAGCGTTGATTTACAAACAAGAAATTCCGTCAAAATTAATCATTGGTATTCTGCGGCAGGGTTCTAAAGAGGCTTAAAAATTAAAGTTCTAAGCTATGTTTAGCCTACGTTCTTTACCGATCGTTTATATTTTAATGCGTTCTCCTTGACTTGCGCGGTATGCTAGGAATCGGGGTAGTAGTTGGGTACTAAGTAGGGCTCAGACCAGAAAATATTGCATAGGTACAGTACAGGAATTTAATTTGTGACCCACCTTAGGTTCAAAGTCAATCTGACATTCTACAGCAATAAGGTTGAGTTTCCTATCAATTACAAATGACTTGGCATCTCTAATGACAATGACATCTTCAAGCAGATTCTCTTTGAAATGGGTAGCAAATTAACGTCCGTGACCGTACAGACAAATTAGAAAGAGGCCTTAGGTGACATAGTCACGTGATAACAACGCCAGTCGCGGTTTATTTTAGTAGTTAAAAAAAAGATTATGTAACTTCATGGGGGTAATAATAAATTGCACTTAGTCATAATAACGCTACATAAACGTTTGCTGCATAAATTAAACATGCTTGTAAACATTTTCACACATTTTGTTCACATTTATCCCAATTCCCAAACATAACATGTCACGGTATAGTTTTCGTTTAGTGTACCGCGTAAAATGCGGGGAGGCATAACGTTTACCGATATGTTTTATATCACGTCGTAAATTCGGCGCGAACTATCGACACGCGGCGGTAAATATCGCCAACACAGCGTCCATTCACGCTTTGGCGGCTAGATGGGGCAGTTTTCATCATGATATTTATGTTGCTCATTATGCGTCCCATGTAGTGTAACGAAATGAGTTATTATGGTACCAAATGAAATTTGAATAACGACAATATATTTGGAGATAGCGCGAACCTTTACTGCAGCATCACATAGTTGCTGCTCACCGTAAAACACAGCTGCAAGACCACAGCTTACTCACATAGACGTATTCTTCGTCTTACAAAAAAGCGCTGGTTAAATATTAAACACAACAATTAAACTAAAAGTCAATATAAGTTTACAAACATACATACAATCACACCTCTTTCCCCTAGGGCTAGGCAAAGACCACTTCCTTCCTCTTGCTACGATCCAGACAAACTTCCCTCACTTCCTCCACACTCGTGTTTCTTCATACTTCTACCTAATAATATTCGGTACCTAATATTAACCTATGTGTGTCTATTAATAGGTACATACATACCAGAATTATGTGTTATATTATAAACTTGTGTGCTTATATCCAACTATGTCCCACCACACACTAATCCTCGCTACCATTAACCCCACGCCTTCACGTGAAATATTTCAAATACAAGATAAACCGATCTATTTTCCGGGTGACCGGGAACCGGCCGGATCACCGTGCCCGGGTATCGCTGATCCGGCTCTCGCCCAACAACAAAAATTATGTGTTCAGTCAGAGTATAATAAATAAATGGTCTGAATCACCGACGCTCATTTCATACCATGGTTTACTTCGCCGAATTGTTATTTCATCGGTGACCTACAAACAATAAGATTTCATCATAATAGTAGATTGTTCAACAAGAGATTAAAACAAACCATAATGACACGAGATGTTTAGCCACGCGAGCGAGCGAGCGAGCGAGTTCGAGTGTCACTATGGTTGTTTAGTCTCGCGTATGTTCAATATTGGAAAAAAAACGACGTTCTATACAAAAATTACAATATTGAACAAATATGTTACAAAGTTTTTAACAAATTTGTTTCGCGGTTATTAGTTTTTTGTAAAGTAACACTTTACAAAGTGACACAAATGCTTGCAAATTTAGCCAACAGATACAAACTTAAAAACTATTTGGAGCATGCCTAATAAAATATAATAATTTTTAATTATTTAAAATAGATTCATATTCGTAATCATTAATCGTGTTTCACGAAATTAAATCGTTTTTTTAATATTTTTGCACAGTTGTCATTTTTAGGTTATTTCCACGGCTTAAAAATGGTCCATACACAATCACTGAAAATGGCGATAATGCTCCATTCACAAACACCGTGATTGGCTGTTTAGGGGCTTCCAAAGTAAATTTTAAAAAAAACTTTAATCCCTAGAGATTAATAAGAAGCTTTAGTCCCGATGTGCAGAGACTAAAGGAACATTTTAAGAGCATGAGAAGTGAAAATTATCTTTCGATTAAATGATACATTCGATCAAATAAGTAGGCATTATTATATTCCGATTTGAATTCGATTTTATATCGAAACAGCGCGAGCCCAACTCATACTTTACCATTTTTTGTATTTGTTGTTTTTCTTCAAAGTTTGTACTATAATCATACCAGACGATTGTACGTATTCCGTTTATACGATACAACAAAAATAAAAGTACTTTTTATCTACACACATGTCATAAGTTCTCTATTATTCGTTCAAAACCCGTAGGCAACAACCAGCATTACCTGTGGTAGTAGGTGACAGACTAAAGATGACAGTTGTTAATTTTGGAACATGTTCCAAATTTGGATCTTACCTTACAATATTCGATAACGTAATTTCAAAATTACGTTACAGGTGTCATCGCTCTCACCTACTACCACAGGTAAGGTAATGCTGGTCATTTGCCTTTCCGCTTCTGAACCCATTTTAGAGTACTTTTAATATGTGTGTAGTTATATTATGTGCAAGTCACTGTCTGATAATGGTTATAATATCTTGTCGACTAGTTCATTCTCAATCCTCACTATTTTATTGCAACGTGTCTGTGAGAATTCTTAATGGGGTCAAAGGGCATTGGGTAAATTGGTTTGAAGAATATTGTCATTTTTTTTTTCAGCGGCCACGGATGATTTTTACATAGTTATTTATAGGACCTCTAAATACACATACATATATATAATTTATGGCGGTAAATAATATCGGAGCGGAGATTTTAAAGATTTCAGTATTCAGTTTTTATTACAAAAGTACGCCCAAGTATGAATATTTAAATATCTCGGCTCCGATGCACTTTAGAGTATTACATTACATAACAAAATATGTTTATTTTTAATAATTCTTTCATAATTTACCACTTTTATGAATGGCCGCTCACCTTGAAAATATATGAATTTTACAAATGACAACACTTTTACCCAAACCCCTTTGTTAATTACTATTGTACTACTCTACCTGTATAGTCACTTTCTATATTTGTATCCTGTTTTTGCTCCTAATAAAATTAATTAATTTCATCCAGAGGCTCTAGAAAAGATGCATTACGCTAACTAGCGTTTCTATTCGATTCGTTTTTAAACCAATCGCGTCACTGGTAGACCACGTGACTTTTCTTATCACGTCATCTCCCAGTGACGCGATTGGATAAAAACGAATCGAATAGAAGCGCTAGTTAGCGTAGTGCATCTTGGCAGGGCCCTCAGATCCGTTAACGAAAAATCGAAACTTTCGCAATTATAATAATTATATAGTAAGATTTGTCCTCCTTTCCGTCAGGCCTTCCTAAATTGGATTCGTCGTTATTTAATCCGCAATCCGGTTCTTTAATTTAATTAATTTCCACATGGCAATTTAATGTCATCAAGCCCGAGTTTGCCAGCGTAATCGCGGTCAGTGTTGCCACACGCGAAATTAAATATCACCGGTTTCATTAATATTTTGCCTTTTAAGCTCGCTGGGTAAGCTTTAAGGTTTTTAAGCTTTTGTTGTGTCAATTAAAATTGAATGTTAAGAACGAAATGTGTTTTCATTCGTTGATGAATATATGAGTAATATATTTATAGTCATACTTAATGTAATCCTTTTGTTAATTAATAAAACGTATGGATTAACAATAATAATTTATACAGATAGTCCGCGTCTGTCTGTGTATCCGCTAACTCCCCCTAAACTACTCAACGGATTTTGATGCGGTTTTCACCTTCAGTTAGATAATTTTTCACAGAAGGTTATGTACAATAAATTCTGGTTTATGGGTGTTAACTTAAGCGCAGTTAACCATAAAAACAACGGAGTCGAAAAAAGTTCCGTTGTGCGATGAAAAGTATCCCTACAATTGTATGGCAAAATTTCGTGACACAACGGAAAAGTTTCATAGACAATTTAATTGGGCGAGTTAGTGAGCCCAACTTTTTTTTCCTTACCCTGATCTTTGTGTATTAGATAAAAATCACATAAACCAAAATGGGAGTGGGTCGCTAGTAATTGAATATATTCGAAATGCAAGTGTAGGTGAAGGTAATTCGTTTGTTAAGAATAATAACGCAATGTGAGGTCGAAGAAGGTTTATAACAAAAGTAAAGTGTTAATTCAAATTACTTTCATTAACTTTAGTAAAGCTCAAGTATTTTGCAACCCTGTTTGACGTTTGCGTCATTTTATATGACTACCCGCTTCCTGTTACCAAGACCTAATATCCTAGTATGAGCTCCCGGTGTGCCCGGGTGGTTACTCGACGACGTCATATATCCCGTGTCGCCCCAATTCATACTAACATAGTAAGTAAAAACTACAGTGGGTTAGCTTTTACGAAAAGTAAATAAATGTCATCGGACGAAACTCTACATTTTTACTATGGTACTAAGCAATGATCAACATACTTAAAGAGAGAAGAAAATACTTTAAAAGATTCATAAAACACGCACCTAAGACTCAGGAACAAATACTTGCGCTCATTAACGCATTCACTGCCAGTACTGTTTTTTGAACTTTCGCCAGGTGCCACATCTTTTGTTTTATACTGAGCTTGCCTACTGTAAGAACGCACATATTTGTTGAGGGCACTGGGTGGAAGTCACGGTGACGCATATATGCGTCGGTGGCAGTGAATGCGTTAAACAAATATTTGCACTTACCGGGAATAAAACTTGTAAAGAGCATGGTCTCTGATTTTCATTCCTTTTCATATTGTTTTAAAGTTTGGTTTTGTTTGTTTACTGGTGGACACAAAGAACATTGAAATATACATATATATATATACAGTGCAACCATTTTCCTAATAGCTATCGGCAATCTTCGTTTTTCTAAGACACACGAGTGACAAATATACATAGTTAATATATATAGTTGCGAGTGCAAGCGTGATAGCGATAACCAGCCGAAAACTATTAAGAAGCTGTAAACATGCATCCGTAAAAAATTACAGTCCTTCGTCCATTTAAAACTCATTTATCGCTAATTTCACGCAAACTGTCTAAATTTCTGAAATAAAAGTACTCTATGTCCGACACCGAGCTACAAACTAACTCTTTACTCAATTTCAAGTCTATCGATTATGGCATTGAAACTGACCAAACAAACATTTTTCAGCATGTTATATAGCAAAAAATAATCCTTATGCTTAAGCCTTTCGATCGGTATGATAAAGCTACAGGGTAATTTTTTTTCTCGTGTAACGGGTTCGATTCCCAGTTCCACCATGTAATTATTTAAATATCTATGAATGCAGTTTAAATTGTTTTTTAAATTCAGATAATGTCTTCTTTCAGTAAAATGTTCCATCTACAATATTCAAGGTACTTTCTTTCCATGTGGGACGCCCTGTATAGCGTTATATACATTGCATTTGTGTGGTTTCAGAACAGCGTATCTATTTATTTATTTATTGTTACTATTTTATTTCGCAGTTTTAATTTCAAGGATTAGCTTAAAGGAAGAAATCCAAATCCAAATACAAAGTTCACCTTTGTATTTTATTATATTGCCTGTGTTTTGTGTTTCTTTTTTATTCTTGAATAATGAAGAGTATTCATACATGCATTCAGTTTGCATTTATATTGATAGGTAGATGGATGAATTCTCCGTCCTACTGAAGTTGAATGCGCTGTGCGTCCCTAGAAGTGAATAATCGCCCTGGCAACATTTGAGCGCGACTCTGATATGATTCATCGCGTCGCCGCTAATTATATAACACCATCATCATCGCCGTAATCTTGTCAGCGGGAGACGTTCGCTGCAGAACTATCGACCCCTTTTTTACGCGTAATCACGACTGTCCGAATGTATGATTTCACAAAGTACTAATTTCGCGTTACTCTACTGATACCTTTGACTTTTTAGAAAAGTTATATAAATAACCTAACCTAACCTACTCCATTCTACCAGGATTACACAAATAATTTTAAAAAATATTTTCCGTTTAAGGTGGAGAAATTATGCGAAAACCAATTCGCCGTAACTATTCATTCGGCGTAAAAAGTTTTGGCGTAATAGAGGGAACCCACTGTCAAGTAAATAAAAGCTATCAATACGACGAAAGGTCAAAGACAATATAGTTCTTACTGCCTGGAATCTCGGCCCAGACCTGTACACACTATGTTAGTAATGTTGTCGAGTAGCGAGTTTTTTTAATGTTGTTGCATATGCCATTTTCACAAAGTATTTCAAATACGGGAAAACTACCCAAAATTACGCTCTAACCAACAGCAAAATACCATCACGCAATTCGAAAATAACGTTTGAGTGAAATCGATGTTGACAAATACTGCGCACAGATTATAAAGATATACAGGGCGTCCCAAGACTATGGGACATGAAGGGAAAGTACCTTAAATATCGTAGATAAGATATTTTACTGAAAGAAGATTATTTTTAAACGTTAGTAATACTACATTCAAAGATATTCTCAAAATTATTTGCTTCGTCTGGGAATCGAACCGACTTAAATGTGAAAAAAAACAATCATATTTTTATGATGCCAATCGAAAGAATGAACAAAAAATAATAATTCTTCTTAAGTAACATAGTATCTTAAAAGAAAGGAACAACGTGAAATTAATCATTTTAAACAAATTAAAAGTAAAAAAAAGAGCCGAAGCGCAGTTAACTTGAGGTTAAGTTAGTAACGACTTTGACTAAAATCAAACAGGCCTCACAAAAATATCCTTGGTCTGTTCCAAGTGATATTTTGTGATCCCGAACCATCTTTCATCGTAATTACTAGCATTTTAACGAAAATTGCGTTTGTTACTATCGTTAGCCGACCTTCTAAAGCTTTTCTTCACTGTGACCGCGCGCCGCTTAGCTTGAAGTGGATTTATCGCCCGCAACAACGCGCCGCGATTATGGCATTATTCATTCATCACGCCGGGAGCCTAATTACGTTGTACGCAGGAACAGACAGACAAACAAATGCTAATTTAGCGAGAACTAGAGCAAACTCGACTAGGTTATTGTTACAATTCGCGCTTGAATTTGTGAAGGCTTCAGTTTAATGTACGGGATGTTCTAGATTTATTCTTGAGTTGCTTTTATTGCCCAAATACATTGTTTATTTTTTTATTTTTGGTAAATATCTTACCCTGTGCAAAATGTGGTTACAGAATTATCAAAAAAAAATTAAGAGTTGTTGGTAATTCTGTAGCTCTGCCTACCCCACTCTGGGAATGAAGGCGTGAGTTTATGTATGTATGTAGTTTTTTTGGTGCAAATTAGTTGTAAAAAATTAGGAGTCTAGTACTAGGTACCATACGATTAACTAATTTTAATAGGGAGCGCCAAAGTTCAACTAAAATTGCAACTCCTATTATCGGAACTCCGAAAATGAATTTTTTATACCGCTGGAACAGTAAACTGTTCAGAAGTTCTGAAATATTCAATGTGTAGATAAGACTAGGTTAGGTTAGGTTTTATTGATAAAAATCCTGAAAAAGTAACAGTTGCTGAAAAAAATACGTTAGAAGTTTCGATGATTAGGACTTATGAGTCGTTATGAGTAAAAATAATTAGGTGAGCCAATATGGACCCATTTTAATATTATCATCAACATATTATCAGACAGCGAACATTCACTTTTAGACATACGAGTTGGTATATTTTATGCCAACATTCACTACATCGCTTGGTCTACTCCGGCCGCATCCAGCTAATCCTAGGTACCCTCATTTTAAATGGTTTATCGTATCGTCGATAACCCTACCTGGGCCTCTATTCTACATCATCCATACACTTATTGCTATGGTACGGTCAACGTTGTCGCTCTTATTAACTGGACAGTAATGGCGGCCGAATTGAAAACAATACGATAACAGGGGCCTTATTCTTCTTTGTCTAGAGACCATACCTCTAGACAAAGAAGAATACGATCCCAGATTGACTAACAGCACACAAACAAACGGAAACCTGATTAGGCCTGGATCCTGGCAGGTTGTAAGTAGCATGCATTTCAGTAGAAGGGAAAGATGTCCTTTCTCATCATCTCAGCTGAAACTCTTCTGCTGGACATAGGCCTCCTCCAAGTTTTATTTATTATTTAAATGCCTAATGGCACACTCTACCAATTGACCTAAGGGCCGCTCCTGCACCCCTTTCATCCATCAGTTTCCTGCAAGTCCACCTGGTTGGAGGTCTACCACTGCTGACACCACTCGAACACTTAAAACCCCATCAGCCATCTGTCCCTTCTACTAAATGAATTTAACCTCAAATTCGTAATATTGTTTCCTTTCAACATAGAAGCCGTATCCACTTATTGTCGCGAGTTAGTTTATTTATTTCGTTAGTTAGCCCTCGTCGGCCGGGCGGCGAGTTCACTCGTTTCATTAACTCAGCAATGTTGAGTGGGTAATCAAATAGAAGATTTGTCTTTTATACTTCCCCCATTTTTTGTTTGATTGTTTAGTTTTAGTAGCTTAGTTACTTTTTATTTTCACGATGTAGTTGCAGTTGTATATTTTCGTCTATTCTGCCCGGGTTCACAGACGTTAATTATATAAATACTTACCATATATAAAGACAAATATATTATGTTACGATGTTGATGGATATAGGGGTAGAGGAAGAACAAAAAAGGTGTGGGTGGACTGTGTGAAGAATGATTTGTCTATGAAAGGGGTGAGTACTGAGTTAACAGCAGATAGAGGAGAGTGGAAGAAGAAGACATGTTGTACCGACCCCGCTTGGTGGGGATAAGGGCAGGAGGATGATGACGATGGTACAGTCAAGGACTTTAATTGTTATGCCACTATGGAACCCTGTCATGATGACAGCGTCAAACCACAATAACATGACAGAAATTACGCTTAAACGAATGATTAACGTTATGCGACAGGGTTCCATAGTGACATAACAATTAAAGCCCTTGACTGTACAAAGACATGTCCATCAGAAATAATGTACCTTTCACACTATGAAAGAAATTTTTGAAATATGAGCAGGTACAGTGGTTCCGAAAATTACCCTTTACAAATAAATTCCTTAATTTGCACTATTTCTTCATAACATCGGTTCAGATAGTTTAATTTGTTTATTGAAAAGCGTAACGCTTACAGTAAATGAATGAATAAACAGACGATCAAGTCGAGCTCAAGCTTAATGATGTTTCTATCAAAAAGCTACAAATCTCTTATCAAGGCATTTCATGAAATCTAGTAAACGAGTTTTTAATCACCTTAAACGTCGGCCGTAATCCCGCTGAACTGTCTAAAGTAAATTGCATCCGCCTCCCGACTGCAGTTTATTTCACTGCAACGTAGACGTCCACGAAATGCTTGCACTCCTTTAGAGAACGTGGAACCTCTCCCCAGAAGAAGAGTGGTTTTTTTGTCAACGAATTCTGGTTTAGGTTTATTATTGTTACTGAAACAGAGATGAAAAATTTATATGAACACTAGCTTTTGTTAATTGTTTAGCTTTTGTTTTGTTTATTGTGCTAAATGTGGTTACAGAATTATCAACAAGTTTTTAAAGTTGTTGGTAATTCTGTAGCTCTGCCTACCCCCCTCTGGGAACGAAGGCGTGAGTTTATGTATGTGTATGTATGCAGCTTTTGTTAACGACTTTGTCCACGTAGAAGTTGTTGATCGCTTTACCTTAAAATAATCTTTTTTTTCTTTTCAACTTTTAGTTATAAGAAGGGTTAGGACTTTTGGTGGCATACCGTGGTTCTAGAATCCATGGAGTCGCTATTCCTAATTATTATAAACATACCAGTTTGATTTTGGTCTTCGGTGGTCTTTGGTATCATAGTTCAAAATAAACTAAATACATTTTTAGTTCGGTTTATCCATAGCTACTTTTTTTTTTGCAACGCTTTCACAGCGGAGATATCCTCTTTACCAAAATGCATTTAAATTGGTTTAGAATTTAACGAATAAATGCATTTTGAAATAAGTATTATGACAATACTGAAGGACAAAATCAAGCTGATATGTTAATAATAATTAGATAATAGCGACTCTATGGACTCAAGAATCACGATATGCCACCAAAATTCCTAACCCTTCTTATAACGAAAAGTTGATGAGAAATATCTTAACAGCCGGAACACTATAAATCCAGCATCAAATAGCCAATAAGACGTGCATTCACAGAGCCTCGGAGACAATAGAATAATTAAGCGGCGTGTTGACAATCGAGTCATGCGTGGCGGCAGCGTGGCGTCGGCGTGGCGACGTGACCATTGTCTTGTCGCGTGGCGGATTGCTTCTCTACGTTATTAGATCATGTGACAAATTATGCTGCATTAGGATAATAATAATTTAGTATAGTCAGCACAAAGGGCAGCGGACAAGGTAGTATTAAATTATTGGCTAGGCCCGGAAAGTTGAGAATTGCCGGACGAAGCGGTTGGCGGGCCGAGCCTTGGCGACGCATGCTAAAATCTGAGTGAGGCAATTCCCGTTTCCGCCGAGGCATATATAATGCTTTTCTTAAAAAATGCGAGGGAATGATACAAATACATATACACACAAATATAAGTATATGTTAAAAGCTTTCGTCAAATTCGGAGAGAATCTTATTTTTGAAAACTACGAGTATTAAGATACGCACAATGAACCGCCGCCGCCCAACACTGCATCCACCCACAAATTGGCTGTATGGCATTTTTTTCATGGTCCTTTTTATTTTATATGCAATAGAGAGCACTTTTGAATAAAATATCGCAGTGGATATTGATGGGTTTTTTACGTTTATTTAACTCGGAAGAAAATGAGGCTCTTTCCGTCTTCGATTTTCAAAAGAAAAGCCATTCCTTCCCGAGAATGTTTGCGAAAAAATTATATTATTCTCGGTTTTATACCCACAAGAGTAGTACCAAGTGCGAACTTTTTCCTCCAATTATTTGTTTTATCGGGGTACGTATTATAATCCCGAAAGTTCATAATATCTACACTTAAAATATTGAGGATTAACACAACGTCGTTCAGGTATAGGTATATTAAATTTTCGGGATTATAGTCTTCGGGATTATAGTTTTCGGAATTATAGTCTTCGCGATTTCAGGCTTTCGATCAAATGAACTTTCGGGATTATAGTTTGCGGGATTATACACTTCATAATTAAAGTCTTCGGGATTTCAGGCTTTCGGTCAAACGAACTTATGGGATTCTAAACTTTCGGTGAAATAATCATTCGACATTTTCGGCCTTCCGTTCATAGGTCTTATGAAATTCGGTTTTTTGAACTTCGGTATTATAATACGTACCCCTTTTATCGAGTAAGTAACGTTAACGTATCATCATCGAGCAGAAAGTGTATGGAGATTATTTGAAGCTTCCTGTGTCCATATATAATGCCCTTTGATATTAAGTTGACAACGACTTTGACTTTTATATCGTCATCGACTAGTAAAGGTGAATTATACGTAAAATAATGTATGAAAACTTGAGTCTGTTTTATAGGTTCGTGTTACGGATAGGTTCAGAACACGTTTTCAAATAATAAAGATGATTCGAAAACGTGACGTATGATAAATGTTCGTGCATACAATACATAAATAAAAAAACAGCTTTTCGTCGTTAAATCATCGACGTAGCTCGTAGAGCCGCTACGAGATGTTAAGTTCGTAGAGATTCTACGAGACGTTAAGTTTGTAGAGCTTCTACGCCATGCAGGGCCGAGATTCGAGGCGGTGAAAAACATAATCATCTTTAACCTGTTATTGTATTTGTCAATTTTTTGATAGTTAAAATTTACTTGAGAGTAATAGCTGCTGAGTTAATATAGTACTAAGGTCAAACGGGGCTATTACGTCAAATGGCTTAAACTCCCGTTCTAAAATTCGTATCAAAGAGTGAAGTAGAGAAAAAAAAATCTATTCGTCAATAGATGTAACTTTTTGATACTAACTTTAAAACGGGAGATAAAGTCGCTTGACGCAATTGCCCCACTGAAGTAATAGCCCCGCTTGACCTTATAACCAACCAACCAAACCAAAGTAAATTAACCAACATTTGACCCGTCTAAGTACGGAGGCCGCTCGGGAACTTTTACACGTCAAAAATATACCAGCGCTTCCCAAGAGACCACTGCTCAGAAGAAACGGCCCAAGAAACTCAACAGACAGTAGTTTTTTTTAAATCCTACTAACATTATAAATGCGAAAGTTTATGTGTGTGTGTGTTTGTGTGTGTGTTAGCTTGTTACTCGTTCACGCTGCAACGGCTGGACGGATTTGGATGAAATTTGGAATGGAGATAGCTTATACACTGGATTAACACATAGGCATACACAGACTTTTATTCCGGAAAATTTAAATGTTCCCGAGAAAATAACGATAATCGAAATTTACACGGACGAAGTCGCACGCAGTAGCTAGTATTGCATCAGACAATGATGAATATTAATATGTAAACACTTTATTGTACAAAAGATGACAATATACCTAATGAAGTAAAAAAGAATATACTTACAAAGGCGAAGCTATCCCTTTAAAGGATCCCTTCCAGCTAACCCTTGATAGATTGACAAAAGTGAAAGCTTGTGCTTCGAGCAGGCAATCTATTCGTGCATGTTTACAAACGCGACGATCATCCGAAAACCAGACAGCTTCCTGTCAGATGAATGTCACCGGTAACTGGTGCGATTAGTGTCAGCTGTCCGCGACACCGCCATTGTCTGCGACACTATTGTCTGCTCCGGCTAGTGGATAGAGTAATTACTATTGGATGAAAACAATATGGAGTCTTTACTGACTGAGTAATTATATGAATGAAATTTACACGAAATGAGAATAGGATGCTGCACTTTATGATGTTGTCACTTCAACGTTCCGCCAAGCAATAGTGTTTGTATTGACGTGTTCCGGTGTGGAGATAGAAAACGAGTAATATTATAAATAAATATGAGGGGACAATGTCACACCAATTGACCTAGTCCCAAACTAAGCTCTAGCCTTGTACTATGGGTACTAGACAACGATATAAATACTTACATAGCGAAATATATACTTAAATACATAGAAAACAGACTCAGGAACAAATATTCGCGCTCATCACACAAATATCTGCCCTTACCGGGATTTGAACCTAGGAACCCTAGCTTCGTAGGCAGGGTCACTACCAGCTAGGCCAACGCGTCGTCAATTACAGGCATTCCTTGTTTAGTCCTTACGATTAGCGACGTATTTGCTTACAAAGCAATTACTTACAAAGGAGCCCATCAACTTATTATTTTTTATCAGCCCTCAGATAAACGTGGAAGCCTTAACACACAAACAAAGCCGCACACAATAACAGACACTAGTATGTCGTTATAACAAAGCTCTTAATCCCGTAATCTCCGGCCCGAGCCACTTGCCGGCGATGCGCCGAGATTAATGATATTTGTCTTTATCTGAGTACCTAATGGAATTGCTAAATAATTCGCCGTCTTAACCACTAAGTATACATCTAGTGAATGGAAACTTCAATAGAAAGCCTTCAAATCCACTTAGTCTCAAACTTTTGGTACTAGACTACGGCATACATACAGTCAAGGACTTTAATTGTTATGCCACTATGGAACCCTGTCGCATAACGTTAATCATTCATTTAAGCGTAATTTATGTCATGTGGTTTGACGCTGTCATTATGACAGGGTTCCATAGTGGCATAACAATTAAAGTCCTTGACCGTACCTACTTATACATTGTGTTACCGGCATGCGGGCATTTATTAAAACTGCCGATAATATGTTGCTTTAGCAAATGTTTGGAAGTATTATCAATTAAAAAATAAATACGCTGGTAAACATCTTAGCCTAATTGTGCAAATTGTGGTTATAGAATTATCGACAAGTTTTTAGAGATGTTTGTAATTCTGTAGCTCTGCCTACCCCACTCTGGGAACAAAGGCGTGAGATTATGTATGTATGTAACTTCACAATTAATTTTCTTAGATACTGACAATTTTTAATGTAGTGCATGTGCTGCGTTTTCATCGTTATCATTATCGCTGTTGCTTAGTACAAGGCATGTCGTGGTACGGGGGCAAATCATAATAATCAAAGTATCCGTCGACTGTCATTTAACACTTGTCAAATTGCTGTGCTTTACATTGCTGGCAATTAAAATTTTGTTAGAAAGTTAAAAAAGCCTGAAAATTTGTTTATTAATTAAATTAATGTCATGGTTACGTTACAGATATGCAGTGATCGGAAATAGGTGAGCTAATTTGCCTAAACTTGATGCATGTTCATTCGATAATGTATTCCCATCTCTCTCACGCATGAATGAATATGCGTCAAGTTTAGGCAAATTAGCTCTACCTATTCCGATCACTGCAGATATGCGTTATTTCAACCTCCTTTAAAAAAAGCCAGGGTGCTGGTAACACACTGTATAAGTTTACAATGCGAAAGCTCTTAAAAGGTGCTTCGGGTTTGTACTTGTCTCTGACTCGCTCTTACACGCTCATATAAAGACCCAGTGAGAGAGAAGCACAAACCCGAAGCACTTTCTAAGTGCTTACTAAAGTCAATTTGTGACCCATTTCAAGAAAAATATGCTTGAAGTCGTCAGCGTCATTAGAGATGCCAAGTCATTTGTAACTAACAGGAAACTCAACCTTATTGTTGTAGAATGTCAGATTGACTTTGGACCTAAGGTGGGTAATTTAAGTATTGGACTGTACATACACACTTTTATCATAGTCATTTTTCGATGTTTGGTAGGTGACCCACTTATCTCTCCTTAAGTTTGTTGTGCTACTTACAATGGGACACCCTTCATAGATAAATATTGAATTAAGTACATCTTAAACCTTTAAAATTTTGTTACTATTGCTATGCTATGTTAACTAATTGATATATTTAATTAACATAATCATTGCATATTTTTGTATGCATGTTAATTAATTTTAACAACAATATTTATTGAGGTACCGTACACTCAGGTTACTTAAGCCCTAGGGGATAACATTGCCCACCCCAAAAACCATCTTTAATATTTAATTATTCTATTTTAATATATGTATACTATAATAAGCAGCTTAGTCCTGATGTTACATTTAAAAAGGTTACATCAAGACTAAACTGCTTATGTAGTTAAACATTTCATTAATCAATTTAAGATGATTACCACTAAAATAGTTATATTTTAAGGGTGGGCAATGTTACACCCTAGGGCTAAAGTAACCCGAGTTTACGGTATGTATCTTATTTTTACACATTGCTTTTTAAACCCGCAGGCCTTTCGCGTAAACATACTCGCAATCACAATCGTTTTTATTTTGAAAATCGAAGGCTTGTCTGCATACAAAATGAAACCAATCGTTTTGGTTTGAAGCCGATCGCGATTACGAGTGAGTTACGCGAAAGGCCTGCTGATTTAGAACGTAATCGTTTTAAAATTTTACATATTTATTATTTTGTTTGTGTCCCTATCGTCAAACATTTATTGTGTTCATGGACGATTTTCTCAAAGATACACTCTTAAAGATCGTTCAATAAATAAGTGGCACCCGTTGTTTTCGTCGTTCCGGGTTTCGTTCCGGCGCCGTCGCTCAATGTCACCGTCTTAATGGAAATTTAATATTGTTTTGGATCGGATCTACTCTTTTGCTATCGGAAATATTTACAAAATAAACGGTAGGGAATACTTGTAATGTGTGTATATAACCAAAGCATTATAAACAAACGATGTGTTGGCCAAGTTGGTAGTAACCCTGTCTACGAAGCTCGCGGTCTAAGGTTCGATTCCCGATATGGGCCAATATTTGTGTGATTAGCGCAAGCATTTACTTCTATGTAGTAAAGTATTTATTTTCTAAATAAGTATTTATTATCGTTGTCTAGTACCCATAGTACAAGCCTAGAGCTTAGTTTGGGACTAGGTCAATTGGTGTGAGATTTCAATAAATAGCAGACAATCTTACAGAATTTGTTCCATACTAAGCTCAATGCTCATACTATGGGTCCTAGTCAACTGTGTATATACTTATATAGAGAAATACAACCTTAAATACATGGAGAACATTCAAAATTCTAGAAACCATTTCGGGAATCGAATCCGGAAACGCTAGTGTCGCATTCAGGGTCACCACCAACTAGGCTAAACGTCAGCTCATCTTAGTCGTATTTAGTTAACATTCTAAGTGAAGTGTGCGTTATAGAATTATGTATGATAGAGGTTCAAGCAAAATTACTAAGACAATTACTTTTTTTGTGTAAATAGTGTTTCTCAGAATATACAGGGTGTAATCGTTAAGTGTGGCCAGGCGATTATTCCGTAAATATAACAGATATCAGAATACTTTAAACTGATATCGAAAGTACGTTACCCAATGAGTTCAATCACATTAATAACTTTTTTTATAAAACCAGAAATATCCCAAATATTAACTTCAAACCCTCCCATACATTTAGTACGCTGTTGCTTGAGAGACTTGAGAGGCTTTAGTTTAAAAGGTCATTATCTTTTGATTCATGAATTGTTTCATTTATAACAGTTTATTTCGTGTAAATTATGAATCTTAAACAGTTTTATCTCTTACGGCGGGGAAATTACGGCCTTGAGGAACGTCGCACTATATGGGTATGGGAGCGTTTAAACGTAATATGTTTTATATTACTACCTTTATTTAAAAAAAGTTATTAACCTGATTTTACTCATCGGGTAACGTACTTTCGATATCAGATTAAAGTTTTCTGATATCTGTTATATTTACGGAATAATTGCCTTGCCACACTTAACGATTACACACTGTTTAATGTTTATATCCTTTGTCATATCATCCAATAAATCAGTTCCTTAACGGACCGCGGCAGGAACTGAGTCGTTACGCAAATATAAAGGCAAATGGGCTCCGTTAGATAACGGACCATTAAAATGATATCAGGTCGGGAGAGCGGGCGGGCCACAGAATGATAAGTTTGAGGAAAAGCTTCGAGAAAACCCGGGAGACAACGTTAGCCGCATTTAAACCATTTTAAAATAATACAGAATGGACAGAGTTACTATTTTAGGACAAGGTCGATTTATGTGAAATTTGTCCATGATATTTTTTATTTTTTATTGCAAGAAGAAGGCCTAGGAGCTCACAGTCGACCTGGTAGTGAGCGGGATCTGAGACGCATAGATATTTGCATTCTCAAGAATGCAATGCAATCCCAAGATTGCAATTTCATTGTCAACCCTCAGGACTAAGATGGAATGTCTCTATGTTATTAATTTCACCGGTTTTCTTACCCCATACCAGAACACAATAATGCGAACATGCTCTTGTTTAAAATACTAAAAGTCCGTAATTGGCCCATGACCTGTAATTATCTCTGAATAACCCTTTATTGTAATTTGGCCAGTGAATTTATTGTTTTAATAAAATAAAATAAAGTAAAACATTGCTGCTTTGCGCTAGGTTAAAATATCACACTATATTTACATTCTTTCGACATAGAACTCGCTGAAAAACTTTAAAGTTGCATTGAAACTTGACATATTCCTGGCGGAGAAAGAGACAAACTTATCGTTTTATAGCTGTCCGTTTCACCACTTGGCAGGTTATACAAGATAAGAGTTCATAATACGGCTTCTAGGGTTTAAAGACTGACAACGAACAGCTTGACTTTAAGTGATCATCCCCGCGCACATTTATCTGCGACGTGACCACTCCGCCGACTCGGTGCGACTTAACTTCCCGGTGCCACCTAACTTATAATAGCCTCAGCGTGGAACTACACTTATAGCAATAAAAACGGGTCACTCTAGGTACAAATTTACGGATACTGTGACTGCCTTTCGGTGGAGCTGGAAATAGACACAGTGACTCCCTTATTTCTCTGAGACCCTGGTACGCTATTGTAATGTATTATTTAATAGTTTACTAGTTGACATAAGTTGATGGTTTTACTAATAATTTTTATGGTTATTTTATTTTATCTTAAACAGGTTAAACAAGTAAGAAAAGCGAAAAAGGTATAAACAAACAAAGAAACAGAATAATATCAACATCGATCCGTTATTATATTTCAGGTCCCAACCAACAGGCAGACCTAACCTTGCAGGGCCTTGCGTACAAAAAAATTGTACCTTATAAAGCCATTGGAATAAAAATCCATTGCAAAGGAAATAATACTACATTTTTGCAGAGTATAGAAAGTACGTGATTTTTGGACGAGTCATATAAGAGGGCCGAAACGTAGTTGAGGACCTCTAGTGCACGAGTCCATAAATTGCACTTTCTACCGAGGCAGACATAGTGCTTTTCACAACTACTGAGAGGAAATAAAATAAAAATTCATACTCAAAACTCAAATTTTAATTCATGTTAATGTGACATCACCGCCAATTTTACCATAGATAACTTTTTTTAATCCCCTCTGGATTCACGTGGCACTCGAGATTAATAAACTAACATGCGAGATGAAGATGTCAACTCCATATAAAATTGTATTTGTTTCGCCATATCTCCCATGTAATATCATCTCTAGTAGTTCGAGATTAGGGGCCAGGTTTAAAAAAAAGCAGTGACATAGTTTTTAGTCCGTGTATTTTTTAGCAAAAATACACCTAATATTTTACGACACAAAATGGTGTGTTCTGATTGGTCGATTTCAATTTTTCATTTTAAGGAGCTATGACACAAAAATTGTTTGATTGGTTTTCATTGGTTCTTAAAGTTGGACAACAATGTTCTCGACCAATCAGCATAGCAACACGCCGACAAAAACATTCTTGGTCTGTCCTTATAAGTGACGTTTTGTGACCCCAAACAAGACCATATATGGCCATATTTCTGAGCAGTGTTGTGAAAAATAGATTTTCCTTTATTTTTATGACTGACAATCGAACTAGAAAATTGACACTATGATATACACAATAGGCTCATATTCCATTGTCAAATTTTGTTTTATGGTAGGGCTGAAGAGGCTAAGTTTAAGTTGGTATTCACAAAAAAACACCTTTCTAAATAACTAAAACCCAAATCCCTAGGCCTAGGCTAGCCAAGATGCAATCGCTAACTACTAACGTTTCCGTTTTCTATCGACTCGAAATGTATGGAGTTGACATAAGCGGTCGACGCGATCTATCGTCAGCTTACGTCAATCCTATACATTTATAAATTTTCTAGAATCCCTAACTTAAACATTTTGACTAAATAGGCCTCCAGATTGCCTGCATTTTAAATGTACTTGTTTTTACATACACATTTATCCCGTGTGCTTGCCGGGCTAGAATAGTGCCGCTCCATATCTTTCCGTGGATGTCGTAAGAGGCGACTAAGGGAATAAAGACTTGCAATACTTTTAGGCGATGGACTTGCAACCTGTCACTAATACACTGGTAAACATCTTAGCCTAAATTGTGCAAAATGTGTTTACAGAATTATCATTACATTAGAGTTGTTGTTAATTCTGTAGCTCTGCCTGCCCTAATCTGGGAAAAAAACTGAGTTGATGTATGTATTTATTATTTCGATTTCGCAAATAAAACGTTTTCCAATTCCATTGTTGCATCCAACAAAATGTAGCAATAGAAACGAAACGTAACATTACCTCTGCGTTACAAAACGAAAAATAATGTGAACTCCTATGCAATCACACTAAAATCACTTTAGCAATGAATCCTCTCAAAATAACGCCGACTCGAAAGAAAAATACAACATTTTAGGGTGAAATATCGGCACAGGAAACCGCACCGCTGTCACACGACCGTCCCTGTCTCACACACGCGAGCTACACAAGACAGTGAAAGACAACAATAGTCATCAGAGAGAAATCAGAGATTGATTGTTCTAGGGCACCTGCCATTCAGATTGATGTCTTTTGAATAATATTTCCTTTTGTAAATGGTTTTGCTGTCGGTTGAAAATAGATCTTGCGGTTTAAAGAAGAAAGTATGTTTTGGATTGCGGCGGTATGTTTTCGCTATTTATCATGGGCTTTATCCGCGGATATCGGGGAAACGATTTAGTTTCCGAGCTATGTAACAGGAGGAAATGTTTCCCGCCAATGTTGGAACGAGAGTAAATAAATGTATTTATATATCTTGAGGGATTTGTGTGAGTTTTTTTACTTTCAAAAAAATAGACTGAGGGTTTGGAAAAATAACATGGGTCGGGGATTTATTAAGATTACTGTTTCTTCACACGTCTTTACTAACCGTCATTCACTCACTCCATTTTCATATCACTCTTTACACCATCCAACCAACTTAATAAACCGTTCAACTTTAAATACGACACACACATACATATACCAATTGCAACTTCATCCCAATGAACCTCATAACACCCGCCTGAAGAGAAATCTCTCTATCCACCTTTCTTCCTACAGCCCGAAATAAAATTTTGTTATTCTTATAAGATCGTAAAAAACAGTTTAAAAAAACAAAAACCCGCCTTCAAAAAGCAAAAAATAACTTCTTTAAAATGGTAGGTAAATAGGTCAGTCCAACTGAAGTCGGCGTCCAACAATATTTTAACCAAAAGCAGACTTCAGTTGGACTGACCTATTTACCTACCGTTTTAAAGAAGTTATTTTTTGCTGTTTGAAGGCGGATTTTTGTTTTTTTAAACTGTTTTTTTATTTTACACTTTTTAGTTATCATAATTATGCTGTTATTCTCCCACGTCTCAATTAATAAGAAATAATAGAACATTTCAATCTCGCCGCAAGCAACGCCATGGGAAAGTCATAGTCATATATTTAAACCTAAATAATATGCTTCGTCATAGTCGCTTAACTATCTTGTCGCCACCCTCGAAATATATACCGTTAAGGAGTTCCGGTGGCCATCTGTGGTCTTCATCATCAGTTCCACTTCACCAAATAGTGCTTTCCAAGACTAAATACACGAGTTACAATGAAAAATACCAAAATCGCTATAGATGTGCCTATAAATTTTGAAGAGTTCCGTCGATTCCTCATGGATTCCACCATCAGATCTTCATTTTGAAATGGGAAAATGGGACTTTCATTAAAAATGGGACCAATCGGAAAGCACCAGCTATCAAATAAAAAAAGAATCATCAAAATCGGTTCACCCAGTCGAAAGTTCTGAGGTAACAAACATTAGACAAAAAAAAATTCAGACGAATTGAGAACCTCCTCTTTTTTTTGAAGTCGGTTAATAAGAACAAGTTAGAGAGAAGTTCATTTAAATAGCTACTGAAATGTAGTTCCGTGTCTAAAAATTCGTATTCCCACTAACCAACCATCTCATTTATAACCGACGATAAACCAGACCCTCTCAGATTCCTCCAAACGCGCCCCAAATCATAATTCCAACAAGATCTGAATGAGATTCATAGCGTTTAGTTTACGAGGCAGTAAAGTAAGCGTGCTCACTTTACTGCTCGGCGTAATGTGCTCCGGTACATACGTGAAATACTGCACGTGAGCATAAAGCAACTCTACGCGGAACTACTAAAGCATATAAAAAAACATCTAAGACTCATAAATAAATACACACTCATCACACAAATAAGTAAATAAATAAATATCAGGGGACAATGTAGTTAACACTAAATTGACCTAGTCCCAAACTAAGCTCTAGGCTTGTACTATGGGTACTAGAGACCGATATAAATACTTACATAGAGAAATACGAGTATAATACTTAAATACATGCAAAACATCCATGACTCCAGAACAAATATTCGCGCTCATCACACAAATATCTGCTCTTACCGGGATTTGAACCCAGGTCGTCAAGTATTTGCCCAAACCCGGAATCGAACGCACGAACGCTAGCTTCGTGGGCAGGGTTTTGTAGCGCTCGATTTAATGACAGGTTTGAAGATAACAGATAATTATGCTTTTAAATACTTTCTCCGTGGTTTGTAATAACATGTTTTGGAAAAGACATTCAACCATCCGACTGCGTTTTTACGTCTATAGTATTATTGTTCATGACCCTGCCGCTTTTACTGTCAGGAAAATAAGAAATATCATAATGTTCATTATACGAAAGCAATAGGGGAAAATACAACGTGGAAAATGGGCCCAGTATATAATATTACCTATTAGTAACCCGCCCTCGCTTCGCTTCGGTTGATGCCATTTTTCTGTAATACCCGTACATAATTCAAAACTAATTATTCATTAAAACCTTCCTCTTCACTCACTCTATCTATTTAAAAAAAACGCAACATAATCCGATTCGTCGTTTTAAAGATCTAAGCATACATAGGTACAGACAGACAGCGGGAAGCTACTTTGTTTTATACTATGAAGTGATGTGTAAATCAAGTTAAATATTGTCATGCTTCTAAGAGTTTTTTTTTTTTTTTTTTTTTTAATTTATTTAACATTTCAAATTACACTTTTAATACTATACATTTATATTCCCGCCAAACTGTTACGTTTGATGGCGAGACGCGCTCAGTTTTTATACTACTTAACCTATTAAACTTATCCTATAAACAAATAACAATTTCGTGGGCCACATTAAAGAAGGACATGTCCATGCATACACATACACACACATACATACACATACATATCACATATATATACATGCATGTATACGTGTACATATATATATATACACGTATACATGCATACTAGCATGCATGCGTATAGTTGGATTTCTGTATTTAATTGCCACTATAGAAATGTTTTTTTTTGTATCAAGACTGTTTTCCTCTTAATGTATGCCAGACATTGTGTTGTTTTCAAAGGTGAATATTTCATCTTTTAACAAATTCACAATATTTACAATTACTTTTTTTGTTACAGGTAAAGCTTTGAAGCAGAAGACGTTAAAAGACATTTCAATATTTATCTAAAAAAAAAGTCGCAGGTTCACAGTGGGTAAGCTACTTTTTCAGTTCCAGTTCAGCTTTAGGTCAACTGGTAGAAAACTCTTGTAGCATTAAGTCTGCCTTATGCAATTGAAAGTAATATAAACAACCATATATACCATTTAATTACAATCAATGGCTTTGTTAAGTTTCCTAACAAAATATTTTGAAAACTCAATAATTAACCTCGATGGCCGCCGGCAATGGATCCAGACCCGTAATGTATTCAGCATCAACAGATTGTAATTCTGCCTCGGCCACTCAATCTAAATGGTAATGGGCCCTTATCAGCTGGTTTCCGGAACGCTTCGGCAGAATATAAAGTTTAAAGAGTGCATTTATTGGAAAGTCACGTCAACGGAAAAATACTTCGAGTCCAGAGTTAATAAAGGCCAAATTAACTGGTCTCGAAATGCGCATGCATGGTAGTAATATAAATAATACACAAAACTGTTATTTATGACGCGTTTCGAGGTGGGAATTTAAACACCAGTTTATTACGGCCTTAAGATAAAAGAGGACGCACTTTTTCAAAATATGTGTAGTTGCTGACGCGTTGGCATAGTTGATAGTAACCCTGCCTACGAAGCTACCGGTTCCAGATTCGATTCCCGGTATGGGCAAATATTTGTGTGAAGTATTTGTTACTGAGTCTTGGATGTTTTCTATACATATATTTAAGTATCATCATCATGATCATCATGTCAGCCGAAAGACGTCCACTGCTGGACACAGTTAAGTATATATTTCTCTATATATAATATGATTATCGTTGTCTAGTACCCATGGTACAGTCGAGGACTTTAATTGTTAAGCCACTATGGAACCCTGTCGCATAACGTTAATCATTCATTTAAGCGTAAATTCTGTCATGTGGTTTGACGCTGTCATTATGACAGAGTTCCATAGTGGCATAACAATTTAAGTCCTTGACCGTACAAGCCTCGGGATTAGTTTGGGACTAGGTCGTTTCCGTGGGATTTTCCCCCACTTATAATGAGCATGTGCACAATATTATACCCTTTAATTTAGCAGCTTTGTCCCTAAGGGCCGGGCGGAAAAATCCTCTCATAAGTGCTAATTTTTTAATATTTTTTTAGCCATGAAACATTGGTAAAACATTCGTTTTTTTTTTTAAAATGTCACCTCTATATAAGTAGGTACATATAACATACACTATCATGATATTTAAAACGTTATTCTTACTCTTTTTCTTTGCTCGGCACAGGTAAACTAGTAAATATAAGTTACCTACTAGAATACAGTTGCAAGAGTATCATACCAATGCACTTCGGTTGTAAAGTTAGCATAACAAACGAAACAAACACACGAACAAAAATATCAGACGCATTAGTTCTAGCAGAGTCCTTCTCTAAAACTCGGGCTAAGTGATTTAGCGCTCTAAGTTGGGTTTCCAAACTACGACTTTTCATACTTTCCCGCGGTCTTTATTTTCCCTGGGGAAGGAATTTTATAGTGCTTTTGTAGATTTAGATTTAAATAAGTTTCCACGCGCGCAGAAATGAGAACGGAAGTAAATACCTCTAAATATTCAATTTTACGGTTTCGTATGAAATTCTTATGAGGTTATTGCCTTAGGACTTATATAAGTAGGAGAGAAAAATATACAGGGAGTCCTGTATTAAGAGTGTTCACTATCAACTTGTTTATGGTCTTGATGAAACGAAATAAATTTGGTATATCCACACCATTAGGAGTAATAAATACTTAGGCATACCGACCCTCGACCAATCGTTTTTTTAAAATAAATTATATTCGACGAACTCTTTGACTTTTAGGTATTCAAGCGGACGGATAAAGGACATCAACGCGTCAGTACTAACCATTATTTAATAAGAAATAAATAGTTTTTGTATAAGATGATATTTTTTGTGTATTTCAACAAAGGGCATTGGGTAAATTTGTTTGAAGAATATTGACATTATTTTTTTCAGCGGCCACTGATGATTTTCACAAAGTTATTTAGAGGACCTCTAATTACACATAGATATATATAATTTATGGCGTTAAATAATATCGGAGCGGAGATTTTAAAGATTTAAGTATTCAATTTTTAGTACTAAAGTACGCCCAAGTATAAATATTTAAATATCTCGGCTCCGATGCACTTAAGAGTACAATAATAATACAACAAAATATGTTTATTTTTAATAATTCTATCATAATTTACCACTTTTACGAATGGCCGCTCACCTTGATATATGTATGAATTTTACAAATGACAACACTTTTACCCAAACCCCTTTTGCAGTAAGATTGTAGTCCTTAGAATCCAAATTTCTATGGAAAGTCTCACCTATCATCAGGTGTCCTGTGTGCCGAATTTTTACCTGACAAAATGTGAAATTGGAAACTCCGTCCATACCCTCGCAGACAGGCATATTATTAAAACCTTAATTTCAGTAGGTACATAATTAAAATTATCGAAACATTCTTATCATGTACTCATAATTGACCCCTGATATGTAAAATTATACGAATTATAATGATCATTTTCAGATCAGAAAACATTAAATTAACAAAATATTAAATTGAGCTAAGCTTGAACCTCATAAGTTAAGAAGGTCGAACCTTTATGCCCTGAACCTTTATCGCAGTTTGGTCTCCTGACCCTTGCCCGGCGTGTTCGAACCCACCTATACAATAAATATTTATACCCTTTCATTTCTGTAATCTATTTAAACCGCAGATAGATTAGCTTACTTCAGGTAAAAGTTTTAAATTTTCCACACACAAAAATGTGACAAATTTCAAACTCAAGTATAAAATCTATGCGCGGTTTAAATATTGGGAACGAACGTAAGAGTACTCTAGACTGACTCGATGGACAAGCAACCTGCTTTCAAATATATCGGAACGTAAAGAGTGCTCGAAAATATCAGAAATTTACTTGTTAGAGCTGTGATATTTTTGACCACATCGTTTATTCATATATATTTACAACTGTACGAAGGATCTTGATTTGGAGTTTTGCTAGGGTTGGGCATCTTAATGATAAACGCGCTATAGTTAGTGTGCTATATAGGGTGTCCCAGAAACCGACGTCAAGCCGCATAGGGCTGATAGAACAGCTAAAAAGCTATCGATTTAACCCCTATGTATGTTCAGAGATTTTTACTAGTTTCGGAGATATTGATCATTTTAATCTCAAATTTTGTAATTTTCCCTTATGGCCAACCACGAAAAATCATTAATTACATGTTTTATTTCATAAGTTGTTCAGTGGTATCTTACATCATTAGAATCATTACATATCAGCGAAGTATTTAAACCTATTTGTCCAGTTTTTTTTTGTTTTTTTTTTAGTAGTCATGTATAGTTTGTTTATCCATACTAGGTGTCCTTTTTTATGTTTGCTTTTCACTTTAAATGGAAAAAAACAACATTATGTGATTACTTAACAAAAATATATGTGTTTATTTCCATATATTATAGAAAATATTTGTAGATGACCCCATATTTTGGCCTCATGAAACTTGGCTGACCTTGAAACCTGCCAGGGTTGGGGCTAGCAACCTATGCGGGTTGTGATCACCAGAGGTGTCTCTTTTGATGGGTAAACGCTTCGATCTGCCACTTTATGAGGTAATTTTCGGTTAAAATAGCGAAATCAGGATGAACAAAAAAAAACTGTTCTTCCAGGCTATGCGACGGCAACCCACTATAATGCAGTGTTCCTAAGTATTATCTACTGCTGTAGTAAATCTGCCCCCTTATGAGGTAAGGTTTAATGCAATGGGAGCTTAGACTAGGGCGCATTGGACCTTTATATGACTGTATTTTTACCTTCGTGTTATTGCGATTTAAGATTTAAACCTAAGCATTCATATGTATTTACTTATAATTAACACGACAATAAATATAGAAGGAAACCCGCCAAGTTCCAGGATCAAGTCGGCCAACAGTGGTTCAGCCAATTCCGCTTGTTATCGAACTTGCCCCGCTCACAGAACAAGTTTCTTGCCTCATCATTCAGGGCAAGAAAGAAAATTATTCGTCCAACTTTTAGCCTTTTGAAGTGGCGGAACTTTAACTAGACTTGAAAATGCCGATGAAAAAAGCAATGAAACCTTGCTTTAATTTCTTATTAAAATGTGCTGTGGAGTATGTATATCCTTACTTATATTAAAAATCTTTTTTTTAAATTATTGTACGTGCACAGATAAAGCTACATTTTACGCCGAGAAATTACGCAGTTTCCAAGAACAGCGACAAACGACTTCTATGCGGATGGAGTCGTGAACTAGAACAATAATAAAAAGTATTTACTGAAGTGATTACCAACTTAAGTTCGGTTTCTTCCAAAAAAAACATACGTAGTCAGTTTACAAGTACATACAAGTCAACTCCATACCTCTGCAAGATCTTTAGAGATAGGACCAATGTCCAGCAGTAGGCCTGTTTCCCCTGACTTAGTATACAGGATGTTGTGTAGAAGGTTGGACAAACTTCAGGTACTAACTCTGTATCTAAATCGCGAAAAAAAAACAACTGTTCCATACAAACTGAGAGCTAAACAGCCGAAATGTATGGAACAGCTGTTTTTTTTTTCGCGATTTGGATATTGGTCCCATAATAAAACTTGATGAATCTGACCTACAGAGTTAGTCCCTGAAGTTTGTCCAACCTTCTAAACAACACCCTGTATAAGTGTATTTATATTTAATCGCCTTCGAACCGTTCAGAGTACTGGTAATATGTGTACTTTTAAATTGGGAAATAAATTTAAAAACTAGATGGAAACTAGGTAAATTGATAGTGAGTGATGACTATAGGATCGGAACAAAGATAAATTACTTATCCCTACAAGGAAACATAACATGTAAAATTGAACGGAGAACCTGTTTTTATATTTTTTTCTCAAACGTGCGATGAAAGATTAATGTTATGTTCCTTATAATAGGCCGCAAAGTATGACGTTTCAGGTGCGGCTAGGAAAAGAGGTCGTTAATGGAATTTCATACAAATCTTGCAGCCCTAGGCTGGCAAAGTCTTCTTTTTTAATTTCCATTCCACATAAATTTGTGGCACAAGCGTCATGACATTCTGCCACTATGCGTATAAAAAAAAAACAATAACAGTTTTTTTTTAATTTTAGTGTAAACATGCCGGCTGTATTTATGAACAGGCTAGATAGCTGTTTTTTTTTTAATATACTAAGCCGTGCATCCAACCAAAACGTTTGCATGTTTATTTAAAGTACCATGAGAACAAAGGTAATTAGGGGTGCGTAGCGCAACTTAGATCGCAGGCGGTGCGCTGCGGGGCACCTGCGGGCGGGCGGGCGCACCCGACACAGCGCGGATGACTGAGCACTGTAGGTTACTTTTAATGTTTATGCACTCCTAGTAATTTGACTTTGTAATTTTTGTTTTAATATTTTTTATGAGTTATTATTATGTTTGAGAAAAGCACTATACATACCTCGGCGGGAAATATGGGGTTGCCCGCCTCAGACCTATCCGGCCTCGCTTTGCTCGGCCGTCTATATATCTTAGGCCGGCAACCCCTTTTGTCCCGGCCTCTGTAGTAATGTACTATAGCGTCATGAATAATACGTAACCACAATAGTTTAAAGAAGTGTAAAAGTTATACACTTCAGTAGTTGGTCGCTTAAAGTCATGCTCAACTTCAACAAGAATTTGTCAAAGATGTTAAAGAGACAAGGTAATAAAATGTATAACTAGTTATGACGTCGCATGTCAATGTAAGCAGACTCTAAGTGCCTCCTCAACTTTGTAGCATGATACTTACTATGTATGACGTCATAATGAGGAAAAAGGACGACTTTAACTCTACGTACAAAACTTTATACGACGCGTCGCGTTGGCTGAAGTTATATTCACATGAAAACTGAAGAATTTATAACGAATATTTATTATGAAGCAAAATAAGTAAATAACTCTATGAAAAGCAAGCTTTAAAAACCCGACTGCATTTTTTATACTGTCGTCGATATACCTACACATGTTAATAATTGTCATTTGGCCATTGTTGTTATTTCAATTTTAACAGTTTAGGTATCCTATGACACTCTCGCTGCGAAGACGAATCCAATGATACCTCATTTGTCAAAATCGTCCAAGCCGTTTTTTCTGTAGCGGGGAACATAGAACTGGACATACATGACGGTGAAAAACATAACCCTCCGCCGCAATCGGGTAAAAATAAGTGAGCTTCGAGGGTTAATCAGATCGTCTCGAAGATTAGAATTACTCTTGATCGGTAAATGAGCTTAGCTGAAAACCATTTTGAATGGTTGTATTCTGAAAGACCCAGTCAAAAGAAAAAATAAATGGTCACAGTCAGCCAAGGTGTGAGTGGGTCATTATTCGAGCGTTTCAACCGCCTCACTTTTGTGGACATATTTTTGAAGAATTGGGCGTATATTTTGAAGCCGTTTTTGGATATTTGTTAGATGTCCGGTAAACTTAGTTACCTAACCAGAAACGAAATCGAAATCTGCAACCACTTCTACAAAAATGTGACCACGAAAGTGATTCGGAACAAACGCCCAAATAATGACCCGAGTCATCCATTGAGGGGGTTTTTTCGCAAGTCGGCATAAGATTCTGATTCCAAATATTACATAGCATAAATTTCACAGCTAGATTACATTAGGGTAGTAAAACTAACAAGTAGGTAGTACATAAGTAGGTACCAACTAGGTGCTTAAGTCTTAACAAATAAAATAAAAGGGATATTACGTTATTTACAAACAAATAAGTATTTACAGTCACACCAAATGCAAGTATTAAAAAAAATTGCTATGGCAACCGACAATAACGACATTTTTTTTATGTATACTGGCCCGCAAAACTAACTGTCACACTTTTAATAGTAGTATTTAAAGTGTGGTACTTAGTTTTGCGGGCCAGTGTATATCTGTTACGTTACAGTAGGTAAGGCCACCAATTTATTATCCAGTTGTTCTGAAATAGTACAATAACTTGAAGTGCCAAGCAGGTAGCTTACGAGTATATTCCTCTCTCTTTTAATTTAAGAGCCAAGCTCTTTTTGGTGCAGTAATCGCCAACCACTCAGGTCTTCCGTCAACTGTGTAACTTTCACGTACGAGATGACATTAACTTTTAACATTTCCGCAAAGTAATTTCTCCTTGGTCTTTCCCTGCCTCTTCTTTCTGCCATCTTTCTTTAGCTTATGTTTACTCTCTGAGCATTAAACTATATCGAACAAAAAATATAAACAGACATGCAAAAATAAATACGGAGGCTACAAATTTCGAGTACTGTTTTACAACGGACGCAATTATAATGCAGTTTTGTAGAATCGTAGCATGATCCTTAGAATATTTTCTATAAACTTTAGGTAATTATCGGATGAAAGAACAAACTTTTCCGATGCTCCATTTATTACTAGATAGTGGTTAAATAACTCTTAATCAATTCCTTTCAAGCACATTACTTCCGGAGCAAATGGTGCGGGAAATGGAATTTCCTGTTGCTAAACAAAACTTGCGCACTTTATTATGGATTTATTCTCATGCCGCGGGAAGTTATTCGGTGAGTACCTTTTCTAGTAGGTGTAGAAGAGCTCATTTATAATACAGTGAAATAAATAAATATCAAGGGACCGTCAGTCATAAGCTTTAGGCTAAACTGTGTAATTATGTATTTCTATACAGAGCTGGGCAAAATTTATTAGAATGAATAACCAAATTATTCGCGAATAACGAATGAAATTCTCGAATGATTATTCTTATTCGAATAAATTATTCGTCGAATAGTTTATTTATCGAATAATTAATTCGTTGAATGAATTGGCACGAATAATTATTATGTTCTCAATGGAATAACTGCTCCATTTTTCTCTAATAAATTAATAAATTATTCGTTATTCGAAAAGTAGTCGAATGATTCATTCGTGGATAATTTATTCGCGAATAAATCATTCTTAAATAAAATATTGGGCGAATAAATTATTTACGAATGAATCATTCGACTACTTTTCGAATAATGCCCATCTCTGCTTCTATACACACCTACATGTGCATGGTAAACATCCAACACCCAGGCATAAGTAAATACTCCCGCGCATCGCACAAATATTTGCCCCAGCCAGGAATTTGCACTCGGGACCGCTAGCTTCGCAGGCAGGATCATACGGTCGAACACAGAAATAGCTGTACAATTTAGTACCTTGTCGCAGCTATTGATGTACTAAATTCAAACCACTCTTAGTTTACTACGTTACTGTGACAAGGTACTGAAATGTATAGTTACTTTTGAGTTCGACTGTGAAACAGGTGAAACTTCGTTAACCGGCTAAATACATTTACAAAATTTTACCAGCTATTAATTGATGCATTAATACTTAAACACGGTTTCGGTACAAATAATGAAGCAATCATTAAAATAACCCTGTAAACATTTCGTACCTCATTTTTCTTGCTTCATTGCTTTACATTTTTCAAATTAACTTTAATCGAATTATTTCTTTCTTTCCAACATCGGGGACTTTTGTCTATAAAGTGGCAACACCGAGGCTATTTAAATGCTAATGGAGCGACCTTTTTCGTTACGACTGCGGCGGGGAGGTCAGGGGTTGCCATGTTGGAAAAACACCCCAGTTTATTGGGGGTTTTATATGTTACATTAGGTTTATTGTAGTTGGTTAGAATATCTCGTGTTTTTGTCGTTCTGCTTCAGTGGTTAAACAACCTTTTCGTTAAAAACATTTTATACCTGTTTGCGTGGACAAAATTCAAAGTCAAATGTACTTTTGGTTTCATACAAGTTCATTTAACTGTGACCTTTCATTAGGGTACCTAAGTATCATAAAGTCTCCATATCTGTCGATCGGTTTTTTTTATACGTAGATCTTTCAGTTCTAAAGCGAACAAGCTTCATAAATGATTCTAATGTTTCTTTAAAATGTCTTAAAAGTTGTCTTAAGTACTTAAATGATTAAAACTTTAAAGATATTCTCTTAGAAAATTTTATCGCTCATTTTAACAAACAAACCTAACTTGACGAACCCGTCAATACAGTAAACCAAATAATTTATGAGCTACTATGGACCTTTGTCAAAGTGACGCAATAAGTCGAGCCGTAAATAGTGTAACATAATTCGATTGATGACTTCACTATGACATAGTTCCTAAGTGGCCCAGAATTATATAATAAATAAATAATAAATAAATTTCAGGGGGACAATGTGACACCAATTAAACTAGTCCCAAACTAAGCTCTAGGCTTGTACTATGGGTACTAGACAACGATATCAATACTAAATAGAGAAATATATACTTAAATACATAGAAAAATTCCATGACTCGGGAACAAATATTCGCACTCATCACACAAAATATCTGCCCTTACCGGGATTTGAACCCATGACCGCTAGCTTCATAGGCAGAGTCACTACCAACTAGGCCAGCGCGTCGTCAATATTTGGTTGCCTGTATGTATAAAATCTGTGCTTGTCTTGCCCTTGGTTATTTAACGACGAAGATCCACTAAAGTCATAGGTACTAAATTTAATCTAATTTAAGTACCCTTTTTAGTGTCCAGTGCTGGGGAAATGCCTCCCCCTCATTTTCCACTCATCTCTAGATCCAGCTAATTCTCGCCGGCCTGTATTGCATCTAAATCGCCTCGCCATCTTTCTTACGGCTTACCTTTTCTACGGCAGGCACAGTCAAGAACCCTAAATTTACGACCCATTTTAAAAAAAATTACTTTAAGTCGTCAATTTTATAATCTCGTAAACTCAACCTTATTGCTGTTGAATGTCAGATATAATTTGGACCTAATGTGGGTCACAAACTTAAGTGTTTGACTGTACCTGACTCCAACGAAGTGAGCGTCGAGGTTTCAATAACAGTGCTGAATAAATAGATGCTGGTATATCTTTGCATGCTGAGGTCTAGAAGAATAGAATCAAAATTAGCACTTACAATTTTTATATAACACCTTAATCGAAAAACGGTTTTAACGACACCCCACACCATGGGGTAGACGAAACAAAAAAACACCCCCTTTCTAGAACTAAACGTCTCTGAGCTAAGCTGCGGACGGACGGACGGACATGGCGAAACTATAGGGGTTCCTAGTTTGACTACGGAACCCTAACGAAAAGATTGTTTCCTTCTCATCTATCAAAATTAATTTAAACTCGGTATTAACCTTCTGCTGATAATTATTGATAGGTCCGCAGTTGCATTGAAATACTCGTACATCTGCGATGCTACGTCATTTAAGTTGTTTTTACATACTCAAAAATACACGTTCTTTATCTTTGGAAATAGTAAGATAAATATTTAAAAAAAATGTTTTAAACATGAATTTGTTACTAATCGGTATGGGAAAACTATAGAAAAGCAAATCTATATATATAAAAGATAAAAGGCAAACCTGACTGACTGACTTAGATATCAACGCACAGCCGAAACTACTGTACCTAGAAACTTTAAATTTGGTACAGGGGTTCCTTTCATGATGTAAGTGAGCACTATGAAAGGATTTTTGAAAATTCATCCCCTAAGGGGTTAAAATAGGAAGAGTAGCGGGAAACTAATTCTAAGCGTACGAAGTCGCGGGCGTCCTCTAGTAATGAATAAAAGTGTCAAGTTTTCATTTAAGCGAAACAGAATAACTCCGACTCACGCTTGGCCAGTTTTGAATATTGTGTTTTGGCTACAGTGATAAATGGCTACGATGATAAAAACATGTCCTCCAACAGCTGTGCGCCAAAAACAAACATTATTTATACAACCGCGACGCGCGGGTTTCACCGCTTCCGAATATTAACACTGACCTACATTCGGGTAATATTTCACGCGTGACTCATTTTTAAAGGTTTAATGTGCTTTTAACGCTGAATAATGCTTTGAGGCTTTAATATTTATTTGGAGAATGGGTTCGGGATTTTAACTTAATAATTTTGATAATCCTAATTCACAAATGGTAAAAGGTTTGGGTTTGGGTTACTTCGAAGTGGCGCGACGGATTAACGTAATTATTTCGACTAATCTAGATGTAGTAGGATTGATTATTTTTTTATCGCTGAAAATCTTATCACACGAAAGAAGTCAGGCCTGTAGAAATAGATATTTAAGGGTGTAGTTAGAATGTACAAATAGTTTGTAATTATTAATTTTGACTTTATCTGAATATAAAAACATTATCATTTTGTTTAAATAGCAATTATCTTAAAAGCTTCACAACAGTGACGATATCTAATGTTTTATTTCAATTTTTGTTATTTACGTATAAAGGACCGATACGCGTAAAACAACCACATGCAAAGGACCTTTCTTCTCTGTTATTATAGTGCTATTGCCCTATTAAATGTATGGAAAACGTTTTCTTTGATTTATGGGTGTTTAGTACTCTAATTTTCTCGCTGACTGTACATTTTATCAAAAATCTGTGAATGTCGATTGTCATCACTCAAAAAGTTGGGAAAGGTCTCCTAAGATCATTTTCGCGTGGCAGCAAGGGATCTGGTAACTGCCCTTAATGCCCCTACTCAACTCTCCACCCTGTATACTACGCTGATTTAGAAAATTGTTTAGGATTATAATTCATTATATTATCGAGACTTCTCTACTGTAGAACTTACGCGCGGTATGACTTAAAAAAAAGGTAAAAAATAAAAAAACTTGATAAATCACTATTAGGTCAGACTAACTAAAATCGATGTTACGATATTTCAAATCTAAACCTGTCTTTAGTTTTTCCAAAGTAGGATGATAAAAAGGCGTTCCTTTACAGATTTGGTTAACTGTTTTGAAAACCTCTACATTTTTCTCTAAACTTATGTGGTGTTATCTGCATTGTACGAAAAACCTAACCCTAAAGACCAAATCGTTACTACTTTAGAAAAAACTCGTATCTGATATTACGAGATGTATGAGTTTGTACTTAATGCTCTTCACTTTTAAGTTTAAAATCTTACTTCACAAAATGTAAGATACGAGGTTTTTTTCAAAGCAATGACGAAATCCCTCAAGTAATTTACTAATACGTACCTATCTTGTTCCGAGACCAGCTCAGTGTCACGTCCTCGCTATGTTGTATAGTTTTTATACAACCGACCTGAACAATGCAGTAAAGATATACTTTAAAGTATTAAGTAACCGGTCGAGCGCTTCTTCATCAGAATCCCGACACTTCACGATTTACGAGGTGTAGTTACTAGGCTAGGAGGGTTAACTTTTACACAGGTTTAAGGTAATATACGTAGTATTCAAGCAAAAATAGTTTAATCAACTAAGCAGGCTAACGGCGTCAAAATATATAACGAAAGAAAAAATATATATTCAGACATCTAACAAAAATACAAAACTAAGTAGTACAAAACAAAAAGAGACAAAAAACATATGGCTGACCTAACGCCAGATGTCATCAAGAACATTTAGTCAATTGGCCATATGAGGCCTCTTTAACACGTCAATAATATGGAGTGAATAAGCAAAAGTAACTATTAAAAGTAGCACAAATAAAATCATTACAAATTTTTAATTCAATAACATTACATTAAAAATAATAACTAAGAGAACAATACGACGAGGTAGCTACGTCAAGAACGATTACTTAAATAACTAACTGGAAAACAGGTCCTTGCAAACGTGAACACACCGGACCCCGGACTGCGGCCATTTTAATGGCAATATCAAAACGTCAAATTATACCTGAACAATGTAATCGTAACTCAATATTGAGTAATATACTTATAAACGTATTAAACCAAAAACTCCGTTCGCTTTAATATAGTTAAGTAATATCCGTAATTAATTAAGTAAAGTTTGGTTTCGAGCACACTTTGTGAAATAACCGCGAAATAATTAGATTTGCTTTGTTCAGAGTGAGCCAGCAAATAATACTATTAAAGCACTATATAAACTCGTTCTGTGCTCAAAGACCCGATATGGCACCATTTTGTTGAACTATCTAGACAGCTTGGGCACTGGAGCTGCATTACATTCATACACGAGACATGTTCTGCAGCAAAGTTGAACGCTTAAATTGTAATTGAAATAGCTTCGTTTAAATTAAATTTTAATAGATCTACTCGTAACTTACACGGTAGCTAGTGCATGAGATGACACTTGTAGATTGGACTTTTGCTAGTGAATAAGATGTTAAATTGGACTTGTAATCAGTCCAACTTTTGATCTCTTTTTTTATAGCATAGAGAAGGTAAACGAACACAGCCCTTCTGATGGTAAGTGGAAACTGTGACCCATAGACATTCGCATTCACATTACCGCAATCCTAAGATTGCAAATGCACTGCCAACCCTGAGGACTAACATGGAATACCTCTATGCTAGTCATTTCACCGGCTGTCTTATCCCCAAGCCGGAACACAACAATGCGAAAACTGGTGTTTGACAGGGCTTCTCAATCTGGGTTCTTTGGACCCTTGGAAATTCTTGCCTGATATTAAATGTCAGTTGGGATTGTCATCTACGAGTATTTGCCCGTGCTTACAGGAGCCTTATTTTACATTGACTTTGCCCCTGTTGTAATCATATTGTCAACATTACTATCTCTTATTAGGTAAATTGACAAGAATGGCGTCCGAGTTAAAAACAATAAAAGTAATGTAGGAAAAGGCTCGAGATGTAGTGCGTAGACATAGTTTTTGTCGGATTTTCGAAAATTCATATCGTCTTCTCAATTATCTTAACGATACTAAATCGACTAAAAGAAAGGAAGATAAATATTAAGGGTCAAGCTATCAGTTTTGCGTTCTTTGCGGTCTTTGGTTATATTACGTTACCGCTGACCGCTTGAACGCTTCACCGCGTGACCGCTCTCTGTCTGATAGGTCCCTAACTTTTTCGACCAAAAACAGTCGCATCATTCACTATATCTGAGCGTCTATTCTTCGCGGTAAAAAAATATTGTTTTTTGACTTGTTATCGTATTATTTTAAAATCAGCCGCCATTACTGTCAAGTAAATAAGAGCTAACAAAACATTGACAGTACGGAAACACCAAAAGCAATAAGTTTTTACTGTGTAGAATCTCAGCTTTATACAGTCAAGTTCATAAATATGTATACACTTTAGTACCTTGTCACTTTAATCCTTGAGACAATATTATGGCAGTTTAAACATGACATTAAATAGACAAGGTACTAAAGTGTATACATATTTATGAATTTTACTGTACATCCATCTGCACTTTCGTAACTACAAAATGTCAGAACTTTTCGACATACATAAAGAATGCAATCTCCTTATATCCATCGAAAAGGTTTACAAATGGCAACCCCATTTGTGTTTTGGATCCAAAGCTTCCGCAAAAATAGATAAATCTAAAAGCGAGGATAATACTCCGATAAATTTCCGGACTAGTTGCGAAGCAATACTAAGTGCAGAGTGAGAATAAATGTACAATATTCTGTACATGTAGTTGAACAGTTTGTGGGCAAGCGGCCGGCGTTCGTTCCGATTGAAAATAAATCTGAATGGATATGCAGCGATTTGAATTTACATGCGGAGTGGCTGTTACGGAGTTTGTTGGAATAATTCTTTTTTGGATTTTAATTGTTCTTTTGTGTCGAAAAAGTTACCATTTATGTACAAAATTCAACAATTGCTTTGGAAGTATGTGGCTTAAAGTACTTCTACTAAACTGTAAACTTTAATGGACTGCTAATAAGGGTGGTGGTCTCTGCGAAGATCGTCTTGTCCGAAGTAGATCTAGTAGTCCACATTACCGTTGTGTAAAAAACCCTGTCTGATAAAATTGCTTTAAGTTAAACTATAATTTGGACTAACGATGCATTAGGACTAATGAAAAACGACAAGCGTCAAATTTAGTATGATTGTAGTACAAATCCTGAAAAAAAAAACAACACAATATACTAAAAATGGTCAAGTGCAAGTCGGTCTCGCGCACTGAGGGTGCCGTACCGCCGTAGAGTAGGTATGATTAATTCCTATTTGAATTCGATTTTTAATCGAATCGGCGCTAGCACAACTCACACTTGACCATTCTTAGTTTACTGTGTTGATTTTTTTTCAGGGTTTGTACTAGAATCATACTAAATTTGATGCTTGTATGCTTTACGGTTTTTACGATACAACATAAATAACAATACGTTGACAAAAAACTTTTATCTACACTCATATCACAAGTCCTCTATTATGCATTCAAAACCCGTAGGCAATGACCTGCATTACCTGTGGTAGTAGGTGACACCGATGACAGCTGTTAATTTTGGAAGGTGTTCCAAATTTGGATCTCATTACCTTACAACATTCGATAACGTAATTTCAAAATTACGTTACAGCTGTCATCGCTATCACCAACTACCACAGGTAAGGTAATGCTGGTCATTTGCCTTTCGGCTTCTGATCCCATCTTAGAGTACTTATAATATGTGTGTGTAGATAAAGTATTGTACGAGACTCTGCTTAATTAGCATTACAACACTCGTGTGATCTATTATGAAACTCGCCTTCCGGCTCGTTTCATAAACCACAATCATGTTGTAATGCCTTTCATTACGCAACCGGCACGTAAACTACTAGTTTTATGGGGCGTATTTTCATTATTTCACATTCTTTAATGTATTTGTTAGTAAATCCGCCGTTATAACACATTTTTTTGAAAAAAATAATCCCGCCATCTATTACGATCAAAAGATACAGCTCTTTAAAATTAGGACAGACAGACGGACGGATGGACAGCGTAGACTTAGAATTGGGGTCCTGTTGGGCGCCCTTCGAGTACGGAACCTTAAAAAATAAAATAAAACCAGTACATACCCACTTCTAAGGCATTACTTTGCTGATGCAAAATAGAACCTGTGACCATGACCTTGAGCAAAAGGCTTCAACATCTGGGCCGGTCGTTAGCGAGGCGGCACCGAGCTCGTTAAAACATCGTTAATGGGTAACCCCCAGCGCCGTCGGGGAGAGGCAGGCGAAATGATCGCGCCTGCAAACATTAAAATGCAGTTGAACCGTCTTCATTAAACTTTATTTTTAAAACACTATTATTTTGTTACCAGGCATATTATTATTTGATAATAACAATAAAAAAAGATAAAAGATGTTAATGCAAACGAGCACTTTTACACGTCAAAAAATCTACCAGCATGTCCCAAGAAGAAACTACTGCGGTAGCCAAAAAGGAAAGAACCCATTACGGAAAAATACGAACTTCGTAAAAAATATAAAACTGAGTAATACCTATCTTTAAAATCTCACGTTTAGCAAATAAAAATATTTGACGGCGCGTGTGGTTTGAGAGCGAGTAGACATACTGTTTAGTTATGTTATGGTCCTGCTCACTCTGACGTAACTCGGGCACTGGGCCTCTACTTTCATAGTTCGAACGTTACGCTTGCTCCGTCACTTTCCCTCGACTTCAGTACGAAGGGCGAGTGAAAGGAACGGAGTATCCATTAGCACTACTGTGGTGTTGGGAGTAGGATGCACGTCCGGGAACGTGCATCGCCATGTTTGACACTCTTGTTCTAGACTTCGCTGGTAAAACTGGGTCGTGAAACATGGTACGCCGCGAGCGAGATAGTTTTGCATTTGGCCTTGGCACCCCGTGCCCCTGGAACGTCGTCAGGCGGATTTCTTATTAAATGACTGTATTTTGATAATTAAACAAGAAATATGTGAAACATCTAGAAAAGGCGTTTGGTTCTCCTTGCCCGACTATCCTCGCCTACACCTAAGTTCGACCATCGTGACGCTCCCTTTACCCAAAGATGAGGAAGAGCTTACATATTTTTATCTTTTTCTTTAGGTTTGCTTGTTTGGGTAAAATGTTTTTGGTCGAATTAACCATTTCCCAAAAGACCATTCATACTGTTTTTGTTTTGTTTTAGGGATACCTAAACTGGTATTAATGTCAATTAAGCTAGATTTGCGACTGCAATAAAATGCAAATTGCTGCGAGACATACCCACCTTTTTGGCAAATGAAAATTTGGGAAATGATATATTCGAACAAACGGCAGATTACCTATGTACAGTCGACGTCAAAGATATATTGTCACTTTATCCGCTATGACAATTTCATATGGCAGTTAAAACATGACGTTAAGTAGAAAAGGTACTAAAGTGTAAACATAATTTAAGACGTCGAGTGTACATACATACATACATAAACTCACGCCTTCGTTCCCAGAGTGGGGTAGGCAGAGCTACAGAATTACCAACAACTCTACAAACTTGTTGATAATTCTGTAACCACATACTGCACAATCAGGCTAAGATGTTGACCAGTGTATTAGTGACAGGTTGCAAACCCATCGCCTAACAGTACTACAAGCCTTTATTCCCTTAGTCGTCTCTTAAGACATCCACGATTACCTATGTATTTCTTATTAATTGTTCGTTTTTTATTTTCAGAGCCAAACAAAGCCCAAAAGCTATAGGTATTCCATACTCCTAAATATAAAACATTAATAATCTATACGTCTGAAACCTTTATATTCATCAGTTCCATAAATTCCAATAGATAACAAAATGGCAGCGGTTCAACTTGGCGCAAATTATTTCACAACTTCGGTGCAGCCATTTCTCAATTCAGAATGGAAATCGAACTTTAACTTTGATAAGTAGAATAGATTTTTCAGCGACAGTTTATTGGAAAGTTAGGAACTAGGAAAATAGTGGGATATCTAAAGAAATTCAACGTCATCTACTATCTACTATACGTAATAATATCCTCCTTCCTTATATTTTAAGTACCAATTTCACCATACGATGTTAACTAATTAACAGACGATAAGAGTGTTAATAGGTGTCGAAATGCATGAACTAACAGTCGATTAACATTGATTAACATTTAGTACCGATTTCACCAAACGACGTTAAATTTAATCAATGTTAATCCACTGTTAGTTCATACATTTTGACAGGTGTTAACGCTCTAATCGTCTGTTAAGTGGTTAACATCGTTTGGTGAAATTGGTACTTAACATCGTATGGTGAAATTCGTACTCAAAGGGATAAAAGTAACCTAAATCAATCTCTGTGGCTAATTTCTCGTCGATTGAGGCGTTAATTGTCAAGATGGAACTAACAAAGAAACACACTTTAGCTATTATATGATTAGTACGTAAACATAAGGACTTCTTATCTTTGTAATCACTACATATTATAAAACAAAGTCGCTTGCCGCTGTCTGTCTGTACTTATGTATGCTTAGATCTTCAAAAGTACGCAACGGATTTTGATGCGGGTTTTTTTAATAGATAGAGTGATTCAAGGGGAAGGTTTATATGTATAATCCATGCATACTATACTAGAGAAACACTGATAATTTTAGAGGTTTCTAATGTGATGTCGTAAATAAACAAATAAAAATGCGCTTACATTGAAAACGCTGGCTAAACCATAAGAGATATATCAAAATAATGTACTGAAGAATTGCAGTTCTTCAAAAAACCTAAAGAAAAGTCCGCGATGGCATATGTCTATCTCCTAAGGTTGACTCACACTAACCATTTCTATCTTTAAAATTTTATTAAAAAATATTAGGTTATTTGCGAAGCTATTTTCTCCAATTCAGTATTTATTCTTATCCAGATAAATACCTTAGTCACCTAGGGCATTTAATGTAGATTAAAATTGTCCTGTACACTATATTATTTAAATAAATACTTTAGAAGATATGGCAGATTCAAAATTACGCGCTACCTAAATCTGTATTATTGCCCTTTAGTACCTACAGCACAGCAGCCATATATGATATAACACCGGATGCATAGTGCACCGGAGCTCTCCTGTTACTTACTTATATTTATATTGATAAAGAAATATTTTTAAATTACGGAAATGGGTAGGTAGTTAGATTGAGTTTAAGTTTTGATTAAAAGTTATTTTTATGTTGTTTTTCATATTTTTGAATACAAAGTAAATTCATAAAGGTAATAGGTAAATAAATTAATATTGGTAAATAAAATAAGTTTTTACACGACTGCCCCAAAAAAGGAGTGTAATGTTTTCAGGGTTCATGTTTGTATGTATGTATGTGAGTTTCTTTATTTCACTATAACTTCTAAATCCCTTGACCGATTTAGATGTGTGAGGTATCGTTAGAATCCTTACGTCATCTCGGGTGACATAGGATACCTAAACTGTTAAAATTGAAATAACAACAATGGCAAAATGACAATTATTAATATTATGTATGTATATCGACGACAGTATAAAAAATGCAGTCGAGTTTATAAAGCTTGCTTTTCATATAGTTATTCCCTAAGTGTTTTTATCAACGAGAGGTAGTGTTTATTATAAAATTTTGTGGACTTAAAGCTCAATTCACACAGCGGGCGGGAGCGGGTCGTGCGCCGGGCGGGTCGGGAGTTCGGCGGGTGCTTTAACATGGAGTTATATGGAATCATTCACACACGCGGCGGGACGGGTCGGGCGCGGGCCGGGACCGCCGCACCCACCACTATCAGCGCGCGGGTGCGGCGGGTCCGTCGCGGGCCCGTCGCGGGCGTCCTTGATCGTAATAACACGCATTCTCACAGAGCACGTTGTAAATTCTACTAACATCCGATCCCGAATGCCCACCTGCAATCACCCGCGCACGCCCGCGCGGGGCCCGTCGCGTTTCGGCGTTCTGTGTGAATAGGACGACCTGCGCGGGTCCCGCGATGAAAACGAAATGCTCCGCGCCCGACCCGCTCCCGCACGCTGTGTGAATTGCGCTTAGGGGATAAAACACTATTTTTCTTATTTTAAGGTTGTGTTGTAAATATTCAGAATATTTAAGTACCTACATATTTCCTTCCTATTTGGTTATCAATGAGAAAGTGTGTTGATTTGTTAATGTTATTTTTTTCTTATTTTAAGGTTGTTTGTGTTGTAAATATTTCGAATATAGGTACTTGCGTATTTCCTGTTGTAAATTTAAAAATAAATGTTAACTTTTATGCTTTTAGCACATTACCTTAGCCTGGCTGGTGTTGGTTTAGTATTTGTCCCATCAATGAAGCAGGTAGTTAATTTTGTGAATTGGGGTTAATAGGTATTGTTTGTTTTTTTTAAGGAAAAAAAAGGAATTACCTATGACTGCCTATGACGCGAAGAAGTCGTTTTAATATAGATCGTAGAATTAGGGATAATAATAGAAACAATTTACGTCTTAAAGATGAAATCAAAGAAGAAAGGGAAATCAGGCTGTGTAATAGAAGAGAAAGTAATTATTTGCAAAGAAATAGGGAATCGTCTATTGAACGTGACGTTCGTCTTATAGTTGATAGGGATAGACATAGATCTTAGCGAGCCAGGGAATCTTCTACTGAACGTGACGTTCGGCTTATATGCGACAGAGATGGATATAGATCTCAGAGAGCCAGAGAATCTGCTACTGAACATGAACGTGGGTCCACAAGTACTTCTAATTTATGGCCAAATAAAGTGAATTCTGCATTGCTCTGCAAACCTCTATGCAAATGCACCTATCTAAAAAATATTTCACCATTTGGAAAGTATATTATTTGAGATGAACTTGGGTTATTTCTACTTATATTTACCGAAGCGAAGCGAGGGCGGGTCGCTAGTATTTAATAAAACATTTTATCTACACTCATATCATAAGTCCTCTATTATGCGTTCAAAACCCGTAGGCAATGACCTGCATTACCTGTGGTAGTAGGTGACACCGATGACAGCTGTTAATTTTGGAAGGTGTTCGAAATTTGGATCTCATTACCTTACAACAATCGATAACGTAATTTCAAAATTACGTTACAGCTGTCATCGCTATCACCAACTACCACAGGTAAGGTAATGCTGGTCATTTGCCTTTTGGCTTCTGAACCCATCTTAGAGTACTTATACTATGTGTTTCGATAAAGTATTGTACGAGACTCTGCGTAATTAGCATTACGCAACCGTCACGTTAACTATTAACTATTAACTATCGATAACACTTTCTCATGAACAGCTTCAAAATTATTTTTTATAATAAGCAAAACTTATGACGAAGTTTAACAAGTTCATGTAGGTACCTATTTTGTCTTTTATGTATATTTTTCTTTGGATGGTATACAATAAAGTGTATTTGTATTGTATTATATATTATGAATAAAAATAAAACTAAAGTAGTTTTTTTAAGATTATTCCAATTCGGTTACGGAATAGTGTAGCTACCAATTTATACATTGCGAAAGCTCGACGCTTCCCAACGTTTATAAAACTCAAATGGGGAATGTTTTTACGTTCCAAAAGCCCATTGCCACGTACTTTAATAGGAAAGGAATCCGGCGAGATTGTTCACAACAATGTTCCGCGTTTTACGAGCTCGAACAACCTGCCGATTAAACTGAACACAAGTTTATTTTCTACGTTCCCATTTGCATTTCTTTGTAAGTTTGCACGTTTCGTTTTTAGGGTTCCGTACCCAAAGGGTAAAAACGGGACCCTATTACTAAGACTCCACTGTCCGTCCGTCTGTCTGTCACCAGGCTGTATCTCATCAACCGTGATAGCTAAAGTAATACGACGCTAGATGTATTTATGTTGACGCTATAGCAACAAATACTAAAAATATAATAAAATAAATATTTATGGGGGTTACTACACAACAAACGTGATTTTTTTATAGATAATGGTACGGAAACCCCTTCGTGCGCGAGTCCGACTCGCACTTGGCCGGTTTTTTATCACTAAAAGCAAAACAATATGTCAAAAAATACTGTAAGGAAAAATCATGGCCTGCACAAGTAAGGGAGCCCGCGTTGCTATGGTAACCGCGTCCCTCTAAGAATGCCGCGCTAACGCCATCTCTGGCGATGTCATTAAACTTCGAGCAACTTCTTGTCGTCTGGTAGTTTCCAATTGAAGTTGTAGATGGCGCTCGAGATAATGTTATGTAACGAAACTGTTACAACTATGCATTTTTGAAATGTGTGATATCGATGTTGTGTTAATACCTATTTTATTTAAAATTTTAATGTGTAGGTAAAAGTTAAATCGCTGAGGAAGGTGAGCCTTCATGTAGTACATCGTTGTAAATATTAGGTAGGTAAGCGAATATACTCATATAACCGATAGGAACACTTTTTTTTTAAATATATTTTTTGCTGAATGTTTGGCTTTTTAAAACTGATTGTTTACTTTTTTGATCTGTTGTGTGTATGAAGGTATGTACAGTCAAGGAAATTGATCCCTAGACCACTTTGGACTACGTCAAAGTGACGTAATCAATCAGAACGCAAGAGACTTCTTATGATTTTATTTACAGTATCACTTTGACATAATTCAAAGAGGTCTAGGAATCAATTTCCTTGACTGTAAAGTCAAACCCTTAGGGCCGTATTAATAAACTCATCTTGGCCGAGACGCGGGTCACAAGATACGTCAAAGTAAACGTCAAACCATAGAACACTGACATTTTTGACGCATCTCGAGACGAGCATTAGAGTTGAATTTAGTATATTAATACGGCCCTTTATAAACTGATCTCGACTCTAATCCTCATCTTAAGATGCGTCAAAAATGTTAGATTTCTATGGTTTGATGTTTACTTTGTCTAGTTTATTAATACGGGCCTTAAACTTTGTGACCCAAATTACCAAAGTCAATCGGACATTCTGCCGCAATAAGGTTGAGTTTCCTATCAGTTACTAATGACTTAGCATCTCTAATGACATCGACGACTTTATGCTTTTTTTTAATGGATCGCAAATTAACGTACTTGACCGTATGTATGTTGTAACTACTACAGTCGGGTTCATAAATATGTATACACTTTAGTACCTTTGTCACTTTAATCGCTGTGATAATTCGTATATGGCAGTTTCAACATGACATTAAATAGACAAGGTACTAAGGTGTATACATATTTATGAACTCGACTGTACAAAACACAAAACAAAATACAATGTGTAAAAAAATAGGACGGTAAAAAAACGAATTTATTTATTTAAGAAATCTGTTCCTTAACTGGAAGATGTTTGGATTAAATAAGAAGACATTTATGGGCATAATATTATTGAATCATAATGACAAAAGATTAAATTCGAATTAATCAATTATTTGCTTAAATAAAACTTTAGAAAATACTCTCTTTAAGTTTATCTTCAGCTTAACAATTCCAAAAGCACATAAAAAACACATTTCCGTTAAAACATTTTCATCCCCAACTTTCCCTTGGATTATGACATTCTTAAATTTCATAAATAAATTTCGCGTTGTAAAAAGTTGAGCGTCCGAACTGTGAGATTTATCGGAGAAATAAATAAAAACTTCTTCAGCTGAGGTTTAAGGAAATAAAGAACACGGATGTAATATCACCGCGCCGAGATTCTCGCCGGTTAAAACCATTATAGGTAAAAAACTTAAGTAAAGCTCCTCTTGCATGTAGTTGTGTACAAAACTTATATGGAATTTACGTCAAATTTCAAATATAGAATGTCGAACGGTCTATACAGATGTGTAACAACTACATGCAAGACGAGCTTTAGGCTGGGTTTTATAAAGATCCGTTAGATCAAAGGGCACTGGGTAAATTTGTTTGAAGAATGTTGTAATTTTTTTTTTCAGCGGCCACGGTTTATTTTTACATCGTTATTTAGAGGACCTCTTAATACACATAGATATATATAATTTATAGCGTTAAATAATATCGGAGCGGAGATTTTCAAGATTTAAGTATTTAGTTTTTAGTACAAAAGTACGCCCAAGTATGGATATTTAAATATCTCGGCTCAGATGAAATTAAGAGTGACATTACATAATAAAATATGTTTATTTTTAATAATTCTATCATAATTTACCACTTTTACGAATGGCCGCTCACCTTGAAAACGTATGACTTTTACAAATGACAACCCTTTTACCCAAACCCCTTTCGGTCATGAATGTCAAAACTTGTATGAAGTTACTAAAATTTGACCTGACATTTTTAGTTACGGGCCTTTATAAAACCGGCCCTTAATTAAGTTTTTTACCTATATCATCCTTGACCTGTATTGTCAAGGTTTTAGTAGCTCTTATTTACTTGAAAATAATGGGGGCCGAGTTAAAAACAATACCAAAACAGGTCAAAGACGATTATGGTTTTTACCATCTAGAATACAGGCCCTGTAGCTGTTTTGGCTATCTGAAACACTAAAAAACGTTTGCCAGCTGTTTCATTTGCCATAATTGTCATTTGTCCGAAAGTCATTTTTCTCTGAAACCGTTCAACTATCCTGAATTGTTATAAAATAAACCTAACCTAACCCACAGGTTCTGTAAGTATATCTCATTAAACATTTTGAAAAGTTATTGGGTTCAAAATAAAATGAAAATTATGGCAAATGAAACAGCTGGCAAACGTTTTAGTGTTTCAGATAGCCAAAACAGCTACAGGGCCTGTATTCTAGATGGTAAAAACCATAATCGTCTTTGACCTGTTTTGGTATTGTTTTTAACGCGGCCCCCATTATTGTCAAGTAAATAAGAGTCCCAGAGTTAAATACAAAATGACTTACACACTTTGCAAACGTATTTACAAATAATACGTACTGTATATTGCGACAAGTTCGTTAAGGAATTTAATACTGAGTTACTGAGATAGGAACGTTTGGAAGAAAAAAACGTCCTGACTCGACCCTAAAGGCCCAGCCACACCGCTTACGTGACTGCACGTCACTTAAGCGGCAATGAGAATTCATACTATACAACGCAGTGGAAAGCGAACGCGCACGTGCGCGTGCACGTCACGCAAGCGGTGTTGCTGGGCCTTAAATGATTCAGATAAGGCCATAATGATAGACTTAATGTTCGTCAATTTAATTTTAACTGTAATACGAGCAAGGGCGGATTCGACCTAATATTAATATTAATAAATCTCCAGTTATTCGAGAGTAACACAGTTTTACGTTTTACCAACGATAATGATGAGAATAGTGAACCTATTCGGGAATAGTTACTATACCACCATTTCGCTTCAGGCCCTGTTGTTTGATCAGTAGTTAAACTAACTAATTGTTAAAATTCGAAAAAGGAATGGAAAATTTGACACATTTCCTTGAGATTTTAACCATTAGTAACGTTTTTTGAGCATTAGTTAGTTTAACTACCGATCAAACAACAGGCCAATAACCGAGTTAATCTAAGATTAATTTAATGGCGTCTACATTTTGTTTTGTGCTCTCAGCGCTGTCAAATCAACTTAACACTCATTTTCTAATGACAGTTATTTTCCAGTCCTTAAGAATACTATAAAAGTAAGTTGACATAACTGAATCATTGACATCGTCACGTTATACAGCAATATTTTTTTGTCGTGTAATACATTCGTTCATCATTCACTCTACTAATTCAAGCTTAGTAGTACCATGTATCGCGATACTTAAGATTGCGTGGAAAAACGTTGACTGGTTCACTCGAGAATAAAATTGTGTAATAGATGTATCCCTAGTATAGTATTTATACGCTTATTACCTAATTCAAGTTTGGCCTAATCCACTCTAAGATTCAGAGATGATAATGTGTAAATAGGAAAGAATAGTACTTGCTTTTTTATTAGACGCTTAACTAACTGAATGTTTATATTCAACCGTTGTTTTTTGACATTTTAGAGGTAAATAATTAAATATTACTTAGTCGAAAATCTCACACAAATTGACCTAATCCCAAACTAAGCTCTAGGCTTGTACTGTAAGGTACTAGACAACGATACAAATCTAATATATAAAATTCTCGTGTCACAGTTTTCGTTGCCATACTCCTCCGAAACGGCTTGACCGATTTTGATGAATTTTTTTGTGCTTATCCGGTATCTATGAGAATCGGCCAACATCTATTTTTCATCCCCCTAAATGTTAGGGGTAGTCCACCCCTAAATTATTTATATGGCAAAACAACGTTTGCCGGGTCAGCTAGTATTTATATAGAGAAATAAATACATAGACAACATCCTAGACTCAGAAACATCAGATTCTGGTTTAACTCGATACGTTTTCTTTTAGATTTACGCCGTGTCGGGTGAAAACCCGGCGACGTAGAAATTGATTGGCGCATTTAAATACCGGAATAATCCTCCTTCCGGGCTACGTAGTAAAATAAAAAAATATAAAATCACCGAGCAAATCCCCCACCGATTCTAAATCAAATTCTTTGAGTGGGTTTAATAATAGCCGATCGGCTTAGTCTTAAGAGCTAAGCTGTCTTAAACAGGTCGTATTGTGGCTCCATCAATTATTAATCGCTCAAGACATTGCCTTTCGGATTGAAAATTACTAAGAAATTAAGGGTTATTTTTTTTGTATTACGTGATTAATCTTACGGTGTACTGTTAGATAGATTTAAAAGTAATGTTAGGTATTTCCAGCTCCTTAATAGCTTTCGGCTGGCTATCGCTATCACGCTTGCACTCGCAACTGACAGTATATTTGTCGTGTCTCGTGTGTCATGGAAAAACGAAGGTTGCCGATCGCTATTAGCAAAATGGTAGCACTATAGATAAAACAAACGTCACACTCGACTACCATTATTAAAGATTTAAAGCTACCTACCTCATCCACCTTTCAAAAATCACATAATAAAATGTTACTAGCTTCTGCCCGTGACTTCGTCCGCGTTGATGTCGATTACCGCTATTCCCTCGGGAACTATTATTTTTTTCGGGACGCAAAGTAGCCCTTGTCTTAATAAGCTACCTCCATTCCAAATTTCATCTATTTAAATCCTTCCAGCCATTGCAGCGTGAAGGACTTGAAGGAGTCACAAACTAACACACAAGTTCTCATTTATAATATTAGTGGGGTTATGTTTACGTACTAATAATACAACAGCGAAAGTGTGTTTGTTTGTTAGAATCTGTCTTTTTAAATCATTAGTTAACGGATTGAAACAAATCGTTCAGGAGAATATTTTGAACTGTTTTAGGATATATGAGTAATAGTTTTTCCTATTTTTAAGATTTTTTTAAATTAAGGTGGTTATTCTCTAACTTTTGTCTTCTTTGTTACAGTTGCCGGGCAGTAAAACAAAATGGCGGCGTTCGTAGCCAAACAAATGGTGGGGAACAAGCTAAGCGCCGTTAAAGGTAAGAATTATTATGTAACAACTATTGTGTACAATGAATAATTCAATATGATAAACTGTATGTAGGCAACGTAATTACTCTCTGAAACAGTTTATTTACAAGTAAGATAAAACTTAACTTACTTATCTATTTTTACCTGTACATGATCCAATGGTTTCACAATGAATTGAAAAGTGCATAAATAACCCTTAAAACTATCTTCGTGCTTGAACTAAGATCTCATACGCTCTTATGCTCACTACCAAACGACTTCAATTGCGCCGGAATGGAGAAAACAAAAACATAGGAGACGCAGGGATACTGTCTTAGGAACTATCAGGTATATATTGTAAAAAATTATAGCGTTATGAATTTTTTGGTCAAACCAATGATATTTTATATTAAGATACGTCATCTGCGCGCAAAAGCGTTCCTCGAAAAGGAAGGTAATTAATTGCCTTACTATCGTTCAGTCGCGCCGTGGCCGCTTACGCGCACGCGTCAAAAACAGTAAAGTTTTATTACCGAAATGTAACAAATATAAGTCATGAAAAATGCCGTCTTGTGTTTTTCGAGGCTGCCGAAATTATACTCTAACTATAAAAGGAAGAAAGGATGTCTCATTTCATTCGTAAGTACCGAAAATATTTTTTTCATTTTTTGTTTACATCGCCATATTTTGTGGCGGCCATCACGCGGCCATGAGCGGGCACGCCACGTCATTCGCAATTTGAAACAACTATTTATCTCTTTCTAACAATAGCGTTCGCTACAGATTGCCTTCTTTGTCTGTAGAAATCTGGCAATGTAGCCAGTGTCAGTAATTGGTGACGGATTTTATGTGCGTTTAGTATGAGCATAACGTATCTAAATATAAAATATCATTGGGTCAAACTGAACAAATAAACAATGATTATAATATAATACAAAAAAATTATAGTAATGAAACACAACAACTTATTTCAAAAACTCGCCGGCCCTTATAATTTAGGGTTGCCAACTTAATAGATGAAGTTGCTTAAAAACTCTTTAGTATTTCTTAGAAAACGCCGCGGCGTGCCGTACCGCCGATTTGGCCAATGATTCGGCGTGATTTAAGATCGCCGGATAACTTGCGGATAAGTTATCTTTCCCATTGTTATTTTGCGGAATTTAATATTGTATTTCTCGCTTTTTATAGGAAATACTATCTAGCGATAAAAATGATAAACGAGACGAATCTGCGGTGTTTTGCAGATATAAACTGAGAGCCTTACGCAGCAACTTTACGAGATAGAGCGGTTTGTTTAGTTTGAAGTAAATTATAGCAAGAGATTGTATTTTACGATTCCGTTTCGTTGAACTGGCCAGTTTGTTTCAAAATAGGTGTTTGGCTAAGAATCCGAAATTCAAATTTTATTTCAAATTTTAGGTCATGTATTTGTGCTTCGAATTTTGCGATCCATTTAATTTTGTTATCGCGTCATTTGTTTTTTCTTTGACATCGTTCTGTTCACAATATGGAGAACTTAAAATATCTCGTTAATTACGAATACGAGTTCCACCGTAGCACCAGTGCTGCAGAAACGGCTTGAAGGATTAATGATGTGTATGAGGCAGTTACTGTAAAAGAAAACACGGTTTGTTTTTGGTTCCAACGTTTTCTTTCTGGAAATTTTGACCTACAAAACAAACCCCGCGGGGACCCAAGTTAATAACGATGAATTAAAAGTGATTGTGAAAGCATCCATCGCTAACTACATCAGAGTTAGCGGCAAGCTTTGGTGTGAGTAACAAAACAGTTTTAATTCACCTTAAACACCTGATATTATTGTTTTTTCTCAGTAAATAACAATCAAAAAAGATTGAAAAAACATCGTATGCTTTTGAGATAAATCTCTATAAATACACCTTTTATAACAACACGTTTTCAAACAATTTTTGTTTTCAATTTAAAAAAAACACATTGCTATAATTCTAAAAAACACATTCGTCGTACGTTTATCACAAAACATTAATGTAATCAAAACGATTATGCCCCCGCGTCGAATACTAAGCGGCCATAAACTCTTTACGACAGCCGGCAGTCGACGCGCGATCGCTCGCTTTATGCCGACGCATATTTCATTATTACCGCATTCTTAGCTGCTCTTGAACCAACTCACATGTTCATTCGTTGACGAAGTACTCACCGGCAATGTAAAGTTGCCACGCGCGTAGCTACGTAAGCCACCACACCACACACCACATCCACCACATCCACATTTGTGACATTTCGTCGCAGCATACGTGACCGTGTCAGTAAAGACCGATTTACATTGGTCAAGGACAGTTGACAGTGGACAAGTGACAGTGGACAGTACAGTACCCTTACCATGAGTTACAATTAACGTACTCGCTAGCGTCGAAGCTCTGTTCCTCGCAGACCTCGCAGTATTCTTATAGAGTGCGAGGGATAGAGCATTCGACTCGCTAGCGAGTACGGTAATTGTTACTCATGGTAAGGGTACATACAGTACGGCTGCGCAATTTTAAAACCTAGTAAGTCTCAAAAACTCAATTTTGCGATTTTTGCATAAAACGCGGTTTCTAGCAAGTCCCTGCCGGATGCAAAATCATTTAGAGCCCTATCTCTCTCAGCTTCACATTTACCCACACCCCGAATCCTAGTAAGTGCACAAAAAACGGGCTTGACCAAGCAAAACCTAGTATGTCACAATACTATTTCAAAAACCTAGTATGTGACATGCACTTACTAGCTTTTGAAAAAAACAGAGAGCCTTGAAAATTATCGGGCTCACTGATTATTTATTTACATTTCATTTAAAAAGTTATTATGGCACATTAAACATGTAATATAGGAAATTAAGAAAAGATATATGTACCAATGTAGACGTCTTAATCTAATTAATCGAGAAAATATAACTTCTTGAACAAATATTGCAAAATTTTGTACGGCTGAGACAAAACATGTTTTTTCGCTCTCCTGTAAAATTGACCCTTGCTGGGTTTTGAAATTGCGCAGCCGAGTAGTTTAAATAAACCGATCGGACAGTGGCAAGTCAAGTGGCCTTGCCAGTGGATCCGAATAGAATCGCTTTCTATTTTTCCACTCCACTGTCCTTGACACTGTCCTCGCCACTGTCCTTGACCAATGTAAATTGGTCTTTTTATGTGGACGGTATTGGACGTGTGAATCCACAGTCTCCGCATCGAACTTTAGAAAATGGTAAGCTAACTACCTAATCAGATGACAGTGATACTATAACAACGACAATCACAATGACACGGTTCTAAGTAATCTATACTAATATTATAAACAGGAAAGATTTGTATTTTTGTGTGTGTGTATGTTTGTAACGAATAAACTCAAAAACTACTAGACCGATTTCAAAAATTCTTTCACCATTAGGATGCTACATTAACCCTGAGTAACATAGGCTATGTTTTACTTTTTTGCGCGTACGGATTCGCTGGCAACAGCTAATGTTAACATATTTTTCTAAGCTAAAACAGTTTAGCTGGTCACAAATCCGTACGCAGAGCATTAGGTTGCATAGCATTCTATATATTTTTAAAAAGACACAACGATTCTATGTAACGATTGTTTTATATTTATATTTAATCGTGTTTATGAATCTAATTACATTGACATTTAATCGCCTCGCATCAAATTCTGACAATTAGGTATGTGACAGCTCTTTTGGCTCGTTTGGTGGCCAGTATAAGATAGTTTATATTATGTAACAAAATCCTAGCATGATAAAGATCTAAAATTAGATGAAATCAACCCAACAAGAACGACAATATTAACATCCTACTCGTACTCTAAACTTGTCTAATAAACTGTTTCAACCCAACGACAAGTCGTCAGAACCTCTCGAGGGAAACTTTGGAATAATGAAAAAGCTGCTTTTGTCTGTTAACAAAGCTTTGAAGCTTTGGAAAAGCTCAAATGGTGAAAATCGCGTGTTCCAGTATCCTCAGATTTCCCGAGGGATAGGTTGGAAGGAGGGAGCGGAATGATTCAAAGCACTCGTCTCGCTAATCATTCGCTGATTGATCAATTAGAGATATGGATTTGGATTGACCATAATGTACCCTTGTTGAAGCATTTCGAGGATAAGGGGCTTCAAGCCGTTATATATAATTGCCTTTTGGAAATACTTCTCTAATACAGATACTGAAAAAAGTAATATTAATCTCTTTTTAACATAAGACTGCATCGAGCAAATGCCGGATGTACAGTCACGAACTTAAATTTGAGACCCGCCTTAGGTCAAAAGTCATTCTGACATTTTACAACAATAAGGTTGAGTCTCCTTTAAGTTACAAATGATTTGGCATCTCTACTGACATTGACGACTTCAAGCCTATTTTTCTTGAAACTGGTCACAAATAACGTTCGTGATATCGTACAGTGGCGCCCTTATTACTATTTTTGTTTATGCTAATACACTAAAGTATTTTCTTGAAATCTGACGGTGTTTTTTTTATAACATATAAAAATACAACTTATAGGATATATGACAGTTTAATAACAATTGACCTTGGAGTTATCAACTTAACGGAAAAAGTGGCCACCTTTTCCCGCTAAGCACACTACTCAAAGGGTAATTGTTGTTAATAGTACCTAGGTACATTGTTACACAAGAGACTAAAACGAGCCATAATGACAAGAGATATTTATGTTCGAGTGTCATTATGGTTGTTTATTCTCGCGTTAAACACTCTACTTTTCACATCGAATGCGAGGAAAAAAAACGACGTTCAATGTCGGATTAGCCAAGTAGCAAGAGTAGCAAATGCTACGGGCCCCGCGCATTGGGTGGCCCCGCGCACCCACCTCTAACCTCTAAAATGCTTGTCTGGTAGAAATTCTCCTGTTTTAGTACTTACATCAAGATGATCTTAACAGATTGGATCAGTATTGCGTTAAAAATGGTCTTATACTGAACATTGGCAAATGTTTGTCTATTTCATTATCTCGTAAACGCAACCCAATACTTTTCGACTATACAATTAAAAATAAAACACTAAATAGGGTTACGGAGGTCAGAGACCTAGGTGTTTACATTGATAGTGAAATCCAACTAGTGTCTCACATCGACAAAATTACCTCGAAGGCTTACAGGATGCTTGGCTTCATATTTAGGCAAGGTAAAGATTTTAAAGACCCTAGTACCTTGTTATTGTTATACAACGCTTACGTACGATCACATTTGGAATACGCGTCCGTTGTTTGGAGTCCTCACTATTCTGTACACATCGAGTCAATCGAGAAAATTCAGAATAAGTTTATTAGGTGGATGAAATACAAATTTAAATCATTTAACACCGAGAACGTTGTGAGTCTGCAACTTCGCCGTGAACATAAGGACCAGGTGTTTTTATACAAGGTACTAAATGATTCCATTGAGTCGCAATACCTCACGAATAACATTTCTTTTAGATGTCCTAATTTCCGATCTCGGAATAATAATTTATATTCTGTTCCTTTCTGTCGCACAAAATACGCAAAAAATTCTTATCTCGTCAGAGCATGCTCAACTTACAACATGAAATACTCGTACATTGACCCCTTTAGTATGCACCTTGGGCAGTTTATTTCCGCAGTGAAATCAGTTAATACAGAAAATCGTTGCTAGTTATTAGTGTTTTAGTTGTTGTTATTGTTTTTGTCTATTTTGTAAAAAAAAAAAAACCGAATTTGCTGTCTGACTCCGTCCGTTCATAAATGTTATTATTAATGTTGTAATGTTATTGTTCTGCTTATCACGTATTTGTATCCTCTGAGCATATAATTGTGCTAACTAGTAGTGAAAACTGTTTTGGCTCTTGTATTAACCATATTATTCTATATTTCGTTTTGTAATATTTAAGCTGTTTGTTTTCCAATAAATAAAAAAAAATAAATAAAAAAAAAAAAAAAACAGTATGCGTGTACTCATATCCATCAGGGTTGATGATAGGATGAATAATCCAGTCGATATTTTCCAGCAGAATAACCTAAAAAGAAACCCCACGCAAAATAAGTCGGCTTGTTGCGGAACAGAGCCCGCCACAACCTGTAACCTAAAACAAACCAGGGGTCTCTTTATAGAATTTGCTACGGACCCTTGCTTGCTCAATCCGGCACTGACGACGTTCTTTACAAAATTACAATATTGATTATAAGAAAGTTTGTTACAAATTTGTTCCGCGGTTTTTTTTTGTGAAGTGCCGCTTTAAATGCTTGCATATTTAGCCAACAGGATCAAATTTGAAAATTATTTTAAAACTAATTGGACCATGCATAATAAAATGAATTCATCCTTAATATAATTAAATACATTCATATTCGTAATCATCAATCGTGTTTCACGAAATTAAATCGTTTTTTTAAATATTTTTGTACAGTTGTCATTTTGAGGTTATTTTCACTGCTTAAAAATGGTCCATACACAATCACTGAAAATGGCGATAATCCTCCATTCACAAACACGGTGATCGGCTGTTTAGAGGTTTCCAAAGCAAAAAAAAAACTCTCTAGAGATTAATAAGGAGCTTTAGTCTCGATGTGCATAGACTAAAGTAACAGTTTAAGAGCATGAGAAGTGAAAAGTTTGTTACGAGTACGTATTTTTATGTATTTTTTTATTATTTATAATAGGGAATACTTATTCATGGATTTTCTAAATCGTATTTCTCAACAAAATATAAAAATACCGTAAAAGATATCATCATAAGTGAAATTAAAATTGGCCCAGAAATTAAACGGATGATGCAAGCATTTTAAACCGCAAATTAAACAGCGATTAGATAGAGAAATCCGATATGCACTATGACGTCATGTAACAGGAAGGCCATATAAACTCCATGTTAAATTCTGTTTTGCTAGAAAGAGATAGGAAAAAATTTTTGTTAGCTTATATCTAGGTTATATATGTAGCTTTCTATATTTGTAACATGAATCAGCTTTTAATGAAGCTGTGAAAAAAAACATGAATGTTCCCTATTGTGTTTTTACTTGCGCTACAAAATGCGCAATTGCACATTCTGATTCCAAGGAAATCTTAGTTAACTAGAAAACAGAATAATAGTAATGAGGGCGCCACTGGACGGTCGACGTTGCTCGGTGGTCTTAAGAGGATTGTGGAGCGCCGCTAAAATCGCGTAGCTGTCAAAAAAACCATACAAATTTAGCTCCGGGCGAAAACGTTTCTCACCCCCTGAATCAAGTCCGATTTCCACGATTTTTGAATATGTTGTAGTTATTATAAAGAACTACGTCTGTACGTTTCTGTTTTTTGTTTTTTCAATTTGTTTCATTCTAAAAAATATTTTCGTGTAAAGGAAAACGTACAGACATAGTTTTTCATGATATCTACAACAAATACAAAAATCGAAAAATCGGACCAAGTTTAAGGGGAGAAAAACGTTTTCGCATTTTGTATGGAAATTTTTAGCTTCACAATCCTCTTAAGGTGCGAAGGGGTTTAGAGAACCGGTGAAATAGCTAGCATACGGGCATCCGATCTAAGTCCTCAGGAATGTCCCCTACGCATTTGCAGTCTCGAGATTGTTATCGTAAGATTTCAATCTTGAAATTTGAAATACTAGTTTGCTAATTTGATATAGGCTTCAGAGTCCACTTTCAAAAAAAAAAAGTGTAGGTTTTAAGATAAACCATTTGAAGGCTTTAAATAGTGTATCGCTTTTTTAATTATAGTTTTCACTTTATTTATCTGTTTTTTATTGTATAAATCCGCTCTAAAATCTTTATTCATAAACTTACATTAGTTAAAGTATTTTGTGTCCCTTTCTGTCAAATTCAAATGTCGTAATGACAGATAAGGACAAAGCATAGTTTAGCCAATGCACGTTTATGAATAAGAGGGCAATCTATAATAGGTAAAGGGTGAATGAGATAACTTAATAACAATTGACCTATGAGTGCTCAACATTTCTTCCTTTAAGTTACCACGCGAAGGGTAAAAGTAATTTAAAAAAAAAAACGCACTTTCGGTAGGACAAGGGCACGCAAAGTCATGACAGTACTTTAGTTTGTTAGGCTTAAATAAAATACGAATAATTTCAGGTATTTCTTTATTTTATGTTTCACAATTTATCAGTTTAATTCTTAGCCATATTATATTCAATCACATTTCTATAATACTACAATAAAACTTAAAAGTACCTACATACCTATATTAAAGCTGACGTAATTATAAAAATATAAGTACTAATTATATGCAAATTATGTATAATTAGTTTTTTTTGGAAGCACGCAAAACAGGCACATTTATTGCAATAAAAATTTAACGACCGTAGTAAAAAATGTAAATAGATATAATATTCACAAAAAAGGCATTTCATTTCATTTGCGTTTTGATTATTACTTATATTATACGTATCCAATAATATCAAGGAGTACCACATTACGAAAGTTGATACTGAGCCTAGTAAAGAATACCAAATTAAAAAACACATAAATGAACAAAAACACAAGAAGCATAGGAACACAGATTATAAATAAATTAAGAAAAAATAGACACGAAAACAGAAGGTAAAAAAAATAATTTCAAATTTGGAACTATACACCCAAATCCATAGAATACTCCTTATTATGAAACAAGCTGATCAACACCCTCTTTCTCATACCTCCGAACGCATCCGGGGTATACCCGTCTCCGTCGCTCTCGATGTATGCTCTCTTGAACCGTTCGCTTGCATCCGGCACTAAGAACTGTTTTCTCTTCCTAGTCCTTCTGGTGCGCTCTTCGTGGCCCATAGTGGCTTGCATTAAATGTCTTTCATTGGTGGATTGTGTTTCAACGGACTCTGCCATTGGTGAATGGAAAAGTTTCTTGCTGACTGGTTGGAGGTTTTTGCTGCGTACTGGCGAGTCCGTTTCCATCTGAAATTATAATAGAGGGTATAATTAGTAAGACTATAAAAATCATCGTCATCGTCACTTAACATCAGGTGAGACTGAGGTCAACGGCAAACCCATTTTGTATTAAAAAAGGTACTATTAACTTTAATGATATTTTTTCCCGGCTTTAATAACTATGTAGCCATAAAATGAAATTTCATAACTATCCATTTAAAGACGTCCAGTAATGGACCAGAGAGGTCTCCTAAACAAAATCCATAAATAACTATTGTTTAAAAAAGTACCCTTTGTCCATCTCCTGGCTATTAAACCCCTTTTACGTCAACCAAGGCCAAGTCGTCTCCTCAACATCAATTCATTCAACTTGGTTATCCAACTGATGTCTACACGACAACTTTTTTGTTCAACTCGATCAAGGGCCACTTGACCTTTGTTGAGTTGGGTGGTTGTTCCGACAGTGTAGAAAGGGTACCTATTAATTATCTCTTTACCTAATTTCACATCGATTGATTAGGGCGCTGAATCGTAAAACGGAACAAACAAAATAAAATTCACAATATCAAGGGACAATGTCACACAAATTAACCTAGTTCCAAACAAAACTGTATGGTAAATGCTACACGCTCGATATTTATCGTGATATTTGGATCGTAATCCAGGTTCACGATATTTATCGAGTGTGTAGTATAGCGTATCACGTATCGTGATACGGATCGGTGGATTTCTAGAAATCCAAAAATCCGCGATCTGTATCAAGTATCGTCGATAAATATCGAGCGTCTAGTGCTACACGCTCGATATTTATCGTGATATTTGCTTCGTAATACGAAACGTACGAGTATACTCCATGAAATTTACCGTCGTACTGACGCGATTCGTATCGTGTGTGTAGTATCCCAAAATATTACTAGATAAATATCACGTTGAATATCGCGATACATATCGAGCGTGTAGCAGCCGCCTATGGTTGTACTTTGGGTACTAGATAACGATGAAAATAATAACGAGACGGTAATTTCATTGAAGATAAGAGTCAGTATAGGATCAGGCTAAGGAGCTTACCATATCACAATCCGACCCAATCTCCTCGGAGTTATCCAGAATGTTGTTCCTTATCAACACGGTCAGGTTATCTCTGGAGATCGTGTTCACCGGCGTCAATAAAGTGCTGGCGGCCATTTTGTAAATATTTATTTAATAATTTACACACAAATATCGGTGCGGCTTTACACTTGACAAAAACAACGATTACAGCCAATTCTGCGTTATTTGGATGAAGTAACAGGCATCAACTTTCTCTCAAACTTTTCGATCTCTGAGCAAGCCGGCATCATACGTGTGGATCTGCTAGACAGCTTCCTATATTTTTTATCATGATAACAACACTATAGATCTTGATCTATGGGGGTACCTGGATTACGCTTTCTTCCGCCAAACTTAGTTAAACTTGTTTTTCAACCAAGTTCATTCAGTTCTTTCCTTTCCATTGTTTTAGTTTCTCGAACAGTATATTTTTCAACACGTCCATACAATCATTATCATGAGCACTTTTTGTTTTGTGTTATAATTTATAAAGCTACCCTTCTCGGTTTTAAAATAGTTCTATTCATGAACCAATCTCTTCCAAGTTATATATTTTTGCAAATTATTTTACCACCGCACTTGTCACTATACTCTTCAATTATAGCACTGACTTATATAAAGTCCTTGAACAGGTTCAGAACATGTTTGACTGGCGGCGGGCGCGCAGGTACTGGCGACCGACAGCGGGTAGGGATGCGCAGGAGTTGATAATAATAGCATGTCGATAAGCGTGGTGAATAATATTAATAAATGTTGGGTTCGTATAACGTGTTACAATAAGGTATGTTAATCCTAAATAACTTAGTTTACCGAATTTGAATAAAGCTGCTACATGATGCAGCAAATATTATTAAATAAGCTATACCACTTGAATTTAGAGCAGTCCGTCGTATAGTACTTTCATCAATTTATAAATTCAGTTTAAGTATTTTTGCCGACCAATTCTTAAATGAACAACTTAATGAAAGAACATACATACATATATTAAATCACGCCTGTTTCCCAGAGGGGTAGGCAGAGACCACTTCTTTCCACCTGCTACGATCCTGACAAATCTCTTTCGCTTCTTCCACATTCATACATCGAGCCATGCATGCTCGTCGGTTTCGGGTACTTGAGATCCGGCCCTTTTCCAGTATTTCTCCGATTTGATTCGAAAAAGTACGCCTAGGGCCTTCCCCTTCTTATGAAAGAACATAATTATAATTATCTGCTAATCAAAACTTTAATATTTTGCTTACCGTTTAAAAGCTAGCTAGCATATAAGAATTCGCAATGGAATGTAACATAGATCAATCAATCTACCTTTCATTTATTTTGCCAATTATACATACATACTAAGAAATGGGTCGAGCAGGTCAAAGTTTCGGACTTTTAGTCCGTGAACTAATACTTGAAAATCAACATGCTTCTCTTCACCTTTATCGATAAAATGAATATCGACATTATCGACTAAGTCTCCGCATTAGTGCCGGGGTAGAAGCAAAAAACATACCGTTAACATTTTTCCGAGTATTTGGACCAAAAATGCATTCTGCTCGACTATTTTTAAACACAATAAATAAAATATTTTGGTAGGTAAAGTTGTTAAATAAATAAATAGATACGCGAATAAAAGAAACAAAAATACTTTTCATATTTGTATTTCTATATTTCACTGGTTCTTATTTTAAGTACAAAAAGTTATAGTTTTTTTTTAAACAGTTATTATCCATTATACGATCTTTTCAAATTTACACGTTTTCTTATACTAAAAACATTATTACTCTTTGTAACTTAAATAATATTACATACAATTATAATGCCCAAGATGTATATTGTATATTGCAAAGTAGAAAATCTACAGTCAAACTAAATGTAGTAAACCTAAATAAAATAATCTCTAAAATAATAAAATATTGTTTAGATTAAACATTTTCCTTGCTCTAAGAGTTAAGATTTAGAAATTATTTATTAATTATAGTTCATAAAATATTCAAATGTGTTCATTATATCATAACTTACTTATTACAGATTAAAGGGGTCATCTTTGTTTACAACATTTGAATTAAAAGTCTGGATTATTAATAAATACAAAATGTAAATCCTAATTAAGAGGCATTGTGTTTGAAATTACTTGAAGCATCTTAGTATTTTGTTTACAAACGATCATCAACATAATTATAGATACATACATACATACATTAAATTACGCCTGTTTCCTGTGCTGTGTTGTATGTTATAGATTTATACCACAATTACTACGGCACACCTCGCACATACACAAATTATACTTGACACTAGACTAGACTTGAAATTAGACTTGCCAATAACCTCGTAAGGCCCAGTGTGCAATAGAATTTGAACTGTGTTGCAATGTGAATAAGGTTTATTTTCCTATGTTCATAAACTGAAAATGTCATTATCGAACAAACGTAATTGAACTTTATTGCGTTGATGGTAAATTCAAAGTCCCATTCACAAAAAAATCCCTGTATGTAGTATGGTGGGCCTTACGAGGTTATAGTTACGTATTTCTCTTAAACATCTCGCGTCTCAATTTGCGAAACAATCATTAACCGGCGAGTTTATATTGTCCCGCCAGAATGTATCAATTATAACATTTTAGTACGTGTTCTTGACTTTGGTCAAAAGTTTCGTCGACGAAACAGATGGCCCGAGTAACCAAGCAACTAACTTTAACTTGTCTGTTGATAATTTGGCGACAACTTGAGACGCAAGTTATTTAAAATGATAAAATTCAAGATAGTTTGCGGTAGGTACTTTCACTAGCAAAGAATGTTGTCAACAATGTTGCTCGTCCATAATAACAATGTTTAAAAAAAATTGCTTATCATGGTTTCGTGTTATACATTTAAGCAACAAACGCTCGCTCGCTCGATCAAACTAGCCCCTTGGCCTTGTCTAGTCTCGAGCGAACCAAGGTTGCAGACACGGTTTGCCGAACAATTAAATCGCACGCACAGATCAAGTTGTCTAGTTTAATCGAGCTAGCTACGTAAGAATATAACCTAAGTCCACGGGGTTTTTTTTCACTTCTCTGTAATTTTGTTACATCATTTTATACAATATAGAAGCAAGATGGTTTCATAAACGAATTAGAATAGAGCTATATTAGTATAACAGACGGCAAGTTGAGATCTCGGAATCGTTTAGTGTACTACTCGTACGGTAAAGTAAGTTATATTAAAATTAAATTTTCGCATACACTATGAAACTACGAGCTCATTTTTATACTTCTGTTTCAATCCGTTAACGTAATCTGTTAACATTATGACTTCACTTGTCTGCTGGATATACTTTTGCGGCGTGTTCATAAATGCATCCTTCGCTTTCAGCACTTTTCTGATAACCGTATCGTTGCACCAAATAGCAAAATCATTGGTCATAATAGTTGGAGATAATACTTTAATATTATCCAAAATTCTTCTTTTACTATTAAGAGAATTACAGGCATTTTTGCCAGCTTTGGAACTAAGGCTTTCTCCAAGAAAATTAAAAGTTTTAGGACAGTTCGAAATTAACGTGATCTCTTCCTTGATCGTAATCATTTTGACGAATCTCGCAACGTTCTGGACGCTGGTCTTCAACTTGCATCTTGCTGCGTAATCTTTGAATTGATTCAAAAACTTCCTCAGCGAGACAGAGTGGCTCAAACAGTAATTTCTGATAAGCCGACTGGTTTCTAAGATCTCTTGCTTAGTGACGCCGTATTTTGGTCCGATTTCGTCGAAACCCTCGAGTTTGAAAACGCATTTCTCGTTCCTGATGGCTTCGAGTTTTGTGACGTAGTATTTTTCGAGCTGCGTGGGAGTGTAGAGCTTGGGATGGTGGGCGGTGAGGTAGGTTGAGGAGGGGGGAGGGTTGGCAAAGAGGTCGAACTCGTGGCGACGGCTGGTGGCTCGCTTTTCTACGGAGAGGCGTTCCTCCTGAAAATAAGAAGATTAATGAAAGACACAAACATCATGTACATTGTAAGTTTATAAAACGCGGCGTACTGTTAGTTATGTGGATAAAAAATATTTATTGATCAGCTTAATGTTTGCAAATACATTACTGTTTAAAAGAATATTAAAATGGAGACTTTGTCCTGTAAAGATTAATCTTTTTTCAAACTATGGACCCTTCAAGAGGCCACAAGTAAGAAGAATGCCCCAATTTAAAGTTTCAGTGAGTTTCTCACGAAAATTGTCTTCTCCGTGTATGAAATATTGCCTTGCTTCACTTGTTACCGCCTCGCCACCAAAGCTTGATAATTTGTCTGATCCCGTTAGGAGAGGCTAGACGAACTCTCAAGTCCCTTTATATAGTGAAAGTAATTTCAGACGTCCTCGACTTTGTTGGTCTGCCCGCAGTGGAGCCAAACTAATAAGGCTCGGCAGTCAGTCACGATGTCTAGTCTAATGCTGATGCAGACCACTCACCGGTCCCTCTAGGTAGTGAAAGTAGTTGCAGACGTCCTTGAACTTGTTGGTCTGCCCGCAGTGGAGCCAAACGATGAAGGCTCGGCAGACAGTCACGATGTCTAGTCTAATGCTGATGCAGACCACTCACCGGTCCCTCTAGGTAGTGAAAGTAGTTGCAGACGTCCTTGAACTTGTTGGTCTGCCCGCAGTGGAGCCAAACTATGAAGGCTCGGCAGACAGTCACGATGTCTAGTCTAATGCTGATGCAGACCACTCACCGGTCCCTCTAGGTAGTGAAAGTAGTTGCAGACGTCCTTGAACTTGTTGGTCTGCCCGCAGTGGAGCCAAACTATGAAAGCTCGGCAGACAGTCACGATGTCTAGTCTAATGCTGATGCAGACCACTCTCCGGTCCCTCTAGGAAATGGAAGTAGTTGCAAACGTTCTTGTACTTTTTGGTCTGCCCGCAGTGGAGCCACGCTATGAAGCGTCGGCAGTCACGTTGTCTAATCTAATGCTGATGCAGACAACTCACCAATCCCTCCAGGTAGTGGAAGTAATTGCAGACGTCCTTGAACTTGTTGGTCTGCCCGCAGTGGAGCCAAACTATGAAGGCTCGGCGGACGGTCACGTTGGTGTAGGCTGGAGAGGGAGGCTCCAGTAGGGCGTGCTCGGTATTTCGGCTCATGACTCTGGAAAAGTAAGAATGAACTAAATAAATAAATAAAATAAATCAAGAGACAGACTAGAGAACGAAAACCAAACTTATATAGAGAAATAAATACTTAAATACATAGAAGACTTCCAAGACTCAGAAAAAAATACTCGCGCTCATCACACAAACTACCTGCCTTTGCCTGTACCGGGAATCGAACCCAGGACCGCTAGCTTCGTAGGCAGGGTCACTGCCAACTAGGTTAACGCGTCGTCACCACTATACCACATACCACTTTCCTATTTACAGTTGCTGTGTTGATACAAAATTAACACATTGAAGCCTTTCTTAGTTAAAGTAATGTCATAGAAAACTGTAATTATAAACGTGTCTAAGATGTGTAGTAAAAAAACCTTTGGGTTTTTTACCCGACTACCCAAGAGGAGACTAATGTTTTTCGGGTCAAAATCATATCATAGGTACAGTCGACGTCATAAATATGTTTACACTGCCAACATATTTATTACATGTGTACCTTGTCTATTTAACGTCATGTTTTAACTGCCATATGAAATTGTCATAGCGGGTAAAGTGACAAGGTACTAAAGTGTAAACATATCTTTGACGTCGACTGTACATTATGGTACGCGTTATTCATGAGTAGGTATTCGTGACTTACAATTATTACCTCAGATTTTCCACGAAGCTGTTTAGACTTTCGGCGTCAATTATACAGCGAACCCCAAGGGTGCACTTATCAAAATAAAACTTTATTCACTTGAGTTAAAGTTTTAAATGTAACAACGTTTTGTTCCAACTTGTAACGTTCTATTCATTAGTGACCACAGATGTTTAGGGAAAACAAAACTACGTGGTATTTTTTAGCCTGCCGAGCATTTTACCTGCGATACGGTTAGGTTTTGTCTTAATATAGTTGTTAAAAAAGGTTTTTGCGTGGGTTCGCTTTGATTTATCTAGGTAAAAAAATATTAAGGTTCATTTCTAGAGAATTTCGGACGGTTGTTGGTTTTACTTTAGTAAATGATAAAGTAGTAACATGAAATATAAATAAAATGCGTGTACAATTACAATTTCGATTAGTTATTTAAAATTAGAGCATCCTATTATTATGTTGGTTCAGTATACATTTGTTACAGCTTGTTACATTGCTATAGCCCGTCTAGGTGTTAAGTTATGTTGTATGTAAACTACTGAAAACACGTCTATTATTTTTTTGTATACCTACCATTAAAAACTTGTTTACTAAAAATGTAGGTACGATCTTTAGGTAGTTGAGTACCTACTACAACGTCTCAATTTCTGTCATACCAATTTTTGAATAAATGTGTTTTAGGCGTGTGCATTATTTCTACATCTCACGTTCTTTACGCAGAAATACGTAAAGCCATCCTTTTAGATTTTTAATAGTGTGCCGGGTGGTTTGTCATCGTGGCAGCGTATGTGGGCCCCTAAAGCCTCGGTTACATTGATCGAGTTTACAAGCTACTAGCCAGCAAGTTCACTAGCAGCGTGTTGTTTGTAAACTAGATCAATGTAATCGGGGCTTTAGGGTAGTGAGGCGTTACGCAACTTTTAATACTAAACGTACATAATCTTCGGTTTTATGTTTATTGACCGGGATCCGGACCCGTATCAGGTCAGTTGGATTCCCCAGCGATTCTTAAACAAAGCCTCCTTTACGACCGCCTTCTTGCAAAATCTTAAAACCTACAATCTGTTTTACAACTTCTCTGAAAGCTTTTAACAATAGCCAGTGTACCTGGACCCGTGGTGTAATACGAGTCGTTGGGTTCCAGAGCTCGGGTTATGGCAGTTTCTACTTTTTACCTACTTTCTCGTAGTTCAACAAAAGGGTCTAAAAGGGTCCCGTAAAACGGATTATTTCCAATATTTCCGTTGAAATTAGATAATATTAAAAGGAAAGGTTTATGTTTATTCAAGGTTACGGTTTCTTAGAGAAGGTATGAAGTTTATTGTTATACTTAAATTATCGGGTACTATTGTTGTACAAATTGTGCTATTAAAACATAACGTGGTTACTTAAAAATGAGTCGCTTAACTTCAAACTCAGATATCTCCTTGAAATTTGGTATACGAATTTAAAACCTAAGTTGTCTGAGAAAAGACGCAAATTCTGTTGTCCTTTTGTATGGATTTATCTGAGTTTGAAGTTAAGGTGACTCAAATATTGGAATGCTAAAATGTAATGTTTGCCTTTAAAAGGGTTAACGGATTTAAGTGATATTTGGCACACAAATGTCTCATCTCATCTCATCTCACTAATATTATAAATGTGAAAGTTTGTGTATGTTACTTTGTTACTCCTCACTGCAACGGCTGTGTGGATTTGGATAAAAAATGGAGAGAGTTTATACCCTGGATTGACACATAGGCTTCTTTTAATCCCGGAAAATTCTTAGTTTCCGAGGGAAAAACGAATCGAATCCCTGCAACTAGGGGTGACCGAATAACTAATGACGAAGTCGCGGGCAGAAGCTAGTAAAGGATACTTTTTCTCAAACAATTTAAAAGATCCCGTAGAAAACCTTAACCAAAGGCTAGGTTTGTAGTACATAAATAACGCAAAGTAGATAGGTACCTAATTTGTCGTTTTCATTAATGTATCGAAGTTGTGTGGCAGTTTAGCTTCGCAAAAACTTATCAAAGTTAGAAGGTACTAGGAAAATACATAGTGATATGGCGATGATCAAGTTTCTTGCTTTTTTATTTGTTAATTGCGTACAAAACCAAAAAAAAGTGTATGTATATTTATGGTTATGTTAAAAAAATATCTTTCGTTTACTTACATTATAGGGTAAAAATAGTAAGATCGACTATATTAATTAACAATAAATCTAACTTAAACCATTAAACCTGTACCTTTTTATTCTGTATCATTATTGTGTTGACTTTACGAGCTACATACACACACACAAACACTGCATTCGGTCTAACTTAGCCACTTGGTAACAGTATTATTAAATAATTATTATTATACTTAATATTCATACAAACAGGAATAACAGGTTAAACTGACGTTTAAAACACTTTTCCCTTACTATACTACTAACAGTAACAGTGTTTAAAAATATATATATTTTTATTGAGTGGAGCAATTGCTCTAAACGAAATTCACCACGATTTTTTTACTTAACTTTCTAAAACATGCAGCATATCCAATAAAATGTTATCTATTATAGATATCTTACCTTGTTATGTATGCGGCACTTTTGAACAACACTGCTTCTAATTATTATCTATGTCAAAGGTAACTACTAATTAAACTGTCAAATTATTTATTTTTCTTATTGAATTTCGTATAATGTCGGCCGCTACGCGGTGAAGCGAGCGTTGTCCGTTGTCAACTGCGAACGGAATTATTTTAAAGTATCAAATGAAATTTAGAACTACCCACATAAAAAATAAAAACTATTGCAGCCATTCGTACTTTTTAAATAAATAATAAATAAATAAATATCAGGGGACGATCTCACACAAATTGACCTAGTCCCAAACTAAGCTCTAGGCTTGTACTGTGGGTACCAGACAAAGATAAATATACTTATTTAGAGAAATACAGGATAGATAACATCCAAGACTCAGGAACAAATATTCGTGCTCATCGCACAAATATTTGCCCATACCGGGAATCGAACCCGGGACCGCTAGCTTCGTAGGCAGGGTCACTACCGACTAGGCTAAACTCGTTGTCGTATGTCGACTTTTAGGCAATACAAAAAACCATCGTAAACATAATACTACTACTGTGTAACAAAACGTAATGAATAAATACAAAATGAACTTGAAAACCAATTTTAAGAATACTGATGTAGTGGTTATTTTACTTTTTGACCTGCACTTTGTATGTACCTAGCAATGATATAATATAAAAAGAGGTAGGTATGTTACCTATACGGTATTCCGCGTGTAAAAATAGCCCGGCTTACGCACGCATAATCAGTAAATATTTCAATTACACACTAATTCATAAATGACAAATGAAAGCAGGATGGTATGCTAATTTCCGGGAGCGAAACAGAGACGAGTGTATTTTGCTGTGCAGACTAGTTCACGGTTCCGTTGACGGCGCAAGACTAAGTAAAGGTGTGCCAATTGGCTTGGTTTTAAGGTGCCACTATCGAAGCGCGTATAACATATCTACCTCTTTTTACTATATTATATCATTGGTACCTAGGTAAAAGTATGAAGTACGCTAACGATAATGTTTAGCACTTTAGTGCCATGTCATAATAAAGTTCTAACTGAAGATCGAATGATAAGCAGGAATATGATATTGACAAACATAGTGACAAGGCTCTAAGTAAGCTCGATATTTTTACTGGGTAACTGTCTTGGGTAGGTATATTCTGGTTCTTCGTTACCAGCTATAGCTGAACGGGCGGCTCGTTTTTAACAATCGAGATGGCGATAAATTTATCTTAGCTCCTCTATTGTGTTTTATGAAATCTTGCTTTAATGTTAACCTTAGAGTTGCTCGTATTCACTTGACTGTAAAACTACTATAACGTCAACAATATGATTGTTATATAGAAACAATATGAACTAAACAAAGTGAATTAGAAACCGAGTCACTTCACCGATTGCAATAAAACAACAAAATCTTTTACAAATGTCCTTTTTAATAAGTGTTAGTTCACACCGTGTAAAGCGACGCAGCGCGCGAGGGTCCGTGTGGAAAACACCTACATCTTAGATTAGTTTATTTTTCTTTTAACATGTAGGTGCTTTTAGGAAAATGTACAGAAAAATATTATTTTGACTCTTTCTTATAACTAACACATTTATTCAACTTAAAGCATCTATTTGAAACTAAATCTTAATCTGTCTTTTTTTTATTAATACAAATAAAAGTCATTATGATTTACAAACAGCTATACATTTAAGTACCTTGTCGCCTTAACATCATGTTTGAGGCACTATAACAAGGTTCTAACTAAAGTGTGAATAGTTAGCTATTATGTTAACCAAACGAGGAAATGAGGTGAACGCCGCAGCCGCGTACCGTTGAAAGATCTGTTTCGGTGTAATGACTACAGTCATAACTAATTGATATACACCATATTTTTACATAAAATTATTCAAATAAATAGGTATTTCGAATTATAAATTGGATTTTGTAATAAGAATAAGTTTTAAAGTGAATTAAATAATTATAAATTATTACTTAATTGAAATATAAATAGTGAAGTCACATCATAGCAAGACATGTTTGATTTATAATTAGAATTATGATTTGGCAATCCAAAAAACAATTTAATACCCTGTCTAACTCACTTTATTAGTAATTACATTAAATTTGCAAATTGACATTTGAATTAGTGAGATCACTCTTTCATAAAATGCAAATAATCTAAAATGCAACATGGTTATAATATTATGAAACAAAAAAACATTATTTATTTTTTATTTATTAACCTTACGTATTTTTTTTTCCTTTTTTCTCAAAATCTCTCAAAATCTTTTTTATCTTTTTAATAAGAGAATTTTTCGATATGATGATTTTGTAATTTTGTATGATGTACGTATTCACATTATACATTACATTTTATTTAAAAGTAATTTGAGTAATTTATTGGTAATCAAGCACCACCGTCATGGGCAACTCTATAAATAGGTTCCTTAAAAATAAAAAATAAAAACTAAGTTTGTCCGTCTAGATGTTTATCCGGGATAAAAGAAGACAAGTTTTTTGTCCCATTAAATTATAATGTACAAATTTATTATTTAATATTTTGTCAAGAGTAAATTTTTGTATTTTTTAATAAATTTTACTATTATTTTAAAATGGGTCACAAATTATTTATAAATTTATAAAAATTTAAAGTAAGCTTCTTTTTATTGGTTTTCTAGCGTTATATAAACACTTTTTAGTTTTTTTTTCTCTTTTTTTATATTTCACTTTATCCTTAAATGTTAAAAATATAATTATTAAGAAAAATCCTAAGCTAAGTACTATACTCGGACACCAATAACCAGAATTCTGCTCGGAACTACACAATTGATATTCAGGGCATATTCTAGCATTTCATTGTCTTAAGTCACCTTTTAGCATTGTCATACCTAACGAATGTAAAATGTCAAATGCTTTGATGAAACGCGCATTTTTTAAATCAGCTCGGTCGAAGGATATGCCTTATGAGCCTCTGCTGGACCATATTTTCGTAAAAATAATTTAAATCCCAGTCCATTTTACCTAAAACAAATAAAAAAGAAGGGAAGATACACTTTTGCACCGCGACCGAACTTGAAATTTGCGAAGCTGTACTCCATATAAAAAATACTCGGCCCCTATATTTCGGATTCGATTTCGTTGCAAAAGCCATCTAAGATTAAAAATTAAATACACAATGACAAAAAAGTGAACAAAACAATGAATGCCCGTCCGAGTAAAAGGTCCCCGACAGTTCCGCTTTTCTTATTTACCCTTATCTGTTCATAATTGGCTGGGTGCGCGATGCCAGTTTTAACGATATCGACTTAGCTGACATCGATATAATAAAAACAATCATTTACCTACAGTGCTACTATGAAGGTAAAAGCTTACTCATATTTACGAACAATGCAAACGATTTTAGAAAAATAAGTATTTATAATAACAATTCAACTATCGTGGTTAAACTGTCATGGAAAAAGATGTTAATTGGTAGTCTATATTTTTTTGACATAGCAAGCTTTTGTTAGCTATAGGAATGGTATGGTATGGTTTATGTATAAAGCACATTTTGTACTTAACTTTAATTTCGATCTCGTTGATCACTTTAATCGTTTTTATATTCCTGGCATAGTTTGCACCCAGCGCACACATTTTAAAAGTTAAATAAAATCCTATTATTAATTTAGATCCGTTCCGATGGCTCTAAGAGCACCTAGCAAGTTAATAAGATAACGCTTTGTGATATGAGATATTAACTTAAGTCAAGACACAACACACCGTTAACATCGTCGTTTAAAACACTCACCAAACCAACTACCTACAACGATTCTTATTAACTAATTAAGGTTTTCTAATTGGGCTCTTATAAGAATTAGTTTCATTTTTTTGGAACATGTAAAACTAACTTACTGAATAAAATCGTTACAATTCATTCTACACAAGAAAACACGGATACATCAACACAAACAAAATATTTCAAATGTACCTCAACATTTAAACATTAAAATTAAACTTGCATCCCACGCATTGGTCTGGTCAGTATCAACACTTCAGAAATAAGAGTACTCTGAAGGCTTGCTAGCTATCTTCCTCAGCTGCTGCATCAGAAGACGATTTTGAGCCAACGCAGGACCATTGCACACATTCAGGCTAAAAGACCTGAAGAACTCCTCAACATTGTCGGCCTGACTGATCGTGCCCATGTTAATCTCCGGCTTATTAATCTTGATCTTATAATCATTCCAGACAGACTTAGGAGTTGGTGGCCATGAAAAGTCATAAGGTTCCAAAGGCCACCGTTTGCTTCCTGGAGACAAGGTTTTATGGGGATCTGGAGTAGAAGCACGGACCCAAGCCTCGACGTTGATCAGCTCGAGTTCTTCCTCGCTGCTTGACTCGAATTCTGGACGAGGGAGTTCTTTAGCCGGTGGGGGTGGCGGGGGCTGGTCGTCGGAGTCTTTGGAGTCCTTCCCGCTGTCGGAGAGCTGGTCTCGTTTCTTGGAGAAGTCGCAGAGGCACTTGAGGCTGGTGCAGCGCCAGCAGTCTTCGCGCTCGAAGTCCTCGATCAGCTGGAGGAGAGCCCGGCGGGCTGACTGGAGGTTCAGCTCCTGGAAGGTGGTAGTGTTAGTTGAGGATACTAGTGTTTAATGCTTGGTTGGTTGGAGCAGGATTAAAGTTTGATAAAAATAAGAAAGATTAAATGTTATGGCTAAAGTTTAAGTTGTCGATTGGATACTCAATTAAATATGATTTTTGCTAACACACTGTAAATTCAAATGTCTAGCTAATACAGTTCACGACATACAGCCCGCTAACAAACAGATGGATAACGGAGGCTCAATAATAGGGTCCCGTTGGCTCACTTTGGGTACCTACGGTACCCTAAAAACAAATTCTTGTCTACGTTTCATATATTAAGTAAGTAATCACCTGTTAATGATATATACAAGATAAATGTCTAAATCGTGTCTATCGTATAGATATCGTATCGTAAGCAAATGTTTGCATTTAAAAAGTTTCCGAAACTGTCTCGAGAGCTAACAATTTGAAACAACAAACAAACTTCATAAATATTTTTGATAGACAAAATTTAAAAACAATTAACCAAAGTACATTTTTGCGCTGACTAAATAATATTGACACATTAAAATATGAATTAACTTAATCATGATGTTAAGTCATTTATGACTAAAATCACTCCTAATAAACGCAATTTTTACCAAAACGTTAAAACTTTTTATTGATAATATATATTTCTTAAAATTTAACCTTGGCGCAGTGCTACCATTCAGAAATTTCGATCACCCGCATAAGTTTTATTAGAACTAACATAAAAAACTTTGGCCACACTGACGCGGGGGGCTTACTTAATGTTAATCACAACGTATAACTATTCATTAGATAGAATATAATGGTAACCTTGAGTACTTTCAGAGATACTTTATCTAAATTTGTTTATAAAAAGACCCGTTTGGGAGATAAGATGCCTCAGACAGACACACAGAATGACAAATACACAGAATGAGACATATTAAAACACACACGCCTATTATTATAACATCTTTTAACACTCGAGTAATTAGTAAAACAACCTAATAAAAAACTTACCAGTTGCAAAGAACTGTCCAGATAATAGTACTTCTGATCCCACACTTTGACCATTTTGTAACACACTTTGAAAACCGGAGATGTGTCTTCTCCGACAGAACGTCTTCGAATGCTCGAGTGCACAAAATGATCCATTACCTGAACTAGTAATAATACCTAGAAGTAATAAGTGTATTGTTTAGGCCCGAGGGCCCTAAAGTACACTTTCCAGGTAGTGAAAGTATCCTCATTAGCTTTATTAGCGGTTTAAAATATGTTATTTAGTTACAGATCGGGCAAATATGCATTTAAATAATGTTCATTTATTAATTAGTTGATAGTACCCTATCTAAGAAGCTAGCGGTTTGTGATTCCTGCAAGGGTAAATAGTTGTGTAATGAGCGCGACTATTTTTTCACTGACTCTTGGAGGTTTTTTAAGTAGGTATTTGAGTTGTTATTTGTATGTGTATTTAAAAGTTTGTTTATCGTTGTCTAGAACCTATAAGTACACGCCCAGAGCTTTGGTTAGAACTAGGTCAATTGAAATATGGGAGTTTTCCCCTCAGATACTTAAACTTATTTAATAAATTAGGAACGTAATCACTCCAGCCTAGCACTTACGCACGTGTGTGTGAACGTGTACACATTTCAGCGTGTTCTTGCCCTTACAAGCTCCGCGACTTGTGTGTGTCAATTTGTGTTATTGAAATCGTTTTATATTTTCTAAAGCAAAGTATGTACATAATATTAAAAAACCGTAACGTTTTAGTTATGTACTTCACTACTTAATTATAAAATACAAATCCCTCGCCACGTCTATCTAAGTAGGTCTGTATGTTCGCGATATTCTCAAAAAATACTGAACGGATTTTCATGTGATTTTCACCATCAGTCAGATAAGTTTTTAAGGAACGTTTTGATGTAATAAATTCTGGATTATGTACAGATTTTACAAAAAACTCACATTAACCGAAGCGAAGCGAGGACGGGTCGCTTGTGTGATTATAATTTAAAACACGTGAAAGGCGTTTACACATTATTTACATGCGATGTGACCTATCAGATTCTAACCAGAAAATTCATATTAAACTTATTAAGTATACACATTATTCGGGATTTATTTAAAGATTTTTTTTTTAAATACCTGTAATATCTAGTCAGTGTCGTAAGTAAGGGATCATTATTGTACTTTGTCGCTTTAACGTCTATAAACAGTTTTTAATTATGAAATAAGTAAGGGCGACTAAGTAATAGTTTACTTTCTATTTTAACTATATAAATAATCGAAAGTAATCAACTCATATTTATTATGTTAATTAAATTAGGCATTCCCCATAAGTGACAAGTCTATACTAACTTAGAATGAAAGGTATCTTGTGTCACACTCTAACGCTTAATTATGTCGTCTACACAATACGTGGAATGAGTGTAGGGTCATTAATTAGTTTAATTAATTAATAACCTTCTATTAGTTTATTGAGATTTTTAAGTTGAAGCAAACAAAACACCAACAAAGGTTTAAAAAATAAGTAGCAATTAGCGCTAATGAGACGGAGGGGTGTCTTTTGACTGATACGATGATGATTATTGTTAATTAATAAAAATAATGTAACTGTTCACTTTCCACCGAGCAACAGTGTTCGCATTGTTGTGTTCCGGTGTCCCACGACCAGTGGAATGATTGGCATTGCGGTATTTCATATTTTTCCTCAAGGTCTTAGGATTACTGCAGTCTAGACATTGCTAATGTCTATGGATCCTGTATGCTTGTTTGAGTTTTTGATCTCTTAAACCAAGCAGTTTGGATTCACCCCACCGATCCTCGAGACCTATCACCACCATTTCCAGGCCAGCAGCGGATGTTTTCCATCTGATTTTATGATGATCATCACACCATAATACATATTTAATAAGTGTATTTATCCTAGCAGAATTCAAACCCCAATACCCACCGTGAAAGAGGCACTAGCTCAAACCGCTAGACTTAAAAAGTTAAATTAAGAATAACTTTTTTTAATATCCATTTTCATTGATCCTACCGCCCGCTCCAAAATATTAACTTTTAATATTTAATGACCATGCAAAACGAACGGAAGAACAATACTATTAAAAAAGAGAATTCACGGAATCCTCAAAATTAGGGCTTAACCAGCTTAAGCCATAAATGACTACCTGCTTTAACTCAACGCTCAGCTCTGCCCTCATAAGCCAAAAGGTGATATCTCAAAGTCAATAGCTAAGGCAGATATAACCTTCTCCGATTAGTAATAAAGTTGCACTTGCCATGGGAGTTTTGGCAGATATACCGTCATTTGTTTGCAGGACAGAGCAGCTGGTGTAAAGATATTGAATGGCAATGTTTGATGACGCGGTTAGCCTAGTTCGTAGTGAGCCTATATAAAGCTAGCGGTCTGGGTTCGATTCCCAGTGAGTACAAATTAATATTTGTGCAATGAACGCAAGTATTTGTTCTTGAGTCTTGGACTATTAACCTATGCCAAGAGCGTAGGTTTTAACAATGTCTTCTGCTATTTATTTATTGATCCCGTTTGTGAAGAAGTCGTTTATCGCTCTTCCCTTGGGAACCGTACATATTTCCCGGATAAAAAGCAGCCTATGTGCTATTCCCGACCTTAATGTATCTGTGTGCCAATTTTCATCTAGATCTGTTTAGCCGTTCTGGCGTGATTGAGTAACAAAAATCCATCCATCCAAACTTTCGCATTTGTGCATGGTATGTAAACACTTTATGGTACGAAACACAGACATTCAAATACAACATTTACGGAAAAGGAATTTACAAAGGCGAACTTAGTACCAATTTCACCATACGATGTTAAATTTAATCAATGTTAATCTACTGTTAGTTCATACATTTTGACAGCAGTTAACGTGCTAATCGTCTGTTAAGTTGTTAACATCGCATGGTGAAATCGGGTCTTATCCCTTTAAGGGATCTCATCCAGGTAATTTTTTGGGTGATTGAGGTCCCAACGAGACATAAAAAGTATAAAAACAAAGTTTACAGAAACTGCGTGAACTAAATTTACAATAGTAAGTAATATTATCTAGACACGGCTGTGGCCTGTTTATAACCCACGGTCGGTGTGTCACCTATTTGCTTTGCGAACTTAGTGAATTATTTACATACATACACACAGTATAAGTAATACCAAACGTACAGTCAACCAATTTGACTCCTCGGCCACTATGGACTTTGTCAAGTGACGTTGTAAACCAAATCATAGGAAGTCTCTTACGTTTTGGTAGTCAACGTCACTTTAAAAAAGTTCATAGGGGCCTAGAAATCAAATTGGTTGACTATACAACAGAAGTCACAGTAGGTCATCAGAAAACCTCTTAATCGATTTAGCTACACTTGAAAGTGATACAAAAAACAACTAACTTTAAAAACTTCCAACACCCATTAAAAATGCACCCAAAATCACCACGTTTTACACCCGCTATCTCCGACCATAAAGCAGGTAAATAAATACACATATTTTTATTACTGTAAGCTGAGTTAACCCTAATTCTTCCGCCCTGTAGTTCCGTGGAATTCCTTTTGTTCTAATTTGTTTTGTTCTGGTTGTAATACTCGTAGTATTACAGTATTAAGTTGTAAACTGCACATGTTTTAACTTTAGCATGTACTCGTAGGTCCGTGGGAACAACTCAAAATAAGTTAACATTATTTATTCACTGGATGACAACAGCAGAAGACTGATCGTTGTGGAAAACCTTGGGGAAAGCCTTTGTCCGGCAGTGGACGTCTTGCGGCTGATGATGATGATGATGATGATTTATCGTTTTAATTGGCTGACAGTTAAGAGGATTGTGAAGCTAAAAAATGGTTTAGGATTCACAATCTCTCTTAAAGTCAATGTATTGGACCAAAATTCTGAGCACCTAGTGAAAAAGAACACAAGTCTATTTAACTCGCAATAAAAAGGGTATATACATGAACGGAGTATAGCAGACTTAAACCCTTTTTCATTTTATCTTCAGGAGACTTAAACCCTTTTTCACTCCAGAATTGAAAAAATATTTTCCTATTTATTGTTATTTTTATGTTATGATATAGAGAAAGCAAACGACCACATAGGCCATCTCATGGGAAGTAAGGGCGCGTACACATAGCGATCCGTTTTACAGGTCCGTTATTTGATGGCGTATGTAGTTGTATGAGCGAGTTCACACCCAAAACAGTATTCTGGATCCCGTAAAAAAGAAGATTACAAGGTGAAAAGATCCGTTAAAAAGGATCCTGTAAAAACGGACGTTCTATGTGTACGCGCCCTCTATCTGAGACCCATAGACATTTGCATTCCCAACACTACAATATTAAGACTGCAATCCTAAGACTGTAAGTGCGTTGACAACCCTGAGGACTAAGACGGAATGCCTATATGCCAGTAATTTCACAGGTTGTCTTATCGCGCACCGGAACACAACAATGCGAACACTCGTGCTTGGCGCGAGGTAAAAGTACAAGATGGTGGTAGGACCCTGCACTACCTTCTCCTAATACAATCGCATAGTAATTTGTGCTTTGAAAGATAACTGAGATAATCAACTACGATCAATGGATATGTATTAGATATGTAATACGTCTATTTGCGGCTGTTGTCCTGAATACCAATAACGAAATTAAATAAATAAACAAAAATTTATTAACATTAAATCTATTATTACACTAATTTTATATTCAATTTAATAGGAAATCATTTGTGTGAATCAAATTTCATGTTGAATTTAAGTACTTAAAACAAAATGGAAATTTATTTAACATTGAACTGCTAAATCAAATTTAGTAAATTTAATATCATTTATTGTTTTTTTGTTTAAACTATTAACTAAATTTACTGTGTCAATTTATCAAATAATATTCCTCATTATACATTACTAATAAAAAAACGCAAGTGCGTTTGTGATTTAATGATGTTGTTAAAATAAAAATATAACCTACTTTATTCATAAGTTCGGTCAACAACTTTATTTCTTGAATCTATAGAACCCTGTCGCAGAAATTTCTTCCTCTTAATTTGACGCTATAATTATGTTTAGGTGGCAACAAAACCTGCTTCAAAAAATAATAAAATGTTTGACAGAAATTGACGTGTTAACTTTTTCATTATTTAACATAAAATGCCTGAATGAAAAATAGTGATATGCAAACCTATGACTTACGATTACCGCTAAAATAAATGTCAAAATGCCCTGTAAATTAAATTTTACCAAAACCCTTTTAGACTGGAATTTTAAATTTCCATAATGTCACCAATCAAGCGCCGCGCCCAGCGTCGTCGTATGGAGAAATGGTTCGAAATACTTGGAATATAATAATATAGAGCGGGAGCTCGGTCTGGATATAGTTTATAATTGTCTACAACAAATTATTTTTAACCATCGTACGTGTTTTAGTGTCTACTTGTTATTTGACCGGCAAAAATCTATATAAAACAGATGCGTTTTCCAAAAAATTATAACCTTAGCAAATGAGAAGTATGGGACACCATTATTGATTTTTTACAAATCATTGCATTAAACGTCGACAAAGCTTAATCATTAACATTGACTCTGTTTTTACCGTTTTTTTTTAAATTAAAATCTTTTTGATGACTTAGCACTAAGCAGATAAGTACCTTATATCTTATCTTATGTAATTTACCTTAAGGTAAGTACCTCAATTTCCTTTCTAAACCCGACTAAAAAAAATCTGTGGTGATATAGTTTATTTCAGTTTAGTCTATACTTTATTTGAAAACCAATATTCCTTATAAATTGCATAATTTAAATTTAAAAAAATATATTGTGATAGTCAACAAAACATGCTATAAATTCAACCAGCTCCCGGTCCATAAAGTAAATAAGTGAACTGTGCGTTGTGGGGCTGCAGTCAACTGGCAAATGGAGATGGCACGTAGGGAGGGGCGAGTATTGCTTAATATAAATAATTTTAACTTGCGTGATATACTTTGTCATCGTGATAAAATTATCTTTAACATAAATTCTTGTTAAAAATGTATAAATATAATAAGCATTGTTAGTAAGTGGAAGTTGTAAATTATATGTATAAAATAATTTAAAAATACAATAACATTTCTAACGTGGTAGATTGATTAATACTTGAAAGTTATATAATAATTGTACACAAAACCATACGCATCTCTTTAATTTAAACCTGGATTGTGGTTATGATTAAATAAAAAAAGTCAGAAACTATCGCTAATATTATTTGAAATATATATTGAATGCTTACAATGAGCGGCTAGAACAAAAATTTTCAAAAAAATTATGTTCTTTTGAACTGATGTCTCAATTATTACTAAAAAAACAACAGTTTTTTTAGTGTTTATTGATTTCGATTAAAAAGTACAACTACATCTTTTCAACGCAAAAATATTTCAAGCTCCAAATGACGCTACCTGTCAACAAAACCGAAAAATACCACCGCCCCAATTTCTAAATTCCCTAACCCTTACTAAGTCCGCATTGTTCTAAGATATCGGCGTGGAGATATGCCAATATGGCACGCGGTATATAGTATGTTGTCGGGTAGATATGCCAATATACCGGGAATGCGGGCGTGCGGTCGCGCGCTGCTGATGGGCATTTTTAAGATGCGTCGGCTCTAGTTCGGTGAAGATTATCGATGTCGATGTTTAATTGTTTTTGACACACATAAATTAAATTTGTAATAGTTTGTTTTTGTGCATAACAACCTAAATTGTAAGTATTTTGATATAGGCAGCCATTACACAGGCAATCTAGATCGCAATCCGTGATCGTGATCAGGTGGTCTCGATCCAGATTGACTGTGTAACATGTTAAATTGACGGATCACGACATCGGTTTACATATTATCAAGATTTTTTGAAATCTCCTGGAATCCGCGACCTTGATCGGATCACGATCAAGATTGACCGTGTAATGGCTAAAAAATGGTAAAATGATTATTAAAAAAATGGTAGACTGTTCATTGCGTCAAGTGTGTTACGTGTGGAAATCGAAAACCATGAAAGCTTTCTTTTTTCATAGCTATTAAAGGCAAATTGCTTATAGACATCAGTTATTCTGGACGCTAAGCCAACGTGCAGCTTTTCAAATCAACTCTGTTCAATTAAGGTAACGCGTAAAACAACAGAGGATATTATAAAAGTAAATAAAAAAGGTTGTTCTATAGTAAGTAATAACACCTTAAAAAAGGTATACCTATATAAATTATCAATTCATTTTATCGACATGATGTCATCGATATACGTCCCACCCCTACCCCATAACGAGCGACGTGCCGTTGCCCGGCGACGGAATGAGGCGCGAACGTGCGATCCTGATGTCGCGCCAAATGGGAATTTTATTATTTTATTTTATTTTATTCCACTGTCGATGGATATGGGGGCTGCACTAGTCTAGTCTTTGATCGGGACCGGGTTGTCTTTGGTTTAGATTACGTGCTGCTGGGTTCAAAGTAGTTTTTTGTATAGTCAAGGAAAATTCGCAAATAATCTAATTCTTGTCGTTGTCTGGGCAATGTAAGTTGAGATCACGACTCGGGTAGTACGGTACCGATTTCCATCCTCCTTGGTGGCAACTGTTAAACTATAGTTTGTCAAACAATGGTAAATAACAAAAGTACGAGTAAAGGTTGCCATTCGGAGAGATTATAAGCAACATGATTCAATTTCCGCATAAAAAAATCTGCTGCTTGGTGGGGTACGGTAGAAATCACTTAAGAGTTTTGTCGTGTACCACCCGACGACAAACTTATACTAGATCGATTGTGACAGACGAGGTGTCGTAGAATTCTTTAAATTATTACGAGTAAAAATAATAATACAATACTATAACCAAAACTCTTTGAACACCAAATACACCATGCTCAGAATATACGAAAAATAAATGTTACACAGTTGGCGGTATTTTCGCTAAATATATAATTAATGTAGTTAATTTATATTTCTTTCTGGAATGAAAATGTTCATTAATCGAGCTACCTATATCCTATATTATATTATATATGTGAAAATTTTGTTTAAGATTTTTAATTTAACAGAAACATCTGTTACAAAATTCTAAACTATATTAAAGTGTTGTTAATAAACACCGATAGATGGCGTCAGCATACCCTCCGACTCTGAAAAAGCAAGCGATCACTAATTTCGTGGATCTTACGTAGGGTCTTGGTGGCATAATCGGTAATGCGCCTGCATCGGCCCGGAGAGCCAGAGGAGATGTAGGTTCGAATCCTGCCTAAGACCGACGAAGTTTTTTCGCTTTAATTTAGTTTGTGTGTTAGTTTGTTACTCCGTCACGCTATTCGGACGGATTTGGATGAAATTTGAAATGGAGGTAGCTTATATACCCTGGATTAATACAAAGGAGAGCGAGCTTGTGTCCACATTTACCATTCTATGCCATTACTATTAATCCCCTAACTGCCGCACTCAGAGACGTCAATTAACCTTAATGCTCTGATTAAAGTTGCTGCTGTCACTTTCTTTGCTAAAGCAATAGAATAAAACAACACGTCACTAAACAAGCATTAAATTTAATTGACGTCTCTGAGTGCGGCAGTTAAAGTGATAAGTTTGCCTTTATACATACATTATTTTCATATAGGTAAGTACCATTTTTGATTACTAATACTAACAAAGACAAAGAAAGAAAGCAACATTTACGTACCAACACATGAAACGTACAAAAGCTATATGATGTCTGTACAGTCGAGTTCATAAATATTATGTGTACACTTTAATACCTTGTCTATTTAATGTCATGTTTAAACTGCCATAAATGAATTATCACAGGGATTAAAGTGACAAGGTACTAAAGTGTATAAATATTTATGAACGCGACTGTACGAGTACGATTGAACCAAGTAGGCTGCTACCGTTTCTATTTTCTATCGACTCGAAATGTATGGAGTTGACATAAGCGGTCGACGCGTTCTGTCATCCATCAGCTCTCAATCCTATACATTTTATCGATTTTCAAAAATCGCTTATTTTATCTATAATAAATAATAAATAAAATAAAAATAAAATATCTTTATTTCGGACCGCAAGTCATCCATAGGATGTTAGTAATGAGTTACGCTAGGTTAGTAAATTTTATTTAAAAATTGGGTTTGTAAAAAATTAAAGTACAATTTGGGCTAAGCCCTTGATTGTCCCACCCAGAACTTTAAAATGGGACGGTCAAATCTGCCCGCAATCGGTTCATAATGCTGTTGGGGCCTTGTCTCATACGAACCAACAGCGACACTATCTTTTTGCGTATAACCGCCAGAAAACAGTCCGAGCTTCTGCGAGCATACCCTCTATATACGAGCGTTAATTTGGGACCCATTTCATGAAAAATATGCTTGAAGTCGTCAATGTCATTAGAGATGTCAAATCATTTGTAACTTTTAGGAAACTCAACCTTATTGTTGTAGAATGTCAGATTGACTTTGGAGCTGAGGTGGGTACCAAATTTAATCTCGCGACTGTACCTATCATCCTCTCAAAGTACACTAATGCATTCAAACTGCTTAATTTTGTTTGAAAGATTTTCGTAATTTGTCTAAGTTGATGCAAGTTATTTGTCAGTAAGCATTTATGGTCGTAAAGTGCTACGTACTAGTGCCATATTGACGTATAATGTCCAAGACGTTTCATTCGCCCTGCCCCCATTTTCCAATTCCCAACAAATCTGGCAAATCTCGAATAAGGCGGAACTGTCTCCAATAGACACCCCCTGATCCGACCTTATAAACATTTATACAGCAACGATCCGAAGGTCATAAAACGGGCTTATACGGGTATTGGGGTATAATTCACAGTTTGCGAGAATTCAATATAGTGATGCTATATTGTTTTTAAAGCTAAGGTAAGGTCACATTTGGATCGGAGGAAACATTCTCCGAAAATGTTGAACGGCGGGTATAATCGTATACAGGGTGTAATTGTTAAGTTTAGTGTAGCCAGGCGATTATTCCGTAAATATAACAGATATCAGAAAACGTTAAACTCGTATCGAAAATATGCTAACCAATGAGTAAAATCACATTAATAACTTTTCTTAAATAAAAGTAGTAATATTAAAAATATTAGGTATAAACGCTCCCATACATTTAGTACGACGTTTCTTGAGGGTGTAATTAAATTACCCTACCGTAAGAGATAAAACTGTTTAACATTCATAATTTACACGAATAAACTGTAATAAATAAAACAATTCATGAATCATATGACAATGATTAAATGACTAGGCCTTTTAAACTAAAGCCTCTCAAGCAACAGCGTACTAAATGTATGGGAGGGTTTGAAGTTAATATTTGGGATATTTCTGGTTTTATAAAAAAAAGATGTGATTTTAATCATTGGGTAACGTACTTTCGATATCAGTTTAAAGTTTTCTAATAGCCTAATAATCGCCTGGCTACACTTAACGATAACACCCTGTATAGTATGGTTGGCTTTAAAATTAGGTGCACACTTTATTCCTTTGTCATTTTAACGTCTTGTTTGCACTGCTGCACTCATCTGTCAATGGCGTTAAAGCGACAAGGTACTAAAGTGTACAGCTAGTTATACGGCTGGCTGTATGTACTATGACGTGCCTACGTATTTAGTGTATTAGAGTTGAACGCTATAGTTGTATGATATACAATATGCAAACAATATCTTTGAACTACTACGTATACGTAGTCACTCAAAATTAAATCGAGGTATAATTTAAAAATCTTGTTTTTTTTTACAAGTTGTTCCTATTTTCGTTTTTGACATTAATGTTAGGTTTAGATGATTTTATAAAAAAATACGAACAAACATTGCGAAATATCTATAGAAGAGAAAACAAAACATAGAAATACAAAAGAGATAAAGTCTGTCTATTTTGAAAAAAATACATGAAAAGCTGGGGTATTTTTTTATGCTATCCCAATGGCCACTGAGTTAAATCACTGTAACATACAGACGGACAGACAAACAAGGGAATATTAACCCTTTAAATATTATATTATCTGTGCCTTTCCTTTGCGTGGTTCATCATAGTAAAAATAACTAACTTATTCTTTGTAGGTAACTATATAAAATCTATAAAAAATCTATTTTTCACAACACTGCTCGAAAATATGGCCATAGATGGTCTTGTTTAGGGTCACAAAACGTCACTTATAAGGACAGACCAAGAATGTTTTTGTCGGCGTGTTTGCTGATTGGTCGAGAACATTGTTGTCCAACTTTAAGAACCAATGAAAATCAATCAATCAATTTTTGTGTCATAGCTCCAAAAAAGGAAAAATTGAAATCGACCAATCAGAACACACCATTTTGTGTCGTAAAATATTAGGTGTATTTTTGCTAAAAGATACACAGACTAAAAACTATGTCACTGCTTTTTTTTTAAATGTAATTCAAACTTGGCCCCTAATCTCGAACCACTAGTGATGAAATTACATGGGAGATATGGCGATACAAATACAATTTTATATGGAGTTGACATCTTCATCAGTTAGTTTATTAATCTCGAGTGCCACGAGAACAGGGGTCCAGATTAAAAAAAAGTTATCTATGGTAAAATTGGCGGTGATGTCACATTAAAATGAATTAAAATTTTGAGTTTTGAATATGAATTTTAATTTTATTTCCTCTCAGTAGTTGTGAAAAGCACTATGTCTGCCTCAGTAGAAAGTGCAATTTATGGACTCGTACACTAGAGGGCCTCAACTACGTTTCGGCCCTCTATAAAAAATCGCGTACTTTCTATCCTCTGCAACAATGTACTATTTTTTGTCAAGTAAAGGATATGCCTTTTTTGACTACAGAACCTTAAAAGAGTTAAAATTGTCACTTGTATGTTTATGGTACATAATAACAATGCGTCTGGCGCCCAGCCGGGCGGGGGCCTGCGCGCCGCGATAGCACGCTCGGGCGCCCGCGGTGCCCTGGAGCCCTACGATAACACTACTTTATAGCCAACGGTAGAGTAGCCGCGAAAACAGGAAACTTGAGAGTATGGAGAAATAAAACGGAATAAATCTGGTGTTACTAATTATTTTAATTTGTTGTTGTTACATATTATGCTGTTGCATATTTCACAAAAATGAAAAAACTGACATGTGACGATTCGGTAAATATTGCAAAGGCTGTAAATTCTTGTACATTTGTGGCTATAAATCATTAAATATACGTTGTGAAACATCACCATCGCCAGAATATTATTTATTATTAATCTATGTTATTGTGCCCTTGCAGGGCGTCACATTCCAAGAAAATATTTCTTGGAAAGTAACAAAAAAATACACGGGTACGTACGAGAATCGTGGAAATCGGACTTAATATTGGGGATGAGAAACGTTATACGAAACTAAAATTGTTGTTTTATTTGACAGCTTCGTGATTTAAGCGACGCCTCACAATGCTCCTAATATTCCATATTTTCTTTAACTCCACTAAAAATCCTGTTTCCCTCTACGACCTTCTCCCAAATTATATTCTCCGTCCCTCCAATCCCGCATTCCTTCTTTCACTGATTTATGCCCCCTTCACCAATATCCTATCTGAGTACATTGAAAAATATAGAATCAAACTTTAGACAGTCAATTCCTAATTCAGCAAACTCTCTTTTCCCAACCCTCGTCCAGCTTTTTGTAAAATAGCTCCATAAAGTTTTTGTGTGCTACTGTGTTGTGGTTGTTGTGTTTATTTTTATATAATTATCGTACTTTTATTTGAAGTCCTAGGCAATTCAACCGATCATCTGTTGGTGAAAAATTTTTAGCCTCTTACTTTACATCGTGCCCTGACTCACTTGACATTGGCAATATTGTCTCCGCGACGATGCCATAAATTAAAAAAGATTGATTGATTGACTAATATTCCATCAACCTATTGAAATATAATGTGATATGCAATAAAATATTTAATTTGACACACTTTAATGTGAAAACTTGTCATTTTTTACCATTTCCCGATTTCCGATAAATAACTATTTTCAAGAATTTTTACCTTTAATAAATGCGGCAAGTAAGTTATATGTATAATTATGCCAAATTTAAATTTTATAGCCTTTGTATTTGAATACAGCCGTGATATACAGACAGACACTGAAGTCTCACCGCACGGGTTCCTATACAAGAATCATTATATTTGTAACTGAAATTACTCCACCAACAAACCTTTCCATTTTTTTATAACAATGACATCCAGTCATTCTACTGTCACTCGCATAGCGACCCAGCCAACGAACACGCCAATAGCAAAAAAACCCATCACTTTGAAAACAATCGCGAATCAATATTCTCCCACAATAAAAACACTCTGTATTCCCACTCAAGGGGGCTCGCGACCCGTCGCCAGTGACGCACCAACCAATTACGCCGCAAGACGCGCGCGTCAACTGCACGCCCGCAAAGTGCGAGCCGGAAATTGCCCGCCATCTTGCCTGGACCGGAACCGCCCAAATTATCGGGCTGTAGGGCCCTTAACTGATGTGGTTTTTTTGTTAGATAAGGGGTGTTCTCGGAATGTTTAAAATGGTACGCGGAAAAGTATCTAGAAATATGAAAAGGCTTAGTTTGGTACAAGTTCTGACAGTATGTGGTAAGCATCTCAGAGACCCGCCACCAAGATGACGGCGCTGGTGATGTTGGGGCGGGTTGATGTGTAATTGTGAATAACAAACCTTGTATTCAATTTTATTCAATTTTAATTATTTATACATATAAAAGCACATTAATTAATTGAATAATAAATTAACAGTAAGTTGGCATGAAACCTGAGATCCTTGTATGTTATTTCTGAAGGTTGCTAAGAGAGTGACCATTGATCGATGTCTGTAACAATCATAATAATTTTGAATTTTGAAGGATTTAGATCAATAAAAAAACGTAAGAGTGGCCAGCACGGGTAGCACAAGTTGTATTTTCTCGCTTGTCGCTCAGTGCGTCCCTATCGTTACGGACTAGATAGGAAGGGAGATCCGAGCGACAAAGAAGTCGCGGGCAACTTGTGCTAGCCGTGCTGAATCGAAATCAAAAAAGGAGGTTGTAAACACCCTGTTACAAAGTGAAGTTGAAGTTGGATAAAAGAGTTGAGATTTAAATAAGTATTGATAAGTTTCAGTTATTTTAAGTACGAAGGATTTTTTCGAGAAATATTCATTCATAAGGAGAAAGAAATATTAAATTTGCTTTATGAAACAGTTTATTTTTGTAAAAAAATCGGGAAGTCGGAGTACCTCCCTAATTTTTGACTGGACTGGTTTGTTTTAAATACATACTCGAGTTACCTAATGCATCTCGTAACATGCAAAGGGTATTGAAAAATAAATCGTTTTTTTTAAAACTCGTTTAGGAATAGACCTTTCTTTCTAACAGCGTTTGAAATCACTTAAAAACCGAAAACAGGACTCTGAGTGTTAATTTTGTGTGCCAGAGCGCTAGCGGGGGCTCCAAAACCCCCATTCATTTAACAAATCTCCTTTTGTTTAATTCGATAATCTACTATTATTTACATATTTTAACGCCTCGCCGGGAAGCGAACCCGGTATTATTTTAAAGCAGTCCACTTGTCGCGACGCGGACAACGGAGGCGGAAATCGGATTACTCGCTCTTTGATAACGCAAATCAGGGCTTCTTAAGGCGGGCGGGTGCCGCTAATTTAGTTATTTAGCGACCGAGCTGCCTTTAGAGCAGGCGAGTTGCTCGCGCGAGTACTTAATTGGTTGGTTATAAGTCGAGTGAAGCACGCAAATTTTAGCTTTAAGATAATGACACGAAACCTAGTGGATGATGTGGTATGCATTTGTAAGTTGAAGTGTTTTGTGACTATGATTTTGTTATCTCATTACCTAAAAGAGCATATGCTGCAATAAAAAAATAACTTTGACACCATTAAGAATATTGACAAGGCGGCAGAGTAAAGCAAAGATCATATGTGCAAGTCTCAAAACTTACAAAAAATGGTCTACCTAAAAACCTTAAACGTAATTTTTTAAGTAAAAGTATGGCTTTAATAGTTGCCATATTATTTTTTAACTCTTGACTAGATTTAAGTTTCGTCCACATCATACCTTTTTTTTAGCACGGTATTAACAAGTTGAGTAATCCAACTCTTGCTTCTACAACTAGCGTTTACTTTTCAAGGAAAGCAAACTTCCTTTATTTTGTTCAATTGTTTCCTTAAATAGTTGCGCCTTGAATGAGCCACTTGGCTTAAGACCAACTCCAATAAGCAAGATAAATTCCAAACGTTTAAGTTTTAAGCACTCCTAATTTTATACAGAATAAGTAATGTCTCTTGTAAATGCAGCAGTTACCCTGCTCGTAACTTGAATGAAGTTAAAATGTTGTAGTTAGTAACATATTTCCTGGTAATTATGCTTTTAGTAAGAACACAAAATGATGTCAATTTAGGAATATACTATAGTTCTCATGCACTTTTACTAAACAATTGTTTCTTTTTCAGGTACGACTACAATTTCGGGCAGTCTAATGTTGATGCGACATGGGCAAGTAATTTAATTAGGTAGTATGTTTTGCTGGCATAATTATTAACATACATTATGTTTTTTTCGTAAGTCAAATTATATCTAAATGCTTTTGCAACCACTGTACAAAAAAAACAGACACTTTGATCCTAAGTAACTGGCATCAAGTAACTCGCACGCCTACTAAATTATGCTAAAGACAGCATGCAACTACTAGCTCCAAAGTAGATTTATTGGAGTTAATGAAAACGAAAACCGAACCTTTGTCCGCTTCCAAACGTTTGATTCACTTACAGCGCAGGATCGAACAAGTTGCCGGCTTTAACCAGTTGTATTCAGCTACACTTCCACTTAATTAGACTAAGCGGGACTTGAAAAGGGTTAAGATTTCACTTTACAAATGTATTTCTTAAACTGTACTTAAGGGTCTGGTACACGATCAACTTGTTAAGGCAATATGTGGCTGGCAACTATTGCTGTCTTACTCTTATTTCGTATGTTAGAGCAAGATGTGTGTAGTTGTCGGCCACAAATTGCTGTGAAAATGTTGCTCGTCTATCCGGCCCTTTATGAGCAAAGAATTCATGCCACTGTTCGTATAAATATGTGGTTACACTACTTTTATTAAATTTTCATTAATCTTAAGCTAAAGTAAATGTAAAATGGAAATTGCAAAAAATACCACTGACAACCCTAACCAATTATCGCGAACCTATCGACCAATCGAAGCGCAGTATTTTTCGAAAACAATTGAGAATCAATCAGCGCCCCGCCCACATCGTCCAGGGCTGGTTCTGCCCGTCGGCTGTCTCCTGTGGGTGAATTTCAACAAGCGTCAAATTATCCTAATTTAGGTGGTATTTTTTATTTTCTTAGTAGGGTTTACAATTAAACGTTTAAATGACGTCATTAGTCATTATAAAAACAGTGTTAAAATGGCCCTTTATTATACCAAGTGTTTTTTAAGATATAACGATTTTACTAATTATGTACCACCAAAATTGTTATTATCCACCAAAATTACTTTTCTTAGAAAAACTCACGATCAATAATAACATATCGGGCTAATTAAAATATAATCGTTAGGGAATCTTCCTTGTTATTTTTGAAAATCCAAAACGTAAGTTTCTTATATAATAAATAATGATTATTTGTTGTTTAAATAGTTTTGGTGGAGACCAGAAATTTTGATAATTTTGGTGTTTCGCAAAAGCCACCAAAATTGTACCACCAAAATTATAAAATTAAACATTTTTTTTAAATTAAAAACAAATGTTTTAGTTTAACAAAAACTTAACTCGTTACAGTTAAAAAGACACCATAAACATACTTGAAAAAACTATCACACAACAAAACTTTTTGCGAAATAATGACTTATCTAAGTTATCACGATTAATAAAGTGTATTTCATACCACCAAAATTAGATACTTATGTGCTTAGCGGGAAGACGCAGAAAGATGGTACAAATCTTTCACCGTCTATTGCTGGAGTGAAACTGAACGAACATCTGACGCTATATTTGTTTGTTTAATCACGTTTCGTTCGATCATAAAATCAATTTCAATATTCACCACCAAAATTAACTATTTCGCTTGGACAGTTTTATTTACACTGCTCCCAGGTTCCTTTTACTTGCAAATGCAATAATTGATGCATTTTAAAATACCTCAACTAATAAGGAATACAGATAACTAAAATATAAGTCTAGTTGAGGCTTAATAAGTTTGTACCACGACATATCAGTATATGCGGGAAGTACAGGACACGACACCAAAATTGATTTTGGATTGAAAATATTTTTTTACAATAAATATAATAAGTTAATAATAATTTTAACTTTGGCTCAATATGGTACTTTGAGTAAGATTATTTATAAAATAAATAGTTTTCCAATACATGTACTTTACACCCCCATTATCACGTCCGCCGCTCAAAAAATGTGGTTGAGATAATTACCCCTGTAATAAATTACTGTAATTAATGAGGTCTAAGACGGGTTATAATTGGGGTCTTGACATTGGACTGGTTTTAGCTAAGTGCCGGTTTGATTGATGAGTGATTTAGGTTCAGGTTTTACATTTTGGGTCAAACATTAATAGCCCTAGGCTTTTAATTATATAAATATGCTTAAATAGATATTGTCAAGATTTTCATGCAACTGTGAAACTTATAAACTTCAAAGACTTAATATTTTACGATATGGTTATTCCGTGGTACACTAGTACAGTCAATGTCAAAGATATAATTGTAATTTTATGTACCTTATTAATTTTAGATACAATTCAATTTTTTTTAAATTATGTTAAGAACTACGCAAAAAGTATGTTTTAAGTTTTTAATCTCTGTCTGTCTTCATTTTCTGTGCACCCACAATGTAAATTTCTGACTAGTTATTCGGTCAACTGGTAGAGAATGTCATTAGGTATTAGGTCCACCATTTGTATTTATTTTTGCGCAATAAAATTAAATAAATAAATAATAATTACATAAAAGTCAGTTTTTTTTGCATTTCCGTAACTTTATACTTTTCTAAATCACAAATACCACCAGGTAGCCTACACGTACGCTGACCTTCTCCATTCCATAAAAATACCTTTCAATTTGACAAAATATTTATATTTTTCGTACTTGAAATATATCCCGGGTGCAACTTAAAAACCTGCCGCCTGAAACATTACCAATCGGACTATTCTTTGACAACCCTAATCAGATTAACGGCGCTTTGTGGCTTACGCTGCTATACTAGCTTTTGGAGCCGGTTTTCCTTGAGGAAAGTACTTTTTTGTTGTGTTCTATTGTATATTTGCAACTAAAGCTTGAGTACACTTCTACAACATGATGAAGAAAGAAATAGGTTTATTTGAAATACCAAATTAAATCAAATTATTAATAAATAAATATCTGGGCACAATCTCACACAACTAGTATGACTTTGTTAAGTGACAATTCAAATGTGGCTCATAATTTTACTTTTCCGTGCTACAATAAAACTATATTGTAATGTAATAGTAGTATTAGAGCCGAAACGCTCCACTTTCCCGCTGTATCGGCGGAGATTGTCGCAGCGGCACGTACGGTGCTGTCTACCCTTTCACGTTGCATTACGCGAACGTGGGTTCAGGGCCGGCGCGAGGCATAAGCTGAGGCGTGGGCGGGAGCATAAGCGGAGGCGCTTAAAAAGATAGACTATATTCACATTGAGTTTGTCAGGTCAGGTCGAGAAATATCAAAGATCAAACGATAATGATACTATAATATTTTTCGTGATGAATAAATTTGAATAATTCTGGGGAATCTCGTTTGATCGTCAAAACCGCGTATATGGTGTCTGTTGACTAAATAATTAACTGAATAAGGCAGAATAGAATATTAAGCTAATGGCTAAAGCTTTTTGATGTTAATACTATGTGTCTATTTATTTCTTATGTGCTTGCAGTTCTTTAGAAACATGACGTAATATTGTATTCCTTTTATTAAAGTACCCCGGACGCGCTAAGATAACTTTAACGACACACCTCGATCACCAAAATCGGACAACCCTTTCAGTCTCTACGCAGAAACAAATAATCTTGCTTACTGGTCAAAAACATTACCCCTCCTTCTTAAAACGTCGTTTTTATCGTGAAACTGTTATGTACTTTATCTTATTTAAATTATATTCTTTATTTTTTGCATCAAAGTTTGAGTCTGTTTATCTTTGTAACAAATAGCTTTTAATTATTTATTTTCGGTCACCTAACTCTCATCACTTGCACCACACCCCCAAGTCAACTAAAAGCAGTCGCATTGAGGCAATAAGTCAGAATTTTCCTAATAATAGTGAGCAGCGGGCTGGAGCGGGAAATGGGCTCTTTATCTCCGCGACATAGTGCGGATAATGCGCGGCACAAGTGTTTCAGGGCGGAGCGGAGTCACTCCCGTCTGTCATTATCAAGGAATAAAAGAAAATAAAAGCTGTAAGAAATATTTAATTGGTGGTATATTGTTGTGACCATTTTAATTGGGGTAAGAAGAACTATAAGCTATCTAAAAAGTTTTTATCCCACTTATAATTAAATAGGTATTATTTTTAAAATTACTAATTCCTGCTATATTCTTCACAGCGCTGGTTTTTAGTGGATTTATATTTCTCGTCCGAATACAAGTAGGGAATAGGACATTATAGTAGAGATATTTTTTTTGTAAATAAAAAAAAATCAAATCCATTCTTTTTATTGCATGTCTCATTAACATAGTTATAGGTGGAACATACGAGTAATAGGAGGTTTGTATGTGACGCCCTGCAAGGGCACAGCAACATCAGAAGAGAGCAGCTGTACAATACAATACAATATATATATATTTATCAATTATTTTCTAAAACTACTTAAATTAATTGCGATCGTGTTGGATTATAATTATGTGTATGCAACATCAAATAATTAAAAATAAAAACAGTTAAGAATTAATAACTTCCTCACCAAGTTTATTGTTAGATACACTTTTGTTACTAATTAACTAAGGCTTAAAAATATGTACAATTAATTTCTACTAAAAAACCTTTCCTTTTAAAAGGTTTTAAAAAATAATATCTTCAGGGCGCATTAGAAGTTCGTTTTATAATCCGTATTAAATAAAAGGTCTGTTTTCAACAGCGGTTAATAATGATACATCATTTTAAACCTTATTTATTGAGCTAAGGTAAATTATAATAAGCAATAAATTGGTTCACATACTGTTAGATTAAAAAAGGGTAAAAGTAAAAGTGTTTCTAATGACGTCACCTCCTACGATGCGTATTACGTGATCATTGTTGAACCTCTATTCTAGGCGATAAAAACCATATTATCTGTGACGTGTTATGTTATGGTATTGTTTTTAACTTGGCCGACATTACTGTCAAGTGAATAAGAGTTTTCAAAACGTTGACAACACGATAACAGCGCCTCTATTCTACGTGTTAATATCCAAATCGTATTTGACCTGTTATGGTATTGTTATTAACTCGGCCGCCATTACTGTCACGTAAATAAGAGCTATCAAAACGATGACAATACGATAACAGGTCAAAATCAATATGGTTTTTACCTTCTAGAATCTCGGCCCTGTATGCTATCGTCGACATATACAGCGTGAGCGCAAGTGTCGCGTTAATTAGACGTCGCGCGACTCTTGACCTAGATAAACGGTGAACAGCGACGCGGGACACGTTCTGTTAGCTTTCGTTATTTGTTCCACTCACCCTGTAGAATCCACTTTGGATTTCAGTAAAAGAATGAGAGTTTAACAGGGTGTTTGAATGTGTGAAATTTAAGAACTTGTTAATTTATTTATTTTTCTTTGGCTGTCATAACATTGGTGACCCTGTTTACGAAACTAGCGGTCCCCGGTTCGATTCCCGGTAAAAGTAAATATTTGTGCGATGATTTTTTCCTGAGTCTTGGATAAATACCTATTATTATTTTAACTCCCCCATAAGTTGCGACATTCTAATTTTCTTATTTTCCTCAATCACCCAAAGGTTAGCTTGAAGAGATCCTTTAAAGGGATAAGTTCGCCTTTGTACATTGTTTTTCTGTAAATATTGTATGTGAATTTCTGTGTTTTGTACAATAAAGCGTTTACATTCATACATACATAAGTGGTTGTAGGACCTTGTGCAGACTCCTTCCGGATCGCAAATACCACCTTTTCCTTTCAACTACCGCCACGTAGCAGCGTTTGCATTTTTATGTTCCGGTGTGGGGATAAGACAACCAGTGAAATATTTACCATCTTAGTCATCCAGGGTTGGCAGCGTATTTACAACATTAGAATTGACATTAGGGTGGCCTGCGTTTACTCTTTCTCTCAATACCATAAAAAAAACAATGTCAATGAATTTTATTACAACATGGTTCCAAAGAATAAATTTCGTCATCTTTTCTATATAGTATTATTATTGCTATTTAACTTTGATATTTAAATATTTATTGTATCGAATCTATTTTACTGGAAATGAAGTTAATATCTGGTATAATAGTAGTATCAGGGGAAAATGTCACACCAATTCACCTAGACCTAAACTACGCTCAAGGCTTGTACAATGGTACTAGACAACTATAATTGTAGATTATACATCGAGGGGATAAAGCACTGTTTTATGTCACGGGCGCGATAATGAATCCTGAGCATATGAGGGACCTCTGATTTAACTCCCGAGCGTAGCGAGGGTGTTACGAGTTAATTCCTGAGCGAAGCGATTCTAGCTCGCCCAAGACGAAAACAGCTTTATCCCAAAGGAGAATACTCTACTTTTCTCACCTTTTGTTTCATTTTTATTGTTTTGCGTATATGGCTTGTAGTGGCCAGTTCGATTTTCAAATAAGTTCTGTTTGCTGTAGGTTTCTATGGAACAATTTTTCATACAAATTCAAATCTTATTATAACCTGCTGATTAGGCGATGATGGCTATAATCAATTACTTTAGGTGAGGTTTGCATTATATATAATTGGGCAAATTCGAGCATGTGGTGTGAAATAGTAAATTGTTCAATAAGAGATTAAAACAAGCCATACTGACACGAGATGTTTAGCCACGCGAGCAAGCGAGCGAGCGCGAGTGGCTATAGTTCCAGTGTCACTATGGTTGTTTAGTCTCGCGTTAAACACTCTACTTTTCACTTTGAATGCGAGGAAAAAAACGACGTTCTATAAAATAAAATAAAATTGAATAAATATGTTACAAAGTTTCTGACAAATTTGTTTCGCGGTTGTTAGTTTTTTGTAAAGTGACACAATAAATGCTTGCATATTTAGCCAACAGATATAAAATTGAAAACTATTTGGAACATGCCTAATAAAATAAATTTATCCTTAATATATTTAAATAGATTCATATTCGTAATCATTAATCGTGTTTCACGAAATTAAATCATTTTTTTTATATTTTTGCGCAGTTGTCATTTTGAGGTTATTTCCACGGCCTAAAAATGGTCCATACACAGTCAATGAAAATGGCGATAATCCACCATTCACAAACACCGTGATTGGCTGTATAGGGGTTTCCAAAGTAAAAAAAAAAAACTTAAATCCCTAGAGATTAATAAGGAGCTTTAATCCCAATGTGCAGAGACTAAAGTAACATTTTAAGAGCATGAGAAGTGAAAACATACTTATAGCGTTACACTCCCCACCGTCCCATTTTGCCTCACCCTCTATATTGTAACGATTATTTTCTACTGTAATCTACAAGAGTAGCACTACCGAACCAACCCAACAATGACGGGCAACAAGATACCGCCTCCATATGTATGAGCCTTCGATTAATATGTATGGAACCGCAAATGCGGCGCTTCTTATTAGATAAAAACGACCCGAGGGAAACAAAGGAGGTATGTAAAACCTTTGAGTGCTGCTTTTGAGATTGTTAATTATATTAAAACTAGCGGGTCGTCCTCGCTTCGCTTCGGTTTGTGTGTTTTCTGTTACACCCGTACATAAACCAGAATTTATTATACAGGGTGTCCCAAAACTCAACGATAACCCACCAAGGGCTGATAGAGCAGCTAAAAAGCTATCGATTTAACCCCTATGTATGTTCAGCGATTTTTACTAGTTTCGGATATATTCGGATTATTTTATTTTGAATTTTTGTAATTTTCCCTTATGTCCATGTCACGAAAAATCATTAATTTCATGTTTTATTTGTTAAGATTTTCGGTGGTATCTTACATTATTAGAATGATTACGAATCAGCGTAGTTTTTATACCTGTTTACTCGTTTTTTTTAAGTAATAATACGTAAGGTTTGTTTTTCGATACTAGGTATCCCAGTGATTCTGTTTTACTATGAATGGGAAAAACAAATTTATGCTTTATGCTTTTTGTGATTGCTAAGACAGTTGATAAAAAAAACGGGCAAATAAGTTTAAAAACTTCGCTAAAAAACTTCGTTTAAAAATTCTAATTATGTAAGATACGGTACGGATAACTGATAAGGTTTTTATGTAAGTACAGGTACATAAAAACCTTTTATGAAACATTGTCTAAGATGGCGAAAACCGCATCAAAGTCCGGTGCGTGGTTTAGGAGGAGGTAGCGGATATACAGACAGACAGATGCGGAAAGCACTATCTAAAATTAAAAAGAAGATAAAGAAATATCACGAGACAATGTTACACAAATTGACCTAGTCCAAACTAAGACCAATTAACACCTTAGTATTGGTAGAACCTCACGCAGGCTCCGTCGGGATCGATACCACCATCTTATCCTTGAATCTATCGCCAAGCAGCAGTGTTCGCATTGTTGTGTTCCGTTGTGGGTATATAACAACCGGTGAAATTACTAGCATATAGCTTGTGTCAATTGAAATTGCCAAAGATGTAAGCAAATTAGTACTTAACATAATGTGCATAATGTATTCCTGTCTAATTTGTTTTTACTTTTTATTTTTATTATGTACTTATGGTAAATAAATCTATCTTTATCTTTTATCTTTTTACTGTTTGACACATAAACTCAAATATTCATCAAGCGCCTTTTCATTTAAAATATCGTATATTTAATATTTATTTAATCTTAAACTTAGTGTGAGAGTAAAGATCAAGTGTATATCATTGCTAAGACCTCACTTGATCTTTAAAAGAATGTGACTATCGAGGATTTATGTTAAATCGGTTCGTTTGGTTGTGTTGACATCTTTGCCAATTTCAATTGGTACAGACTATAGAGATGCATTCCATCTTAGTTCTCACGGTTGGCAACGCATTTGCAATCTTGTGATTGTAGTCATGACTCATGAGTTTTTAAATGTGTGTGCGTCTCAGGTCCCGCTTACAACCAGCCCCCTATTTCACCATCTTGACAATGCCAGGTGACAGGTTACATTTCAGTGTACATTGCAAAGTCATCACTGCGTTTCATATAAACTGCGCCATGTACACTGAACTGTCACCTGTCACCTGTCATTGTCAGGATGGTGAAAGAGGGGTTAGGTGGCCTGTTTGCTCGTTGGCATTCTCCGTTATCGGTCGATCGATACTACAAATCTTTTTTTTTTACGGTTGAATATAAAACCATCGTTAATTCTGTCTATAAAAGACAAATACAAATAATAGCTTCTACATTGGACATCATTTTTCATTATTTTCTGCGGAAATGATAAATACAGAAAAGTTTTTAACTCAACAATACAGTTCCTTGAAGGAAATCGCATATACATAAAACCCTTAACTACAAAGGTATCAGGCGCCGCTTCTCGCTTCCGGTCAGAACCAAGATGGCGGTGGTGACAATTTCCGGAAAATGGCCGCCGTTATTAACACGCCTCGAGCTTAAAGCTGTACTTCTTGAAAGCGGAGCTTTTTAATATATCGCCGAGTTATCCGTCGGGCGGTCCGTAAACTTCTTATACAATACAAGTTCAATTCTATACAAGATAATAGCTCTTTTTCAAATACCATCGAAGGGACCGTAATAAACGTAGTCTACATTATTAGAGATGCAGAAGGCAAACGCGCACACACCAATTGCAATCTTACTATGATCATTTCAAGACTGCAAATGCGTTGCCAACCCTGGGGACTTACCGCCGTACTCAGAGACATTTCAGAGATAATTTTACCTAACTCGGTCTTTTTTAGGGTTCCGAAGTCAAACTAGGAACCCTTACAGTTCTGCCATTCCATCCGTCCGTCTGTCCGCAGTTAAACTCAAAGACTCTTGTTACTACCACAAAGCTGTTTTTTGTTTTTAACCGACTTCAAAAAAAGGAGGAGGTACTCAATTCGTCTGTTTTTTTTTTTATGTTTGTTACCTCATAAATTTCGACTGGGTGAACCGATTTTGATGATTCTTTTTTTATTTGAAAGCTGGTGCATTCCAATTGGTCCCATTTTTATTAAAATGAAGATCTGATGATGGAATCCATAAGGAATCGACGGAACTCTTCAAAATTTATAGGCACACCTATAGCGATTTTTGTATTTTTCATTGTAACTCATGTATTTGCTCTTGGAAAGCACTACTTGGTGAAGTGGAACTGATGATGAAGACCACAGATGGCCACCGGAACTCGTTAACAGTATATATTTCAAGGGTGGCGACAAGATATTTTTCAAACTTATGTATAGTTCACGAAATATGATTTGGCCTTCTATTATCTACTTTGCGATCTTTTTTTCTGCGTTAACACTTACTGGATTATGTGACTCAAGTATCAAAACCTTTCAACCCACTGTGCTGTTTGACGAACGAGAGCAAGTTTACGATGTCCTTTTGTTTGATATTAACAAAAAGATCTTAGTGAAGATTACAGACGGCCGATTCATATTTCCAAAATAGACACTAATGGCCTGTTGTTTGATCGGTAGTTAAACTAACTAATGGTCAAAAAACGTTACTAATGGTTAAAGTCTCAAGGAAATGTATCAAATTTTCCATTCCTTTTTCGAATTTTAACAGTTAGTTAGTTTAACTACTGATCAAACAACAGGGCCTAAGGAACGACTCTATAACTGACTCTGAATGCGGCCTCTAGAACGCCTCTATGCTAGTCATTTCACCGGTATCACTTTGTCGCTTTAACGTCATGTTTGAGCTGCCACACGAATTTTTCAAGACGTTGAAGCGATAAGGTACTTGCCGTGTATGAGTTATTTATGATGATGAACGTAGTGGTCGAAGTCGCGGGTGAAATCAATTTTATTACGGTTAGAATAATTATGATTAGGTAGGTTATTTATTAAACGTGAAGATTACACAAAAGGAATAGACCTTATGATGCACAAGGCTAACCTTTGAGTAAAACTAAGAGAGAGGACTAGAAGCAACACAAAGTTTAGTACTTAATAACGAAACAATGCAATACCCATGTCATTGATAAATGTCTTGCATGACATGCATTAAGTTCACTGCAGCTAACGAACCGGAAAATGGATCTGGTGCAGATTTAAGACTTGAATTATTTATTGAAGCTGCCATTATAATCAATTTATGGTTTCCACACAATTTGTTATCATACAGACATACACCCTATTTGAATTAGGTTGAAAAATATATTTAATGATTTATCAATTATCTTTAAATACATACTTAAATGAAGGTTTTTTAATTTTAAAACTATTTAAAGCAAAAAAAAGTGCTTAAAACTTCTAATGTGTAATTTTAGGTATTAAATTTAAAAAAATGTGTTATGTGTGTATTTTTTTAAATAAAAATGTAATAAGTTTTAAAAAACAATTGGTATTTTGTGTGAGAATAAACTTCCAGATAAACCAATTTAAGAGAGAGAAAAGGCGCAAATAAAAAATCAATCTCGTTCTAATGATAAATGGACTAACGAGCCTTAACTATGAATGACCGTTCATTACGTGCCTTCTTCTCCTGTCTATTGCACACATTAGAGCGATGCGAGAAATGGACGCCGCTGCATTACAATCAATTAGTAGCTTCTTATTTTATTGGTCTAAATTAATTTCCTATAAAAGTTAAAATACCCGTATTTCTAAAAATCTCTAAAGTATTATTAACGTTGCGTTTCATTATTTCTTTTGACTTTGTTCACTAGCTTTTACCCGAAAATCCTTCTACGTAGTAGTCGCTATTCTTTCCGGAGTTGCCCAATTTTCTAGAATAATCAGTACAGTCAAACTTCGACTTCTGCCTACGCCACTTGTGTGTAATTTAGGCCTAAGATGTGAAAAATGTCTACATTTGAAGAAATAGGTGTACAGACATTATTGTTTTCGACTGTACCCTCCGTCTCGACAAACTTACCCCTGTGCTTACAAAATTTCACGTCGATAACTTCAACCGTTTAACCACGAAGATACTACAAACAAACAAACACACCATCGCATTTATACTATGAATACGGAAGTTAAGAGATTGAAGTACTTTAAGCATTAATAAAAAAACTAACCTGACTCAACTACAAGTACAAAATACCAGCCAAGGAAGTGAATAACAACAAAAATATAATAAATGAAGGGAAACCGCGTCATTCCCGGATAACCGGGCGATGGGTTATAATTAATAACCGGTTATTAAGACGCATGAGGCGATCAATCTCGGCTATCGCTCAACCCTTCTCCCGCTGCGTCCCTTGGCGCCTTTTAATAGATTTATTTTGTTTTATTTACCTTTAATAGAGACATGACAATACAGTTAATTCGTTGGGAAATGTCTTAAGGACATTATAATATTAATAAACGCTGATGAGAATAGTTTGCAAGTAAATGTTATTATTATTAAACATGAGTCATCGATTTTAAGCTCTTTTCTATTTATACATAAATAAACATAAACTATTAATTATCAGACGTTTACACAAACACATTTTTTTCTGTTTTCCACCGATGTTTTTATCTCAACAAACATCACAAAGGAACAGAACCGGAAACATCCGGTATTAGGTTTCCCGGGTATCCATCACCGGACATTAGCATAGACGTTCGATTTCTCCGGATAACCGGGCGCGACCCGAGCGGACTAGTGATTTACGCTCGCACGTATTTCACTAAAACATTCTGTATTTTAAAAAGCTTTTAAATTTAGTGCGGTGTTCGGGATGGAAACGGAGTGATGTTTGTTGCGTAGCTCAGGTAAACAACAAGGAATGATAATAAGACTGTTCGAAGGATGTAATATCATAAAAAAATAAAGTACGGGCAATGAGACGAGATGAAGAATGTAAACAAACTAACCGTTACTGAGTTATATTGTGGTTATATCTGTCCTTATTTCTCGTACGCAATAATATCTTCAGTTGGTCGCGTGATTCGCGGTACAGGAAAGCTGTCAGTACAGAAGTTGTCAACATTAGGGCCGCCATTTTGTGTTCATTCCTGTTTGATTGCGTTCGAAGTGACATGATTTTTGAAAGTTTGTTTACATTCTTTATCTCGTCTCGTTGGCCTTACTTTAGTTCTCTTTATTTTATAAATTACTTCTGTTATAAATTAAGTCTTTATTTAATGTTAAGAATCGTTAAATTTACTGCGTGCCCTTTTTGTAAGTTTCTTAGCAGGACTAACAACATTGATATACCTAGGAATAAAGCTATACAAAGCAATATCAGCAGTTTGCACCCATTTTCATATCGGGATTGAAAACAAAAAGTGGTCAATGTTGCTGCCCCCGCAGATATAAAAACCGGCCAAGTGCGACTCGTACTCGAACACGAAGAGTTCCGTACAATATTATGATTGATCAAAAAAACGCTAACGTTTTTTGTATGGGGATCCCCTTTTATTTTTTATTATTTGTACTCATGTGTGTGGCCATAGTTATTATTTAAAAATTTCAAGTATCTTCTCATTATGGTGCAATAGAAACCACTATTGTTATGGTCGAGTAAAAACGACGAAAAAAATAACGTTGTTGTAAAAAAAAAAATGTTATGTTGGCATTAGAAACACACACTGTGAAAGTTTCAACTGGCTATATCTATTACAGTCACGAGATAAAGTCTGCTGACAGACAAACAGACGGACGATCAAAGTGGAGGCTTAGTAATAGGGTGTTTAAAAATTACATGATCCATAATAACTCATTATATGTATAAAACAAGAATAGAAAAAATGAAAAAAAAACCTAGAATTATGAGACATGCAATATTTGAGTTGTGTCGCGGTTATCCCTTAGGATGTTTTCTTTAATAAAAATATTTTAATACGGTTGAGAGATTAATCTTGTGCTTTGAGTTATTTACATTTTTTGTCGGAGTGCAGCTTCTATGAAATCTTGAGAAATGAGACATCGTACTTTAACAGAATTTATTTTATTCAAATTAACCGTTACTGTTATTATTTCAAAATCGACTCCTTTCTTTTATTTTAAAATTAAAAATGATATCTTTTAAGGATATAACAATAAATTAAATTAATTTTAAAAAAAAGCTATCTTTCGTCTCTTTTTACCCCGAGCATGAACTTTTTTTCTTCTATTCAGTAAGTAACGTAAACGTAATACGTTTATCGTCATGGAGAAAATAGGCATAGCGATTGGAGCAGCGCCCCAGTGCTAGTGTCCGTATTTAGTACCTACCTACTAATATTTCCTAGGACGAGCTTTGAAGTCGTAAAGCAGTATAGATACATGAAATAAAACATGGAAACGTGAGTTTATTTTAAGGGTTCGTGCTACAAATAGATTCCGAACCAACACGTTTTCTAACAGTAAAGGCTGGTAAAGGCAATTTAAAACGTGATTTTAGTGTCCTTTTTATAAATATATTACTACATAGCAATGATATAATATAAAAAGAGGTAGATATGTTACCTATACGGAATGCCGCGTGTAAAAATGGCCCTGCTGACGCACACATAATAAGTAAATATTGCAATTACACACTAATTCATAAATGACAAGTGATAGCAGGATGGTATGCTAAATTCCGGGAGCTAAACAGAGTCGTCTCTGTTTCGCTCCCGTGTATGTTGCTCTGCAGACTAGTTCACGGTTCCGTTGACGGCGCAAGACTAAGTAAAGGTGTATCAATTGATTCGGTTTTCGGTTACTATACTATATCATTGCTACATAGTATAAAACAAAGTCGCTTCCCGCTGTCTGTCTGTCCCTATGTATGCTTAGATCTTTAAAACTACGCCACGGATTTTGATGCGGTTTTTTTTAATAGATAGAGAAAGGTTATAATGTATAATAAGTTTTGTCTTATGTACGCGGGTATTACAGAAAACTGGCATAAACCGTAGCGAAGCGAGGGCAGGTCACTGGTTTTTAATAAATCCCAAATGCATAAGTTTTTTTTTACAGTAAACAAATGCTATTTTTAACCGACTTAAAAAAAGGAGGAGGTTCTCAATTTATCGGGATATTTTTTTTTTAAATATGTTCCTCGATTAGTCGAAGACCACTGGACCGAATTGAAAATTTTTTTCGTTGTTTGAATGGGTATACTTTCTAGTTGTTTGTCCATTGTCAACACGTCAGGATCTGATGATGGGATCTTGGAGAAATCAAGAGAACTCCTCAAATATTATAGGCACACCTATAGCGATTTTGGTATTTTTACTGTAACTCGTGCATTTGCTTTTGAGTACTATATGGTGAAGTGGAACTGATGATGAAGACCACAGATGGCTACTGGAACTCCTTAACGGTACCTATTTCAAGGGTGGCGATAAGATATTTCGATTAAGGTAGTAGAGCGACTACGAGTATGACGAAGCACATTTAGGTTTAAATATGACTATGACATTCCCGGGGCGTTTTCTGCGGCGAACTTGAAATGTTCTATAGTTTCTCATTAATATTTAGAAGTGGAGCTACGTAACAGCATAAATAGGATCACTAAAAAGTATAAAATAAAATAAATGTTTAAAAAAAAAAACCCGCCTTCAAAAATGCAAAAAATAACTTCTTTTAAAATGGTAGGTCAGTCCAACTGAAGTCGGCGTCCCACAATATTTTAAACCAAAAGCCGAATGCAGTTGGACTGACCTACCATTTTAAAAGAAGGTTTTTTTTGCATTTTTGAAGGCGGGTTTTTGTTTTATCATTTCCTTTTCCATATACCAATAAAAAGCAGAAACAGAAAAAAATAATTTTGAATGAAAAATGTTCCCACATAAAAACAATGTCACTGACACCCATCCCAAACAACCTGTATAAGTATTTTTCCAACACAAATATCCTTTTTAACCCCCTCTCGATCACCCCGGATAACCCGGCCGCGTGACGGATATCAGGTATGTCCCCGCCGGTTGATTTATCCCTTGTTTTCGGCCTAAACATATGGCTTGATTAAGCTTTTGACCGGGTTTGAACCGGGTGTTTTGGTGTCGAGGGTGCTTGACGTTTTATCAACGATTCCGGTTTAAATATTGTTTGCGATAGACAGGCCCACTCACAGATCAAATGTTTTTATGATTGAGGTAGTTTTTTTCGTCTTTCACGTGTATTATACTTGATTTTTCATTATTTTTCTATGTATAATGTAATATTTTGAAATAATACACAGCGTAAAGTATAGCGTAAGTTTCATAAAACAACTTCGATTGTTTTATTTATTGCCTTTGTGTACTTACTGAATTTTCTTTAACAGTAAAAAAAGGGAAGATTCAGCCAAGTTTATCTTTCTTTTTAAAATGAAGCCCCTTTTAGGTCAATAAGAGCTGCCATATTTGTGTATCTCATGAAGAAGTTAAGTAATTTTGGAGGTCTATAGATAGGGCAATCTTAAAATTGCAAATGCATCGCCAACACTCATGAAGTGATGACTCAGGTGGAATGCCTCAACGTTAGCAATATGATAGCTATAGTATAATACAATATTCTATATACCACAACATAGAGAGTTACAATTTGATACAAATAATAACAATTTTACGTAACATAAATGTATGGGATGTCAGTTGACCACGTGGTTTATCGCACGTGAACTTGTGCATTTTGAACATTTGTTTTTTAAACATTTTGAGTGAAAGAAAAGAAAAACGTTAGCAGCGTTTGCATCTTGACTAGAGCCTCGGGCGTTATTATTGCTTTATAGCGATTTCTTCTAGTCGATCTTGATAATAAAAGAAACGATTTAAAAAGATGGTAGGAACTATATACTTTGGTGCAAAGAGAATTCATACAATATTTTAGTGTATATCGTTACCTGCTCCGCTTTTCAAATTGTATCAATGTACAGTCACGAGATTAAATTTGGTACCCACCTTAGGTCCAAAGTCAATCTGACATTCAACAACAATAAGGTTTTTTTTTCCTTAATTAATGGCTTTCACTCCTTGTGTTTAACAAGGTGTATTTCGCCAGTATCGAGTTTTAGACAATCACCATGGACTTATTAGAGAAACAAGTCCATGGATATCACACGCGAGGACAATTGTTCGGTTATAGAGATTTACTCTGGTGGACTAAACAGAAGCACATGGGGTTGGCTCCACGCGCTTCTGTCAAGTCCAACAATAAGGTTGATTTTGCTATAAGTTACAAATGACTTGACATCTCTAATGACATTGACAACTTCAAGCATATTTTTCTTGAAATGGGTCCTAAATGAATACTCGCGACCGTACGAAAAATTCAGTAGTGCAGCGGGACTTCGTCGATTTAAAAGACTTCTTTATCCTATCCAATACTATTAATCGAGCAATACATTGTGATACAAAAATATAAAAAAACTACGAAAATAATGATAGCTTACTAGGGTTAACGTTTTTTTAATTTTATTTTTTTTGTATTTTTGTAATCATATTCTCGAAAAGCGCGATTTCGTTAAAAGTTGGAATATTAAAGTTCACGTGGGTAATAATCGATCTGTCAAATTTCAAGTTGTCATTTCCGGGAAAATTATTGATGGTACTTGTATTAAAAATAACAATTTTCAAAGAATAACCGTGATCTCAATCTCATAAAATATACAATTCCCAATAAATATAGCGTAACAGTTAATAACATACCGCGTTATCAGCTGTCGCGGCCACGAGCGCCCGCGGCCCCTTTGAGCCACGGCGAGTGATAATGGGACGAGTGTGTTTAGAAAGGAAATTTAAACAGGGGCCGTATTCTACTTGGCAAAACCGTATTGCTTTTGACATGTTATCGTATTGTTTTTAACTCATCCGCCTGACAAGTATATTTAATTAGAGCTATTAATACGTGTATAATTAATAATAGTAGGAAATACGAATAGGAGACGACCTTCACCTAGCTGTTTATTCGATAAAAAGTATTTTATATCAAATTGAATATGCTAAGTAATATATTTATAATAGGTTGACTAGAAAAATTAAGTCCAGTCCTTATATGATTTAAAAAAAAACCTGAAAATGAACTTTTTTTTTAAATTGCTATTTTTTGTTTAATAGACAAAATACTTTTTATCGAATAAATAGCTAGGTGAAGGTCGTCTCCTATTCGGATCTTAAATCATAACATGTTTAGAGCAATATGCTATACTGCCCTCTTACGGAAAAAAGGCACATCTACTATATGAATTGTATTGCACTTCCAACCTTATACCTTTGAGAGATTAATATTCTTTTATGAGTTAATTGTACTTGTGCTTTTTCTCCTTAGAAGAGCAGTATAGTAGAATTAGAGCTTTAGTTTTTTTAAATATGTTTTATTTTTCTAGGGAAAAATCTTTAAGTTTTTAGTTAACTAGAAGTTGAATACATACAGCTAATTAAACTATTAAGTTCATTGAATTTGACCAAAAATTGATAACCTTTGTGTTTTACAAATTAATTCACCTTTTCTCCCACGTGCTCGGAAATTTTAACCTTACTATTACTGTACTAAAAATAGCCCGCAAAGTTCTAAGTTCCAGGCCCAGGCAAAATAAGAAAAGTTATTATTTACCAACCGGAGCGGCCTCGAAATTTATGAAATTTCATTAAATACCGTGGTTTTACATTTAAAACCATATTTGAACTTGAATAACTAACTCTAAACAGCCAAACACTCGTACAATCAGAGTTCTTCCATGTTTATTTTACTTTTTAAAATGTCATTGACTAAATAGATTAACCTTTACTAACGGCGTTTACAGCGTATTTAAAAGTGTATCAAATAGTTTTCCCTAATCATATTGCGTTCATAAACAAAATAAACTGCCGAAACAAATTAGATACGTATTTAAACTCTAAATTATTCAAATTAAATTTATAACGTTTAAATATTTTATTTTATTTGATGGTAGGTAAATTGTACCTGTTTCAAATGTAAATGAAATGGTGATGGCGACTTTCTTTTTGTCAAGGAATTGACTGTGTTTAATATTATTGTACAATTGTGCTATATTTTCTCGCATTGTTAGAAAAAGTACTATACAAGCTTCGGCTGGGAAGGGCGGTTTCAGGAAGCGTATACTGAAATAGTAATCTCGTCTTGATTTTTAGGGTTCCGTACCCAAAAGGTGCCAACGGGACCCTATTACTAAGCCTCCGCTGTCCGTCCATCTGTCTGTCATCGGGCTGTATCTCTTAGGCCATAATAGGTAGATGGTTGAAATTAACACACGGTTTGCATTTCTATTGCCACTTTTGCAAAAAATAATAAAAAAGAAGGACCCTAATACAAGAACCATGTTAAATATTGTACGGTACAGTCAAGGACTTTAATTTTTATGCTACTATGGAACCCTGTCGCATACCGTTAATCATTCATTGAAGCGTAATTTCTGTCATGTGATTTGACACTGTCATTATGACAGGGTTCCATTGTGGCATAACTATTAAAGTCCTTGACTGTACGGAACCCTTCGTGTGCGAGCCCAACTCGAATCTAGCCGGTTGTTTTAATAAATAACCAGTGCTGCTGCACGGCGAAGCGCGTGCAATCAACGCTAATTAATTGTATTGACAGCGATGAGGACCAATTAACTTATTTACCTTGATTATACGAAGCGGGAAAAAACTACTTGCGACCCGCCCTCGCTTTGCTTCAGTTTATGTGAGTTTTCTGTAACACCCGAATATAAACCAGAATATATTTAACATAAAAATCTTTCGTGAAAAATAGTTAGATATTTTTTTGCGAAAGATTTTTATGTTTAATATATTAATGAAAAAATATTAATGGTGAAAACTGCGTCAATATCCTTTGTGTGGTTTAGGAGGAATAAGCGGACATACAGAACGACAAAACGCGGAGAGCGCCTTTGTATTATACTATGTAAAGAATATAAAGAAGATAAGTGACACGTGTTACGCAATAAAATTTCTAAATAATATTCTGCCGTACTAAGCTTAATGGCGATATCTCAGACAAATCAGCAGTAGAAATAGCAACCTAGTTACAAACCGGACAGAGTTGAATCCTCTTTGGCTATTGAATTTAGTTATTGCATTTTTGCTTAGGGGTCAGTATTGTACTCTTGACATTTTATGACTGTAGCATTTGAGTTATATTTATTTTGTTTTTTCACTGTTTTTATTTTGTTTCATTATTATTATTACTTTTGTACGCATTGACATTATTTAATTTTTACTTTTTTTATTTTTTACACTGACTATCTTATTGTTAATTCATTATAACCATGCGACATATAATAATGTAATTTCCAATATGAAATACTTCTAAATGACTACTACTACTAAAAACTTCTCAAAATGTTAACACGTTATGATAACATTAACACAGCATTTTAAAAATCTTATAAACAAAAAGTTCTTTGGTAACTCCAAGGAAGCACCAAGTAGTAGTAAGTAGTACTTAAATGATTATTGAATAATAAATTGGTAAACTCATGTTTGTTTGGCGCTTATCAATTTTGTTAAACCTTTTTAGGTATGTAAGCACCTAAGGTTAACTCCATACTGTGATTTCTGTTCACAATATTGTTACCTATACAGCACTAGTAATTATTTGCTTAGCTGCTCGATAGTTCTCTGTAACATACTCATACAATTGTATGATTAGGTGAAAACTTGTAAATGGCCTAGTTTATTATACACTGTAAAATTTATTTAGTGACAAGAAGGCTGTTAGTTTTCCGAATATAAATAAAATAAAATAAAATAAATAAAATAAAATGTTGGTTTTTATTATAAAGATTGAAGCACTATTAACGTATGTTTTTTATTTATTTTAAAGTTCAATTATAAAGTTTATTTTAGGAAAATCAAATCAGAATACTTCATAAATATTGTTCGCAACTCGTTCAATTAAGAACAACATCTGTTTTTTAATTCATGACTGAATAAATTTATGAAACGTCTATCAGGTAACTCAATATTTGAAAGAAATAACAACTCTCCAGACATTTAATAATTTGTTAAAACTAACAAACAACAACATTTTATCTCAGATCATCAATCAATTAGTTTAAACGCTACGTTTAAATTCTTAAAGCATAAAAACATCATGTAACTTAGAGTAATGAAAAGAAATATGCTCAACAGTATGTCGGGCTATGCCTGATGCAGGCTTCCGCATCCGTGGCTTTTCTCTATAGTTCTTTTTCTTAACTTTTTGCTGATAAATAACAAATTGGAAAATTACTACAAGTTCCAGACTTGAGACACAAATAATTATAATATTATTACGTTACCCGGTAGTTATAAGTACAGTCAACGAATTTGATTTCTAGCCCACTATGGACTATGCTGAATCGACGTTGACAACCAAAACATAAGAGACTTCCTATGATTTGGTTTACAACGTCACGTTGACAAGGTCCATAGGAGAGTTAATAAAAAGTTCTCATTCTGATTACTACCGAATAAATAAGTGTATCGTTATTTCAAATTTAATTTCAGCATAAGTGAATTTATTTTATTCTCTTTTTCAAATGTTGTTATATATCTTGCCCCACATGAACAAAGAAAGTAACTCTAGCTCTCCCGTCGTAAGTGAGCGTTGGTTGGCTAATGCCACGCGGCACGCACTTGATGCGTTCCACTGTTTACTTAGGAAATGCAAGCGCATTCGCCTTGCTTGGTTTAACCGTAGGTAGTCTACAAAATGGATGTATAGTAGTCTACACAGTACAGTAGAGTTCATAAATAATTATGTGTACAATTTAGTACCTTGTCACTTTAATCGCTGTGACAATTCATACAGGGTGCCTCCGACCATGGGGCTTTAAATGCAACGATCGATTCTACTCGCTAAACTGAACTACTTTTGTTCTGTAAGTTTTTAAAAATATGACCAATTTTTTTTTTTTATACAAGTTAATTGTAATTTTCAATGTACGCGATCCAAATCTGCATTTTCCTTTAGCCGTCGTACCAAGGAATTGTCGCCCCCGTACCATGAGATAGTGATTATTGGTCATGATTTAATACACTGATTTTACAATTAGACTTTAGCATCAATTAGTTATCTAAACTTAAGTTATTTCTTAATGAAACCCTGTCATAATGACAGCGTTAAGCCACATGAAAGAAATTACTTACTCCAAAATTAATGATTAACGTTATGCGACAGGGTTCCATAGTGGCTCAACAATTAGAGTCCTTGACTGTACCAATATCAGCTGTTGGTAGACTGTTAGAGTGTGATTCCTTTTAGAATCAACAAGGACAGTAGGTATGTATGTAAACTCTTTATTGCACATAAACAATTACAACGCATATTAGCTTCAATATAGATAATGTACATAGACAAACTTATCCCATATAGGATCTCTTCCAATTAACCTCAGAGTCGAATAAGTGAGGACAATGCAAGAGTATAGACTGATTTACAAAATAACAGATAATAACAAATAGTACATACATCCGAGAAACAGATTTGTATATTTCAAGAAATTGTTGTAGGATATACTCGTACATTGTAATATAAATATTATGAGTATCAGTATATTGTGATCCTTTGTCCGTTTTCATAGACTACATACCTACGTGATATTTTTTATGGAAATCTGTTAGGCTGTTGGTTGGTGAAATAAAACAAACAAATATAATTTAGCATTCATAACATTATTTATGACAAGGATTTACGCAATTTAATGAACCAGATTTACAGCATTAACAATCGTTATGATTAAAATGGCGTTGACCAATTGTCTTTACACAATGAAGTGTAATTATAAACTCACACACGCGCGCGTTACGACCAGTGGGGGGAGGGGGGAATAAGAAACGTATTGCCCCTCAAGTGGGGTAACTTTATACAGGCACCTAAATGCCAGGGCTGGGGCAAAACTTGATCTAGTATGGATGTTATGTTTTGGAAAAAGAGAGTATTTGGAATATTTTACCTGCATTGCGAAATAACGTCCACGGTAAGCGCTAGCTAAGAGTTATCTTTTTTACTTGGGTTACCGTGCTAACTACACAGCTAAAGTCCTATTAAAAATTGTGACATTTGCCGGATAATCACTTAAAATGCTGAGCATTTTCGAACTGGTTACAAATTTTCCAAAATATCAATTTTATATTTACTTCTAATGTAAAAAACTTTGAAATGATTCCTTACAACTTTGTCTAGAGTAATTTGTATTCATTATCTATTCAATGAGTTCAAAAATCGTTTTTTTTTAATTTCATCTGCAACTTCATACCAAGCAACAGTGTTTGCATTATTGCGTTTCGACTACGGGTAAAATGACTAGCATAGAAGCGTTAAATCTCAATCCACAGAGCTTCCAACCTTAGTCTTAAGATTGCATTTTGCATTGGCCTCAGAGCCCCCATCCAGTGGCCTGCACGCTCACCTGACTTCTCCATCCCAGTAAAAATGCACAATATAAGGCAACGCGGGCAGCGGCAGCCCTATTGTCTATCAAAGGCCCGGCTAAGTATATGAAATGAATTGTAAATGAAATCAGCGGCGAGTGCCGCTTTAACGCGGAGCCTTAACGCACGGGTTTATGTTACGGGGAATTTAAGTTGCACGATTTTTTTTTTCTTTTTAAGTAAAAAAAAATGTGTTGCAACTTCTGGGGCCTCTATTTGTTGTATTTAAGGTAATTGTTACCGTTTTTTGCTTTTATGACAGCCATTATTAATGTAACATTTAACTTTTTTGTTATCTTATGTTATTAAACAAGTAGGCATGAAATTAAACCTTACAATTATGACAAAAATGAGCATAGAATATGGTATCTTCAACCTTATTTCATACTCCTAATTTAAATAGTGAAATAAAAATCACTTAAATTATTAAAAGTACGATATTTCAAGTCATCTCGTTGCACAATTTTTACGGCGTCGACTGAAACTGCTACGTGTCGTAGCGGATGCTACACGTCGTAGCCCGTCTACGAACGTGTCTTTCTCGCGATATCTTGCGCTCAATCTCGTTTTAGAGTTTACGAATAAAATAAAATGTTTTACTAAGTATTTTAAAAATGAAAAGACATTTTTAAATCTCTCACCTTTATAATATATTTTTTTTATTTTTGTCACGTATTGTGTACTGTAAAATGCCTATAATAAATAAACCAGTGCCTCGTTTCATATTTTTTAATTTCAGCGCGTATTGTCAAAAATGCCTTAAATAAATATGCCTCGTTATAAAATTACAATAAATTACTTTAATACTATTGTTTTTTTTGTTCACAGGTAAAAATCACTAGCTGAAGTTGTGAAGACTAAAACCCTTGGTAAAGGTAAAATAATTTCATAAATGTTACTAAAGTGATAAAAAAAAAATACGCCTCGATTTGTTTTTGCTTACCTTGCCGCGAAGCAGTGGTGTTCACACCATTGTATTTGGACGTAAAGGATTATACAGCCAGAAAAATTACTAGTACTCCAATAAAAAAAGAAATTTTTCACCAAAATGAAGTGACCACTTTTAATAAAATAAAACTATAGCTCCGGAAGTGTTATTCGCTGTAATACCTTACTGCCCTATTTTAGGGAAAAAGAGAAAAACTATCCCTTCTTTTAACATTACAGTCACGTTTCAAAATCCGTTCACTTCTTACATTCTGACGCTACTGCATGATACTACCAAAAGAGACAGCTGATACGAATCTGTACTAGTGAGAAAGAGATGGTAAGACGGAACTCTGTTTCGGCTTGAAGCATTTCCGTAAAAGTACGGTCGACGTAAAAGGTTCCCGGTTTTATTTTTATTGTAATGTGTGGAGAATTATAGCGGATATCAAATGTTAAGGATTTGGTATGAATATTGCGGTGCTGAGAGAACTCCTTCAAAGTTTTTTATTGGAGGGTGACTGTAAAGTTACAAATTATACCACAAAATTATTAGTTGAAATTAAAATATTTCTCAAAATAAAATAACTTTGGAAGAACGGGCTGGTGAATTGAAATTTAAAATAAATTTAGTATTTAGCACATTTGGCATCACGACAAGCGCCATTTTCACTTTACATACATACATAATCTCACGCCTTCGTTCCCAGAGTGGGGTAGGCAGAGCTACAGAATTATAAACATTTCTAAAAAAAATGTTGATAATTCTATAACCACAATTTGCACAATCAGGCTAAGATGTTTACCAGCGTATTAGTGACAGGTTGCAAGCCCATCGCCTAACAGTACTACAAGCCTTTATTCCCTTAGTCGTCTCTTACGACATCCACGGGAAGACATGGAGTGGCGCTATTCTAACTCGGCAACCACACGAGGCAATTTTCACTTTATATTCAGATAATTTAATACTCTTAAAATAACACTTAATTAGATAACGAGATGAATTCAATCCAGGCTGGTAATAAATAATTGCTACATTCAGGGCTATCAGAAATGGTATTCAATTTAATAACTCGTTTGTAATTTTTTTAATGTCAAAACGAAGCACTCCGTCGGTTCGGATACAATTAAAAAAACTACCTATGATCGGTTTCAATTGAGCTGGCGAACATGTCAACAAACCGATTTACCATTATTAATCCATAATCATAGTTTTGTATTATCATGGTGTAGTTTTATTAATGTTTTATATACTTGTTTATCATCATTATTAAGTTTAAGATTGAATAACTATTAAATATAAGTTTTTTTTAGACAAAACACACTCGATGAAAATTCGAGGTTATGTGTCAAACGGTACTGACTTGTTTACATCTTTGGTAAATTCAACTGACACCGACTGTAGATATTTCTATGTCTTGGACAATGACAACTACCAAAAGGCGCAATAACAAAACTATGATGACGACGTCACAACATCAACACCCATAAATAAATAACCTTTATATTTCATACCTTTAAAAGTCATTGACAAACCAAGCTTTCACAGAGTCGATCATTTCCTGTTTTGAATCCACTTCCCTGTCTCAGGGAACTTCCAGCTACCGCCTTAAGAATTAATATCCACGTCGTGTCATAATTAAAACGGGCATCGAACCCGAGACGCGGCGGCATCCATCCTCTGCGCCACCAGAATATTACATAAGCACCATCTGCTTAAGTCAAAAGGCGTATCTGTTAATACTTGTATTGCATATGAGACATTATTCATAACTGCAAAGAGTTTAATTTCTTGTGAATATGGATTACACAAATAGCCTTTTAGATTAAGAGTCTATCTACTTTTATAAATTAAAAGAAGTACAAGCAAATTTATAAACGATGGATGTTAAACCTTATCAGATATTAATACGGTCGAATTTATTATGAATTTCTGTGATGGATGCGTCATTTTGATATAAGGGTTGGAATGTATGTGCTTAATGGAAAACATATGTATGAGGCTGTCGCTCAATCGTGCCTTATGTGTTTTATGTAAGTATGTTAAGATAGAGTTAGTAAAAAAATCCATTTCCAGTATCTAAGCGAGATGATGAAAGACAAGCAACCGTGGCGCTACTATCTACGTAAAAATGACAAATTTGTATAGAAAATTAGTTCAATTTAAAACCACAGTGTGTCTTTTTTTGTCGTCGTACTATACTTCTAACACCACAATATTTTTTCGGCTAACGTTTACATACATTTGCGTACATGTTCGTAATAACTATGTATTATTTATGGGTGTCCTTCGGAATCACTAACAACGTTTGTCTTAACACATCGTTTGTCCGAATTTTCATTTGCCCTAAACTGGTTTACACATGAGTCAGGCAACTTTTTAAGTTTTTCAATTATATCTGAGTTTCGGTTAGGTTAGGGATGTATTATAATAACACTAAAAAGCTTGAAATGGCTTTAGGATTAACGAAAATTCGGACAAAACGATGTATTAGGACAAATGATGATTAGGTATTCTATAGGGAACCATTATTTATACATAGTTATTATGACAATGTATGAAATTTCAATAAAAAAATCTCATTCCACAAGAAAACCCAGCTGTTGATCCAATTCATTTTATCTTATACGATACTCGTAACTCGTACGTACTCGTACCGCAACACGATCGAACAAGAGCTCTATTCTACTCGGTATAAAAATATTGCTATTGACATATTATCATATTGTTTTAACTCGGCCGTCATTATTGTCAAGGAAATAAGAGCTATCAAAACGTTGACGATACGATAACATATTAAAAGCATATGATGTGGCCCGAATAGAATAATAATTATATGAAAAATGAAAATATACAGGAATAATTCTAACTACCTACACAAAATATAAGTTTACGCTTGTTAATTACTATTTTCCCCGAATTATTTACATCAACACAATAACTTCAAAAATATTTTTACTAACTGTGTGGTTAAAAACCAATTCCTAATATAAACTTAAACACTCCTTAACTAAACTGTTATAAGATTCCCAAGGCGAAGGGTGACAATAATTTTGGAAAAAAAAACTTTTTTTTTTTATTACCTATCTAAGAATAAAGAACACAAACAGTCACTAACATAACGCTGAAAATTAAAAACTATACTGTGACACATTGACAGTGTTCAAACAAAAAACGAAAAGAAAACATAACAAAAAGGTATTTAATCAACCCCCTTAATAAATCTTTAGAAATATTTTCTACAACTAAAATTCTAATAAAATTAGGTATACAAATTAACAACTTGATTTCTGTGGTTTTTTCGAATTGCGGAAACTTTCAGCTAAAGTATCATGTATAATTTAATTGTAATTGCCAACGATTGCTGAGTAAGAATAATACGGTCTTTATAGCTTTTGATTTATTTTTACCTTATTATTATTATCTTAACGTTACATAAACTATCCGTCATCATCAACATGTCAACAGAAAGAAGTACTGCGTGTAGCCCTCCCCCACGTAACGCTTCAACTACAAATGGTGAGCCAGTGGTAGCCTTTTCCGCACTCGTCGGCCTCATCGGTCACATCCCAAGAGCAATGTGTAGCCCAGTAAAAATAAAAACAATCAGAACCCTGTCGTCGTGACACCGTCAAGTTATTTGAAGTAAATTACATTCAAATTATACATTTGTCTCTATGATAAAGTTCTATAAGTGGTTTGAAGTTGGTGACTGTACGTACAAGAATTACTTTACTAATTTAAAAATAATAAAAAATAAAAAATACCTATATTTTTTGCAATTAAATCAAAAAACTTTTTTACCTCTTTCATTAAAAATTATACACAAATTACATTCCAAGCCATACTAAAACCTATCCCTACTAATATTTAAACGCAAAAGTGTGTTTGTTTGTTTCCTCAGTCTTCAAGTTGCAACTCCTTAACTAATCGAAGAGAACTTTAGTTTTTAACCCGGAAATTGACACGGTACATTGTATCCCGGACATCAATCACTTTCCGAGGGAATAACGATAAAGTTTTCCGACATTCAATCACAAAGAAAAGCTTGGTTGAAAATTGTATAAGTCTTTTAGGGCCTGTTTCACAATCTACTAGTAAATTTATCTGTCATTTAAAGTTAGCTCTCTCCTTGTCTATTTTCAAGTGTAAGACAGAGAAAGGGCTAAATTTATCTGTCAAATATGCTTTACTTGTCGATTGTGAAACAGGCGGTTAAACTAATAACTTATATTTACCTTTATAAAGCATAAAGTGAACAGTAAAAACTCTTCTAAACTTGGTAATGAGCGTATTCCGCGAACGGCGTCAGATGCAAGGTATTATAGTAAATTACTTAACGCATCGACCTATAAAAGATTTAACACACGCACACACGCGCGCGGCCCCGCCCCCTGTCGGCGGCCTCTTTGTTCCTACACACACACACCCGCGCGTGTGTGCGTTAAGGGGGAGTGAAATATTTCCGCAATTTTTCTTACTTACATTTTATTGTCCTTTTGTAATGGCGATTGAATTCCTGATTTTGTACGGTTTATAGAAATTTAAAATTAAATATAGTTTTTTACGTTTAACGCTGTGGTATTTAAATGTTCATGCGTATTTTGTTTCGATGGCATTTTCAACATAGATTAAGAGACATTTTAAAAATGATTAATAAAGCGCTTTTTAAAGGAAAATAGCTGGAAATCGATTGGTTATGATTATGACTAGAATGAACTACTAAATATCCTTTGTATTGGCTCAGTACAGTCATCGTCATCTCATTAGTCATCACTTTTACATACTTATTTTTAATATCATGCTTTGTAAATTGCAAACAAAAAAACGCTATAGGATAAAAAACGATCATCAACATTTGAAGTCGACTAAACGATTTTTTTTTTCAAACAAAAAAATCTCACAGAACCCAAGACGAATCCAAAATTGAGTAAAATCGCGCAATTTCTCCCCAATAGCTATAATTACAGCGATCATTATTAAAAGCACAATTTGACGACTTTTCCATCGCCATTACCCACTGACAATACCATTCCGCGCCCTCTTAACTGTGCGAGTGTGTGTGTGTACTACGGGGGTGTGCGGGTGTGTGGGTGGGGGGAGCCCATAAATAGCCGCGCGGTTCTCTCCCCGCAGCATTTGCCGCTCGCAGCCGCCGCGGGAACACCTCGCCATGTCCTAGACTCTCTCCTTCTTGCTTAGCAACACATACGTATCATGTCACTATAGTAATTTTGGTGCTCAAAATAAAATATTTTTTATACGGGATTGTTATGGTTGATAGATTGTAGGGTTAGTTATATGAAAGTGTGATAGCCGCCAAGATGAATTTCATTGGTAAGTTCCATTTTGCTTTTTATTTCCCGCTTTTAAATTTTATTTTGCTTTGCCTGTTTTTGTAACTTTAGGCAATTTACATTTCCTTTAAAGCTTTATTTTATAACCACCGAGAAACGGCAGTAATAAAAACTTAAATAACTTGTCATAAAATTCAGGCGTAGCTGCCGCATTGGGCTCTACGCCGTAGCCGCTACAGCCTGCTACGACGCGTAGCCGAAATGAAATTAAGGCTTTGGCAAGTAACTAAGTTGATTGAATTGGTTTGAGTTACTCGGCCGAGCACTCGAGCACTCGAACGTTTGAATTGAAACTTGAGTTTCAAACTTAATATGAAAGTTAGCGATACTATGTTCTTAGGTTATAGCAACTATTCTGTTAGTTGTGGGCTCTTCTTTGACGCTACTGCAAACTAATCGGAATGAATTCGTTATTTCTTTTGAAAAATCAACGTGTGTAAAGAAACAAGGTTCAAAGTTTGGCTTTAACTTTTTCTTTTTGAAGTAGCTATCCTGAAGGCGATATATTAGTTAACTCTTAACTAAAATTCTTGTAACGAGTAGTTAAAAGGAACAAAGAAAGGTTTTTGTGTGTCTCATTATTACCTTTGTAGGGAATTTAAATATAGTTAACACTGTATACTACAATATTTATCTTAATAAGAAAATCGACTTTGACTTCCGTTATCGCTCTATCAACATTAAAAAAATTATCAAATCATTCAATTCGGAATATTTTTTCTTCAAACTATTCTTACGGCGGCTTGAATACTGCACCTATTCCCGCATCACTCGCATCGGTGCACAATTTCAACAAGATTAAAATATGCTCACAATGGTCTCAGAATTAAAAATAAACCAAACGCTAAATTTAATTTTATCGTAACGATTATGAATTAAAAAGTTATGACTTAAAAAAACAAATTCAATCTGTTCTGTAATCGAAAACAGAAACTAAAGTGCTTCGCACACTGCAAAAAGGATTTTTCAAGTTGAAACCTGATCCAAACACAAACTGAAGCGAAAAATAAAGCATCGTGGCTCTCGGGATAAACTTGGACCTCTATCTTCTAGTTATCCGAGCCGACACGCCATATTTTAACCATGATTTGGCCGCTTTTGACTAGCGTTAGAGCGGATTTTGTCAACGTTTTTGTTTCCCCCGGGAGCCCGGAGTATCCCAAAAAGGCTTCGCGGGTACCGGGCGATGTCAAGGCTGCTGGCGGCGCGCCAACTGGGTTGGACGCAGATATATATAGGCTCTATAGGACAAGCTATTTCGGAACCTGAATGTGGAAAGGTTAGGGGCTTCCAAGGGTTCTATTCTTGGTTTGTTTAAATATCAACATACGTTCATTGGTTTAGCTTTTAAAGGGCGAATAGAAATACTATTTTACAGTAAAAAAAGGTAACTTTTCTGAAAATCACAAGTTTTTCAGTTATGAAATATAAATTTTTTGAATTTAGAAATTATGCCCTTATTATAAATGAAAAGTTTAATTACTGGTGTTACCGATCGAACTATTTAATGTGGTATAAATACGTAAAAACTGAGTATTGAAAAAAGTACTTAATTAAATTAATCTGGATAGTAAATACCTTCAACCTAATTTCATCAGCAAAATTTCAACAGCAGGATTGCGTTGGCTTTCCTACCACCTTGTATACAAGTACTTCTCAAGTTTATGCAGTTTTTGTAAGCATGTTCATGAATAAAGGAGCGATATAAGTATCGTCTTGACTATAAATTTAAATATATTTGTAACACTATAATTTCACACGATATTACAACTATTCTGCCAAAAAAAGCGTAACATTATTTACCTCTTTACAAAGTAATACTATTTTTTGCACAAATAACGAAACTACACCCCTTACAAAATACTAACACAGCATTTGAGTTATCTCTAGTTTAACGTAATTAAACTGCAATGAAAACTAAATACCCAGCGCGAGTCCACACGAGCCAAACATAATTCTAAGCACGAATTCCCTGCGACAGAATGTACCGCACAATATTTCGACTCGCGCGCCGCCATAATCTAACGTCTGGCCCCGAGCCAAGCCCGGGATGTAAAAATTAAAGATTTAAAAAGATATGATTCGTTTGAAGTTCGAACGTCGTTAAGAACTTCTAGATTTCCTTTAAGTAAAGTTTTTATGCACGGTCATACGTTATTAACGGTTGGTTAACTTTTGCGGAGTTCGTTCGGAGCGGATTTTTTTGTGATACAGTAAAAGTAGTTGGATAAGATTTTGAACTGTAATATTTTTAGTAAAACTATATTATTAGAGGCATTATTAATTTATTTTACCAGCAGTATTATATATTCTTTGTCCGATAATTTTGACATGCTCATTGCGACGGTATTTCCGGACCGCTACGACTTGGGGACCTTCAAGAGATGAACATACCCTGTTCTCAAAGGTCGGCAGGCATCTTTGATTACCCTCCTGGTGTCTGGTTCTTCTGATGTTGCAGGTGTCCATGGGCGACGGTGACCACTTTACATCAGGTGCCCCGCGAACTCGTTTTGCTCCTCTAATATAAAAAATGCATTTTTAAGTATTTCCAGCGACATTCTCCTTATATTCCCAAGCCTAACGTTACCTTATAAACATTAAAAGCGGGTCTAGAAACAAAGCAATTTAACAAAAAAAAGGGTTCCTAGGAAATCGAAATTGTCATCCTCCACCGTCCACCTTGTTGGAGGTTTAGCCACGCTGCGTGTAGCTAAGGTTGCGGGATACTGATGGATGCAAGCGGCGCAGTCCACTCCTTACGGCAAATCTTGGGGGAGGTCCAGTGGACCTCTTTCAGCTGAAATTATGATAATGATTACATTTCACTAAAGTTCCTAACAACAGACTTCTGCGTTTCCTAACTAGTTATTTTCCAAATCACAGCTCGTATTTTCAATCAACTGAACAACGGTTTAAATTAATAGTACTTAAAGGGGCATTGCGCTTTACAAAAATGGGGGGGGGAATGTAATCAATCTTGTAAGGCTTTGCTAGACTCCTCCTGAAGTCGCTGAGTATATTAAATTTGTTTGAAGCCTACAAAGGTTGAATCAACATTTCAAATTGATGCCATTAATTTTCCTGATGCTTCGTTGTAGTAGATGTAGTTACGTCTCTCGTATGTATATTTTTCTATTAACCATAATCTTGTCGTTTGTTAAAAAACAACGATAGATGGCGTCAGCATACCCCCCGAGTATGAAAACCAAGCGATTACTAATTTCGTATTAAGTAGGGTCTTGGTGGCGTGATAATGCGCCTGCATCGGCCCGGAGAGCCAGAGGAGATGTAGGTTCGAATCCTGCCTAAGACTGACGATTTTTTTTCGCTTTAATATAGTTGATAAAAATATAACAATTACCAATTTTTTTCAACTCTGACGTTTATCTTCTACATTTCGCACCTTCAGAACAACAGTGACCTAATTCAAAATTTTAGTTTTCAAACTTTAAGTCATAAGTTTATTATTATAGAGACCTAACTCGAAATTTAAAATCTCTGAGTTAAGTCACTATTGTTCTAAAGGTGCGATTTTGTCGAAATTAAACGTATTAAAATCAACTAAGTACCACCAAAACTCTGAAAATAAAATGAACAGTACGAGCAAACGTAGAGCTCATGTTTGCTTGATGAAGGGCGGCGCAGGCCGACAACTCCGAGACTATCTTGAAATTATTACTAATACAGAACTTAAAACGCAGTCAATTTTTATTTCTTTTTAAAACCTACAAAGAAAAAACAACCTAAAAGTAAAAGCAAGACCAAAAAACTTTCCAATTCGTCTCTCAAGTTTCACGGAAAAAAGCCAAATACATCTTAGGCAACTTTTAACGACCGTTCCATCCCTGTCTTATAGCGTAGCGTGAGAACGGGACAGGAAGACACTCCACGCGAGAGCTGGTCAAACAGGACATCGGATTGCTTTTAGCGGCCGGCGGGAGGTGCGGATTATTAAGTTGTGTAAGTGTAGGGATGGGACATCGCCGCATTTCTCGGCCTTTGTTTTCGGTCTTTACTTTCGGCTTTTTTGACAAAAGCTAATTCCATTAAACGAGAGATAGAGGAAACCTTTTTCCTGTGGGTAAATATTGGCTTATTGTAAGGATGGATGGAACATGCAATAAAACTTACTAAAATGTTAGTATCAGTTCGGTAAAATAAATTATATAGTAATATAATTTATAGTTATTCCCGATAAGTAAAACTAAAATGTACTAATACTAGCTGCGAAATTTCCGTTTATAGAAAGCCATAAAATGTGTTAATCAACCATTTAATTATTCAGGTTTACGACGTTGCGTACTAAAGACCTACTAATCTCACACAGTAAAAGTAGCTTAAAAAAACTAGGTCACATTTTTACTTCTATGTTCCCCTACCGCCGTCCATCAAGTTGTATCTCAAAACTATTTATTACGAAGTGGCGCGACTCGCTCGCGCGGGCACACTAGCTGAGATCTATTGGCTACATGAATTGGTGCCGGTTTCATTTTGAGTTTAAATTGAAACTGGATACGTTAAAACGCGAGAGAAGAGAAATTATTTCCGTAATATTAATTTGTTTTGCCTTCCTTGTTAATACAACCTTAATATTAGTCCATAATGTTGACTTAAAGAAAGTATTTTTTGTTCATATCTTTGTTCAATCGGAGCACTCACTGTTTAAGGTGGTCATATTTATTTGACGTTTTGCATCTTACCTCCTCTCCCATTCTTTCTAAAGCTAAACTAGGACCAAACATAGCAATACAGCAAACAAACAAAATCATTACATTTTTGGGGAAAATTTCAATAGACCCAATAATATAGCCTCTAAAATCTAAACGTCATTTAAATTCCAAGTCAGAAAATTAAAAAAACGAAGCCGCGGTTTTATTTCCATCGGTAAAGTGGCAGAACCTTATCATTGTTGCCTTTTATAGATCAAAACCATCTAAACAGTGGACATCTTTTACGATAGCCATATAAGTTACTGTGGAAGCGATGTAGTTCTGAATTGACAGAGAACTTAAGTGCTAGGTGGATAGAGCTGGTTAGGTGCATGGATTTTTATGACGCTTTTCCGGTTTCGTTACAGATCTTGTGACCTAAAACAATGATACTCTTTAATAAATAACAACATTGTTCTAATATCTAAAAACAGATTAAATAAACATTTTATAAATGCGACATGCGCAAGACATGTCTATGTTAAAGTAAAATATGTCCTAAAGTCTGAACCAATTATCCATCGTTAAAATCCTTTTCTCAATACCAACAACATCATCAGCTCGCTTCAGTTTACCGTCGGATATTGCCATCCCCTCAGCTGTTCTCCTTCACTCACTGCGTATATCGCTACACCTAAACACAAGGCATCTTACACTTCGTCTACCGTTACGCAGTCTCTACTTCCCTTCTTCGGCTAAAATTTTTCGGCGATTCCCAAACTGCACAATTCTTGGCCTCTCGACCCATCCCTAGCGCTCTATGCGAGTTAAGCCGGACATTAGAGAGGTTATTTTTTGTGGACGTCGCTTTTTACTTAGAACTCTTCGCAGCACGTAGCGGAGATTTACTGCGGTGCTGTGTTACGGCGGAGCGGAGTGCTCATGGACTGGCTCGCGCTGAGACACTTGTGCTCGTGAGTGTATTAGATAAATACAGTTCATGCAAAGAGTTCTGTTTGAAAAATAAAAATGGTTTTATCAAAGGTTAATAATAATAATAATAATAATAATATCAGTGGACAATTTTACACCAAATTGACCTAGTCCCAAACTAAGCTCTAGGCTTGTACTATGGGTACTAGACAACGATATAAATACTTATATAGAGAAATATATACTTAAATACATAGAAATATCCATGAATCAGGAACAAATATTCGCGCTCATCACACAAATATCTGCCCTTACCGGGATTTGAACCCGGCACCGCTAGCTTCGTAGTAAGGGTCACTACCAACTAGGCCAGCGCGTTGTTACACTACCAGTTAGGTTGAGTCTTCATATTAACTAGGTATTTATGAACCTGCATCAGGAAAACCTGTTCTGTTTTAAAAAATAGAATTAGTGCTACTATTCTGCCGTCATAATTCAAAAGGACGCATCTCAGTTTCATAGGCTTTGAGAAACGGGCGATAAAAAACCTATCTAAAAATAACATGTGAAAAAGTGCACCAGCAAAAGAGCGTGTCTTCATGGCACTTACGTTTTTTTGTTAAGAAGCTCAGTTTATTTTTTATCACCCGTTTCTCAAACCCTATGAAACTGAGATGCGTCCTTTTGAATTAGGACGGCTGTATTGCTATTATCTAACATTGTTTTTTCTTTTATCTTTTATCTTTAAACGCGAAAGTTTGGGTGTTTGCCACTCAATCACCGCAGAACGGTTAAATTGATCTGGATGAAATAGATTATAGTCTGCAATAGCACGAAAGCTATATTTTATCCAGGAAAATTGGTCAGTTTAGCAAATAGCGATAAACGACTTCTACGTGGACGGAGTCACGCGCAAAAGCTAGTGACTAATAAAAAATCTACAATCTGCATTCCATCTCCAAATTATTAAAGAGTTCTGACTTACCGTAGATCCTCTGGCCAGATCTTGACGAAATTAAAATGGGACTACCCCTACTCATGAAAAAACTCTCATAAAAATGGGTTGACAATTGGCGGAGAACTCCAAGGTACAAAGATTTTTGAAGTCTGTTGTCTGAAAGCAGTATTGTTTAAAAAATTGTCAAAGACTTCATAATTATGGAAATCGATTTAAAGTTGCATATGCATTTATTTTTGAAGCTATATGGCAGCTTTTCGCCGCAACTCCATCTGCGCAAGAGTTGTGTATCACTGTTTTCTCCGTCCACGGGCGATAAACTAACTCCGTATCAAAATCTAACATCGATCGCTTGAAACGTTGAACGGTAAATATAAATACGAAACAAAAAAACACGCTTATAATAGTACATTACTGCAGAGGCCGTGAAGGAAGGGATTGCTGGACGAGTTTGGGGTAAAACGAGTCCTGCAATCTCTGTTCCGGCCGAGGATTGTTTATTGCTTTTCTCGAGCAATGTGTTGCAATATTAACATTAAAATAACTACCAAGTTATGCCATCTAAACATGCCATTTGAACAAGCTATTCGAGCACCATGTTTAACCACACATATAGTACCATAGATTTTGTTTTTATTTAATGTCGGAAGTGTGGTTACAGAGTCTAGTGTTGGTTGGCAGTATGTAATTTTTCCTTTGCCAGTTTAATGTTAGCAAGCAAATTTAAAAAGTTAGAGCAACGGAAAATAATGGGTTTTTAGGTTTTTAGGTTAGGGAGCCATAAACAAGAAACTTCATGTCTTCATTTCGTGATATTAACGCATACATTTCCGAGCATCTTTGAAAAAAATATTATACTTAAAATTTAATTGCATAAAAAAGTACCATAGTAATTCAAAAGCAAACCTTAAATACGAAAATTAACTTCCATAATTAACTTTTTTTCCTTCCAAATCAGCTAAATAACTTCTGCCCTCCCATGGAAAAAAGGCACATCTACTATATGAATTGTATTGCACTTCCAACCTTATTATAACCTTTGAGAGTTTAATATGCTTCACTGAATTAATTGCACTTGTGCCTTTTCTCCGTACGAGGGTAGTGTTACTAAACTACTGGCACTAAAACCCGTAATTCCGATGCATATCCAATTGAATTTAAAAGCGGCTGTAAACCGCAGCCCGCCGTAAACGCAGTAACTACCAATCTCATTCTTAATTGAGCTCGATTTTAACTGAAATAATAAACTGATTTAACTGCGTTAATTACTTAGTTCGGGTAGTTAACAATTAAGTGCAATTTAAGTCAATGTGAGGAAAACTACACGATGAGGGGTGTTTTTTTTCTATTATAAAAATCCCTAAAAAATGTTGATTTTTTTAATAAGGAACGTATTTTAACAAAAATTAATTAAATTTGTAATAATAAACAATTTGTAATTGGTTTACTACTTTTTACAACAGTATATTTTATGAAAAATTACTTTTTATCACGATGCGCAAAGCATTTTTCGAGATGTAATGAAGAAACTGCGTTTGAACTCGCTACAGAAATATATATTGCCTTTAAAAAAAGTTGAAAAATACATGACGCATAAGTCCAAATCTTCTATACAATATCCTTCGTTACTGATAAGGTCCAGAAATATAAGCAATATTTGAAACTTCACCTACACATGGGTGTATTCGACTGTATGAACTAGATCAAAAGGCATAAAAGAAAATACAATATCACAGGGTGCTCTAAAGTAATACCATTTGGCGTTATAAGGGGGCTTATCCTACCTTTCCGCGCATTGTCGTTGTGATGTCCATTTTATTAGCCGGGGAAAATTGGCAAAATCGGTTTGTACACTTTCGGATTTCTTTGAGGGAGGAATTAGTTTTTTTTTCGGTAAAAGTCGGCCTGAGTAAAAGTAGTAATAGAAGACGTTCTTATTCGTTTAAGATCTTTTTCCGCGTTAAAGAAAATTGGTATTTTTCACTACCCCGGAAAAAAAGATAGCGAAAAAAAGAAGTATAGGTATACTGCTCATGTTAGGCTGTCAAACGATTTTCTCATAATTTTCGTTATCAAGTTAGTAGTTTTACTGCTTTAGCTAATAATAATAAAAAAAATGCCTAATTTCTCAAGCACTGTCTAATTTACCGAGATAAAAAGTACTTTTTGACTGTCTCCGAGCTAAAAACAATATCTGTTTCACATTATAAATCGATCAGTTCAGGCGATGAACTGTTAAAACGGAAAAATAAACAACGTACTTTCACATTTCTAATACAGGGCGACTGCGGGGTAGTGTAGCAATCGATTTCTTACTCGTCTGATCGGTTGATTTTCAAATAGTTTTTAACATGAGAATGTTAGGTGACCATAACGTAAGTATTAACAGTCACCCTGTATAAGCACAGGTAATACTCGTATGCAGCTTTAACTTTCGATAGAATTCGCTTCTATCAATTTAAAGCGAAAGTTAAATCGAAAGCCTGAGCTGATATGATTAGCCTGAGTCTAAATCACTGCATTGTTTATCGACGAGCCAGGTCGCGCGCTATGGGCTGGACTCGCTCGACCCGGCCTTTATTTGTGCGATCGATGCGACGCGGGTCGACTTGTCGCTCTTACGAAGTTTAAAATTGCATATTATTAAAACAACGGATAATTTATTACTTCCTTGATTTAGGAAAGGGGCGTATATAAGGTTAAATACTGTTTGTGTGTGTCCGTCGGTTGTCAACGCAAGTGGACCGATTTTAATGCACTTTATTTAAATGCTTTATTTGAATTGTTTTACAGTTCTGACTAATTAATAGTGGTTTTTATATGTTAGATTTGTTTATTGAATCTTTATATGTTGACAGAATAACTTTGTCCCTACAAATTAACAAAGAACGAGGGTATATACGGTGAAGGTAAATAAAAGAGCTACATAAACGTCGCTCTACACTAGAAATCCAATACTTACTCGAAAGTTCATAAATAAAAAACTTAACAGGTGGAAAATCATACTTATATTACTATACATTGATATATTGATCAACTAATCATCCTGTATATTGAATGTGACACATTCCCTTAGTTCAATCCTGAACATTTTCCAAATGAATATTATAAACGAAGCATGTTGCTGATGATTACTTTGTGTGTATCTTTTTATTTTATTTTTTGTTTATTAAATTATCTTTGGGACTTCATTCATGTCAAAACAAAACAAAATATAAAGTACTCTACGTCAATCGGGCCATGAAAACTATCTGTACTAAATTCATGGAACAAACAAAAAAAAATACTTTCTGCTATCAACACGAGCAAATATAACAGGTCCATGTCCATGATAGGTAGCGAAATATAAAAATTGCCTTCAACCACCATGACTTGTACCTAAATATTTCGCGACCCTTCCTTCGACCATAAAATAAATACTAAAGTCAATTTCCTTTGTTACAACCATTCCCAATAGTAACTACATCGGGTCACGTCATTTAGTATCGAAACCAACCAACATAGCACAGTTCGGTTACAACTTCGATGTTATACTATGTACAATATTCTACAATCAAATTGCCACCCTATTTCATACCATTAAGACTCCATTCTGTAATATCACATGTATGGAGTTATCAGAAACTTATATCCAGGCGGTCGTAGATACTCAAAATCGATTTGTAGTATCAACGATTTTTTACTCTAAACTATGCACCCTTTTTCTCATTACGTAAGCTTGATTTTCCAACATTACAATGTAGGAAGTTATGTAACACGTACGTTGGCATACCGATTAAAACTCATTGCATATTCGCGGAGCTTAAAAAGGCATTTTAATTTAAATTACTTGAATTAATTAACGTAGGCGCGTTTTTTGCATGCCTTACTTTATTTTACAACATGCTTTTTCCCGCGACTACACCCGGTTTAATTAGATTTTTTTACGTAAATTAGCGATATAGCTTTACATTTGCTACCGTGTGTATATTATCTACGAAACTAAACTATGTATTTAATTAAATTTTGGGGGTTGATTTCGACCTACTTCTTGTAGTCAGATTGACTTGAATTTTCATATCTACTTGTGTCATTCCGATGTGAAGACTATAGTAATGGTACGTACTTTTAAGCTGGTTGGATTATGGCGGAAGTGGGCCGAAGTTATTCATGTATTTTATTTAACCCCATCGTATATAACCTCGTTCGTTGTTAAGTTTGTCTTGAATGTCTAGATCTATTTTTGTACCTATGAAATAAAATAAAATATAAACACATTACCCTCCTCCTTCGGCATTCGGGTAAAAATAAAATAGGAACTCCTCAATGGCTCATAGTACTCAAGTTTCAAAAAGTTTGTGGTGTTTTATAGTAATATTTTTATCACTTTTTTTAATGAGAAAGTTTGGATGGATGGATTTTTGTTACTCAAACACGCCAGAACGGCTGAACGGATCTGGGTAAAATTTGGCACACAGATAGATTATTGTTTGAAATAGCACATAAGCTACTTTTTATCCCGGAAAAACTTACGGTTCCCGAGGGAAAAGTGATAAACGACTTTAACGCGGACATACTAGTTTCTGCCCGCGACTTCTTCTGCATGGACGGCATGGTTATGAATAACTAGAATCGTGTTTCTTTAGTAACTTTTGAATACGTACACATCAATACATAAAAACTTAAAGGATTACAGGATGATAACACTTAGTACCAATTTCACCATACGATGTTAAATTTAATCAATGTTAATCGACTGTTAGTTCATACATTTTGACAGCTGTTAACGCTGCTCTAAACGTCTGTTAAGTGGGTAACATGGTATGGTGAAATTGGTACTAATGGTTAGATCAGATTTCACGTTTTTGTTACTCGTCCATACAAATTGGCACTGCCTTGTGAGCGAATTCACATCTTTTAACGATTAAATTGATTTTCCGTAGGAACAAGATGTTTTTTCGGGATAAAGACTATCCTATGAGCTTTTCCAGGATCTAATCTATAAGTGTGCCAAGTTTCATCCCGATCCGTTCAGTGGTTGAAACGTGATTGATTAAGAAACATCCAAACTGTCTCATACATACATACATACATTAAATCACTTTTTCCCAGAGGGGTAGGCAGAGACCATTTCTTTCCACCTGCTAAGATCCTGACAAATCTCTTTCGCTTCTTCCGCATTCATACATCGAGTCATGCACGCTCGTCGGTTTCGGGTACCTACTTAACTTTCTCATTTATATTAGTAAGATTGTTAATTAAACAGCAATAGCAGGGTTCGTTCTCCCGGGCCGTTGATAACGAAGCCGAGCTAAACCATTAGTCACGCTGAAGCTTTAAGTATTTGACATTTCGGCCATTTGTCTTTGGGGTCTCCTTAGGGACGTATTTGCAGTTTATCCTCGGTCCGGTTCATCGCGGTTTGAAACACTCTTTTACATTGTATTAACCCATTTGCTTTGATATCGTAATGATATTGTTGACGATATGACAGCTCTTGTTCAATTAGCAGTAGGAGCTGCCTGTGATGTCTCTAAGATTACGATATAGAAGGGAGTTTGGCAAAACAAAGTAGAAATAAGGGCCTGCTCACCCCAATCGGCCTGGCTTCTTATACTTTTGATATAGCAACAATTATAACGATAAGGTTCAAATCAAAGTGGTACTTTTGAACCCATAGGCATTTTCTCTTGGAATATCTTGCTATGGCCTTTTGGATAATTTTTAAACGATGTTTTTTAAAATAATGGTAAGATCGTCGTTGGATGGCTGGTTGGACATTTTTTTTATTACAATATATCAAGATCGATTGCAGACTCTAATAATTTGATCACCATAAACCTATAGTTAACAAAACAACTATCGCTGTTGTAAAATTGTCGTGAGATTATTAGCTATATCCGTATACCTATGTACGGTCACGAGCGTTAATTTGGGACCCATTTCAAGAAAAATATGCTTGAAGTCGTCAGTGTCATTAGAGACGTCAAGTCATTTGTAACTTTTAGGAAACTCAACCTTATTGTTGTAGAATGTCAGATTGACTTTGGACCTAAGGTGGGTACCTAATTTAATCTCGTGACTGTACTATAAGCCCAATGAACCCTGACCCACCATAGGACTGTGTCACAGTGACGTTATGATTCAAGCTGTAAGAAGTAAGGTCCGACCGAGATCTTGGTCTCGGCAAATCTCGGCCAAAAATCGTGCCGTGATCTCGGTCTCGGCCTCGGCTCAAAACGGCCGAGACACCGCAGCAATCGTTTTTTTTTTTGACATGTTACATTGACGAAAAATTGCTTTGTTTTGTCATACAATAAGTATAGTTCTTTTCAATGTTGAGTATTAAGTTTTCTAAAACCATAATAGAACCTTTTTTTCATTATCAACTGGGTTTTTTTTATAGTTAAATAAACGCAAATATAGAAAAAAAAAACCTTTTTCCGTGTCGCGGTCTCGGTCGGACCTTAATAAGAAGTGTCAAGGAAATGTTTTATATTGTCACTGTGACAATGTTCTATGGTGGGTCAGGCTTCTATTGGGCTGGTAGTACGTCCAACATGTTCCGCGAACAAACTTCGAGCTCACCACAAAATCCTCGGGCACTGAATAATAAAACTGTTAAATAGCGTCCGCAGAAGCGATTCGGCGATGAGCCTGCAAGAGACCGCAGCTGCGCGCTCCAACTTTAATTAACTAAAAAGCGTCGTGGATTTATATTGCTGGATATGTCTTGGGGTATTATAAACTTGTTTTTTTTTGACAACGCATTTAACCTAGTTGGTAGTGACCCTGCCTACGATACTAGCGATTCCTGGTTCGATTTCCGATATGGGAAAATAAATTATTTGGGTGATAAGCATGAGTATATGTTTCCTATGTAAAGTCGAAGTCATAAATATATACACTTTTCCAAGACGCCAAAAATATCAACGCGCCCTTATGCCACTTACAATAAGGTCTATGTATACATAGTATAATTGACGCGATGGCTGTGTATTATTAAGGCTTTCGAACGTACACTCATCAGAAATGTGCAAAGATCAAAAACATCTCTACATTATTTTTAATTTCTGGACATTTTAAAAGTGTATTTTAGTCTATATTTCTGTACATAAGTATTTATATCGTTATCTAGTACCCATAATACAGGCCTAGAGCTACTATGCTAGTTCAATTAGTGTAAGGTGGCCCTCTGATATTTATTTATTAATTCATAGTACGAGGGTTAAAGTTACGTAAAACTTGTTGACAGATCAACATGAGCATTTGTAATCTCATGATTACAAGACAGCCTTAACTGTCGTGTTAATAAGAGCCACAATATTGTTAACAGTATGATAGCAATATAGTTCATGACAAAGTGGATACGGGGCCCAGGAGCTATGCACTTTGCGTGTGATAAAGTAAGCATGACTTAAGTAACAAAATCCATGGCAATATTTCAGAGATATCAATTATAAAGTTATCCAATTAAACCGTTAATAAAGAATAGTAGTAACAGTAGTATGTTTAGGTGACAACTTATAAATGGCCTAGGTTTCTATACATTGTAAAATTTCTTAAGTGACAAGAAGGCTGTTAGTTTTCCGAATATAAATAATATAATAAAGTTTCCGTGACTGGCAGTCAACGCATAACCTAAACCGCTGGACCTAAGCATTTTTAGGTTGAAGATAATATCTATTGCAAGCATTTCTAGGGGTGCACTAAGATAGGATTGTTCGGAAATCGACCCCCAACAAAAAGAAATAGGGGGAGTAGCTGGAAACTAATTCTCGCGTACGAAGTCGCGGGCGTCCAGTGATATACAGGGTGCCTCTGACCTTGGGGCTTTATATGCATGGATCGTTTCTACTCCTAAAACTAAACTTCTTTTTTTCTGTAAGTTGTTAAAAATATGTCCAACTTATTTTTTTTTTCATACAAGTTAAATGTAATTTTTAATGAACGCAATCCAATTCTCCATTTTCCTTTAGCCCTCGTACCAAGGAAATGTCGCCCCCGTACCATGAGATAGTGATTATATGGCCATATTTTAATACACCGATTTTACAATTAGATTTTAACATTTATTTATTATTATTACAAATATGTTTATACGGCATTACAGTGGATACTAGCGCACCGAATAAATTAACAAACTACAACAATCATCAACAACAATAACAACAATAACAATACAATACGATCAAAAAAGTATTAAACATTAGGTACTAATACTGGATGGCCTCACATCCATCGCCTCGCAAAATCGCAAACATTCGCTACGCACAATGGTCCAAGTAGACGCGAACAGGTCGCACTCCGGTGCTGATGCCAGCAGCGCGTTGAGCAGCGCGAGTGCGCGCGGCAGCGGGGAATGTCTGCGCGCCTGCGTGCACAAACATCAATCAGTTATCTAAACTTAAGTTATTTTTTAATGTTGCAGAACAAAAGTAGTTCAGTTTAGCGAGTAGAATCTATAGTTGCATTTAAAGCCCCAAGGTCAGAGACACCCTGTATAAAACTGCAAAAACCTAAAAGTTATTGTTGCCATGAAAAAACGTCACCCTATTCACAAAATTGGTTGCAGAAAATTAAAAATGCAGTCGCACAGGCCCTGAGGTAGATTAGGTCCTGAGCAGACTGCATGAAAATGCATTCGTTAAAAATCAAAGGCGCTAGTTGCGACGGAATATACTCGGTTTTAAACTTTGGTAACCTCATGGTAGGGTTGATATTTGAATGTGTGTTTTTTGTTTAATTTGTTTTCACTTTAGGCTATTTTATTTTTAAAATGTTTTCTTTGTCACGGTACCATTATAATTACAATGCATTATGTTTTGTAATTAAATACGCTCTGTAAGAATTATTCATACGTATATTTTAAATTTTTATGATAACTTTTTTTTATGGCAAGGAGACGGCACGCGAGCACTCAGGCCACCTCAAAACTGCAATCCTAAGACTTCAAATGGATGGAATGCCTCTATGCTAGTAATTTCACCGGTTGTCTTATCCCCACACTGGAACACAACACAATGCAAACACTACTGCTTGACGGTGGGTTAATGGATAAGATGGTGGTAGCGATAATGGATTCGATTCGGACGCACCCTGCACAAGGTCCTACCGCCACTAAAAATAATAATAATTGGATAATAATGATAATTGGATTGTGGAAGTGCTGTTTCGTTTCTCTAAATGAGTTTAGAAAGTCGTATTTTTTACAAATACTTACTTCTATTATTTTTCTACAAACATAGTAATGAGTTTTAGTTCACATTAAAATTAAATAACCAAAAAAGTAGCGGTAACGAGAAACTCACTGAAAGAAATCAATTTAAAGATTTCACATTTTTAATTTGTTACAGGGTTTCCTCCATCTATTATGTCGCCGTAAATTTTAATACATCGACGATAAAATATAGTAACAGATTTTTGTAGAAGCCTTTATTTTATTAAAAACCAATTGGAAACTTGAATTAGTTTTTTCCTTGAGAAATTCCCAGACGACGATTAAAAAGAACTTCAAACTAATAGAAAAGTGGTTCGTCCCTCTTAACAGAAAATTTAAACCAATATTTTTATTGAGCTGTGTGGTTGCCGGCTTAGAATAGTACCACTCCATGCCTTCCCGTGGATGTCGTAAGAGTCGACTAAGGGAATAAAGGCGTGTAGTACTGTTAGGCGATGGGCTTGCAACCTGTCACTAATACACTGGTAAACATCTTAGCCTGATTATGCAAAATGTGGTTACAGAATTATCAACAAGCTTTTAGAGTTGTTGGCAATTCTGTAGCTCTGCCTACCCCAAACTGGGAATAAAGGCGTGAGTTTATGTATGTATGTATGTATTTTTAATTAATTCAAGTCTTGCAAAATTAGCGTTATTTAAAAATTATAAGGCGGCGTCCTAGGTGAGCCAATTCCACGCAAATGCGATGCGGAGCGACGCAGCGCGAAAGAAACAAACAGTCGACAGCTATTGAAGTGGCCTACGTGACTAATACAGGCGCGGGGTGCCGACGGCGCGACGCGAAACGAAGTGAACGCGATCAGTTTGTTTGATATTTTTCGCGCGAAGCGACGCGGCGTCGGTTGTCAGAGTGTGAGGTAAGCCTGCGGCGGAGCGATTCGCGCGCACGTAGGAAATGGCCGCCGCGTTGCACCGCTTCGCATTGAAATCGCGTGTCACCGCATCGGATCGCTTCGCAATTCTGTTCATTTTGAATCGCCCACGCAGGACGCAGCCTAAGATATTGAATTCCGCTAGATTATAATACAACACTAGCTTCTGCCCTCCACTTCGTCCGCGTAGATTTCGATTATCAATATTCCCTCGTGAACTTTTAAATTTACCAGGATAAAAACTATCCTATGTCCTATTCCAGGACCTAACCTATATTTGTGACTAGTTTTATCCCGATCCGTTTAGGAGTTGAAGCGTGATTGAGTAACAAACATTCGAACATCCTAACATCCAAAAGTTTCTCATTAATAAGTAATATAACACTCACAATATATAATATAACACTCACAATATATACACTCACTTTGTTTAAACATGTTTAGTATAATATCTATTTCCATAAAGTATTACGTTATTAATATATAATAACAATTACTATAACTATTAAAACGTATAACGTTCATGGCATCTAAGATTTAAAACATATATAAATCAATGAATCTAACATCAAAAAACATAATGCACGTATAATATAAACTTACTGGCAGCAGTATTCTGGATTTTCTGGACAGAAAAAAAAATAACCTCGAAAAGAACCTTCTAACCTAACCTAACCGATTCGTCTTGCTCGTGGCATTTTCTGGGTAGTTAAAACAAATTACAAGCGAGACCTTTCTGGTACGGTCGAGTTCATAGATATGTGTACACTTTATTACCTTGTCTATTTATTTAATGTCATGTTTAAACTGCCATAAGTATATGAATTGTCACAGCGATTAAAGTGACAAGGTACTAAAGTTTACACATATTTATGAACTCGACTGTACCCGCTCCTTTCAGTACCTACCTGTTGAGTATAGCATACGATATTAGATCTTATAATCCTTATACTAAAAGATAATATATATTATGATCGCTATATATGTCATGTATGTTATACGAACTGAAATAAGATACGTGAGTGTTATAGAAAAAACATCATATAAAATGAATAATATGTTAATTGACCGTTATTCCTTATAAAAATATTGATTTTGTTATTATAGCTAACGTTTATTATATATTTTAAACGTTATTTAACATGAAATGATAGAGTTTGTAGTTATATCTCGTGAGACGCACCCAATAAACAATGCGAACGAGTGTCCGTGTTCGTTTGTTCTGTCTTTACAAGTTAACGCCTCAACCGATCGACGTAATATTTAGTTCAACACGGTCAAAACCAACTCGATTTTGAGTTGTTATCGTATTGTCAACGTTTTGATAGCTCCTATTTACTTGACAGTAATGGCGGCCGATTTACAAACAATACTTTGTATTTTTTGTATTTGTATTTCCCCCCTAGAATAGAGGCGTAGATATAGTTTCTAGCCCGGAAACGGACATAGAGTACTTTTTATCCCAATACATTTGACAAGGCTCTCCAATTGTCGCATTTTTGGGGGAGGCCTATGTCCAGCAGTGGACATCTTTCGGCTGACATGATGATGATGGTGATGACATTTGACAATTCACGAGGGTATAGCAATAAACGTTTTCTACGCGGACAGAGACGCGGGCAATAACGATCACCAAATATACAACGTGTCCCAAAACTCAACGATAAGCCGGCACCAGAGGATGGAGCTGCTTATGATTAGTCGAGAAAAAATAAAAAAGATAAAAAAGATAAAAGAAATTTATTTAGTAAGTAGGCCGCTCGGGCACTTTTACACGTCAAGATACTACCAATACCAATACCAATAAGGAAAAGATATATTTTTTTTCTTATTTTTTCTCGACTAATCATAAGCAGCTCCATCCTCTGGTGCCGGCTTATCGTTGAGTTTTGGGACACGTGGTATATAAAACTCGATATTAACATAATATTTAACTACAGTAACAAAAATAACTTTTCACCAAAAAAAAAACTCGTTCAACATTGAATAGAAAATTATTTATTAAAATCCTCGTAGCACTCTACGGGGCGTAGCGGCGTAGACCCCCAAGTCTTAACTAACGTACAATTTGGGGTCCCGTTACAAAGGGCAAGTTGGAGCTTTTGCAAGCTCTCAAAGCTCATTATGATAATTGTGTGAAGTTCACCAATTCCAGTTTAAATTTATTGTACTGAGTTTTAAAGCTTAGTGGTTAAAATCACTTGTATATAGCTAGGAACAAAAAATGTGTTGTGTATATTTAATTTAGTTTACCCATGTTTCACCGAAACTCATTTCATAGAACGTGTCTCTTCGCAGAATTTTCGTTTCATAGAAAACCATTTTTTGTTAGATCCGTGATCATTTCAGGTTATTTTGTGATGGTTACAAGTGTTATGTAGCCTAACCTAACCTACTGGTGTAAGATCCGAATAGGAGACGACCTTCACCGCCCTTCGATAAAAAGTATTTTATATCAAATTTAATATGCTAAGTAATATATGGCGAATAGGTTCACTGAAAAAATTCAGTCCAGTCCTTACATGATTATAAAAAAAAAACAGAAAATGATATATTTTTTTTAATTGCTTTTGCTTGTTAAATAGACCAATTACATACTAATCGAAAGCATGAATCCTATAGAATATGCAAACGTTAGGTTTAGTGCAAATTATTAGTACCGACTTACCTACCTACCCAATAGTTACGACGGGAAAATATAGTCAACCTAACGTTTGCATATTCTATAGGCTTCATGCTTTCTATTAGTATGTAATTGGTCTACTTAACAAGCAATAGCAATTGAAAAAATAAACATTTACAGTTTTTTTTTCATATAAGGACTGGACTGAAATTTTCCAGTCAACCTATTCGCCATACATTACTTAGCATATTAAATTTGATATATACTTCTTTTGGAATAAGTACTGGTCCTTAAGCGAAATATTTAAAAGCAACATGCCAATAAATATCAAAACAAAAGTGATGACATCATGCCTCCTACCATGCCTAACCATGCCTAACCTACGCATGTCAAACTTGGAAGTTTACATCCAAAGTGAAAAGCAAAATTATTACCTACCAACGTGGAATGGAACGAAGCATGCTGAATATTAAAAAAAAGCAAAAAATTCGTCACTCAAAAATCAGAAAAATCACAAAAGCCAAAGATGCTTTAAGCTACGCTAAAAAACTAAAATGGAAGTGGGCAGGGCGCGTAGCAAGGCTATACGACGAGAGGTGGACTAGCAGGGTAACAAAGTGGAAGGATCCACAAGGAAAGCGTCTCAAAGGCAGACCTCATACGAGATGGGTAGCCGAAATAACAAAAATATCTGGCCCCGGCTGGCCGCAAATAGCTCAAGATAGAGAAAAATTGAATTCTTTAGAGGAGGCCTTCACCTTCGCCTGAAGAGGGGTTCTTGCAAAAAAAAACCTTTTATAACAATGAAAAATGTATTAATAATTTTTTTATTTTCTTTTTTACTTTAAAGCTCTGTAACATACTTGCAAGAAATAAAAGGCATTTTTTTATTATTATTTATATTATACTTTTTAGCGAATAAACAGCCCGGTGAAGGTCGTCTCCTATTCGGATCCTCTACTATACGTGAATCATATTTAAGATCAACACGGGTGATCAGAAAATAGCGTTCTATGAAACGAAAATTCTGCGAAGTGATACGTTCTATGAAATGAGTGTCGGTGAAACACGAGGAACCATTTAGGTAATTATTTCTTACGAGATTCAATAGTGAAAAAAAACTTAAGCTTTTTTTATTTTTAACCTCCGACAATAAAAGAGGGGTGATATAAGTGTAACGTGTGTATATGTGTGTTTGTCTGTGGCACCATATCCCCCAAATGGATAAACCAATTTCAACGCGTTTTCTTTAATAAACATATTTTGATCGGGATGATTCTTAGCTAGGTTTCATGAAAACCAGCCCACCGTTTTAAGAGATATATGGGGGATTAGCATGACATACTAAAGAAGTTCAGCAGTAAAATGTATGGGATGTCAGTTGACCACGTTGCAATGCAGGAGAATCTGGGTGCCTACCCGATGTCCTGCAAAGATAAGATGAATTGATACCCGTCTTTGTAGTATACTGGAATAAACGCCCTGTCGTTGGTAACACTTACTGCCTGACAACGGCATGTGTCAATGAGCTGTCACTGCTGGCGGTCGGTTGGTAGCGGGGTGAGCGTGTGGGGCAAGCGCAATACTGTTGTTTTATTGCCTATCCAATAACCTACTTGATCCTAAACGTTAGAACGTCACAGTCTTCTCCGCTCCATCGTCGACTTTGAAGTTTGTACAAAAAAAGGTCTATAAAATGTTTAGGCCGATGGTGGAGGTGTTCCAGCTCGCGACCGCGTGTAAAACTATCGACCGGCAAGCCGCTAGCACGTGGTGGCTAATAATAGCGCGGTCGATACGGCACTTCAGCTAACTCGCTTAGTGTAGTTGCTTCGCTGTTGTGCTGTTCGAGTCAAAAGCCTCCCTCCCCTGTGATTACTACATTGTTTATTTATTTACTAACTGCTGCCCGCGACTCCGTCCGCGTTGTCGTTTATCACGGGTAAATAGTACTCTATATTATTTTTAAGGGTTTGAGCTATCTCCGTACCAACGACTCGCCTACACGTAGGCCAGCGCAACGATGCGCGGGTCTAGTTGGTAGTGACCCTGCCTACGAAGCTAGCGGTCCTGGGTTCAAATCCCGGTAAGGGCAGATATTTGTGCGATGAGCTCGAATATTTGTTCATGAGTCATGGATGTTTTCTATGTATTTAAGTATATATTTCTCTATTTACTCATACTCATACTCTTTTGCGATTGCAGGTATTAAACTAATTGGCCTGTAGTTCGCTAAGTTGTCTTTTGAGCCTTTTCTTTTATATATAGGAACGACCTTGAGACATTTTAAAATAGTGGGATAGGGTCCAGTTTTTATCGAGATTGGTTCAGCGGTTTTGCCAAAAAAGAATTATAAAGCTATGTTCTTAGTTATAATATTAGTATGGATTAAGAATGTCGAACAGGTAATACGTTCAACACACGGCTTAACAATTCTAACAAAAAAAAAAAAAAACTACTATTGCCAAACAACTTTATATCGATATAAATCCTAAATTATCATTCTAAATTAAAAATGATGACATAAACCTAAAGATGATTTTTATATACCTATTCAAAGATACCCCACTTGTCATTTCGTCGATTTGTTTTCTTTTTTACAATTTGGCTTCTGGTTGCCGCCATATTTCATTTTGATTACTGCCATATCTTTAGTGACACTCACAAGAATCGATTGACATAAGAATCATCACAAAGGAACAAACATACATACAAAAATATGTAGTCTGAAAAACACAAACCTTCGACAGTCGGGTAAAAACAGTAAAAGGCTTCGAAAACACTATGGCCCTAATAACAGATGACCACAGCACGCATATTACAAGTACAGTCAACGACTTTAATTGTTATTCCACTATGGAACCCTGTCATAATGACAGCGTCAAACCACATGACAGAAATTACGCTTAAATGAATGATTAACGTTATGCGACAGGGTTCCATAGTGGCATGACAATTAAAGTCAAGTCGTGCAAGTCAAATTTGGGTTCTTTTCTAGCTGTCATTTTGAAAACATCTGTCTATTTATTATATTTTTTGTAAATTAATTTATCGTTGATTTTGGTCCCCAAACTTAGGGCAACTTTGTGAAGTAACCTCCAACACTGAAAAAGAATATGCATCAAATAAAATAACAGTGAAAAGTTAATTCTGAATGAGCAAGCGGTCAAGAACACTCCAAGCCATTGAAGTGAATGCCCGCCATCTTCAATGGTGTGCCGACTGGGACTGGAAGACGCCGACGACAATGGCGATTCACCGTACAATTGCTTATATATACTTGACATTGGCAAAATTACATAACTTGTAGACGCCATTAATAGTACATTGTTGCAGAGGATAGAATGTACGAAATTTTTGGACGAGTCATATAGAGGGCCGAAACGTAGTTGAGGCCCTCTAGTGTACGAGTCCATAAATTGCACTTTCTACCGAGGCAGACATAGTGCTTTTCACAACTACTGAGAGGAAATAAAATAAAAATTAATATTCAAAACTAAAATTTTAATTCATGTTAATGTGACATGACCGCCAATTTTACCATAGATCACTTTTTTTTAATCTGGACCCCTATTCTCGTGGCACTCGCGATTAATAAACTAACATGCGAGATGAAAATGTCAACTCCATATAAAATTGTATTTGTTTCGCCATATATCCCATGTAATTTCATCTCTAGTGGTTCGAGATTAGGGGCCAAGTTAGAATTACATTTAAAAAAAAAACAGTGACATAGTTTTTAGTCTGTGTATCTTTTAGCAAAAATACACCTTATATTTTACGACACCGAATGATGTGTTCTGATTGGTCGATTTCAATTTTTTATTTTAAGGAGCTATGACACAAAAATTGATTGATTGATTTTCATTGGTTCTTAAAGTTGGACAACAATGTTCTCGACCAATCAGCAAACACGCCGACAAAAACATTCTTGGTCTGTCCTTATAAGTGACGTTTTGTGACCCCAAAGAAGACCATCTATAGCCATATTTCCGAGCAGTGTTGTGAAAAATAAGTAAATAATAATAAGTCAAATTTGAACCAGTTCCCGTTAATTGGATGGGATGATATTTTCTCCACGTACGAAACCTGACGACAGTGCAGATTCATGGTGTCTAGGAGCTGATCTGGTGATGGAATCGGAAGATGGCGACAGGATTTCCGCTATGCTTAACGTAACCCCACCGGGTAGGGACTCGTTAGTTTTGTCTTGACAAGCAGATGATAATTACGCAGAAACTTACAGTCAGCAGCAAAAGCTTTTTCCAATATTTTTACAGAAACTCTCTTACAATTATTAAACTAAAACAAAATCTAAAAAAAATCATAATAAGAGAAACATCAACATAACCCAATGAATAATGAGCTTATAAAACCAGTAAGTTTATTTTTATTACATTTGATACTGTTGATTTAAAAAAAAACTTTTTAAATAAATAGACTTAATAATGTCTGTGGAAATATTTATTCCAGTTATTAATTGTATTAGTAGTCATTTTAATTTTATGTTATATTTTGTCTGTTAGGTATTTGTAAATATCCGCCTGTTGCCTGAAATAAAGCTATTATATTCTATTATTAAGCATTGACGTCCCATTAGAACATCTTCTGTCACTTTCTTATTCGCCAAAGTACAAAGGGGATTGCTTCAGACTACATTATAACATTTGATGAACTTTTGTGCAATCTTTTGACCTTAAAATGTCTAAAAAAATTATCGTATCTGATATTTCGAAATGTATAAGTATGAACTTAATTCTTTTCATGTTTACGTCTAAAGTCGTACGTCACGAAATATCAGTTACGAGGTTTTTTCAGAGCAATGACGATATAGAGAGACAGACGGCTGAGCACGACGAAACAACAAAGTTTCCTAATTTGGTTCATTCACACCAAATTAGTGTTGAGCCACTCACTAACGATCTTAATTCGGCTGTATTAGACTAACGACCAAGGCGCGACGGCTCTCGATTCAAAGTTGTTGTTCAAAAGTGTCAGCAACAACTCAAATAAATTGTAAATCATGTTTATAGAGATTTATTTCAACGGTATACTATTTTTGTTCATTATTTACTGAGAAAATAAATAAACCAATTTCTGCTAATAGCTAAAGAGCTTCAACGCCACATGGCCTTTTCTACCTCACAGCCAGTGCTACGTAACGCAAACAAACAAAATGACGTCATTCCGACTACTAGTCCAGGGGCGTAGCAAACACCGATAATATTCATTTGTTCTCAGTGGATAATCTAATATAAAAATGAACCCCTATTTCTCCTGGTCATGCTATAACTTGAGAACCAACTTGGTTTACTTCTTTTTTGTTTTGTTCGTTATTGTCAGGACAAGGTGTGTAAAAAAGAAACAAATTGAAAAAAAACGTGGGAAATTTGCAGCGGCGCGAAGCCGCTGGCGGACCGCTAGTAATCAAAAAAATTATTGTATGTTTTAGAGACTCTCAATATATATTTTTTTCAGAATACCTTTTCAAAAAAATCCTCTAGTGAATTAATATTGTAAGATATTTAGATTGACTGTACCTCAGGATCTGTCGTCAATATATCTATAATTTACTTCGTATAATAATAACCAATCACCTCGTGCCCGTTAGATCATAATGCTTTCAGCAAACATTTGCAAGCGTCCCTTATTAGACCAACATATATCATCATACTTATATATATCTGGTCAGAGCCATAACTCAAGTCCATTGACCATAACAAGCGATCGTAGCACCATTTGCCACGGCTCAAGTTCTAGAATCGCGTAAGCACAGCTGTGACATGAGCTATTTGGGTAGACATTTCTGTTGGTCGGAGGGGACCGAGCCCTTCGGTAGATATAGGTAGGATGTCTGTTTGTCGGCCTAGTCTAGAGCATTGACCTAGGCTTCCAGCCGAGCGAGTGTTGGTGTTGGATGCACGGGGGACGCTTTTAACTACAGAATGCAATTCCATGGTTGTTTTGATGCATTTGCTGACGTTGTTGTTTAAAATAAGCAATAATTGAAGTGGAATGAAGCTAAACTTTACAAATATGTCGAATAATTGATTACTAGGTTTTGCCCAGGATTTTCTTAGTGTAGTATTGAATTAACATAAATCTATAAATCATTTATCCTTCATAAAAATAGATCTAAATTTAGTCTATGTCACTAACTTCTCAAAGAAGAAGTTTTTAATTAATTAATTAATACGTGAAAGCGAAAATAAACTAGTGATAATTATCATGCGTTAAATATGAAACCCAAAAATGGAAATCAAAATAATTGGCCGGCTTATTAAAAATCAAACTTCAATCTTTACAAATAAAAATTTGTGTCGATGGTAAGCGCATCACTTGAATGCGGCTAAATAGATTTAACATTTTTTTTTTAATTTTCGCCAATGTTCAAATAAGGTTTTTACGGGAAAAATATGAAAAACTATTGGATCAGTTAGAATAAAATTAAATACAGACATATCTTGGCTCAATCTTAGTTGTTTGTATCGCCTTGTTATTATGAAGTTCGTTTTAATTCTAGGTTAATAGTTGTAGTAGGTTGTGGTTTTATGAAAAGAGCCGAAAATCGAGTTTCATAATAAGATCACACGAGTGTTTTAATATCTAATTATGTGTATACAGTCGCATACACAACTTGATCTACATTGTATTCTAAGTTTCTACAATATGTGAGAAACCGGTATCTGTTGTTGCCCTGTATCTTAATGTTTACATTAAAGTATCTGTGACCGATACTTTAATGACATGCAATACTTTAATGTTAACATTAAAATACAACTACAGATACATGTTTCTTAATAAAGGCCATTTGGTTATCGTTTCTGTACACATTGTTGGGAAGTTATGATATGGATTTAGATAAATATATGTCAAGTCCACTTATAAACTGTAAGATTATCTTATAGTTATCGGAGCAGTAATATTTAAGTCGTGGAGTACAGCGTCGACCGCCGGGCGGGCGGCGGCCAGTAAACAAGATCATAAAACTAATTGGGCAGTCGTTGTCGACGGTCGATACCGGGTAATACGGTCTTTGGGACGTGGCTGAGAAACATGTGTTATGGAGAAACGAGGCTTAGTTTTAACGTATTATTATGTGTAAAGCGTTAGAGCCCGTTCAGACGAGGGCGATAATCGCGTGGTTTCGAACGGCGCGGTTCTAATTTACTTGAATATCTTCTAGGCGTTCAGTTCAGACAGACGTAACCGCGCAAGGCCGAGATTCTTGGTGGTTAAAACCATACCGTCTCCAACCCGTTATCGTATTGTCAACGTTTTGATAACTCTTATTTACTTGACAGTAAAGCCGAGTTAAAAATAACGATATCATGCCAAAAGCAATTATTTTACCAAGTAGAATAGACTGACCTGATTAGACTGACTATATTTAAAGAAATTGTACTTTCGTACGAATTCGATTCCGTTTGGCAGCTATGATGCCAGAGACAGAGACATACACACAGATGGACTCGTAAAATGTACAACAACCCTTTTTTGCGTCAGAGGTTAAAAAGTAGATGTTTCAAGTATAAGTAGAGAAAGCTATGTTTTCAGAATAAAACTTTTCCCGCCTGTTTTTTTTTAATTGTGAACTAGCACACAGGCTACTTGATGGTAAGTGGGATCTGTGCCATTTGCATCTTCAAGACCAATCTTAAGACTAACATCCTAAGATCGCAAATATACAGGGTGGGAAAAACGAACGCCACATGGACGGCCACTACCTTAAATATTGGAAATAGCAAATTCTACGCAAAGAAGAGGTACTTTAATTTTTGAAAAAAATTAATCCTGCATTTATGGAATTTTGAAAATTTATCTGCCTTAACCGGGAATCGAACTGGTCGAATATGGTAAAACAATAAGTTTTTTCTTTTTACGGTCTACGTATGTTTCATATATATAAACGATCACTATCAATGACCCTGTCGATTTGAATCATAAAACACGACTATATTGTTTTATCATATTCAGTTGCAGTTCGATTCCCGGTTAAAGTAAAAAAAAACAAAAATTCATAACTGTATGTTTTTTTTTAAAATAAAAGTATGTCTCCGTTGAGTAGAATTTGCTATTTCCAATATTTAAGGTAGATGCCGTCTATGTGGCGTTCGTTTTTCCACCATGTATTGCCAATAGCGTTGAAAAAGTCCGGAAAACATCCTGTTTTTTTTCAAACAACTCGTTTTTTTTCGGATTTTTATGGAAAAATACAATGAAATTTTCTGCTCTTATTTTAATCTATATTCGTTCTTATTTGCACCTACAAAAGGGCGACATCGACGACATGGAGGCAGGAGCAATTGAAATAGGTGGCGAGAGTGATATTGATTGACTATGATAAATAACATTTGATTTTTTCCGCAATTTTCAACGCTACGAGTAATTGTCAACCGTGGGGACTAAGATGGAATCCTTCTATGCTAGTGTCACCGGTTGTGTTATCCCCACACCGGAACATAACAATGCGAATGCTGCTTGGCGGTGGGTTAAATGATAAGATGGTGGTAGCGACCCGGATAGACGTTGCGCAAGGTGCTACCACCACTAAACTCTAGCTGTTATTTACAAATGTACTTTCATAAATGAATAAACTCCAAAAACATCGTCTTAAATTGCAGCAAAATTCTGGCTGAATATTAAATCCGTAATTTAAGAGCTTGCAAATATGCAGTTGTAACTGTTTTATTATATTTTTACAGCTCGTAACAACGTAACGATTGTTGCCGCTGTTTATCGTTTGTTTGTTTATCCCGGGACTATTCCTCGCGCCCGGATTTCGCAGAATCCCGGGAAAATACGACTGTTAAGAGTATAGTTGTTGATAAGCCTTTAAGGTGCACGGAATACTCTTGTCTTTTCAGCTTTTCGACTGAAAATGTATTTTGCTTTTGTAGATTTTTTTATTCGATTCATTTGATGAATAAATACCGTATATGTGTGTTCATTTCATTTTTTGCGCATACATATTATGCAATATTTCAGAGAGTCGTAACGAAATCGAATCGTTGTTTGATTATTTAAAATATTTTGTATTAGTGATTCGTTATTTGGTTTATAAAGAAGTTCGCGGGATGTTTGCGTTTTGAATAATACCATCGTGTGCAGATATGCGACTTAAAATGTTGGAAACCACAAGCATTTAGTTTCTTTTTAATACGATGTGGTTAAAAAATACACGAATTTAATAATTCTTAAAGTGACTTACAAACTAATTTGTTTTGATAGATGGTGAAGCCTTGCTAGTAAAGTAATTAAGCTCCGGCCTCTCGTTTTGGAGAAGTATAACCATACCACGAAAACATAATCCTTATTCCACTTGCTAAAATATAACCCATATTGCCTTTATATATATCGTAACTGTTAATGTTTGGAATCGACAACGTCCCACTACTTTATTTAACATATTATGATGGAACTGCTAAAATCCAGCCGTATAGTTACGATATAGAAACAGTATGGCTAATTGAGGAACTTTTTCAAAAGGTGTTCTGAAAAAAAACATACTTATAGAGGTTTGACTTAAAAGCATACTGTTGTTTTCTAATTTTTTTGGTCATTACCTAATTACTAAGATAATAATTAAACAAATTGGTACTTTAAGCTTAAACGCCATTTGGACTTAAATGCTAGTGATAGACTTAAAAAAACAAAACGCAGTTACAAACAAAATGACGTCATTCCAACCAGAAGTCCAAAGCGGGCTTAGCAAACGCTAACAATATTCTTTTTTTTACCATAAATAATATGCTTTTGTCCCAAAACCTCTAAAAATATGTAGCGTTATCTATGAAAATGGACCTTATCGTCGATGGCGTTTCCGCCATTATTAAAGATGCTCCGATATAAATACAACGTCGCGTGACGCAGTGCGGCGTAAGCGCCATCGACAATAAGGTCCCTTTTCATAGATAACACCACATATGATTTCTACTAGAACAACTTTAAAAAAAATATCAATTTCAATTGTTCTTAATTACAGTGAAATAGAGGTTTTACAAAGCGCACATGAATATTGCAACGGTGCTGCTCATTCTGCTCAAACAACCCACAGAGCTACCGTCAAAACAATCGAGAACCAGCCCCTCCCCCCCCGGCTCAAACGCAATATTGCGAGTTACAGTAATCATGCCCAATTCTCGAGTTGGCGCTGCAATCTAATTACCGGAGCCGCTGCGCGCGAGTCGACTGTTGGCGGAATACGGCGCGGGAATTCGCTAATCAGCAGTATCCCAAATTTAATAACCAAAGCAGTTTTAATTCTCTTCTGTTAGTAATAAGGTTGATATTTCTACAGGAGTTTTATCTGAGATACTGCGTATTGGATTAGCAGGGCAGAATTATGTTTTAATGAAAATATCGCTAACACCAGCCGCGCATTTTTATAAACACAACAAAAATAGTAGGTACAGTCGAGTTCATTAATATGTCGCACTGCTGCAGGTAGATTCACTAAAGCTGGCACGAATGGAATGAACAAAAGTAATATCACCTATCAGTGTGTGAGTGCCGTCCTTTGAACCGATGTTCGAATTTCAAACCGAAAACCTGTAATTATTTTACACACTTGTATACTTTCGTTCACTCATTCAATCTATTCGTGCCAGCTCTTGTGAATCGACCGGTAGATCAAAACAGTATCACCTCAAAATCCTTTTAATTCCTCCCAATTCCTCAAAAGCTGATTTTATCACTCATATCATAAGTCCTCTATTACTTATGCGTTTAAAACCCGTAGGCAATGACCAGCATTACCTGTGGTAGTAGGTGACAGCGATGACAGCTGTTAATTTTGGAAGATGTTCCAAATTTGGATCTCATTTCTTTACAATATTCGATAACGTAATTTCAAAATTACGTTACAGCTGTCATCGCTACACCTACAACCACAGGTAAGGTAATGCTGGTCATTTGCCTTTCGGCTTCTGAACCCATCTTACAGTACTTATTATGTGTGTAGATAAAGTATTGTACGAGAATCTGCGTAATTAGCATTACGCAACCGTCACGTAAACTACTATTAAAATACAGTTGTATTTTGAGTTACTACTGTTTTGATCTAGCCGATGTGTACACTTTAGTACCATGTCACTTTAATCGCTGTGACAATTCATATAATATGGCATTTTAAACATGACTTTACATAGATAAAGTACTAAAGTGAACACATATTTATGAGCTCGCCGGAAAAGGGGCATTATTCAACACGGTAAAACAAATAAATAAAAATAATTAAATATCAGGGGAAAATCTTTCACCAATTGACCTAGTCCCAAACTAAGCTCTAGGCTTGTACTATGGGTACTAGACAACGATATAAATACATCTAATACTAAGGAACAAATCCCCCCCCCTTCCCCCTTAGATCCCTTATAGGGATAAGTTCGCCTTTGTACATCCCTGTTATATTTTTGTCTATTTTATAATTGTTATTTCTTTTGTTTGTACAATAAAGTGTTTACATACATACATACATACAAATACTCGTGCTCGTCACCAATATTTGCCCATACCAGGAATCGAACCCAGGACAACTAACTTCGTAGTCAGGTACACAACCAACTAGGCCAACGCGTCGTCAATATACTCGTATTGCTTTTAACGGGTAATCGTATTGTTATTAACTCGGTCGCCTTTACTGTCAAGTAAATAAGAGCTATCAAAACGTTGACAATACGGTAACAGGTCCAAAGCAATATTGTAATACCGTGTTGTATAGAGGCCCCGATATAGAATAGAATAGAATAGAATAACTTTATTTCAGACTACAAGGCCCATATTTACAAATACCTTACAGACTAGCATACATATCAATATATAACATAAAATGAACACAACTATTAATAAATTTTCACGGTGTCTGCTAGACGGCGACCACGAAATCGCCGAAATAAGACTCCCCTCGGCCAGAATTCCTCCTTTAAAAAGGTCGACAGATCTATGGTCGGTACTCTCACCACAAATGACTTAAAATTAACCTTGTGGCGAGGTTCTAACCACTCGACCCTAATAGTAAATCCGGTCTTAACTAGATATAGTGACAAACTGTCGGTGATACTGCAAAACCGCGTAACCAACAAATTTATTATAGAGCAAAATAAACCTAAACATCTTAGAAAAAGGTGCATATTGCTCTTTATTAAAAATGTTACTTACGCGGTTTTGCAGTTTCACCGAAATCAAACGACATCGTATTTTGTCATATTATATCGATTGGTACTAAAGCTTACTAAGAAAGCAGGATAAATATCCATATCCTGCAAAATACCATGTCTTTTCACTATTACAACCGTATCCAGCAATAAAATTTCAAGAAATTTACAGCCTGCTTTACTTTTACTTCTGAGCTAAAGCATAATCCCCATGACGTTGTTAACTAGAAAGTTAGAGTCGACTGTAGTCAACTTCTGCATTTTTAGTGCACGTATAATTTGTGCTATATGTACAAGTTAATAACAAATAAATGATGTACATTTATCAAAAAACCTGACATAAATATTGTGAGTTGGCGACGTGTGCGCGTCAATTTATTTTTCTTCATTCTGAATCATTTCAATTATTTTTGTGTTGGCTTGACCTGACACACAAATACCGTATAGGTATGCCTTAAAGGGGCTTGGGTAAAAGTGTTGGCATTCGTAAAAGTCATACATTATCAAGGTGAGCGGCCATTCGTAAAAGTCGTAAATTATGATAGAATTATTAAAAATAAACATATTTTGTTATGTAATGTAATACTCTTAAGTGCATCGGAGCCGAGATATTTAAATATTCATACTTGGGCGTACTTTTGTACTAAAAACTGAATACTTAAATCTTTAAAATCTACGCTCCGATATTATTTAACGCCATAAATTATATATATCTATGTGTATTTAGAGGTCCTCTAAATAATTGTATTGTAACTCAAGCAGCAGAAATCATTTTTTTTAAACTACAAACGTCTATCGTCTACATACTTGGCTCTGAAAAAAAACTGCGAACTTTAGTGAGCTTGTAAAAATAAATCAAAACGTTAGTTTCTACATATGCGCACATATTTATACATATATTTATGTAAATAGAAACGTCTTTTTGTCATAACCTGCTTTTTACTCGTGTTTTATTACGAGTATGTGCGTGGATCGCCTGTGTAATATATTACTAAAAGCAAAACGTGAAAGCTTTAAAAAAGTTATGATCATATTTATAAGTATACTTTTACCGCAGCAATTTTTTTTATTTCACACAAGCATCTGTCAACTTAAAAAAATTCAGCACGCAAGATATTTAATTTGGAAAAATTCACGCGAAGACGTCGCCAAGAATTATTATTCTGTCAACGGCAAGCCAGGCCTGATCAATTAATAATTGAATTGGCGGGAGTGCCTTTTCTTAATAGCGTGGGTTATTGAGCTATCCCACAATAAATTGAATTGCTTCACACTCGAGGAATTCGTTTAATCCGAATGGCCTGTTGTCCATGGAAATGAGGGCGCGGATGAGAATAAATTCAATAATAGTGCCGGGGACTGAGCATTGCTTGGAATGATTAAAATATTTGTGGCGTTAACTGTTGGGAATACTAAATGGGGATGTTCACATATATGTACCATACTCCGAGGATTTTTTATATAGGGTGGGCCAGAAATATTTGCATTTTTACTAGCTTTTACTCTTGCTAACTTGCAAACATTTTTGGCCCACCCTATATTTAGTTTTTTTTTGTGGGTTAGTGAGCGTTATTTTGCCTTTAGAAGTCAAGATTAGGACTTAAAAAAAATTGTCTCTACTATAAGTAGTTAATAACACGAATGGCCTGATGTCCATGGAAATGAGGGGGCGGATGACAATAAATCCAATACTAGTGCCGGGGAATTGGTTGGAATGATTAAAATATTTGTGGCGTTAACAGCTGTTTGGAATACTAAATGGGGATGTACACATAGAGATGTACAATACCCCGCGGTTTTTATATATTATGTTTTTTTAGTGGGTTAGTAATAAGTGAGTGTTATTTTGCACACGTTTTTATAAGTAAGTACGTCATCGGGAAAATGTGTATGGAAATTGGTAACGGCGCTCCGTGTCCGTATTTAGTACTAAAAATTTGACACCAAGTTGACATTGACGTTGACATTTGTATCGTCATAGAGTAGTAAAGGTGAAGTTTATGATTAGATTATTATTATATTAATAATGTAGGAAACTTGAGTAGGTAAGGTATGTTTTGAAAGTTGAAAACATCCATATATCCATCCATCCATACATCTTGTACGTACAAATATGTCAAAGAAACGCGCAAATATTTCATCATTTTGTTTCTTTCATAAGTTTGTCGAGTAAATGCTTGGAAAAGTAATTGACTACAAATGCTGTGTTGACACTCAATCAAAATTGGAACTTCTATTTGCATACAAATAGTTTCTTTGAGACGAGATTTGACAGATCTGCTTTTGAATATATTTAACGGTTTGTTACTTGTTGACTGTATTATAGTTACAAGGTTAGAGCGATGCCACACGACCGTTGCCGTGCGTTGCGTCGTCGCCATCGTTGGTTTTTATGTGTTTCAACGCATTGTGTGGCACTTTTGTGCGTAATAATCGCCAGCCTGATCCTGGCTAGCTGTATTACCGCCGCACTCGGTGGATGATGAAATGAATTTTTGAGCCTATCCCACAAGCTCGGCGGCGGCTTCGAAGCGTCGTTTTAAGGCTCTTGAGACGTTGAAATATGAACAAGATTGATTACATGGTTTTTAATGCAGTTTGACTAACTTTAAGAAATACGAATGATTTGCGTCCGCACTCTATGAATTGACAGGAGAAGAGATTAACCTCAAAGCAATTGACAGCTCTAAGTTTATACCATAACCTAGATTCACTAGACTATGATTATTAGGACGGCGACAGACAACCACAAATTATTGAGATATGAAATAAATAAAACATGTTAATTTTCCGTTAACAACTTTGTTCTAATTTATATGTATAACAACGCAGCGGCGACGCCACGCACACGCAACTCGTGTGACATCTCCCATAAGGTTAAAAAGGTTTATAAAGATAATTCGTTTCTTCCTTGCGAACGTTTAGCGAGTGCAAAAATGAAATCAAAATTAAATTGTCATTTTTAAGGCGTCCACGTAACGCACGCGTCGCGCATTCTCTCATTCAAGATATTTAGTTAAAATTCGACAGTCGTTAGATTACGTAGAAAGCATCTTGTATAGTAGTGATAAGACTGGACCGCTACATTATACCTTTAACCCTTAAAGCTGTTTAATCAAAAACAACTGGACTATACACAAATTTTTACATAGTATAAAACAAACTCGCTCCCCGCCGTCTGTCCCTCTGTATGTTCGCTTAGATCTTTCAAACTACGCAACGGATTTTAACGCGGTTTCCATCAATAGACAGAGTGATTCAAGATGAAGGTTTTAATTATTAAAATAATTAAATCTAAATTACGTACGGTGGTTACAGAAAACTCACATAAACCAAAGCGAGCTAGTAAAATATAATTCAAAAATAAATCCTCTAGTAATTTAATAAAAAAAGTACCGAAGAAATGTCACAAAATTATTTACTAAGTTAATAAAGACTGCATTATCACTCCCCAACGTTGATATTTCTGTGCCAAACGGAGCCCCGATAGGCGTTTGGCGCTCAACGCCCTAATAGAAGGGACGCGGCGGTATGGACGGCGCACTTAAGAATTCGTTTAAGCCGCATTGTCTGAGTATTCACGATCCCACGGCGGCACGTGCACACCAACCGCATGCCTCGACAATGACTGTCCTTTATTTTACTATCAATAAGCCGATGCCCGCGACTTTCACTCAAAAAAATGAGAGCCAATAAAGAGAGATTTTCTCTTAGTCGACCAAAAATGTATATAATAGTTATGATATCAATTATATCAACCAAAGCTGATAGCAACAACAGAAAGTTTTTTAGTGATTCAACTAACATTTTAGATGATGTGCAGAGGTCGGAATTTTCGTGGCACTTTTCAATAACGCTAGTGACTTCTCGTTTATCGACTTCCGTTATACATACTAATATATCGATACAATACAATACACACAAAAATAATAACAAGAACTTTTGGTTTTGGTACCCGGTGGATCTGGCTACCGAGGCCGTGTCTAAAAACTACTTCACACAATAAAAACCATTTTGTTTTTTTGCTATGTATATCGGGCTTCGAAAGGTAAGGAGAGGTAAACAACAGAAGGTCTTATCGCAAAAAATTATCTTTTCCATATAACTTTTAGGTATATGAAAATTTTAAATTGACATATGCTATTAAATTTAAAATTACTTGAAAAACAGTTTATTTATTAATAAATCAGTAATCAGTTCGCAAATATGGCTAACAATATCTAAATCATTGCAGCTTTTTCAATTTCATTTTCAAAATTTGTGTTAGTTCTAACAATTTAAGGTTTCTTAGGCTATTTAAAAAAAAAGATCATAATAATATTTACCACATTTGGTTTACGAAAAGTTGCTAACAGTACATTTTACAGTTTTATATATAGATATTATGTACGTAATTGATTGTCGATAAATGAGAACTCACTATGACAGCTCAAAAACGCCACGAAATTTCCGGCCTCTGATGATGTGTCTAAAGTATTGTTAGGCTCGTATGGAATCAAGTCGCTTATGCACAACAATCACAATTAGAAGTTAGAAGCAACCAAGTTTTTTTAACTCGTGTATTCTTCAAATTCCTTAGGAACCTGTTCAGTTTTTCCAGAAAAGAACTATGCATTGTGTTGATTCAAGATATGAACTACCTGTGTGATATTTAAAGATTGAACTTAAATTATTGGACGTAACGTAATCGCATTTAAATCATGGAATTGTCTTTTATCAATCGGACAAAACAAAACTGGTTATCAAAATAAATGCATTTTTCTTTGTTGTTTGTAACGCGTATTTAAGTTTTTCCCGTGAAGAACATATGTTGCAAACCTTATGTTACCTTCAATTAGTCAATTATCAAGAAAACATACCTACTAACAAGTCTATCAACTCTATTTATTTGAGCATGAAATGAACGTTAAACTTGCGCTACGTCGCTCTTCTTCCGGCTCGCTTCCGTGCGGCTGGTGTGAGCGTGTCTAATGAGAATGGCAATTCCGCCGGGACAAAACCCTCCACAGATGCGAAATAAATTTAATAAGCGAATTCGAATTTTGAAAAAGCGTCGGTTTTTTAAATGACGTCGGCGTTTGAAATAAGAACACTTGAGACGAATTAAATATTCGGTATTATTTGGCGGTAGTTATGGGACTGCCTTTATCTATCTTTTCTATGAACATGAAACATTACCTTTATTTTTATATTTTATCAAATTTCACATTTACTCCAAACGCATAAACCTCACATAGGTATCTAGATGTCTATAGGTCTTTAGATTTGTACTAAAACTGTACATAATCTTTCTAGATGCCACTTTTAGGTAAATAAAACACTCTCTCTCTCACTAACTCTCTGGTTACTCTTTTCGTAAAACCCCTATATTACTGCAGCCAATCATAAATTCCCTATTTGCACATCACATTTTCCAACTAAAAAACATCCAAAAACCCTTAATTAAACTCCATTCTCATCCGCTATCCCGTACAATTAGATTAGAAAACACATTTGCACCCGTTCGCGGCTCTAACCGGATCCGGATCCATCCAGTCGAGTGGCCCGATCCAACATGGCGGTCGCTCAAAAATCCATTTCACGTCAATCTGAGCATTTGTCACGTCGGGTTTTGTTCCTAGAGCCTTTGTGTGCTGCGGTAGTTTTTGATAGGTTTTCGTTTGCCAATATCTATCTATATATCATTAGCTATATAAATGGGTACAGGATTGTGAATTAGTATTTTCTTTGACAGGCATTTTTAACTAGAGGAGCCGAGTCAATACGTGTCATTTTAATAATATTTTATAAAATCCGTGTGTATGTATAAGTAAACCGCTAACTCCTCGTAAACCACGCAAAGGATTTTGATGCGATTTCATCATCAGTTAGATATTTTTTCACGCAAGGTTTATAGTTCACACGAAGCCGGTGGCTAGTGGGTTTAAAATTCTAAAAATGTACATTTCAGGCTTTAAACAGAAGTAAGTTAAAATAGTGAGCAGGAAAATTATTGACAATGAAACTATTGTTTCATAATACTTTAATCCTCAACTTATCATGATAATAATAATAGTCATAGTAAAATACATAATAAGCAAACAATATTTGTAATTGTTGCAGGTGCGGTAGGAGGAGATGGCGATGACAGCGACGACAAAGAGAAGGAAGAGGAGGCAGAACGCGAGCGGCAGGAGGCCATCCGCGAGGCAGAGGAGCGGCGTAAGGAGAAACATCGCAAGATGGAGGAGGAGCGGGAGAAGATGCGCCAGGAGATTCGTGACAAGGTAAGAGATAGACAGAAATATAGACGCAGTTCAAGGAGAATCATCGCAAGATGGAGAAGGAGCGAGAGAAGATGCGCCAGGAGATTCGCGACAAGGTAAGAGATAGACAGAAATATAAATGCACTTCACGGAGAAACATCGCAAGATTTTCGAGGAAAAAGGTGAATATGGGCCAGGAAATCCGTGGTAAGGTAAAGACATAGAAAAGAAAGAGGCAGTTCAAAGAGGAACATTACCAGAGCCGTATGCGTGAAGATATTGCTTTCTGTGAAAAGGTTGATAGAAAATAGAAAAAATATAGAATCATTTAAAGAGTGTTTTTAGAGAGAAGAGTCAAATAGAAGGATCAAGAAGAGGATAAATGACTTAGAGAAACTATGTAAACGCAAGTAAGGAAGAAGAATGCAAGCAGTTAAATGAGTTTTTTTTTGTAAAATAGGAAATAAAAAGTTTTAAAACACCAGAATACATTCCGAATAGGTACTATAATGTCTCTCTGGTATATAGTAAAAGTGAATAATTTCAAGGAACTCTCATACCTTTAATACTTTATATACATCCAACTAAGTACAGAATTCAACATTAATACAATTAAAAATTAAAACTTAACGTATTTAAATTAAAATTAAACTAAGCTACTCAAATATTAAAGATATAAATTCTATGAGCCGGGAGGACAGGGCTTTAATAAAGCTTTTCATATCAGCTGACCAAGGTCCCATGGTTTCCACTGCAAGCGCCACAAATTCGTAATTATTTAATAATAACATACCTAGCTTGACTTTATTTAATGGATGGATACCATTCTGAAATTTCGGAATCATTGATCGTCCATTTTAACGAAATTACCATTCCATTGTCATCCAAATATCGTTCTGTCAGAGCGCGTCTGACATATATTTGATTTCACACCTTCCAACGCGCAAAACTTGACAGCCCGACAGGGAAATTATTCGAAATGACAGACTACGCGTCGGCTTAATAAACGGTTTCCAGCGTGGTCGATTTTTACTGATAAAATTGAAGGCTGCAGTGGTAGATACATATGCGGGATAAGTTATGTTCTGTTAAATAGCTTGAAAAATAGCGTGTGTAACACGGTACAAATAGCTACGCATTATAACGGTTTACCTTTGTTTTATAGACAAACATTTCATAGACATTATCACTTCGCAGAATTTTAATTTCATAGAAAACAATTTTCTGCTGTGCCCGTGTTGGTTTCAGTTTATCTTGTGATGGTTACAAGTCTAACCTAACCTAACCTACGTGAATCATATTTAAGATAACCTGAAATCAACACGGGTGACCCCGAAAATAGTTTTCTATGAAATGAAAATTCTGTGAAGCGATAGTGTCTATGAAATGTTTGTCTATAAAAGAAGATGATCCCCATTATAACATGCAAATGAAATACAGAAAAGAAACAATACAAGATATACGCAAAGTTCATCATTTCATGACCTTACGATCGTCCGTAAAACATGCATTACAAAACCATAAAAACACTTCTAAAACATCTTTTCTACATTTTGAATAGTAAAGGTTACATCTTGATAGCTTTAAAAAAGTCCTTTATAATACTTTAGAAAATATATAATAGTGTGCCTTAATAATACATACATACAAAGAATTATAGCATGGTTTGTGTTCTCCTGAAAAATGTACAATTATCCCTTTCGCCAATTAAGATCGCAGTCGTAGATGCCTTACAAGTCTTATGGCGACTTTTAAAAAACAATCAACAACCAGCAAGCTAGTTAACGAACATGAAAAACGCCCCAACGTTTTCCGCATTGCATTTCAACTCTTTCCATTTATTTCTCGAACGAACAGCCGCCAATTGCTTTTAAACACGAACTGTAAAGCGAAATGGGTCAAGCGCCCTCTGGCGGCCCTCGACGGTAATTCGGTGCAGTCGATTTGACGCGAGAACGCGTGGCCACTCGTGTAGGGCTGGCTTAACGGGTCGTGTGAAGCGCGCCTTATAATGAAAATCTGTTTAAGGAAGAGTGGACAGTGAGGGTCATAGGATTTTAATAAAAATGTAGAATATTTATACGGCAATTATTAAAGGTGTCATCATAGTATAATATCATTGGAATAAATATTTTGAAACTAGCGGGACTTGCGAAAACTAGCCCGCTAAACAATAATGGCCAAAAATGTACGTAAAATTGTGTGGTTTATTTATTGACTGTGTCTTGTCAAATTCCCTTATGTTTATTTCCGGACATTTGAAAAGAATGCGTCCAAGTCCTCTATTAATAAGTTATTTTTTGTCAGTAAAGAACGCAGATTCATCAACTTTATCAGTTGCTTATACCTAGGTAACTATATGTTTGTAAGTAGAAAGAAAAATGTACAAAGCTTACTCGTAAAACTAGGTACCTTACTTAGTAAGCCATTACTCTTCTAATAAGAAAGGCAAATACATAAAAAATACCTCACACAAACCTGAAAGGCTAAAGTAATGCTAAATAAAATAAAGCGGCCATTCCGAGCCCCATTTTTCTTAATACCTTTAAAAGATAAAATGATAGAAATCATTCCTTTTCAAGGAAAAAAACAATTGACTTCACAATCGTAAAACCACTTCGCAAAGGAGTTTTTCAAACGTTAAATACCAAAACGTGTCGACGAAACAAAAGCACGGTTTTAATTAAAACGGAAAAACATCTTAATAATCTGCCCTTTAAATATCCGAGCGTTTTTTGTTGGCATTTTTAAGCATTTTTGGGATAGTTAGCGCGGCGGAGTCTGTTGAAATTAAATATTTCTTTTTTTTAAAGCCCTGATGAAATTTGAAATTACGATGTTGTAAAGGTTTTAAATACGCTAATAATTATAAAAAGGACGTGAAAATTAAACAATATTAACATTTTTATTTTCTATTAAATGTTCACTTAGTTATCTCAATTCGTTGAAACTTATGGCTCAACGAAAAAAAGTAAAAACGGCGGACTTAATGCCTTCAGACATCCTTTACTAGTGAACCAACTGGCCAAACAAAAAACAAGTCAATCTCCATAGTTAGTTAATATTAAATAAAAACATATCATAATTCAGTCATCCATAAAGTACATGATAAGTAAATCAAGTTTTTTTTTAATTTTTGGATCAATTACAAAATGAACATTTATACGTTAAAATTTATTGAAAATACCTCAAAATTCAGTTTTTTTCCGAATATTTATTTATCATAATTTTAATTTTTCCGAATGCTATTTTATGCTATTTTAGACTGAATGCATAATTTAATTGCTATATGTTGATTAGGTTTGGTTTTATTTATATGCGATATCAAAAAATAAAGTCTTCTATTAAAACATTACATTCGGAATTATGAAAAATCGGAACTTTGACTCATTTTTAACGTAGTGTACCCGTTAAAATTACCTTTATTTTCGTAAGTCTTTTACTTTAACACGTCAACTTTACTGTACAAGTAAAATGTCTAAATTATCAACTAGGTACCTTAAATGTGTTGAGTACCAAGGTGGCGGCAGGCGCCGCTAACACTCTTAGTGCTGCTGGCGCGGTAAATTGCTCATAATTGGGGCTAGTTAGTCGCGGGCCTTTGTGCCTCCGCGGCGGTGACGCTCTCGGTGAGTGCGCGACGTAAGATGCAATTTGGACGAACATTGTTAGAATTCATTCTTGGAGGTACAAAGGAGTAAGAGTGAATGCAGAAGTAAATGGTCTCGAATGAACTATACCTGTTGTTAAATGGGTACCGTAAAACGGGATGAGTAGGGACACAACCTAAAATAAGTCATAACTTGTTACAAATAAGAAGAAGTATTCAATGGACAATAACGTTACGTGCATTGGAAATAATTTCAGTCTTATTTATTTATTTATTTATTTTTATGGAATTACAAACTGACACTTTTTTACAAATTATTACACAATTATACAAGATACTGTAGTGCTTGTTTACGGAGACGCGGGGCATCGCGCGTAGCGTTGGGCGGCGCGGTCTGCACTAAATTCAAACATATGGCGTTGTATAAAAGCGTTTACGGAGAAGCGGTTTTACGCGCGTTTGCTTCAAATACAGCGTTACTTGCGGCGGAGCCCGCGGATGGCATCGCCGCGTTGCACGCAGCGTCGCACGCGTCAATAACGGCGGTTCCCGCCACAGCGCCCGCAGCGGGGCCCGCGGCGGAACCTTCTGACAGTCTTGTGCTCCGCCGCGCGCTCCGCTACACGCTCGAAAGTCCGCCGCGGATGTAGCGGACACCACTACTCTCTACGCCCCGCATCACGCCCCGCATCCTTTATAAACAACACCGTACATTGCCATATGTTTGTGATTGCGCGTGTGATGACGCGGTCCGCTGCACGCGCCGCCTCTCTGTAAACGGAATTAAATAAATGTTTTAAAAAACAAAAAACCGCCTTCAAAAACGCAAAAAATAACTTCTTTAAAATTGTAGGCACCTAATAGGTTAGTCCAACTGATGTCGGCTTTTTGTTGAAAATGTTGTGGTCGCCGACTTCAGTTTTTTGTTTTTTAAAACATTTATTTTATTTTATACTTTTTAGTGATCATAATACGCTGTTACGTAGTCCCACTTCTTAGTTGAAATGAAACTTTAACTTATATCAAGCGCGCCGCAAGCAACACCGCGGGAAAGTCATAGTCATATTTCAACAAGTAAATATTATTCGTTGTAGGTAGTCGCTGAACTATCTTAATCGAGATATCTTATCGCCACCCTTGAAATCGGTACCATTGAGGAGTTCTGGTGGCCATCTGTGGTCTTCATCATCAGTTCCACTACACCAAATTATACTTTCTGAATGCAAATGCTGGACTTGTTACTAAATATACTAAAATCGCTATATGTTTGCCTACAATATTTGAGGAGTTCCCTCAATTCCTCACTGATCCCCTCATCAGATACAGATTTGGTGACAATGGGACCACCTCGGAAATATACTCTATAAACCAAAAAAAAATTTTTGAAATCGGTCGACAATTGACGGAGTAATCGGTGAACATACATAAAAAAAAAAAAAAACATACAGTGGAACGTATAACCTCCTCCTTTTTTGAAGTCGGTTAAAAAACGCCCGATGCGCCGCGCAACGCCAAGCCGCACGCCACGCGCGACGCTCCGCGTCTCCATAAACAGGCCCTTAATAATGATACTGTTGATAATTAGTAACAGGCGTCATTTTAGGGTGTGTGCCTACTCACCCCTTAATCCCTACTCACCCCGTTTTACGGTAGCTATTATTTTATTGAAAAACCTTTCAACTTACTTATTACGCAGAATTTTTATTTCATCGATGGCTATTTCTGCCCTACTAAGCTAATAAGCAGTAGGTATCCCAAATTTAATAACCAAAGCAGTTTTAATTGTTTTCTGTTGGTAATAAGGTTGATATTGCTACAGGAGTTTTATCTGAGATACTACGTATTGGATTAGCAGGGCAGATTTCCCGCCGGATCAGTTGAAAACGGATACTTTCTGGTAATAAATACACTGTGGTATCCTAATATTGTACATCGATTACGCAATCAGCTGTTTAACTCGACGTAGTAAGTCAAAGCTTTCAATCCAAGGTCGGCAAACGAGGATTTTCCGTGAGTAGCAACCATAAAGAGTATACCAAGATGTCTCTAATAAAGAAGAAGGATATACTGTTACCAATGGTTTTGCCGAATAACAATAAGGTATTGTTTAGTAAAATAATCTTAATATTTACAAAGTCACTTTCCCCTACTGTCTGTTAATTCATGCGTGCACTACTAAAGCACGCACCATAGTTAGATGCGGTTTTCACAATGAGTTTTTTTTTACAGAAGTTATTTATCTACAACTTCTGGCCGCGACTTCGTCGGCGTAGATTTCGATTATTTCTTGAAAACTTTTAGATTTTCCGAAATAAAATATGGCCTATGTTTGAATCCAGGATATAAGCATCTCCCTTTCAAATTTTATCCAAATCCGTCCAGCCGTTGCAGCGTGAAGGCGTAACAAACTAACACACACACACAAACTTTCGCATTTATAATATTAATAAGTAGGATAATCTGGTTTATGTACATATTACAGAAAACTCACATAACCCGAAGCGAAGTAAGGGTTGGTTGTCAGTCGCTAGTAAATAATAATAATAAATAATTAGATATCAGGGACAATCTCACTCAAATTGGTCTAGTTCGAAACTGTTATAGATATATCAATATAATCAATAAAACTTATAGAAAAGCAGTATTTCAACTGTAAAATCACAAAAATAAGCAAAACCGGCAAAATTTCGTATACGGCCTCTTAACATGACGTTGAAAAGACCTCTCAGCCTTGTGCCGCAGATAGACATACAAACATACAGATGCACAGACACACAGACACACAGATAGACAAATCAAACTAATAACACCCCTATTCAATTTTCTGGGGTTAAAAGGGAATTACTTAGAATAAACAATAAACTACAAACTGCTTCTCACCTTAAGATGTTTTTCATATCGATGTAAAAGCTGTATTTACAAGGTGAATGCAAATTTGTGCAAGCTCATGCTCATTCACTTTGCATAATCTAATGTGACGTGGGACGTCATAGGTGATGGCAACTTTGTATGACGCATTCTGCATGCATTATGAACGATGCATTATACATATAATATATCGTTAGGGGAGCGTTTTGTTTCGCATGATTATAACATTATAAAGGAGTAAAGATCGGAGAGTAAAGTGAATTATCGTTTTATCAAAAAAATGCATTAGGATTTAAATAAATAAATAAATATCAGGGGACAATGTCACACCAATTGACTTAGCCCCAAACTAAGCTCTAGGCTTGTACTATGGATACTAGACAACGATATACATACTTATATAGAGAAATATATACTTAAATACATAGAAAACATCCATGACTCAGAAACAAATATCCGCTTATCACACAAATATCTGCCCTTACCGGGATTTGAACCCAGGACCGCTAGCTTCGTAGGCAGGGTCACTACCAACTAGGCCAGCTCGTCGTCAAATTAAAAACGCCTTTGTTTTTGTTTGTTTATAATTTGTTTTAAATAACGCCTTATTATTTCGCATAATGTATGACCCCGAAAACGTTGCCAACCCTGAGGACTAAGATGGAATGCCTCTATGCTAGTAATTTCACCGGTTGTGTTATCTTCACACCGGAACACAACATTGCGGACACTGCTGCTCGGCGGTAGTTTAATGGATAAGATGATGGTAGCTATCCGGACGGACCCTGTCCAAGGTCCCACCACCACCAAAACACCACATGAAGTTTCTGCTACTCGGTTGTCATAAATCATAACATAACTCAAAAATACGCTTTTATCCGTAAAAGCGACTTTTCAAGCACTGAAAAATACTTAATTATTACCACTTAAAAAAAAAACCACTTAGGTAGGTACTTAACACAAGCGACTTTTTGTCTTGGAGACACAGACCACCCTGATGGTAAGTGGGATCTCTGACCTATATACATTGGCTTTCTCAAGACTACAATCTTAAGACCCGAAACTAACATGGAATGCATCTTTGATAGTAATTTCAGTTGTTTTATCTCCACACCGGAACACAACATTGCGAACACTGCTGCTTGGCGATGGGTTAAAGGATAAGATGGTGGAAGCAACCAGGGGCCCTAATACGGCTGCGTTTATAACGTGACAAAGTTTGGATATTGCATCCGTCACCTTCTGACGCGTAAATAAGTACGAGAGTGACGGATGCTTTATCCACATTTGACTCGCGATATAGACGCAGCCATTAGGGAATGCAAATAACCGGTTATAACCGGTTTTAACCGGGTATTTTCATACATAAACGTCTAATAACCGGTTATAACCGGTTTTAACCGGTTATTTTCATACAAAAACGTCTAATAACCGGTTAAATTGCATTCCCTAGCTGCCATACTAGGCCGGGTCCATATTGGCTCATATAAAATTGTTCTTTAGATTTTTTATACAAATAACGATTTGTGTCTATACTCATCATTTCTTCGAAAATTTTAAGTCATAATAATCGCAACTCATAATGCATTTTTTCAAAAAACTGTTACTTTTTTAGATTTTTATAAAACTAACCTAACCTAACCTAAATTTATCTACACGTAAGATATTTTAAAAAATTCTGAAAAGTGTACGGTTCCATGAATATTGGCGTTATAAGTTCAGATGATTATAAGTTCCGATCATTAGTATTAAAAAATATTTTGAAGATTATGAAGAGTGATCATTAGGTTGTAAAATTATATGAGATACATTTTCGGAGTTCCAATATTCTAATTTGAAATTTTATATGAGCTTTGGCGCACCCACTAGCCCGCGGGACGGCCCGTGCCCGAGGTCCTGCTACCATTAAAACGTAACTTTACTTCAAAATTACTTATAAAGACCAACTTCTGCAGTTAAAGTTACAGATATGTTTTGACGCAACATTTCCTCTCGCTCCCGAATCAATAGCGCCCTCTCCCTCCAACAGGGAGCAAAGTTGATTTTAGATCTCGTTACGAGTCGACACGATCTATCCGGTAAAGGTGCGGTGGCAGTGCCAGCGATACAGTAAAGATCGGAGGATAAAGTGAAACATCGTTTTATAAATATTGCATTGGGATTTGGTTTAAATAACGCCTTATTAGTTTCTGTTGATGACAATCCATGCAAACTTTGCACTTTTGAAGGTATTTGATTTATTTATCATGTTTATTCTCTTTACTGGGATCTTTTTCTGTCTACTAAAGTATAAAAAATAATGATATTGGCTGCGGAATTTTCGGCTAATATGGCAAAAAGTCGTGTTTTATTATACAGATCGAAAAGGTCGTTAAATAGTCATCGTTTATATCTACAACACATACACCTGTGAACTTAAAAAAGACCGTAAAAAACACGACTTTATAGTTTTTTCATAATCGACCAGTTCAATTCCCGGATAAGATAGATGAATTTTCGAAAATGCATAAATGCAATATTTATTGTTTTAAAAGTAAGACTCCTTTGCGTAAAATTTGCTATTTTCAAAACTTTAAGTAGTTTCCGTCCATGTGGCGTTCGTTTTTTCCACGTGTATGTATCTATTCCGCAACCAAAAAAATTGTAAGTAATAACTCTACATTTATATAGCTATATGAAAAGCATGCTTTAAAAACCCGACTGCATTTTTTATACTGTCGACGATAAACCTACATATGGTAATAGTTGTCATTTTGCCATTGTTGTTATTTGAATTTTAACAGTTTAGGTATCCTATGTCACCTGGGATGACGTAAGGATTCTAACGATACCTCACACATCTAAATCGGTCAAGGGATTTAGAAGTTATAGTGGAATAAAGAAACTCACATACATACATACATACATACATACATACATACAAACATGAACCCTGAAAACATTACACTCCTTTTTTGGGGCAGTCGTGTAAAAACTGTACTTTAAGAATATTACAGTTAAAACATCTCTTTAGTTCTCTAAATACTCGGCACGCTGGAAGTGGCTGGCGCTTACTGCAGTTCCCCAAAGACCAATTGTTTAACTAAGTAACTTGGCTCGGTTACTTCCGTGCACGAGTTGTTCCCGGAGCGCTTATTACGTTTCGTAGAAGTTTTTAAGATAGCATGAATAAATTTGAATTTTTATTTTCTTTTTAAACAGTGGTTTGTGCTGTTTTTAAACCAAATCAAGGTATTTGCAGATGCATTCATTCTCAGTATCGCATGAACCTTTTTTTTTAAGTTATCGTTTCTTGAATCAAATCAAATCAAATCAAATCAAAATATTTATTCAGTAAATTGGCCACATACGGGCTCTTTTACACGTCGGTAATATACAGTGAATCTACTCGCGCTTCGGACAAGACCATCATTGCGGAGAAGAAGCGCCGCAGAAATTCCAGCAGAAGGTCATTTTTTCAAACAAAAAAATACAATAATACTTAAAAGTAAGTTACATTACAAGGTAATAAAGCAACAAATATAAATTATTAGAACTATCACAAATAAAAACATTACAAATTCAAAAATTAAAAACATTACAAATAAATGTTAAAATTAAAAATATTACATGTCAAATACATTAAACTAAAAATAATGACTAGGAGAACAACACGACGATGTTTCTACGTCAAAAGCCATAACTGGAATAATTAACTGAGCAACAAGTCCTTGCAGACGTGAACCGACCGGACCCCACAAACAGCACCCGTTCACGAGTATGACGCATATCTCAGCCATCGCCTCATCATCAGTAATATTGTGTGATATAGCTGTCCGGCGAGAAACATCACAGTGTTCTCTCATTTAAAAGCGTCTTGTACACACAAGAACTAATAAAGATAAAGTACAAAAGTAAACATACAATTTCGTGTTTGAATACACAGTTTGCTTAAAGGCATTTTTATCAAGATAGAAATATCAGTAATAACCTAGACTTAAGAAATTACCTTAAATAAGTAATAGCCTAGACACTACTTAAATACATCTTGGTCACCAATGAAGTCATTTACAGTATAGTATGCACTACCCAACAAGCAGCGCTTGATGTGAGACTTAAATTTATTGAACGGCATATTGACGATATCAGATGGTATCTTATTGTAGAAACGTATACAGTTCCCCGCAAACGAAGTTCTTACCTTACGGAGACGGTGACCTGGAAGAGCGAGCTTATCCCTATTTCTAGTATTTAAATTATGAACGTCGCGGTTATGCCTAAACTCATGTATGTGTTTGCGTACATACATGATATTCTCAAAGATATACTGCGACGCGACTGTAAGAAAATAAATATTCTTACAGTCGCGCATATTTATTTCTTTAAATTTATCCCTAAGCGAAACACGAGACCCCAATTGATACAGCGTACAAAGATTCTGTAATACAAAGATGGTCTGTATGTCAGCCGCTTTTCCCCACAGTAAAATTCCATAACTCAACACTATGAAAATAACTATAGTACACAAGTCAATAAATATACTCTAGTATATAATTTAAAATAACAATTTGTAAGATAATCTCCGAATCAGTAAATAATATAAACACTTTCGTACTTCAAATTTAGCATATTGATATAAGTACTATAATTGAAGATCGTAAGAGGCTGCGAGTCCAGAACTGGACGTCTTTTGACGCATATAGTAATGATGCGGAGATCTAATTATTATCACATTACTTCTTGATAAGTTGGCCTTTGTAAATCCAAATTTCAAATTTGTAATTGTATTTATTCTGTTTCTAATAGAATAAAGTAGTTACATAGATCTTAAAATATTCTTGATCAAATAAAATGGTTTAATATGTTTTCTCTAATCAAAAAATCCACTATTGTGATAATATTTTAAAGTTACCAGTATCGCTGCAAGAGCGAACCCACCCGGCCTCCACACAATTAAAACTTGCACTCCGCCGCGACACAACTCCGCGCGTAAATGTCATCTTTATCACCGGTCCAACTCACAAGCTGAAGCGGCAGCGGTTTAGATAAACCCAAGGTGTCCCGGGATTATTGCATCTACGGGGCTATTAAAACTTAGAATGTTATCTTCGTCCTCGTCGTCGTGAAAGCACTTATCTCCTATACCATGAGTTATAACTACCTTACTCGCTAGCGAGTCGAGTGTTCTGTCCCTCGCACTCTATAAAAGTACGGTAATTGTAACTCTGTACCTATCTAACTCTCACTAAGGGTACAGATGAAAGACCTCAATTTGATGTTTTGATATGTTCGTCCCTAAATTAAGGCTTATTTTACCTTTCTCGTTAATTCACGGCTGACCTCTAGTATAATATAACGAACTATCTACACTACTCGAATAGTTTTTAATTTCAGTAAAACTTTCCGCGTTAGCTTCCCAAAGGGCATTGGGTAAGTTTGTATTCGAACATTATTGTCATTTTATTTTTCAGCGGCCACGGCTGATTTTTTTATAATGTTTTAAAGGATCTCTTAATACTCGCAACGATTCAAGTATGCAGTTTTTGGTACTAAAAGTACGCCTAAGTATGAATATTTAAATATCTCGGCTCCGATGCACTTAAGAGTATTACATTACATAAGAAAATATGTTTATTTTGAATAAATCTATCATAATTTATCTATCACAAGACCGGTCTGAGTGGAGAGCCTTGGGGGAGGCCTATGTCCAGCAGTGGACGTCTTTCGGATGACATGATGATGATGATCATAATTTACCACTTAAGTAATTGCCTACCTCAAACCACTTGATTACGATGGTACTGAACACTTACTGGACATTGTTCGTTAGCAGTCTGATTTCTATTCCTAATTCTATTTATTGCCTCTTTTGTCATGACGCAAAGGACTATGGCATTAGTTCTTCATAGTTAACAACTCTTATAATCATACACTAACACTCTTACACTTTCACACACACCTGTACAGCCACTTAATCAAATACTTTTGTTCACTCACCATACATTCGCATGCAATATTATCCTCATACTAAGGTTTAGTTAGGTACCTTTTGTTGATATTTATAGACCAGACTGTAAAATAAGCTATAATGTAACCTGACAACTTTACTACCACTCTGACTTACCTTTATAATATCAATAGTATACTCGTATTTAATTAAAGACTGTAAAGATTGAGCTTGAGGAGAGGAGGGCTATACCTGCCGTCACACAGTTTTACTAGTACGGAGGGTAGCTTACTGGCACTCGGGCATCGATTTAAATACCTACAACTGTCTATTTTAACTTAGTGGAAAGATGTCATATGAGTTATGTAAGCTACATAAATAAATAAATAAATAAATAAATAAATAAATAAATAAACTTTTACGAATGGCCGCTCACATTGAAAATGTATGACTTTTACAAATGACAACACTTTTACCCAAACCCCTTTTTGCATTAAAAAGAACTTGACAAATGACAAAGCGTTCGTCAAAAAAAACTATAATATCTATTGAGAATTTACAAACTACCCGCCAACGCGTATAAATTAAACCAGCATCAAAACCTTTGACGAACCGTCTCGGACCAGATCCGGAGATTTGTTTTGAACCCTTATAAGGGTGCAGTTAATTGCTCGAGTAATTCATCTCTAACTCGGTTCATTGGAAAAGTTTGATTGATTGGCTTCGTTGTTCTAAGAAGTGTTGACGAAGAATCGAGATCCTGAACGAAAAATAATTAAGAAAATTTATGACACGTTTTTTTCGGTTTAAAACGTGTACTCAATAAAATAGAAGGTTATGATAAAGTTGGTGAATTTTCTAACTTATGAAAAGGGAATATTTTCATTAAGCGATTATACAGGGTGTTAGGCAGAAGGTTGGACAAACTTCAGGGACTCTCTGCCTCTGTAGGTCATACTCATCAACTTTTATTATGGGACCAACATCCAAATCGCGAAAAAAAAACAGCGGTTTCATACAAACTTTTAGAACTAAACAGCCGAAATGTATGGAATAGGTGTTTTTTTTTATTCATAGTATTATAAGTAACTAGCTGTTGCCCGCCTTGTTTATCGCTCTTCCCTCGAAAACGGATTTTTTTTCCTATGAAAAGTACACTATATCCTTCTCCGGAGTTAAAGCTGTCTTCATACTAAATTACATCGAAATTGGTTTAGCGGTTTAGTCGTGAAAGCGTCAAACAGACGGTCAAAGTTACTGTCACATTTGTTATATATAATAATATGGATGTACTGTTGAGTTTCTCGCGGCGTTTCTTCTCAGCAGTGGTCTCCTCTTGGGAAGCGCTGGTAGATTTTTGACGTGTAAAGGTGCGTGCGGCCTACTTACTGAATAAACATATTTTCTTTTCAAACTTGTTATGTAGTAAAGCTAGTTTATTCATTTTTATACATTTTCTTTATTGAACACTTGTCTTATAATCTTGTAAGGAAGTTAATTGGTCGGAAGATTCGTCTTGTAACTCGGCGTTAACTTTGAAAAGTTGTTTGATTGGCTTCATCGCTACGAAGTGTTAAGGAGTTGAGATTACGAGATTAAAATTAATTGGAGAAAATAAAAAAGGTGGCAAAACAACAAACAAAAATAGAAATAAAGTAGGTAGTCAACGTTTTTGAAAAAAAACTATTAAATAGGCTGTAAACGCCGTTAACCGATCGTTAATCGTTATAGTCCGTCATTAAAAAAAGTAAATCAAGAACTTGTCCACCAGTGTTTGTTTGTTCAGAGTTAGGTATCCTAGTCCAAACGAGGTTTTAAAAACTAAAATAACTTTTCTCCCACATGTTCGGAAATGTTAACCTTACTGTTGTCAAATCAGCCCGCGAAGTTCTAAGTTCCAGGCCCAGGCAAAATTAAAAAAAAAACAAAGTTATTATTTACCAACGGCAGCGGCCGCGAAAAATTTATGAAATTTCATTACGTACCTGGTGATTTACTTTTTAAAACTATGTTTGGACTAGGATAACTATCTCCAAACGGCCAAACACTCGTGCAATCAAAATTCTTCCTTGTATATTATTTTTTTAAATGTCATAGACTAAAAAGTTAAGATAAAGAGAAAAGATTAAAGAAATTTATTCATCAAGTTATTATTAAGCCTTTTCAAACAGCATTTACAACGTATTTAAAAGTGTGTCAAATAGTATGACATTTTTTTAATAGAAATTGCGTTCATAAACATAATAAATTGCGGAAATAACATAAACGCGTAATAAATCTTATAGTTTAAAAACTATATTTTATTCAAATTGAATTTATTACGTTTAAATAATTTGTGATTTTATTTAATGCTTAATTCAGTGTCATACTAAATCGTACGTTTCTGTTCTTTTTTTCAAGGAAATGTTGGGACTGTGTTTATAGGACTGTGTTATTAAAAATTATGTTAAATTTCCTCACATCTTGGAGAAAAGCAATATACAAGCCTCGACCGGGAAGGGCGGTTGCTGGACTCGTATATATCGCGGCTTCGACTGCGTCTCGGCCACGCTAACTCTACTCGTCCCGCAACGGCCTATTTCCCGGTCTGTGCAGTAATGTTCTTATTTATCTTATTAGCACTATTCTTATTTTATTTCCGCTGCTGCATTTGGACAGTAATTCTTCTTTTAAATTTTTAGTTGGCCAGGAATGACGAAATTCCCGTGCTGTTTTTGCAATAGTCTGAACTTTACAAAGCTTGTTGGAAAAATAGTACATTACTGCACAGACCGGGAAATAGGCCGTTGCGGGACGATTAGAGTTAGCGTGGCTGAGACGCAGTCGAGGCCGCGCTATATACGAGTCCAGCAACCGCCCTTCCCGGTCGAGGCTTGTATAGTGCTTTTCTCCAACAATGTGAGGAAATTCAAAACAATTGTTAATAATATTAAATACAGTCCCAACATTTCCTTGAAAAAAAGAAAGAAACGTACGATTTAGAAGGTATGACACTGAAATAAAGCATTAAATAAAATCAATAATTTAAACGTAATAAATTCAATTTGAATAAAATATAGTTGAAACTATAACATTTATTACGCGTTTATGTACGCAATTTCTATTAAAAGAAAGTCAAACTATTTGACACACTTTTAAATACGTTGTAAACGCTGTTTGAAAAGGCTTAACTTTTTAGTCTATGACATTTAAAAAGTAAAATATACAAGGAAGAATTTTGATTACACGAGTGTTTGGCTGTTTGGAGATAGTTATCCTAGTTCAAACATGGTTTTAAGATGTAAAACACCAGGTACGTAATGAAATTTCACACATTTTCCCGGCCGCTGCCGTTGGTAAATAATAACTTTGGTTTTTTTTAATTTTGCCTGGCCTGGAACTTACAACTCCGCGGGATGATTTGACAACAGTAAGGTTAACATTTCCGAGCATGTGGGAGAAAATATATTTTAAACAGTGCCTAAACTTTTTAAGTATTCTCTAGAATTAAGTATTCTGTACAGTCGACGTCATAAATATGTTTACACTTTAGTACCTTGTCTATTTAACATCATGTTTTAACTGCCGTATGAAATTGTCATAGCGGATAAAGTGACAAGGTACTAAACTGTAAACATATCTTTGACGTCGACTGTACAATATCGGATTATACAGTCTGTCTATAGCATAAACATGTATTACCTCTTTACTATACTATAGATAGAGTCAGTCAAAATGTAGGTAAGTACCTATTTTTATCTATTACCAACATTCGAAAACGAATTAGCTTTTCCTCTAACTATCTAAAGTGTCGAGTGCCCGAGCCCGAGTGTTTGTACGCGCTAATAGTGTTTGTCCGTCTGTCTATTTGTGCCTCCTCCAGAGCCCTGAACAAACAACTCCTAATCGCGCTTTTCTCGCCAGTTGCGAAAGGGTAGTTCAAGTTGCGATCTTTAAAGTTTCATTTACAAAATAAAATACGTTTTTTTAAGTAATTTATTTAGAATTCCACGGTTTTTGGTGTTAAGTAGTAGGGTGGTGGAACCAGTAATGGACAAGGCACCAATAATGAACACTTGATTCTTATTTTACAGAAGATAAGGGTTATTCATTTGTTTTGCAACGAGTTTGAAGCAATCAATTTTGGTCCGTATACAATTTGAATTAAGAGTGAAGTGTCCATTACTGGTGCCTGTCAGCTAATAGTGTCCATCATTGGTGCCGTCACCCTACCTAATAGTTAAAAGAAAGGAAGCTTTAATAGTCAACTCAGATCAGAGTTGAATGGATTTCTTTTGACGTACACTGTACTTAAATGTACAGTAACGAACTTAAATTTGGGACCCACCTTAAGTCCAAAGTCATTCTGACCTTCTACAACAATAAGGTTGAGTCTCCTATAAGTAACAAATGATTTGGCATCTCTAATGACATTGACGACTTCAAGCCTATTTTTCTTGAAATGGGTCACAAATGAACGATCGCGATAGTACCCTTTTTGTTAGTTCTTGTCTTAAATTCATGACGCTTTAACGAAATATACTTCATTGTACTATAATTAATACCCTGTTTATGGACTTTCTAAAGTACATGGGTCGCCACGTAAAATATACTGCCTAAAAGGAAAAAAAAACGTTTATTCAGAAAGTAGGCCGCACGGGTATATTATATACTTTTCAAACATTGACATGTCAAAATCTACCTATAGATATATAAAGGCGAACTTACGTGCACGTTCACCTTTTTTTCCAGTTATTAACCACTTAAGTAACTTATAATCATTACAACCCTATTGAAATGGTGCTAAGGGTGATACGTCGTGTTCGTGTCGTAATGGCGTCTATCGCACGTCATCTGACGTATTTGTGGTATGACTAACATGGGCAAGCGTTACTATGACTTGTCACTGAGAACTCACTCGAGTTTGTCACTTTGGCTTTGATCTACGATCTCAAAAACATAAAGATTTCAACATCCATAGTATAAATATGGAAAGTTAAACTACAGCTTTCAAATAATAATTTACACGAGTTTCTTGCGGCGCTTCTTCTCTGCAATAATGCTCTTGTACGAAGCGCAAAGAGATTAAAAATACCTCATGTTAACCTTTACTATAATAAACGCTCTGATGGGGTTTATAAGCAGAGTTGTATATAACAATCTAACAAATGATTAAATCTTTATTCGACATCACAAATTATGCATGGTGACATACAACAACGACTTAATTAAAAGCTAAAATAATGAACTGAGAAAACAGTGTTACATCATACAAAATAATAAGTTCTGTGACGCCGGAAAAGGGGCTGAATTCAGCATTATGCTCCAGAGCGTACACGCTGCAGCGCTGGTTTTCCGCCAGACCCTTACTAGATGGTTAATAAATAAACAGAAAACTTTCTGGCAAGGAATAGGCGTGAAAATAATTATTAAATTATTGGAACAGAAACATATTATAGAGGTAATTTAGACATTAACAATAATTGTGATTTACCACTACTGATTTAGAGCTTGTGAACAGTGCCTAGAACTGGCCATGCGTGCCACCACGTCCATTTTAAGTTAAAATCATCCTTGTATAAACTGTGTGTCCATAGTAACACCGCTGTAAGTAAAATCGGATCGGGAACGCGAAGAGTCACGACACCGTCATTACGGCCGATATACGCTTACATATTTCATTAGGCAGCTGCGGGTTCCCAAAGCTTGAAATAATAACAACTGTATTATCTATACCAACAAATAAAATTCTAGTGTCTGTCTGTGATTTCAAAATGAACTACCATTTATACGATGCCTAATTAAAATGAATTATTTAAGGATTTTTGAATGTATCGATCTATTTTTCGATATTTTGCAGAGTTCAAAAGATATGAAGATAAAACTGAAGCGTTAGTATTAAATAAACTGGGGCTCTATTCTACTTGTTAAAACGATATTGCTTTTAACATGTTACAGTATTGTTGACAATACGATAACACGTCAAAGACGATGGTTTTCACCGCCTAGAATCTCGGCAATAAATAAAAAGGTAAAAAGCAATATAGTCTTACCCTGTAAAATAGCGCCCCTGTTTTATTTTAGTGTGACAATACTTACCCACGAACTATCACATTCTTTATTAATTGGGTCAATCAACTATTCTTTGCACATTATATTTTTTAATCAATAGATTCATTGTCAGTACAAGTGTATAAGCTATCCAAATCAGAATAACATTTTTGCCAAAAAATACTGGTAACTTAGGGGACAAACCACTATTGTCATACAAAACTGGGGACAACATGGTCCACTAAGTTACCGGTGAAAGAAGAAATTTTAATTGTTTAATAAATATATCTACCGGGTCATAGAATTCACTGTTTATCTGTGTACCTAATAAAAACACTCAACATTTTAAAGAAAACCCATTTAGTTTTTCTTTATACTTTTAAGTACTTACAAACTTGAAAAAAATTGTGAACAAAGAATAGTTGATTGAACCAATTAAGTCATTTTCTTGTCTGTTAAAATATTTGTTTAAACACAGTACCTACGATGAGGATGAGGAATTGCACCATTCTGAGGATCTTGGTACATCGGACGGAGCACGGAAAGGAAGTAATAGGGAACAAGAACAGGAAATTAACCCTCTTGCACTGGCTCAACGTTCAAAGAAGCTGTTTCTTACGAGAACAATAGAATATAATGGCAATATTAATGTACATCACTGCTTTCAATACCCAATACTTAATTAAATACTAGAGATGGGCCGACTAGTCGACGATTAGTCGGGAAAGCCGACTATTCGGCATCATTTCTAGTCGGTGATTAGTCGGCAAAAAATGCCGAATATTTGGCACTTTATTGCCTATAGGAAATATCGTCAAAAAATGTCCACTCATGCGATTTTCTTTTCGACATAGTTATAAAAAGCACTAGGTAGCTAGTTTTAATACTATAATTAGGGTTCTAATTGTTTTTTTGGTCGTGCAGAAAAAACGTAAACAAAACTGGTCAAAGGTAGGTAACAAAGCGCGACGGACGAAGCACAACGAACGTTTCCGAGTTCACCCAAACTTAGCAAAATCCTACAATCGGCATTGCTGACTAATCGGCCGATTAATCGGCAAATTAAAAACCGATTAGTCGGCCGACTGGTCAGTCGGCAAAATCCGAAGTCGGCCCATCTCTATTAAATACCTATGCAGGTTGGAATACTAGTTCTACTGTCAGGCGCAGCAAAATGTTACTACAGATAATTTCGGGGGGGTACCTATTATTTTATCGTAACAACTTTCTACGAAAGTATTTTCATTTCATCGAAAGGCATTTCTCACTCCATGAGTTTTTTTTTGGTAGTCACAAGTATAAACTAACGTTAACATCATAGTTTTAGCAAATAATAGCGTTCGATGAAATAAAATTCGGCGAAATGATATAATCGATAAAGTGAAATTTTATAAAATCATGGGTTACCCATGGGGTTACCCTATTTGGGACCCAGTTTAAAGAAGAAGTCTCCTAATATAGGAAAAAAATAACTACCTAATAAAGGACTCAACTTTACTGACATTGCGCTTTGTCACAAAATAACAATTTTATACTATTATTATATTCTACCACGGTCTTCAAACCCTTCCATTTGTTCTGCAAATAGGTAATTAACTGATTATTAGCTGTGTTATTAGCGTTCAACGCCGCCTCCAGAGGTCCCTCTTGGGGGCCCTAGCCCTCTCCCCAAAAAACAAATGCCACGCGAGCTCGCGGACAGCGGCTATCCGCTCATAAAAAATTAAGCAATTTTAAAACTGTTGTACAAAGGAGTTCTATTTCAGGGGAGTGTAATATACATACAATTAAGTGCCCCTAACGAGTATGCAAGCTATAATTGTATTTTCCGTCTAAAACACTATAAACTAGGGACAATTATTTTCAATTATAGTTTGCGTGTCTGCCGCCATTTAATAGCGAACATAAGTATCGTGGTTCGGACGGATGAACGCTTCATCAATATTTCAGTGCGTGGCACGCCGGTTGAATTGATGGAGTTTACATGAGGCTGTCCAAATGAAAAGGGTATTGGTTTGATTATTTTGACGTAACACTTGATTTTATTCCCGATATAGGCAAATACACACATCAAAATGTAATGTAACGAAACGTTTATTTCTCAGAAACCTAACATTTCTTGGGATTTTTATAATAGTATTTTAATCCAGGAAGTCGCGCCACATTCTTTATTTTACGTACATTGACGCAGCCATGCATTGCCGATTTATTATAAAAAATAAAAGAAATAAAATGTAATGTAAAGTAATGCTACATAAGAAAAAGAATGCGATGCTAGGAGCTCCCTTCTTACGAACGATTAGGTACAGTCAAGGACATTTGTTTCTAGACCACTTTGGACTATGTCCAAGTGACACTTTAAATTAAATTACCCATCATTTTATCGAATTTCATTTCATCGGTTGTATCATTTCACCCTATTTTATTCTGAAACCACGATGTTTCCGGATATCTTAAACATTAATGACGAAGGTTAAGTTAGGTTAATACTTGTGACTACCACAAAAATGTACTCATGCGCCGAGAAATTTCTTTCGATGAAATTAAAATTCGGCATCAAGATACGTTCGTTGAAAAGTGTTTCGATAAAAAATGATAGGTACCCTAGTGTACACCGTAGCTTTTCTATCTTCTCTAGACAGAATATAACAAAGTCGCTATCCGTGCGTGCGGACTTTGATACGGTTTTCACTATAATCTGTTTCATCTAGGATGATTCCTGTGACAGCCGTGTTTTGTAACTTCAATCACTTACTATACTCACATGAGAGGTATTTCAAAATAGTCTATTAATTGACAACATTTCAAAAACAAAAGCATTTTTGTTTTTTCGCGTTTATAATAGCTGGTTAAAAATTAGACTACCCGTGTTTCTCGGTTTTTCTTTACTTAACTTAAATTCGTCGTTAATAATTTATTAAAGAAATAGTCATTAAAAAGACCGTATATACAAAGTTAGGAATACTGATGTCGTGATCTTAGCATGATATAAAATAAAAAAAGTAACTTTAAACAGAAACAGAGCTGTCATGTCATGTCACTTGTCAATAATAACAACTGTAACAACATAAATCCGTCGAATTTGGGTAGATTGCGGCTATCCGCTTATTTGAAATCCGTTAGTCACTTTCATTTTAAATAATAGCGTATATCAAAACAATAGTATTACGAGAATCGAAAGCGTGTCGTTAGAATCAAGTAAACCGTCAGACAGATAAAAAATTGTCATGACAGTTGTATATTTTTTTCAATTTCTATGGTAATAAAGGGACTAAGGGCACTATAAGTGTATTCCTAACATTCACAATCCAACTTTTTTTACTGTTTTCCCTAAATATAAAAAAACTACGGCATAAAAAAATCCAAAAATATTTTTACTGTAATCAGCAGTGTAAAATCTATAAACGGTATTTTTATTTACTACCTTAGCACAAATGAATTGTTGTCAATTATTTAAGTTCCTGAATGTGTGTGTACTAATGTAGTACTTATGTAAAGTTAATGAAACAAGTGTAATACGTGTTTATATGAGCTGTTACAGGAATCATTTTAGATGAAACAGTGTAGAATGTACAGAAATTCATTCAGAAAAATGAACTCTGATTTACACACATCAAAAGTGCCTAGGGATATTTTTTATCCCTAGACAGTTTTTAAGATTTCAATATAGGCATATTACTACTGAGTCGAAATATCAAATTTCTCTAGGGATATTGAGTATCCCAAGACTTTTTTGATTTGTATATGTAAATGTGTTGCAAAAAAACTCGTAGAACCCTAGCCAAAGCGGGGGCAGGTCGCTACTAGAAAATAACACATGTAATCGTAGGATGCTCTTTATTCTAACAACCACAGGCTCTCAATCTAACATCGGTTTATCGACCTCTCCGAAGATTGTTCGCAGTACGGTGCGCAAAACACTTAGTACAGTCGGCAGCGTTTACTGGCCATAAATATACATGAGTTGGGGTCCGACGTGTTATGGTGATTTTATACGACATTACATTAAAATAGCGAGGGTGTTGGGATGACATAAAATTATAAACCTTAAGGAATTGGTATTAAAAGTTAAACGAAAGAGGAAATGAAATTCAATGCTCAAACCGTACTTTGTTTATTATTTACTGAGAAAATAAATAATCAAATAGCTTCAACGCCATATGGTCTTTTCTACTTCACAGCTATTAGTGCTACGTAACGCGGGTACAAACAAAATGACGTCATTCCGACCGCTATTCTGAAGCAGCCGTAGCAAACATTGATAATATTCAATATTTATTTCCTCAGCAAATAATAAACAAAAAAATAAAAATAAAAACATTCGGTTAAAGATGGACAGGATTGAAAAATGAACTAAATTAATTTTGACTTACTATTTGGCGCGCTACAAACTTGAACAGGCGAAGATTGCTGCATGGTTGCAGATTAGCTAGTAAGATGATGGTAGCAATCTGGACAAACCCTGCACAAGGTCCTTATCCTGTAAACGTCTAGATTTAGAAGTGTGGTTAGAACTCATATGGACTTACTTATAAACGTGAAGTAACCGTGGACTAGCTAAACCATAATTGTCCTTATCTGTCATGGTGACATTTGAATTTGACAGATAAGGACAAAGCATGGTTTATCTACTCCACTTTTATAATAGTCCGGGCGGTCGCTGCAAATTTACCTACCCCATCGAGTAACAGAAAAATACCGCTTTCCACGAAAAGAACACCTAAAATAGGTAAGAAAAAATGCGGTCTTCCGGGGCTCAGCTTGGGGGTAATACGCAATGAAAAGATATATGGCCCGCTTCTGACCATAATTTTACCTCATTTAGTTACCGAACGAAAACTTTTCGTTGATTTTAGACACGTTTTAATAGATTCTAAAAAAACATATATCTTTTTATTGCGTATTACTGCCCAAGCTGAGCCCCGGAAGACCACATTTTTGTCACCTATTTTAGGTGTTCTTTTCGTGGAAGGCGGTATTTTTCTTTTACTCGATGGGGTAGGCAAATTTGCAGCGACCACCCGGACTATATGTAAGGGCATTAGACACTTGCAATGCTAAGACTCAGTGGAAGGTCTTTACGGCAGAAATTTCATGGGTTGCCCAAACAAGTATTAGCATTTTTGTGATAAGTTACATACTCTAGTATTTTATACTTATTTCCAATATATGCAAAACATTTTTTAATGCGATTTAAATGTATATTTCTTACCAACAATATCAAAAATATTGAAAATCACTTAAGTATATTTTGCTAACGGTACTTCCGATACATTAGCGCTCCACACGGGGCGTACTGTCAGCATGTTTATGTGCCAATACGGGCTAATGCATTCTGAACCTTATTCTTAATGGGTTACGGCTTTATGTCGCCTAATGGTTTGGCTTTGAAGTGTTTTTATTAAGGAGAACATTAGAAGTAATACTTAATGTGTTTTGTTATAATAATGTACTATCGAGAAAAGGATTGTTGTGGTGTTAGTAAGCGCAGATGGCGAGATGAGCTTGAAGCCTTTCAGCATGAATTACGTGGGAAGGTGGGAAGGAGGCCTTTGCCCAGCAGTGGGACATTCTGGGCTTTCAATCATAATATTATAATAATATAGTAGTTTTGGCACAGTCCACTAGTATTAGTTATAATTTCTGAATTCATGAAAACCTATATAATTTAGCGTAAGTAAACCTAACCCGATCATACCTACAAAATAGGCATAATACGAGATATATTAAAATTAGACTTTCGGGAAAATAAGTGCTCCCCTACTAACACAAGCCTAACTTCTAAATGACGCTCAACTTGACAGGTTTTATATGACAAAGATGTCATTTAATGTAACATTTTAAAGCTTTACACAAATAATGGTATGTTTGTTCCTTTTTACAAAACTTGACGCACACATGGTGATCTGTCTGTTGCATCGTAGCTCTTAAACGAATAAACCAATTTGAACGCAGTGTTTAATATAAGGCTATTTTACTAAAGTATAGTGCTTAGCTGGGTTTGATGGAAATCGTTATTATTAAATATTAGAGAGTGATTCGTTTGTCGTTTCTCGCTATAGGACCTGTATAAGTTACCCGTCAAAAAACTGTTTTAATATGTCCATCTCCGCGCATAAACTATCTTTGTACAAAACAAACCAACAACAAATAAACGAAATTTCTTGTTTATAATACTACTTGCTTCTGCTCGTGACTTTATCCGTGTAGATTACATTTTCTGCGTAAATCGTTTTTTTTTTAATCCGAAACGAAGCCGATGGAGAGCCGTTGAAACGTGAAGGAGTAACAAACAAACACACAAACTTTGGCAATTATAATATTAGTAAGATAATGGAATTATAAGTATTAAGATATTTTTCAACACTACCTACTCCTTAAGATCCACTTTAATCCTTTTTAGCTTTACGAGTAAATAAGTAGAAAATTTAATCACAATTAAATTTCGTGTTTGCCTAACAATCTCTAGCTATATCCCACACTTTACCAAGAAAAATACGACTTGTTTTTTCGCTACCATGTATCACAAACAGCCAAATCTGTCCCATCGCCGCCATTTTGTGCCTGTCACTGCTCGATAGCAATTTTCCAGTGAGCGCGCTCGAGCGAGCATTACACACGTCGTCACGCTTGTTCGAGAACCGATGGTAACGCGAGTGTCATGTTGTAGAGAGTGTAGGGTATAGCGGGATAGTTTTCCACAACCCATCCAATTAAATATGCACCTGTTTTGCGTGAAATGTCATTGTTTTGGCATCTCGTTAATTATTTATTCAAGAAAGAATTATCAACGCAATTATTCGCCAAATTCCGCCGTCTAGTTTATGAAGAGGGTGAAAATAGACATTGGTTCGTCATTGTACAAGTTAGTTCTACGTCAAATGTATAAATCTTGCCCAATAGACTTTAAACTGAACTTTTTTCTGTTATGTCTAAAATACAGGTTAAATCTTCAAAACCCTAATTTAGACGACTTGTTTAATGACTTTATTTCCCCTAAATTACATATAAAATACATACATTTATCATCTCCTGTCCACGGTGTAAAAAAAAGTATAATTGTAGGTGTCATCCCGTTTTTTTTGCATGAATCTACTAATTGTATTTACTAACAAAACAACTTATTTGATTGAACGATTGGATTCGAAAAATAAACAAAATAAAACCATTAGGAACACGGGGAACTCCTACTTTCTGACAGTGTTTTTTTTTTTACTCAGAACTTAGGTATTTCATAAAAATATATTCTTGATAAGAAGGGATTAATATCTTGATGTTGTAACTTTTGACCACGAGATGGCATCACTGTCACAAGTGAGATTAATTCCCGTTCGATCGAGTTCCCCTCGTACCGCCGCCATCGTGTAAACTCGTTTTTACTAAACAAAGGCCATATTTCAGGAGCCGAGTATTTGCTTTCCTTATCATCCCAGCGGACAGGGATTATGGGCATTTGTTTTTCTTTTGTAAGGTTTCGTATTTTAACGGATATAAAATCGTGAGCCAGTTAAAAGTGGTTTTTATTGGAGTTTTAAAAATGTATGGCTGAAGAGTGGTAGTAACTTTTTGATTGTTTGGAAATGTCAGAAGGTAATGGTTGTTTTTTAATAGTGCATTATTGCCTAGGCATGGAAGTAGGCAATTGCGGGCCGAGTAATGGTTTAAACGGACGAGCTTGCGAGTCTCTCTCTCTCAAATCTTCATCGCTTGAACTCATTTTTTGAATTGCATACAAACAGACACTTCATGTGAAAAAACCATCACTCCTTACCGCCTTTTTGTTTATGACAAGGAGAAACGCAATTCTTGTTTTAAAAAAAACATAAGCTATTCCAGGCACAAATAAAAAAGTTATGTTTCGAGTAAAATTTGGATGTTTAAGACTTGTGCCCTCATTTTATTATGGCCCTTTTCACTTTTTAAAAAGTTACAACCTAGATAGTAATGGAATTTGTATGCAACATTGCGGGCTTGTGTAGCGAACACGCAATGTTTTTTTTTTTAAATTTGAGATCATTCAATATGTAGATAGGAATGTCAACATTTCCGGACATTTTTGAGAAAAATTTATTTAGAATACATACAGTCATATTCGAACGCGATATAGAAGTACACTGTACTAAACAATATTAGTATCAAGAAGCCCTGGAGGTTCGTTAATGAATACACATAATAAAACAATGCGCAAGTTTAAACTAACACTAGAAATGAAGTGAAGAATGACTAGTCTGCCCTGCTAAGCCAAATAGCAGTATCTCAAATAAAACTCCTGTAGCAATCACAACCTCATTACTAAGAGGACAAGATTGAATCTACTCTGGCAATTGAATCTGACATACTGTTTATATGCTTATGACGGCAGTAGTGATGACCATACATCGGGGTTTTCGGTGCGGGAATGTTTGACATTAGCCAATTTTAGTCATAAGTAACTAAAGATTGTATGTCCGTGATGGATAAACTGTTGGTTCTAATTATATATTTGTTAACATCTCTGTACACAGTTAAACAATAAACGTTATTCTATTCTATTCTATTCTAAAGAGTAGGTATTGACTTAAGAAACAGAATATACTGCAGGTTTTTACCTAATGAATAATTAATTTAAAAATAAGTATTTCATAAATGAAATGGACAGTCATTATCAACCTCTTCAGTTAAGTTCCAGCTCATTTATAAGCAAATAGGTCATAGATATCGGACGCGTAAAGATTGATATATGACATTAATGTGTACGTATTACAACTGCCGACGTAGAAAGATGAAATGAAATGATGAAATTTAAAATATTAATAGTTTATTCTGAAAATCGTGTCAACTACTAAATTTACTGCAGGTTATTAATTAAAGTTATTTTTATTATTATCTCATAGCCTTGGTAGTAAAGCTAAGGTACTATATGAGTTGAAATAAAATTGTATCATAGTGTGTATACAATTCGCAGAGAGGTAGTTATTCATTAGGCATAATATAAATATTCTCAGATTAACCTATCTGTTTATCTCTACTCTTTCTTTAATCATTCCCGCACCGAAAACCCCGATGTATGGTGATGACAATATCAGATACTGTTAAACAAAATATATATAGGATACTAAAAAAAATTACATTTTAATAACCTTTTAAGGCTAACTAGTAAGAGAAACACGGAAAGGATCAATATTACACAGATGCTTATTGTAATATCTAGGAACTCGTCTGAAAAAGGTAGTCGGGAATAATTTGTGCGGGCGAAGCGCACGTGAAATGGAGGTCTAAGACGTAAAGGGTGGTGCGGTACACTGAAGTTAAGTTTTTCTAAAAGATTTGGACACTACATAACACTTTTAAAAAGCTTAAACATAAACATAACGTCTAAATAAATACGCCGATTACGGAAAGGAATATTAAAATGCTTTGCAGCGGTCGCGGAGTTTTCGAAATAAGTACCTGTTCCGTAACTAGAGGATTTTAAGAAAATATTTTGGATTCTCTCTAAACGGTTAATGTGGACTTGATACTGCGGCATCCAAATGTTCTTGCTTTGGCCCCTGTTGACAAATGTTTTGGAAGAAACTTAACACCAGTTACGTTCGCCCACGTTGTATTTGTTGTGTGTAAAAGTACAGTTAGAAACAAAACCTTGTCCCAAAATCTTTTATCTAAGCGATAATTTGTATATAATAATAATAAATAAATATCAGGGCACAATGTCAAACCAATTGACCTGGTCCCAAACTAAGCTCTAGGCTTGTACTATGGGTACTAGACAACGATATCAATACTTATATAGTGAAATATATACTTAAATACATAGAACCAATCCAAGACTCAGGAACAAATATTCGTGCTCATCACACAAATATCTGCCCTTACCGGGATTTAAACCCGAGACCGCTAGCTTCGTAGGCAGGGTTACTACCAGCTACGCCAGCACGTCGTATATCGACAAATAAAAAAGTCCCTTAACAGAAATTAGCCTACACGCAGCATTATTTCTACAGCTGTGTGGTTTTCTAAAGAGAATAATTAATTCCTCTTGTATTGTCCTCCTCTCCTAATGAGCAGCGTTCCCTCGGGAGTGCTGGATTTAATTATGTTCAGTTTCCTGTTTTAAAAACTAGGGCACAAGAGCATCCTGAGCGAAAAAAAGGAGGCAGGTAGGAAGGGAGGTATACACCACTGGAGATAAAGCGGAAATATAAATAAATAATTTTGTCATTTCCCTAAAAACTTCCTTAACTCTCTCAACTTACCCGATTTTATCAAAATATGGTAGATTAAAAGAATTTGAATGTATGCAATAATTTCCGAAATTATCCAAAAAAACTATAGCGAAAGATGAAAATTCCTATTTTGTTACCCATTTGTTTATGTTTATAGCAACAAAAATAGTACATTACTACAGAGGCCGGGACAAAAGGGGTTGCCGGCCGAAGACATATAGACAGGTCTGAGGCGGGCAACCCCATATTTCCCGCCGAGGTATGTATAGTGGTTTTTTCAAACATGCAATGAAATAAACAACAAAAAAATCAAAGTTTTATTTTTTTAATACGCATAGTGGCAGAATGGGTTCACTAATGTTTGACCAAAAAACGTTTCACCAAATGATTCATTTCACAAACATATCATTTGACAAACCTTTATTTTTTCCGAAACTGTAAATATTTCAGGATTTTTAAAAAACAAACCTAACCTAACCTATAGGGTTCTACACGATGGTCCTGAAATAAATCCTGAAATATTTACAGTTTTGGGAAAAATAAAGGTTTGTCAAATGATATGTTTGTGAAATGAATCATTTGGTGAAACGTTTTTTGGTCAACTGAACGGACCCCGGCAGAATGTCATGATGCCTGTGTCACAAATTTATGTGGAATGGAAATTAAAAAATAGGACTTTGCCGGCCTGGGCCTGCATGATTTGTATGAAATTCCATTAACGACCTCTTGCCCTAGCCGCACCTGAAACGTCATACTTCGCAGCCTATTATAAGGAACATAACATCTATATTTCATTGCATGTTTGAGAAAAGGAAGTTTCCAATGTTATAAACAAATATTTTTGATCACTTTTGGAAATTAATCAATTATTATTATTGCATAGTTTTAAGCAGCCTATCAAAAGTAACGGCCATTTTTTAAAGTCAGAAGAGCAAATTTTTTATACTTTTTTAATAATGCTCTTTAACAAGATAGCCAAGGGACCGCCGTTCGAAAGTTTCCCTACTATCAAGTACATAGCTTTGAAGCGCACAAAATTAATTTCAAAATGACATGCTATTAGAAAATAAGCTCAACTGTTATTAGACTCTTGGTTATGCGCCCTTATCAATGGTATCATAAGGTTGAATTTCCTACGGCTAACAAGTGTACATGTGCCCTTTTAATGTGGCAGCGTGGACCGGAGTGTTCCTGAACTAACCCTTCGCTCGTCAATTTCCGCTCTGATGAGTTCCTAACTGAGTTAGCGGACGGTCCCCGCGTTCCGCAGCAGAAATAGTGTTAACTGGATACTTTATGTATATTTATCGATAGTATTTATTGTTACACGGTGTTAAAACAAAAAGTAGTACTTAGTTTAGGTGTAGGAATGTGACATATAAAGAATGAGAGATTCCTACGTATATTCGGTAGTTGTACAGTCGACGTCAAAGATATTTTTACAAGTACCTTGTCACTTTATCCGCTATGACAATTTCATATGGCAGTTAAAACATGACGTTAAATAGACAAGGTACTAAAGTGTAAACATATTTATGACGTCGACTACGCTTGATACTAATATTGGGACTTGACAGAAGCGCGTGGAGCTAACCCCATGTGCTTCTGTTTAGTCGATTTGAGAAAATTCTCTTTTACCGAACAATTTGTTTTCGCGTGTGATATCCATGGACTTGTTTCTCTAATAAGTCCATGGGAGTGTCTATAAATAACTCGACTTTGGCGAAATACACCTTAACAGGAGTGAAAGCCATTAATTAAGAATAGAATAGATACTGATAGTGACAAAGGGTGGTTACTGGCTGTGAAAAGGGGGGATTTTTAAAAGTAGTAACGTAGGTATTTATTTTCCTCGGATTAAAACTGACTTATAACAATCTTCCGCAAGACCTATGTGTGTGTGTGCACTAAATTTCACTAAAATAATTGGTTTGCCGTTTTATAATTTTAGTATTAATTCCTATAGCCTGGTTACATTAATTTAAAAATAAATTTAAATGAAACCAGTTTGATCTGCCTTTACCAGCCACCACGGTGTTAGGAGCCTGATGGCTTTGTAACCCGGTTAGCGCCGCAATCTTTGCGACGGCAGCAGGAGGGTTAAGTGCATTGACCTGGTATACCGACTACCCGGCTAAAGTGAATCCAGTGCTTCGCCATGCCTTGAGATTCTAGACTGCTATAAATACATATAGTATGGTGAAAATGATATCAATATTTATTAAACTTCTTTGCCAAAGGGCCAAACAGAAACAATATAAGGTGACTGTGGTTAAAATGACTCAAAACTTAGCGTTAAACTTATATTTGTTACTAGTTCTTGGAAGTTTTCTACATAATGTTTGTATGAAGGTAAAGTTAACATATTTTTGGATGCTTGTATCACCTTAGAGTCCTGTCGTAAAGAGGTAACGTATTAAATTTAAGTAATGTTTGCGACAGGGTTTTTACGGTGTTGCAAGAATTCATGATTTTATATCGTTGTCTAGTAGATACCATCCCTAATCCCTAAGTACTGTCTAGTTCATAAATATGTGCACACTTTAGTACCTTGTCACTGTAATCGCTGTGACAATTCATATACTTATGGCAGTTTGAACATGACATTAAATAGACAAGGCACTATACACATTTATGAACTCGTCTGTACAAGCTTACCGCTGTATTTAGAGACATTTTAGACGTAATTAACTCGCTCCTTATTCAAAGTTGTGTATGAAAAATCGACACTAAATAACGATAGGGCCTGTTGTTTGATCAGTAATTAAACTAACTAATCGTCAAAAATCGTAACTAATGGTTAAAATCTCAAGGAAATGTGTCAAATTTTCGATTACTTTTTCGAATTTTAACAATTAGTTGAGTTAACTACTGATCAAACAACAGGCCCTTAATTGTTAAAAATCATAACTTTAGAGCATTTAGAGCTTTGTTTCGAAGAAGGTCGTTTTGTATAACATTTTCTCTTGACGTACTCATCCAAAAAAATAGCATTTGATTGTTGTTACAACTTCAAAAAGATGTATATATGTGGATTTTTAAAAATGAAGCCAAGATGAAGTACCAGGAAGACAGAAGACAGGAGAAGCTACAAGCCCATGGATGTGAAATTGACTCTAGTAGGGAGTCCGTTTCCACGTGACTCCCTAATCGAGTCAGGTTGACTTCCGTGAGGCTCCGCCTCTAGACTTCAAGACCTCAGAAGATATCCTGAAACATGAACAAAGATTTATTTCAGCTGAAGCCCGATTTACATTAAAAGATAAAAAAGATAAAAGATGTTTATTCAGTAAGTAGGCCGCACGGGCACTTTTACACGTCAAAAATCTACCAGCGCTTCGCAAGAGACCACTGCTGAGAAGAAACGCCGCAAGAAACTCAACAGTCAGTCGTTTTTTTTTTAAATTACTTATACAATTATAGAACTTAACCTAGCATTATATAAAACAATGAATTTAACATTAAAATATATATATCATGCGTAGTTGAGCAGGAAAATGTGTCAAAACTCAGTATGTTCAGATGAACTCTTAAATTGTAATAATAATAGTATACATATACTTACCCATGACGGTGCAAAACAACCACATAGTTTTGATACATTCTCCTACAGAAACCGTGTCCCCTAGACAATAATTATACCTACAATGTTTAGATATTTTCCTGACTAAGCTATTACTAAGTTATTTAGGTGTTTAATTTAGGCCAAGCATTTTTATCTGTTAGATAGTCCTCGACCCTATAATAAGCTTTCGACATCAACGACTTTTTCAAGTAATTTTTAAGTGCTGGAAATGATAACTTTAAAACTTCGTCAGGTAATTTATTATAGAAATGAATGCATTGACCAACAAATGATTTATATACCTTACGGACACGAAATTTTTTAATAGCAATTTTATTTTTATTTCTTTTATTCAAATTATGTATATCACAATTCTTAACAAAAGAGTCTTGATTTTTAATGACATAAATAATATTCTCATAAATAAATTGTGACGCTACTGTCAAAATACTAATTTCTTTAAATAGTAATCTTAAGGAATCACGGGAGTTTAGGTTATATATGGAACGAATGGCTCTTTTTTGTAACACGAATATAGTCTGTATGTCAGCAGCTTTTCCCCAAACCAGAATACCGTACGACATAACACTATGAAAATAACTATAATAAACTAAGCGAGCTGTCTCAACATTGGTAAGTTGCCTGATTTTCCTAACAGCATAAGCTGCCGAACTTAATTTACCTGCTAGTACTGCTATATGGGGACTCCATTGCAAGTTTTTGTCTATAGTTATCCCTAAGAAAAGCGCCTTGTCCACCATCTCCAAACACACATCATTTAGAAATATACTAGATTTTACCGGTCTAACATTAGGCAAAACGAACCTAACACATTTAGTTTTCTTAGCGTTAAGTAGCAAATTGTTAATAGTAAACCAATTAAGTACTTTAACCAGCGTGGCGTTTATCCTACTGTAATCGACGGATTTTCGGTCCACCTTGAAAATTAATGAAGTATCATCAGCAAATAGCACAATATCACAAAGGTTATCTACCGTGGGTGGTAAGTCATTTATATAGACCAGAAATAAGAAAGGACCTAATATAGAGCCCTGAGGCACACCTAATTTAACAGTTGCTCCAATGGACTGTGTTTGGTTTACAACAACCGTTTGTGTTCTATCGCTAAGATATGAAGACATAAGATTTAGAGAATTATTTGACAGACCATAATGTTCTAATTTTAATATAAGAGTCGCATGATCTACGCAATCGAAAGCTTTGGAAAGGTCACAAAAAATTCCTATTGCATCACAGGATTTCTCCCAAATATTGTATATATATTTAATGAGTACAGATGCTGCATCAGTTGTGGATCGTCCTCTGGTGAAGCCGAACTGATTACTGTTAAGCAGTTTATTTCTATTGAAGTGACCTAACATATCTTTTAACATTAACTTCTCAAAAACTTTACTTAAAACCGGTAGAATAGAAATGGGACGGAAATTCGTTAAATCACACATGTCGCCCGATTTAAAAAGTGGTATGACTTTACTATATTTCATAAGATTTGGAAAAACCCCCTCTGAAATGCAATTATTGTAGATTAAAGCTAAGTGAGGTGCAATTATATCTATGACATGATGGATCACTTTAACTGACGCTCCCCATAAATCCTCAGTTTTTTTTAAACTGAGCGATTTAAATACCTTAACAATAGAAATTGAATCTACATGGCTAAAATCAAAGGTTACATTACATTTAGTAACATTAGCACAAAGTAGTTTTTGAGCTACAATCGCAGATGATTGAAGACATTTCGTTGTATTAATAGCTATAGTGGAGAAATAATCTTCGAACGCTAAGGCCACGTCTTTGTTTGACGTGATTTGTTTGTCACCCTTGTTTAGGGTGACTTGATTATCACGAGTTTTAGATTTACCCGTTTCTCTATTTATAATTTTCCACGCCGTTTTTACCTTATTATCAGAAGCTTTGAGTTTAAGACTTAAAAAGTTTGACTTAGCAGTTAAGCAAATTCGCTTGAAGGTCCTCGAATAATTCTTAACGTAAACTAAGAAGTCAGCATTCTTGTTCTCCTCCCTCTCTCTATATAGTTCATAAAGCCTATTTCTACTTCTATGGATGCCTACAGTAGCCCATTCACTAAACTTAGTTTTTGACCCAGAAACAGTTTTCATCTTAAAATTGTTGTTAAATTGATGAAGAATTACATCAAACAAATCTTTATAAATACTATTTGAATCATTATTTGAAAAGGATAACCCACAGAGATTGCTCTCAACTTTATTTTTGAATAATTCTAAACGATTGCTAGTTATGGGTCTGTATGTTATTGCCTGCGGTTCTTGATGAAAATCATTTAAAAAAGAAGCCTTGTGGCCACTATGATCAGAATTAAAGCAATTAAATATTTCCTTATCCAAACACTCGCAATTACAATAAATATTGTCTAAACAGGTAGCACTTGAAACTCCTATCCGTGTAGGTTCAAAGAACAAATTACCTAAGTTAAAAGATTTAAATAAACTTAAGATCCTAATAGTATTATTTGAAGATTCCAGTAAATTAACATTAAAATCTCCACAGACAATAACATGCATTGGTCAAGGAGAGTGGACAGTGCCCAGTGACAGTGGACAGTACAGTAGTGTAAACCGATCGGTCAGAGCGAGTCAAGTTGCCTTGCCAGTGGATTCAAATAGAATCACTTTCTTTTTTTTCACTTCGCTGTCCTTGCCACTGTATACTTGCCGCTGTCCTTGTCCTTTTGTGGCGATGAGTTGTGGATAATTTTTGATTCGGTAACACAATTGGAACATTTATTTATATTGGATTGTTTGTGTTTAATGCTTACAGGCGAAAAACGTGTTAACAGTATTAAAATATGTACTCAGAACAATGTTCATGTATTGAACGAACTAGGAAATTTGGTTACACATAAAACTTAGGTAGTTATAGGGTATTGGGTTGTTACACAAGACTTATATCCTTGTTATTTGACCTACCTTGTATACGAAATCATGTTAAATCATTTTTTTTTGGAGTGCTGGCTTTACGGCTGGCGAATGCTGTGTTGGGGCCGTTTCGCAACAATTTCCCTGTGTCTATGTGATGAAATTTTATATTGTTGCGAATAAATGTCTCTTTATCTTTATCTTTATTTGTTTTTTTTTTATAGATACGATCACGTTTACCGTCAATTAAGCTATCATAACGGTACCAGTAAGGTTTAAAAAAGGTAAATAAAGGTAAACTAAAAGTAATATAACTTATAGTTATCTGACCAAGTCACATAAATCCAAGTATAGTATCTTTGGTACATATCTTTATTATTCTATAAAGTTTATCAGGCTTTTAATTTGAAAGAGCAGCTAGACTATTTTTGGAAATTGACAAAAAAATTGTCAAGACAAAGAAATAACGTCTAAATTTATCATTGGCTTTCTGTGACATGGTTCTACTGTGGGTCAACCTTTATAGTTATTGAGCGTACAATCTGGGCCAACGTGTAAAGGGACCATTTTAGTTTGACTAATGACTCCTCAGTCCCCCTCCGTTACCAGAGACCTGAAAAGGGCTCAAAGATGGAACTTTTTCTTAACTCTAATAAATCAGCGCAGACATCTTATAAATTGCATGATACATCGTTACATGACTTATTACAAGTTTTTTCACTTTTTAGGGATATCTAAACCTAAACAAACCACGATGTTAACAACAAGATGTAAATTATACGAAACTTTTTTCATAATTAGAATTTATGTAAAGCTAATAAATTAGCAATATTCGGAGGGTTCACTCTAGGGATAATTCTAACGAAAATTTGTGTTCTAAATTGAATCATATCTTATTTACATACGGTTGACTTTACACTGTCTGGCTTCGTTTAATTTTCTGTGTAACCAATTTAGAACGGTAATTTCAAGCGCTATGGTTGCTTTTCGATTGGTCGGATTTTATTTATTTTAAGGTAAGGCAATTTGGGTGGCGGTTGGATTATCGCATGAATCAAGTTAAATTAAAAATTCTAATATGTATATGGATTAATGTCAGATTATTCAATTACTTTTTTCTATTTCCTTTTCTCGTTGTCATCGATATTATTTCAGAATCTTAAATCGAATGACATTTGATAAAATTGTCTATCAGACATTGTTAAAAGAATCAATCTACATTTCTACAATAATAGTAAAAAGTAAAATTGTTTGTTAGTTTATTTTATGGATTTTCTGAGTAAGATTCTATAAATTATTTTTGTGATACAATAATACATAGGTAAGTTTATTGTTTACTTTTCAATGAGCGACTTAGGCAATAATTTAGTATTCTATAAATTTAAGTAATGTGGCCTCGTGTGGTTGCCGAGTTAGAATAGTGCCACTCCATGTCTTCCCGTGGATGTCGTAAGAGACGACTAAGGGAATAAAGGCTTGTAGTACTGTTAGGCGATGGGCTTGCAACCTGTCACTAATACGCTGGTAAACATCTTAGCCTTATTGTGCAAATTGTGGTTATAGAATTATCAACAAGTTTTTAGAGATGTTTGTAATTCTGTAGCTCTGCCTACCCCACTCTGGGAACGAAGGCGTGAGATTATGTATGTGTGTAAGTAATGTAAGTAAACAAAGAAACAAAAAAGGATATAAGGATATATGATTTAGGTCGTAAAATATATCCTTCTTTTGTGTAACACTACCAAATCCTTTTCTTTATCATACCTTAACCACATTGTGACTTAATAATACGGGACTTCCCCCGGGATAGCGGGGAAATCATGATATCCTTATAAATGGAAGTGTACCACTCGGAAAATAAGGCGCTTGGATCAACCAGAAATGAACCTTATTTCGCTGCAATAAGATCTTTGACGTGTGATATTGGTGATTCTTGTGTGTACGAGGATATTGTTTTTAGGTGATATTTGGGATAAAGATTTTCTTATTGTGTGTTTTTTTACACTGTTTATGTAAAGTATGTCTTATGGAGCTCTAATAATATATTTGGTTTTGTATATTTTTATTATTTATTTTAGATGTGATGTAATGTCAAGTGTGGTTTCATATAATTGGCTTTTTTGACACATCCCAAAATTAATTTTTCATACCTATCCTCCAACATTGCAAAAAAAAAAATCTAATTAAATACGATTATAAAAGTATATTTTATTAAAAAGAAGTGTTGCCCCAAGGCCAAATGTTAACAAACTGGTATTTTTCTCTTTCACGTTCCGCCTGGGCAAACCAGCTTTCCGAGTTTCCGGCTTTGTTACTTTTGTTTTTCTCCCATAGTGACTGTGATCTGCTGATACTCTATCAGGCAAGGCAACGATGATGACTTCTTAAGGCTCTTGTATCGGTATTTTGTAACATACCGTTTTAACCATGCAACATTGTGGTAAGGAGAGGTTCGGAAAAAAGTAGCAATGTATTATCTCTTTTTTTATTGCTAATTGTGAAATTGCTTCACAATTAGCAATAATATTGAAATGTATGAGATTCTTTAAGTTTTCTTAATATTTATTGCAGGTACTTTATAACTTTTTGAACAACACAATTTGACAATCTTCGCTTGCCGTTGTCTACCATGCCACAATTGAATTTCAATTTTCACAAGTTGTTTCATGCTTTTAGGAATATCTTCTTACGGATATCTAAGTTATACCAATAAACTGGATTTTACTTTGGGTAGTAAGGAAGTCTCTCCAATCTGACCTCAGACAGAGATTTTTCTATGGGAGACAAATTTCTATAAAATGGTACCTAAATACACCAATGTTGAAATTCCATGTAACTACCTCAAAGTCAAGTCAAATCAAAAAAGTTAACTATTAATCAAAAGACAAATTAATAAGGTATTAAGTTGCCCATCAAACTTAACGGAAAAACTATGTTTATGACAAACACCTCATAAATTCTCCAGAAGACGCTGTGCAAAAAGCTTTAGGTCGAAATCGCCCATTCATTTTTACAACTGTTATTTTTTATTTTATTGAATAGTATCTACAGATTACTATAACAAATGCACTGCTTAAAAATTACCAAATAATAAAAAATAATCCATATTATGTACTGCTAATTTTTTTTCCGGACCATTCCTTGTATGGCATGTGTTTGTTCGCATGTGGCATTGCCTAGAGATCAAAGAAAACCGAGATGTTTATTCCAGAGAAGTGTCATACGAAACTTATTGTCCGAGTTAAAGCGGCATGATACAAAAGTAATACAGAAACAATGTTGAGTATACTAGTAGACGTAAGGTTGCAAGAACATAGTACATCTCCATCGATGCAGTTCGAGTATTAGTCTCGGTCCTGATTTCCCTCAGGGCGTCGTAACGTCAACCGCTATTTGTTTTATCGCTCGAAACTATATAAATATATCGACAGATCCTATCGGAAAATCTTTCCGGTTAAAAATTAGTGTTTTATTTATCCTGGCTACTGTTACTTCATCATTTAATCATTTATTATGGACTTATGTTATTGTAATGTTATTAAAGCAATTATGTTTCACGAAAAAATGGGAAAATTAATACAGGTTTGGTTTGATTTTCGTTTCGAATACATGCAGAAAGTCTGGTATTGTAAGAGTCATTAAGTGTTGGGGATTTCTACCAGCTCCGCGGAGGACCGCAACGAATTGGCAGTCTTAGGATTGCAGTCTTGTGAATGCAAATGTCTATGGGTCTCCGATATCACCATCCCCTTACCATGAGTTACAATGACCGTACTCGCTAGCGAGTCGAATGCTTTGTCCCTCACAGTATTCTTATAGAGTGCGAGGCTTAGATAGTACGGTAATTGTAACTCATGGTAGTGGTACCTGGCCTGTGTGTTCGTTTTTCTTCTCTAACCTGTATAAAAAAATGGATTGTACAGATGTGATTGGTTTAAGTCAGAAATTTATAGTAGCCATTTTTTCATGAATATCTTGGACAGTTCCCCACGAATTGTTAATCAACGGCGTCTGTGAATGAAGCTTCTTTACTGTAAAATAATTATTACTTATGTTAATGTTTAAATGAAAATAGCAAAGTAAATCAGAAACTAAATAATGAATTAATTTTACTTAAGCTTTTAAGCTGCATAAAATGTAAATCCCGTAAATTTCCAAAGCTAAATAGCTTTATAAAAATCCTATTGCATTTTATAAGCAGCTTTGCCGTTCCCCTTGATTAGTCCTGATAATCCGTCATATTGTGGTCTAGAACAAGAAAATTCTCAATCTCCAATTGGTTCGCTTTTTAATTCTCCTCTCTGGAGACCTCATTACTCCTGACAAGCCTTAAGTCCGCTCCCGGAGACAAATTTAATTGTGATAGGGCTTTACTTTACTGTTTTATTTTTATTCAATTTTATAAAAGAAAATTGTGTGCCTAGGACGGCGGTGGAAGGCTTAAGTAAAGTACGTATTTTAACCTTAGTATCGCCGGATTATTATAGGAAAGATTGACTACCAACATGAGATTATTAAATAATTTAGGGTTTTTGAGCATTTCTTTTTTGGATTTAATTCAATTCAGATTTCGCAATGACTGGTAGGTTTGAATAGTGCACGGAACTATGCAACAATTAAATAATTTCCCATTACATCTAAAAAAAAAATGTATACGTTTTTTTTTTAAGGTAACAAACAAAAACGCATTTTGGTAACAAACAATATTTTTTTACGTTAATAATTATTTGGAACACATTGAAACATTATTAAACTAACAATTAAAAAAAAATAGGTTTGATGTGAATCTTTACCAAACTCGTCATGAATCGAAACATGTCTCTCACATATATATATTGTTTTAAATCTGTTCTTTAAAACTGCCCGAACGTCTTCCCCTTAAAATCAAAAGGTATTACAGGTGAAAAACTTAAGTAAATGACCTGTTGCATGTAGTTATAACACATCTGAGGACCCTGCCAAGATGCACTACGCTAACTAGCGTTTCTATTCGATTCGGTATTAAACCAATCGCGTCACTGGGAGATGACGTGATACGAAGAGTCACGTGGTCTACCAGTGACGCGTTTGGTTTAAAACGAATCGAATAGAAACGCTAGTTAGCGTAATGCATCTCGTCTAGGGCCTCTGTATAGACCGTTCGACATTATATATTTGAAAGTTGACGTATATGTATAAATTCCATATTCGTTTTGTACACAACTACATGCAAGAGGTCATTTTCTTAAGTTTTTCACCTATAGTCACTGCGACATAAAAACTGAAGTACCTACTCCCATCATTCCACTGTTCGCAGACGGTACGTTAACAGTATTGATACAAAAGTGAACGTTAAAATTAAAAGGCGTCACTTTGTTCTAATTATTCGGGAAAGCCTTAACTTAGTTAGCCCGCGACGGAGTCTGTTTCACGAGGCTGGCACTTTGCAGGAAAATCGGGAGACTCGAGGAAATTTGAAGCCGTTTAAAGGTACCGTTGGCCTTGTAAGTAGCACATTTTAGTGCTTTGTCGCTTTAACTTTATGTTTGAACTGGTGCGCTAATCATTCAGAGACGTTAAAGCGACAAGGTTTTAGTGTGCAAGTACTTATAGGACTGACCCGACTGTATATGCCTTATTGGTGTGAGAGAAATGGTCGAAATTTAAGAACTTTTTGGTGAATTCGACGTTTGATATCATATTGACGACGCGCTGGCCTAGTTGGTAGTGACCCTGCCTAGGAAGCTAGCGGTCCTGGGTTCAAATCCCGGTAAGGGCAGATATTTGTGTGATGAGCGCGAATATTTGTTCCTGAGTCGTGGATGTTTTCTATGTATTTAAGTATATATTTCTCTATATAAGTATTTATATCGTTGTCTAGTACCCATAGTACAAGTCTAGAGCTTAGTTTGGGACTAGGTCAGTTGGTGTGAGATCGTCCCTTAAAAAAAAAACACACACACACATAAGGTGGGTTCGTGTCGATCCATATAAACACAAATTTTCAATACGATGCTCAATGCTGTTTTCGTATCAATTCGTATGACTTATTCTTGATTTAGCGCGGCTCAATTTTAAGCATAGTTAGTTTCTTTCACGGAAATTACTGAATCATAATAAGTATTATATTGGTCAATCAATTATATTGATAAAAAGTGTCCCGCGTAATCATTATGCCAAATGTAAATAATACTTATTGTTTATTTATCCGTTTGAGTATTTATATATCTTGACGATAAAATATAATTATCAAATATCCTTACACACGTAAAATATATTAAATATTAATATTTTTTTGCTTTCATTATGTATGTTTCAAGAGATGTATTTTGATTATATTTTATAATTGGTTCGTCGTAAATTTGTTTTTATGCAAATGATTACACAGTTACACACCCATGATGACTGTATGTAGAGGTGGTGGTAAGTCCTTGCGCACAATCCATCCGGTTCACTACTACCATCTTATCCTGTGACCTACAGCCACACAGCAGTGTTCGCATTGTTATGTTACGGTGTATTGAGATAACCGATAAAATTACAGGCACAGAGGCATTACAGTAACGCATTAACATTCGTAGGATCGCAATCTTGAGATTGAAGTGTTGAGAATGCAAATATCTGAGTCTCAAATCCCAAGTTCTATCAAGTGGCCTGCATGTGTGCTTATTTGTCATCTTCTCACCATAAAACTGCCACCCTCTAACATCTTGCTTCTCCGGTTCCAGTACAAAATCCCGAAGAAGGAAGAGGTGGTGGAGCAGCAACAGGAGCCCGACAACCCTCTGATGAGGAAGAAGAAGACGCCCGAGGAGCTGGCGGCGGAGGCTGAGCTGGAAGACCAGGACGAGTTTACCAGTGAGTCCAATACCATCATCATTTCTGCCAAAAGACGTCCACCGCTGGACATAGGCCACCCCCAAGTTTTGCCACAAGAACCGGTCCTGCGATATCATCCACCAGATTCCCAGTATCTTAGACACGTGGTCAGCTCACCTCGTTGGAGGTCTAGCCATACTGCGTCTTCCAGTACGACTACGCCACTTGAGAACTCTTTGTCCTTATCGGCCATCGTGCATTACCCAATGTAGGAATGTTAACTGCTGGTAGACTTTGTGTACTTTGTTTTCATTTTCATTCTCATCCTCACTTTCCTTTTCATTGTATTCATTATTTTAGATTTCATTCCCATTTTTAGTTTCGTTTTTATTGGGTGCAGTCATCAGCAATATTTTTATTTGGTATCTAATGTCTCGCGTAACGTAACGTAACGTAAAGTAACGCGGCACGCTCTCTTGCTTCTGGTAATAAGGACGTGTTACATGTTTTTAAGTTCAAGATTGGCTCAATGTTCAAATGCATCCCTTAAGTAAATGTTTCCACGCCCATAACTTTTCTTACTTTAGACTGAAAAGTTTACGGTTACTTTTCTTACTTTATATAAAGAGACCGTAACTTAAGAACATTTAAAACAGTTATTATCATGTGATATAACTGTTTGCGTAGAAACTTCAAGTTACCATTGTACTAACAAAATATAATTCCTATCCCAAAAAGTATTAATTAAGCATAGAGTGACCTCATTTTTACCTACTACATCCAAAGAACAACAATCTAATTTAAACTTGTAACTTTCCAGAATTGAAAAACACCATCGAAACGCAAGTGAACGAACTCAAGTCGCAGATCGAGAGTAAGTGCGTGCTGCAGTGAGCCGCCAGCGCCCTCTATGTTTAGTACCCGAATACATGATGTAGTTGCTGAGGCCATTGTTACGACGTTTCACACCCGACCCCTCCCCCCCAAACCGACGACACATTTCGTTCGGACGTTTTACGCGCTCACCATACTGTAGGAGAGATTCGAATTCTAAATTTTCGGAATGTAGTTGGCTAGTCGCGCGTTGGTGCTTGATAATAAGCAATAATATTTTTATACATTCATAAAGATTATTGAGGCCTCTATACCGTACGAGCGCGTTCCGCAAGGTCAAAAAGTCACCGCCGCGCGCCGCCCGAGCGCCGCGCGTGAACCGCGCGCGAGCCGCGCGGGAGGCGCGCGTTACCGCACGACGCAGCGGCTCGTGTGAAATGTGAAACATACCAGTTTTATATGTTGACGCTTGTGATATATTGTTATTTAAGTGTAAAGAGGAAATAATATAAATACAACTTAAACGGAACATTGTATTATTAAAGAGGGGAATATGTATTATAGGAACTAGCACGCGTGTAGTTTTCAATACTCGACTGTGTTTGCGGTACTTCTCTCTCTTTCTGACAGCGAACTTACATTGAAATAACAATGTATTGGGTCTTCGAAGTTTGTTTTCATCCAAATTCCGCGTCTCTCGCGTCTTCGTCTCTCGCCTCAAAATCTTTTGCATGCGTGCTTGCAACTCAATGTTGTGTCAGTGTGTTTTGTTCCTAGGTGTACGTACCAGTAATCGACCTAGCCTTAATACCCACATCGAACGTAAGATAGGAGCGTTGTTAACAGGCTAACGCCGTACCGTGTCCATTTTGTTCTGCATGCTAATATAAGTCAATGTTCGTTTAGAATAATGTAAGTAGGTATCCGCCACAATTTGTTTACCGTGACCGTACGTCGGTTTTTAAATCTAATGTTTTATCGATGTTCTAATGCTTAGGGGTAATTATAAACAAGTTGTGGGAGCGAATTCTTCGAGCGATATCGCGCCCTCTGGTGTGTGCGTGGACTAGACCGCGGGGAGGGACTCGCCGTGCGTAAGAGCAGGACAGAGGTAGCGTCACGCTTTATGGCTTACTAGCGACATCTAGTTTAAAGGGGTAAAGGTAAAATGAATGGTCGTGTTTTACCCTGCTCTAACGTAAGCCGAGTAAGAGAGCGCAAGCTCGGGTTGGCTATTGACGTAATGACGGAGCCGGTTGTTCGAACGATTAACTCCACGTATAAAGCTGCAAATGCAAAAGATTTGTTATCGTCAAAAGCTGTGATATATAAATAAATAAACTAACGCCGCGCCGGCAACGCCGCGCTTTCACCTTCTGGTTAGCTTCTTCAACTTCTGTCTCTTGGGCGCCAGCTCTCAGACGTGCAATGGACTCTGTCGTTCTTCCCATCGGCACATCATGTATTTCCACTTACTTCAGAACAGCGACTCATTAGTTCAACATAGCGATCACACGCTTCCTAGAACTATAATTATAATTTCTATTCTATCTATTATTTCTGCGTTTACGTTACCTATACTATATTCTGGTCAATTAAACTTACCTTCATTCTGCGGAATCAGATCTATTCAATATACACACATGTAAATATCAAAGTACAACAATAATTTCTGATTATTTATCAAATGCTACTCTATTTTCTGATAAGATTCAATATTTTCTCGCACTCTACTGCACATATGTATATTTTCATAGCTTGTTTCTATAGAACCTAATTTCGAGCACGCATAGCTGTCGCAGGTACATGTACCGTTGTACCAGAAAGTACTGCACCAGTACTCTTTCATCGCGGACGACGGGCTTCACCGCCGCGCCGTCCCTCGCCATCATCTTCGTCATCGATATCATCTAACGTAACTGTAATACTTACTTCACTGTGTATGTGTGACTAGCTTAGGTTTATCATAACAAGAGATAGTAATGTGCATGGCATTCATAGTTTGGAGGTTGTTCGTAGCTATTCGAAATAAACAATAATAGTGTTAAGATTCATTCGGACCTGTCGATTATGATATAATTTTGACACGACCAATATTTCCTTCACTCTTAGCATCTCGTCTATCTGTATGTTAGTTGCCACTTCTATATCAAGAAGCTATCGTGAATATGTATAATTCCCTCGTCTGTACGTCTATCTTCGATCTAATAGTAGGTAGTACGTTCTAGTCTTGCTCTTCGTTGTTGGCTCCCGTTACTGTAGTGTTAGAATTAGCCGGAGGATTATTTTGGTATGTAGCTCACTTTGGGTATGCGCTATTGTCACTAATGTTAAGATGGGCCTGCATGCCGCGGCTATATTATAAGTATCAGCTCTTGAGTGTGTATCAATGTCGTCATCTCTTTAATTCGTCTTTATTTCAATATATTTAACGCTGCGTCTATCTGTAAGCTTTCGATGTTCAATGTATAGTTTAAATGGTGTAATTAGAGTAATGCTTGACTGCGCAAATGTAAAGGAATTTGGGTGATATCAAATGGTTGTTGCTGTAATTTCAACCACCGACTATAGCGCACGCTGTAGCCGATGTAAAACCTATGATCAGAATCGTGTGTAAAACTGTGTACAACATTACTCCTTCCCTCAGTCTCTCAACTCTTAGCTTGTAATATACTTACATATACTGACTCCTGCACACTTACAGTATCAAACTTATACCGATTTCATTTCATTTATATAAAATATAGTGCATTTATAAAGAGGTTTATACAAGGTAGATGTGTAGTTTAGGAATAATTGTACGTTATTTATAAAAAGAGACAAATTAATTTTCATGCAATTAGACTCTTTAAGCCCCGCGATTTTGACCAACTATTTTTCCGTGCTCCGTTGAAGGTTGATTGTTCTTATGATGACTTTCATGCTCAGGGTAACATATATATTTACTATGAATTATTGTTGTCTATTTATATATGTTTTCTTAGGTCATTTAGGTGGGAGGTATGACTTTTTGGCCTGTCAAGGCTTTATTCTGTCCTTGAAGTGATAATTTGTCTTGAATTTATCCATGTTCCTGTGCAATATTCACTGTTATTCTATTAGAAGAGTTATGAAATGGTAGACTTATACAAATTAACATACCTTGTTAAAGATTTATTGTAAATGAGCTATGATAGTTGGACTAGAGAACTAGTTGGTAGGATTTGTAGAGGCACATTATTAACATTCCATTGTTGTTGTATCCACCTTATACTTCATCCCAATCCAGCTTACACTTAGTGTTGTCAACTCTGTTTTTAATGACGGTACAACATTTAATTTGTCATTGTTAGTAATTTTATTACACTAAAATTTTGGAAAATATTCAACTAAACCTGAGTAAAAACTTGATTAACATACCCGTAGAATGACAACATCATTTTTAAAAATGAATTCCATTACATAATAATATAGATTGGTTTGGAATGTAGTATAACGCCATAACACTTTTAAACTATCAAGCCTACCTTGTACTGTCAAATACTCTGATGTTTCTCCACCAACGGTGTTATTAATGTGTCTCCTCCTGTAAGAACTAACGGGCAACCGATTGTCTAATCATTTGAAAAGCACACATCCACGACAGACCAAACAACAGTTTCAAATGAAGATACAATCGGCATCTGTGACTATTTCAAAAATGGTCGACAGAAAGGAATGCTAGTAGAGAAATAGAATAGATGGAATTAGAGACAACGACACTTGAACACACACACAAGAGCTTCTAACACTGACGCCACTTATCATAGATATATATATTATATTTATATGTTCAGAGTATCTCGCAACATAGAGAGTACTTAGCAGCAAAGAACTGATTGTAAAGTGCCACATACATTTTGCGCTTGTATATTTTTGTGTTCTATATTGTTGGTATTTTTTCAGGAATCTTAAAGCAATTGCAATACGTTATGTACATCCAGGGAAACGGGTATTTTTTAAAACTGCCTCAGTCTCCTGAATGTTACGTGTTTCGCTCGTTTCCCTGCCTGCACTCGATTGTTCTAGGATAGATACTGGCCAATATAAGATCACCTTATATAGAACGTTAGTTTTTAATATTAGTGACATTTAGTGTTAAAACGCAAGTTAACCATATGAACAAAAAATGTAAAACTAAAAAAAAAGGGAATGACCACTGTCGATGAATATCGTTCAGCGGCTGTTGCAATTGTTACTAAAGGAGGTTACGTAGTAGTTCCACGAGTACGTTTAACTAGAGTTATGATAAAAACGAAAAAGGGGTTAATATTGTTGAAAAATGTTTTAGGTAATAATTAAATTGAGCTTTTGTGAGACCGCGTTGTTGACGATACGTTACGTTTCTGTTGCTGTACAAAACGCGTCGGCGTCTGTTGAGGGTTTTGGGTTTCTGCGATCACTTAGTGGTAGGCTTCGCTACACGTTTCGAGTTCGAGTTTAGTTCAGAGGTCCCTATTTATTAGTTCTGTATAAAGTTTAGAGGTGGCCATTTTCATGCCGCCGCGGGCGCGCGTGAAAATGTTCGACCTACCATGTTGTTAAATAATAAATAACTACATTGTACCACCAGCCTGTTGTTTTATTAACCCATTCACCATTACCCATGGCTATAGAATGAAAAGATAGATTGTTAAAAAATACCACAAAGAGTCTTAAGGACGTTTCATGGTGCCAAGACGGTAAGTAAGTAGAATATCTAATGCAAGCATTCTATTGTTTGCATAACGAGCAATGCATGTAAACAAACAAACATCGAGGATATGATTCCTCCTGTAATTTCGTCAAGAATGGACTGATCCTGATGGACGAAATATCTTTACATCAGAATTGGTATAGAGATATTTTACCGAATCGTATAGTTAATAACGTAGAGATAAGAGAAAAAATATTTATCAAAGGAAGCCAACCCAGTCAACAAATACTTTAAGAGAAGAATTAAACCTTCAAAGTTTTGAGAAGAATATTTACAACAATCCAAGAAAAAAAAATTGGTTATAGAAAACCAAGCGCCATAACTTAAGAGTACAATTAATTAAACTCAGCCTATTACAAGCAATTTTGCAATCAGTTTATTTACAAAAGTATAAAAATCAATAAATTATTAATTAAAAGTAACATGCCTACTTATTTAACAAAACTTAACTTTAATTCAACTCCTAGTTTCACCAAAAAGGCGTATTGTGATTTTTTTTTCTGTTTCTGTTGTCTGTGTTATTCACATTTTTATTGCAGAAAAGAAAGCGCAGTCCAAAGTTTACTTAAATTATTGTTAAGTTCTTCCAGTAATGATAAAACATTTTCAAAAGTGTTCTTCAATAATCCGTGGTCAGCATTTTCGGATATTTTAAGCACAGCGTCATCATCTGTTATTTTAGTATTTATCTCTAATTTATCATGAACCTCTTCTCCATTTGACTGATCTTCATTCGACTGATCGTGTGATTGGTCGTTTTCATCATGTTTTTCTATCATGTCTTTAATTTTCTCTTGTTTTCCCAGAAATTTGCCAAATTTAAGAAATTTCTTGTCATCTGTGTCAATTTCATTTTTTGAAGTTTGCGTAAAAACGTTTCTTTTTCGTCGTGATAAAAATTCATCCTTAACAGATTCTTCTGAATCTTCAATTTTATTTCTATAATTTCTTGAATGTCTTTTGGTCAATTTATTCTTAGTCAACCTCAATGGTTTCCTTTGCTTCAGATCCTTTAGATTTCTGGTCAAATTCAGTTTAGGAATATTATTCTTTATATTGTTTCTAATTTTTTCTATTATTTCTGAGCCTAACGATTCGTGTTCTTGCTTGAATTTCCTCAAATTTAGTTTCCTTAATTTTTTCCTTCCATCCGAATCTTCATCAAAAATTTGCCGTTTTACTCTACGCCCTAAAGATTTCTGATTTCTACCAACCAAACCTTGAATGTCTCTTAACCCTCTATTCATGCTATCAACTCTGTTTTTTAAAGCCTCGTCGTTATCAATGTAATTCAATCCCGTAACATCAAAATCACTTTCAAATTCTACATACCGTTTAACTCTTTCTTTTTCTTCACTAGCATCATCTATGCTTTCTGTTTTGTTTTGTTCATTTACTTCAATATCATCAACTGGTTTAGCTTCAACTAGCTTGATATCACCTTCGTCGTCTTTATAATCAAGGCAAGCGTTGACCTTGGTGTTGGCGAGGACCCAAAAGCCGAAGGTCTTGGGGGGCAGGTTAAGCAGCAGGGTCTTGAAGGGACGGACCCTCTTGACTACTGGTCGGATATCTCCTTCGTAGAACATGGGGCGACCGTTTACAGCGATATTCCTGGAAAGATGTTTAAGGAATGTTATGAGATTATTACTGGAAGGTGTTGTTTCTACGATATACAGGGTGCCTCCGACCTTGGGGCTTTAAATGCAACCATCTATTCTACTCGCTAAACTGAACTACGTTTGTTCGGCAAGTTTAAAAAATAACTTAAATTTAGATACCTACTTAATTGATGTTAAAGTCTAGTTGTAAAATCAGTGTATTACATCATGGCCGTAAAACCACAATCTCATGGTACGGGGGCGACATTTCCTTGGTACGAGGGCTAAAGGAAAATGGAGAATTGGATCGCGTACATTGAAAATTACATTTAACTTGTATGAAAAAAATGAAAGGGCTTTGGGTAAATTTGTTTGAAGAATATTGTATTTTTTTTTTCAGCGGCCACGGATGATTTTTACATAGTTATTTAGAGGACCTCTAAATACACATAGATATATATAATTTATAGCGTTAAATAATATCGGAGCGGAGATTTTAAAGATTTAAGTATTCAGTTTTTAGTACAAAAGTACGCCCAAGTATGAATATTTAAATATCTCGGCTCCGATGCACTTAAGAGTATTACATTACATAACAAAATATGTTTATTTTTAATAATTCTAACATAATTTACCACTTTTACGAATGGCCGCTCACCTTGAAAATGTATGAATTTTACAAATGACAACACTTTTACCCAAACCCCTTTAAGTCGGACATATTTTTAACAACTTACAGAACAAAAGAAGTTCAGTTTCGGGTGTAGAAACGAGCGATGCATTTAAAGCCCCAAGGTCAGAGGCACCCTGTACATTACATTGACGAATCTAAATCAGTGAATAGCACCTTATACACGGTTTGCTCAAAAGACCGGACATTTGATACACAAATAGTTGCAAGTCTAAGAATCAAGTAAAAAAGTAAGTACTTACTTAATAAAGGGCTTATTTTTATTATTATCAAGTTAGGTTATTACGTCGTTGAGTTCATGTACGGGATTTTAGCGATTGTTTTTTAAAAATAACACAATAAGGCTTTCGATTTAAAAGAGATTTGTAAGGGCTATTCCAATTTACTACTACTGATGAATTAAACTCAAAATGGCAAGAATATTGTATGCTAAATAATGGGAATAGCCCAGTGGTCCACGAGAGCCTAGAGAGTGGTACGTTGCTAGGGCCAAAAAACACAGTTAAAAGGGTTCTCGTATTTGAGTTTTTTGCAGAGTTTTGATTTAACAAAGCAACTTTTTAAACTAAAATTCGAGAAATTGCCTTTTGCTATCTAATTCTTCTACACAATTTACTTCTGTTTTTCCGTAGTATTTTTTTTGCTTTTAGGTTATTAAGTTTACGGAATAGTAAATTAAATGTTATAATTAAAGTTTTAATATATAAACCATCAAAGAATGTTGGGTACCACGGGGACAGCCTATGACAAAACTTATAATCAATAAATTGGTTAACCATTTCACAGAAGAAAACTTTCATTCTATTGAATAAAGAAATTACGTGATAAGAATCGTAAAATGGCAAAGAACAGGAAGGAACCAAACACTCACCCGTTATGATCGTGCCCCACAATAAACTGCATGATATCTCCCCCGTCCTCCCTCTTGGTGAGCTTCACTGAGAATCTAACTGCTTCACTGTCCATGTTCACTCCATAAAGGGTCACTGCTCCGGGCACCGCCTTGTGACGCAGCGATGTACAGTGCGCAAAGAGGGCGGCGTTGTTTTCAGAAGATTCGGAGGATTCCGTGGTAAGGTCAAGAACTCGTTCGCCGACTAGGTTTTTAAAAAGCAGGGCCATGTAGAAACTCTGGGAAAAATAAAAGTGTATTAATAACTGAACACTGACTGGTTATTGATCTGAGTACAAAATCGGAAACCTATGAATCTGACTGACAATACTAATTACTATATAAATCAAAATTTACACGATTAGAAATGAAAGCTAATACAAATTGAACCAGGATCTCTATCCACTTTAAAACAAAGTCCATATCGCTCCGATATCGCAATCATAATTGTTGTTGAACTTATACGTTTTTTCTAAACCGTCAATTAGATTATTGGTGTAAGATGATATTAAACAAAGTGAAATAGAGCCCCTATAGTATTGAATTAATCGTAAGTATCTTTGTACTTTTGGCCTGAAGCCCATCCATTTGATAGTTCAGGCTTCAGAGATACCATAACACTTGTAGATAAGCCTATGTCATGTAATTATGTTAATTGATTGTATGCATGTTTCGAGTAGACGGTAATACTATTTATATTGTTTTGACATGATTTGTAATGACCATATAATTAAAAATTTGCATGTCGTACTGTCGACACTGAATGTACGATCTAACCCATGTTATTTTTTAAGACCCTGTAAAACGCATTCTAGCAAATAAAATTTTCTATTTCTATTTCTATTTCTATTTCATAGTATCCTAGAAATGTAATTAGTAAAATAAAATTAGCGTTTAATTAGCGCTATCCATAAAGTTCAAAGTTATTAAAACACCTAACTTTTACATATGGACTCAAGTAACCCTATTCTGCGTAAAACTTATATGAAAACCTGGGAATTCTCGGGGCATGGATGCCATAGTGATGTAGTAAAACATTTTTATGGGATATTCATTCATTCTTTAATGAAAACAATAAACATATGAAAAAATTATATATTTATTTATTTCAAATTGGTTTTCAAAGTTTACGATTAATATTTTTACAAATTGATCGGTAGTAAAGATTGCCGTTTTGATGAAAATAGAAAAGGTATATTGTGTAAAAATATCGACATCACATTTATCGATATCACTAGAACTTGCCCTGAGAATTCCGAAGCTCTTTATGGATGAGTGAGAGTGGAACTTACCAGCGTAGGTTCATACAGCTCGCTCTCCAACAACTCCCTAAAGTGCACATCGAAGCCGTTCCTCGCCGAGTAGCCCAGGCTGGTGAGCCAGTCAGCCGCGCGCGCCAGCTCGCTGAGCGGCTGGGGGGCCTCTGTCAGCCAGAGAGGAGTGGAACTGCTGCTGAGGGTCCGGAGAAGGGAGAGGCGCGCGCTGGGAGACATGAGGGAGAGCGAACGGGAGGACGAGTTGCTGGGGACAATAGTTACGGATTAGGAAACATCTTTTTGCATGGCATAAAGAATATAAAAGAGGACGCCACCTGATGGTAAGTAGGATCTGTGACCTATAGACATTTGCATTGTTTAGGCTGCCTGTCCACAGGAGCGGAGCAAGGCAGCGGCGCGGTGAGCGAGATAAAATCCGCCAATAGGATAACTTCATTTTCCTAGCGTCGCTTAGCGCAGCTCTCCTATTGGTGGATTTTTTCCTCACACACCGCTCCGCGGCCTCACTCCGCTCCAGTGGACAGGCAGCCTAAGATCTACAGTCATAAGACTGCAAATGCGTTGCCAAGCCTGAAGACTAAGGTGGAATGCCTCCATGCTAGTAATTTCACAGGTGGTTTAGTCCTCACACCGGAGCAATGCAAACCGCTGTTTGGCGTTCAATTCAAATTCAAATTCATTTATTCTGTAAGTAGGCCCTGTAGGCACTTTTACATGTCTGAGTCTACCAGCGCTTCCAAGGGACTCTGTTGAGAAGAATCGCCGCAAGAAACTCAACAGGAAGTCCTTTTTTTTATATGAGTAACTTATTACAATGATAAACTTAAGCTAACTAATTTAAAGTTAGGTAAAGGATAAGATGGTGGTAGCGAACCAGATGAAGCGAAACTTTAATTTTCTAGTTTCTAACTAAGTGAGTAATCATTTAGGCATAGTTTGTACTTGATATGTATTTTTAATATAAAGTTTTAACGGTATTTACCGCGATAACCTTTAATTGATTTAATATCGGGAAATCAATATTTAATGAAAAGGTAATCGCGGTCAATATTGTGTTGATAAAGTGTTTAATGTAATATACTCATACTTTAAATCATTAAAAACAGTGTGAAATACATTATTTGGTCTATCCATAATGTATTTACCTCCAGTGGAATAAGAAGCCTTAATGAAATTGAAACTTTAGTCGACGCTTCGTACGGATAGACGCATTTAATCGACGCAGTTTCATGACGTGCAGTGCAATCAGATTCAGCTTTAGGGTGGTAGACATATATTTGACCGACTGTACTTAACAGGTGGAAAGAATTGGTCTCTGCCTACCCCTCTGGGAAACAGGCGTGATTTAATGTATGTATGTATGTATGAATGTATGTAGACTAGTTAACACATTCGCTCCCAGCGTTTTTCCGCTCAGAGGGCCCTGCCAAGATGCATTGCGCTAACTAGCGTTTCTATTCGTTTCGTGTTTAAGCCAATCGCGTCACTGGTAGATCACGTGACTTTTCGTTTCACGTCATCTACCAGTGACGCGATTGGCTTAAAAACGAATGGAATAGAAACGCTAGCTAGCGCAATGCATCTTTGCAGGGCCCTCTGTAGTGAAAACTGCCTACGATAGAGAACCCGACTAGAGGTTTCTAACGCTGAATGTCTTTTACGGTTATTAACATTTATTATATAGGTAATAAAGACAAGGATCAATGATGGACACTCGATTTGAAGGGTTATTTATTTGTTTAGAAACAATCAATTTACAACCTTATGATTTTTGAATTAAGATTCATATCTGTGCCGTCATAATACTTACTATATTTTATTTCAATTAAGTTTAGTTTCTTATTATTGCAATAAGTAAATACGAATATGCATATGATTATTATAATGGGTTTGGATATGAATATGGATATGAATATGAACTTTAGCCCTCACCCGTTCAGCAGCACAGCATCCATCATCTCACTGGACAGCGTCACGTAGTCCTTGAAGTCGCTCTTGGAGCCCTCCTGCAGGCAGCCGCTCACGTCTCCCCCCACCACCCTCCACCGGCGCTCGCCGAACGAGTCCACCATGAACCGGAGGGTTTGCAGGTCGTTCAGGTAATCCTCAATGGTTTGGTTGGTGCAACCTGGTTTTTAAACCCCGACAAAAAGGGAAGTATGTAGGTACAGTCAAGAACTTAAATTTGGGACCCACCTTACGTCCTACGTCAATCTGACATTCTACAACAATAAGGTTGAGTTTCCTTTAAGTTACATATGATTTGGCATCTTTAATGACATTGACGACTTCAAGCCTATTATTTTTGAAATGGGGCACAAATTAACGTTTGTGACCGTGTGTATCATAACTCCTAGACGAATGGACCGATCAAGACTTTTTTTTAAAGAAAGCTGGTTTAGTCAGGACGGTTCATTGCTAGGTTCCATGGATTAAGGTTCATCGGTTAAGCCATTTACGAGATATCAGCATCAAAAGAAGGGGTCACCGTCATATCGGTAATCGATCCGATACCTATTAAAAGAACTTGGGATAGACAAGTCAATTGAAACCAATGGTTGAACCGCAAAAATACAAAAAACTCGCACATATATCGAAAATATAAAGTCTTGGTTTTGTGAGCAACATTAAAGAGTTTTTATTAAGGAAGACCATGCGGTCAGAATAAACTGATCCTAACTAAAATATTCAATTTAAGATGTTACATGCTTATTAATACCATAAAGTAGTATTGCAAGTAAATTTCTATTAAATTCGTAAAAAGTTTCCGTTATTTACGTTACATGTTAAAACTATAGTCATTTTCAGAAATTAATCCATAATTTCACTTTGGTAAGTTTCAGAACAATGCATGAAATTTAAGCGAAAGTTTCACTTTTGAAAGTTTCAGAAGATTGCATACTATATGAAAGTTTTACTTTTGAAACTTACAAGCCGCCCATCACTATACAGGCTGCAAAGACGACAACTTTCTCTCAAAATCAGTGTTTTAATCCAGTCCAAATTTTTGAAGTCATGCGTCTCACACTTTCTTGAATCGGTTTTAAAGTTCCATCTATAACCCAGCAAAACACATAAGTTAAAATTTACCATATCCTAACTGCCAGAAGATGCCGTCCACTCCGTCCTGATCAGCCACCGTGAGCATGCTCAGCGCTGGGTTAGGATCCCACATCCCGCTCTCGGTCTTCTCCCCATTGTTCACGGCGAAGACCAGGTCGAAGCCGGTGTCGTTAGCCCACTTCACGAACCTCGTCCATTGCCGGTGGCTCACTTCCAAGTTGTCTTTGACTTTGCGCCTCCGTCGGTTTCGAGAGTCTGTAGGATAGATTAATTGTTAGTGTAATCTAAGTGATGATCTTATGAAAGCTATTAGGTTTGAAATATAAAAATTGTTCATCATTATCAGCTCGTATTAGTTCGCTGCTGGACAAGGGTCTCTTCCAGTGCACGCCACTGCTCCCGATCTTCAGCTTCTCTCATCAAACCTACACCGGCCAATACGCGCACATCATCGCTCCATGTTACCCCAGGGCATGCCACACGACATTTTGCCGAGACGCAGTCTCCGATGAAGAATGCAAAATGTTATGCTAAGTGGCAAATGTCCCTATTACCTAAGTAGAAAATGTTCCTGAGTCGGAAGTTAAAAAAGAACAGTTTTTAAGGAATAATTTCTAGTCTTTAATACAAAAAATATGTTCTAAAAATAATAATCAAAATAGCCTATTTAGGGTCCCACTGCTGGGCAAAGGCCTCCCCCTTATTTCTCCATTCCTCTCTTGTTCTCGGTAATCCTTGTTTTTTCCCGCCATCTTCTTTTTGATCTGTCTCCGGTGGCCGTACTTGGGATCCAGTCAGTCGTGATCTTGCTCCGTCGGTCAGAATGCATAGGGGCAGATATGCCCAGCCCTATAAATTATTATATATATTTTATAATTATTACATAATTATACGGTTCTCACGTTATTTAATCATGTACTCTATTCTAAAAGTATTACATACCAGCCGTTATTTCTCAAATTCATTCTCTTGAATTCTGCATTTGTGTTACAATTGATTCTAAAAGTGAAGTCATCAGTTCGCACGCTTTTTTGAATTGTTCTACAAGACTGCTTGTAGAAATATCCTGCTTATCTATCCGCTGATAACCTGACGTTGATGGTTTTGGTGATGACGGCTCCGTTTTGAATAAATCATCCTGTTGTTCTTGTTGTAGATCCTGTTGGTTTTAGAGAAAACTTTCAGAGAATTGTTTTGTTCCACCAACATTATTATTCAACTCAATAAATGTACGATTATCTTCGCGACGTTTTGGAAAAGATGATTTATAATGGCTCGGTCAAGAAACTAGGTTCATCTTATTACTTACGTTTTTCTTTGTTTTTTTGCTTTCAATTTTAACCTTAAGAGCAGGTCTTCTGTCTTTAGAAATGGTTTTATAATTTTTTATCATCAGTTGCTTGCGGTTCTCTGCCTCATAAGATTGTTTCGAAGTACTTGCTTCAGGATAACTCATATCAGTAGAGAAATAATGATGTAGTTCGTCTTCTGAATAATATAAATATTTCATAATTTTAATCTAGTTAAGTATATCTATCTGTCTGTATAATCTAGATAAGATAATATTTGGTTTGTTACATCTCTGGAAAAAGGCTTTTGTAGTTTTTTAAGAGCTATACCCCAATGAGAAACGGGTACTGTTGTAGCGAAAAAAAAATAGAAGATGAAAACAGAAGCAATTTTCTTGGTCTATGCCAATTGTTTCTTCGTAAGTATTTGACTATCCCATCTCCCACTACGAATTTAGTAGGTATATAAAAAAATCTATATTGTCATACATTAACCTCAAAATGTACTTTTTACATACGTTACGTTTTGAACTGCGCAGACTTGAGCACATGAGACATGAGTGACGATGATGTTGGAAACCAAAGGATGAGACAAAAGGAGAACAAAGTATTTTTTTCATCCTCGAAATTTATTAAAAATAATGTTTAAAAAAGGTGTACGGCTTTTTAGAAAATGTACCGCTTATTTACAAATCTTAATGGGGTCTAATCTAAATATATTAAAGAAGAAACTGACTGACTGACTGACTGACATATCAACGCACAGCCCGAATCGCTTTAAATTTAAAGGGACTTTAAATTTAAAGGGAGTAATCAGTAATTTTACGCGTACGAAGTGACGTACAAATTGAGTATCAGTATATGGCAAATGACCTTTTCTTTCTGGGATATAGCTTTTCAAAAAACACCAGATTTTTTAAATATTTACCGTAAGCCTTTTTTTTAAGTACTAACCCTGAAGGAGTTCCTTAAAGTGCTCATCGTCATCAAATTGACTAAGCATTCTTTTTAAATCCATAACATCAAGAGTATCGTTTATTTTTATATATGACTGTATCATTGGCCATGTCTCATACGAATCTGTAAAATTAATAATAACAAGAATATAAAAGTTGCTACTTAGTGAATAATTGTTTTCTACATCAAGCCTTTGGTAAACATGCGTTGGATGTTCCTAATGTTTAACTAGGAACAATGATTTGATTCCAATTTAAGAAAAACACATGCAAACATATCAAATATAATAATTATGACTTACCAATTTGAATTATAGAAGTACATTTCCATAATGGCCACTGTGGATCAGGACCTGCTCCATTATGAATAAGTTTATTAATTTTTGGTAGTGTCATTATTGCAGGATAAAGAACGTACACGTTAAGTTCGTCATTCGGCGCTTGGCGCTGGATCCAACTACTTGGAACACATTTAAAGTACTCTCTCTCCCTACCTGGTGGCAGTCCTTTGAATTTAATTATAGTAAAATTTTTTGCAGGCGTGATCTAAAATTGAAATTTAATTAATAAAAATAGTAAGACTTAGTACCCTCCAGCCCCAAGGCCTAGGTTTGCTATATTTAGCTTGCGACCCAGTACCTTTCTAAACTAGTACTTAACGCCCAAGGGAAATCTTGCATGACTCAAGGCCTTAATTTACAGCAATGCATCCTAAACTTTAAAGGAGTATGCAGGCAATATATACAACTGTTTTCGCATGTTTTTTTTTTTTTTGTAGAAAGTAGGAGTTCATAACAACATGATTATACAATGTTTAGTTTTAGAATTTATGGACAAGAATTTATTTTGTTCCTATTATGATAAAGGAACATTGGGCCGTACGTCTAAGTGTGGAAAAATATATCTGGGGGTGTGCTATTAAAAGTTATTGTTCCGTGAAAAGAACAAAGGGCGCTAGGAAATATATAACAGAGTACTTACTTTGGTTAAATAGAAGTAATAGTAGTGGTTGGTTTGGTTTGGTTTGGTTTTAGTATTGCTCTAAAATAGGTTTTACAGCAATACTAGATTATTTTTAGTAACTCACTGAAAAAGTTCCAACAGATCAAATACGATCTTTGACACTCGAAGCCAATGAAATAAAGACTCAATTATAATTGTTCAGTCATATTCATACCCGAGATAATGCATTATTTTTTATAACGCGTGCATGCATTTTAGATAGCCCTATCACTTCGATAGCGCAATCAATTTATGCAGTCTGTAGGTTTTTTTTCAGCTTTGCAAACAATAGGTGTGACGCATAGTCAGCTTTTGATGTATGAATGTTGTTTAGGTCCTATTAGGACCTAATAAAAACTCAAGTTGATTGGACCTTAGTGCGAGCTTTATGAATTTAAGGTGCCAAAATTCGTTCTTTCTTAAATAATACATCCACAATTGACTCTACGACAAAGGTGTTTATGAGAAGTGAAAACAAAACCTGTGACGACGCGCTGGCCTACTTGGTAGTGACCCTGCCTACGAAGCTAGCGGTCCTGCGTTCAAATCCCGGTAAGGGCAGACATTTGTGTGATGAGCGCAAATATTTGTTCCTGAGTTATGGATGGTTTCTATGTATTTAAGTATAATATTTCTCTATATAGGTGACAAATTAGGAATTAAAAAAAATAACTTTTGCAAATCTTACTGTGTCATGTATCAAATGAAAGGGCTCGTTATGAGGATCTCAAATAGTTTGTCGTTATTGTAAAAAAAAAAAAATGAATGAAGACGAAAATTGACCACATTGATTGATTGATTGATTGGGCCTGTTTTCTAAAGCTACAAATTACAATTTACAGGTTACAAGTATCCATTTGACACAACCTCGACCAATGACGACCAACCATTTCAGCAGTATTGCCAGTTTAGACCTTTAAAATTGTAACTTATAGTTTTATACAACGTGCCCCTGATCTCCGAAACTTCTGAGCTCAAAATTTTGAAAAAAATACAAAATATAGTTAATTGCTTGTTGATTAGGAAACCATAAAAGAATTCTATGAAAAAGAAATACGTATTTACGGAACCCTCTCCACGCGAGTTCAACTCGCACTTGGCCGGTTTTTTATTATTTATTACCATCGACGGACAAACAGGCAGCCGACCCAAATGGGAAGTGGTCACCGCCGGCTATGGACATTTCACAAATGCTTTGCCGGACTCGAAGAAAGGGGAATGGGCAAAAATTTATGAACGCTGGCCTAGAAACCAATAACAATAAGCACTATAGCATTAGATATCCTTTTTAATTCTACAACGATTTTATGTAGCGGGAAACCTCAAATAACTGTGACTTTCTTTTAAATCTGGAACATTGGGACGCCTACATAGACGACTTTAGCATAATTACTATCAAATGCCGCCGTCTTTGCATGGCGATAACTTATTTCATACAAAGATTTCGAAGTACCTGCCATAGTAATAATTTTACAACTTAGAATTACCTATCCGGTGACATACCGCTTGTTTGTCATCAGGCCAATTTGCCCACCCTCCTTTAATGACCCCCATTTAAAAAAAAACATACTGTAGCGCAATGGGAAAATGCGAACACTGCTGTTTCATTTTAAACCTAGAGTAAAACAACAAGCTACTAAGACTGTAAATACTCGGTTATTCATAGATATACAGTGGTGGTCACATAATTAGGGACACTTGTTTTTTCCCCATACAATTGCCTACAAATATGACTTTTCAATTTTGACCACTAATCAAAAAGTTCTCGACCAATTTTATTGCTAAATACATTTTACTTTACATAATTAACTAAGGTTTAAACGGATGTACAGTGAACTTATATTAAAAACGGACCATATATTTTATAAGGATTTAAAAACTAAGTGCTGACGCGTCCATACAAAATTCTACAACTTTGTATGAGCGCCGAATATTAATTTTTTCAAATCCTTATAAAATGAAAGATCCGATCTCAACAGAGATAAATTGTACATATATTTAAACTTTACTTTATTAGTTAACGATAAGTGTAACTAAAATTATATTTGACTAAGAACTTTTTGATTGGTTGTCGAAATTGAAAAGCCATATTTGTAGGCAATTGTATGGGAAAAAAACAAGTGTCCCTAATTATGTAACCACCACTGTATATCTATACTTACTTAATATTATAAAGAGGTAAAGTTTGTGACGTTGTCGGGTGTAATCTCTGGATCTACTGAACCGATTTTGAAAATTCTTTTACCGATAGAAAGCCACGTTATTTGTGAGGGTCATGGGCTATATAGTAACCCAAAAATGTTTATTGCCCAACGAAGTGGGCACGGGAGCAGCTAGTAAGTAAAGTTAACTGCCGTACAGTCACAACACGGGATGGTTGAACCTTGCCACTGTTCGTATTTCGGCCGTGTAATACAAATCCAGTTCAGTCGGTTACACACGTATATCCAGTATGTGTTACTCGGCTAAATTATGAATGGTAGCGTACGAAGTATTGTCGAATAAAGTTACATACCTTCTCTATCATCCTTGGAACGTTTCAATTTAGCCTTCAGCTTCGAGAGTATACTCTCATGTCTCTCTATGGAGCCCTCCAGCCCATGTTGATCATCCAGACTCCCCTCCTCCTTCGTTTCTGTCTCCTCGGATGCTTTGAGTTGCCTCTTCTGCTTGTTGGGCTCTGGCAGCGTGGTCTCCAGCTCGTCTAAGGACATGCTGGTGTTGTGGAAGGTCAGGTGCGAGGTGGAAGGACCAGCGATCCTGATGAACGCTGGGGCTAGAGATGCTGCCATGCAGACTGACTGTTTCCTGAAAAGGATAATTAGATGTTAAAAGTCGTGGATAGAAACATTTTTAATTACATGAAGAAGGCAAACGAGCACACAGGCCACCTGATGGTAATTGGGATCTCAAGATTACAATCTCATGATTGAAATCCTTAGACTGCAATCCTAAGACTGTAGATGCATGTGCAACCCTGAGGACCGGTTCACTGGTTGTCTTATCTATATGTGTTGTATGAATAAAGTTTTTATCTATCCATCCCCACATCGGAATTCAACAATGAAATCACTGGAACTTGGCGGTAGGATAAAGGATAAAATGGCGCGATGTCCAGTAAGATCACCTGGTAGGATCCCCTACCTATTAATTTTGTAAGTGGGTGATACTGCCAGAGGGGCTATTGTCTAACACACTCGCAATTATTATTATTATTATTATTTATTTATTTAATAAGTACAATATTATTAAAGAATTACAAATTAAACATTGCCCCACAAAACTGGAGTAACAGTTTGACTGTGGGAACGGCAGTCTCTAGGTAAGGCTATCACAATTGTTTTCATTTTGAAAATCGAAGGCTTGTCTGCATACAAAATGAAAAGAATTGTTCCGCTTTGAAGCCGATTGCGATTGCGAGTGCGTTAGGCAATAGCGACGCTGGTGATCTTACTGGACATCCCCTAAAATGGTGGTAGCTATCCGGATGGGCCCCGCATAACTCCCACCACCACTAATGGTTTACCATGGTATAACACTATTTATAAACTCATAATTAAATAAATACCTTTGGACAATTTAACACAAATTGACCTTGCACCAAACCAAGTGATAAACGTAGTTAAGTACATAGAGAAATACAAACTTAAATACATTAAAAAACATCAAATACTCGTTGCTCATCACACAAATATCTGTCCTTACTACTTAATATTCGAACCCACGACCGCTAGCTTCGTAGCCAGGGTCACTACCAACTAAGCTAAAATCAACAAGGAATAAAAATATGTATCAAAAACCAAAACATCAACTCACCCTTGCGACTTATCACCGCTCGAAAACAAGTACTCCGGATCCAAGGTGAAACTGACGAACTTAGTGTCGACCTGATTAACGTGGGAATCAGTAGCTATCCTGACTGTGAACGTGTCTGCCGCAGCCAGCCTCAGCAGGATCAGGACGCTGGCAAAAACCACCAGACACCGCGCCAAGCGGTCCATTGTGAGTTAGAGTACTTAGAGTTGACACAAACAACTTGTGACGAGATACAGAGGGTTTTATTCGCAATTGAAGGTTATGATCAAGCATAATGTCGCGGTGAAATTGTTAATTAGGTAAAATGAAAAATTACCTACAATGTACTTCGTATTTTTCATGTTTGAATAAAAATGATCAAATTTGGACACGTTATCTTTAATAACGTAAATCATTCTTAAAAATATTGTCTAACTACTTAAGCATTCTAATTCTTCCTATAATTATAAGTAGATTACTTAAGGTAAGTATATAGAAGATTAGATTGAATTAGGTTCATAATTGTGACTTCGTTTAAGCAGAAAAAATACATACATACAATCACGCCTCTTTGCCGTAAGGGTAGGCAGAGACCACTTCCTTCCACTTGCTAAGATCCAGGCAAACTTCCCTTGCTTCCTCATAAGTCTCTTCATACACGTAAGTAAGTTTAGGGTCTCCTGACCTGGCCCTTTTGGCCAAAGCGAAAACATTTGCAAAATAACGGTCATTTATTCTAATCTGAAAAAAAAACAATCTTTAATTCATATTAATTGTTACTGACTTATTTATTACTTATCTTCTTTGTAAGGTTGTCTGGAAGAGTCGCTACGTACTGTTGACTGTTTGTAACTTTCATTTTGTTTTTACTTTCTGTTCTGTTATTATAGGTAGTTAGAAGTCCCTGGTTCGATCCCAATGTTATCTATTTATACATAGAAAACATCTAAAACATAGGAACTTTTGCGCTCATGACACAAAATATATTTGCCTACCTATATCGGGAATCGTAGCTGGGACCACTAGCTTCGTAGGCAAAGTTACCGACTACCTCAAAAATGAGCCTTAAAATTCCAAATTAATTTGTCTCATTTTATTCGAAAGCTATGTTAGGATTATGAGCTATTTGAGATTAAATGAATAACTGATTGCTTTTCGTAGGTAAGGTTAGGTTTGATTTATAAGCGATATAAAAAAATCATTTGTTATTATGAAAATCCGGGATTATGACTTCAGAATGAAGTTACCCGTTATCTAGGTTTTAGTGTGAGATAGACACACTTATGCGAACGCAAGGACGCAGCGATTTAGCTGAACGGCTTTAGGGGTGGCGACATTGAGCTGAACCGGGCTAATGGTCGGCGTTACGTCATCACCCGCAATGCGGAAGCGGAAGCACTTGCACATTTACACCGGTCTTGCAACAAACTGACAATTCGTTACTTACTTAGCAATTACCAGTTTCAAAAAATACTTTTAAGTGCCTTGCGGTGCTTCTTCTCAGCGGATATTAGGTACTCTTGGGAAGCGCTGGTAAATTTTAAATAAAAAAGTAATAAATATCAGGAAACAATCTCACACAATTTGATCTGAATAAATATCAAGGGACAATCTCACACAGCTCACAACAGCTCACGACAGCTCGAGGCTTATCCTATGAGTATAAATACTGACATAGAGAAATAAATACTTAAATAGTGGGAAAACCTAAGAAACAAATACTCGCGCTCATCCCACCAATAATATTTTCCTATACCGGGAATCGAAACCGGAACCGCTAGCTTCGTAGACAGGGTCAAATGTCAAACAAAATATCACTGTGACACAATTCTATATTGGATCAGGGTTCCATGTTGTCGATTGTAATGTCGGGTTTACGGGGACAAAAAATCGATCTGTCGAGTTGTCATCTTCGGAAAATTTCGTTTTCAACCCGAGCGACGCTCGGTCTTCCAGGTACTTGATAATACAGTGTGACCCAAAGATGCATTAACTAAAACTTAAGTATATTTATTCCCTCGAGAACTCTTTGTGCAAAATGTGGTTACAGAATTATCAACAAATTTTTAGAGATTCTGTAACTCTGCCTACCCCACTCTGGGAATGAAGGCGAGAAGGTATGCATGTACGTATAATATTACTAGGATTAGTAGGATACTCGTATTAGTAGGATTAGTGGATAGTAGTTTCTGCCCGTATGTTCGGCCGCTTAGATTTCGACTATGGTTATTCCCTTAGGAACTTTTAAATTTTCCGGGGTGTAAAGTAGCCTATGTGTTAATCAATAGTACCTAAAAGCTATCCATTTCAAAGAATGATGGGCAAAAATGTATAGAACCCAGCCCAATCACCAATAGAATTAAAACATATGTAGGCTTATTGATCCCACTATTTGCTGTAATTGTTAGTCTATTAACAGTAGGTAGTAATAGTAGGGAATAAGCCTGGGAGGATCGAGATATTTTTTTGACCCCCGACGCAAAAAAGAGAGGTGTTATAAGTTCGACGTGTAAGTGTGTATGCGTGTGTTTGTTTAAACGGGGTAATCTCTGGAACTGCCCGTCGGATTGGAATAAATCTTTTTGTACATGATAGCCAGTTTCATGAGGAATAGTTTAGTCTAAATCGGTCAAGCGTGAGTCGTATATACGGGAAATAGCATTGCAACGCATGCGCGGCAAATCTAGTGTAGTAATAAACGTTGTGTGTGTGTGTATATTTGCAGGCTGATAACTCTCTTCTCCGGGGTTTTTGTAGTTTGTCCCCGTTTTAGAAAATGAAGCTTATGTAACTAGCTTTCACGTGGTATACATGAGATTTGTATTGGTTATATGGGCCAATTTGCCCATCATTCTTTCATCCAAATTCGTCCAGCCGTTGCAGCGTGAAGGAGTAACAAACTAACAGACACAAACACACACAAACTTTCGCATTTATAATATTAGTAGGATGCTACATCTTATAATAGTGTGTGAACGTGTTAGTCATAATAGTATTTTCATTTAACCCAGCCACTTACAAAAAATACGTAAAAAGTCATCGTCACATTACCAGCTACACGAATTTGCAGTGCAAGTGCATTCCGAGTCGCATGACGTGATGCACAAAACGTCACGTCGCTTAGTTTGACGACTAAGCACTATTTCGCATGATGTATGTTGACGACTCAACTCGTGAGGTAGGCAAAGACCCAAGAACATATATGGCCATTTGACAACGTTGCAATTGTTACGTTTTTAGGGTTCCGTACGCTAAGGAGATAAAAAATAATAATTATAAAATTAAAAAACACGACTGCTGTTTAAAAACAAACTGAAAAAAGTTAGAAATAAATGTTAGATGTGGTAGTTAATTGAATAAATGTAAACTAGAATATAAGTGTACAGTCACAGTCATAAACATGCTTACACATTTTCTCTATATTTCAATGACATAAGGCGAAAAAGTCCACATATATATATTTATTTTGATTGCATTCGGGGGACCTTTCGCTTCAAGGCGAGTGAAGTGAATGTGAGTGCATAAAGGTCCCCCGACTGCAATCAAAATAAATAAATATATATATATATATATATATATATGTGGACTTTTTCGCCTTATGTCATTTAAATATAGAGAAAATGTGTAAACATGTTTATGACTGTGACTGTACACTTATATTCTAACATTTATTCAATTAACTACCATACCTAACATTTATTTCTAACTTTTTTCAGTTTGTTTTTAAACAGCAGTCGTGTTTTTTAATTTTATAATTATAATTTTTTATTTTATACCTTTTAGTGACAGACAATATGAACTTAAGAATTAACATAGCCAGAAGTCATTTGAGTCATATACTTGTTATAATATTATCTACACTTTTCAGTTGAAAAATATCGTAAGCGCCGCGTGCGCAGTCACGTCTTATATAGCTGCCAGGAAAAACTTCAATAGCGCGATGTAGAACATTTCGTGTTTCCTGTCAAAAGGTACAATTAAACATATATGAGAGTCATATATTTCTATGATTGCCTTTCAAAGTGCTTTTTTTTGATACCACACTCAATAGGTACGGATGCCATTTTTTTATGTGCGTTTTAATTTAATAAAATAAACTTTAAACACATGTTATATATATTTTTGTAATCGTCTTTTAAAACTTTTTATTTTGATACCGCACTTGATAGGTTTGTAATTTTTTTTTTCTTTCGGCCCCTCAATGTGGAGTATATAGTCCGCCATTTTGTTTTTATTTTAACGTCACATAGCCTATGTTACTTGGGATGACGTAAGGATTCTAACGATACCTCACACATCTAAATCGGTCAAAGGATTTAGAAGTTATAGTGGAATAAAGAAACTCACATACATACAAACATGAACCCTGAAAACATTACACTCCTTTTTTGGGGCAGTCGTGTAAAAACGGGACCCTATCTTTATTAAGTACTAAGACTCCGCTGTCCGTCCGTCTGTCCATCTGACACTAGGCTGTATCTCATGAACCGTGATAGCTAGACAGTTGAAATTTTCACAGATGATGTATTTCTGTTGCCGCTATAACAACAAATAACTAAAAACGAATAAAATAAATACTTAAGGGGGGTTTTCATACAACAAACGTGATTTTTTGCTGTTTTTTGCTTGATATTTATAGCGGCAATGGGTAGACGCTTGAAATAATCTCAGAATATTTATTTGTATATTCACTTTAATAATAAATAATTCAATAAAAATTAAATAAATATTTAAGGGGGCTCCCATACAACAAACGTGTTTTTTTTATAGATAATGTTACGAAACCGACTCGCACTTGGCAGGTTTTAGGGTTCCGTACCCGATGGGAGCCCAACCCTATTCACATGCCTACGCGGTCCGTCCGTCTGTCGTAATTTTAAAGAGCTGTATATTTTGAGCCGTAATCGATTATTTTTCAAAGTAGGTATGTGATGTTATGGCGGAATATACTAACATTTTTATAGAATACAATAAAACCGCCATTTTTTTCACGACACGTATTGTGAGGTTCCAGTCTCTGCAGCCCTGACCCGCTGCCGGCGGCGGCAGGCGTAGGTTAGGTTTTATTTTTAGTGTGTGTATTTTTTGGTTTTATTATTGTTTTTTAACTTTTATATGTAATTACTGGCTTTTTCCCGTTACTTCATCGGCGTAAATTTCGATTATCGTTAATACCTCGGGAGCTTTCGAATTTTCCGTTATGAATGCGAAAGTTTATCTGGATTAACAGATAATACTACTTTCTATGTGTTAATCCAGGCAAACTTTCGGATTTGTAATATTAGTGGGATTGTAAAAAACGTAGCATACTAAGATTTAAATAAACCAACTTATATCACGTGCATCGTTAAATACAATCTTCACAACCCTATGAGTATGACACATCTTTAAAACTACGACACCTAAATGGAAATCTATTTACAAAGTCAAGGTATTACTCGTTATTGTGTCTAATTTATTTTGTCTGCAGACACGAAGCAGGCGGTGCTTGTATGTCCGACGGATGTACTGCTGCTGGCTAGCCACTGCGAGTCACCCCTTTGTGTCATCGGCTGTAATTCAAAGTGGTCCCTTTAACTAAATTGCCCACAAGGTTTTGTAAGAGTTTATAGAGGTCTGTGTCAACACTACCAGGGGCCTGTTTAATAAAGCTACAAATTACAATTTACAGGTTACAAGTTTCCATTTGACACAACCTCAACCAATGACGACCAGCCATTTGAGCAGTGTTGCCTGTTTAGACCTGGAAAATTGTAACTTGTAACTTTATAAAACGTGCCCGAGAGGCCCGTTTCATGAAGCTACAAGTTACAAATTATAAGCGGAAGTCTCTTTCTAACTCCTTTCGTTAGAAAGAGACTTCCGCTTGTAATTTGTAACTTGTAGCTTCGTGAAACGGGCCACAGGCACCCATCCCACGACCTTTAAAATTGCCAAGGAAAATAAAAAGACATGGACTATGGTATTCCGTGAGACCCATTGTACAACACAACACAAGGGGACCAACACAAGGGTAATTTTGACTTTTTTTGTAAAATAAATGAAGTACAATATGATTTGTATAGTTATTTACTATCCCTATAGGTATATATCTTGCATGTTAAATTGAACAAAAATATTTGTTTTTAGGGTTCTGTAGCGAAATGGTAAATGGGGTCCTATTACTAAGCCAACGCCAACGGTCCGTGCGTCGGTTTTATCTTTAAAAAACTGTATTTTTTACACTCTAAATAAAATAGCTCCATATACGAAATAAAATATCAAAACAGGAAACCCTTATAACATGCTTATAACTTATAAGGGTTAGAGTTGACTTTTTTGTACGTTTGACCCGATCGACGGCGATTAAAAACCCAATAAATGCCATATTCTGATCTTCACAATCGAGCCTCCCCGTGCGGCGCATACCTACCTACTTTTGAGTGATATCTCTGCGACTATGCATCTGGCGCACCCTGGCCACGCTGCGGATTCAGTTCCCAGCCTAGCAGATCCTTTCAACACGATGCGATGGCGTCTCTACGGCTCTTCTCAGAACCACCAAATCTATTCATTGGTCAGCTCACATTTAATTTTAACTTGCCGTTGACACGCTAAGAAGTAGCAGAAGCGTCAAGCATCTGGAAAACCGCTGTTCAGGTTGTACCTATTCCCGAAGAAGAAGATCCAAAAATACAATATACGAAATTTCCATTAAATTATTTAAGGCGATTTAAATAGCGCGAGTACAAAGAAACAAAATAATAATGTTACTAGCTTAAGTCCGGTTTGAATATTTCTTAAAGCAAACAGCAGGGGCCTGTTTTATAAAGTTACAAATTACAATTTACAGGTTACAAGTTTCCATTTGACACAACCTCAACCAATGACGACCAGCCATTTGAGCAGTGCTGCCAGTTTAGACCTGTAAAATTGTAACTTGTAGTTTTATAAAACGTGCCCCAGAGGCCCATTTCACGAAGCTACAAGTTACAAATTACAAGCGGAAGTCTCTTTCTAATTCCTTTTGCTAGAAAGGGAGTTCCACTTGTAATTTGCAACTTGTAGCTTCGTGAAACGGGCCACATGACGCAAGCCAAGATCAAAAACGGGCCGACACACGCTGAGTATTCATAAATAAATTAATGAAAAATTCTCAGTTGGCTTTCGATGGGCTTCCGTTAAGACAATCGAAATTAGTTTTGTTTTCTTACCAAAATACATACCTCACCTGAAATTGGTCTTTTTAAACCCAGTAAGTTTCGAACAACCCTTGCCTTTGAAACTAGCTTGAAAGAAAAAACAAATCTGACAGCTGACGTACTTAGTTCACAGATAATATTTACACTAATTGAAATGTTTATTCATGAGAATGTTGTCAAGAAAAAAACTACCTTATACCATTCCAATAAAGTATTTTGTTATTTGAATTAAATAATTGTTTGTGTTGACGCAAACTGACATCAGGGTGAACTTAAAACGAGTCATGCGATTATGATTCTGTGAGTGATCTAGTAATTGTTTTTATCAAACATTAACAACTTATCGTCTTATCATCTCTTAACAATACTTGCCATCCTCATATCGCAATAGGCATCGTGTCATACGACTGAGGCGTGTGTAAATTATGTCCGTTCCGCAATGAAATCAAATATCATGTCGTTCGTTGTCTTCTAGATAATTATTGTTGAATCAAAGAATGTTTGTCGTTATTGGTGTCGAAGTGAAGTGGTTTTTTATACAAAATGGATAGTAGCAGTGAAATAAGTGATAAAAAAGAGGAAGAGGAGCAAAAGAAAGAGCTAACGCCCCAGCAAAAGATCTGTCTAGTTTGCGGGGACAAAGCGCTGGGGTACAATTTTAACGCGATTTCTTGCGAGAGTTGCAAAGCTTTCTTTCGTCGGAATGCTCTAACTGGTAAAGAATTCAAATGTCCATTCACAAACAACTGTGATATAACGGTGGTAACACGCCGGTTTTGCCAAAAATGCCGCTTAGAAAAATGTCTAGCCATTGGTATGGTTAAAGAATTTATAATGTCTGACGAAGATAAAGCGGAGAAACGACGGAAAATAGAAGAGAACAGAGCTAAGAAACGGTCAGGGCAAAGGGATGTGGATGAAGATGTAACAAGCTCGAAAATGAATAAGCGGGACGATGATTCTGCAAGAAACAGGTCTCCGCAAGTGCAAGAACCTGTAATACAGTACGATGTCTTAAATAGTACAACATGCAGTCCAAATAGTACAGTGCGGTCACCTTCAGGCAACGAAATGGAAAATTCGATGAGTTCCCCGCATATGTACAGTCCGTATGTGCCTGTACAGAGTACAGAGCACCCTTATACCATGAAAGTGTACCCGATGGATGAGAAGAGTCAATACGAGCATGTGGTGGAGTCATACAACATGTGTGATAGCATGCTGTCGATAGATAGTAATATGTATGATCCACCAAAGCAGAGTAGTATAAGGTAAGAAAATTCCTGATACTCCTAAACTTATTTATGTAGCGTGGTCTTTTATAACGTTGTAAACCCTCCTGAGGCCCTTGTACTAAAAATAGTACATAAAATGGCCATTGAAGTAAAGATATAATGCAAATTAAGTAAAGTGGAATTTCTTTTGTTTTTATGACTAATGATAATATAGAAAATTGACTTCATTATATAGAATTGAATATGAATATATTCAATTGTCAATTTTTTTTGTATGGTGGGCCTTAGGAGGTGATTCCATTATTTATTAGGATTATTCAGCCTCTTACATAACCTGTTATTCTCAACCAAGTATACAGTGATGTAGGTACCAGAGGGCTAGACGGTATCATACACCGGGCCCTAAGCTCAGAGGTCCTCGAACCCTGACGAGCAAACCTTAAATTGAATAAAAGTGAAAATTATATTTTGTCTTGGAACACCTAAACGGTTTAGTTAGGGCTCCAGATTTATGCACCACGCACTACCTTGCCTTTGGTACTACGCAAGCATTACTATTGTGTTTATCAGACCAGATGTTTCAAAAGTACATTCTAGTAATGCCCTATCAGAGCTTAAAAAAAAGTTATTTCGTGTGATGAGTGAGTTTCTTTCCAAAGATTTGCCCTCGCTTCACGTCTGTTTATGTGGATTTTTTGTACCACTTTTACTTCCATGAAAAATTATCTAACTGATGTTGAAAACCACATGAAAATCTGTTAATTCGTTTTTGAGATTATCAACAACATAAAGAGGGACAGATGTGGCAGGATGTGATGAAAATATAACTTGTCAATTCGTACTACGTGGGGTCTACAATAATTGGTGGAACAGGGGCCTGTTTTATAAAGATACAAATTACAATTTACAGGTACTTGTAGTTTCCATTTGACACAACCTCGACCAATGATGACCAGCCATTTGAGCAGTGTTGCTAGTTTAGACCTGTAATTTTGTAACTTGTAGCTTTATAAAACATGCCCCAGCCATTTGAGCAGTGTTGCCAGTTTACACCTGTAAAATTGTAACTTGTAGTTTTATAAAACGTGGCCGAGGTGGACCTACTGTATTTTCAAATACAACATTAAGGTTTAGCAACTGGACAATTTACGCTTATACAGTGCCCTAACTTTTATGACCCTTTGTTTTGACGTTGCTTCGTGTAAATATTATGTATCTTAGAATTGACCTTATCAACTATGTGACTCACACAGTGATAATGGTAAGCAATCACTTTTATCACCACTAGTGTAGCTAGCCTATTATGGTCATGTTACTCGATTCGGATAAGCGTGGATAAAACATCTCACTTTCTGACCTATACGTAAGTGTGAGAGTGACGGAAGCTTTATCCACCATGATAAAGAAGACCATACTGCAGGCCAACAATATACTTAAATGTATTAAATAAAATAATAAATAAATATCAGGGCACAATGTCACACCAATACTGCCCTCCTTAGAAAAAAGGGCGTATGTCTCATAGAACCGCGTGTGTATTAGTGACCTTATTTCTTAAGACGGAGGGTTGAATTTACTTTGACCATCATATTGCGAATGCGTCCTTTTTATTTAGGAGGGCAGAATAGACGTCGATGAATAAATTTAAGTTAAACAGAGTAATGTTCAGTGATGGATGGTATTATAATCGTAAAGTAAATAATGTTCATAATAATCTGACTAAGAGGGAAAAAAATACATGGAAAAATGGCCTGGAAACAAATTTTTACCTAAGAATAAACATACCTCTGTCGGGTCACTTACTATAATAATAATGTACACAAGGTTGAAATTACTTTGTTTGTCCCTAATATTAACCAGCGAGTCACTAATCACTAGATATGCTTTGAAGCACGTCAGCATTACATTCACTTGCCAGACATTATTAATTATATCTAGCTATTACTATAAAACTGCTGAATATGTTGAACTAATTTGAGTTAGCAAAATTGTTTTATTCTGTCATAATTCAAATATTGCAGTCATGCTATTTATTAGGCCCAAAAAGGATTTTTATACATTGAACAATGTATTTTTAATTATAGGTTCTGTTTTATTCAAAAAGTAATTCTTAGTCAACTAATTACATAGCCAGAGATGGGCATTATTCGAATAATTATTTATTCGAATAAAACATTTTTCGCGGATAATTTATTCGAAAAAAAAAAACTTTCGAGAATTTCATTCGTTACCTGCGAATAATTTGGTTATGCTTATTCGTAATTCGTCACTCGAATATATTTTGCTCATCTCTGAAAGCAATGGTTGATAACGTTTGATGGGTCCAGGTCAATACTGACGAACGGCGACGCCCTGGGCCGGGAAGCGAAGCCGCTGCACATGTGCGAGGAGCTGCCGTCCACCAGCACCGACCCCGACATTAACAAGGCCAGGGATATACTACAAGACGTCGAAAGGCAACACTTCTTATTTCTGCACCTTATTGAATTTGTTAAAGTTGATATTTGTTTTTTTTTAATGGCTGAGAAAAATCATGCTTAGGTACACACATAGTGAATAATCCTTTCCCATCGTGAAAACTCGGAACACACGACTACTTCCGAATGATGCCGACGTATCTATGAATTATTGTATTATGAAGAAAAATTACGAGAAAATACGATGGGAAAGAATGTTTCACTATAATGGAGTTCAATAGAAAAGATAAATGATGTAAACAAACCAATTTACCTTCATTACTTCGTAATCACGCACTTTTCAAGAACGAATATGCTTCTGTCAGCAACGTTCACGCATAAACTTTGTAGTTACTTTTTTTTTGTAAAAATATTTTATTTATTCGTATTTCACTAAAAATTTATTAAGGTAATGTTAGTTATATGTCAAATACTAACCAAGATTTTTTACTCATCGAAATCTATCTCGTCTTTGAAAACAGTAAATTTTAAGTGTTGAGAATATTTATCGTCGATAAGATAATCCATTAGGTACCTTAATTTAGGCTGGCCGTATACATACGTTTTCCGTATTCCAACAGAACAAATTCCGTACGTACGTTCCGAATGCAAGCCGGTGCGTTCGGAGAAACCTAATTACGTCATGCGGAAAAACCTAATGACGTCATGCGGAACGCAGCGCTTCCATACATTTTGGTTGTGCTGGCGCACACATTCGGATATTTCTGTTCAGTAGGTATCAGGAAATCGAATACGGAAAACATATGTATGCGGCAATACTAATGCAGAATTTCGATTTGGAATTCCGTGAGGGTGGATTTAGATCAAGCGAACGAACAAGAATTCTATGGCTTTATCTCTTACGTTTTCTTTGTAAAAATAAAGACAAAATATGTTCTAGAGCATTCGCTCGTTTGGTCTAAACCCACCCTGAGACTAGCGCAAACGTTCGTTTTTCTTCATTCAGAATTTATACAGTCAGTACGCATAGTGATAGCGTGGTGAACGCACGACGATTTATTAGCAATAAAATAAAATAAATAAAATGCATTTATTTCAGACCACGGAATCCATATATTGTTAGTATTTATTATTACACACAGTACTTAAATAACTATGTTAGTAGGTAGCTAAAATTGCATATGCGAAAAAAAAAATACAGACGAATTGAGTACCTCCTCCTTTTTTGGAAGTCGGTTAAAAATACGTCCGATGCGTGCGGCGCGCGAGCGCGATACTGAAAGAAAATGTATGGAAGCGCTTATAATATAACATCGATAATGTTTTTTGAATAATGGTCAATTTAATAATACCTATGCGCCTAGTTCGCGATGACCACCCCCTGCCACTTTACGGAGATTCGCGCAAAAAGGCCGCGGCGCTTGACGGAAAATGACAACCGCCGGGTACCCGGCGATTGCCACAAACTTGAAGGGTATTAAGGGTTTGTTATGCTGAAGTTTATAACCGCAAAGAGTCGCATTGGATATAAAATACCGAAAAACATTGAACTCCCAGAATTACTCTGCTCTGCTACAAAAGAGGATTTTTCGTGTACCACAACCCTCAACAAGAACGGTGTTTGGAAGACAATCCCCAGCAGCCCTCCATCCCCGTATATATAACCGAATCACGAAACTTTGCGACATACAAAATAGTACAGTAAGAAAAATGCAAATCTCAGTCAAAAATATGCTACTTACGCGCTCTTACAGAGAAACAGAAGATATTATACTAAAGTAATAATGTAATAATTCAAACAATCTCACACACGCACACACACATTCACTCACTCTCTCACACACACACACACACACACACACACACACACACACTCACATTTATCTTTATTGTATTCTAATAAGTTAACTGAAACATGTACCTATTGTTCACGAAACCTGTAATTGTTACTAGACCTAATGGGTAATATATCTCCGGCCCCCACGATACAGGCCTGACCTAGTGTGGGGACCACTGTTAAACAATGCGATGTAAACTTTTTTTGGTAAATAAATAAATAAATAAAAATAAATAAATAAATAAATGATGATAGATAGGTATACCTGATTAATAAAAATAAGATATAGTTTGCATTTCTTTGATTTAGTTGTAGCTAATAATATTTACGCCAGTGTCAAATTGATTAATCCATCGACATTCGCGTTACTACTATTCCCATCACTATTTCAGAATAAATCAATAGACAATAAATGAAAGTGTCAGTCATCCATATTTGTTTACAATACAACATTTATCGTTTCTATTGAACTCTACCTTACATCTGTATAGAGGTTTGTCTCAAAAGCATAATCATTTTGTTTTAATTTTTTTGTTCATTATTTACTGAAAAGATAAATAAACAAATTCCTGCTAATCGCTGAAGAGCTTAAGCGCCACATGGTCTTTTCTACGTCACAGCACAGCGAGTGCTATGTAATAATAATTATTTATTTGCTGAAATGGTATAACAAAAAGGTGTTTCAGATAATGGACGGTTCACATGTTTAACCATAAATATAGGCATGCAAATGTTACATTGCTTAGCACTATAAATATGTCATTCAGATGGATAACTAAAATTATTAATAATAATAATAATAATCGTCAGTTGTGCAATTCGAATGGCTCAGAACTGGAAAAGTCCTGCGCCGGACGGATTGCACGACTTCTGGATTAAATGGTTCAAAGCCTCACATGAATGTTTAGCAACGCAATTCCGAAATTCCCTTCAGCTTGGTTCCTTGCCACCTTTATTAACAACTGGTGTCACCTTCCTGCTCCACAAGTCTGGTAGTACCGCGGAACCAAAAAGCGGTACTAAGGAGCTCCTCCTCATAGACATGGCCATTTTCCAGCAAGTCAGACGAAGCAAGGTGGCCCTTTCGGCTGCTTGGATTGACTACAAGAAGGCTTATGACTCTGTGCCTCATTCATGGCTCGAAAGGATCTTAGAGTTGTATAAAGTTGATGCAACTTTGAGGTCCTTTTTAGGTGTGTGTATGAGGCAGTGGGTCACAGTCCTTCGTCAACCAGGTGCTCGAGATGTCCCCTCTGATTCGCCTAGCTTGATAAAGATTGAAAGAGACATCTTCCAGGGTGACAGTCTGAGTCCTTTGTGGTTTTGCCTAGCCTTGAATCCCCTCAGCTCTATGCTGACGGATTCTGGGCTTGGCTATCGACTTCGTAGAGAAGCTGAAGTCATTTCTCACTTATTGTTCATGGATGACCTCAAACTGTTTGCATCGAAGCGCCAAGATCTTATCGCATTATTGAAAATCACACAAGAGTTCAGTAACGCGATCAAGATGGAATTCGGTGTAGATAAGTGTGCGGTCATGCATGTTCAACGAGGGAAAGTTGTAATTTCGTCGAATTTGCAGCCTTCTGAGACAATGACTCTCAGATCTCTCTCCGAAGTTGAAACCTACAAATATATTGGTATGTCACAGTCTTTGGGTATTGTGGACGGCGATGTCAAGCAGTCAGTGAAGGAGCGCTTCTTCTGCCGCTTGACAAAAGTTCTTAATAGTCTTTTGTCGGGTGGCAATAAGGTGCGCGCCTTCAATGGCTGGGTGATGCCGCTGCTCACATACTCCTTTGGCATACTAAGGTGGACTCAGACTGAGCTGGATGCCCTGGATAGGAGGGTCCGTCTACTGCTTAAATCACATCGCATGTTGCACCCACGCTCATCTGTTATGAGATTGTACATCCCGAGGAAATGTGGAGGTCGAGGCATGTTAAATGCTAAGAATCTCCACAACCGCGAGGTGTACAATCTCAGGGATTATTTCCTTAGCAATGAGTGTGGGATGCATCGTGATGTGGTTGCAGTAGACAAGAGCCTCACGCCTCATTCCTTGGCAAACGAGAACTGGCGAAAACCAACGGTGTTGAGCACTGAAGATCGCAAGAACGTATGGAAGAACAAGGAGCTACACGGACGCTTCTACCGGGCCCTAACAAGGCCCGACGTAGACTTTTTAGCGTCTGTGAACTGGCTACGATTTGGTGACCTCTTTGGGGAAACCGAAGGTTTTGTCTGTGCAATTGCTGACGAGGTCATAATGACGAACAATTACCGGAAATATATTCTGAGGGATGGCACGGTTGACATTTGTCGAGCATGCCGTTGCCCCGGCGAGTCCCTCAGACATATAATTTCCGGTTGTTCGCATTTGGCCAACGGCGAGTACTTGCACAGACATAACCTCGTAGCCAGGATCATCCATCAGCAACTTGCTCTTCAATATGGTCTTGTTGAGTCTGAAGTGCCGTACTATAAGTACGCACCGGCGCCAGTTCTCGAAAATGGTCGTGCTACGCTCGATTGGGATCGATCTGTCATCACGGACAGGACTATTGTTGCCAATAAGCCTGATATCGTGTTGACAGATCGATCTCAACGCCGGGCAGTGCTTGTCGACATCACCATCCCGCATGACGAGAACCTTGTGAAGGCCGAGAAGGACAAACTCAGCAAGTACCTTGACTTGGCTCACGAGGTGACCGCCATGTGGGATGTTGACTCGACTATCATTGTCCCGATAGTTGTTTCGGTAAACGGTCTTATAGCGAAGAGTCTCGACCAACACCTCAAGAGACTCTCTCTAGATGGCTGGATCAAGGGCCAGATACAGAAGGCTCCTCTCTCTGCAGCCCTAACCACCGGTAGCTTGAGCCCTGCCCCGCTGCCGGCGGCACTCGTAGGTTAGGTTTTTTATAATGTCTATTTTTTGTATTAGTATTGTTATTTTACTTTTATATTTGAATATTTGTTATAAAAAACCTAATGTACAGAAAATTAAATAAATATCTAAAATAATAATAAAAATCTTTATTCTCAGACTTCAGGGGTCCATAGGCTGTTAGTAATTTACACTTAATATACTATGTTAAAACTAAAAATTAAGATAAAATTAAAATAGAATTGTCTGATCGGGTCACCCAGTCACACACACAACGTGTAGCTCGGTGAACCTGTCAAACAGAGCGCTGTCCAGCCTCCCCGCCGCGACCTGCAGAAGGCTGTTCGGGCTGTCCCTGACTCTCCGAACAGAGGAAGCAACACTTTTACGCCTCAGTGCATAAAAATCCTCCACGTGCGCATCGGCAAACATCCCAGAAGCGCGGCATCGAGGTGGGAGTCTGAACATCGCCCTAAATACATTACTATACAGTACCCGCAGCGTACTGTATGATTTTTGGGTATAGCTGGCCCATAGACTGCTAGAGTAAAAAGTTTGGCAATAAGCTTTAAAAAGCGTGACTTTGACTTCAGCTGTACACCAAGTAAATCTACGAGCTAGCATATTCCCTCTCACAGACAGCGCCCTGCGCTCCCGTTCAATTTCTAAGTCGTCTTTGAGGTCTTCAGTGACTATATGCCCGAGGTATCTAAAATGCGTCACTCTCCGCAGCGGCGCACCATTGAGAAAAACTGGGGGGACCCACGCTGGGGGACTATTTTTACCCTTAAATAATAATAGCTCACTTTTTTCAGAGTTATACCTCAATCCATGCTTTTCAGCATAGGCTTCACATATAGCCACTAATTTACGGATACCTCCGATCGTGGGGCCCAGCAGCACCATGTCATCAGCATAACTTATGTTATTAAAGCATACGTCATCAACATGGCATCCGACATAAGTGCCACTGAGCTCCTCGATCAGGTGGTTAACATAGACATTAAAAAGTCTCGGCGAGGTTAAGCCCCCCTGACTCACACCGCACTCAAGTCTATACTGGTCAGATACAGCATTTAACCATTTTACACTATTCATCTGATTTTGATACAAGTACGACAGTAGGTATACTCACTAGTTCGGCAGGGACGGCCTCCCTCTCGAGTTTCTTCCACAACACATCATAACACACAAGATCGAAAGCCTTCGACAAGTCCAGAAAACAAGCGTACACTGGGGTTCTCCGATCTAGGTAGTACTTAACAGTGTGCTTCAATGCCAGTATCGCACTCTCAGTAGATAGACCAGCCCGGAACCCGAACTGAGCATCGTGCAGTTTGGTGTATTTACTAAGGTGACAATCAAGCACACTGTCAAACACTTTCGCTATCACGGTGGCAAGTGAAATAGGCCTATAGTTACCCTTGTCCGCTATGTCTCCTGTCACGTTCTTCACAATCGGTACAACTACAGTCTGCATTAAATCATGTGGTAGATATGAATGCCCCAGACATAGATTAAAAAGTAAGGTTAATACTCTCGGAAGATGAGCGCCCGCATGCTGCAGGTGCTCGATGCTTAGCCCATTGTGACCAGGTGACTTACCTCTCTTCATATTAATCACAAATTTCTTGAGAATTTCGTATCCCCCAGATAACCCTATTTAAAGGAACTTTACTAAAACCTGTCTTTTCCCGAATACAATTTATATTACACTTTATACACAATGGCAAATGATCCGACCAAAAAGAATCATAAATAACCTCAGTATTTATAATTGACTGTCCGGCCGATTGAGTAGCGATACAATGATCTAGCCAACGTTTACTGCCGTGGGCCTCGCTTATGAAAGTAAACGTCTCAGACTCAATACCAAGGTTATTTATGTCAACACACGATAACTCACGCTCTGAACAGAAATCCATAAGTTCACTACAGAAACTCTCGCCAGGGTGGGCATTAAAATCTCCCAAGACAAATACCGACTCACTATCACTGTTCTCAATTAGGGCATACATTTCGCCAAGACATTTGGTGAAAAGTGGTAGGTTCTCAGTACTTTCCGTAGGCATATATATATTAATAACCATAAACGACCTATTGTTTACCACAACACTTATAACACTAAATCGTTTGTTTACACTTTAACGATCGCCACAGATTGAAACACACTTTTACGCCACAATATCGCTACTCCGCCGTATGGTCTTCCTCTTAGGATTCCTTCAGACACATCTACTGACAACTGCCCAGTGTAACTAAAATCTGAATGTATTTCTTCTAAGTACGAACCATGTCTCTTGCAGACAAACAATGTCAGCTGACTCACACAGAGACCTTACGCAGTTCACTGACCTTTTAATATTTTTGCAGTTGAAAGTAACTATTGAAACATTATTCGCCATTTAGTTGATTAGTTATAGTACCGGTATCGTCCCTAGTTCCTTTGTCGAAACCTTGCTTAAAATGTACAAACCGCCTAAACATAATACCGTCAGGCCATAGTTCGTCATTTAAAAATAATACATTAACAACATTTTATGACAAATAAGTGCCCTAATATATTAAAAGATGAAGTGATCAATTTATTTTGTCAAAACTAAAGACTCATTTAAACTGTAAAACCATTTCAGGCTCAGCCATTCATAAAGTTTTTTATTTTTATTTTCTGATATTCATTGTTTTTTTATTCGCTCGGTAAATTATTGAATATCTTGACACACATAACTTTTTTTTTTATGTATCGCAGTTACAAACAGAATGACGTCATTCCGACCACTAGTCCAAAGCGGGCGTAGCAAACACTGAGAATATTCAAAAATAATCTCAGTCAATAATAATAATTAAGAAATAGTATGCTTTTTAGACAAACCTCTATAATCATGACTTTTATCATAACACCTTTTTAAAAAGTTTCTCTTGTCAATTAGTATTGGAATTATCTTCGTCGATAATACTGCCCTTCTAAATAAAAAGGACGCATGTGCATTTTGATAGTCTTTTACTTTATCTGTGGTCGCGAGGATTTGTAGCGGAGCTGTAAATCGATCCTATCCCCACTCTTCTCCCTCGCTCCCTTGCGTTTAAATTAACGTTGCACGCACGTTACCAATTTATCTTCATTCATTCGAACCAGCTGTTGCCCGCGACTCCGTCCGCAAAGTCGTTTATCGCTATTCCCTATGTAACATAAAGAACACCGAACAATTAGTGAAAGGCAACCGTAGGTTATTGTTTGATAATACTTATCTAGTTTTATCTTACCTCGTAGTCTCTCTGTTATTATCAAGCGAGCAATTAAAACGTAATGATTGAGTAGATTAATGAAGGGCCTTTGGACCTTTTTATCATGAAACGGTGAAAAAGGCCGAAAAAACCGGCCAAGTTCGAGTCGGACTCGCGCACGAAGGTTGCCGTATTAAAAAAAAATGTCATGTTGTTACCTCCAAAATCAACGCTATGTAAGTATTTGACCATAACCTCGTTCTGGGATTAAACCGATTCGCCGATACGATTTTAGTCATTTAATGTTTTTGCGTTCTGTTTTACCACATAAAAACACCTATCTAGACTTTACCATTCGATGGCAATAGTTCTAGCGTGATGTAAGACGATTTATGATACCTTATTACATAGTAGGTAGGTAATATAAATTAAGTTTATAAAAGAACTAGGGACCCGCCGTCGCTTTGCTTCGGTTTATGTGAGTTTTCTGTGACACCCGTACATAATCCAGAATTTATTATACATAAAAACCTTCCTCTTGAATCACTCTATCTATTGACGAAAACCGCGTTAATGTCCGTTGCGTAGTTCAAAAGATCTAAGAGAATAGACAGCGGGAGCGACGACTTAGTTTTATACTATGTAAAGATAAAGATACGAATTATTATAAAACTTATCGATAATCGAAAACAAAAATGGGATTTTAATTAGCAGCATCACTAAATTTGCCAAATGACATCTGTCACAGGCCCGAAAAGATGTGAAAAAATCTATAGTGGTTAACGTTCTATATTGTATCTGTTCCAGGATAGAGCCCAACTCGATGGAGTCGATCCTGTGCGAGGCGATCAAGCTGGAGTTCGAGGCGTACACGTCCGTGGGCAACTGCAGCGGGTCTTCCAGGGAACTGAACGAGGTAAGCCTGCTGCCCAACCGCCGGTTGCCTAGCTTACTCATGGAAGTAAAGGTGTGATCAAACAGTCCAGTTTCGAGTGAAAGCGTCCTTTTTTTAACCCCCGAAACAAAAAGTTTGACCACTATTACACCTATGCTTAATAAATAAATTATTTGAATTTGAATTTGTGTGTGTGTGTCTGTCTGTGGCACCGTAGGTCTTAAACGGTTCAACCGATTTGGAAGCGGTTTTTGCCGGCGGTTTCTCGGCTGAGCGGGAACGCTGCGAGCACGCGACCGGAACGCGGCGTGATTATAATAAGAACAACAATACGCGGCGTGCAAACCGCCGTTCCGCGGCGGTTAAAAATCGCGACGTGCACGCCGCGTGTTGCAGTTCTTATTAAAATCACGCCGCGTTCCGGTCGCGTGCTCGCAGCATTCCGGTCGCGTTCCCGCTCCGCCGAGAAACCGCCGGCAAAAATGCTAGTGTGAAAGGTCTCTTACGTCACTTTTTAACCGACTTCAAAAAAGGAGGAGGTTATACGTTCCACTGTATGTTTTTTTTTATGTAGTATGTTCACCGATTACTCCGTCAATTGTGGACCGATTTTGAAAGTTTTGTGTTTTTCAATAGTACATTATTGCCTAGGCATGGAAGTAGGCAATTGCGGGCCGAGTATTGGTTTTTCTCAAAAATCGCAAGAAAAAAATTGTGTTGGAGTCAAATCTTCATCGCTTGAACTATTTTTTTTAATTGCATACAAACAGAAACTTCATGTGAAAAAACCATCACTCCTTACCGCCTTTTTGTTTATGACAAGGAGAAACGCAATTCTTGTTTTAAAAAAAAACATAAGCTATTCCAGGCACAAATAAAAAAGGTATGTTTCGAGTAAAATTTGGATGTATAAGACTTGCGCCCTCATTTTATTATGGCCCTTTTCACTTTTTAAAAAGTTACAAGATAGATAGTAATGGAATTTGTATGCAACATTGCGGGCTTGTGTAGCGAGCACGCAACGTTTTTTTTTTTAGTATGAGAACTGTCAGTAAAGTAAACTATGTACTTCGCGTCTCAATATATAGATAGGAATGTCAACATTTCCGGACATTTTAGAAAAAAACATTTATTTTTGATCTCTAATGTGTGAAAGTGATAGCGATACCGAACGCGAGACTGCATCGCCACAAAAAGTCGCCGTGCCGTGGAGGTAACTCCCTTAGCTGGAATGACGTAGAAACGAATACTGACCCGTAGTATCTTTCAATATGGCGTCGAATGAAGTCGTGCCTCTTAGAATACGTTTAGTTTGTGATGACGTCGAATTCACGCGAGCGATTTTTACTAATTTCGCATTTTAATCTGAATTTTTGTAATTTTCCCTTATGTCCATGTCACGAAAAATCAATCATTTCATGTTTTATTTCATATGTTTTTCATTGGTATCTTACATAATTAGAATCATTATGAATCAGTGAAGTTTTTAAACCTAATTGCCCGTTTTTTTTTCAGTTTTTTTTTAAAGTAATCACATAAAGTTTGTTTCTCCATACTAGGTGTCCCAATGTTTACTTTCTATGGAAAAAAATGTGTATTGTTCGTGTGTATTTTACTTTTATGTCATCCAACTGAAATGGTCCTTTGGCGATAAATATAGTTTGATAGTAACCGCGTGCCCGCAGGTGGAGCGCGCGAAGCTGAACGAGCTGATCGTGGCCAACAAGGCGCTGCACGCGCCCATCGACGACGACATCTCGCAGCTCGTCGACGACAACTGCGCCTCCGGACTCAAGGTACACTCACCCAATGATGTTGAGTATACTTAGAACCTTATTCAGAACCTAGTTAGTTTAGAGATACCTACTTACACGAATGTAAAATAAAATTAAACACAATTAAATTACTGTGGCTTTTATTTAAAACATTTTGTTCAGGAAATAAGTTTTAGGGTTCCGTACCTCAAAAAGAAAAAAACGGAACCCTTATAGGATCACTTTGTTGTCCGTCTGTCTGTCCGTCTGTCTGTCTGTCTGTCTGTCTGTCTGATAGACACTTTATCTCGGGAACGCGTGGAGGTATCGAGTTGAAGTTTAAACCAGAATTTCAAGTCCCTTGAAGCTGTCAAACTACTAAGTTAACGTAAAAAAAAGATACGGCCGTTCATGCCGCAAAAAACGTATATTTCGACACTCTCAAGGGAATCAAAATTCATAGGGTATTTTGCGTTGACCTAGCTAGAACTATGAAATTTGGCAAGTAATACCATCTCGTACTACAAATATAGGGAAAAATCTGAAAACCCAACATTTTAATTAAATCACAAAAAAACAGAGTATTTATAAAAAAATTGAGTTAACCGTGTCATGTGCGTAACCCTCGGTGGGCGAGTCCGACTCGCCTTGTCCGGTTTTTTTATACAATCAAAATATAAAGTTTGTTTTTTGTTTAAGGATGGCGGCGGCATGCACGATCCGCGTCTAGTGACAATAGTGAACCTTACCGCCATAGCAATAAGGCGGTTCATCAAGATGGCTAAGAAGATAAACGCATTCAAAAACATGTGCGAGGAAGATCAGGTATGTTTAACGCTCCCAGCAACCCTGCGTATACCATCGCCCCACTTAGCCTGCGGCTCCACTGAAGCGGAGACGAGCGGAGCGGTTTGGAGCTGTGCCAATATTAACCAATAGAATCTAAACTAACGTGCGCAAGGCGAGCTCCACGTGACCGCATGCGCCTTCTATTGGTTAATATTGGCACAGCTCCGCACCGCTCCGCTCGTCTCCGCCTCAGTGGAGCCGCACCCTTAGTCTTGGCGTCCCAAGACTCCGCTTGACTGTTTCCACTGAAGCGGAGCGGAGACGAGATGTGGTTTTCAACTAATATGATTGGTCGATTCCTACACGTCTCCTCTCTGCACCGCTCATCTCCGCTTGACTGTTTCCATTGCAGCAGAGTGGAGACGAAATTTGAATTTCAACTAATATCATTGGTCTAATCTTAAAATTAAGTTAGGTATAACACCGAAACCTCACAAATGCACCCAATCAAATCAGGTGTCCCACAAGGTAGTATCCTAGGGCCCGTACTCTACCTAATCTATACAGCAGATTTACCAACCACCAATCACACCACAGCTTCGACATACGCAGATGATACTGCTTTGCTATCCGTACATGAGGATCACAATGTAGCATCTGAGAACCTCCAATGTCACTTGACTCTACTTGAAAAATGGTTTGATAAATGGCGCATTAAAGCAAACAAAGACAAGTCAGTACAAGTTACATTTACGCTTCGAAGAGAAACCTGCCCTCCCGTAAAATTGTACGGCGAAGAAATACCACAAAGCGAAGACGCCAAATACTTGGGTATGCACCTGGACCGTCGCCTAACATGGAGAAAACATATATGGACTAAGAGGAAGCAACTGGACTGCAAACTCCGCTATTGGCTAACGGGCTACAAGTTGCAAATGTCAGACTCCAGCAAAATGGTTATCTACAAAACCATTCTGAAGCCTATATGGACATATGGCATACAGCTGTGGGGTTCAGCCTGCCACAGCAATATTGAAATATTGGAGCATTTTCAAAGCAAAACTATGAGAATCATGTTTAAGATACCCCTTACAACAGATATGTTACAACAGATATGTTAACTTGGACCTCAACCTAAAAACAGTAAAGCAGGAAATTACTCGTACTAGATACAGTGAAAATTACCAATCTCGACTAGAACATCACAGAAATGAATTAGCCTCGCAGCTCCAAGGATCAGGCAGTCTGCAATTCTCCCGACCAAAGAGGAATAGTTTGGTGGACCTGACGACAAGATTCGCAGATAAAGACTAAAAGGGAAAAACGAAATTTTCCTGATGACTATCATCTGACAACAAACTGGATTATTGTTTCATCGAAACAGATCGCCAAGCATGCAGGATATAAAAATAATAATATCTTAAAATGTAAAAAGAGTTTCTGAAAAAAAAGGACTTCTGCTCCCCGAAACCTCTGGCCAACTAAGGATGTCTGTGTACCTAGCATATCAATTTCTGGAATCTCAAAATTTAAACACAGTTCTAGTAGCATCCCCAATAGTTCTACAGTTCTACATATTTATTTTCGATAGTTCTGCTATTTTTTTCAAAAAAACGATTTTTTCAAAATGAGATGCTAAATTCACATTTCACCTTTTAGCATCTCACCAGTTCTCGATGCCTGGGCCTTAAATACGTCAGAAAATGCATAGTGCTGTGGTCTGGAGTCGACATAGCAATAGTTCTAGCCAAAAATCGTTTTTTTGAAGAAAAAAAAAGCAGAACTATCGAAAATAAATATGTAGAACTGTAGAACTATTCGGGATGCTACTAGAACTGTGTTTAAATTTTGAGATTCCAGAAATTGATATGCTAGGTTCACAGACATCAACTAAGGGTGTATCTTCCGAGCACTGACGAATAATCGTTGCAGGTGGCGCTGCTGAAGGGCGGCTGCATCGAGATGATGGTGCTCCGCAGCACCATGACCTACGACGGCCAGGGGAACCAGTGGAAGGTCAGTGCTTGCTGGATTACACACATTCTTCTTTCTGTTGTCTTTTTACAGCTGTAATCGCGATATTTTTACTTCATTGTAAATAATACACTTTCTTTTTAAAATATGTTTTATCGAAGTGAAAAACTGAGTTTGGTTATTCTTACACATAATTATTAGATATCCAAAAGTGTGTTTATCTATTTGTTCCATTTTCACGGTTAACGCCTGCATCAATAGATATGAAAGATGTGTTCGCTACAGGGATAGTTCCCGTTGTGTCGAGGAAAATTGGCCGTTCCCCAAGAAAAAACGATAGTTGATGTCTGCGTAAGTGACAATAAAACCCATATTTTCTCTGACTTACATGTCCACCCTCACCTTCGGATCAAGCTCCGGATAAAACCACTTGTTTTGTCGCCTTGTTGTAAAATTAACAATGTTGTTTCCAGCTACCCCACTCCCAGGAGCAGTTCGGCTGCATCCGCACCGACGTGCTGAAACTGGCCAAAGGCAACATCTACCGCTCCCACGACTCCTTCATCCGCTCCTTCGACCCGCGCTGGCGCACCGACGAGAACATCATCCTCATCACCTCCGCCATCCTGCTGTTCACCACCGACCGGCCCAAGGTCGTGCACAAGGACGTTATTAAGCTGGAACAGGTCACTACAACTATATTATATTCATAACGTCATTCTCGTCTCCGTTATCCTGTTGTTAAATAACGGCACCGTTTTGTTTTTTTTTTAAATCTATGTGCCGTTGTCAATTATGCCAGTTGGACCCTGCGAATCGTGGCGCCTAGTGCACCCCTAAACTTGTTTTTTCTGTTCTTTCTAGAATTCTTACTACTACCTCCTCCGGCGCTACCTAGAGAGCATCTACCCGGGCTGCGAGGCGAAGTCCACCTTCCTCAAGCTCATCCAGAAGATTCTAGAACTCCGCAAACTCGCCGAAGAGGTCACCGGGGTCTACCTCGACGTCAACCCCATCGAGCCGCTGCTGATGGAGATCTTCGACTTGAAGCACCACGCTGGGTGAAACGTGAAAATGTTCTAGGTATTTTCTTGATTACTTAGTAGGTATATAACATTTACATGCAGTATAGCTGAAAGGACTTTCTCTCATCACCAAAATAAATTAAATGTTTTAAATATTTGATATACGAATATTACTCTGCCCTTTTTAATAAAAAGGACGTATGTGAAATTTAATACTCAAAGCAAATTGAAGCCTCTATCTTAAGAAATAAGGTCCCTTATACATACGCGGTTCTATGAGACATGCGCCGTTTTTCTAAGGAGGGCAGAACTAGCGACCCGCCCTCACTTCGGTTTATGTGAGTTTTCTGTAACACCCGTACATAATATACATAATTATAATAATACATAATCCAGAATGTATACACAAAAACCTTCATCTTGAATCACTCTATCTATTGATGGAACCGCGTTAAAATCCGTTGCGTAGTTTGAAAGATCTAAGCGAACATACAGAGGGACAGACGGCGGGAAGCGACTTTGTTTTATACTATGTAAATACACACACAAGTGTAGCTTTTGTGAGATAAAACAACTTTAACTCCTGATTGGCCATGAAACTTAGCTAAAAACTACATCCAGAGAGTATATACAACCTGGATAAAACAGCATTTAAATTAGGTCACTCGTTCACCGTAGAACACGTAATACCCTTTTTTGGGTTAGGGGTTAGCTATACACATCTATTATAATCAGAGATCGGACAAATGGGCGGCATTACTCGCATTAATGTGGACATGACTCCAAATATTTTAATTAAACAAATTAAATTACATTAATTGAAGATGATTAGGTACTTGCCCTGAAAATAAATTTGATCCTTTGCAAGACAGTAATAAATAAATAATACAAAGACTTGTTATTGTGTAGATTTGTTAAAGCAAAAAAACAGTAATTTAAATAGTTTATTCCTTTTCACGGCTAAAATAAACTTTAGTTAAAAACCTCCGTTCGCAATCCACGTATGTTAATGAGTAAACTTAAGTAGATTAATATTAATAGCCACTCCTCACGTCTTTGTATGATTTATTTATTACTGTCTTGCAAAGGATCAAAATTATTTTTAGTGTAAGTAATCAATTAATGTAATTTAATTTGTTTGATTAAAATCTTTGGAGTCATGTCCACATCATTGCGAGTGATGATTTCCATTTGTCCGATCTTTGATTACAATGTCCGCCATGTCCATCGGCTTTAGAGCCTTCATTACCACTTAATTACCTTCTTCATGCTAAAAAAAACGGTTTAACGGTTGCTTCATGCTGTGAAGAAGTTTCTAACCTAAGAGGTAAATTAGTCTTAAAACTGTAAATTTTAGAAAAAAAATAAGCAACAAAAACTACTAATGTGCATATCTCTGACTGTTATCTTTGTTACATTTTTTTATAATTTATTATGTATTTTTTTTAGGTTACAATTTGTTTCACTATAATTATGACATGTTTAGATTTTTTTCCACTTGTCTATTTTACTACATTATTGGGTGCCCCTCTATTTATATTGTTTTATACATTATCGTGGAATATTACGAATTAAAATTTCGCTTATGTATATTATGGCCAAAAAGTTTTATAAAAGTACACTTTTTTCATCTCATTGTTAATTTACCGTTATGGTATCATATTTATATAGATTTAAATTTAACTCAAAATTTTATTTTAATACAAACTTAAAGGTGACATTTTTAAAATTATAAAGAATAAGTTAATTTATAATAACTTTAATAACCCGAGAACTTTTAAACTATACTTACCTAGTTAAGGTTATTGTTTTCGGTTTTAATATTATTTTATACGATTATTTTATGTCTTATTTAGCCAAAATATATTAACGTGAAAAACCTAAAATAGTCATGATAAGGTACGAGCTAAAATTTTAATCATTTCTTTATATTAAGCGTTTATATTTTCATGTAAACCAAATATTGAACATTCAACGTGCAAGATGGTATTTACATACACTTCGATGGTCTCATACAATCATTTTTTTAGACTATGCGTGAAATATTTAAATTCGTTACTCTTATTCTTTAAGTTTACAATGTTTTACTATTATGATAAAATGAAATATCTTGAAAATCGTGTCTCGTGCAATGTAAATATAGTGTTACTATGTTATAGTTATGTTACTTATGCTAATACCGCCTAGTGTTAGTTATATTCTAATTTTATGTATCATTTAAGGATATACATATTGATAGGGATATATGTATATAATAAGCAATTTTTCTTTTATTTAAGATACTGCGGGTCAATTCGACGTTGGTCTAAGTAATATAAAATACAGTGCTTTAGCGAGACAAACTACATTGTTATAAATGTTTGAAGCTTAACTTTGTTTAATAATTCAACGTGGGCTTTATTTCTCTATGCATATAAGTAAGTTTATCTTTATGTAAAGTTTCTCTAAGTTTCTCTAGTACCCATAGTACAAGTCTAGAGCTTAGTTTGGAACTAGGTCAATTTGTGCGAGATTGTGTCCTGATATTTATTTATTTAAATACACTTTAAATATAATACAAAGTAACAATTAAAAATTAAAACTAATTATAACTAAGCTAAAAAAAAAAAACTATACCCTTTAAGGACGTTTCAAAAAGGCTAATAGAACCAACTGGAGACCTCAGAGCTGGCAGCTTCCTCGGGCAACGCATAAGTATTGCTATTCGAGGAAATGCTGCTATTAACTGCGGTACTTTGCCACGGGGGCCCTTTCTTTTATTTAAATTGATGTCAATTGCAACATTGACGACTTGGTTAGCCTGATTGATATCAAATTTAAACGATTTCTATTTTACATGATTTTTCAAGGACGCGTGTCGTCATCATATTATCATATCAGATCATATCAGATATATCATCCCTTAGGGTCTAGCCTCCTAAGTCAACGGAATATGGATCTATTGTGAATGAAATAAAGTCATTTTTCTAATTTGATCATAGTCATAAAAACAAAATAAATTCCACTTTACTTCCTTTGCACTAGATCTTTATTTGAATGGCCGTATTATGTACTATTTTTAGAACAAGGGACCTCAAGAGGCTAGAGTATTGTCCATGATACTGGAAAGTCCAATTATACAAAATTTACCAAAGTGTCAAATTTAGCAATCATCACAATCACAATGACCAAGTATATTTACATTGCTTTGATAGGCTATAATATATTGCAATGCAGGACATCAAAATCATATATAGTATAATAGTACATTATTGCCTAGGCATGGAAGTAGGCAATTGCGGGCCGAGTATTGGATTGGATGGAGCTTGCGAGTCCGTTTAAAAATACGAAGCCCGCCATTGCTGTTCCTGCCGAGGCAAATATAGTGCTTTTCTCAAAAATCGCAAGAAAAAAATATGTGTTGAGTCAAATCTTCATCGCTTGAACATTTTTTTTTTAATTGCATACAAATAGAAACTTCATGTGAAAAAACCATCACTCCTTACCGCCTTTTTGTTTATGACAAGGAGAAACGCAATTTTTGTTTAAAAAAAAAACATGTACTATTTCAGACACAAATAAAAAAGTTATGTTTTGAATAAAATTTGGATGTATAAGACTTGTGCCCCCATTTTATTAGGGCCCTTTTCACTTTTTAAAAAGTTACAAGCTAGATAGTAATGGAATTTGTATGCAACATTGTGGGCTTGTGTAGCGAGCACGCAATGTTTTTTTTTAAATTTGAGAACTGTCAGTAAACTATGTACTTCGCGTCTCAATATGTAGATAGGAATGTCAACATTTCCGGATATTTTTGAGAAAAATAATTTGCCATGTCGGTAAGTTTGTCCGCTTAGTTCTTTGAGGCTGCGACCCCCTGAGGCGGAGACGAGCGGAGCTGTGCCAATATTAACCTTTTCAACACCACAGTCGGCTCTGGCCATCAACTAAAAGTCGTGCCACTGACGCCACGTCGTCTACAGCCGACAAGAGTTCAAGATTAAAAGAGACTTTGTTTGGTAGCAATAAAGTGTAATTTGCATAGCATAGCAAACATGTTTGTCGTGTGGGTGGCACATTTTGTATTCGACGTATGGCGTTCAAAAGGTTAACCAATAGAAGGCGCATGCGGTCACGTCAAGCTCGCCTTGCGCACGTCAGTTTAGATTCTATTGGTTAATATTGGCACAGCCCCGCTCTACTCCGCTCATCTCCGCCTCAGTGCAGCCGCAGCCTTAAACTGCTAAACAGATTTTAATGCAGTTTTTACCATCAATTACAGGATGTGTTCTGCAAACTTTAGCCAGGCAAAGCCAGGGTGGGTTACTAGTAGGCTATAAGGGTGGTCGGTTTCCGATTGTGCCACTAGTATTTTCCTGCTGCCTTGGCCGCCACACTCTTAGAGCACAATCCTTGTTTTCTTTTTTATAAACTTAAGCAATGTCGAATTAACACCCAGTCATTAGAAGAATATTATTTAAGTATAAGCAATTTCGTAGCATCACAGGCTTTTAAACTTTTAATTTCGCTTTATAATAAGGAAAAATGCTTAAACATAATTTTCTTCTTTAGTCACCATGCAATCTTTTTTATAACAAGTTATTTCAATGGATATATATTATACACGAAGACGATGTTATATTATTTCAAATTTTTATTTATATTTTGCTACTTCGCGTTGATAGTTTATTTCTATCTCTGATTAGTATGTTTAATTAGTATAATAAGTAACTAACTATTTTTCTTATAAAGCACCTTTTTAAAATATGGTAAATGTACGGTCCATTATTAAATAAGTACATGAAATTGTAGATATACCAAATAAATCGGATATCATATTATTCGTCCTAGTTTAAGCACTTAGGCATTAATGTGTTTATTTATTATTTTAATGTAATGTTACAAAGTGTACAGTTGATTGTCAGGGTAAAATCACTCTTATTTGAAAAGAAATAAGATTACAGATGTCAATAGTTATCGAGTTTATTATTATTAAGGTTGATATTAAGACATACTCGTAAGTCAAAATAAAAGTTATTTCAAAAGTTTTTTGTGCGTGAAGCGAAAGAAAGTTAATAAGAGTTAATTTTGCATGGATTTTATTCTGTCATATTTAAACGGCAGTAAGATACTTTTTGTAACTATAAATATATCGCATGGATTTCCCTATAGTGAGTAATTCCTTTTTACAGTGCTCCCAGCTCCTTAATAGAGTCCTACTATCTATCACTATCCTACTTGCTCTTGCAAGTGAGAGTATATTTGTCGCTCGTGATTCATAAAAAAACGACCAAGTGCGAGTCGGACTCTCATAAGAAGGGTTCCATATCACGCTGTAAAAACACGTTTCATATACGGGGATGTTATAGCGGCATTAGGAATACACACGTCGTCTAGCTATTACGGTTCTTGAGATGTGATGTGACAGACGGACGGACGGGCAGTAGAGGCTTAGTAACAGGGTCCCGTTTGCACCCTAAAAACGAAGATTTCCGATAGCTATTAAATAACTGGTAGTACTTTCTGTACGTCACTCTCTCTGACACGTACAGTGGCCAAAAATGTGGTCTACCACCCTACGGTTGAAGTTCATTCGCACGTCATGATACAACAAGTTCGATTTACCTTTTCAATAATGTTATGACAGTGACAAGTGTCAACCTTAGCGATAATTAGATCTCACAGTAACTTTTGTCAACACTGATAGACCTCTTTCTTAGCTGACTTTACCAAGGTTACCGTTAATCCAGAGTATAACAGAATATAACACTTGTATCTGTGATCAGGGCCCAGATTATAGGCGGTTACAATCATTTGACCTTTTATCGTATTGTTAATGTTTTTATAGCTCTTATTTGCTTGACAGTAACAGATCAAAGACGATATGGTTTTTACCGTCTAGAATAGAGGCACCGATGTTTACAATTCAATTAATTTTCAACCGTAAATCCAGTGGCGAATTACCAATTATACAGTCACAAGGATAAATATACAGGTTGGCCGGAACATAGAAGACCAAAAAAAAAATTTTGGTCCCTCGTGTCGTAGGGTATCCGAATCACCCCCTTGTATGTTCCGCGATTTTTAGTATTTTCGGAGATATGGATCATTTTAATCAGAATTTTGGTAAGTTTTCCTTATGTCCATATTATGAAAAACCCTTAAGTTCATGTATTATTATTATATTTTTTCTGTGGTTTCTTACATTGATAGAATAATTATGAACTTAGGATGTTTGTAAAACTACATGCCAGTTTTTTTTTCATGACAACTTTTTGTGTAATCACACAGTTTGTTTGTCCATACTAGGTGAAAAACAAACATGGGATATAATTAGTATGGAGAAAGTAATTTTATGTGATTACACAAAAAGTCATCATGAAAAAAAAGCGGGCATGTAGTTTATAAAATATAACATGGACATAACGAAAAATTACAAACATTCTGATTAAAATGATCAATATCTCTGAAAATACTAAAAATCGCGGAACGTACATGGGGGTGATTGGGATACCCCACGACACGAGGGACCTAAATTTTGTTTTTGGACGTCAATGTTCCGGCCACCCTGTATAATCCAACATTTTATTTAGTTATAAAGGGTTAAGTAAGTCACATAATTATAAGAGATTTCGTATCACTAGTTAGATATTCAAACCGATGCGGAATCTCATTTAGCGAAACAATCAGTTGTACTATTGACATGTAAATTATATTGATATTGGTATAAACCACCAAAAGTTATATATTTACCGGATAAGAAATAATTGTTGTAAAGCCTAAAATTGTTGACTCTCGCCGGCCACATAGTTTTTAGATTTATCATTAAGTACTGAAAGCTACTTTAAATGTCCTATTTAACTATCGGTACCCTGAGAACTTTTATAGGTCGTGAGGTTGAGGCTGTTTATCTTTCTGAGTTGTAGCAGTCAGTCCTAAGAGAATATTGAACGCTGATTGTATATTTTCTTATCATAAGTTGTAAATAAGTTAGCGTTTAAATACCAACCAATCAGGTAAGCGATAGTGGTAACATGCAACCAATTAGCCTGCAGTATTCTTAATATTTTCGAAAACAATAAATTAAGTAGATTTTACACGACCGTCCGAAAAAAGGAGTGTAATGTTTTATTTCTTGTTGGAGGTATATATCCTAGGTGTTGAAAAAAATTATTTTTATATGTTTATTGGGTATTATATAAGTGCAATATATACATATTAAAAAAAAATCTTAAAATATATATTCTAGATTTGAAATGTTGCATTTTCTTTTTTTTTAATGTGCTGGACCCTAATAGTATTCAAGAGGATTTTTTTCTCAGAGGATGCCGATTAGCAACTTACGTCAATTTTGTACGATTTCGAAGAATAACAAAAGTAACGTTATCGATACGTTATTAATGGGGTTAAACAATGTAGAAGGGAACAGAAAGATCTGTAATTAGCAACCAAAACGTCTAAAAACATGCGAAATGTTCAAAAGCAGATTCTTGTTCAGTAGTTGGTTGTAAGTTGCGCCCCACTACTCAAATGAACCCACAGAACAAGAACATATAGCATAGAAACCGGACCATAAGACGTACTTTGCGTCAGCTATCTTTCTCTACCATTTAGATTACGTATTACATGAGAAAAAAAATAACAAATAGTAGGCTGCTCTTTCTTCTTTAACTGTCATTGTCACAAGGTTTTACACAGGGACTTCTTTGTCCTTCCTATAGGAAGGATTTGCCTTTCCTTGTCTATAGGTCCAAATACTATAGGTGCTTATAGGTCCAAATCACGCCTTACTTGTGACGATGTACCAAATAACGAAAGAACAGCTAAAGATTCATCTCTTTCCAACTCACTATGAAAACCATAAGTAAAAAGAAGTGAACCATAATGTTTTTTCTGCTTATTTAGTACGGTTTCCATGCCTTTAGCATTTATTCTGTGAATGAACCTTATGACACGCCAAACATGTCCCTCACACGCCAAACATGTTTGCTGTGCTATGCGAATTACAACTTAATTCATACGAAACAAAGTCCCTTTTAGGCACTGGTCCCACCGCCGACGGTGAGCGGGAAGCGAGTACAGCGTGGTGCAATCCCACTTTACCCCGGGGTATGGCTAGGGGTACGTATGGTGGGTTCGCTAATGTGGCGTCAGTAGCAGACTTTCAGTTGACGGCGAGAGCAGTCTGTGGCGTTGAAAAGGTTGACATAGCCCGGTTGCGGCAATATACGTAAAACTTAATATTAGGATGCGACTTATGAGCAGGGCCGGTATTCTAGGCGGTAAAAACGATATCGTAGTTTTCCTGAGGGCCTTGCCAAGATGCATTGCGCTAACGTTTCTATTCGTTTCGTTTTTAAACCAATCGCGTCACTGGTAGATCACGTGACTTTTCGTATCCAGTCATCTACCAGTGACACGATTGTTTTAAAAACGAATCGAATAGAAACGCTAGTTAGCGCAATGCATCTTGGCAGGGCCCTCTGTTATGGCACAGGTTATGGTATTGTTATGACGTCAGCCGCCATTACTGTCAAGCAAAATAAGAGCTATCAAAACGTTGACAATTCGATGACAGATCAAATACGATATTGTTTTTACCGTCTTGAATAGAGGCGCTGGGGTCGGAATAGGTAGTGCTTATTAACCTAAACTTGACTCATGTTCATTCATGCGTGAGTGAGATGGGAATACGTTATTGAATGAAGATGTAACAAGTTTAGGTTAATAATCACTAGGTACCTATTCCGACCTCTGCTTATGAGATAAATACTGTAGAAGAAAAAAGCATTAGGGAGAAATAATTTATTTAAAACAAAATGCAAACTTTATCCAAACTAAAAGTACAACAAAATCATATTCTTTAAATAAAGTTAAATAAATAAATTAAATTGAACTTCATTTTAATAAAATCATCGTTAATATGGATGTTACTAACGACGAAGACATGGTCGAATGTCAAAAAAAGAAGTCGTACGAAAATACTTACACTAATAAACCGTTTTATTAAATAAGCATTTATATTAATAATTAAAAAATAATTAAATAAATTGACTGATTGATCAATCAATCAGACTTGTGGGAGACTGCCCAAGACAGGGCTATGTGGAAGGAAGGGAGGGAGGGAGGGAGGCCTTTGCCCAGCAGTGGGACATTATAGGCTGATAAATAAATCAATCAATTGAGGGAACTTTCACACAAATAGGCCCTAAATTAGAGTGACATCTAATATAAACGAGTAGTGAACACCACCAAGGTTTGATATCATTAAATTGGCGTTTTTTTTACTCGTAAAAGCTCATTTTAGAAGCGTACAGGAGTGCCTTTTACCACACGCGCAACCAGTGGTTGCCTACGAGCATTGACGTGTTTATAAGCTCGTATAATCGCAAGCCGCGAGAGATGCCTCTCCGCGCGCTACTGGTCGACTCCAGCGAACACGAAACGCGGAATGTCAAATGTAGCGCGTATCCCGAAACGAGCTTATGAAAATGCTAGTCTGAAATCACTAACTATATTGTGCATCTTATTCAAAGGATTTGCCCTAGTCAGGGTTTGGATTTGTACTAATCGTGATTATTCAGTGCATCAGCAAACACCCTACCTAAACCTTATTTTAACTTCGTCATCATTTACTCCGTCTTCTCAATTCCTAAAGCAATCTTCATTTCCAAAGACAGATTCTCATCAACCCGCTCAAAATCATCCTCAATAACGGTCTGATCAATACAGTCCTCGAAAACCTCCTCATCACCAGACAAGTAAGCCGGCACTGTGTCGTTTTCTTCATTGAGCTCATCGTCATCATGAAAAGATTTATATTCCGCATTAGAATCGTTAATCTCTGCTATTCCTGAATCATCTTGTTCCCTATCTTCCCTAATGATGTCCATGGGAGGGTTCCCGTCTGTGAGGGTGTCTTCTAGGTCCAAAGAGGAATCGCTTGGGAGAAGAGTGTGATCGTTGTCATCTGCGAGGGATTCAGGAGGGCTGGCTTGTATGTAAGAGGGCACGAAATTGCCAGATCGCCAGGTTTGCTCCGCTGCGTCAATGTGAGCGGATAGAATGTGGGATACCTCTGGCAGCTAGAAATGAAAATTGAATAATTTTTAACATCGTTTGAAATTTCCTCAATTCTTACCAGTTCTGCTCTGCTGGATAGTTAAGGAAACGCTTCCAACGTGTTTACTCCTTGCCTATACCAACCTTCTACCGTGAACAGCCCACTCACCGTGTATCGCTCGTCCAGTTCGTCCGTCATATGTTCCAACAGCGTATTGGTCTGGTTGTCCAACTTCCCCGCATGGCTGGAGAGCACATCCAACTGGCGGAACATCTCTTTCTCCTCATAGTGTAACGTCCTTTCCAGGATCTCTGAGGCGACGTTCTGCTCAATCCGCGCGTTCTCCGTCATGTCAGAGTAGTTTACACCTGTGATATTATGAAATTACCATCCTTAAGACGTCGTGTGATTCTTGATGTTGATGGTGATGTAAAAAAAACTCCTAGCGTATTAGTTATTTAGTCGACTGGTAGAGAATACCGTTAGGCATTAGGTCCGCCATTTGAACTTATTTTTGTGCAATAAATAAATAAATAAATTTAGTAAGGTCGCCGACTTCAATTGGTAAACCCAGTATAATAATATTAATAATGTAGAAGTTTAGAATGTATTTGTTTTACTTACAATCTTACATACACACAGAATTCTCGTAGAGTTCGAACTTCATAGTTTAGTTTAAACCACCATAGGCACAGAATACAGACATGTTTATTACGTAAAAAATGTGACGTTGAGAACCTTGAGAAGGAAACCTGTCATCTTCATAGGAGTTGATGGCGCTGATGATAGACCTCTTCGCTTCGCCGCTATCAACGAACATCATGCTTTCGTACGACGTCGACGCCGTTTCTCTAAACTCAGGATTATCCTCAACTTCATTTACATCTTGATTTGCATCACCTGTTATATTCAAATGTAAATAATCATTATCATTTACTGTAGAATTACAATCTTCAAAGGAATCATTAAAGTTCTTACCTGATTCACCTACATATTCTTGTTTTATATTTCCAGACGTGTCTAGGACGCCTACTTCTTGTTTTTCTACGGTTTCGGTTATTTCTGGCTCATTAACAGAGACACTCTCAGGAATTTGTTGATTTTCATGTACCTTTGTTTCGCCACGCGGAGATTCAAATTTAGTCTCAGCTTTTGGGATTGTGCCTTCGTTTTCATTATTTTTATTAATTCCAGGTTCTCTTGGACTTTCCTTTGGAGTTTTAATTTTTTCCTCCTTTGTTGTAGTTAGGGTTTTTCTTACATTCTTGTTTATAACATTTTTACCTATGTTCTCGGGTCGTATCCTGACGTTCCTTTCTGGTACTGATTTGGCTTTTTCAATCTTTTTAACTGGTTCGAATTTTTTTGCAGGCTCCTTCTTAACCGTTTTTTTTACATCTGCAGATTTGCTAACACACATCGCAGCAATGGACTGTCTTCTAGGAGCAGCAGCTTTGGTAGTATCTTTATCCACAACACTTATAGATTGTCGTGATTTGGATTTATCTTCCTTCTTATTTTTGTCTTCACCTAACCTAGGAGTAATACTAACTCTTCCTTTGGTGGGTTTATCAGTAGTATTGATTTTAGAAGTAGTAGCAGCGGTTTTAGGTCTTCCCACTTTCTTTCTATCTTCTGGTTTAGTTTCTTTTAGCTTCTCCTCGTCAGTAGTGCTTGCAGTATTATCGCTCGGAATATTTAATGATTCGGTATCAGGAGATGACGCTGAAAAAATAATTGATTTTCGTTATCTTTATGTTATAAACAATATTTTTCTCTTCTACTGACTTATTGTACAAGATTTACAAACGCTATATTATGTTTTATTTGCTTTCAGTAGTATTTCCACATACCGACACAAACTTTTAGGCTTTAACAGCGTTTAAGCTTGAATAATTTGTTATATAGCCATGAAAAAAGGAATACATATTATACTAATATTTGCATAAAATATCATACGTGCAGAATCGATCCTCTCCTCCCCAATCTCGTACTCCAAAGGAGTCGGGCGAGTGTCAATCTGTTCGTACAGTACTGCTCCGGGAATATAAGTCAGCTTCGCCTTCGTTTCATCTGTAACCAATGAGTTTTTTTTACGCTGGCATCATTATGAGTATGACTTTGTCTAATTGTATCCAATCACTTGCTAAACAAAATTTCACAATCTGATCCATTTCACGAACATAACATTTTGCAAAACCTTGTAAATATTTCAGGATTTATTTCAGGACTGTCTTTTAAAACCCTATAGGATAAGTGAGGTTACAAGTCGACACACGTAAAAAGAGCCCCGAGCGACCTACCTGCGCAGTGAGCAAATTACGGACCTAATTGGTGGGGGCGACGGGGGGAGTGTAAATCACTCCGCTTTGCTGCCACGCTATTGGTTTGTCAGTGGACAAGCTACGCAATTATATCCCCTCCACTAGCCGCTCGGAGGTCCTTTTACGTGTGTCGACCGGGGTCCCCTTCTTTTATAGACACTAAACTTATTTCATAGTTCATAACAATTCGCATAATTTTTATTTCATAGAAAGCTAATTTCTGCTGACACCTTATTGTTTTCAGATTAAATAGATTATTTTTTGGTGGTCAAAGGTCTAACCTAACCTAACCTACGTAACCCATTCTTAAGATAATCTGAAAACAATAAGGTTTCAGTAGAAATTAGTTTTCTATGTAATGAAAATTCTGCGAAATGATACGTTCTATGAAATAAGTGTCTATAAATCAAGGGTAAACCGTGTCGACCAGGTAAAACTTATAAACATCCTGAAATATTTACAGTTTCGGAAACAAAGTGTTTGCAAAATTGTTTGTGAAATGAATTAGTTTGTGAAACTTTTTGTATCAAATGATGGTAAACCAATTAAAACACTACCGTCTGCGTGATACTCATACGATCGTCGTATCCAATTAAAAAACCTCCGAAGTAATTGCAATCCTACTTTTGAGCGCCGATAACTCATATACGGCCCAACGAATTTTTATCAAACGCGTCTAAGAACCACCAAAGTTAATCTAGCTTTCTATTTTACTCTATATTCCTATGTTTTCCATTCTATTCTAAATTTATCTCCCAGTGAGTCTCTTCTGCCACTTATTTCACCATCATGACAATCACACGTGACATTTCCGTGTAGGTACATTGCGCAGCTTCTATGAATCCCATTAATGTTGGAACTTGTTAACTTCGTAATGGAGATTCACTCAAAATCAGCGATGCAGCACTTTAGCCGCAACACATGCTGAGTGGGCCCCTATCGGCGCCGGGTGCAGCACCACCAACAATATACTTTTGTTATCTTAAGTTTCTTATGTGTAAGTTAATTGTTGGTGGTGTGGTGCTCTTTTGATTCTAAAACAATATTTTTCTCAAACATGCTCGGAAAGGAAGGCTTTTCTTTTGAAAAGCGAAGACTGAAAGAAAATTTTCTTTTCTTGGAGTAAAATATACGTTTCATACGTCTTTGTCCCATTTTTATCCTCTGCGATATTTTATTCAAAAATAAAATATCGCAGAGCTGTGGCAACATTAACCAATAGAATCTAATCTAACGTGCGCAAGACGTGATCGCATGCGCCTTCTATTGGTTAATATTGGCACAGCTCTGCTCGACTCCGCCTCCGTGGAGAGGCAGCCTACCAGGCTTGTCCCCGCCGGTGAGCTGGCTGAGCGCGACGCGGTCGAAGCCGTTGTCGTGGCGGTACACGGTGGGGCGGCGCGCGCGCGGCTTCTCGTGCACGGGCGGCATCTCTGCTCGCGCGATCTCTTCTAGCATGTCCTTGTGGTAGAGCTTCTGTGTAACAAGAGTTTGAGTTTGGACGCTGGTCATTTACGGAAACTCACGACTGGTACGATTACAGGGATGGGCAAAATATTTTTCCGGGATTCTTTTTGGACAGTTTGCCTGTATACTTTTTAAGTAGAGTTTTTATAAGTCTCTATGAATTCAAAACTTCACGGTGATATCTCTAGTGTTACGAATGTTACGATATGGTAAAAATGTGTAAACGTTTAGATCTTGTGAGATATTAAAGCTAAGCGTAGTAGGAATACTTGAGTATCAAATCAAACAATTAAGGTTCATATCGCGAGTCTTATTGATTCAAGGATAAGCCTAAACCTAATCGATATCTCTGTTGGAAAAATAATCAAATGCGTTCGTGTGCGCATTAGACGAAATCCAGCGAAGTGATGTTTGTGCAAGATACAGAGATATGTTTTGCCTATAAGTGTTCATTTCGTCTCCATTATAAATAAAAAAGAAGTACCATAGGATCGACGGCCGGCTCCCCGCGCGCGATCCTGGCCTCCCTCTCCCGCTGATCTCGCTCGATCTCCGCGAATATCTCCAGGTCCTCGGCGCTGGGCTGCATGTCTTCATCATCCTCGGTGTTGTCGTTCACACTCCTCATGTAGCTCATGAGGGAGACGCCGTCTCCGCTCGCTTGTGCTGTCAAGTTCACAGTCACATTAAATATTTAGTAAATCGGTTTGATCATTTCATTTAGAAAGGATGGATGAAAGAAGAATTACGAAAGAGGTATGGAGAGTGAGAGTGAGTGGAGATGTTGGTAGGGGACGCCCTAGACGCACATAGCGGTCAGTTTCGCTATATACCGAATGCGGGCCATATCAAAAGCACCCGAAGCCGACATACATGCATGGAGAGGTTGAAGATTGTAGAGGAAGCGAAAGTTGTATTAATAACACAATTACCATCACCTGAGTTAGGATGACAGAAAATGGGGAGTGTCATAAGCTTTGTATCTGTATATGTTTGTGGCATCGTTGCTCCCAAACGGGTGGACCGATTTGGACGTGTTTTTCATCTCTTGACCGCCACAGTTATTTAGTCGTGACAGCCAATGACAAGGCTTACACGCCAACGTCATCTATACATGACCAACATTCAACTCGAAATAAAACCTTCTAAGATGAAATAAAGTTCCTATTTATCTACTAGACGGTTTGTTCCGTGGCGTACAGAGCACGACACTTCATTCATAGGGTGGCCAAGAACTAGGGATGCTTCTTGGCTAGGTTTTGTGTACATCATTTATGCAGTTAGAGATATCAGAAGGAGTCGACACTATATCGGGTGTTTAATCTATTTATTAGTTATATACCTACTCACCAATGCAACTTGTACCATCAGGTTTCGGTTCTGAATTAACTTCGCCAGATTCTTCTTTGATTTCATTACTTTGTTCACCTTGCTTATTTGTCTCCTCTTTATTTTTAGCGTCACTTGTTTCTACATCATCACTTTCTACTACTTCTTGTTTAATCTCTACATTTGGTTCAGTTTTAGTTTCAATTACTTTATTTTTCGTTTCTGTTTCAGTGCATTGTACTTCTCCTTGGGTTAAGTCCTTTTTATCCTCAGGTTTAATTTCAGTTATTCTAATCTTTCTCATAGGTTTCTTATCTTTATCGGTTTGTTTTTCCTTTGTTTGTTTTTCTTCAACTTCTTCGGATTTTTTGCTAACGTCTTTATTCTCGGGAACCTTTTCATAGATTTTCTTTTTGTCATGATCAATGATTAAATTGCCTTCTTCTACTATTCCCGTTAAAGGTATCACTTCGGAAACTGCTTCCTTTTCCTCAGCAGCTGGTGATTCAGGAGTTTCTACAATTTCAATCAATGGTTTCTGTTGAGCAACATTTTCGGTTACCTTCTCATCGTGGACTTCTTCTACTTTAACTTGGCTCTTCTTTTCTGAAATGATTAATTTATGAAATAATTTGTAACATTTAGCAACAAACAAAATTTAAATATTTATGACTAACCTGTATTTTTATTTTGTTTAATATGCGGTTCTTGTTGGTAAAGCAAGTTGCTTATGCTTTCGAAATCCGACGCAAAACTTCTGGAAAAAAATCAAGAACAGTAAAAGATAGAGGGAATTATGAGGAAGCAAAGGTGATGTATTAAAAAATCGAGATTTCTATCCTGTATACTTATGGTATAATAATAATAATTAATAATAATATGGGACAAAATAATAGGACCACGAAAAAACGGGGCTAAAGCATGACCACAGATCTATAGATACCTTTCTCCCAGTCTGGTCTGGGTTTGCTTCGGGGGAGGGCCTCGGTAGCCGTACCAGTAGTCGTCCACGGGCTCCGCCGGCCGGGGCGGCGGCTGCTCCGCCTTAAGCTCCTGCACGTAGTGGGTTCCCCGCATCAGCGGGGACCATTGGATGTTGCTGGTGGCTGGAGCTACAAAACATTCAAATTTTTATAATTCTCAAATTGGTTTGCGTTCAGTCTCACCTGATGTTAAGTGACGACGAGGTCGAGGGTGGTACACGTTTACCTAGAAAAAAGCCTATTCACTCAACTTTTACGACTCAACTTTTACCAATTTAAAGTTTTTACGCTCTGGTGGTTTTGCCGTCGCGTTTGCAGCTTTTAGGTACAGTCGACGTCAAAGATATGTTTACACTTTAGTACCTTGTCACTTTATCCTCTATGACAATTTCATCTGGCAGTTAAAACATGAGGTTAATTAGACAAGGTACTAAAGTGTAAACATATTTATGACGTCGACTGTACCTAATGCATAAACCTTCACGACACGACAGGAGGCAACTCAGCTATGGCATAGCTATGTGCTCGAGAGACTGCGCTCAGGAGGGCATCGGTCCTTGGCCAGCAAACCTCAAATTCCCCTAACTCTTTTATCACCGACACTCATTTCATTCATAGAATGTTTTACTTCACCGAATTTTCATTTCATCGACAGGCACGTACAGGAACAAATTTTTTGGTGGTCACAGGTCTAACCTGCCCTAACCTCGTTACCTATGCTTAAGATATCCTAAAAACAATCAGGTTTCAGCAGAAATTAGCTTTTGACGAAATGCAATTCCATGAAATGATACTTCGATCAAATTAGTGTCGGTAAAACAAGCAATGGTGATGATGGTGAATTAACAGCAAAAATAGCATTTAAATGGTATCAAGAAAGCAAAGCACGTTTTTAGCAAGTTTCGGGGCAGTTTGGCACAGAACTCTAAATCAGGATTCAATGGTCAAGTTTACCATCTTTCTCTTCCCCTTCACTGTCGCTGCTCTCCTCGCTGGTCGAATCGTCGGCTTCGGACCCGCTGAGCATGTCCACAGGTATTTTATCTTTGACATTCACTTCTTCAGGCCCAAACTTCACATCTCGAGGGATAGGTTCCTGTTTTACTTCTTCTTTTTTCTCCTCAATCGATTCTTCTTCCTGAAAAAGTTTTTTTAAATGTGTTTTAAGAGGATTGTGAAGCAAAAAAATTCCATACAAAATGCGAAAACGTTTTTCTCCCCTTAAACCTAGTCCGATTTTTACGATTTTCATGAAAAACTATGTCTGTAAGTTTTCCTTTCCACGAAAATATTTCTTAGAATGAAACAAATTGAAAAAACAAAAAACAGAAACGTACAGACCTAGTTCTTTATAATAACTACAACATATTCAAAAATCGTGCGAATCAGACTTGATTTAGGGGGTGAGAAACGTTTTCGCCCAGAGCTAAATTTTTATGGATTATTTTTGGCAGCTACGCGATTTGAACGGCGCTTCACAATCCTCTTAATAAGATTTTTTTTAAATTATTTATGAATGTCACTATAGTCGTTCTAAGAGGCCCGATTTGACAGCTTTCAACTCTGAGACCCTACTTTAAAAACTGAAGTTCGAAGTTAGGTATGTTAGCTCTATTCCTTTCTCTGATTAATGGCCTGTTGCGTGATCGGTAGTTAAACTAACGAATGGTCAAAAAACGTTACTGATTGTTAAAATCTCAAGGAAATGTGTCAAATTTTCCATTCCTTTTTCGAATTTTAACAATTAGTTAGTTTAACTACTGATCAAACAACAGGCCCTAAGTTTCGAATGACGAGTGACAGGGATAGAGCTAACGTTACTTCGAACTTCGATTTGCAAAGTAGGGCCTGAGTACAAAATATGCCTTCGAGGCTATATTCTGTACTGCGTTGACGGCTGTCAAATCGGGCCTCCTAGAACGGAGCGACTATAGTGACATTCATCTAACACATTAAGTATACATTTACAGTTTATATTTTGTTCGTGGCGGCGACTGCCATGGTGGGTGTCTCGATGAGAAGTGGGCCTAATAGAATTAGTACACGGCGCGCTTTCCTTAGCTCACAGACCACTTTTAAAGTGGGGTTACACCACACAGCCGATAACCACTGCAGCTGTCCTCGGCGCATCTTTCGGCACCCGGCAGGACTCCTCTGGAAATGCAGTTTGCGGTGCTGCATATTGGCCAGCCTACCTATTCTACTTTGTCCTTCTACATCTTTGGACTTACTTTAGGGGGTAGTCCGAGCCTCTCCCTTTCTGCTTTCTCTTTAGCATCCCTCTCGGCTCTCTTTTCGTCACGCATGCGTATCAAGTAGCGCACGTTCTCCATCGTCTTCTCCTGGTCTCTTGCAATCCAGCTGCAACAAATCAATCCGATGAGGCCGGATTTTATTATTTGTTGTTTTTTAACTTTTCTCTATAATCACACAAACTTTAACGCTTGTTTGAATTCAAACTTATCCCACAAAATATGATGTCATATGATTAATCACTTCATCTGTAATAGGGTCCCATTGGATCCCGATTGGGAACGGAACAAGTATGGTGATATTTTTCCCAAAATCTTTTTTGTCTGGTAGCACTCACAAAATTTACGAAACTACCATAACCTAGAGCTACCTTCCTATTTCGGCTTAATTGCAATGGAGAAATTTGCGACTGGTAAAAATCCAGAGTGGAAAATAATGCACCAGGGGCCCTAATATGGCTGCGTTTATGGCGTGATAAAGTTTGGAAAAATACTAGTAAATACTAGGCCAGGTAAAATTAAAAATGGGTAAAAATGAGATTGGTTAAAATCACGAATGGGAAAAATTACTTCGCGGAATAACCGAGTTTGGGAAACAGATTGATAAACCCTACGGAACCCTGCCTTTCTCACCGTCTCCTCTCAGCGATCTCCTCGTCAACCCCCCCGCGCTTCCAGGCCTCCGCGCAGGCGCGGTCCCGGGGGAACACGGGCCGGTTGTCCAGGTTCAGCAGCTCCTGCAGCCGCAGGGTCAAAGTCTTGCGGTACGCCGGGATGGCGCGGATTACCGGGTTGCCTGTCAACACTAGCACTGGAACCAGGAGAGAGGTCCTTGGTGAATTAGCAATAATTTACATTTAGCCCTTTTCAGGCTACCCTACGAACATCAGGATGGTATCACGAAGCGCTCAATTCAAACTTCGGGTGCTCCTCTCTATCACTCGTTATTCGAGTCTAAATCGAGAAAAAGGGATGGAGCAAACGTAAGTTCGATTTTCAATTTTCAATGTACGGGCCTTAGCCAAGAATGTGACGTTTTTCTTTTCTGTCGCTCAAAATGTATTGGGTGAGAGTTGACCATGTATCGTAGCGCAATAGAATGTCATCCCAAACATTTTGAGCGATAGGAAAGAACAACGCTAGTAGCGTTTGCATCCTGGCTAGGGTTCCTGCCCTTCCCAGGATGACACCTCCAGACCCATTGATCCTTCAGTCCGCATCCTGCAGATAAATATAAAAGGCTCATCACGGTCCAAAGCCTGCTCCAGTAACCTGGCGGGAGCACCTGGATTTTTGATCCATGCAGGACGAGTGTCACACGCAATGGTGATGATGATGTTTGATGAATTAACAGGAGAAATAGCACTTAAATGGTATAGAGAGAGCAACCAGTTTATCTAGTTGTGGTGGGCTCTGAGGCCCCACCACAACGTGAAGTTTTAAACTTTTGTGGTAAAAGTACCGCAGCTGATTCCATGGTATGGCTGACACCACGAAAGTGTGATAAACATTTAAGGTACTTGTAAATATGGGCCTCGTTGCCTGAAATAAAGATAAGTATTATATACTATTCTATTTGCAAATCTCAAGGAAAATACTGCTTTAAATTGCAAATGAGTCCCAAAGGGATTGGCCACGTACCTATATTTGCAATTTGAGCTAATAGGATGTTTCCAAGCTGTCACCTCGCCATCGTCTTTGGAAGTAGCAGACAGTACTGCTTGGCAATGGTTAGGGCTTACGTTTGGCCGTCTCGCTTATGCCTGGCTTTTTGCTTACTTAGATCTAAGTTAGGTTTCGCATAGTTCTCGTTTGTGTCTGGTTCAGTTCAGATCAGCCTTGGGTCTCACTTGGGTCTAGTTGAAATCCGGTTTTCGTTTAGTATCGTGGTCTTGTTAGGATTTTGCTGCGTTTGATTTGCATCAAACATAGCCAAGAACCACCCGATTAAACTGAGCTTTTCAAATAAAAAACTAAATGAAAATCGGTTTACCCGTTAGGGAGTTACGATGCCTCAGACAGATACACAGTAAACTTATAACATGTCACACTTTTTTGCGTCATGTGTTAAATATAGACTAAATTCCAGTGTATATACCTTTTAAAATGACCATCTCAGCAAGTATGTCGACGATCAGCGGATCCTCGATGCGGTTGTACGACAGATCCACGACGGAGAGGTTCCTGCAGTACTTCAGCTGTTCTATGTCACCTGGAGAGTTTTAAGATTTACATATACTAAGGCAAAAAGAGTGGGCAAGCACCACTGACCCCTACTAAAGTAATACCTACGCTGAACAGGCTGTGGCACACAAAATGACGCTCTGTCATCATTTTGTGTAATCTCTAACATAGTTTTGAGAACGCACACTGCTGCTTACTGCGGCAGCAGTAGCATCAAATTTCTTTAACCAAGCCAACAAGCAAGCGACGTAATACGACGTGTCTCAGACGCCAGTCTTTTGGCGTATGAAGTTTGACGGCAATTGCCGACGTATGGCGGCAGTGGCACGAATTTCCGATGACGTTATTTGCCGGCTTTTGCACACAAAAGGGGACTAATATCGGGACGTCAAAAACTAGTCCATGGTGGTCAGTGTGGCCAACCCCTTTCAACTCCAACTTATTTTTAAAATCGTTACCCCTCCGCCTTAAGTAACTGCATATTAAGCATAGTAACTGAATGCAAAGAGGTGGGTAATGACCACCCATGATATAAGGGTCAGCAAAACTCCGCCACAGCAAACGGTAAATAGGTAATTCGTAAGTAACTAGGTTGGTAGTGATAAATGTTATTTACGAGTTCAGACTTTTGTACCAGTAGGTATTCTTTTGGATATCTTCGTCGCTAAATCCGCATGCGAGCGTTGGTCCTATTTCCTCAGCGCAGGCCGGATTAACCATGTGCCTCTAGGCAACTAACTTATTTTTCAGTGCACGGGGCCCTTACCCAATCCAGGGCCCCTAGGCAGTTGTCTTCACTGCTTTATGGATAACCCAGCCCTCAAGTCTACAAGCGCACAGTTCTCTCTCTCAGTTCTCACATTCAAATTAACCTAATATCAATCTATTCCAGCTATCATGTTAAAAAATTACAAAATTATAAGCATAGTACTCGGACTTACTGCAAGAAGATAACATGTTGTGGGCAAGACTCAGGGTATGCAGATCCGGCACAACGTCGAGGTTCTCTATCACAGGAACAAAGTTGTGATCCAAATTCAAAGTGTCCAACTTTGGACACCCCTGAAGATTCTCAATCTTCCTGATGACGTTGTAGTGAAGATACAAACATTTGAGGTCTGTCAGCGTGTCTAAACCTTCGATGCGATTTATCCCATTGTTTTCAAGGAAGATACATTTGAGGCCGGTGTATTCTTCCAGGTTTTCTATCTTGGAGAAGCCCTGAAATTATGTGGTTTTTAATACAAAAGCAATTTTAGCACTAAGCTAGCATTTCTGTAAGCTGACTGCGGCCTTTAAAAGGTTATTAAGAGAGTGGTTCGTCAAACAAATATTTTATTTAATAGGAACAGTTTACAGGGCACACAAAAGTGAATCTTACCTTGAAATGCAAATATAGAATGTCGTTCAGATACGGAGTCGAGTACAATCTATGCTCCTTGCAATGTTGTTTAATAAATGCTTTAGTCATCTGCGGCCCCCGTTTGGCATCCTCTATCTCTTTGTCTCGTTTCTCCCTCCACAACCTCTGCCGCTCTTTCTCTTTTTCTTCTTCTTCTTGCTTTCTCTTGGCCGCTGCTTTCATACGATTCTCTCGATCAATCTCCCATTGTGCTGCATATTTGAATTAACGTTCATCGCTTAGTTAACTTCTATTTGTAAGCCTTCTAAATTAAAATAAATAGATTTGGCAATCATCTTTTTTTCTTTATAACCACAGTAGTACAAATCAGTATATCGTAATGAAAAAATGTGAGTAGGTGGTATATTCTTGATATTAACAATAACTTCAAAAGTGCTAACTTGTAGAACAACTATAAAATGAAACCTGCGCACCTATTGCTTAACGCAGTCGCAATCGCAATCGGCTTCAAAGTGGAACAACTGTTTTTATTTTGTATGCAGACTCGCCTTCGGACTGTCAAAATGAAAACGATTGCGAGGTCGTTAGGCAATAAGCCCTCAGGTTCAGCTAAATAACACGAAAACAAGAAAACCAATGTCCGAAAATTTAAAAGGTTAAAAACCCATTATAGCGTAGCGATGCTGTATGGCATTATATACATTTAGATACAATAAAAATCAACATTTTCAATTATTAGGTTATAATGTGTTAAAAATCGATATAACTCACATTTAGCGTCCCCAATTGCAGGATCAGCAGCAATGTTAATTTTGTTCTCCACTTGTTCTCCCACGACATGATCGCCCTGTGCCTGTGTGTCAATTTCTCCAGGAATTTCCTGAATAATACAGCCACTCTTTTTTTCGTCTCGCCTTAGTAAGTTGTTAGCTAATCTTAAAACATCTTTATTATCTTTCATTTTGTCTTTAATGTCATGCAGTAGGCTATCGATTCTTTTGCTTCTTTCATTCTCTCTTTGCTGAAATTCTGAAAGATTTTTATTTTGTTCACCTTCAAATATGTCATTTTGAACTGGCTGGTCATCAGTACCAATACTATCTTTGGCACTGAAAACACTCACTTCATTTATATTTTCTGTAGTACTGTTTTCTTTTATTTGGTCATCTTGGTTTGATAGGTCTAAATTAGCAGAAGTTTGCGTTGGGTGAAGAATTGAGTGAGACTTCTGTAACACGTCATTAACTTCTTTGATAAATTTATTACATTCTTTGTTTCGCTTTTCATATCTAGCTTTACTTTTATTTACTCTGTCTTCATGGCACTTTATTTCACGATTCAACTTTCCAATAGCGGCAAAAATATCACCGATGTCTGAATCTGTTACAGTACTTGCAAGTTTTTGTTCTTCAGTCGTAGTAACTTCACTAGCATCGTCTGGTTCATCTGTTAAGTCTATAATTTCGTTGGTTGATGATACTTCTGCGATTTGTCTCGGTTTGTTAACACCTTCATCTTTAAGCTTTTGATAAACAATATTTGATTTTCGAGATTTTTCTAAAGCTTGGTTAACATCGTTAAGTAATTCATTCATACTATTCAGTTTGTTCGTGATGTCTTCTCGGATTAAAGTGCCAAGATTTTCAGCTCCTTCCATAATGTTTCTTGCAAGATTTTTCATCTCCTTGTATTCCATTTCCTTATTCTCCCGATTTTCTTCATTACTGACTTCAAATAAGTCATCAATAGCATTTTCGAGAGTTAGTTCCAATTTTTCATCTAAAGGTTGCGATGCTGGAATTTGTGGATGTGGAGTTTCAATATTGGCATCGATATTTAATGTATCTTCTAGGATTGTATTCTCAAGGATCAAATCTTCATAGTCTACTGGTTTTACTCCTGCTATGATCTCACCATTATTTTCGTCTGGCTTTGTCTGACCCAAAGTCATACTTTCCTTTTCTTTTGGTTCGATTTCGTCCACTGACTTGTCCTCCTTATCTTCAAATTTTATTTCAGCTTGAGTACCAAATTGATTTTCATCAGGCTTTAATTCACCCAGGGTAACTCCTATATACTCTTCAGACTTTATTTTACCCTGGGCTCCATCATTCTTTGCATCAAGCTCTATTTTAGAGAGATTTACAACTTTTTGTTCTTTAGCTTTTGTATCCAGTGCCCTGCATTTCATCTCCTCAGGCCCTATATCGCCTATAGTTTTAATTGCTGCTGCATTAGCTTCATTGTTAGCGATTTCGCTGTTTTTCAACATACTATTAATCAAAGCCATCGCAGCTTGAGTTTCCTGTAGCTTTGCTTCAAAATTACTTATTTTTTCATTCATAACTTTTGGGAAGTTCTCACCCATACTGCTAGCTTCAAAATTACTTGTTTGATTCATGTCTTTTGGGGCATTCCCTTCAACACTAAACAAATCGCCCATAATATCTATATCACTTTTTAAACGGTCCGATATATTTGGTGTTTTAACTTCATCATCAGTTAGATGAGGTAGTTCCGGGTTTTTTAATGATTCATTAATAGCATATTGCTCTTTAATTTCTTCATAAGCTGTTTTTCTAAATTTACCTTTTATTAGCTGACATGACGATTCCCTTAAAATAGGATCAGATTTAATTTCAGTCTTTCTTTTATCAGCAGGTTTGATATTTGGATCTTCATAATTATCAGCCATTTTACTGAGCATGTCTTTAGTCTCTTGAAACCTTGTTTCATAGGATTTATCGGTGAACTGACAAACCATTTTCTCGATAGCATCGAATTCTTTTTTCTCGTTATCTTCAACCTTGATTTCTTCTTCGGTCTTTTTAACTTCAACTGTTTCTTTTTTATTTTTGTAATCAGTCACGGACTGAAACAGGGCTTGCATGTTCTTATACTTGATATTATTCATTTTAACTGTGTCGCCTTTGGCGTCATCAAGTTCTTTAGTAATGTCGCTGTAACTAGCTATATTAATATTTCCAATCGGAATAGATGACTCTCTTCTCTTATCTGCGTTAGTCACTATTTGTATTTGGCGCGCCTTTTCCGCAATCAATGGATTGTCATTGATAATTTTTCGTGCCTCATCTCCTGTTAGAGGCTTAGTGCGGTCCTCGACGTTGGTGAACGGTTGCCCGGTCATCACTTCATATTCAGACTTAACCTCGCCAGGACAAGACGTTGCTATATAAGGTCTATCTTGAAACTCTTTCAAAGGAGCTAATTCATTTTCTATAGTTCTGTCTATAACTTCTTTGGGTAACTTTAAATTTCTGAAAAATATCCGTAATTCTTCTCTTTTTTTCTCAATATCGGCATCACTTACCGACTTTTCTGAATTTTCCGGCTCATCCATTTTAACTAAAAAAAGGATTACAATATGAATAAAGATAACTTTTGCGTTTGTATTGACAAAAGTCAGACATGGGTTTTGGTTATTATTTACCAAGGTAACCGATTAATGTTTTTTGTTTGGTCGAAATTTGAAATTGGTATGAAAAAGGCAGTTGCCAAGGATGTAAATTTGTCAGGTTATAACAACTTTGTAAGTTGTAGTTAACTTCGTGAAACGAAACGTTATTTTAAGGTCAATCGTAGAAATGGCTGCGAACTATTACTGGGTTTAACATTGAACAAAATATTAATAACACTTATATTTAACAGTAATTGTAAATTATTTATTGTATTCGATTAAACTAATTTAATATATAAATGGCCAATGAACATTAAATAAGACTAGATTTGAGTATGAACTAATAGCGTAGAAATAACTTCCATATGACACCGTCAGCTGTCAGAGTGACACTTCATAATATATTACCTTCATATTCGTGTTGAGTGCCGGACCTACGATGAGTTCACGAAAATAAAATAATAATGCCTGAAGATTCCGTGTTAAGATTAAAGATGGCAGACGAACGGAATTTCCGTTCGTCTTATTACGAGAAAGTCGGATGCCGGGGTGTAGAAGAGAAGAAATCGCTTGAGATTCTCATGAAAGAAAAGCCTTGGGATAAGTTGAAATTAAAACAGTTTTGCTTACGGTTTACCGTGCCGGCGGCTTATAGAAACTTAGTTTGGAAGGTACTGCTAGGTAAGGATAATATTCCCATCCTCATATTGTAGTAGCTACATATAATAAGCTAATAATTGTGATCTATATTTCTCATAAATTTCCTTTGTTTAAAAAGTTCTGAGCCGAGTTTTTAGGTACCTACTGTTTTATTGTCAGTGTCACACAGTGTTACATTTTACTTCATACCAGATTTAAAATTTGGGTTAAAAAGAAAACAACCCTTATTTTGAATCATAAGCTTTGGGGTGAGAATTTGATCTTTTAAAATTTTAGGTATTTTGGCAATAAGTGGATTATTTACCTTTAAATATTATTAATTTATTATTTGTTCTTTATGGAAGGAGGAAAGCAATGATTGTGAAGAAACTCAAACCAAGAAATTCAAGGCTGATTCAGCCTCAGAGGTTAAGGATACTGAGGGTCCTCAGAAATCTATTATTATTTTTCATTACTCTTATATTGATGATGTACCTGATATTCATACATAACACGTCTTGTACATAGCTAGTAGCCAACGCCCCCTATACCAAAATGTGTTTATAACATTGTTGTTTTATTAGTTAAGTAATATAATTACATTGTTATTTTATTTTTATGTTATAAAGTAAGCAATTTCTACCCATATTCTGTCCCTCATAAAACACCAGCTGTAATTTTTAATTAATCTGATTTATTTTAGTTGGATTTTGCTCAAAATGTACTATTGTGGTCCAAGATTTAGAACTACATCAATTTGTGTAAAATAATCCTTTTTATCTTAAACATTAATGAGCTGGGGTCCTAGTGAAATTACGTGTAAGACCAACAATATAATATATTTTTAATCATACTCAGCACTTATACTTTATGTGTTTGTACACATAATAGAATAGAATAGAATAGAAATAACCTTTATTGTTGACAAATTGCAATTATCTAGACAACAAATATAATAAATAATTTCATTTAATTACATTATTAATTATTATTTATAGATTTACACCAAATTTATATTTTCTAAGTGCATGCATTACCACTATTATTATTTTATTTCGTCTCTATTATTAAAAATTAAATTATTGCTTGACTAGTCCATGCATTTTATTTTATTTCTATATCAAGAACATCAGTTACACATTGTTTGGTGTCTCTATTGTTGAGGGCGTGTCAACTTGCCTCCTGGCATAGGCCTCCCACAAATAATTTGTACACATAATATAATATGTTTAATACGAGTAACTACAAAACTTACTGACTAACAGGCAGAATACGGTTTAAATAAGTATTTACCTTTCTTGCAAAAGAAGCCAGTGTATTAAAAAATATATCAGCATCCGAGACATGCATGGTCATATCATTAAGGAGTGAAATTGCCGTAGAGGTTGGAGGTTGGAGAGTTAGCGTTAGCAGTCCGACGCGTGTGACAAGAAGGACACGCGAATAAGCGACACCGCGCCGCCCGTGCCGTGGGTTGGGATAATTATTATGATTTATTTTAAACACTAGTTTTATTACAGCTCCGACTACTTAGGCACTGGTCCCACCACTAGCGAGTAAACGATGAAATATCGGCGATTTTCTCGCCCAAGAAACGAACAAAAGATAATCGCTCCCGTGTAAATAAAAGAGAGATATATATTTATAGTTCATCGCTGGCTGTTCACACTGCCGGCGAGGACTCTACTAGTTTAGTTTAGCGAAACAAAAGTATAGATCCCGTGTTAGTAAAAGAGATGCAAATATTAATAGTTGGTCGCTGCCTCTACTGGCTTCTCGCTTATCGCCGGCGGTGGGACCAGTGCCATATGCCTTATTTCACTTGAACCCCATGGACAGTCAGTAAAATGTAGTGATAGTAAAATATACAGAGAAATAAATACTTAAAACATCCAAGACTCTGAAACAAATATTCTTACTCATCAAAAAAATATTTGCCCATACCGGGAATCGAACCCGGGACCGCTAGCTTCGTAAGCAGGTCCACTACCAACTAGGCTAAAGCTTCTGATGACGCGTTGTATGTTGATACATACAACATAGTAATTGCCGGCATAGTGATCCTTTAATTAAAATATCCCACAATATTTATTACAATATCATTATCTATTCCAGACATCCTCCCAGTGTACCCTGACTCGCATGCCTTTGTTAGTCAACAACGTACAGAGCAGTACAATGACCTGCTTTACGCAGCTAAAGCTTTGGAGCTAGTGGACCCTGACGGGCCGAGGAGCCAGGTGTTGCAGCACATGTGGCTGCTGGAGACCGAACAGACCAGCCCACCAGTGTTTCCGGAGACAAACTGCTGTGTATGTTCCCATATTTCTACTAATTAATGGAATGAGTATTTTATTTACTTACAACTCACTTTTGTCTGTGTGTGAGTGATTATTTCATTAGTAATAAAAGAAAATCCAGCTTTTTTAGGGTTCTGTGTTCTCTTTTTTTTAAAGAAAGTAAAATGAAACAAGATTTCTTTTACAACCGTTTTTTTTTTGTTTAATCATTAAAAACAGTAAAACATACAGCGTCAAATTTGCTGTGATTATAATACAAACCCTTAAGAAAACCAAAAAATACTAATAATGATTCGATTCGAAATCGAATTCAAATCGCAATATAAAACGTAGTGTGCGGCGATACAGAACCCTCGGTGCGCGAGCCGGACTCGTACTTGACCGGTTTTTTTACTTACAACTCACTTTGGTCTGCATATAAGTAATTATTTCATTGATATTAAAAGCAAATCCAGTTTTAATGAATATTATTATTATCACCTACGTCCTCAGTCTTCAGATACGTTCGTCCCGCTGGTCTCGACGCTCTCCGAGCTGTACGCGGACGAAGCGGACGTGTACTGGCTGTGCAAGGGGCTGACGGGCGTCGTGGCCTCCATGCAGCGTGACCTGGCGCGGCTCGAGGAGGCCTTCCGGACCATGCTGGAGAAGGAGGACCAGGAACTCTACAAGTTAGTAGTTCATTTTTTTATGGCAATGAGAAGGCATAAATTGCCCAGGAGACTCAAATACCTTAACTAACTTTAAAAAAATGTAGAAGAAGAAGATGAAATACATTTATTCACCAACCATAAGACACACATATACAAATGATTAAAGAAATCAGTGAGGCAAAATGCTGAGGTGTCAGACACCTACAGCGCTGATTTTCAGCCAGTAACGGCAGTTTTTTTTTTCATCTGTTTATTTCTTACACAAAAAACAAATACATTATTAATTTATCTTAACTTGTAATCTTAAATTAATCAAAGATTTTATCAGTTAAGAGTATACATGAGTTCTACGTTTTGTTGAGAATAGTTTATTAACATTATAACATTATATTTTTCTTTTTTAATTAAGTAAATATCGTTTCAGTTTAATCTTTATCCGTTTACATGTTGCATTTTCGAATTCACTTATTAGTTGACATGGAAACCTATTTAAGATGCCGGGCAATGCACGCGTCCACACTCTTTTACCGTATTCGTTGTTGCTTCTGGGTATTTGATATGTTGTAATATATGATAGTTCCCGTAGGTTTTCCGGTCTTTGCTTTTTGATTAAATGAGTTAACTTACCTATTACTATACTCTGTTACGATTGCTAGGTCAGCTTTATCGAATATAGACATCACCCTGCAGTGGTTAAATAGGTTATCATAGTCGTTCCTATATTTGTATTTAATCTTAAGAGGAACAATTGTTTTAAGTAATCTTAATTGTAAGTTATAAATATCTGTTAAATATGTTTTGAAAGTTCTTCCATAACTAGACAATCCATAACTTATCACAGAATCAGCCAGTGACATATACAATAGTCTTAATGTTTTGTAAGGAACTTTGTGCTTAAGTATACACAGTTTTGACAAGATTGATCTTAGTTTATTACACACACGGCCGATTTGTGGACCCCAATTAAAGGACAATGGGCATTTTGGTACCCGCTCCAATAGCAATAATGGTAGTGTCATTGAATAGGTCATACCAATAGGAACAACGTTTACTATGGTTGTTTGTCTCAAATCCCTGTCCATTCGGAGATATTCATATACGAACATGACACCTTATGCGAAATAAAATCTGCTCCTTGCATGTTTATTTCCTTAAAAATACAACTCAAGCAAAAGTGAATAGGCTGCTACTGCACCAGAGAGCGCCATCTTCAGCCTCATGGACACATATTTGTAAAAAAAACGAATGTAACAAAAATCACCTCATGTTGCCACCTTTCTAATGAGAAAAAAACCATTTTATTTATGAACCGGAAACACTGAAGTGTACCCTTGACTAGTAATGTAGGTATCTAATAGTAAGTAGTATAAATATAGTGCCCGGCCGATAAAAAAATAGATATTTCTCGTTATGTAGTACATGATTTCTTTTCTTTCATAATGGTATCCCTAAAGGAAATTGATTGATAACAACGTATATTCAAAATAAAATAACTCAGTTCCGACAGCAAATAGAGATAAGCGATATGGTTATCTTTGCCGAATATAAAAATAGCTTTCCAATTATATATACATCATGTCCATTGGCGCGGGTACCGCGTTCCATACATTTTTGCCCATTGTCCTTTATGGTCTATAGATAGTCCGAGGTACGGGTGTTCCGTTACGAGATCTAGATGAGTACAGCTGCACGCTTTGCTCTGCGTATGCATGCAGGAGTGCTCGTGGGCCACGATCCTCGGAGTGCTGGTTGTTTTCAAGTATGGTGAGCGTATGTGCATCAATTTAGTTTTACTGTAATTAATAGACAGTCCTAAGTCATGAGCCCACTCACACAACCGATCGAAGTCCATTTGCATCATGCTTTGCGCTGTCTCAATATCTCTATGAGCCGTGATCAGGCATGTGTCATCAGCAAACTGGTATACAGAGCAATGTTGAAATATTTTACCAGTGATGTTATGTATTTGATAAAAAGGTCTTTTTATAGAAAAATTCAATACAGTTACGAAAAACCGTTGTTAATGTCACGAGTGAGCCTGTTTCTTGTCCCAAATTGAGTTGATTTCTGGAGTAATTTCGGTCAATCTCCATCTTAAATCTTGTCATGAACCCTCTACGATCACTTTTTTTATGGCAAGGAGAAGGCACACGACCACTCAGGACACCTGATGGTAAGCGGGATCTAAGACCTAACATTTGAATTCTCAAGACTATAATCACAAGACTGCAATCCTAAGACTTCAACCTTCAACTTTCAACCCTGAGAACTAAGATGGAATGCCTCTATGCTAGTCATTGTTGTCTTATCCCCACACCGGTACACAGCAATGAGAACACTGCTGCTTAGCGCTGGGTTAATGGATAAGATAGTAGTAACGATCTGGACGAACCCTGCACAAGACCCTAAGAAACAAAAGCTCACTAAAACTGTCACTAGCGAACCCTTGGGGGTTCGGGTCCCCAGTTTGAGGAACCCTGGCATAGATCCTCGTCGCTAACATGCGTCACCCCGTGGGACAACAGCATACATACTATCGCGATCGTTAATTTGTGACCCATTTCAAGAAAAATAGGCTTGAAGTCGTCAATGTCATTAGAGATGCCAAATCATTTGTTACTTATAGGAGACTCAACCTTATTGTTGTAGAATGTCAGAATGACTTTGGACCTAAGGTGGGTCCCAAATTTAAGTTCGTGACTTTACATACATAAACTCACGCCTTCATTCCCAGTGTGGTATAAGCAGAGCTACAGAATTACCAACAACTCTAAACATTTAGGCTAAGATATTTACCAGTGTATTAGTGACAAGTTGCAAGCCCATCGCCTAACAGTACCGTAAACCGGGGTTACTTTGATTTGCGGGGTGACTTTGATAGCAACTACCATTCCACACAAATATGTATTTTTTGGGGAGTTGGAATACGCCTCCATATTTTTTTTTTTCGTCACTGGTAACTGGGATAGTTGCTCCTTAAGAAAGTTAAAGTAGTGCGCGTGTTACTATGAATAACACTATGAATAATATAAATGAATGATATGAATGGTTAGTGTGCTTTTTGTCTTGATTTTTGGGGTAAAAAAACTTCAAAAGTACCTGTGCTATGCAAAAACGCATGTTATTTGTATGGTGTCTGATTTTAAGCAAATCTAATTGTTGATATCGAAAAAGAACAACATATTATATTCTATATTTCTTCAGATTTTACGCGCTTTTCAGGGGGTTTACTTGAGATATTCATTCAAATATTTAGTGATATCAAAGTACCCCATTCTTAGTTTCACTTTGATCATAGTGTTTTTTTTTTTACGGGAAACTAAAGGTCTCAATTTTTTCTAATTAATCAAGTCAAAATAACAGGAAAAAAGGATTATTACATATTTTTATTTTATTATTTTGTCTTTTAGTTTCTATAAAAACTCGTGTTAAACTTGAAATTTGATCAAAGTAACCCCGGTTTACGGTACTAGAGTGAGCATCAAAAGCGGCTAAGCAGACACTAACATGCTCAAAGTGATCTAGATACGACGTATTCTCTTGACAATAGAGTCGAGTGCAGATAATTCTGGCCCCTACGGTTGCGTAGCTACTTCTGCTGCTGACTACAAGCCTTTATTCCCTTAGTTGCCTCTTACGACATCCACGGGAATACTGGAGTGGCACTATTCTAACCCGGCAACCACACGGGACCACATTGATGTTATAAATGCAAAAGTCCGTGTGTGTGTAAGTTGGAATGTTTGTTACTCCTTCTCGCTGAAACGGGTGAACGGCTTTCTATGAAGTTTGGAATGGGGATAACTTATACTGTAAATTAACTTGACTCTGCCTTTTATTCCCAAAAATCTCTTATCGCCAAAATAACTCTGTTCCCGAAGGATGGTCAAGCGCCATTGCCGACAGAATCTCGTAGTTAACAGAAAAAAAGTAGTGTAATGTTTTCATTATTTTAAAATTAAGTGGGAAATAGTTTCGCAATATTTGATTAAGGGTTAAATAAATAAATGTCTAAGGGCCTGTTTCACAATCGACAAGTAAATTTATCTGCCATTTAAAGTTGGCTCTCTCCGTGTCTATTTTCAAGTGCAAGAAAGAGAAAGGGCTAAATTTATGTGTCAAATATGCTTTACTTGTAGACGGTGAAACAGGCGGTAAATGTTATTAAAAAAATGAATTATAATTGATTTTTGATTCGAATATCTAAATATCAGGGGACAATGTCACACAAATTGACTTAGGCCCAAACCGAGCTCTAAAATTGATACTAGGCAGATAATGATCTGTAATGGTTTTGTTTGGTGTACAACAAATTGTATTGTATAAATATACTAATATAGATAAACACATACATGGTAATCCTGTAGCTCTGCCTACCCCACTCTCGGAATGAAGGCGTGGTTGTACAATCGTATAGACTCAGGAACAAATTCTCGCGCACATCGAATATATATTGACCCGCTAGTCTCGTAGATTGTAAAAAATAAAATAATATGTCGTTTTTTCCAGCCACCTCGCCGACATCTATGCCCTGGACGCGCTGCCGCTGACGAAGTGGTTCAATTGCTGCTTCGCCGGCGTCCTCGACGACACTTCTCTTGCCAAGTAAATTTGAAGCTGATGATAATTGGACAAATAAATAATCAAATTAATCTGAGAATTGGGCTAACTTTTCGATGCTTAAAATAGAAACGAAAATTTAAGATCCATTTAAAAAATTCGTAGATATCTTGAGATTATTTTACAAGAGCCTCACGTTAAGCCTTAACCAGGTCTCACTTTTTACTGTAAATTTACCGCTATTTTTGTTCTTTTTCTATAATAAAACAAGAATTTTCTGCTCAAATTACCACTGCGTTACCAGTCTCCACGTCCCCTTGCAAATAACGACCACTGCGTTAATATATTAGCCTTTTTTTACCCAACCCCACACAATTTTGTATAAAACATTATTCAGGTAGGTACGTAGATCCAAATCTGAAAATTGTATGCATTTCTAATGTCATCTAATTTTGTTGAAAAATATTACTTTAAACAAACGTTCACGTTAAGGGACGTTTTCATAGGCATCAAAAGGAAGAATGGCCCAATTAATGGAAAAGCGCTTATCTTAAATACCCAAAACCGACGGGCATGCATGACTCGATGTACGAATGTGGAAGAAGCGAAAGAGATATGTCAAGATCACCCTAGATATGCAATTTTTCACGAGTTATATTTTTACAGGATATGGGACAAAGTTTGCAGCGGCGCGCCGAAGATATTGTCTTTTGTTGCTGTGATGTTAGTAATAACACTGCGGCGAAGTATTCTGAAAGCCAAAAATGCAGATGAAGTATTAAATTGTGTTTCCGAGGTAATTTATTTATAAGTGGCAAATCGAATACCGTTTTAATTCCTAATGGAGTCAACGTGGCTGAATTGTTAATATGCCTATGCCTATCAATGACATTTAAAAACTTATCTGTGTTGCTATACATGAAAAATAGGGTTAACTATAGTAGATTCTCATAAATCATGTTAGCTGTTAATTAAATGAAGTTTTTTTTTCAGATTCAAGAACAATGTGAAGAAGTAGTAGCTAACAAAGCAATAGAGCTTTGGCAATATTATGGTGCTCAGCCGCAAAGCGATCAATTAGCGAAGAAATGATGTATGACCTTCTAATGAGTTTAACTCATTAGAAGTAAAACGGAAAGAATTTTGCACTGGGAATACTACCCATTTGAAACTAAAGAAGGAGCTAAATTTAAGGTATTAGGTGCAGCTTTGAAACGTAGTATGTGCTTTTATGAATTCTCACTGTTTTGGTCTAAGTGATAGTACCTAATCGTTGTTTAATAAAGAGTTTTTAATAAATATTAATATAATTATTTCGTATTTTATTTAAAGAATAGGCACTTCCGTTTCCTCGGATTTGTATATATGTATATGGAAGAAAGGTGACAGTCACACTCACACCATATAGGTAATCGTTGTCTGTGGCGATCTTGTCGGTTTATTTTTTTGATTTTAAATGAAATTTGATAATCTTCATTTTTAAAACTATGAAGCGATGTGAGATTCATGGTTTATAAGATGCTAAGTGCATACTAAGAAAAACAATATAGTTTTCAAAATTCCGAAAATTAAAGAAAGCCGTCAAAACTTGGACTTTCCTTTTAATCGGCAGTATCAAGCTCGATTAGCAATTGAAAATTTCTTGCGATAATGCAGCAACTATTTTATGATGTTATTCAAAGCATCGCTATGGAAACGTCGTGCGCGACACACGATTTTTCATGACTTTTCTTGTAACTTGGCTGGCTTGTCAGTACTCAGGTACTCAGTCTTGAATTATCAGTGCGATTGCGATGACGTTTCACCGGTATCACCTGTCGAATTCGTTACTTTCTCGTTTCTCAATAAAATAATAGTTTTTTTTAAAATACGAGCTAAATGTTCACGTAAACTCACTTGACATAAATTATTTTATTTCTTTAATTTGCAAATGCTTTGCGACAACTCGTTACGTTTGCACTTTAAAAGTTATAGGTACTTAGCGTAGCGTTGAAAAAGTGACTAGGTAAAGCCCCGAAAAGTTAAATAATTTAAATTGTCATCACAGTTTGGCGCGATTCTTGCGACACCGCGCGATAAATAACATTTTTCGTTCAAGTTTTATAATAGAGAGAGTGACGTCATTTATCGCGGCATCTGATTGATCGAAACGGCGGCACCTGCGATTTATAGTTACTTCACTATCGCGCGTTAATGTCATTGGGAATCCAGCATTATAGATGTTGATTTCTCTCGAATTTCTTGCTTTTTGAGAAATGTGGAGAAATGGGGTGCGGTCTGTCATTTGTCTGTCCGATTATACCTCGGACATGACATGACATGACTTTTGTTGTAATAATGGTAGAAAATATTAATTGTATATGGCAACACCAATTCCCTCGCCATTTTGCGAGAATGTCAGCCAAATCATCAGCTTGCATTTTTCGTTAATTTTATGTTGTTTTACTATACGATTACGGTGATTTTTATTTAAAAACGTTATTGTGCAGTTAACTTGTCAAGATGGACCGTTTTATTAGCATGTGGAAAGTGCGGGAGCTGGCGGACAAAGTGTAAGCTGTTTTACGTTTTGCTTAGCTTTATGCAAATTATAGCCATCTGTGTTACAAATATAGTAGGATAATGAACCTATTTGCCTAATTAGAGACTAATTCACTTTAATTTCGGCGTGTGTGGTTCTTTGAATGGTTCAAAATCGGTATTTCTTCCCGTTTTTTTTCGTGCAACTGGTCTTCCCAAAAAGTCGTAGTGAAGGCTAATTTGTTGTATAAAGCCTTTCGGGTTATTCGATTTCGGCAAGAATAATTGATTGGCGACCGGTTAAGCCTTGTCACGGCTTATAATATCCCTCGGCGGCTCAATAACCGCTGAAAGTAAGTTTCGTATTACAACGCTCGAGTCGAGTTTCGAAATAATTATTCTAGTCATTGTAGGCATTTGTTCTTTATGTTGTAATACGCTAATTTTCCTTTTACTGGGACTATTACTAGGGAAACTTGATTTCGATAATGCTCCTTTGAAATCCAGTTACAGTATATAATATACTTCTACAACTTTAACCAGATACCCATAATACTTCTTTATTTGCAATCTGAACTCTTTCACAGTTCTTAATCTTATAATAATGTTAACTTCTTATTATTGAAGAGCAAGGCTCTTGTCGGTGTCAGCTAACACTCTAAAAATACATTTTTTTAATTTTTTAATAAACTAAAAATACCTTGGAAAGCTAAAGCATAGCCTTTCACACAAGTTAACTATGGTAACCAGAAGGGTCAAATTAAAATATCCCTTATTTCATCCACCATAAACAAAAGCATCAACAGACATTAAGAAACAATAGGATTAGCAATAATAAAAAAATATCTAAACTCCAATTTTGTCGTGGAAATTACAAAAAATCTGCTTTATCGCTTAGGGCCTGTCGTTTGATCAGTAGTTAGCTGAACTAATTGTTAAAATTCGAAAAGGATTCGAAAATTTGACACATTTCCTTGAGATTTTAACCATTAGTTAGTTTAACTACTGATCAAACAATAGGCCATAAGAGTTCATTCAGATTAATCATTTGGTACTCAAATACTGTTCAAGGTTTCTCCATGTAATTGTAATTGCAAGTTTCACCTGTTAATTATTACTTCCTGTAATTAACTGTAATTAACAGAAATGTTATCAAAACTGTGACAAATATACGTGTGGATAGTAGAATTCAGGGTTGCCACTGTGGCAATGCAAACTCGTGAATATTTCTAAATTAAGACTGAATGGTAATTCCTTCTGCACATTGTAAACACACCGTTACACATGTTAGTTATAAATTTATTTGTTTATTTATTAATTAGTATCACTAACAGTGAACACAATGTTACTATAATAATAGCCAAGCATTACGTCAGAGTTGGTTTAAATATAATTGTTCCTCCAATTACAGGTGAGCACAGCATGTTTTAACATGTTGTAATTGTCCTCTTTGTGAAATAAATAAATAAATATCAGGGGACAAACTCACACAAATTGACTCCCGATCTAAGCTCTAGGCTTGTACTATGGGTACTAGACAATGGTACATAAACTTATATAGAGAAATAAATACTGAAATACATAGAAAACATCCAAGACTCAGAAGCAAATACTGTTGCTCATCACATAAATATTTGCCCATACTGGGAATGGAACCTGGAATGGAAATGGAATGGACTGCTGGCTTCGGAGGCATGGTCACTACCAAGTAGGCTATCACGTCATCAAATTTTAGCATGCGCTATGCTCAGAAACTGACACACTCAAATCCCCCTCTAGTTAAAGAAACATATCAGATATTTTTGCCGGCTTTGATATTGTTGCTAGTGACTTACTTATGGTAGGTTAGCTTATGTTAGGTTAAAGTGAGTTAGGTATGCATTTTGTTAACTGGGCTTGAAAACAATTAGTTAGGTACCTATTTTATTGTGGAGACTGATAGAATGGGTGTTAACTTATATTTAATTGTTTAATTTAATGGTTTTTTAATCTGTTTTTACCGTGACCGAGGCATATGTTATTGTAGTGATTAATGTTTTCCTGCTAGATAAACAGTGTTTGTCTGGCCAGCTCAAGTGGTCTGCAACTTATTTGCTTGGATCGGGCAAGGGATTGCTAACGAATTTGTAACGATAAAGACACAACAAATAAAAAAACAAGATAAAGAGACAAGCGAGAAAATACGAAATGTGCTAGCCCCTCTAGCTTTTTAAAACTAGGGGATGCCCTCGACTTTGTAAGATTAGAATTCCGCTTCTCCCCCTCTTTCTTCCTTTCTTAGTGGTTAGCAAAATCAGTCCAAACATAAGATTACAGTTAAAATAGAACATTGTAATAAATATGCTCATGGTTACGGCGTCAGTCGTTTCGTTTTCCGAACTTTGCTTTGACTGCTGCCGTGTGTAAATGTATATCCAAGTTTACCTGACATCTATATCTAATTAGTCATTACATCATATTAATTAAATGTTTAGATAACCATAGGTACTGATAATAACAGTACAAAAACATGTTTAAATTAATCTTATCAATGTTGAGACTAGTGATAGTGCATTCCCAAAATCCTCGTGATAATCTAGGTATATATTTATCTCTAAATCACTTGTCATTGTTGCTCTGTATTTGTCAAAGGTTTTCTCTTTTTTTTGTTTTTATGTATGTTTGTCAGTCAGTTTGTTGAGTTAGAATTTTCAATATTATTTTTGAACCAGATTCCGTCAGTATCTCCCGGACTATTACTGTTTTTGGAATGGCCTGAAATTTAAAATACATGTCTAAAGGCTGATTTCGTAATGGAGTCAGAAATTGGCAAAAGAATGATCAACAACTTGGAGTAAAAATAATTTGCCTGAAAGTTATGCTCCCAACTTTTATATTTTCAGGGGACAGTGTAACACTTTTTAATCAAGTCTCAAGCTAGCTCTATGCCTGCAATATGGGGAGTAGACAACTATATACAATACATACTTAAATAGAGAAATACATAGACAGCATCTGAGGGTCAGGAACATACTTATTACATTTATAATGCAAATATTCGTTCCATTTTATGGAACCAAGGACTTCTCGTTTTGTAGACAGGATCGTTATCCTATATAGTGGTTTAGTTTCTTAGTTCAGTTTAAATGGTGCCATTGTTGGTTTTTTTTTGTGCTTTTTATGGAACCTATTTTCCGTAAAAAATCAATTTCATTTAATTTCATTACCAAATAGGTTAACCCCGCGTCGTCGATATTCTGGCGCCTTCAAGATGAAAAATCTTTATTTGATTTGATATACGATTTTATTGTATTACAAACGCCCCGTCCTTATTTCTGTAACAACCATACATAAACCAGAATTTATTATACATAAAAACCTTTAAATTATATAACTGAAGATGTTAACCGCATTAAAATTCATTGCGTAGTTTGAAAGATCTAAGCGTATGGTTTCGGACCGTTCTGTCCGTTTCCCAAAACATCCTTTCCCTCCTTCAGGTACCTTAGGTCCACTTTCCTAAATGGTCCACTTGCCTAAACACCCGTTCTCGTCATTGTTTCCCAAAATGTGCTTCTCCAAAAAGATACGTTTGGCTCGATATCCGTTTCTCAAAAAGACCTAATCCCGAAATGACTGTTGCCGTCACGACCGTTTCCAAAATAATCCGTTTCCCAAAATGTGCTTCTCCCAAAATATAGTTTGTCTTGATGTGTCCCGAACACGAACGTGTAACGTAAATAAATGAATGCAATTTAATAATAAATAAGAAATAGATACTTGATTCTTTCGTGAATGGATTGTATTATATGCAGTTTTAGACACTACCAATAACTCCGTACCCTAAGAGCGTGTAATAAATATTATGTCAAGTCTTTGAACGGCAAAAAGATAAATCAGGATTTCCTTACGAATGTCGTAAGAAACGGGTCGGAAACGGTGGCGGGCATAAAGTACACCCGGTTCTCATATCATCCATATGCCAAAAGATCCGTCTCTCATGACGCCCTCATGAGAGACGGATCTTTTGGCATATGGATGATATGAGAACCGGGTGTTTTGACATACTGTTGAGATGAGAAACGGGTCTTTTGGTCATACGGTTGTCATGAGAGACGGATCTTTTCGCATACGGATGCTATGAGAACCGGGTGTTTGTTTTGACATACTGAAGCGGTGAGAAACGGGTCTTTTGGCCTATTGATTCAAAGAAACTGTTATTTTGCAACTGGTGTTTTAGGAATGGATGTTTTGGGAAACGGATAGACCGGTCCGAAACCGTACATAGGTATTTATAGTGCGAGAGAGACGGCGGGATGCGACTTGTTTTATACCATGTGAAGATTAGCCGATGTTTACTTCCAACAGACATGATGTTATGAATACATTACATACAATGTTTCAGGCCTTCTATTATAATCGGAAAAACTATATTACTTTGACATATTATGGTATTTTTATGGGTGTCAACTAAATAAGAGCTATCATAACGTTGACAATACAATAACATGTCAAATGCAATATGGTTCTACCGTGTAGAATAGAGCCCGTGTACGGTCGAGTTCATAAATATGTGTACAAAAGTACCTTGTCTCTTTAATCGTTGTGACGATTCATGTATGGAAGTTTAAACATGACATTAAATAGACAGGGTACTAAAGTGTACACATATTTATGAACTCGACTGAACCTTTTACATAATAAGAACAAGCAAGGTCACAGTGATATCCTATTCATATCCGATGGTCGTTAAGGTCAATCATCTAACATTGTAAGCACTATATCGCGGCCAGTACGGCTAGCACAGTTGTATTTTCTCACTTGTCGCTTAGTGCGTCTCTATCGTAACTTAACGCATTCACTGCCACTACTGTTTTTTGAACTTTCGCCAGGTGCCACATCTTTTGTTTTATACGGAGCTTGCCTACTGTAAGAACGCACATATGCGTTGATGGCACTTGGTGGAAGTCACGGTGACGCATATATGCGTCGGTGGCAGTGAATGCGTTAAAGGGATATCGGTATGACTCAAAATACAGCGTTTTAAAAGCAAAATCGAACAAGACTTATACGAAACGGATTTGGATAGTTAATCCTTTCGAAATATCCATTCGAAACCCTTGGTAAGGGTAACCCCTATAAATAACGCTTTAAAAAGCAAATTGAACGGCTTTTGAGCGATATGGCTTTTCTAAATATATCCTTGTAAAAACCCATTCGAAACCCCTTGAATGAGATAGCGGACCGGTCCCTGATCGTAACATGTATTTCCGAGCGACAAACAAGTAATAATAAATAATAAATATCAAGGGACAATCTCACACAAATTCACCTAGTCCCGAACTAAGCTCTAGGCTTGTACTATGGGTACTAGACAACGATATAAATACTTATACAGAGAAATAAATACTTAAATACATAGAAAACATCCAAGACTCAGAAACAAATATTCGCGCTCATCACACAAATATCTGCCCTTACCGGGATTTGAACCCAGGACTGCTAGCTTCATAGGCAGGGTCAATACGAACTAGGCTAGCACGTCGTCGAGGACAACTTGTGCTATTCAGCTGTTATTTCCAACCCCCGACGCGAAAAGTGGGTGTGGCATCGTAGTTCCTGAACAGATAGAACAATTCGGTCGCTTTTTAAAAGTTACCTAGGTAGTTTCACTTGAGATGGATTCTTAGCTAAATTGGATGAAAATTGAATGAGTCCTTTAAGAGTAATCAGCTCTGAAAAAAGAGTTCGCAATCATTAAGCTGGACTGTTTTTTTTTACTTAGATAATGGCTGATTTACAGCTGGTCCAGTAAAAGCATGCCAGTAGATGTACATTGATGATTTGGTATTCACGTTTGAAGCGGGAGCTATTGTAACGACGCAATGTAAATCAGCTACAACTTCAACGTAGCCTGCCCAAGGCATGATACACGCCCGAACATAATATTTAGTCTACCAGTGTTAATTCGCCGACGATTTCGCCAGCGAGTTTGTGAGATGAATACGCTAGTTTTATGCTCTTGGTGTTTTTTTTCATAGAACTAAAATAGAGCTCGGTTGAAACTGGTTTATATACGGCCAATTGCTTTTCTAACAAAAAATGTGCTCGTTACATATCCAATGTAGCTTGAGCTCTCACACTATTCAATGTGTTCATCGCAGCGTATCCATCTATAGTGGTCCCATTAGCGTATCTCAACGATCCTTTTCAAATTCAATGCTAGCTCATCTAGCCATCCAATTTGTTTAGAGCTCTCGTGTCTGATAAATTGGTTTTTATTGAAAGTTCTTTACATTTTGGACTTGTTGTGACCATAGCAATTATTCGAGCGACCTTGAAATCCTTTCTCTGTTGCATAATATGACATTAACAAGGGGAATGTAAATTGCTTAATTTAGTTTTTGTACACTGTTAAGTAATATGACTAACGGTAGGAATAGTAAGTCAAACTTTAAATTCCATCACGTAATGTATTTTTTTACTACTGTAATATGCTGTAATGTAGGGCAGGTATGTCAAACTCAAAGTATACCTAATTGGTGGGCCAAATGCATATAGACAATAGAATCCGAGGGCCGTAAAACCCACCCATTTAAAAAAAAACTTGCTGCAAAGATAGAGGAAATCGTTTAAATAATTCGGTATTAGGTACAATTATAAAAGAAGACGTAGTGACTAAGATTGAAAAGGGCATGCTTCGATGGTTCGGTCATTTGGAAAGGATGGATGAAAGAAGATCGACGAAAGAGATATCGGGTCGGAAGGGGCCGCCCTAGGCGTACTTTTTCGAATCAAATCGGAGAAATACTGGAAAAGGGCCGAATCTTAAGTACCCGAAACCGACGTGCGTGCATGACTCGATGTATGAATGTGGAAGAAGCGAAAGACATTTGTCAGGATCGTAGCAGGTGGAAAAAAATTGTCTCTGCCTAGCCCTCTGGGAAACAGGCGTGATTTTATGTATGTATGTGTAAAAATAATTACAATCTTTTTCCAAAAATTCGAAATCTTTTGTCTCAACTCAATTTTCTATTTAAAAGGTAACTCTATCAGTAGTAATTAATTTTAAAACTGCATCCAACTGCGCCTCGGTCAATCGCGATCTCGCGGGAGGTTTCTTTCCTTTCTTTAGGATTTTTTTTTACACTTGTAGGTGCTTGCAAACATTGATATAATTTTGCAAGCAAATTGCCGTATTTAATATTGAAAAGGGCCGCATGTTTCACGTGCCTGCTGTAAGATGAGGTGAGGGATGTTGCGGTTCCGGGTTCGATCCTCATAAGGGAAAATACCTTTTTATTCATATAGATTTGTAAAGATCAATTAACAACGGCGACGCATGGATGGAATAGGTGAATGAAAGTAATTATGTTCGTAAAATAAATACAGATTCTGGCAGACTCTAGTAATAGATAAAACTGCTCGCATATAAATGAAAATGACCTTGCCTGTTTGTGCTAAAATGTATGTACATAGAAGAGAATGCGGGTCTTAATCAGGTGTACAAATATGTTTATTAAGGCATTCACTGCCAGGGGCGTGACCTAGGAACAAACTTGTATGACAGTGAACGCATATATGCGTCGGTGGCAGTGAATGCATTAATGATCCCACTGATAACGGGGCGAGAAAGCTGCTTCGCTTGACCCACTCGTAATATAATATCATTCATTATCTATGTATACAACTGATACCTACTTGCCAATTGCTGGACAAAATAATATATATCATAGAAATATAAATGGGAGATATAATTTCAATGTAATGAAACAAACATTCCTAGGACCTGTTATTAATGTTATAAAAACACAATATCTGATGACAAGTAAAACGAGGTTTCAACACAATGTTTAATCACAAACGTGTGTATCACGTCTTAGTAAAATTATTTAATGCGATGTTTCATAATTATTTGATTAAACAACAAAAGAGTTACTTATTTGGCCTGACTTAAATTTGCCTGAAATTGTGTCTCTATTGTTTTTGGGGTTGCCGGGTTCGAATAATGCCACTCCATGTCTTCCTGTGAATGTCGTAAGAGGCGACTAAGGGAATAAAGGCTTGAAGCACTGTTAGGCGATGGGCTTGCACCCTTTCACTAATACACTGGTAAACATCTTAGCCTAAGGGTGCGGCTCCACTGAGGCGGAGACGAGAGGAGCGGAGCGGAGCTGTGCCAATATTAACCAATAGAAGGAGCATGCGGTCACGTCGAGCGCGCCTTGCGCTCGTTTATTTATATTCTATTGGATAATATTGGCACAGCTCCGCCCCGCTCCGCTCGTCTCCGCCTCAGTGGAGCCGCACCCTAATTGTGCAAAATGTGGTTACAGAGTTATCAACATTTTTTTTTTGTTGTTGGTAATTCTGTAGCTCTGCCTACCCCACTCTGGGAATGAAGGCATGAGTCCATGTTGTTGTACAATACCCTATGTCCGTTTCATCACTATAATCAGTTGAGGCGTTGGTGCGTGCAAGACGGAACAAGGAAACGCACTTACGCATTTATACTTTTAGCAAAGATGAATTATGGATTAACAACTGTCGAAGTATGTAAATAGGTGAGAGACAATTGCGATGCAGTCACGCGTCGCTAACATCACTGCATTAAGTGTGTATAATAAATAGGGCACATATGCTTACATCTGTAGTGTTTCACGATTTAGATCTCAATAACCGTAACGACTATGTGTCTGATCTTTGAATATTATTAAACTTGATCAGTTTTACTTCAAACTGGTAAACATGAAAACACGAATAGAAACCAAAACTTCGATACTTTTAGTTTTCAAACTTGTCACCTTTTGCGCATGTTTTTGGTTGAATCTTTGAAACTACCATATATAACGATGATTTTTGATTTAATAGTTGAGTGTTTATCACTACTCAATAATGGTCAACCACTTTTTTTGAAAATAGTATTTTTTTATCGTTAACACCAGTTATTCACCTATTTGAAATTGACGCTGCTACCAGGCGCGCAATTTATTTCCGTCTCACCAAGTAAGGGGTGTAATTGACGCGATTTTTTAGAATGTTGTATTTGTACCTACCGTCCTGTTTTTTTTTAGAACAGTCCCGATTTTCGATAGTCCTAGCAACACTAGTGATAATCCAAATCGGAACTAAAATCTGACCATAATCCTGTCACCTTCCAGCACAAACGTGGTGATGAACTACACAGAAGTGGAAGGCAAGGTCCGCGAGGCCACGTCGGACGAGGCGTGGGGCCCCACGGGCCAGCAGATGCAGGAGCTGGCGCTGGCCACCTTCACATACGAACACTTCCCCGAGGTCATGTCCATGCTGTGGCGGCGAATGCTGCACGACAACCGCTCGCACTGGCGGCGCACATACAAGGTGAGATAAAATCGTCATCATGCTATTATTTATGGTAGGGAGAAAGCAGACGAGGCTAGTTTTTCGCAGTTCAGCTGTGATTCGGTTTGAGCATAAGGTAACCCGTGAAATCACTAGCATAGTTGAATTCCGTCTTAGTACTCAGGGTTGGCAACAATCTTAAGAATACATGTCTATGCTGTCGACCAAAGCAAAAGTAAGTATGTGCATATGGACCTCAAGCTGCCTTTTTCTTCTGGACTGCAGCATGGGTCTCAGGCTGATACTGCTAGGGACAGAGCTTTCGACTCGCTAGCGAGTACGGCAAGTGTATCTCATGGTAAGGGTTCAGGTGGTATTTGTGCCCATTTCCACATTCCATTTAAAAACCAAGTTATAGATATTGTAGAATGACGATCAAGTCGGGGTCACCAATGTTGGAGAGAGGACAATAGAGAGATCTCTTTGAAGGCAGGTGTTATGCCTGGGGACCGAAGTCCATTGGAATGAAGTTGCAAATTGTATACTCGTATATGTCAACTGACTGTAGAAACTTCGTTAGCGCGATTTAGACCACTTTTAGTTACGCTGTCTGACGCTGGTGGCGCTGGCGATTTGGTTGTTACAAGTGTACGCTAGTTGCGTCGCTAGGTCGCCACAATATTGATGGTACTGACGTGTACCGTTGGTTGCAGTGCCTGCTGCTGCTGAGCTACCTGGTGCGCAACGGGTCGGAGCGCGTGGTGACGTCGGCGCGCGAGCACATCTACGACCTGCGTTCGCTCGAGAACTTCTCGTACGTCGACGACGTCGGCAAGGACCAGGTCTGTACCGTACACCAGGCCTACCTCTGTTTCACCGACACTCATTTCATAGAACGTATCATTTTGCAGAATTTTCGGTTCATAGAAAGCTATTTTGCCTCAGTACCGAATCGTCTCCGTAGCAATGTCATTTTTGTTTTTTTTATGTGTAAAATTAAACGTGTGGTTATATTTTTGCAGGGTATCAACGTGCGACACAAGGTGCGCGAGCTGATCGACTTCATCCAGGACGACGACAAACTGCGCGAGGAGCGTAAAAAGGCCAAGAAGAATAAGGACAAATATATCGGTGAGTCTCCAAACTGTTTCATTCATCAAACTTTGTTATAAATGTAATATATCTACTAGCGACCCGCCCTGGCTTCGCTTCGGTTTGATGTGAGTTTTCTGTGATACGTATAATCCGTATTATAAAACTAACGATAAAACTGAGAGGGTTGATAGAGCAGCTAAAAAGCTATAAGCTATTTAACCCCTATTTATGTTCAGCGATTGTTACTAGTTTCGAAGATATTGATCATTTTAATATGATTTTTTGTAATTTTCCCTTATGTCCATGTCACGAAAAATCATTAATTTCATGTTTTATTTCATAAGTTTTTCAGTGGTAAAGTTGTTTTTTCCATACAAAGTGAAAAGCAAACACTGGGACACTGAGAAACAAACAAATTTTATGTGATTACTTAAAAAAATACTGAAAAAAAACGAGCAAATAGGTTTAAAAACTTTGCTGATTCGTAATGATTCTAATTATGTAAGATGAATGAGAACACGGAAAATCTTATGAAATAAAACATGAAATTAATGATTTTTTGTGACATGGATATAAGGGAAAATTACAAAAAATCATTAAAATGATTAATATCTCCGAAACTAGTAACAAGCGCTGAACATACGTAGGGGTTAAGTCGATAGCTTTATCTGCTCTATTAGCCCTTTCAGTTTTGACGTTGGTTTTAGGGACACCAGTATATAAAAAAATCTTCCTCGTGAATCACTCTATCTATTGATGAAAACTGCATTAATGTCCGTTGCGTAGTTTGAGAGATCTCAGCGGACATACCGAGGGACAGACGGCGGGGAGCGACCTGGGGCCGATTGCATAATAAAGTCCAGTTAATTAGGTCCAAAGTCAATGTGACATTCTACAGCGATAAGGTTGAGTTTCCTATCAATTACAAATTACTCGGCATCTCTAATGGCAATGACATCTTCGAGCAGATTTTCTTTGAAACGGGTAGCAAATTAACTTCCGTGACCGTACAAGCTAGTAGTATTAGTGGTTTTGTGTGAATTTTTACTAAAGCCGGAACCCCACTGCTGCGCCCGCTACGCCCGGACACGCTATATACGTCGCCCACGCGGGTCCATCGGTCTGGATACGTGTGTCAACATTTTCACAGCGACCGATACACGCACACGTAAAACTTGTGGGCCTTGTGGCTACGTCGGTCAGCTGCGTGTGTCTACATTCCCCGCTGCGGGCCACGCACATCTCGGGGGGTGCGACGCCCTCGAAGCCACCTTTCCGCTGCAACACACGGGCGGCGCGGGTCGCGGTGGGGCTGCGCCTGCCACGCGCGCTAGCGTGTGCGCGGCAGGCGCTCCGGAACAGACCGCGCGTGTATCAGTGACGTCTTTCGCGCGTGCTCGTGGACTACTGTGGAAGTATCTACCTACATTGTCATACAAAGCGTTTTTGTACCCACGCGTGTAGCTCGACCGTGCGCAGCAGCGGGGCTCCGGCCTAATAGTGTGGGCTCGTAGTTTATTATGCAATAGGCCCCTGGTTATAGTATGTGAAGATAGATTGATTAATTGGTAGCGATGTGTCGCAGGCATGTCGTCGGAGGCGGGCGCGCCGGGCGCGCGCGGCGCGGGCGGCTGGGGCGAGTACAGCGACCGCGCCGGCGCCGGCAACTGGGGTGAGCCACACTCTCCTATACACTCACCTATCTATTCCAACCGGGCCTCCGTCCACTACGATCCATTAACGGGGTCGAGTCGACTTTTTGTACATTCTAATCCATTAATGGAGTAACGTGGGCTTTATTGTATTCTTAAATCCGTTTAGATTCGTTTACACTTTTTAATACTCCGGAATCCATCGATGGATTCTGTTGCACTTTTAATTACGGTTCGATGCATCAATGGATTTCATTAAACTTTTAATACGCTCGATATACTCGTAGAAATTTAATATCCATTGATGGAGCCGGTATATAAAAAGTTCAATAGAATCCGTTAATGGATCTTTATAGACTTCATAGTATATTTAAATCCATTGTAAATGACTCCAAATGGATTTAAGTGTACATTAAAGCCCACTCGACTCCATTAATGGATTTTAATGTACAGAAAATCCACTTGACCCCATTAATGGATCCTGTCAATGGATCACAGTGAACGAAGGGCAAACGGCAACGCTAACAGACCACTAAAATCATTTACTACCACATTTACACTCAAACAGAACACTAAAATACAATCTCGGCTGTTATACCTAGCAGAGCACAAAGGTGTGTGCGTACTTCTGGCGAGAAATGTGTTGTGATGGCTATTTTTCTGCCAACACCCTAAAAAAGGGGGAAAGGGTGCAGTGAAATATTTAGAATCATTACAAAACCATGCATTTTAAATAACCGTAAGCAAAAAGACTCGTTTCTCACCGCATCGGTATGTCGAAACACCCTGTTCTCATAGCATCCGTATACCAAATAATCCGTCGCTCATACATGACACCCGTGTGACCAAAAGATCCGTTTTTCATCGCATCAGTATTTCGGGAAACGGATTATTAAGAAAACTGTAGTGATGAGAACGGATGTTTTGGGAAACGGACAGTACGGTTCGAAACCGTACACAAATACCACCACAACCACAACCCTTAAGTCCCGTTTTAGATTTGTAAATGGAAAACCCCAACAAAATCGTGACCCTTTCTTTCACAGCCGATAACATTTCAACAGCCTAACTGACTCATTAATCTTTGCTAAGAACCAATAGGCTCTTGCTAAGATGCATTACGCTAACTAGCGTCTTTATTCGATTCGGTTTTAAACCAATCGAATAGAAACGCTAGTTAGCGTAATGCATCTTGGCAAGGGCCTCGGTATTATTTGTCACATAACCATTTTACATCAGTATGTTGGACGATATGGTTATAGTGATGTTTTTACGCAGACGAGCCGAAGGAGCGCAACGAGGAGGAGGACTACGATCGCGGCGACGACTCGGACGGCGACTACAGCCACGGGCCGGCGCACGCGCACGCCCGCAAGCCCAACAAGTCAGTACCGCGCCACACGCCACACTTCATACCGCACACACTGCAACAGCCAGTCAGGACGGGTCCATTAACCCCTCGGATTCGGGAACGGTTCCCTCCGTCCACTACGATTGATAGAATCCATTAAAGGGGTCAAGTGGACTTTTTGTACATTCAAATCCATTAATGGAGTAGAGTGGGCTTTAATGTACACTTTAATCCATTTGGATTCGTTAACACTTGTTAATACACTGGGATCCATCAATGGATTCTGTTGCACTCTTAATTACACTTCAATCCATCAATGGATCTTAGTGCACTACTATGTATATGAGTATCCAACAATGGGTTTTATTAAACTTTTAATACCATTGGATCCATCAATTGATGGATTGATGGATATTCGTGGACATTTTAGTATACTAAAATCCATCGATGGATCCCACGATATAAAAAGTTGCATACTGTCCATTCATGGATCTTTGTAGACTTCATAAGATATTTAGATCCATTGATGGATCGCAGTGAATTAAAAAGTGTAAACGACTCCAAATGGATTTAAGCGTACATTAAAGCCCACTCTACTACGGATTTACAATTTGACACGTCAGTGCGGCAAAGTGATCTTAAAACTTTGTTTCAGCCCTAGGAACGTCATGTCATAATTATACATATGCATTAGGCCCACTTGCACGGAAATTTAACCCTAGGTCAATGTCAAATTCATATGAGAACTGTCAATTGTCCTGAGTTCAAATACCGGTAAGGGCAGAAATTTGTGTGATGAGCACGAATATTTGTCCCTGAGTCTTGTATGTTTTCTATGTATTTAAGTCAGTATTTCTCTATAAAAGTATCTATATCGCTGTCTAGTACCCATAGTTGTCTAGAGCTTAGTTTGGGACTACGTCAATTGGTGTGGAATTGTCCCCTGATATTTATTTATTTTATTTTAATGAATTAACCTGTTAACCTAGGGTTACTCTTACAATATCAATCTTATTTCGAACCACTCTCAGTTTCAAATTCAAATATTCTAGTATTCAAAGTTGGATACTGGGACGTATGAAATGTTTAATTTGAATGAATGAATGAAAAGTTAAAGTGAAAGTGAAGAAGTATTTTTTTATTATTTGGTTTTAGGGAGGAGAAACGTTATCGTTATCGCATTTAGTATGGAAATTGTTAGCTTCGCAATCCTCTTATAGAATTGCTTCTTCATCAGCTACACCCTTCTTCCCCACTGCTCAACTAGTTGAGCAGTTTAATTTCAAAACCAAATTTAACAGAGTCGACGGAGTTCCGCTTAGCGGAGCTCCTATTCCTGGGTGTTTTGGCCCTTCGGGCTGGCTGAAAATCTAACATAACTTAAATCTACCTCATATTTATCATAAAAAAATTCATCAGTTGAGCAGTAGGGAAGTTACAGTTAGTTATTTTTTTTACTCACTGCTTAGCTGCAGCACGAAATAAACTATACTAATTGGAATCATAGTCATATTAATAGGATCCCGTTGCCCTCCGTCCACTAGGATCCATTGATAAGATCCATTAAAGGGGTCAAGTGGACTTTTTGTACATTCAAATCCATTAATGGAGTAGAGTGGGCTTTATTATTTATTTGCCAATAAACTTACATTTACATACATATTGTATTTTTAATTCCTTTTGGATTCGTTTACACTTCTTAATACTCTGGAATCCATCAATGGATTCTGTTGCACTCTTAATTACATTTTGATCCAGCAATGGATTTTATTAAACTATCAATTGATGGATACTCGTGGACATTTAGTATCCATTGATGGATCCCAGTATATAAAAAGTTCAATAGAATCCATTAATGGAACTTTGTAGACTTAATAGTATATATCATCCATTGATGGATCCAAGCGTATTAAAAAGTGTAAACCACTCCAAACGAATTTAAGTGTATATTAAAGCCCATTCTACTCCATTAATAGATTTGGATGTACAAAGTCCACTTGACCCCTTTAATATCCTATCAATGGATCCTAGTGGACGGGTGGTCCCGTTGGGCTCCCAACGTGAGCAAAAGTGAGTAGTCATGTTCTTCCCGTGTACCCCTCAAAACAATTACAACTACTGATCATAGAGAAATAGTTATCAACACGAACTTTTCTTGACCTAAATTCCAAGATTGTCTTAAAGGCAAGACAAAATAACAGTCCGCCGGCTGATTTTGGACTGCAAGGATTTTGGCGGACCGCAAGTAATCGGTTTGTCTACGTTAACCTTGAGATTCTAAACAATACTATTAATTTGATCGCTATTATTGTATTTAATCTAATAAAAATTAAGAATATTGAATTTAGAGATGGCTCTATCGTCGATTTTTTCTTAGCCTATTCTGTAGCTCTGCCTTCCCCACTCTAGGAACGAAAAGAGATAGAATACATATAGATTGTTTACATCACTTATTTTAATGACAAAAATTTGTACAAGAAAAAAATAATACTACATTATAATCAACAGTTTAATGACTCCAAACACAAATGGAACATTTTCAAACAAAAACCAAAAAACCTTATTCACTATCTTCCTCCGAATCATCATCATCTTCTTCCTCGAAATCATCTTCTTCTTCCTCCAAACTATCCTCTTCTTCATTCTCCAAACTCTCTTCCTCAGATAAAGAGTCAGAATCTACCGCAGTCGTATCCACGTCATCCGTCAAGTCGTCGATGAAGTCATCAATCTTGTAATAGAAGTCTTCCATCTCGCTCTTAACCAGCTCCACGCAAGCTTGCCACTCCTCTGAAGAAAAGTTCTTGATCTCTTCTTGAAGCAGTTTCTTAACATCTTCAAGCGTCGAGGGCGAGTTTCTTTTCATGTTGGCTTTGATCTCATCCCAAACATACTCAATAGCACTCAGCTCCGTATGAAAAGGCGGTAATCTTAGAACATCTACACTATATTTCTTGGCGATTTCATCCACAGCATACTTCTTATATTTATTCTTAACTTCCTTAATTTTCATCAACAATTCTGCTCTAAACTCGTCTTCTCTAAATGGTATATTCTTGCTACTCAACCATTTTTGTAGATCACCTTTCAACCAGAATGAATTGGGTAATTTTTCACTCAGTCTGCAATGCCATGGAGAGTCGTCCATAACGACCACAGCTTTCTCTCCAAGCTTAATAAAAGTTTTCTCAAACCACTGTTCGAAATGGTAGTAGTTCATATAATTTTCATAATCATAGGTCTTTAATTCGAAGATTTCTTCTGCCCCTGTTACAAAGCCATTTTCGTTTCCAACGTGCAGTAAAATGAGTCTTTCAGAGTCCATTGATGGATTTTCGGATTCTTCGTTGTCTGGTATATTTGGGAGGAGGTCTTCTGAAATAGAAATGGTTCATTATTTAGTATAAATATTACTCTTTGAAACTTTTATTTAAGTTGATGTGATACACTGTTAATAAAATAACGGATAGAAAAACCTAGTTTTAAAACTCTGTCTAGCAACACTCGCGATGCTTAGGCAAATCTAATAACACTTTGTTCCTTGAATTCAAGCCATTTATTCAGTTCCTACAAGTGAATATAGAAACTGATAGACATGCCCATATGAATCCTGAAAACATTGACTCCTTTTTTGTTTGTACAACCTCCAAATTCTATTATATTCTAATTATAAAAATACCAACCAGCATTTAAACACATCTCATCCAAATAAAATATAGGTCGCTCCTCTTTTCTATACTCTATGATTTTGTTCAAGTAATCTCTCCTCCGTAACATGATTTTACTTCTGTCCATCAATTTATGATGTCCTTCGTGTTTAATATACTTGAATTTGAGATGTTTCACTATCTTCTGAAATGTTGTTTGTCTTAAATTAGGAAGATTATCATCCTCGTTCACTGCTTCGAAGACTTTCTTAGCTAAAGAACAAAAGAAAGACATTGATTTGCTATACAGAGATCAAACTACTTTCCGCTGCTGTCAAAATGTATGAATTAACAGGCGATTAACATTGATTGACATTTAACATTGTTTTGTGACTTAAATATCTAATTAAATAGCCCATTTAGTGGCCCACTACTGCCTCTATTCTATGTGTTTAAACAGTATTGCTTTTGTCATGTTATTGTATTTTTTTTAACTTGGCGGCTATTACTGTTAAGTGTAACTATCGGCGGTTACGTAAAAAGTGTTATGATAATGTTGACTATATATATTTGATCTTTATGTTTAGTCTATTAACTTGGATGCCCAACAATCTCACTTAAATATATTTAACCAAGTTATAAAGTTATTATCAACTCACCTGAAGGGAGTTCCCTTTTCATATAGAAATAGTACACTTTTCTTCTTATAGCGCTCTTCTCCTTTTCATTTATTTGTTCAGAATAAAAGGGTAGTTTCTTTGTCATGTTCAGTGGCGAGTCAGTCACTGTGATCCCGTGTTCCTTCAATATGTGATATATAGAAGTGAGCCCAATACCGAGAGCTTTGGAAGTGGCTTCATGTAGGGAAGTCTGGGATGAATGCCCCGCTGCTTTCTCTGAGAGGTGCTTATAAGTATTTACTACCATTTGCTTTTCTAACACTGAGAATGGCTTTTTCTGTAAAATAAAAACCGCGGTTACATGAATTAAAAATAGTAATTTTCAATTTTGTCAAAAGGGGGTAGACTTTGATTTTATTTTCAATTAAAATTACGAAAAAATTACCCTATATTTAGATAATTAAAACGCCTTTGTTTGTATCACTGCCTTTGAAATTATGCAAATAATTTCATTTTTGTTTTTCCCATTTAGTTTATAATTTTATCAATTACTATAAATAACATTTTTTTACTATCATTGTACACAAAAATGTAATAAATAAAACACATGTAAATATACAAATAAGAAGCTATCGTAAGTTTGTTAGTTACCAAAACACACAACCTTCAAATGACTACTAACTAACAAAAAACAATATTTATTACCTTTACCTTTGGAAGTTTTATTCCAGGTGTAATTAAATCTAATGGATCCAGTTTAGGGCTTTCGATTTTGTCCATTTTCACTTATATAAACGACAATAACAAAATAACAAAATGACCGGCGGCGAATTGCTTAAAATGACGTTTGAATTTTAAATGGCGACCGAACCGAACAAAATATCTGAATGCCAATGAATGAATTGAGGTACAATACTCGTTGACCTTGTTATCTCGATCGGTACATCTATCCTTTTCTCTTGCACGCAGAGCGAGCGAGACGAGCCCCGCCAATCTTCTTACCCCCGAACATTACCGGACCGTGCCGTGTGTGAAAAAAGGATGGACAACTTTCAAATTTGTATTTGACAAGTCAACGAATATTTATGGCGCGGTTTGGTTTTAATTTCGAACTAAAAGAAAGGATTTGGAAAAATAAAAACTAAAATTGATTTGGAAAAGATTGGATTGATTTATCCGAGTATTTTATTTGAACTGTTTACAAAAAAATTAGTTTCTTCAACGTTTTATTTAATTTCATTGGAATGAACTGAAAATTGGAATACAGATGTAAACCCGATGACAATGCAATATTATGGTTCCTATGAGCTGATCTGACGATGGACTCGGAAGGTGGCAACAGGATCTCCGCTATACTTGACGTAGACCCACCGAGTTTGGACTCGTTAGATTTGTCTCAAGGAGCAGCTGATGACTGTTTAAAAAAAAGTATAGTCAGCAAAAAACCACTAAGAATTTAGTGTGTAGATAATTTTATGTAAGATGGTTTTTAACCCCCGACGCAAAAAGAGGTGTTATAAGTTTGACCGCTGTCCGTGCGCGCGCGCTTGTGTGTGTGTGTGTGTGTGTGTGTGTGTGTGTGTGTGTGTGTGTGTGTGTGTGTGTGTGTGTGTGTGTGTGTGTGTGTGTGTGTGTGTGTGTGTGTGTGTGTGTGTCTGACTGTGGACCATAGCTCTTAAAGGGGTGAACCAATTTGTATGCGGTTTTTATTTATTTGAAACAGCAGATAGCAGCAGTAGATATCAGTTCTAAACGAAGCATATCGGGGGGTTTTAACAATGTAATAGATATATATTTTTAAATTTAGCACCTGTGATATTCCAGAGAAAACATATACCGCGATGACTCCGGCGCCGGCAGCCCGCCGCCCCGCGGGCGCGATTCGCGCGACTCCCGCGACTCCCGCGACTCACGCGACACGCGCGAATCGCGCGACTCGGACTACGCGCCCGCCGGGACCAACACCACGCTCAATATCAGTCTCAAGAGCCCTGCCAAGACGAAGAGTAGCACGCCTTCTAAGAAGATCGACTTGGGTAAGGGATCTTATCTTATCAGTAGAGGTCGGAATGGGTAGTGCTTATTAACCTAAACTTGACTCATGTTCATTCATGCGTGAGTGAGATGGGAATACGTTATTGAATGAATATGCAACAAGTTTAGGTTAATAAGCACTACCTATTCCGACATCTGCTTATCAGATACACTTCGACTTCTTCTTCTTCTTCAAGGATCTTTTATGCAATTACCGTGCAGGTTTCCTCACGATGTTTTTCCTTCACCGTAATGTACATAAGTTGCAAAAACCTATTGGTATGCCTCCAGTAATAAGGACGTGTCAGATATTTTTGAGTCCAATGTTGGACCATTATATTATTGCTGGTGACAGTACATGGTGACCGCGGGGGTTGGAACTTGATACCGTACTAACATTACACATTACGGATTCTATATTAATACTAGCGGTCTGACCAGACTATGTTTGTTTTGAATATTATACATAACTAGCTGTTCGTGCCCGGAGTAGCCTGGATGTTTTTTTTACCTATCCATATCTGCACGTTATATATTTAAGAAAAATGTATGGGTTTAGCGATATTTAAATTATGATTATCAATAATTATCACATTATTACAATATATTACCAAAAAAATGTTAGTACCTATGTATTTTATAAGTATGATCATCGTTGTTTGGTATCTATTTAATACAAGCGTATATTTTGGGACTAAATGTGTGTGAAATTGTGTCCTGATATTTTTACAAGCTCTTTATAACTTGCAACGTTTGCATGTTAGCTTGTTTAGGTCAAATCTTGCAAGTTCATTTTAAACCAGTTCCCGTTGATGGAATGGTTTGAAATTTGGAACATGTAACTAAACTCGATGACAATTCACAATTATCGTACCAAAGAGCTGATCTGATGACGGAGCCTGAAGATGGCTACAGGATCTTCGCTATACTTAACCCACCAGACCCACCGTACGGACTCGTTAGTTTTGTAACAAGCAGATGATGACTATGGAAAAAAGTACACTCGGCAGCAAATATTTTTTTTACAAAGTATATTTTTTCTCAGAAAGTTATTAATTGAAATTCCATTCCAACAGACTTGTCTTATTTAGTAAACACTTTTATAAACTCAAAATGTATAATTTTTGACTAAAATTCCCGTTTTTAGCTGAATAAAGCAACTAGAGACCACATTTTGCACACCATTTTACCTGATTTTACATCATGGACAAAATAGTTATTTTAGGCGAAAAGGGAGCACTTTGAGGTTATAAAAGTGTTTACTAAATAAGACAAGTCTGTTGGAATGGACCATACTATTACTAGCTTCTACCCGTGACTTCGTAGATTTCAACTATTGTTATTCCCTCTGGAACGTGTCGTAGTTATTCCCTCTGGAACGTGTCGTACACACTCGCAAAAGCAAAAGTTGTCTCCCCCGTGGTCAATAGTTAAAGGCTTGTGTGCATATTGTTTTTATTTGCTTGGACTAAAGTAGGCCTGACGGCGCTTATGAGCAAACCCCGGGGTTTTCGGTGCGGGAATGTTTGACATTAGCCAAAGAGTAGGTATTGACATGAAATACAGAATGTACTCTAGCAGGATTCTACCTAATGAATAATTAATTGAAAAAAATATACATGAATACTTAATATCTTAATCTATAACCTTAATATCTTTTTCATTTATATATAAATGAAAAAGATCAGTCATTATACCTCTTTAAGCCGCTACTGATTTATAAGTAAATAGTTTACAGATACCGGACTTTAATACTGCAGGTAATTAATTAATGTTATTTTTATTATTATCTCATAAGGCTTTGTAGAAAAGCTAAAGTACCTCCTACATGAGTCAAAATAAAATTGTATTATAGTGTGTATACAATTCGCAGAGAGGTAGTTATTAATTAGGCATAATATGACTTTTCTCAGACTAACCTATCTGTTTATCTCTACTCTTTCTCGAATCATTCCCGCACCGAAAACCCCGAGGTATGCTTATGAGGATGTGGATTCAGCTAAATTAGGCCTTAAAAACGTTTACTTCGGGTATGTCCACAGGAAAGACGGTAACCTAAATCTGTATATGGCCCTTTTAAATTTTCCGCGATGAAAAGTAGCCTACGTGTTAATCCAGGGTATAAGCTATCTCCATTCCAAATTTCATCTAAATCTGTACAGCGTGAGTAACAAACTAACACACACACAACACACACAAACTTATGCATTTATAATATAGGGTGGTACTCGATAAACTGTACATATTGAAAGGGATGAAAGTTTAGGTTAATTTATCGGTAAAACAATATTTTTTTTTAATTTTTAGCCACTGGTTTTTTTTGTACAGATTGTCAAACTATTTAATAAAGTTTGGGTACTACACTTACTTATGACGGTGTAACTTTTGATCTAATAGCCCAAAAAAGATAAAACAAAATGCATAGTATAGTAACATTAGTTAGGTTTATAATAATTGATAACAATATTAGACCAATTAATAAAAATAACTGAGTAATTGCTTTTTTTGTGGAAAATTACTGCAAAAATATCATTTTGTTTTCATAAAAACACTATTTACTCCAAAAAAATCTGATATTTTTCATTTTTTTTCAACGTTTTTAGATCTAAAATTAAACGAGGAATAATAAGAAAAAAAAATTGTGAAATATCTGCAAAATTTTGGGAAAATCGTGTTTTTATGAAAACAAAATGACATTTTTGCTGTAATTTATTTAAAACATTAAGAACGTGTAAAAAAAATGGCTAGATTTAAAAAAAAATTGTTTTACCGATAAATTAAGCTAAACTTCCCTCCTTTTCAATATGTACAGTTTATCGAGTACCACCCTGTATTATTGGGACTTGCAGGTGCAGCAGCGTCGTACGGTAAAGCCGCCGCGCCCGTGGCCGCCGCCAGCGCGACGCAGCAGTCGCAGGAGCTGCTGGACGACCTGTTCAAGACCTGCGCGCCCTCGCCCTCGCCCGCGCCCGCCTCCGCTTCCGCGCCCGCTTCTGCTGTGGCCGCCCTGCTTGAAGATGATTTTGATCCTAGGTTAGTAGTAACTAAACAACTCGAAAAAATTGTAGTTCGAATGTTTTAATCCATAATCGAAGAAGAAAGTGTGTTTTTTTAACAAATTTGTTTTATAAATGTAAAACGGTTCCAGTAAAATCTTAAGCAGGAAATCAAAGTAAGATTGAAAATCAGTAACTCACATGCTCTTAATACACTTCGATGCCTACAACACACATTTATAATTTTTAGTAACAATTTAAAACATTAAGATGAAAAAAATATACTTTTTCATTTGTAAATTAAAATTGTGAAATACTGGAAACCAGAAAAAAAATATTTTTAGTATAGTGAAAAAATACAAAAAGCAATTCCGATACCGGGAATCGAACCCGAGCCTCCTGGGTGAGAGCCAGGTATCCTAGCCACTAGACCATATCGGATGTTAGTGATGTTGACGAAATCAGCGTTGTTTATACAAATGATACAGAGTATTATTTTTATCCATTGTCGAAGGAGGAGGGTAGAGTTTTTTATCTGTATGTATGTATGGTTTTTTTTCTCTTGTAAAGGCTGAACGAACGGGTCGACTTCGGCAACCAAGCTTTCGTTAGATTCGTTTTAGCGTTGCGGGAAACATAGGGTACCTTAAAAAATATATGAAATAGGCGAAGTAAAAAAAAATACATGATAAATATGATAAATAACATTATACTGACGACATATTAAACAGCAGTTGGGTTTTAAAGTGTAGTTTAACGTAATCTTAATTATTTATTACGCTCAATGACTACTTTATTTTTTTTATCTGAATTGTATTAGATAAATTATGAGGTGGCAACGTCGCTCAAGCGGAAAATCAGTTTATTGATCGAATTTAAATCAAATCTACGTCAAACACAAGAGTAGTATGATTGACAACATAATGCCGATGCCCTGAGGTTTTGAGAGCGTAACATTGTAATATGCACATATAATTGAACAACAAAAATTAATTCCAGAGCGGAAGAGCCCCGAGCGCCAGCGGAGGCGGAGTTCGGCGACTTCACCAACGCCTTCGGCGCCGCGCCCGCGCCCGCTCCCGCTCCCGCTCCCGCGCCCGCGCCCGCGCATGACGGGTTCGCTGACTTCACGAGTGCTTTCACCGGCGCTACCACGCCCAACAACAACATACGTGAGTCTAAACTATCATTTCATCAACACCATCTTGATACTTGGAAATCCACCTCCGTGCGTTATTCGAGAGCCTTTTCGCCCCGCACCTTATCTTGAGGGACCTTAAAAAAACGAGCCTTCTCTTTATTCAAAAACTGCAGCGTTCCTTCCTCCGGTGTTTATGATCACTTACCATCAGAAGACTCGCTCGCTAGCCAGCCTCCACTTTCACATTTTAAAAAATCTACTCGAACGTAGTTGCGCACGAAAGCTAGTCTTCTGTATAGAAGACTGTGTGTTCGTATGAATCAAACTTCCGTGAAATCGCTGATTACAAGGCCGTGAAATTCGGATAAAATATGCGTTCGGTACCCTAAGGATGTACAAAATCAATTTTGGGAAAATCGTTTTTTAACGGGAATTAATAGAGGGATTAGTGTGAAATTAATTCTATGGGTACGAAATTATTTATAAGATTCATTTAAAAAAACTATATACATATTTACGAGGCTTTTTTAAACCCTAAAAAATAAGAGGAATGTTACATATTTAATATGTTTATCGGACGTATTTTTTTTAATGTAGTGCAATCGTAAAGGATGTCAGCTAAGTTTGGTGAAAATCAGTTGAGCCGTTCAAGTGATATTAACTCTGAAAGAAAAAGTCACCATTGGAAGTTATTTTTAAATCCATTCTACACTTAAAAATGAATTATAAATTTCCCATAAAAGCAGTGAACATAATTTAGTGAACTCGTTAGTTCCAGCGCCAACGTCGAACGTGGACCTCCTGAGCGACCTGTCGGGGCCGGTCGCGCCGGCCTTCTCGCTGGACGCGCTCGGCGCGCAGCTGGGCGCCGCCACGCTGCAGCCCACGCCCACAGGTGGGTCCGCCGCACCCACAGGACCTATCGCCGATATCACTGTGGATACTGATAAACCATCCGACACTCTCACTAGTGGCATGAGGACTTTGCGAGGGGTTCCCTCTATTCGCCGAAACTTTTTACGCCGAATGTCTAGAATCGCCGAATTTTGTATTCGCATAATTTTTCTCCAGCTTAAACGGAAAATATTTTTTAAAATGTTTCGTGTAATCCTGGTAGAATAGGTTAGGTTTATTAAATAACTTTTCAAAAAAGTCATAGATTTCAGTAGAATAACGATTATGCGAAATTAATATTCTGCAAAACCATACATTCGGACAGTTAATGATTATACGTAAACAAGGGGAACCCTTTGTGAGGTCCATCCGGACCGCTCCCACTATCATATTCTTCGATATGTTGAGAGTTCTCGGGTGGGCATGAGATAAACGGTGAAATTATTAGAATACACGCATTCTACCCTAGTCCTCAGTGTTGCCAACGCTTTGCAATCTAAGGATTATGGTCTTGACAATTTTCTTGAACCCGTCGCACTTCCTTCTTAAAAAGTGGCGGTTGTTTTATCTGTATTTATTCACAGTAATATACGCGATCTAAATCAGCAGCACGGGTAGCACGAGTTGTATTTTCTCGCTTGTCGCTCAGTGCATCTCTATCCTTACAGACTAGAATGAAAGGGAGATCCGAGCGACAAACGAGTCGCGGACGACACGTGCTAGCCGTGCAGGGGTTTTAAAGCTCCGCCCCTGCCTGTGTCATTACAAAAACTTAATCAATAAACACGTGTCGAGTAAGGGTTCATACATATCCACCTAGTCAAATAGATCGAGTAGCAAAATGTCAAGCTTTCTAAATAGCATTTTGTCCAAAAATCAAAACATTTTTATAAAAAATTCTAGAACATTTAGTCAAAGTAGCATTATGTCCAAATTACAGCATTTTCAGACCATTTATCCAATTGTTTCAAAAAGCTTAGTACTTCTACTTCAGTTAGCTCGAGCAGCATAACAATCAAAATAACAAGTCTTACAATAAATAGATTGTCAAAAACAAACAGTTAGGTATATGATAAATCGTCAATAATAGACCACCCACCCGGTAACTAGCCAGATATGCTGATATTTCTGTAATAACCAGGGATCGGAAATTCGGATCAATATTTACCTAAGTTGGCAAAATCCCGCAAAAAGACAGACGAACATGGCGTCGGCTTCTTAAAAATATTATTTTATTAATATAAGTTCCGGGTTTCCGAGATTCTACAAAACGTTAATAATTATTACTTTTAGTTTTGCGCCTATAAATTCGTTAGGTCAATGAGTTACAGGTAAATTAAATAACATTTGGTAAATCTATACATTATTATTATTTATTTATTTATTAAAAAGGATGAAATTACAAAATATATATGAGCATATGTCCCACAAAACCGTTTGCACAGTTTGACTGTGGGATCGAACAGTCTCTACTCTCTTATTAATTATGAATCTAAACACAATAAAGTATCCTAAATTACCATAATGTTTTTAATAAGAATATTACTATCTACATGGAATATTACTTTAAATATTTAATATAAATACTTAATCATGAATTTATGCTGGAGTAATTTATTTATTTAGAAATTCCGTTAATTTTATTATATGATTGAGTCCGCCTCCATGCAACTGAACACAACGCCGCCGCGAAAGTTTAGGTAAATATCGATCCGAATTTCCGATCCCTGGTATAACATCCCTGGAAATAACACTAAAATATCTAGATCCAGAAATATATCCGGAGTACTGTCAAAATATCTTTCCTAATGGCGTCGGTGTTTAAAATTGGTGGCTAGTAACTAATAGTTATTTATTACCGTGGCAACGCTCAATATCGAACTGTTTTCACGCTTCGGTTACGCTTTAGTTGGTATTCTGATACCGTTCAAGATATCAATATTAGCGGTTTATAGTACGCGCGAATAGAAAAAAATCCCATTTCATAATTGGCTATTTAGTTATTGCGAGCTTAGTTGGACCTTTCTGTAGACTCATATGTTTCGGTACTAACCCTTTAGTAAATGTTCCTCATTAAAAAAACTATCTACAAAGTGTCTGACATGGTTAAGTTATTTTAATACACATTGCTTTAGTGTTATCGCGATATCTAGGAATACGTTTGAAATTACCTGGACGTTTCGACCTTACAGTGGCTAATCAAGCCTGCTTGTTCGAGGCATTACGTTCGAGGGTAATTTTAATCTTATTCTGTGTTTGTCTACATAGGTAAAAAAATAGGCAATTGTGATTATATGTTAAATGAGCAAGCAAAGCGCGTGTTTGTGTCATTTAGTGCCATTTTATTACCGATGTAGAAGATACAAAATTAATTTTTTTTATTATGAATATTTGCTATCAGTCTATTATAAAACTATTTTATAAATTTTCTGACATTAATGTTATGTGGTTGGGTTATTTATTATTTCTTGAGATATTTACTTACACAATTAATATACTTTAAGGTCTCTACCCACTCCACTATACCATACCATGACCGTATTATGAACGTATCAGGCCCGGAAGGTAATTAGTATTAAAATGTTGGTCGGTGACGGAACCGTCTAGTGGGCATAGTCTCATACTTTTCAATACAAAGAATATTTTTTTGTCCGACACGTTCCTATTACGGTGATGGTATGATACTGTGTAGTGGGTACAGACCTTTATCTGGAGTAATATTTGACTATTAAAGTGATGATATATTTGAACTGTCAGATAATTAAAAATGACTGTGTTTAAGCAACACAATTTCAAGTTTTATTCATTGAAATCGTTTTGCATAACACGGTTCAAACCTAAAAAAAAAATTATTTATAAAATGCTTGCGGTTTTTTATTGCAAAATACACGTGGCTCCCATTTGCATGGATCGTTAAATGTTCTAGTGTAAATACAGTTTTGGGCACATTCAGGTGTTTTTCATTTCCAGAATGTGAAAAAACGAGCCTCCCACAAGAGTTGAGAGTCTTCGTAGATGCGCTACACGGTATAGCTCGCGTTAGGAGCGAAACTGACGCCTCTGCCGTCAACAAGCGATTCCAAGCTCTGCGGACCACTCTCCCCGGACCCATCACAGTACAAAGACTTTGCAAAATCGACACAGAAATGATCAACAGTGAAGTGATTGAAGTGTTTGTACAATTATTAAGTAGTGTTGTGCGTGTGCTCCTGCCCTCCTGGCCTAACTTCAAGGCGGACATCCAGGATTTGTTCACCGTTGAAGACAGCTTTCAAGTGAGCCAAGAGACGCTAGCAGTGCTGTGCGGACATTTAAAAAATGAAACTGATGAAGCTACTTTAAACGGTTTGGCTTCCATTTTAACTGAGCACGTCAAAAGTGATGCGATACTGATTGCTATTGTTAGAGGTAGTAACATGAAATTTGATGATATAAATGAACAGTACAGACATCAAAATGAATGGGAGAACTATGTCCAGCTTCTAGTGTCGCTCCCTGAAAGAGTTGCCAATAAATTAGAGAAAGACACTCCCAAGAACCTGTCACATGAGAACTATTCTTATATCTTAATTTTTCACATAATAAGAAGCATGGATTTCATGGCAGGGTCCAGTTATTCGCAAAATATGGAATACAATATCTCATATTTGTCGTTTTTAGTGTCTAAGGTGATAATAAACTACAATATGAGTGGAAATTCGGACGCCATTTTTAAATTCATTGACATTCTTAATGCTTGGTCGAAAGAAGAAAAGGAGTCCCTTTTTCCAAGACGGAAAATGATACAGAAAATGTTTTACCATTTAAACCGGCAAGCCATAGACTGTATCGCTCTTACTTTGCTTAACAGAGCGCATATAGACTACAAAAAGTTAGACCAATCTATATTGTACCTGCTCGGTGATAATTTCGACCGTAATAAAGATTGGAAGGAGATTCTTTCATTCAGAATACCTTTTTTAATACAGCCAAGAGATTACAAAAACACTACAATTCCAGAGAATCTCATATACTATCTATCAACTTCAAAAGAAGAGGTACTAACTGACTTAGTGTTGAAGCTTTGTCGGGTCTGGTCTGACGTGAAACATAGCAACATCTCAAATATTACACATCACATGTATATTTCGCAGTTGTTGGTTCTTGCTGTAAAATATTCTGTTGTAAAACATATAAAAGGAAAAAAGCATTGGCCATTGAATGAACTTAAAACTATTCTGTTCAAAGGTATGTCCAAACATCTGGATGTATTTTCTCAAGAGTTCCGATGTATAGGCATGGCTACTATTGAGATTGTGCTAAAATTATTTGCTATATTAGATGTAAAAGACAAAGCTGCTGAAAAACTCTCCTTTGATTTCAAGGAAATGGGGCAGAATTGTGAAGATATGTACAATCAGCTTAAAGAATTAAGCTACAGGTGTCTAATAGATCCTTATATCAAGATACCTAAAGATTTCAAACTTAAACCTTTCGATTTAAATGGTGTTCTTGACCTGATAGCTCTGAAAGTAGTAGACGCGAATCTCATGTTTGTACACAATACGATAGTGACTTGCGCTGTCAAGAGCCCGGAGCAGACAAAAGAGATTGTCAAGACTATAATCTCTGTAAAACTTGATGCTTTGGATAAAGGCAAGCAACTGCAAGATGATTTGGACTCGGATGACGATTTACAACCGTACGACATGGCTAATGACATCGCAATTGCTGATAAGAAAAGACCGGCTTATGTAAGAGATCTAATCGAGCTCATTAACGAAGCTAAGGACGCGGAAATCTTTGAGACCGCGGTTGAAACAGCTGAAGAATTAGTGACAAAACAACTAAGAAAGGAAGATGCGAAATTGGCCAAAGAATTGCTCGATTTGTTCGTACATTTAGACGATAGATTTCATGTTGATGATTTTGATAGTATCAAGTTTAACACGTGTGTCGCCATTTTGTGCAGTCAGCCGAAAGTTTGCGCTGAACATATTTGTAAAGAGATCCACACAGATGTTGGCAGATATTCCATTGCTACTAAAATATTTATGCTGGACGTTTTGTCCGAAGCTGCGAATAGAATCGCCGACGTGAAGCCGCCGAGCGAACCGCAGCTCGTCAAATCAGATGTCACAGCCCCAGAAGAAAACCCACCACCTGAAGAAATCATCAGACGTAGGCTTATAAACAAGACCAGATATTTCCACTCGAAGCAACCGCATCCTTTCTCGAAAGCCAAGAAAAACCAATTCGCTGCCGTGTCTGATAGCTTCTTCTACCCTTTAGTCAATGGTTTCGGCGTCAGACAATTCACTTTAAGTCATCATAACATGAAACAGGATGTCGACAACGTTCTATTGTACAAATATTTAGCAGTCGTCGGGAATATAATTCTAGTGTCCAAAAACTGTCCGAAATGCGCTACGTATTGCTGGGATGCGGTCCGCATGATCTTGTATCTCAGATATACTCCAGACCCGAAGATCCAATCGTGTGTCATTGCTATGCTAGCCAGCGTAGTTATAGCTTTACCTCCAACTATACTGCGCAGTGAATTTCTGGAGCCTATGGTAGAAATGCGCGCCTGGCTTGGAGATTTGTACAATAATGGCGATGCTACTGCCAAAATAGCTGGTGCCAAGTCTGATACAGAAGTTTATGCTGCCATAGTGATGTCCATGATTGACAATAGTATAGGGGACGTTCAGGAAGACTAGAATTTGTGTACAGCTTGGCCTGAGTCGGTGGAGGACAAGTGCGTGTCCTGCTCAAAACTCTTGAGCACTCAGGACGTGTTCTGGGGCAACGCCCTTACGCTATCTGAGTACAAGAGGAAACTTCGTAAGTAAATACTCCAACGTGATTTTGTTTTGAGATGAGCGAGACGATTCTATTTTGTTTTGATATTAGAGTTGATTTTAAACTTTTATATTCCCTCCTAAGTCTAGGTTGTGATGTAATGAAATTAAATCACTATTTTTGTGTAATTCACATTTTTTCTGACAATAATAGTTTCATTATTAATTACAAATTATTTCTAAATATTTATAAATTTATTCTTTATTTTTATGTGTAAGCATTACATGAAATTTTAAAGTTACTTTTAGTATTGTCTCACTCGATCTCGGTCAAAATCCCTAGAATCTCCACTGTTGACCAAGCTGTACACAATTGTTGCTACAGCAACCCGGCGCGACGCCACGGCTGATAGGAGAAAAAAGCCTTGCCTAAGTTTAGCTATAAGGAAAACGTATTTTGTGTGCTTATACGACAGTGTCTATAGTCATTTAGATGTAAAAATAGGGCATAGAAACTGTAAAAATGGTGTCTTTCTTACGCTGATGAAATGACGGAGAATTCTGCACAAAATTTTAGTGTCGAATGACGTCGTCACGACGCAAACGATGTACGTATCGTTAAGCTGAATAGTGACGACTTTTGTATTTCATCTCGAATATTATTGGGTCGGACCTACAGACCTACTGTACAAGAATGGGCAGGTCGTATCCTAAATTATCTCTATTTTCGTAAGTTTTTGTTGACGTAGCACTTGATGCGAAATGTGATTTTTTGTACGCACAGAATTATTTTTGCGCTACACCTCAACTGATTCCAATTGGGGGTCGATTTTCAAAAAAAACCTTTGCACCTAGTGTACCTAAGAAATTTCCTAAGAAAGTTCCTACGTCCAGCGGCTCAGGATGGGCGTTGTCTCAGTTACGGAAAAGTTTATATTAAGGGATAGGCAAGCCCTTTCCTTCCCGGTTCAGAATACAGTTTTAACTTTTCAATCTGTTGATTAGTTAAGGAGTTATTTAGTTTACCTATATTGGTAATATTGCATCAAATAACCTCTATTTACATTGATCAGAGCTGTCTAATTTAAAGTTTGAGTATTTTGGGATGGGTGCGAAATTTAACCGAAATTAGGTCGCTTGGAAGAAACGCAGCTGAAATTAACTTTTTGCCCGTATTAAGTAGTACTTGTTGCACGATTTCAAAATCTTGATTAACTGCGCAAACTTTTGAGACAACATTCCACCTTAGTTTGAAGTAAATATTTTTCAGTACCAAGAGTCAAAGTTGTTTAATGAAAACGCAGAAATGCTTTAATGGCTTAGAAAGTATGGATTTATTTTGAATACATTGATATTTTGCAATTATGGTGTAATTCAATACATTGCTACGTTATTGAGGTTGGCTATTCAAGTTTTAGAATTACAATTATAGCTATTTTTAAGCAGGGGAGACGATGGTGTACCGCAAGGAAGCGTTCTTTACCAATGTCAATAAAACTCATAACTCCTTAACTAATTACCAAATAGCAAGGTTAAAACTAGATTCTGGACCAGTAAGAAAAGGGCTTCCTTACCCCTTAACACGTCAAGTTCTGGGACATCTTGTATGTATAGAATAGGACAAAACTCGATGCTGTCACATTTAAAATTGGACGAGAGAATACCAAAGAGTACAAAGAGAATGTTTTTTTGTGAATATTGTACTGCACAAAATTAAGATACAAATTGTGATACGGGCAGTAAGTCGTAAATGTGGAATGTACTCTGACGGATCTTTAATTTAGGTTAAAAGTTCAAGAGAGAATAGCTAAAACCAAGGTTAAAACTGAACATGTTTGAAATATGTATCGAGCCACCAAATCTCCGACCAGGGTTGGGATGAAATATGGTTGATATGTTTATGTGTAAGTATAAAAGTAATCGATATTGATTAAGCCCAGTGATGTAGAAGATTAAATTAAGGTCGTCCTAATATTAAATATGAATCGGTCTGTATTATATTAAATCTGGCTGTCTAAAGTCACAAAGTGAAATGCAAGTTGGTTTGGGTAGACACGTTTTGAAATTAAAGCATGGATATTAATCCGTTGAATGATATTAACATTGAAGTATTTGGTCATCTCTGATTCTTATGCAACATGGTGCATTGATAACGTTTTCAAAAAAGCGCTCCGCGGTCTTTAAAAATTCAAAATATTGATAGCACTTGCTGATAGAGTTAGCGTTAGAACTTTCGATTGACAAAATCAGCTGATCTCATTTTTATGTCGATCCGGTCCATTTGTAAGACACTCCAGAAACGATGCAACGGTTTAAAAAAAATGGCAGTTAAAAGTAGAGTAAGTTTAAAAAGTGAATTCTGATCGGACAAGCTCGATGTTATTCGTAAGTTTATGTAAGATTACAAGATAAGTATGTAGCTATAATATTGATGTCAGGGTCGATATATATTTAAAATCTGAATTTAATTTGGAGTTTTACTATCACGGTTAAATATGGGATGTAAAAAATATGTGATTGTTTTGGTTTTTAATCTTTATTCGACAAAATTGTGTTGTTATTGGTTATTACATTTTTATCTTCAAATAAATGTAAAAAATATATGTAGTAGTTAAACCCACCGTGTGGAATTTAAATAATAAAGAATTTCGGAATAAATGACTACCATTTATTTTTTACCAATCAGTATAGCTTTAATAACTGTCTTACGAGACATTTCGGGAGCCACGTGTATTTTAAATATTCTATTTTATTTTTTGTCAATAACCTCGGCCTCTGCACCAGATGTATCCGAAAATTGGTTAAAAGATTTTACTTGAAAATGCTTTTAACCTTTTACATAAATATGCTGTTAAATTGCGAATTATCTTCTAAAATCTTAAATTTCTTGCTTACGCACTAGAAAGAAACTAATTGGCCACAAAACGCCAAAACAGCCTATTTATTTACTGTCTCCTAAACAGGTATCCAACCGACGCCCGTGGACTTCCTCCAGCCTATCACAACTACAAACAACCAAACGGCTAACGCCAAGCCCACGACCAAACTCGGAGCCACGTGGGCGGACACTACTGGTGCTATTAACATAGACGTTGACAACCTTTTAGGCCCTAGGTCCCCTAAAGCGGGCCCGGCACCTTCAATCAATCAACTAAAATCCAGCCCTAATAGTCCAGCGAAACCGCCTCTCATGCCCATGTCCTTCCAGTACCAGCCCCCTCTAAACAACAACTTCAATAGGCCCCAGTTCAACCAGAACTTCCTGCAATGATATTGGGCACTGGCAGAGTCATGCCAGAACGGTTAAGGATGTGGTTTGGAGCAATGAATTTATCGTTTGAGTATTTTAACCTTTTAACCTTTTGGTTGTGACGCTTTAAATCTATGTATTTTTGAATCTAGTGCAATGTTCAAGACACTATTTAATAAATTTTGTCACATGAAGCGGTCAAAAAGGTGTGTTCAGTATTCTTTTATGTACTTTAACTTCAAACTGAATGTTTTTACGTAATCTTGGATTTAGTTTTCTAGTCACCGATGACCGCTATAGAGCAGCAGTTTACAATCCAAGTTTTATATAGGTCGGTCAAACCTGATGTTAGAGAGGTAATGACTAAAAGCATTATAAAGTTATATACAGCATAAAACTAATTTTAGATTGATATAGTAAACTGTGGTGCTATTGGCGCTACTTAAAAAAGTGCCTGGCCAATCAAAGAAAACTTAAATATTTTTAACCTATGGTGCCATTTGTCTAGGCTTCGGCAATTATCTTCATTGCTCCAAAATCGCTGCACATTTAAAACCTAATATTATTGGAATGTGTGGGACGCTGAAGTTTTATACGGTTTTGATATTAATACTTGACTCGGGTCCGCGTCAGGCAGATATTTCAATTATTTAATATGCGAAAGGATATTCTACCTCCAACGCATTTTCAATCTGAGTAGCGTTGCTCTAAGTCCTTTCTGAATATGTAAGGTCGTAACAAAAAAATTGTAGAATAGTAACATCAGCTTGTTTCTGTATGAAATATACTTTACGCCCTACCACTACGGGTTCTAAACGTAGCAATTGAATTTGAAACTGAACTAAAATACTTCTCCGCGCTATCTGCCGGGTATTGGATCTTGAGACGTATGTGCGAGTAAAGTGCTTTCAATCGTTTAAGGAAACGAAATTATTAACAGCAGAACATTCTCATACGAAAATTACATAACTTTACTTGTATCGGAAGTGTTTTGTCTTAAACAAAGGTCAAGCTAGACAACATATTTATTTTTAGCTTGACAGTGGTGCATATCAACGTATATCAAATGATATTATGTATGAATATAATATACATAAAGAGTTACGTAGATTATATACGACCGCGACGCGTGTCGTGTAAAGAAATTATTTGCAATATCTAAATTATAAAATTAATTGTTACGCTAGAAACTGATTTAGTTACTAATAATATAGTTTTCAATAATAACAATAGGTGCTTAGTCAGATTCAGAAATTCTAAATCATTCCTTCAGTTTTTTAAATTAAAATAACGATCAGTTCGGTCGAAAAAGGGTAAGTCTGTGTATGTTATCGATGTAAAAATGTAATTAAAACGTCTGTAAAACTGCTACAAAGCTATGTAAAACGCTCCTTAACATTCCTACTTTGTACATAAATATGTTTTCACCTTTTGAAAACCAGCGGCGTTCAAGCGTTTCTCGACGAACAGGTTGCTATTGAAACGAACGCCCTACCGACTGTCGACCGTGGCGGTTAAAAGGTCAAACTCCTGTGACAACTTTTTTACTACGTTTTCTCTTTTGTATTCACACTATAGGATTAGTCTGAAATTTTGATCAATTTATTGATTAACTATTATCTATTTAAGAGTTAGTTACTTTTAGACTTGCAACTACTCTAAATTTGAGTTGCAAGAAGGTGTCGACTCGGTGGTATAGTGTTATCAACTAAACTGCATTGAAAACACTATATCTTAGTAGAACCACGTAGGAATCCAAAACCCCATGTGTCTTGCTCGTCTTAGCAGCATAATATGTCTTTTTGTCCCTATCGTCTTTAATACGTTAGAGTCGGAGCCAGAAGGCATGTTTTGCTCTCTTGAAAATAAATCTTAAAATAAGCTTTTTTCTATATCTATAGATCGTTGCATGTTAGTTCAGATATAGCGTCTGCTGCCATATGCTATATAAATTTTTCAATACATTCCTACTTGATCCAGTAAAATTGTAATCCAAAACGCGTGGATATCTGAACGTATGTATAACTTAATAGTTGAGAGTTTAGCGGACGTAGATGTTTGTCTTGATAGCTCAACCACGATTATACCTAGATAGACGAATAAAATATACATTTTGAGCGGTTGAAATAAAGCTCAATAGCAAACGAAAATTCAGGAAATTCCTTGTTTGTTGGCAAGTAAAGGCGAAAAGACCAAAAGAGACGGTGGGAAATGGTCCAGTTTTCTTATTTTATTGAAGAAATCTGGACGTTTTTGCCACAGGATGTTATTATATGTACTTTTTGACCGCCAGACCATATTTTTTCGCGAAATGCAATAACACGCCGTGTCGAATATGGTGCCGGTCAAAAGGTTAAACTTTATAATTGAGTTTCCCCACGAAGTGTAGTAATTGTAAAACGTTATCGATAGTCAAAAAGTACCTTTTGCAGGTTGTAGCCTCGACTAGTTGTTGTTCGGTGTTACTATAGAATATTTTTATACCCGCTTCAATAAAAAATAAACTTAGTAGTGTCAAAAACTAGCGTTAAAGTTACTCTTAAGTGTTATCAATAAGTGATCGCGTTGTAAATTATGTGAGACGGTGTGACTTGTATACTGTTAATAACGTACTTACTTAGATAAATTTGTTTATATTTATGAATAAAATGTAACAAAACGTGATACATTAGAATGTACTTTCTTTGATATATTCAAATATTTCAAATTGATAGTTTCTATTTTAATTTTACATCACTTTTGAAGTTATTCGGATACTCGAAGTACATTCTATTATTTCACGTACTGAAATGTATTTATTATTCAATTAATTATGTTTTACTAATTTTTAACATATTATGTTTAAACATTGAAGCATTTTACACAATTTTAAGCATTTAATTTCATTCCAGATGTAGATTTTTCTGTAGACCAACTTGTGTTGTGTATACGGCAGCTAGATTATTACTATAAACGTTTGTTACCTAATAATGCATTCAAAAGTAAATAACACAAATTACGTAAAATGTAACCAAACATTGCTCATCTGACAAGTTGCCAGTCTTCAAAAAAACTTCAACATGTTGTCTCCCTTGTCAGCAATGGCGGATATCTGTAATTTACTTTAAAATATAAAACTTTTTTTTTAACTTTCTGACCACTAAACTTTGCTGAAAACTCTCGCGAATTATACCAAATGATTTTAAATCACTACACTATAATGTAAATCTCACTTACAGAGAAGAGTGGTTAAAAGGTTAAAAGTTTTTATTTATTCATCACAAGTAATGAGCGCGAGGCGTGTAGGAAACACGATTGGGACCAAAGCTCGAAATTGCTAGAATAATTATTTCCAGGGAAGTAGTGACCTCGCTCATTACCACTACTGGATCGAATGGGTGTAGAGTACCCTTGACTATTGTTACAAAAAAGGATCTGATATAAATGAAAAGAACATACTAGTGTTACGGAAAAAATAAACGGACAGTAAATTAACGGAAAACGTTTTTGTAAAACACGACAAGTCAGTTTATTTTATCTGTAAATAAAGAGGGTCTAGACAACCTTTATAACAGTAGTCAGTGGTGCACATTGTATTTCTGACACGCCATCTTCGTTAGTGTGCTTTCGTAATTTTTGGTGCAGTATTTTTTTAGTATTTAGGATCTAAGGTTTTCATCATTATGAGCGGTTTTTTCCTTTATCATCTGGTTAAACAATACCCGTTAAAGTGGCAAGTAGACCTACATACTGAGCATACTGAGCTCTAAAAGTATTTGAAATCATATAAGTAGCTAATAACGTGAAAATGGTGAGTTTTGAGTTTGCATCAAATTAGAAAAGGGTTAGCACTATCAGTAACGACGCGGAGTCAATGGAGCAATCAGATTTAATCAATTCGATTGGTGTGAAACACTTAATGAAAGCGGAAATCACACGAGAGAAGAACGCCCTTATATTCTTAGTTACAATTTGCATGCTAAGCTAACTCTTGCATTGTGAAAAACGTACATTATTTCTAAATATCTTCATCAGCGTTAGCTGAGAACCTGCATGGTTTTTTTTTTACCTATTTTTTTTCCGGATTATTGTAATGTATATTATTTATAATAAATAATTTCAACAGCTCTTCCACTTATTTTCAATGTAATGGATATTTAAAAGCAATAATTACAATTAAAATTTATTTCTAGTTGATTATTATAGATATTTTATTTTAGTTTAGTTTTGTCAATGTTAAACGTTATGCAGTGTGTTCGCACAAAATATCACGAACTGTTTATTGAAATGAGTAGTTGTTTGGAGGTTATCATGAAGATTTACGAATTTTTAGTATAACTATAGTGACGTCATGTTGGTTCGTTCGTTGTAGGCAGAGTTATTCGATGTGCGGTATCGGTGATTGTAAATTCGAGGACAAGATTATATTAAATATACAATAAATAATATAATATTCACGAGAGCAGTTTCATTTCAACCCTTGGTAATGAGTTGACATTTGATGCGCTGAGGGCAGTTTTAATAGACCTTGAAAAATGATCTCGCCTGAGATGCAGAGGATACACCCTGGTACAGTCAAGGCCCCAATACAGTATACACCACAAAGGCGCAAAAATATTTACATAGATCTTATCAATTAGGTCTATGTGTACATATTTTTGTACGTTTGTGCGGATATTTATTTTTACACTCGACTGTATGTACGTGTATGTTGTCTAAAACAAAAAATGTGGCATCTAGAGAAAATTTTAAAAACAACGCCGGCATTGGATGCGATGCGAGAAGGAAAGAAAAATAAAAGCAAAACTTCATTTCATTAAAGCCATTTATTTGAGAAAAATTGAGCGCATAAAACTAAGCCTAACACAAATCTTAAAATTATCTACGAACTAAAATTATAATTTAATCGATAAAATTGTTCATTGTCATTGTGATCACTTAACCGACGTTATTGAGATAATTCATTAATTCACTTAAATATTGTAAAAAAATATTGTTCGTCGATACGATATTAACATAATAATCGATATTCAGTCTTCTAAAAATTAAAATTAGAGAGGAATCGATAAAAGAACTGGAATGACTCATCAAACCTTTTAAAATATAATAAAAAATCGGCATTATTGAATAATAAAATTAAATAATTCTTATCATTAGTGTCATTCACTGGCGCGGAGATTCCTTGTGGAATGAACATCATTCGAATAACATCCTGGATGGAACAACAATACTGATTTCGTAATACACTAAAATCGGGCTATTCCCACATCCCACCTTCGATACCACCCTATCGGGTATATCATGGAAATAAAATCCCACATGTTCCCACGATAAATAGCTGGTATCTTAAGGACGGGTATGTGGCAATAGCTCCTACACTTAATTCCAGATAGCTTTAGAAATAACGGTCTTCTAAATCGAAAACTACAAGATCTCAACTCAAAAGGGGCGTATAAATAAGCTGATATTGGCTGAGATACCGTCTTAAAATATGTCGAAACGTCAAGCCATAGAAAACTATCATTTTGACGTATCTTTAGACCGCTCATTTCCAAAAAAAACAAAATTATAAATTACCAGATTCTCAAAAATGCTGGAATTCTGAAACGTAACATAAGTAGGTATTAAGGGATTGTTAATATAATGTTTCCGTAATATTATAATCTGGTAAAAAGAGTAATCTGATATTATAGGAATGTGCACTTAAGACGGACATCGGACATCTCAACCTGATCAATTTGCTAACACGGTCCTAAAGACCAGCGCTCGCCGGGGCACCACGGCGGGCAACCAGTCGCTGACAACCAACAAAATGTATGCGGCTTTATGCTAAGTTAGCAATTTTCGAAAATCGACAAAATATAGGATGGACAGCTTATGTCAACTCTATACATTTAGAGTCGATAGAAAACAGAAAACGTTAGCAGCGTTTGCATCTTGGCTATACTCTGATTATTCTAAGATGATGCCTGTGACAGCCGTATTCCGTAATTTCAGTCCCTTACTATACTCACAAGCGATGTGTTTAAAAATAGGCGATTAATTATTTAAATTCCTGAACGGCGTCGCTAGGTTTGTACCGATGTAGTATGTATGTAAAGTTAAAGAAATAAGTGTTTATATGAGCTGCCACAAGCATCATCTTACAATAATCAGAGTATGGTACTGGAGTCCGCTTTGTTGCACGTCGCGTTATACATTTTGTTGCCATGTTGTCCCGGTGGGACGCGGGCCTAGCTGATGAACGGAGGGTAATTTTTACCATTTTTTTGTAATAACTACTAAAGATAGTTAAACTAGTATCGACTTGATAATCAAAATGTGTAAAAACAGTTATTCTAGTCAATCTGGAATAAAGAATTAACATTAAAATAACACAATCAATACAATCACATAAAATGTTACTTCGTCTTCATCGAGTGCGGGCGCGGTGCCCGAAAATGCGTGTAAATTTTTAATTTGTGTAAACGTGCTCCCTATCTAAGATTAAATAAGCAAATAGTTAAAATGTAATAATAATGCTATTATTCTAGAAAAGAAATATTTCGAATCATCATGATCAGTTTTAGTTAGCTGCCATTAAATGATCACTTGATCGTTGTGCCTGTAGTAATGTTGCTCATTTTTATCAGCTTTTTTTCACTTATCTATAAATATGGATTAAAACTAACAAGTAGCATGAAATGGAGATAATTCGACAGATTTTAAGTATTTTTAAATCATTATTCATTTAGATTTATTTTAAATTAGAATCAATGGAAGTGTATCAGCTGAGCATCCAAAAAATAAAATAGTAAAATTAACATATTAATATTGTGCGTAAACAGTTGTATTATATGATAGTGTTTTCAAGACACCCCCACGAAACTTGAATATGCATAAATTTTAGGAGTGGGGCGTGTCATCGAGGTTTGAATTCACTACTATGCCTAGTTAATTTTAAGTCCAACTTGCCAAGTATAACCGGAGTCTTTTCTACACCTCATTCAACCCCATGTAAGACGTTATATAAATACATGGCATAAAGTGTACATGACATACACAATCATACATTTACTAGCATTATTGTCGCATTCCATATAAAGTGCAATTAAAAAAGTGCACCCATCAGGAACTATCTAACAGTGTTTAAAATGAGCAGAGCTGCCGCGTGTTTTCGCCATTGCTTATTAAGAAAACCATTACTTTTTAATACATTTTAGAAAAGTAATCAATTTAAGGTAATTGAACCAGTGCTGGTCTCTTTTAGGTGACAGGCACCAATAATCAAAAACTCTTAATTCAAAGATCATACAGTCATAAACATTCTTTTATTTTTATTCATTCTGTAAAATAAGAATCAACTACCATCTATTACAGATTTCCTCATTCTACCCACAAAATGTTTTCCTTATGAACCAAGCGGCGCTACACATGACATTGTCAGAACAATATTGTTTCCAATCGTTTTCTATACTGTTTTCAATTCACGAACTCCCACACGCTGACGCAATCGTGGTACGTCTATTCGGAAGGCGGGGCGCGCCGTCGTCAAATGAAAACACTATATTATTATATAGCTAAGTGCTGCCCTACTCTTGCTTTGCCAAAAAAGGGAAAGGAAGAAAGTGACATATTAGCAAGACGACTATCGGAAACGACATTGTCAGGCAAAGTCGGATATAAAGCCAGTATTTTTTTTTAACTGTGGAGCCCCATAGACTAACATTCCGTCAACCGATATTGGCCTCTTTACAGATTTTAGACTGTCAGGCGGACTGACAGACTTGAGACTGCAGATACTGTCAGTCATGTTAAGATCTTATGCACATTCCTAAATCTGATTTGACAGGGTTGCGGAGCTCCTTTTTCCGCGTGCTTTGACCCTTCGGGCAATACTACCATCAAATGAATCTACCTCTACCAATTGTAACAAGTTACACATACCAGTTAGTCCATAAGGTACACCTTTATTTAAAAAATAAAATAATGAACGATAGGGATAAAAAGCAATGGTTTTCCTAAAGTCGACGAAACAGCCTAAAATTAAATCGAACGCTAAGGCACTTCACAAAAAACTAACCCGTTCATGATCGTAGATCACCAGAGACTTGCTCGATCATCACAACGTTTAACCTCGTACATAGGTGGATCGCAGCACATTTATTCATTAATATAATTTTGAAGATTTTTTTAACTAAAAAAACCAACACAACGATGCCACGAGATTCAAAAGGATGCAATACCATACAATGGTGTCACAGTGACATTATAAAACCATTTGTGTGACACTTCTTAAGAGTGAAATCATAACGTCACTGTGAAACAGTTCCATGGTGGATCAGGGGACATTGGGCAGATAAAGCCAACAATCATGATTCAGGACTAAATTGACGCCAAGTCACGTCATTCGTGTTAGTGTGGATGTGTGGGTGCCAATTGCGATTGTCATCCACTTGTAGTGGTCTCAGCTGCGGCTAGCTATCGCTATCACGCTCGCACTTGCAACTGACAGTATATTTGTTACTCAACTGACATTATATTGATCGCTATTAAAACTGGTATAGTCATTTTTTATTAGTTGACGTGAACTGACAGTTCAAGTTAATGTGAGGTTTATTTATTAGTCATTGTAATTGTAAAAACAAATATGTTAACTTGTGTAATTATATCAACTTTTTTAAAATAGTGTTTTACACAAGTTTTCGTTATAATATATTTTAACTTGTACCAAAAGAATTACTTGAGGACTGACAGTTTACCTCTTATAAAAAAATATGACTAGGTACTGAATAGTTTTATAGGTAATTTTGTCTCATGTCAAATAAATACATAGGACGGAATTCTCACGATCACAGATGACATTGGTTAAATTCGTCCCATTCAAGACGACGTCCACGACCCATGCACAACATTTTGGGCTGCAATCTGGCTATTTAGTTTAGATAAGTGGTAAAAATAGCAATTCTTTTAACGTTTGCATCGCCTGTGTTGGTTTTTACACAATTTGAATACCACATAGTATTTTTCACCAAAAAGAAACCTTTTTATACCATTAAATATCCGCATAATACTGAAACTAATACTTCAAAATATACAATACATAATGTATTCAGTTACTTTAACTTCTTCTCATGTTTAGTTTATAAAATAACACAAGTGTATTAATTACACAATTTACAATTATTATCGAACCAAACAAATTAAAATTCTGTGTGGTCTTTAAATCGCTTGATCATAGAATTTGAAAAAACCAAATTCGAAATTTCAAGTGGCCATCTCTCTTCGTTCGTACCAAGGAGAGAATTAACCTATACTCCATTTTTTAGGTACCTACTTAACATGTAAACAAAACCAATCCACGTGACTCTGTGAAACAGCCAATTAAAACTGTTTTGTCAAACTTTGACGTATCAGTGCTTATGAAGTATACCACGTGGTTATTTGTTTACATAAGTTACATGCCTAAAAAATGGAGTATAGTTTCGAATTTCAGTATTTTGGAGTTTCTTACGAGTCTCCTCACTCTTACCGAAGCTGGACGTTTTTATGTATAGATATAGATGCCACTGTCCTCTAGCTTTACATTTTCCCATCAGATACAGTCCGGGACATTCGGGACTACAATTTGTATGTTCTAGTACTGAAAATTCCGGTCCTGCTCTACCACAGATGCCTCTATTCCACTTTGTCTTAACGATATCGTTATCCTATTTTTAACATTATATTAGCTCTTATCTACTACAATCGACGCGTAAAATAGCAACAGAGTTTACACAGAGTGGAATAGAGGCGTTAATTCTTTAACAACTCGCCAGGATTAATTATTAATATTAAGTTGTCCCTTAATGCTTATAAATAACATGTCCGTGCGTTTCTTTTGATTTGGTGTTTAAAGTGATAGGTATAGCCGGACAAATGAGTGGTGTTTCAATTTTGACACAACTTCCTATAAAATAAACAAATGGCTTTAGTGGGCCCTTCAAAAAGACAAGACACATTATCGACCTTATTGTTCGTACAAAAGGCAGACCACATATTTGGCCGACTGTACCTAACTGCGACTTACGCTTACGAGCGAGACAACTCAAGTTCACCGTTTAATTCCGTGGCTCCAATGAAAACGGATTTTTGGTGACTTAGCTCATAATATAAAAGTATATAAACCATATAGAGTATACTAGACTTATACCCTTTTGCACTTGAGCCTCAGAAGACATGCGTCACTGTATAAAAATAAAGTATGGGCGGAACGTCGTGGATTGAAAACATAGTGAATAAACATACGACATAGTATTTGTCTCGCTTTCTCATATGGCTTATTGACGAGTACTTATAGCTCAGTGGTTCCCAAAAGCACACCACATTCCTTTCATTTTATGAACCGCACATACTTTCGTCTACAAATATTTTTATCTTAGCTGTAATTTACGTGACCGATTTCGCTACTTAAAACGATGTCGTATGTAATTCACTATAGTAGATTCAATACACAACACTACTTACCCCCCACTTTATTTTCCAAACATTGACGCAACCGTGCAGCGTCAATGTGACTGGCTTAGCCATGGATTGAAAACTGCAATGTGTATATTAGAGCCATGATAGTCGACGACCTCAGCGAGTTGTTACGGAACCTCCCTACCTGGTGCGCGGGGCCCAGTTTTCAGTGCTGCGTGAGTGCGTACATGACGGAGTCGGGGAAGGTGGCGGCCACGGTGTAGTTCTTGGTGAGCAGGAACTGCGTCGTCTGGTTGCGAGCTGATGGATCCGTCGAGCGGTACTCGATCACCTGGGGAAGATATCGACGGTAAATAGTATAGATTCACATGCTTCTGTTATTCCATCGAGAACATCAATTTTCCGCGATGAGAAGTAGTAAAAGTATAATATTAGCAGGATTAGCGTTTTTATACTCGTGAAGATACGAACATAAACTAAATCTTGTTTTAACTTTGAAAACTCAATAGTACATTAGTGCACAGATCGGGAAATGAGGCGATGCGGGACGAGTAGAGTTAGCGTGGCCGAAACGCAGTCGAGGCCGCGCTATATACCACGTGTCCCAAAACTCAACGATAAGCCGGCACCAGAGGATGGAGCTGCTTATGATTAGTCGAGAAAAAATAAGGAAAAAAATATATCTTTTCCTTATTGGTATTGGTATTGGTAGTATCTTGACGTGTAAAAGTGCCCGAGCGGCCTACTTACTAAATAAATTTCTTTTATCTTTTTTATCTTTTTTATTTTTTCTCGACTAATCATAAGCAGCTCCATCCTCTGGTGCCGGCTTATCGTTGAGTTTTGGGACACGTTGTATACGAGTCCAGCAACCGCCCTTCCCGGTCGAGGCTTGTATAGTGCGTCTCCAACAATATGTGAGGAAATTTAACACAATTGTTAATAGTATATAATACACAGTCCTAACATTTCCTTGAAAAAAAAATAACAAACGTACGATTTAGTATGAAACTGAAATAAAGCATTAAATAAAATCAAAAAATTTAACGTAATGAATTCAATTTGAATAAAATATAGTATAAACTATAACATTTATTACGCGTTTATGTTATTTCGACAATTTATTTAGTTTATGAACGCAATTTCTATTTTTAAAAAAAGACAACTATTTGATACACTTTAAAATACGTTGTAAACGCTGTTTGAAAAGGCTTAACTTTTTAGTCTATGACATTTAAAAAGTAAAATATACAAGGAAGAATTTTGATTGCACGAGTGTTTGGCTGTTTGGAGATAGTTATCCTAGTCCAAACATAGTTTTACAAAGTAGTACACCAGGTACGTAATGAAATTTCATACGTGTTCGCGGCCGCTGCCGTTGGTAAATAATAACTTTTTTTTTTGCCCATACCTGAAACTTCGCGGGCTGATTTTACAACAGTAAGGTTTACATTTCCGAGCATATGGGAGAAAATGCATTTTTATTGTTTTCTGTGTAATACATATTATGTAAAAAAACGCCCCTCTCATTAGTTTAAACAAATATTATAGCCTATGTCACTCCTAAACCCAAGACGTATCTATCTCACCATTTGTTAAAATCCATCAAGCCGTTTAGGCCAGAGCGTAGCGAAATAGTCATACATACATACAGTGGTGGTCACATAATTAGGGACACTTGTTTTTTTCCCATACAATTGCCTACAAATATGACTTTTAAATTTTGACAACTAGTCAAAAAGGTCTCGACCAATTTTATTGCTAAATACATTTTACTTTACATAATTAACTAAGGTTTAAACTGATGTACAGTGAACTAATATTAAAAACGGACTTTATATTTTATAGGGATTTAAAAACTAAGTGCTGACGCGTCCATACAAAATTCTACAACTTTGTATGAACGCCGAATATTAATTTTTTCAAATCCTTATAAAATGAAAGATCCGATCTCAACAGAGATAAATTGTACATACATTTAAACTTTACTTTATTAGTTAACGATAAGTGTAACTAAAAATATAATTGGTTAAAAACTTTTTGATTGGTTGTCAAAATTGAAAAGCCATATTAGTAGGCAATTGTATGGGAAAAAAGAAGTGTCACTAATTATGTGACCACCACTGTATATACACTCGAAAAATAAAGATAGAAAGTTACTCGTATGACAGTATTAAGTATGACATTGTATTCTTAATTATTCACAATTTTATATTACTTGTTTTTGTGGTAGCATTTGAAGTGTTTGTCGTTTGTAGTTTAATTACTATTATTTTGACCTATTTTTGTACGCCGTAAGGCAGATCACAGAGGTCCTTTCTTATTGCATTTATAACACCTGGAATAACCTGTTTCACAAAATAAATGATTACTGATTACTGATTACTTGCGTATGAATGAATTTATTATGCTAAGCTAGCTTCGTAAAAAGCAGATTGAGGCCCAAAACAGAATCATACTTTGGTTTTAGTTCATTAAAAAAAAAGACTTTCCAGAAAATATTCATCAAAATTTGTTTACGAAATGAAAAAAAATACAAAAAGTAATTCCGATACCGGGAATCGAACCCGAGCCTCCTGGGTGAGAGCCAGGTATCCTAGCCACTAGACCATATCGGATGTTGGTAGCAATGACGAAATTACCGTACAACTGGATTTAATCGGACGGATCGGACCTATAAAAATGGGCTATAAAGTTACAGATAAGCATGTTCAGATTAAATTAACGTATTAGTAGTTTTTCAATCAAAGAATCAATTTTATGATGCTACAATGTAAGTATCATGGCAAGCAATACCCAGTAGAATAGAGTCAGGTTTTCTAAGCTTGGTGTTTGTTGGAGTTGTTATTCCGTGCGGGGATAAGCTAACCGGTGAAACTACTATACCTACATTCCATCTTAGTCCTCAGGGTTGGCAACGCATTTTCGGTCTTGAGATTGCAGTCTTAAGGTTTTAGCATTGAGAATGCAATGACTGTGTGCTCGTTTGACTTCCCCAATATTCCCCATGTTATGAAAAAAAACTCCCCAGCGAGTTCCCCGACGACGTGTGTAGTGCGTGTAGTGCGTGTAGTGTGCTTAGTGTGTGTAGTAGGTTTAGTGGGCTGGTAGCACGACGTCAGTGGCTGTGTCAGTAGGTACCTGCAGCCGCACTTTGTCGAAGGGCACGTGGTGCAGGTGCGGCGCGCCGCCGAGCACCACGAGCTGCGCGGCCGTGGCCTCCGCCGCCAGCAGCACGGTGTACAGCGGGAGGCACAGCACGCGGGACCTACAACAACAACAAAGTTGGCTTTGTCCCGTAACTTATTATTATTATTATTATAAGTTGGGCCCGTAGACACATGTTTCAGTGTCAACGACTCAAGAGACAACTATTGAGAAGATTTTTGTTCACGTTCTCGAATTTGCTGAAATTTAGAGGTTTAGGAGGGGGGGGGGCGTAAAATTGATGTGTCAAGTTGTCTTCTTCAAGAAAATTCGTTTTCAACCTGAGCGACGCTCGGTCTAAATAATAATAAGGAAGTAGTCACTGCTATCTGACAGTGTCTCTTTATGCGTAAGACTATTAAGGACGTGGACATGACGAAAGCTTTTGATCATGTTGATCACGAGATACTTTGTCACAAATTAAATCGTTACAGAATTCGCGGAAACTGCATGAATCTTATAAAATCAAGAATAATTTTATAAGATTTTTGCAGTTTCCACGAATTCTGTAACGAAAATAGAAATCGATACACAGAACTTATTCGAATATTTACAGTCACAAGAGAAGAAAAGAAATATACTAAGCAAGTAAAATAATTAAATATGGGGTGCCACAGGGAAGTGTCCTAGGCCCTCCGTTATTTCTTATACAGATAAATGACATCATCCAATCATACTTTTCACTAATGACAGTACGATATTCATTGATATTAATTCTAACATTAACTGTGAAAATAATCTTAACTGTAAAATCAAAAATAATCTATATACAGTGGTGGTCACATAATTAGGGACACTTGTTTTTTTCCATACAATCATACAAAAATTCATACAAAAATTTGTTGCCTACAAATATTTTTTTTGTAGGCAACAAATTTTAGGTGTGAATTGTGGTCAAAATTGAAAAGTCATATTTGTAGGCAATTGTATGGGAAAAAAAACAAGTGTCCCTAATTATGTGACCACCACTGTATATAAAAGGCAAACCTGACTGACTGACTGAGCCGAAACTACTGTACCTAGAAACTTGAAATTTGCTACAGGGGTTCCTTTCATGATTTAAGTGAGCACTAAGAAAGGATTTTTGAAAATTCATCCTCTAAGGGGTTAAAATAGAAGGAGTAGCGGGAAACTGATTCTACGCATACGAAGTCGCGGGCGTCCTCTAGTTTTATTTATAATTATTATTGATTGGCTAAATATAAATCATTTAAAAATAATTTCAGATAAATCCTGCAGCAATTTTCTCAGGGAAATACTGCGTTGACAGCTGTCAAAATGGGCTTCTTAGAATGGCGCGACTGTAGTACGAATATCTCAAAAAGATCTTATCACCCTAGTTTATAGTTAATTAGCAACGTGCGTCGTCAATAAAGTAAACTAAAATAAACTAGTTACAAACAAAGCAAAATAAAAACTACAAACATACCTGAACAGCGTGTCATGTTCATCAGATTCGTTGTAAGTAACCTGAAAATAAAACAATTTGACATTAATATTAACTTTATTTAGAAAACGATTTTCTGAGAGGGTTATTTAATAAGGTAATGAAAAAATATTGAACATTATGATCTTTAAATCTTTTACTATTATAAATTGACAGATAATATTTTCCTTCTTATAAAATAGGGTTCTAAAAAACTTAATTGTTTAAACGTTCAAAGAATTACTTATGTATAATTAAATTGTCATTACTGTGATTAGTAAGTTCGTTAAAAAAACAAATACTGTGTGGTTAAGCCCATAGATTAGTGAGCAGATTATCAGATCATTGGACAAATGATTTCGGCAGACAGTCGGAAAATGATGGGTGATCTGATCGCAAAATGATAAATGAAGTTGGATATATTTCTTCCCACAAAATTAAACTAAAACATTATTAGTTATTACTTATTTTAAAAGTTGATTATACATTAAATTATAGTATTACTTTTATAGATGTGCGTGCGTGCATGCGAGCGTGCGTGCGTGTGTGTGTGTGTGTGTGCGCACTTGCGTGTGCGTGTGTCTGTGCGTGCGCACGTGTGCGTGCATGTGTGTGTATGTGTGTGTGTGTGCGTGTTTGTGTGTCCGTGCGTGGGTGTGTGTGTGCTTGTGTTTGTGGGTGTGTTTGTGCGTGAGTGTTTGTGCGCACGTGCGTGTGTTTGTGTGTGTGTATGTGCGGTTGTGTGTGTTTGTGTGTGCGATTGTGTGTTTGTGTATGCGTGTATGTGTGTGTTGGGGCGTGTGTGTGTTTGTGAGTGCGTGTGTGTGTGTTGGGGCGTGTGTGATTTTGTGGGTGTGTGCGTGTGTGTGCCTGCGTGTGTGTGCGTGTGTGACTGTGTGCGCACCGACCTCCCGGGGATGGTGCGTGGGGCTGAGGCAGGCGTGCAGCGCGCGCGCGGCGCCGCGCAGCGCGAGGTAGTCCCTCGGGGCGGCGCGCACCACCACGCCCGCCCAGCCGCGCGCCGCCTCCAGGTACAGCGTGCTCGGCTCGCGCGGCCCGCGCGGCAGGATCTCCACGAAGCTGCCGTTGTGCTGGACCAGGGAACACACCATTACTCATCTTACCCACCGATTGCTAATGCTAAAAATTAAATAGATAAATATACAGACAGCTCACACCGATCGCCCGAGTTCCAAACTGAGCTCTCAACTTGAACTATGCATACTAGATAATGAATACGATAAACGTCTCACTTATATAAATAAATACTCAGATACGTCCGAATCTTACAACCGGAAGATCCAGAGGTCGAACTCAGTCCCGCTAGAAGCGAAGTTACTACAGACTAGACCGGGAGTTCCCTAACTGTGTGTCGTGACGCCCCGGGATAGCTAGTATTCTCACGTCACGAGAGCATCAAAAGTTCTCGTTAAAAAATTACAAATTGTAAAGGAAGTCGCAATATAAACATATAATAAAAGAGACAAACTAGCCAGTAGGTCACCTGATCGACATGAATCACCTCTATAAACTCAAAAATAGTACCCACCACTTCCCCGAGCAGTCTGTCCAGTACATCTATTGTAGGAGTCTTGACAGGTGGGGGCTCGGCGCGGCGCGGTCGCGGCGCTAGGTGCAGCTGGCGGACGTAAGCCACCAGAGACGGGGACTCCTGGGGGATGCGTGCCAGCTCATAGTCACGACTCATGTTTAGCCGGAACTGCTGAGCGCCCAGGGCTAAAAATAACAGTATTTGACGCATTTTAGACCTCCATTAACGCATTCATGTCACCTTTGGTTTTATACGTGTAGGTTGCATATTGAAAGAACACTCATGTATTCAAGGCACTGGAAGTCAGCAGAAGTCTTATAATTATGTGTTGAAGGCACTGAATCCATGAAAAATTAAGAAACATCTAGATAACCATCTCGTCCTGAACTATGGAAGACAACTATGCTAACTGCCTATAGGGTACTATCTAGTCATGCCACTCTAGGAGTTTCAGACAGCGCCCTGTATGACGTTTAAGAAAAATGCATCCTATATTATCATGGAATGCTGGGGTGAGCACTGAGGCTAAATAGAGTCAATTTCAATGTAATCCAATAAAAATATGAATAATATCCAGTATACTCACCAACAGAATCCATATAAATGAGCAACATGGTCATTACGGTCACAAAAGTCAACACAAACAGGACGGCAGGCAGCAGTCTTCGATACAAGTCATTGGGCGATGTCTTTGTGAGGGACGGCACGCATAGCCGAGGTGGCGTGGGCTCAGGGACTGGGGGCTTGGGCTTCGGCATCTCTGGCTCTTTGTCGGGCTCTGTTGGCTCCGGAAGAGGGTTCTCTTGGATCTTCTACGTAATCAAAAATAAAACCTCATTAATGATTCAACATGTAAGTAAAATCCATGTTGAGGTAACGTTTACAATAAGCGCGGCAGTTTTAGCTTAGTAACAATGTAACCTAAAATAGTACACTTTTAAATCAAAAACTTCACAGGTTGATAATGTAAGAATTGTGGTACAGTCCAGTTCATAAATATGTGTACACTTTACTTTGTCACTTTAATCGCTGTGACAATTCATATTTATGGCAGTTTAAATATTAAATAGACAAGGTACAAAAGTGTACATATATTTATGAACTCGATTGTACAGTTGAGTCATTTGCTTAGATTTTACCTGCTATTGAATCTCACACAAGTACACTGTACAGTGTTAGTCAATGAATTTTAACCCCTGATGAAAAAACCAAGTTAGTTTACGGATTATGATATTAATCCACAGAAAGCTTAAAAGATAATTATTCAAACGTTGAACAGGGATTCGGTGTCTAAGCATGCCCCTGTACCTAACAACATCCAGCATCCCGCAAGAAATTTACATTGGCTTTAGCCTGTCATAATAATAGATGAGGTCCTCTCATACTCACAGCAACAATTTCCTTGATCAAGCAAGCAATTTGTATCAAAAATATGGTTGCAACTACTTGCCGAGAGTCTGATGGAGACTTAAAAAGATGACTAAAAAACATTCCTTCTAGTAATATTGACGATAATTAGATTTTTTTTACAGAAACCATCACACTCCTAACCTTACACAATAATTTAACAATTATACACTTTTAAGAAATTTATCGCATCAAAACGGTATTTATATGATTTATAGATTATTTTTACTGTAAAATATAACTTACAATTTCATCTTAAAAAGCCAAAATGAATGAAACCCCACATGACACGCCAGGTGTAACTTTGTTTTTTACTTTTGATCACAAGCGTGGGATTTTTTTCAGACAGTCCCGTAATAATGTCACTACGGAGGTTAGTAAGTTTTAAAACTATGGCAAATACTTACTTTTTCAGCCATTATAAGGCTTTGTTATGTTACGAGTTCCGAGTCTGTAATACAAAAAATAGAGCAGGTGTTTCACACTATCTTGAATTTCAATGACCTTAGACACTAAAATATAGCACAGTACGGTTTATCACAGAAAGCGATTTGTGAGTACATCTGACTGCTTTAATAAAAACAAAAACACATTTTTAAAAGTAAAAATAAGAAAAGCGAAACTACAAAAACATGAGTCAGTGACCGCAATGTTTCATTTGTGCGACACGTAATATTTTTTCTACTATTATGGTAGAAAGTTTGAACTTCATTGCCAGTCATTAGAATCAAGAATGCTCTCACGCCCATCATTTGCTTTATAAATGTTAATGATTTTTTTCTGTATTGTAAATTAAAAACCTTATTCTGAATTCTATACCTAACTGATGATTTTGTTATATTTACACAGTTCAAATGGCTGGCAAGGGAGGCAGGTGGTCATACGACAACGGAATACTCCTCATGATTAATAAATAATATTCTCTGACTTGACAATCTTCATCTTCGCCTGTGTTTGTCGAATTTGTAAAGGGCCCAAAAATATCCGAATTTCTTATGCAATAATCTCATTTGCCCGAATATCATTTTCCATAATTTTATATTCCATAACGATTCATAATATGAATTATGCCATAGTGGTCACTGGCTATAATCTCCATTTTCCCTAATATCATATACCATAATTTTTGAGTGCCATAATACTCAAGTGTCATAATGTTCAACCTTCCTAATATAATATAACATAATAACACTTTCCATAATATTTATTTACTTTCTATAATATTCATAATCCCTAATGTTTTATGAAATAGCAATCATTTGCCATAATTACGGAAAAAGCAGATGTAGACTGTTTCAGTCAGTTCAGTGGGTATAATGTGGAATACGTACTATTATTACCATAACCTACCTATTCTACCTTAAGGAAGGTCTCCTTTAGGTACCACGACGAGCGAAGCGGAAGGAGTGTTAGGTAGAACTGCGACCTGTGGCCCGTTTCACGAAGCTACAAGTTACAAACTGCAAGCGGAAGTCTCTTTCTAGAAAAAAGAGTTTGAAAGAGACTTCCGCTTGTAATTTGTAACTTGTAGCTTCATGAAACGGGCCTCTGGGGCACGTTTTATAAAGCTACAAGTAACAATTTTACAGGTCTAAACTGGCCACACTGCTCAAATGGCTGGGGCACGTTTTATAAAGCTACAAGTTACAATTTTACAGGTGTAAACTGGCAACACTGCTCAAATAGCTGGTCGTCATTGGTCGAGGTTGTGTCAAATGGAAACTTGTAACCTGTAAATTGTTATTTGTAGCTTCATAAAACAGAGGCCCTAGTTTAAAAATCGAAGTTCGAAGTTACTATAGCTCCATCTCTGTCACTCGTCCTTCGAGACTAAATCGAGAGAAAGGGATGGAGCTAACGTAACTTTGAACTTCGATTTTCAAAGTAGGGCCTCAGCCCCCTGACAGCGCGCGAGCCGAGCGAGCGAAGCGAGCGTGTTTCGATATTTTGAGTGTTTTATGGCAAAAAAGTATTATGGCGTTTGAATTTTCAGGAATACGATTTTAGTATACTTGATAATAGGGAAAATGAAATGTATGGCAAATGTATTGTTATCGCACTTAATATTATGGCAAATGAAAATATGGCAAATAACCATTATGACATATGAATCGTTATGGAATATAAAATTATGAAAAATTACATTCGGGCAAATGAGATTATTGCATATGAAATTCAGTTCTTGTGTGTACAAGACGCTTTTAAATGAGAGCACACTGTGATGTTTCTCGCCGGACAGCTATATCACACAATATTACTTTTATGTTGTCCGGCAGCATGAGCACGTCATGCTCGCTCAAAGGTCTTTGCTTACGGCGGCGTCGTTGATCGGGTCGCCACCTTCCCGAACACATGGTTGAGGGAGGCGATGGCTGAGATATGCGTCATACTCGTGAACGGGTGCTGTTTGTGGGGTCCGGTCTGTTCACGTCTGCAAGGACTTTTTGCTCAGTTAATGATTCCAGTTATGGCTTTTGACGTAGAGACCTCGTCGTGTTGTTCTCCTAGTCATTATTTTTAGTTTCATGTATTTGACATGTAATCTTGATAATTTTTACATTTATTTGTAATGTTTTTAATTTTGAATTTGTATTTTTTTTATATGTGATAGTTCTAATAATTTATATTTGTTGCTTTATTACCTTGTAATGTAACTTACTTTTAAGTATTATTGTATTTTATGTTTGAAAAAATGACCTTCTGCTGGAGTTTCTTGCGGCGCTTCTTCTCCGCAATGATGGTCTTGTCCGAAGCGCTAGTAGATTCACTGTATATTACCGACGTGTAAAAGAGCCCGTATGTGGCCAATTTACTGAATAAATATTTTGATTTTGATTTTTGATTTGGGGAAATGGCAGAGAACCTAATGAATGATCATTTAATTGGATTTATATATTTAACGGGAAACACATTAGAGGAAACTATTATAAAAGTTTTTAAAATACTTACTTGAAGGTAAGATACCTACAAAAAAAACCACAAACATAGTTTAAGAAAAGGTTTATTGTCAAAGTGATTATAAATTACATAAGGTAACAGCAATGAAAAGTTGAAACAGCAGTTTTTTTACAACATAGCATTTGACTTAAGTGATTTATATATACAAGACACAAGTCAATCAATAAATATAAGTGGTAGAGTTAACTGGGAGACAAGACCAAAACTAAACTCGCGTCAAACATTATTGAGTGTTTGCAACGAAAACTCGCACATCAACTAATTTTGTAAAAATGTAGGTATTAGGTATATCTAAGGCCGGGATTACACCTATAAGTTATTACGTAAGTTTTGAAACAAAGCTATATGCAAGAGAGAGATGCAGATATTTGCCACTCACGCTTACCCATAATTCTCACTCAGTCTTAAAACTTACGTAATAACTTACAGGTGTAATCCCGGCCTAACAAAACATTTAAAAACAACAAGTACCTTTTAAAACTAGCTCAGGGTCTACCGCCATTTAAAATAATACAATGTAGCAAAATCTAAACCTTGAGACTTATTTAACACTTAAAACAATATGAGATTCATAAATCATATCTCATGTCATATCTAGGTTTACAACACCAAAAAGAGTTTATTACAAAACATTAAGAGACGATCTTTCGCACTAATCTATTTATTGAAAGTTCCAGTTGTTTTGTGTGTTTTTAAACTGTCATAGCAGACTCAGAACTATCCTGAGAACTTTAGTACCTACCTATTGAAAAATATCGGCATTTCACTTGGTTGTGATCAAATATTTTCATTGTATCTTTTCCTGTACCTTGTATTGTATTTTCAGCCAAGTGAAGTCCCTTACCTTATACAACCTAATATTTTTTATTTCATTATAGCGTTGGAAGAGTAATTTAAGAGCCGTTTTGGTACTTACTGTGACCTTTGTAACTTGATCATTTTAACATTTATCTCTTTCACATTTCTTCTTGACTTTATTAATAAATAAAAAAAACGACATGTGTATCTCAAAGTACAACCTCTATTAGGTGGAATGATGCAATTAAACTTATAAAACTAACTTAAATCCATCACCAGAGGCCCGTTCACGAAGCTACAAGTTACAAATTACAAGCGGAAGGCTCTTTCTAACTCCTTTTGCTAGAAGAGAGTTCCGCTTGTAATTTGTATCTTGTAGCTTCGTGAAACGGGCCACAGGGAATATTCATGACTTTTTTTCACAGCTTCCATAAAAGCTGATTCATGCAACAAACAGTTGAGAAAAATCAATATTTGAATAGCTATAAAAATAACCAAGATTTATTCCTATCTCTTTCTAGCAAATCAGAATTTAACATGGAGTTTATATGCTAGATATGGTACATGTCGTCACAGTGCATATCGGATCTCCGTATTTCTTAGCGGATTTTAATTTTATTTTCACTTTTGGTGATCTCTTTTACGGTGTTTTCATATTTTGTTGAGAAAGGCGATTTAAAAAATTCATGCATATCAGTAATGAGAGATGCATATTAATTTAATATTATTGTCATTGTTTTAATTAATGTCCAAAGTAAATTACTTGTTAATTAATCGATACAATGTCGAAATTTTGGGTAATCCGACGAACAAACTTAAAAACAATTGCCTTACTTATGCCTTTTTTTTTAGTACATAATGTGTATAAAGTTTCATTCGTTTGATAAAAACCATATGTAGAGACACATCTATTTTACTCATGTTATTTTTTTCCGCACTTTACCGTTAAATATTGCAACTTAACTTACGAAAACAGTAAGCTGAGTTTAAAAGCGGTCTTTTAATTTACACAGTAACAACTCCAATATATAATTATAAAACTACATTTTCAGTGAATGAAACATCATTTGTGCTGTATAATTATCACTTGTATAGGTATATAAATCAAAATCACAATTTATTTGCCTTCATTATTGTCCAAGTTAAGTAGGTATATTAAATAGAGAAATATTATAAAGTATTTATCAATCTTAATATACATATACCTATGTATCATAATAATTACTATAATTATTATTGAAGGGTAAAAATAACAATTACGTGCAAAATGATTAACAAATATGAAAAAGGACGCATAACTCCAAAACGGGGTTATCTCTAATGACTGTAATAAGTCAAGATTATCTTTGAGCTCTACGCCTAACCAACCTAAGATGCGCAAGCTATGCCTTAAGACGTGTATCAAGTAAGCAGGTTGAAAAAAAAAACTTATATTTTACTGACTTTTAAAAAAAGGAGGCGGTTCTCAATTTGTCTGTTTTTTTGTGTTATCGTAAAATTTACGGAACTTTGAAATTATCAAGTTTGAGACTAAGTACACCGAGTCTTAAACTAACGCATTTTCTTTAAACTAAAGACAACAAAAGACGTCCGCTATCGAAGAGCTACTTACTTTAGTTTATGAGACTTTTATTTTCTTTTATCTTGTGGTTTATAAAATTAAACGTAGGATCCAGATTTTGGAAGTACTATTAATTCATTGCGTCGTAAAAAAATGGTTCAAATTTAAAACATTTTCATTTACAACGTTGTGAAACATCCATTCGAATACGAGTCTAATTTGAGCATATCTTCAATCTACTGTAGGTATATTGACATTTGTATACTGTTCGGATTGGTTATTAAAATGAACTTTACTAAAATACCAATATAGTTGGCAAACTTAGAGATATTTTTCGGTCGGTGCAAAGCATCTTTCTTACACGTGTATTTGAGAAAGTCGTAGTCAGCATAACTATTATAAGTCATACATTATTATTGCGCTCGTCGAGCGCCGACATAGAACAATTTACAAATTATAGTAGCGCAGCATAACAGCATATTTCGGAATTACTGCGACTGAGTGCATTCAACAAAATGTTGTATAATTATTATTTATTACATTTTAAAATTTCTTGAATATTTCTTGAACATTTCTTGCAATGCTATTTGTAGAAACTCTGAAATCAATTAGAACTTTTTAATCAAGAAACAATAGTTATTTTTCTTTTTTCTTTTTAATTTCATCGCAACCTTGTTTTTAGTATGTTTAGAGATAAAATGGATATCATACATAAAAGCACAAGCACTTTGACATTTATTAATTGAAAACATACTTTAAATTTTTGTTGAAAATTTCATTTTCTACTTACTATTAAACAATCTTACAGTTAACAGAAATTTGTGCTCCAACAACTACATCTACAAAGTGTAAAATGATTTATAATTACTCTCTAGAATTTTACTGTCTATAAATAACTATACAATAGGCATGTCTAGTAGGTAAAAGTTGAAGTCTGAAAACAATTTTTCTAAAATATGAATACTTACACACAACATAATTTATAATATTGTAAACATTACCTACACGATTTCAAATTTATTGTCAGATTAACATTCAGTACATCGAAATATTTAGTAATTTGAAGTGATTAAATGACTAGGCAAAAACAAGAAACATTTTTATAACGTGAAATTTTTCTATAACTAAGCTATTTTTTGTTAAAGTAGTTTAAGATCTTTGCCGGACGACCTAAAATAAGTAGTAGAAATCTCTAGCACTATACCTTAAAAAATGTGGCGCCGTACTACAAAATTAAGCCCGACTTAAGAGTTTTACATGTGAGAGACAGTAGTTTATCTGTATTAAGGTAGGCAATAACTTACATCAACACTAGATTTAACAATTGATATTATTGTCTCTGATGATTTAATTTGTGGTTAACAAATTATTCGCATCGTAAATATAAACTCTGTACGACAGTAATTATTTATTAAAAATATCCACCGATGTTTTAAATCTGTTACCGTTATGTATAACTATTAACATTACTATACCTAATAAAATTCAATAGACGAAGCTTATTGTCAATCGTTTAGTACTTAGATTAACTTCGCTAGAAAGTCCAAAAGGTGTACCGAGTAAATTATAATTTTTACTCTAATTTCAATTAATTTTTAAAATCTTGCCATTATAGAGTTGATTTATTGTCATGTTTTTTTTTCTCAAAGGCAAACATTTCGCAAATAGTAATGATATATTTCCATTAAATATATTTTACGATTTATGTATTGTCACAAGTAAAGTTTATTCTAACAATAGTAGTTACTTAACAATATAATTAAAATTGTTTTACAAAATGTTTAAAAATCTAACAATATTATCTTAAGCATGTCGCTCATGTGCTCCTAAAATAATGTTAACTTATCTAATTATGTATTACGTCTTTCATTTAGCCATTTTTATTGTCAATGTTAGTATTATTGTTACTGTCAAGCCGTAAGCTTCTCCCGTCAATTCCGTAAAATGTAAATACGTAAATGTATAATTATTACTCCTAAAACACTAAATTAGTTCAATTTAGCAAACTTTAGATTCCCCTCTATATTTTGAAGCTAAATTGTAAAGATAGACGCACAAAACGTCATTTATAGAAACGTATCTGATATGAAATTGATATAATGTTGATTGACATTATTTACCCAATTTTTAAAACACCTGTACATAAATTCGTGCGAGCTCTGCTTTTGATAATTACCGAGCAATTATATCACAATCTGCAAAAAAGACTCATACGGCGACCGCATCAATTTTGAATGAGTCCGAACAACTAATGTTAAGTTTATAGTATTCCGTCCACCTAATACGGTACCGTATGAGTCTTAAACGGATCCGGCTATCTTACTGCGTGTTTACACCAACAACGTTTCAATTGTAAAAATCGTTTTCGACCAAACAATAGGACAAAGAATGATTATGCCACCGACATAGACCCTCGTTTTGACTGTACGATCGATCACGCATCCTGCGACTGGATTACTATAATTGTGCCTCTACTATACTATAAAACAGCATTGGTACCTACTTTATAAACGAAATCAAGTTTTATTATGTTAACCAATGGTTTTCCTGATTTACAGTACTTTAATAATATACTGTTCTTTATTAGTCACTGATATGAGTTTTCTTCTGCACTCCCAAGCAGAGCTCGCTATTTAGTCAACGCATTTTTACCTCGACGCTATATTGCGTAGAGCTGTCAAAATGACAACTGTCACAGTCGCTGTCGGTACAAATACTGCAGCGGAATTAGGATTTAGAGTCTGGTCCCCGGAGAAAGGGACTGCTGTCCCCGGGTCGACGACGTGGATCTTCCAGCCTAAGTTATTGTGTGAATAGCACTGAAACAAAAAATGGTAGTTTGTAGAATAAAAACGTAGCAACCCTTTTTACTTACGTAATGTTGGTACAAAGATTGCTATAAACCAATCAGAAATGTAATAGGTACTAAAAGAATAAACGAACAATTTTGACACATATTTGTTGAATGCTAAACTGTAGTAAGTAACTTTTATAAATTTTCATCTTAAGAAGATTGTGAAGCTGTAAATTTTTATACAAAAAGCGGTAACCCCCCGTACACCTATACCAATGTTTATAATTTAGCTGGTTGGTGGTGAAATCTCATTCACCCCAATTTTCTAGAGCCGCTACTGCCTTGTACCCTGATCTTACCTGGTAGTAGACCAGGTCGGGCGTCTCGGGCGCCACGGTCCAGTTGAGCACGCCGGGCTCGCCGCGGTTGCACTCCAGCTGGAGGGTCTTCATGTAGTCTTCGAACGTGTCGGACACGGCCGACTGGTCTGTCGTCTTGTGGGCCCACTCGCAGTACCGGCCCACTAAAAATGATTAAATTAAGGTTTTTATACTTTGTTTACACTATGAAAAATATGGTGATTTGTGCCAGGTCAACAATAAGTCATTTTGGAAATTCCTGTGATTTTTAAGGGACGCATTTGCCGACAGACCGTAGAATATAATAAGTTTCATTTCATTTTAGTTAGACTAAAAAAAATGGAAGTTTAATTAATTGGAATTGTTTTTAAGCTAGTTTTGATAGAAATCTTTTGACTTTTAATCTATTTCACCTCAATGTATATATTTCCTTAAGCGTCATTGAAAAGATGTGCACAACTAGACTTAATAAGTCACAACCAATCAGTCTTATTCTGTCCGCATAATTCCTTAGCCCAGTCATGAAAATGAATGAACATGAATATGAAAACGTTACATTAGGCTAAGATAATAGCGATCTGAACGAACTCTGCCTAGATCCTACGGTCCTACCACCATTTAACTAACAACACGTCTGGGGCTAACAGCCTGTTAGGTATTAAAGTTAGTGCGTGCATTTTGAATTTGTTCGCAGGTCTCTACGACAAAACTAACTGCACCTTACGCGTCTACAAGTGCGCGTGGAAAAAAAGGTTAGCTGAATTAAAAAATGAGCGGTGAAGAAGCACACTCTGATTAAGCTTACCAGCCGTGGGATAAGGGTATCCCTCGTTGTCGACGGCGACGCCGGCGAACAGCCGCTGCTTGCGCCGGTCCTCCGGCTTCTTCTGCCCGTACCCGCCCTCCGAGGAGTCGCTGATGTAGAACGGGTGGAACCTAACATGGAATAACTCAAGATTATTCTACGCAAGAACAAAGGTTCGATCTCTAATAGATTTTTCTCGATAGGTAAATTTACTTAGTAATCGCTTCTCACTAAAGGGCGCTAGTAACAGCTTTACTTGTCGTCGACGCTGAGTAAACATTTTTTTTAAAGAATAGAGTTGAAGCTAGTCTTTGACATCTTAACAGTTGAAGATTCAACTCCCATTCCCATTTGCAACATCATCATCAGTAAGTGACGAAATTTATAGGTTTATTTAGTTTTAGTACAGCCACAAGGGGCTCAAAAATATTTGATATCGTCTCCATCACAGAAAATACATATAGGACAAGTGCGTTTAGGTAGTTCAAACGTGCCTACTCTACTGTGATTTCCTTTTCTTATCATAATTGGTACAATTCATACAAAAGTGACCCCCAATGTCAACCCAATGGAATCTGGAACGGTGTCACAGTAACATTATAAAACCATGTTTGACACTTCTTATGACTTGAATCATATCGTCACTGTGACACAGATGACACAGTTCTATAGTGGGTCAGGGTTCTATTGGGCTGATAGTACTTGTAGTTTTGTGTTGTGCGGAGTGCACGGGGCCCGACTACATACTTAGCCGGGTTAGTCTCGTCTTCACCGCCCTCGACGGTGAAGGTGTAGGTCTTTCCGCGCTCCACGTAGATCTCGGGGATGAGCTGGTCGTTGATGTACCATGCGATGCCCCATGAGGGATGACCTGGTGGATTAATTAACATTTACTAAAGAAAACTCGAGTTCTAGAACGATATAAAGAGAAGATATTTAATGATACAAAAATGACACATTTTACAAATACTATAAGGATAGTAAAACTAATTTTCAGAATTTTCAGCCATACGACCTTTTAAAACACTAGCATTATTTTCCCAAATAGCTGTATATGCATTAACATCCGAAAAAAATCTTTTCATCTCACTAGCTCGGAAAGCCCTTTTTGTTTGTTTGATATCTATTGAGAAAATCGCTTTTTACCTACATGTGAAGAAAGAGTTTTGACATTTGAAGGCAGATTAAGTGATATTTACAGCTAACAAAACGTAAAACGTTAAAAGTGCTGAATTTTTAACATCACAATTAATGAATTGCATCGAGTAAAAAACACTAAATACAGTCTTACAACTTTAATTTAATTCATAAATATCAGCATTCAACATTAACCTTCATTCTTGTAGTAAAAACAGATAAAATGTTCTGACAGTAATAAGTCGATGTGCGAACAAAACGCATCCGAAATAATAAAAAAAAATTAATTCAAAACTTTTCAATTAATCCGTCAACGTTAAATTCGCATGTTTTTCTAGTTTGTTTTGTTATTAAAAATGAGTGATTCGAGTGACGAAGACGTATTAACACCTGTGGAATTACGGGAAACCGTGTAAAATGCGGAATTGAGTTTTGTTTTCTTATTTTCCTCGCTGTTGTGAGGTGAAAAGTTTTGTGTTATACACGGGTGAAAATAAATTTTACGTCTCGTGTGTTGAAACACTCGCTACGCTCAGGATTCTATTTTTGAACCACTCGCTTCGCTCGTGGTCAATCATACAATCCTTTCGCTAGCTTGTGTTTCAAATGAACACTCGCAGGTAAAATACAACTTACCCCTTTGTATAACAAATAACTAGTACAATTGTTATTTGTTTTAGAACGAATTCCAACAAACACCGAAAGCTGTAGTTTATATTTCTAGTGATCATTATGATCGATCGACTAATTCTTCACCCGATCGCGACACCTAATATAAAAGCAAGAGGAAGTCACTAATAACTACGTTAAATTAAGTTTTCTAAAACGAAAAGCTTGCAGGATGCATGAAAATCTACATAAATACTTAGGTACTAAAACTCAAAGCTGAGGATTGAAATACTTTAAGTAAAATAAGGATACAAGGGTCACTAATAGTTACCATACGGCAAAAATCCTTTACTTATGTCATTGTCTGCTTGTAAAATAAATGGTTTGTATTAGTGAAGCACAGTAAGTACCTAACAAACACTTATTCCACAGTTAAAAAGCGTCATTAATAATAATTATTATTATAATGAAAATTTTGTCGTGATAGAATATATGCTATATATGCTGATAAGGTTTTTACTTCTTAAACCGACGGTACTCATATTTTTGAGTGTCAGGAACCTAAATATGCATTATACTTCCGTCCGTCAAAATAGTCCAAAAATCAACAAAGCCGAGTGTAAAGTCTTTAAAGAAGTTGAAATCGAAGGAAAAGTGATATGAGAAAAGGGAGTTACATTTGGAAAATACACTATACTTAATTACATAGTGGAACTTCATTTTCAAATATTAATAATATGCTTGTGCTAAACTCAGCTCAGCTCATAGTAGAACATAACTTAACAACACCTAGCTTTGTTAGTTCCTGGATCAGACTTCGGATAAAATAACCTAACCAACTGTAGCCCTTTTAAAACATAGGTGGTTTGGCTTAGTGGATAAAATACAGCTCTGCCTATTTAAATTCCCGAGCGGTTTATATTTATGGAAACTTCGATATAATGGCGAATTAACCGATTTTCATGAAACTTAACTAGAAAAAATTCTGATTAAATTAACTTTAAAAAAAAACGGGCATGAGCATGTCGGACCATGTTATAACTTTGTCAGCGTAATTAAAATGGATGTATAACTATGCCAATTACAGCTCTGTAGTATAAAGAGTCTCTGAGTTAAGGACCGACCGACAGATGGACATATAAGGGCGAAACTATAAGGGTCCTTGTTTACTACGGAACCCTAAAAAACCGCGTCTGAATCGGTCCATGCTTTCGGGCGCGCTACGATGCTTTCAGCGCCGGGGTTACAAAAAGTGAGATAATTCAGTGACCTGTGATGGGCGTGTACCCGCGGCGGCCGCCGGCGGGCCCGATGCGCGCGGTGAAGTTGGTGAGCCCCGCCAGCACGCGCGGCGGCCACGGCGCCGGCCCGCCCTCCTCCAGCTGCGCCAGCCCCAGGCACGTGTTGTCGTTCTGGGGACATACATACACTACGGTACAACTTTTGCCGACTGTGTACAGGTCATTTTACTTACCTCGCAGGAAGTTTTTGTTTTTAGGAATAAAATCAAATACAGTGGAATAGATCTTAAAAAGTCCTTTTAAGAGCGAGCTCATGCGAGTAAGAGTTAAGCTACCTAATTGAGAATGCACGCCCTAAGATGTTTTTTGTACGCTTCGGCGAAACCTCGTAAACTTGCTAATTCATCCCATGGCAGACCTTCCAGAGATAGCCTCGGTAAAAAAAGTCAATGTTCGTCGGCTTAGAGTCCAAACCTTCTAAATCCATTTTTAGGATTTAGCAGGTTTGTACTCTAAATAAATGAAATAAAGTGCAAATCCGCTAATTCTTAAAAATGGATTTAGCAGGTTTGCACTCTAAGCCGACGCGTTGCTTCATTGCTGCGTAAAAGAAGAATAACCTAAAAAACGCGCTTAAGAGTTTATAAGTAAACATTCAATTAAATACTTGTCTACTGGACTAGATTGAATCAGGACTACCTGAGCTCCAAAGTCCAGTTGCACGTCAATCCTCGTAGTATCCATGAAGGAGTGTGCGTTGGCTTCATACCGCGAGTTGAGCGGTCCGAACGCCGCGATGACGGACTGCGAGCGAGAAGTGAGGATTTCCTTGTCCTTTAGGGTGTCTGTGGCAGCCAGTGGGCGGCGGTACGTGATGGTGGTCACACCGTCTTTCTGTTGGCCTGATACTGTGGAAAAATTTGATCATGGGTTTTATAACCTCGTGAAGCTTGAGACACATACTGCCGTGACATATCTATAAAGCCGTTATCGGACATCTGGTCGATTTTTAACTAATTCTGCAATATTAATGAGAAAAAAAATCTCTAAATCTATCGATCGATCGATGTATTTGCGATTTAAAAATCGACCAGATGTCGGATAACGGGATTAAAGATGTCACGGCAGCATAGTGAGATCGACGTTTTTGAATTCGTTTTAGAGTCGAATCAGCGCAGGCCCAACCCACACTTAATCATTTTTTTATTATTCGTTGTTCTTCTTCAGGGTTTTTATTTGTACTACAGTCATACCAAATTTGACGCTTGTACATTTTACCGTTTTTAAGATACAACAAAAATAAAAATACGTTGTAAAAGAACCTTTCTTTTATGGGGACCCCTTAATTATTTCATCTTCTTTAAAATATATTTCTTTGTAAATCCGCCATAAAAACACATATTCTGAAATAAAATATCAGCCCGCTATCTATTACGGTTCAAAAGATACGGCTTTTATGCCGGCACCACACTTCGCTATTCGCTATTCGTTATTCGGCTTATGCGCCTACATTCGACGAAGTGTGGAGGGTTTATTTGTTGTATGTTTTCTTTATTCGCACGCATAACGCATAAGCGCGATAGCAAATATTTTAACAAATACGGCGCAGCCGCATAACGAATAGCGAATAGCGAAGTGTGGTGCCGGCATTAGGTTAGGACGGACGGACAGCCTAGGCATATTATTAGGGTCCCATGGTCCCACAAGAATAAATATACTGCTAAGATTGATCCTTTAAATTGCTTCAAACATCTAATCAGCTGTAGGTTTTTGACCGACTGTAGTGATTTTAATGTGCATACCTAAGAAGGCGTCGTTGCTGCCTCCGATCCTAAGGTCAGGACAAACGCCCCTCTGCCCGTCGCACTGCGCTAGATGGCTGATGGTGTAATCCGCTACTCGTGGTTGTTTCAACCTAAAAAAGTAAACGAATACTTTCTTAAATTACGAGTGTAATGCTCAAATTTTGGAAAGCCTTCTCTTCTCGTTTTAAAATATACGGTTCCCAAAAACAGTTACGTCATAATAGGTCAAACCTTACCTATCCTAAAGGGTTTCTATATAATGGCCTTGTAAAAAATCCTGAAAAAGTTAAAGGTTACAGAAATAAAACAATTGTGTGTTAAGACCATTATGTATTACGAGTATGAGTCATTATTTCATTAATGTCATTATATATTTTGAACTTGATATATATGATATGATCCCTCAAAAACATATCGTTCACCTGTTGTCTGTCTCCTATAGTACTCAAGGTTAAAAATCATGTAAGGCCTGTCTCACTCCATCACTTCTGTTCAGTAACAAGAATAAGGGAAAACGCCTTTCATGTTCTTGTAACCCACCTGTTATCCCAGTAGGCCACAACCACGTCTGCTCCCAGCATGACTGGTCTTCCCTCGGCCCCTGACACACCGAAAGCCATGTACTGCTCCCGTCGCAGGCGAGCCGACAGCGTTATTTGGATTTGTTTGCCCTGGAAATATTGGAGGATTAGCGGTTTGAATAATTTATCTTTTCTAGGGTATGGTATAGCTCGAATGAGGGCTTTAGTTAAACCGGTTTCTTTGTTGTCATAGGTAAGTCTTCTGACTCCCTACCGGTTTAAGGATTATAATTATATAATGGGACTATTCCTAAATTACATTTAAATACTAATTAATGATTTGACTTTGGCAAATTAATGACATTTGTTTGTCTGAGATCCAATCTTACATTTAGCGCTTTTCTATTATTTAAAAGGAAGAAACCTACCATTTTTCTAAAATAACATTTTATTTATAACAAGACTAATAAAGTTTACCTTATTAAAATAGATAACGGAGTGAGAATTCATTAGAGGGCTAAAACCTTCGAAATTTTTAAGTATTGGTTTAAAAGTTTAATAAGCTTTCCTATCCCTAGCCTAGAGACTATAATTTAATAAATATTTTCTGTTATCTAAATTGTGAGGTCTCTCTGTTAGGTAAAGTAACATTTAACCACCCAAAAAGGCTAATATAGATTTTTCCAAATGATGAAAAATTAAAAAACAGTCATTTGTTTACTCGTTTAGGGGTTGTAGTTGTAACACAGAAACTATATATAGGACTTATAAATATGCATTTTTTAAACTAGGACAGTAATTGTAAATCAATGCATTTACAAAACATGTTTTACCTTATCGTTTCACGGCTGACCAATAGCTTGGATGTGGAAAGACAACTAATTATTCTCAATGGCAAATCTCAAAATAATCTTAAACTTAAACAGACGTCTCTTCATGCTTGTAAAATATTGCAAAGGGACTTAGTAATTGCATGCATTACTAGAAATTTACTTAAAAATGCAAAATTTGGAGTTACCTGTATTTCCCATCGGACCTGCAACCTTTTGTCTAAAATTTCTCTGCAGTTATTACTTGCACTCAGTGGCGTTTGAGAAGTTGATGAACTCGTCTGTAATGACATAATTATACATAAAGTATGACTCTAAAATAAAGTTTTCGTATTTTACTTTACTACCCGTTTCATGATCCTTCAAGCAATAAAAATATTAGTAAATAAAATATGATGTTAAAAAATCAAGAATGGTACTTACAGGGTTATACCACCAAGCGGGCTGTTAAAATAGGAAATCCAATCCAAGATATAGGTAAGCAGAGATAAGACAAACAAGCGTTATTATTAATAAGAAAAGTACATTTATTTGATTATTGGTATGGTAACACTAGCAGTTTAGTAGATTTCCGTCCTGTAGGTTGGTACGCTTGTACAAACAAAGTAACAATGTCCCTATTTAGTTTCGTCGTAAATAGAAAACTTGAAGTCACTTTGTACATACTAAAACATACATGGCTACAAGTTATGTTCAAAGTAAAATAAAGTTTTCATTTTCTACTGTAGAAACTTAAACCAATCAGACCAATCAGATGAATACTGTATCGGTCTGACATAAGGTTGGTTTTTGATTACAAGTTTTTGTGGTTTGACAGTTGGAGGTCGATTAGGCGTTATTTTCTTTTTCCCCTGTAAATTAAAGTTAGTAAATATAAATGAAAATGATTAGATCCATGGCAGCGCTGAAAAGAAGGTACATTAACACAGAAGCATGTCCAAGCTGCATGTTAGATGGAAAAATATTATATAAAAAATGATTAGCACGCAGTTATTTGACAATGATGGCATATAATTGCATTTTCAGTCTTAGAAGTACAGTCTTGAGATGGTAGTCTTGAGATTGAAAATATCAATGAGTGTCAGATCCCACTTACCATTGGGTGGTCTGTGTTTTCGTTTGCCTTCTCCGTGCCATAAAAAAACATAAAACAAAATAAAAATGTGATAAAAAGAACATACAATCATTATTTCATGTTTATTCTGTCTCATTTGAATATCAAAAATCATTCGCTCATTTAAGTCATCGAGTTGCGGAAAACTACTATCATTCGTTCATTAAGTTCATTCGACAATCGTATATAAAGCTGTCTGCACACTGAAGCAAAAAGGGGCGTGGTGCGAAGGCGGTTTTGCACAACGCGTAGCGTAGGTACTTAACTAATACATATTTTCCTATGCAGGTACGTATTTCATAATACATTCGTACATTAAAGACCGACATTCCCACTTCCAAGCCGCGTCGCATCCATTTTCAGTGCAATTACGTTACGTAGTAAAGAAATACAGTACTTGCTTTATTCAGGTAATTTTTTGACATCATCAACCACTTCTATCTCACACCATACTCATAACTGGCTGTTACAGAGTAGTCAGACAGGTTCCAGCTGTCTCGTCATACAACAATAAGGTCTCGTTAGGTTAGGAAACCTCTTTTAATTTGAATAATTACCTTGAGAAATTTTCTTTCTCAAGGAAGTTATGCAAAACTATAAAAGGATATCAACCGCCGATACAGGCTGCATGGTAATTGTAGCTATTTGTATGCATAGCGGCAAAACAGTGTTCCTAACTAAGCCGATGTTACATCTATGTTTACACCTTTGTTATACAAATATATTTGTTTTTGAATTTTAATTTGATATTATAATAGCGACCCCTACTTTCAGGGCTGATATCTAAATATCTCTTGAACGGCTCAACTGATTTTCACGAAACCAACTAAGAACCATTCCGATTAAACTCGCTTACTTTAAAATATCGGTCCGTTCGTTTAGGAGCTACAATGCCAGATACGGACACGCAAATACACACGTTAAACTTTGAACCCTTTTTTGGGGTCGGGATTTTAAAAACGAGATTTGTAATTGACCGCCACATAGACACAAAGATACACCCATCTATTGCGTTAGGGGTTAAAAAATTATAGACTAAGTACTTATCGCACTTTAAATCCAACAGTGACAATCACGAAAACTATTTGAATAGTGACGTTATTGCTGATAATAAGAATTAACTTTTCAACGAGTTCCTTTTTTGCATAGTGACGCGTTGGCCTAGTTGGTAGTGCTAGTGACCCTGCCTACGAAGCTAGCGGTCCTGGGTTCAAATCCCGGTAAGGGCAGATATTTATGTGATGAGCGCGAATATTTGCTCCTGAGTCATAGGATGTTTTCTATGTATTTCTCTATAAGTATAAGTATTTATATCGTTGTCTAATACTCGTAGTACAAACTTAGAGCTTAGTTTGGGACTAGATAAATTGGTGTGACATAGTCCCCTGATATTTATTTATTATTATTTATTTATTTATAGTGTCCCTGTTGGATTTTACATGCGTTATTAGCCCATAATATGTTATTACAGTACGTTAGCTTGGCTCCCTTTTCTTCACCCACCATACTCACAGAGCCTCCCCAATACTCACAGTGATCTTGGTCTGCCCCAGCGCCGGTGGCACGTCCAGGTCCTTGGGGATGTAGACGTGCCCGAAGTTGTGCCTGTACTCGATGCACCAGACGGCGAGCCAGTCTATGTCGTACACGGTCAGCTTGCCCGGGAGCTGGATTTCTATGTCTTCGCCCTGGTAGCCGCGGAGGGTGTTTGTTGAGCCACTCTCGCTTGGCACCTGGGATTGAATAATAATTAATGTCAGCGGGCAAACACGTACCGTATTTCCAGCTTCTTAATAGCTTTCGGCTGGCTATCGCTATCACGCTTGCACTCGCAGCTGACAGTATATTTGTCACTCGTGTGTCATAGAAAAACGAAAATTGCCGATCGCTATAAAGAAAATGCTTGCACTACGCCTATTTGAAGTATGAGGGTCAAGTTAGAATGGTTTTTGAAGAGAGTTTGACGTTAGTCATTTTGATTGCGTTGAAGACTATTGTAGGATCTTGTACAGAGTCCGTCCAAAGCGCTACCACCATCTTAAATATTAACCTACTGCTACAAAGGCCATACTACCGCCAAGAGTAGTAGTCTCTCAAGTATTTAGTCATCTTAAAATTGCAAATGTTTGTTATGGGTCTCAGAGCGAACTTATTGGTTACCGCTCATTTACGTTCTAAATGCGACAAATAACTATTCAACAGATGAGAACCCCGACATAATGGTGACATTCGTGACCCCTAAATTCTGGGGTCGTAGTCGTAGTGAAAAAAGGTATAAAGAGCCGGTACTGACGGACTGCATTTGAACTGCAACCCAGATGCAAAATGGCAGTTCGAGGGCAGTTCTGATGCAGTTCACGTAACTGCATTAAAACTGCAAACCAACTGCGCAGTCCGCCTGCAGTTGGCGTGCAGTGTACCTAAGCGGACTACGCAGTTGGTTTGCAGTTTTGATGCAGTTACATCAACTGCATCAGAACTGCCCTCGAATTACCATTTTGCAGCTGGGTTGCAGTTCAAATGCAGTCTATCTGGACCGGCCCTAAGTCTTCGAAGATCTAGTGAAAAAGGGTTTAAGTCTAGTATACTCCGTTCATGTACATATATACTCTTTTTTATCACGAGTTGAGTCGACTTGTACGCTTTTTCACTAGGACCCCAGAATTTAAGAACTGATATCTCACGGCCCAACCTTTTTTCACGAAACGAATAAAATAAATGTTTTAAAAAACAAAAAACCGCCTTCAAAAACGCAAAAAATAACTTTGTTTTTTGTTTTTTAAAACATTTATTTTATTTTATACTTTTTAGTGATCATAATACGCTGTTACGTAGTCCCACTTCTTAGTTAAAATGAAACTTTAACTTATATCAAGCGCGCCGCAAGCAACGCCGAAGGAAAGTCATAGTCATATTTCAACAAGTAAATATTATTCGTTGTAGGTAGTCGCTCAACTATCTTAATCGAGATATCTTATCGCCACCCTTGAAATCGGTACCATTGAGGAGTTCCGGTGGCCATCTGTGGTCTTCATCATCAGTTTCACTACACCAAATGATACTTTCTGAATGCAAATGCTAGACTTGTTACTAAAAATACTAAAATCGCTATATGTTTGCCTACAATATTTGAGGAGTTCCCTCAATTCCTCACTGATCCCCTCATCAGATACAGATTTGGTGACAATGGGACCACCTCGAAAGTATACTCTATCAAACCAAAAAAAAAATTTTGAAATCGGTCGACAATTGATGGAGTAATCGGTGAACATACATAAAAAAAAACATACAGTGGAACGTATAACCTCCTCCTTTTTTGAAGTCGGTTAAAAACCTAGAAACCATTCCGATTAAATAGCAAACTGCATCAGCTCCAGGTCCATCTGTTTGGGAGTTATGATGCTACAGACAGACACAGATACACACTTATATCACCCTCGCCTCGTGGGTTAAATGGCTCTAATGAGGCTCTAATGCCTCATTTACATTCAGCCCCTGCCGCTGCCCCTCGCGCTACTGTCGATAATTCCCTAAACAACTGCTGCAGCAGGACCGAGAGGAGTGTGTTTACATACTGCCCTACCACTCACTTCGTTCTCAAGTTTCGGCAATGGCAGATCCTCCAGGCGCTCGGCGAGTACTGAGCGACGGAGCGCTGCCGGTCCTTTGACTTCCGCACAATAAACCGCCATTTTGGGGAGCGCCGGGCAGCGCGAATGGCAATGGCAGTGGCATGGGAAGTATCGTTTTATACACTCGTCCTGCCCACTTCCCTGCTCACTTCGGCGGAATGTAAATGAAGCATAAACCGACCTTAATCCCAAACGGGCTGGGCTCGCTGCCATTCCCGACCCAGAAGTGCGCGTCCGGCCCGGCGCCGTCGTAGTGCAGGTTGGGGATGTAGAAGGTGCGCGCGTCGAGCACGCTGATGTTGCCCGAGCGCAGCCCGTGCGCCAGCCGCTTGAACTCGGGCAGCACGCGCGGCCGCGGCGGGTCCAGCCCCGCGGGGATGAACACGTCGCCGAAATTCACCTGGGACAAATAAGGTTAAGTGAAAAAACCGGCCAAGTGCCGAATTTCAACTCGATCGGTCCAGTAGTTTGGGATCAAATCGGCTGTGACAGACGGACAGACAGACCGACGCACGAGTGATCCTATAAGGGTACCTTTTTTCCTTTTGAGGTACCTACGGAACCCTAAAAACCAGTCAAGAGACAGTCAAACCCGCACACGAAGGATTTTATTCACAACAATAATACAAAGACAAATAAATAACAATAAAAATAAAGGAAAAGAGATGACATGTAGTGCTAGTGTTGCGAGTGTTACCTAGTGTTGTGTATGGGAGCCTTAAACACATTCACTGCTGGCAACGCAAGCATCCTTTAAACTTTCTTTTAGTCGCCTCTTAGTGCGCATACGTGCGTCCTGTCAATATGCAAGATCCGTATTAAATTAAAGATGGCACCTAGCAATATTTCGATATGTGATGCCGGCAGTAAATGTAATAGGGCCTCGTTAGCCCACTTTGAGTTCCTACGGTAACATACATAAACCTAAACTCGACTGCTTCTGTAGACCCCTTAGCTATCGTATGTTTAGAATAACATGAAGAAAATTGGACTATTATTGGTTGCAGGCTAGGACCATAGTTAGTATGCCCTCCGTTGTTGGATATCATTTTCGCCAAACATGATATTCTCAAAATATCATACAAGCAAAACATCATATTCGCAAAACATGACATTCGCAAATCATAATAGTAGTAAAACATCACATTAACAAAACATAATTATTAAAAATAGAAAGACATGAATTAGACAGGGTCGACTATTTCTGGGTGGTTTGTAACCAACTTTGTCTACTGTAAATCTAACATAACCTAAACCTACGTACGATTCTGTGACCAAACCCGACTATTTGTAAATATCATGTTTTGCGAATATCGTGTTTTGCTAGTATGATGTTATGCGTATTGTATAATATGTTGTGCGAATGTGATATTCCGTGTAGTAACGGGCTGTATGAGCCAGGAATTCCCTGCAATAACGAGCGCCATTGTGTCATAATCATTCAATCAAGATCAAATTGGGGGAATCACGACATGAATATTTTTACCATAGGTACATAGGCGATGCTATCGAATCATGAAGTCGGGTTTTGTCAGCTTGCTTTTTGTTATTTCCTTATGTAGAATATTATATATTTAAAAGATATCTAAATAGGTACCTAACAAAGTGCTTAATTAATAGGTCAGGTCAACTTTGTTGCTCTTAAAAGTTGTACATTATTATTAAAAAACCTACCAATGTACTTAGTATTTTATTTATTAAGTAAATTAAGAATATTCTTACTGTAGATAATAGGGTGCTTTAATGTTGCGGCTTAGAAAATCATTTTTTTCAGTGAAGAATGTACTGACTGCCTTTATTAATTTTTAATAAACAATTAACTAATAAAATAAATTTTACAATTCCTTATTTTGACACAAAAACGTCAATTTAATGAGCTTAAGATAAAATGAATGAATTAATGAACGAATGGCGTCGTATTTTGGCGGGAAAGCTCACGCATGCGTCCTGCCATTTTGTTTCTAATCGATATTTTGTCGCGATTGACAAAAACTAAGTACCTAATGACGTATTTTGCGGAGGTAAAACATGAAGTGTAACGTAGGTTATATTATATTGCATTTTATAAGAATTAACAAGTACCAATGAAAAAATAAGACCGATATTTGGCATTTAAAAAATACCTAGAACATTTTAATACAAGTTCAAAACAATAAAATAAGCCGTCATTTTGTTTTATTACGAAGAATGTTTCAAAGTTGACTAAGGTCAAATTCTCGAAGTTCGCTTACACTAAATTATTTTGAACAATGCTGGGGGAACTCGGTTTATACGGATTCGCTAAAGCGGTTTATCAAATGAATAAGCATTTAATTCCTTTCATTTTACATTTATAGATATGTTTGTCTCCATTATGAACTTGATAACAGCAAATTCTGGCTTTAAGATATTAGTTCGTGTTTAGAGTTCCGTACAGTCAACATCATAAATAAGTGATCATTTACGTACCTTGTCACTTTAACGTCGTGTTTGAAATGTCATACAAAATTGTGAAACGATTGAAAGCGACAAGGTACATAAATCACTTATTTATGCTGTTGACTGTACTAAAAGGGTAAAAAAGGGAACGTATAACTAAGACTCCACTGTCCGTCTGTCTGTCACCAGGCTGTATCTCATGAACCGTGATAGCTAGACAGTTGAAATGTTCTCCACTAGAAGCTCGTTACTGCAACTGGCAACGGTTACAGTTACAGTTCCTTAGTGAGTACAGTCAAGGACTTTAATTGTTATGCCACTATGGAACCCTGTCGCATAACGTTAATCATTCATTTAAGCGTAATTTGTCATGTGGTTTGACGCTGTCATTATGACAGGGTTCCATAGTGGAATAACAATTAAAGTCCTTGACTGTACCCGGCTTTATAAAGTGGCAGATATAGAGGCTAGTGAAGCTTGAAGAACTCAGAACTCACAGTGAACCGGCGGCACCACACGCTGAGCCACTTGATCTCCCTCAGCCGTTTACCAGCGGGGAGCCGCAGCAGGATGTCGGAGTTGCTGTGTGCCGTCAGGATCGGGGGGTCTCTGCGGACAAACAGACAATCATATACTCAAAAACGGGGTAAAAAGAACTATCTTACTAATATTACAAATGAGAAAGTTTGGATGTTTGTTACTCAATCACGCTTCAACTACTGAACGGATCGGGATGAAACTTGGCACACGCATTGGTTAGGTCCTGGAAAATTTAAAAGATACAAAGGTAATATAATAATGATAATTAAAATCGTATATAAGAAATAAACATGGTGATAATCTCACACAGATTAACGTAGGCGCTGAGTCAAGATTCATAACAATCACAACAGTATGTTAGAGATTTTCGCATCGACAAAATACGATGTATGTATGACAGAATGTGTCGAGCGCTTATGTTAACTCAATACATTTCGCGTCGATAGAAAGTAGAAACGTTATAGCAGCGATTGCATCTAGGCTAGGCCTACTAATCCTAAACTTGTACGCTTGTACTTTGGATACAAGAAACGATAACGACAACGATACCTAGTAAAATACATAAAAAAATCTTACAAGACTCAGGAGCAAATACTGGCGCTCATCACACTAATGTTTGTCCGGGAGTCGAACCCAGAACACCTAGCTTCGTAGGCAGGGTCACTACCTCTAGACACCAATTAGCCTAAACGCGTCGTCTCAACGGTCACCGTCGTCAATATGTCGACGGTGATTAAGACAATTTAGCTAGACTTAGCGCTTGTTCATTCACCGGCGGATGAAAAAGAACTATACTCGATTTGTTTAGGCATTACATTAAAAGGTAAACAATCAAAACCACATTACTAAGCCTCCGCTGTCCGTCTGTTTGTCTGTCTATGGTAGTGGGGGTAGGCATTTTAAATTTTCATAGTAATGTATATTTCTAATAATAGTAATAATAAATATCAGGGGACAATGTCACACAATAATGCCGCTATAACAACAAATACTAAAAATAAAACTAAAGGGCAAGTTAAAAAACGAGTCCGTCTCGCACTTGGCCTGTTTTTCTATGAGACTGCACGAGCTAAGAGAGAGGAGCAGAGGAGGAGAGGAGAGAGGAACTAAGAACCAGAAATAATGAATTCCCGTCACGGACCGAAACGAACTAGTTCTTCGTAAACGATCTTAATCGGTCTTCGGTCTTTTAGGCCAGTAGCAATTGTTGTACGTATGAGCGAAACAGAGCGAACGAGTAAAGAGCGCACGCCACAGCACTCGATGTGAACGAGACCATAGCACCTATTTCAAAGCGTGTCCTGCTCGGAACTCAAAATTTGCTCCGGAGCTAAAGGACCTAAAGGAACTAGTTCCTATAAAAGGCCGAACTAGTTCCATTCATAGATTGACCGAGATCGGAGCGCTCCCTTTAAAGACCGAGTGGGCACAACTCTAGTCAGTGTTAGTTATGTTATAGCAAAAGCTAGCCGTCCGCTATTATAAAGCTGGAATTACTGAATCCTCAATGACATCTCAACAACTTTTTGGGAAATTATTTGTAAACGCTCGGAAAACATCTGAAAACTCGCGCCAATTACCAAAGAAACCACGGGGAACTTTACAAAAGTCCAAACTCTTCGCAAATTCTTGGGAAACCCAGTTTCTCAGTAATTTTAACCTTAGGAAGTTCTCTGCGAACTCAATGTTTTTTTAGCGGCAAACTCTCTGTAAATTATCTTAAGTTTTACAATAGGAAATATGGATGGATTTTTTTAATCGCATTTCTCTACAAAAAATGAAAATGCCGTAAAAGAGAGTATAAAAGCGAAATTACAATTAAAAACGGGCAAGAAACACGGATGACACAAGCATTTTAAATATAAACTGCTAATTAGACAGCGATTAGAAAGAGAGATCCGATATACACTGTGACGTCATGTAAAATGTCGGCTATAAAAACTCCATGTTAAAGGGATTGGGGTAAAAGTGTTGTCATGTGTAAAATTCATACATTTTCAAGGTAGGCGGCCATTCGTGAAAGTGGTAAATTATGATAGAATTATTCAAAATAAACATATTTTGTTATGTAATGTAATACTCTTAAGTGCATCGGAGCCGAGATATTTAAATATTCATACTTGGCCGTACTTTTGTACTAAAAACTGAATACTTAAATCTTTAAAATCTCCGCTCCGATATTATTTGACGCCATAAATTACATATATCTATGTGTATTTAGAGGTCCTCTAAATAACTATGTAAAAATCATAAGTGGCGGCTGAAAAAAAATATTACAATATTCTTCAAACAAAGGGCATTGGGTAAGTTTCTATGAACAAAATTGTCATTTTTTATTTAGAGGACCTCTAAATACACATAGATATATATAATTTATGGCGTTAAATAATAACGGAGCGGAGTTAATAAAGATTTAAGTATTCAGTTTGTGGTACTAAAAGTACGCCCAGGTATGAATGTTTAAATATCTCAGCCCCGATGCACTTAAGAGTATTACATTACATAACAAAATATGTTAATTTTGAATAATTCTATCATAATTTACCACTTTTACGAATGGCCGCTCACCTTGAAAATGTATGACTTTTGCAAATGACAACACTTTTACCCAAACCCCTTTACCCAATGCCCTTTTGATTTGCTAGTAAGAGATAGGAGCGAATCTTTGTTGGCTTACGAGTACATCTTGGTTATCTTTATAGCCAAAATGATTTATACCAACTGTTTGTTACATGAATCAGCTTTTATTGAAGCTGTGAAAAAAAGTCATAATCATTCCCTATTTATTCTAATGTCTTGCTCATAGGGCGAGGGAGACAGTTAAATACAAAAAAAACCTAATATTAATTAGGAATAATTCATCAACAAAAGAAAAATAAACAACGAAACCGAGAGATAATTGCGAGGATCTCCATTATGGTGTGTTGTAAACGGGAAGCCGAATGGGCCCGTAATTAGATAAACATAATGAGGGGGGAGGGCCGGAGGGTCGCTCAGTGCAGTTTATGAATACATTTATCACTGTCAAACGTGCTAGTTAATGCAGAAACTCGTTACACTTTATAGGGTGTGTTAAATGTCGTTCCAAATACGCGTGTTGGCTTCAGGACGATTTTAAAGTAGTCACAGTTCAAAGTTCTAAAATATTCTTGTTTATGGACGGACCCTGCACAAAGTCCTATAAATTAAACATTTTACAAACCACTTGAGATATTTTTATCAAGCTTAATTACAAACTTAAATAAAATTCCTACCAAGTAAATTAAAAAATTAAAAACACGACTGCCGTAAAAAAATTATTTGCTACTTCATTCATATATATTTGAGATGGTCACATTAAGATCGTTCAAATGATACCTATATTTGTATTATAATAATTATAAGTTTTTTTCTTGACATAAATAATTGACATTTTGCCATTGTTGTTATTTCAATTTTACCAGTTTAGGTATCCTATGTCACCCGGGATGGTGAAAGGATTCTAACATTAACACCACACACATCTAAATCGGCTCAGGCGTTTAGAACGTATGGTGGAATAAAGAATCGTACATACATACGACGACGACGCGCTGGCCTACGAAGCTAGCGGTTCCGGGTTCGATTCCCGGTATGGGCAAATATTTGTGTGATGAGCACGAGTATTTGTTTCTGAGTCGTGGATGTTTTCTATGTATTTAAGTATTTATTTCTCTATATAAGTATTTATATCGTTGTCTAGTACCCATAGTACAAGCCTAGAGCTTAGTTTGGGACTAGGTCAATTGGTGTGAGATCGTCCCGTGATATTATTTATTTTATTTTTTATTTTATACATACATGAACTCTGAAAACATTACACTCCTTTTTTGGGCAGTCGTGTAAAAACAGATTATATCAGTTTACTTGTTAGAGAGGTAATGACAGTCAAAACTTTAAAAGCCAGAAAATCCATTACCATCAGTTTATAATGTATATTTAAAACACCAATAGAAAGGGGTGTCAATCATTACCATTATGGTTATTTGTTAAATACAAAACTAGGCTACATAATGACCTATAAAACCTTTAAAACGCAACAATAGGAAACATTGATATTTCAGTACCAAAGTTCTGAAATGTTATACAAAATTGACACTATAATGAGCCTCGTGGCATCAAATGAGTAAACGTAACTGTAACTCAATCACGGTTTTATGACAATACAGCTAATGCGTTAAGGCTGGTTCATACAGGGCGAGTTACTCGGCTACTAACTCGCTTCTAATTTGAAACTCTATAATTCAATTATTTTGTCTTAATTACAAAAACTAGAAGACCGAGCGTCGCTCGTGTTGAGAACGATTTTTCCGGAAGATGACCACTTGACAGACGATTTCTTAACCCAAGAAACTCCTATTCCGCAATTTCCAGACCCAGAATCTATGAATATTGCTTTATTTCTACATATACGACAAGTACAAAATATATCAAGGAACTATAAATGTTACTACAAACTAAAATCTAGGCTTTTACAATAGGCATTAGATAAAGGTAGACTTTCATAGAAAACATTCAAGACGAAGGAATATGTATTCCAACTCTTCACACAAATATTTGCCCTCACCGGGAGTGAACCTAGAACTGCTAGATTCGTAGGCTAAGATACTACCAACTAAGACATCATAACGTGATAAGTACGAGTAGGTATATGCAGAATCTAGAGGTATAATGAAAATTAACAAATATGTACAATATCGTGAGCACTTTTGTATCGCACTAGCGGACCAGTAGGTATACTTGACTGAGTCGCTGTGAATAAGTTAAGAGGGAAATTAGGTAGATAGATGCATAGCTTGTCAATCTCTAAGGTTTCATTAGACAATAACATACTTGAAGGCGTAGTTCAGGCCAAAGTCAAGTTGCTCTCGAGCAAGTTGCGCGCTAATACTCCAGTATGTCGCATAATTATAATAATTTAATCGAAAATCAATAGCTGGGGCAACTCGCAGTTTATATCACAGCACACTTACGTGTGCAACTTCAATAAATAGGGTAGGTATAAGAATTAAAACTTATTGTAAACTTCCTTATAAGCGTCACTCCATGAGGAATCTGAGTAAAATTTAATTGAAAAAATATTGGTTTTATTGGTACTCAAGGTACTTAGGGATTTCAAAAATATTATTTTTGGGTTTCATAAAACTAGATTTGGTGCAGACTTTATTTTTCACTATTTTCCGTTTATCGATACAATATATTTGGTGTCCCTATCAAAACACGTCTAATAGCTTCACGGGGAAATAAAGAAACATACTTGCTCATAATATTATAAACCAATTAGTATATGTTTTTTTTTTAAAGAGAGAGGGGCAAACGAGATGCGGATTACCTGATGGGAAGTACCTAATCACCACCGCCCATAACACCAGCAACTCAAGAAGAGTTTTCGGTGCGTAGCCGGCCAATTAGGGAAATGTAAGTTGTTAATAAATACCGCCGAAGAGAGTTCGTTCCACAGTTTCACTGTACGAGGCAAAAAGTGCCTAGTGAAACGCACGGTGGAAGAACGCCATTCATCAAGGTGATATTGATGGAACCTGGCTTAACGACGAGTAGTTGGAACTCAGCGGCCGGTAAAAGTCCGAATAATTCTTCAGAACACCCTCTGTTGTAAAGCCTATACAGCACGCAAAGTGTACTGGACGTCCTTTCGGATAGAGAGGGAATCCAATCGGACAGAGATCGCTGGCTCGTGGAGGATTCGACCCGCTCTGAGTTATATCCGGTCAAATGGAAGAAGAAGGTATTCAAAATAATAATTATGATTCATCATCATCACATAAGCCGATAGCCGACTTACGCCATAAGAATTAATCAAATATAGGTACACAGTTTTCAAAATACGTGAAAAAGGAGTAGGAATAAGTTTAGAGAGGTAATAATTATTACTGCAAACTGCAATTCGTAGGAAAATTTACCCACGCATTTGTCACACGGTAATCCTTTTCTACCTATTCAATAACGATAAATACGGTCCCTGATAGAAAAGAATAACGTTAGTAGCGTTTGGATCTTGGCTAGGGACAAGCCAGAAATTACAAGTTGTGCGAGTTACTGCTTACTGTCTAATTAGTAACTCGCACCGTGTCACCGGTTCGAATCATCGCATGTCGTAATCATGTCGGCATGCGACGTCATTGATTTTTACGGAAGTGACGGGTTGCTGAACTTTTTGTGAACGTTGTCGCATTGCCTTTGTCATTGTGCTATTGATTAAAAAGCAAAATAAAAGGCAGGGATATAGGCCTTTGGCACTGTCAACGACCGAATGGAATGCAGGGCGTCTTTGCAGAAAACACTAAGTAGTTATTCATCTTTGGTTTAAACTATGTTGCTAATGTTTTGGTAGCTTTTATTATAAGACTTTATACTTTTTCTGTGCGGTGTATTGGGACTACTTAATTCCGTCGAGTGCCTTACATACCAAGCTTCATATTAGCGGCCTTTACACGGCACAGTTTGGGCTGCGGGAAACGCCACGCCCCAGTCCGAACCGTAGATTTTTTACTATTTTACTATTACAGTTGCATTTACACGTACGGTTCGGCGCGAAGATTGGTTTGGCGCGTGGCGTTTCCCGCGGTCCGAACTCTACGTGTGCAGGCCGCTATTGACGTACCATACTTTTTTGACATCGCGGTTAGCATAGTTTGTAGTGACCCTACCTACGAAGCTTAGCTAGTATGGGCAAATATGTATGTCCTTCAGGATCCTAGGTCCTCACTTTCTTTCAAGGGAAAGTGAGTAGAGGAGGGAGCGGGATGGCCTCCGGCACTCTTTCTTACCAAACTACGCCTACGCAATACAGATGCTAAGCTGTTGAAGAACGAAAGAGAAGCCCCTGTCTAATGTCACTTCTGCTCATTCAAAAACAATATTTCAAACTTATCTAGCTAAAACTTGCATACCCCTCTGGGAAACAGGCGGTATTTAATGTATGTATGTATATATCTAGCTAAAACACTAGTACTACTCATACCCTCATACAAGACCGCATCCGTTGATTGTTCAACGACGTTACAGCATGAGTTCTGTCTTACCTAATCTGGTCAACTATATGTATACCGTAAACTAGGGTTACCTTAGCCCTAGGGGGTAATATTGCCCACCCTTAAAACTATAACTATTTTAGTGGTTTTCATCTTAAATTGTTAAAATAATGTTAGAACTCTATAAGTAGCTTGGTCCTGATGTAACATTTAATGGAATATTTAATTTTTTAAAGATGGTTTTTGGGTTGGGCAATGTTACCCCCTAGGGTTAAAGTAATCCGAGTTTACGGTACATTGTAGGTACAGTCGAGTTCATAAATATGTAAACACTTTAGTGCCTTGTCATTTTAATCGTTGTGACAATTCATATATGGCATAAACTGCCATATATGAATTGCAACATGACATTAAATAGACAAGGTACTAAAGTGTTTACATATTTTTGAACTGGACTGTACATATTCGCATTTGAACTATTTTAGGATGTCTTGCCGAGTGTACACAGGCAATACAATTGCATCTCAGTGCTCCTTAACAATTTACACCAAGCTGCGGCACCCACCTGGTGGTATAGTCCTCCGGGTAGGGCAGCAGCGTGCCCTCCGGCGAGGGCTGCGGCGTGTCGCCCACCCAGAAGTACGCGTCGGGGCCGGTCCCGTCGTACGCGAACCCGCGCACGAACACCGTGCCCTCGTCCACCGCGTACACCGCGCCGCGGATGCCGTGCGCGTACTGGTTGAGCCGCCCGATCAACCGGCCGTAGTACGGCTCGGGACGGCGGGTTAGGGCTGGCACTGGAAAAAAATAAAAGTTATTAAGTAATTTATATATATACAGTGGGTTACCGGCATGCGGGCATTTATTAAAACTGCCGATAATATGTTGCTTTAGCAATTGTTTGCAAGACTTATCAATTAAAAAACAATTAAAATAACTTCACAATTAATTTTCTTAGATACTGTCCATTTTTAATGTAGTGCATGTGCTGCGTGTTCGTCTTTAACATGTCGTGGTACGGGGGCAGATCATAATATTTAATCAAAGTATCCGTCGACTGTCATTTAACACTCGTCAATTAAAATTTTGTTAGAAAATTAACAAAGCCTGAAAATTTGTTTATTAATTAAATTAATGTCATGTTTACGTTACAGATATATGTTATATTAACCTCCTTTAGAAAAAGCCAGGGTGCTGGTAACACACTGTATATAAAAGGCAAACCTGACTCACTGACTTATATAATATCAACTCACAGCCCAAACCACTGCTGGGTCTAGAGATTCCAAATTTGGCACGTAGGTTCCTTATGAGGTCTAAGGGTGCACTAAGAAAGGATTTTTCAAAATCCACCCCCTAAGGGGTTAAAATAGGGGGAAACTAATTCTACGCGTACAGTCACGAGATTAAATTTGGTACCCACCTTAGGTCCAAAGTCAGTCTAACATTCTACAACAACAAGGTTGAGTTTCCTAAAAGTTACAAATGACTTGACATCTCTAATGACATTGATGACTTCAAGCATATTTTTCTTGAAATGGGTCCCAAATTAACGCTCGTGACCGTACGAACTCGCGAGCGTCCTCTAGTGTTATTAAAAGTTCTGCATTCATTATTTTAAGGCATAATTTGTTGTAGGGGTTTGTTAGATCAATTAACAAAAATAGTTTTTGCTTAGCAAAATTACCATATTCCATTCCATATTGTATCTTTCCTCTGATGCGTTGTTTCCTGTCGAATTATTTCTCATTCCAGAAATCATTTTAATAGTGTCGACGGAGCTCCTATTCCTGGCTGCTTTGGCCCTTCGGGCCTGCTGCAAAACTAACATAAACTAAACCTACCTACCGTTTCGACCTAATTATAAGTGGAAAAAATTGTGACTGGGAGAAATTCCGATCGGAAAATATGCGAGTGGAAATATTTTACATTGGGAAAAAATGCGAACAGAAAATTCTCGTCGGAGAAAAACATATTGATAAAAAAATATCTAACAAGTCATAAATCGCTCAAACCTAACATAAACTACACGTTAGATATTTGAGAAATTTTAAAAGGGATGGGTTCCAACAATATAAAAAATAGACATTATGACCAAAATACTCGTAAAGTAAGGAAAAAAACGGACTTATAATCAACTAGCTTTCGCCCGCGACTCCGTCCGCGTAGAAGTCGTTTATCGCTGCTCCCTCGGGAACCGCCCCGTTTTCCGGGATAAAAACTATCCTATGTCCTATTCCAGAACCTGACCAATATGTGTGCCAAGTTTCATCTCAATCCGTTTAGTGGTTGAAGTGTGAAAGACGGACAAACATACACACTTTCACATTTATAATATTAGTATGGATTTGGTGCACTAAAGTAACTCGTTCTCGATCACTCCAAATAGACGTCTAAGGCTAAGGCCGCACAGATAGGAGGCTTGCTTAGCGCCTAGAGCCTAGCGTGTTACTTTTGTTCGTAGTCGCCTAGCGAGGCGCCAAGCGCGCAGTGCGGCCGGTTGCAAAGATTCTAGTACATTTGTTTCACGCTAGGCTCTAGGCGCTAAGCAAGCCTCCTATATGTGCGGCCTTAGCCTAAGCGAACTCAATCAAATGAAACAACGTCAAAATTTTAGCTCGCTCACGACTGATGATGGCTTTCATTCCGCGGCCGATGCATCAGCAAATGGATGTGGGTTAGTCCATATACGGGCTGGGCAAGAGGTTTTAATATGTTTTTTTTAATTTCATTTTCGGGACAAGCTTCCAAATAATTCCAGCTGTCCTTTTTCTTGCAGTCATTATCTGCTATCAGGACTAAATTAATGAGTCACAACACGGCGGTTCTACGTTAAGCATAGCGGAGCTCCTGTCGTCAACTTCCGACTCCATCATGAGCAGCTCATTAATACCATAATATTGGCTTTGTCGATTTCGGGCCAAGTCGGTTAGACTAGCATAAGAGCATATTAGAGCGAATGTCAGAGGGATACAAACCAGAGGGCCCTGCCAAGATGAATTGCGATAAGTAGCGTTTCTATTCGATTTATTTTTAAACCAATCTCGTCACTGGTAGACGACGTGATACGAAAAGTCACGTGAATCTACCAGTGACGCGATTGGTTTAAAAACGAAACGAATAGAAACGCTAGTTAGCGCAAAGCATCTTGGCAGGGCCCTCTGGGCTCTATTCTAGGCGGTAAAACCATATCGTCTATGATTGTTATGGTATTGTTTTTAACGCGGCCGCCATTACTGTCAAGTAAATAGGAGCTATTAAATAAAACGTTGACAATACGATAACGGGTTAAGTACCAATTTCACGAAACGATGTTAAATTTAATCAATGTTAATCGACTGTTAGTTCATACATTTTGACAGCTGATAACAGCTGTTAGAGCGTTAACGCTCTAATCGTGGTTAAGATCGTATGGTGAAATTAGTAATGAAGACAATATGGTTTTTACCGCCTAGAATACCGGCCCTGAAAGCAGGTGTGTTATTCTCTCAAAAAACGGCGGCCGGTCGAACGGACGAGCGAATAAAAGCGGCGAGTTTAAGTAGTCCCGTCCGACCGAACAAAACACATTTTAGCGCGTGCATTGTCAATTAGGGAGCCTTATACGTTGGTGAAGTCATGCTGCCAAATTGAATACACGCGCTAAAATGTGTTTTGTTCGCTCTGTCGGGACTACTTAAACTCGCCGCTTGGACCTTCACTCGAGCGAACGATCACCTTTGCTTGTTGAGAGAATCACCACCCAGGGCTCCCAACCGTTCGGTTTATGACCGGTCCGGTGGTCCGGTTTCGGTTTTAGAAGGAATTGTTGGGGTCAGGTCCGTGACCGGATGCAATTTGTCCGGTCAGATAAAATTGTGAACGCTACGTTGCTAATTCGCCGGCGACCGTCGCCGGTTAGTTTGTAGAACGCATATTTAGCGTCATGAAAAATATTTGGCAGGACGAAAGAAATCGTCTGGAAGTCGAAATGGTGAAGGCGGAATTGATGGTGATGTTCAACTATAATATAACCTGTTCAGAGTTTGAAGAATTTCTAAGAACAAATGCAGGAAAATTACTTGTCAAAAATGTTAAAAGCGAGAGCAAGTACCTACAAATTTAAGAAAAAATAATTTTCCTTCACCTATATTTTGGTTTTACCTACCTACCTGTTAAGTTGATACATCTGTAGTTTTCTCAATAAAACTCTTTCATTGATACTTAACGTGCTTTATTTTTTAATTTTGACCAAGTATGACCAGATTAAATTTATTGTCCGGTTATGGCGGCTGGAAAAGTTGGCAACCCTGCCTGAAAGACTTTTTAAGAGCTTGCTTTAGTGGTAGATCCGTCCGGATCGCTACCACCCACCATCTTATCCTCTAACCTAACCGTGGGAATAACGATATAATAATAACCTTATCATAAAATATAGGCTAGTTGAAGGTCTGATCCGAATCCAAAAGACCTCTTGTCTTAATATTTCATATATTGTTCCATATTGTTCAAAGTTTATTTTCAGTCTTAACTTTTTCGCAAACAGGCATTAATTGCGAGAGGAAAGACCCCATAGAAACGCGGTGTTCGAAGTCGAGGCAGTTACAAAGAACTGGGAATTTTTAAACAGTTTGATTGGACGAGCTTCGCGCTTCTGTAGAAAACTGAAAAGAGCTGTAGGTAGACACTTTCTTGCACTTTTGAATTTTTGATGACATGACAAAGTATGAGATAACTCAATATTGAAATAATTTCTTAAGAAACATAATGGCTTAATCATGCTAAAGTAAATTTTATCGATAGCTATAGCGCATTGACAACTTAATTATCAATTAAATGAATAAAAATGTAGGCCTAGTCAAGATGCAATCGCTGCTAACGTTTCTATTTTCTATCGACTCGAGTCTGACATAAGCGGTCAACGCTATCTTCCATCGACTCACTTCAATAGGGAAATGCATGGATTTTTTAAATCTTATTTCTCAACAAAATATGAAAATACCGTAAAAGAGAACTTTAAACGTGAAACTAGGATTATAATCGTCCAAGAAAGAAAGAAGAAACTGCTAATTAAACAGCGATTAGACAGAGAGATCCGATATGCACTGTTACGTCATGTAACAGGTCGGCCATATAAACTCCGTGTTAAGTACTGTTTTGCTAGAAAGAGATAGGAACAAATCTTTGTTGGCTTATTTCTTGGTTATTTTTTTATAAATTTAAAAAATGATTTGTCTCAACTATTTGTTACACGAATCAGCGTCGATTGAAGGTGTGAAAAAAAGTCGTGCATATTCCCTATTCTATACATTTTGTCGATTTTCGAAAATCGCTAACTTGGCTTTAACGGCGGCATTGTTTTTCAAACTTTTCAAAGGTGCCACTTTTTTTGTTAAATACGAAGCTCTCATTATGTAGGAACGCGCATACGCGTTCAAGGCACTGGGTTAAAGTCAGGAGAACGCTGATATGCGTTGCCGGCAGTGAATTCAGCCATTTCACTTGACTTGACCCCAAACTTTTAAAGCAACAACAGCACAACTATTTGTTTATAAAACCTAGCCAAGACCCTCCCCAGTTAAAAAAAAGCTTTCTATAAAAAAAACGTCCAAATCGATTTATTCGTTTCGAAACTAGGTACGCTACAGACAGACGCATTTCATTCCAACACGTCACTTCTCATTTCCTTATTCCACGACAAATCTAATCATTGGAACGGATCGTTGACGTCACTTTGGAAAATTAATGGAAAAGTGGAAATAGTTCTTTTGATTATTTCGAAATGTTTCATTCTGCCTCGCTCACTCTTCAGTAATTCGTAACGGTTTAGCGAGAGAGAGACAGGTTGATTTATCACTTTTCAACTGTTGAAAATGCAGGAGTTCCGACGTTTATACGAAGAAATATTTATACCTATCGAGAATCGGTGAATCGCAGTTAAAGTTAAAACTGGATATGCGTTGTACTTTGTCGCTTTAATTCTTTAGACAATCTTCAATACTAAAATAAACCCTAAATACTTTACTAATTGTAGGCTGTAGGTACGTTTAGCCATCCGCCTGTTTTTATTTGTTTCTCAATCGCTCAAAGGTTAAATGGATGAGACGCCTTAATGGGATAAGTTCGCCTTTATACATACCTTTTGTGTTTCTGCTTCTGTTCTTACATACATAATAGGTAAAGCATGGAACTTGATGAATTGAATTACTTAGATCAAAAATGTAATACAAAACTGATTCTCATTAACTGAATGACATTTTGTAAAAGGTCAGTTTATGGAAATACCTTACATTCATATAACTCCCACGCAAAACAGGGATAGATCGCTAGCTCGCTAGTGGCTTAATAAAAATTCTTCCAACAGGTATGCTACTGTCGCACCCAAGCTTCATCCAAGCGCCGGATAGTAATATTGAAGCAGGAACAAAGCTTGGGAGTTTGCAGTCATATGAATGACCGATCAGTTCCATAAAGGGCCTACTTACCCTGCGATATAGGCATACCAAGTTTCTGTGGAGTTACTCCTTAGGTAGGGAATTCCGGCGAAAAATAAAATGAAGAGGAAATAATAGCGACAAAAATTTCATAATAATTCAGGTCTTGTTTGCGTGTTTTGGAGCGCGGTATGGTGTTCCGGATGCGATCTGTCCTTTTGACACCTAACATCCACTAACATATGATCTAGTGAATAACCCTTTCACATCGTGAAAACTCGGGACTCACGTCTACTTCCGAATGATGCCGACGTGTCTATGAATTATTGAATTATTAAGTGACATGTTTGTATTAAATAAATAGAGTACTTTAGTTATCAGTGTCAAAATGTCAAGCCACGAGTTTGAAGTATATCACACCGAGATGTTAAAACCACCACGATCAAATATATATAAATTAGGTGTAGGTGAACAAGAAGAAATATAAATAAATGTTGAAAATAATTTCACAGGCTTGTCGATCTAAATGTTTCCCAGATCTTAATGCTTTCGGCATGACTATTAAAAGGAACTGAAAACAAACTTATTCTTAATTAACAAAAAAATACTCTGGTATTAACCAGTCTATATCGATTATCACTCTCGCGATGCGACGTTCCCCCACGTTGTCTTGATGGGTACTGAGTCAGACTGAAGTAGCATGACAAATACGAACATTTCCGAGAAAATACGATGTGAAAGGATATTTCACTACATCTGTACGTAGGGGAAAAAACCGCCAGGCTTAATATATTAATAAGTGGGATTGGGCCGGTCACGTCTGCCGCATGCACCCGGACCGGTGGGCTAGCGTGGCCACCAAGTGGGTGCCGCAAAATGGGCGACGTAGACGCAGGCCTAGACGGAGATGGCGGGACGACTTGGACGCATTCCTCAGCAACTGTCCGGAAGGGGCACCTAATAGGGACTTATGGAGATCAAGGGGAGAGGATTTTGGCCAGCAGTGGGACACTCATATAGGCTAGAGAAAAAAACTGGTCGAGATCGCCGCGCGCCCCGCACTTGCAGTCTACTCGTCAGAGGCCCTAGCCAGAGGCAATACGTTAACTAGCGTTCCTATTCGTTTAATTTTTAAATCAATCGCTTCACTCAACTCAACAAACTCAACAGCCTCAGTCCTAAATCGTAAGAGAAACATTGCCTGTGTTCTAGTACGATGAACATACAGACTAATATCGGCCGGCGGACTGTTACTTTGTGTCGCCAAAGAAACTGTTCATCCAATCATCTGAATGAAAAAATATTAAACAGATAAAACACCCCCGATATCGGTGAGCCCTACTTTAAGAGCTGATATCGCTTAAACGGCCCAACCGATTTGCATGAAACCCAGCTAAGAGACATTCCAATAAAACAAACTTTATTTAAAAAAAAACCGCGTTCAAATCGGTCCATCCGTTTAGGAGCTACGATGCGAAAGACTTACACACACACAGACACACGGTACACTACACTTATATTATAACAACCCTTTTTTGAGTCGGGGGCTAGAAACAAGCCCAGACCACGGGCTAAACCTCCCAACTACCGCCAAAACATGAAAATGATTACAAAATGTTTTCCAAATGCGAATATCATCCCTTAAGTTGCGCTATTTATCTAATATCCTAAGCGTCCGTTAGGGGGCGCTTTGATTGACAGCCATACCCTCGAGATTTACCCTCTTATGCCCTCTTTAATACCATTTTATACTATATCGAACATTTGTCTCTACAATTTCAACCCTAAGACAAAATTCATGAAGGTTCTTATTTCAAGGTTAAGTAAAGGTTGTATGTATACGGACATTGAAGCAGCGATTCGAAGGGTAGGGTTGGTACGATTTAGAATTTTAAAAAAGGTCATAATTACGGATTTGCTAACGTCGCGGCTTCTATTTTCTGCCGTCTGAGAATAGAAGAGGGTTGGAAGGATTGTTGATAATTACGACGAAATCGATATTCATCGACGTAATACGGAAGAGCGAATGAGTCAATGTGGTCCCAATAGCAAAATGTCCCTTCGTAAAATATTTCTCTTTCGCAAAACTTCCCTTTCGCAAAAAGCCCCATGTCCTTTTTGAAAATGTATTTGTTATCCTGCTATTTAGTTATAAATACCATTACGCAGTCTTCAAATATGTTTATACAGAGAAAATACTAAGATAAGTCGCGTAGAATACGAACCACTATTCTGTTCGCTATGATGAATTAAAGTTGTATTTGAACATTCGATCATCTCGAACGCAAGTATCGGCTGTAAGCACTCATAATAGCACGAAAGGTATATTTAGTAATGGGACATTTTGAGAAAGAGAAGACTACATTTTATAGGGATTTGTTTGCGAAAGGGAATGTTTGTTTAAATTCTTAAAAAGCTTCCGTGCCTCCGGGCCCCTGCACGGTCCAAGAGTTTCTACCGCAAAAGCCGCAAATATGCAATTATTAGCTATTACGTTGGTTCGAAAATGCCATTATCAATTTAAGGACAAATTAAGGAAAATATACTGTATTCCAATTGCAATACAGTTCAAATTAAATTACCTTAATAATGTACAGCCTATTGCACACAGGTCCTTACGAGAATAGGCTTTCTTCTTCTTTAGTTTACCCCATTTCCTTTCGATCTCGTAATCATATTGTTGACTTGATGATAGCTCTTGACAGTAAACGCTGTCATATCATTAACAGTGTTAGGCTGGCCTTACATAGTCTGAATCCCAATCTGAATTCATAATCTGAATTCAGACTATTAATTCAGAACGCACGGTATTGCATACAATTAAACTGTACCCCACACACATTCTGTTTTCTTCAGATTATAAATTTCTCAGATAGATCTCTCAGAATGATCATGACGTGCGTTCTGAATTCAGATTATGAATTCCGGACGCACCTGTTTCTATACAATTAGTACGGACGAGCACACACATACTGGATTCAGATTATGAATCTCAGTTGCTAACGCAGACTTCTAGCGTATTGACGCATTACGACTTGTTTGATCGGCCATAATGACAAAATTAAAGTTTGTGTGTACAAAGTTTCCCGTGTATATGGGACACGGCCATTGAAGAATACCATGACCATACTTATTATGTGACGTTCGCTAGACAACTGACCAATCTGAATTTTCAAGACACCGGACCGGCAAGGCACCGGATTCAGACTATGAAATCAGATTATCAATTCAGATTGGGATTCAGACTGTGTAAGGCCAGCCTAAATAAAACAAGTCTAACTAAAATCATGCTTTGAAAACCCAACTGCTGTTTGAATAATGTCGTCAACATAATGTTAGTTGTCATGCCGCGCAATTTGGCGCCAAAAATCCGCCATTTTGATTTCCAATAATTTTAATATAACCTATGACACTAGTGGGTAAGACGAATCTTTAACCACGTATAAATATTTATTCTATTTTGATATCTATAGTAGAATCTAAACGGATAATCTTACATTTGCGAGCAGTTATTAACTGTCATGTAGTGATGTCCCTGAGTGATGTATTTCTAATAAGTTTGATGTTGTTTGACGACAGAGGGGGGTTGCTACGATCCACTCCCTAGTTACCGTTGTAATATGTTCCCATCAAAAGATTTAGTAGTAAGAATAATAAATGATATCATGTTCATGAACATAATGAATTAATAGAATAAAAACATCGTTGGAAGGCGATTGGTAAGTTTTCAAACTGGTTTTAGTTTTGTAGGTGAAGTGGGATAAGGATACACACTTACACAGCGATATTGACATTGCGAAACTTTGTGTTTGAGCCATGTTTGAGCAATAAACACGACACTCAATACATTGTTTATGACCTATCCTGTAAAAATCTGAAAAAGTATTTTTAAAACATGAAATTTAAAATAGTTTTTTCTCTAGGAGTAATATACCTAATTACGTAGAAAAAGACTGACAGACGGGCACGATCTAAAATCCGTTTTTCTTGTTAAGATGCGGAGCCATAAAAAGGCCTATTTGACGAAGCCAGTTTTTGTCCCAAAATTCAACTTGCTCTTGTCAGGTTTTTTTATCCAAGCTTGGACGTTGTATAGTACCTAAATACAAATACAACCACAAAATCACAAGTTTTCCCATGACATTTCCAGAAACATGTTTCTGCCACCCTCCATTGCCCCCGACGAATACCGTTCATCTTGTTCTATCCTCATTTGTTCCAGTGATTTCCTAAATTAATGGCAAACGGAACACCTTGTTCAGTTTACTACCCGACAGACACAGAATTTTGGGGTGTATGTATATAAGTATATCCGATTCTTTGTGACCTTTTGTAGACTAAACTTATAGACGGATTTCAAACGGCGGAATATCTTTAGATTAGTCTGTCTAAGAAATTTCATAGACTATATTTTTCGCTACATGAGCAGTTACAAGATACTATCAAAGAAAGGTTATCTTTGCAAAAAATATACGTTTGTACGTTTTGAAATAAAGTAATGCCTCAGTTTTAACTGTCAGTTTGAACTGAACTGTTTAAACTGTAATTTTAAACTCAGCGTGTGTAGAAGAAAAACGGTCAGATTTTATCGTACACACGCTTAGTTTTAAGTGATAGTTTAAACAGTTCAGTCACAACAGTAATAAATTATTAAAAATAAACAAAAAACCCGACTGCAATGAAAAAACAACTGAAAAGCGAAAAACAAGCTATATAATCTATAGAAAATTGTAAGAGCATGTGCTTATTGATATTTATAACAATTTAAATTTAATTTGAATATTGGAAAAGGTGTTCCAGGCGGGGACAAGCTAGTCCAAATGTTAAATTTTTTCAAGAAATACTTTTTGAAATTCATTGCTTGCCTACAATATATATAGGATATATTTTTGGAATGGGCTATTTAATAGCTTTCATTTGATACCCATATTGTTATAATAAAAAATATTTTTTTTTTTCCCCCTCCGTATTTTCTTTCGCGGACGCCATATTGTAATATTAGATGTCACTTCGGCAATTAAGACAAATCGAATGACACCTCGTATGTTAAAATCCGTCCAGCCGTTTAGGCTGCAGAGCGTGCCCAAAAATAGACATACATACATACATACATACATACGCTCGAAAAACATAACCCTCCTTCTGACGCAGTTGGGTAAAAACTGACCGTGTTAGCGGCCTTAAGATAAGGAAAAAGATTTAAAAAATAAAACAGCGTTGAAACACGTCCGTTTCGCTTGAATATTGACTTGTACTGTTGGCTCAAAATAAAGAAAGCCGGTGTCGTCGAGAGACCCTCCACATTCCGAAGCCGAGAGCTATCGTATCTCATTCCACTCGCTAAACCTTTCGGAATGTAGTTGTCTATGCTAAGGGCCCTGCCAAGATGCACTACGCTAACTAGCGTTTCTATTCAATTCGTTTTTAAACCAATCGCGTCACTGGTAGATCACGTGACTTTTCTTATCACGTCATCTACCAGTGACGCGATTAGTTTAAAAACGTATCGAATAGAAACGTTAGTTAGCGTAGTGCATCTTGGCAGGGCCCTATGTTTTTACCTTTAACCAAACTATACCTAGTGATGGACGTATTACTAACCTCTTTATCCAACATTCACATAATGTGTAAACGGTCGAATGCGTCTCACGAACGCATTAATTCAGTCCGTGTATATTGACATTATAAACCAATTTTAATTCATGTACATATGTATATATGTATGTTTATGTGTATATGTTCATGGGTTATGCATTTACTAAACGTGTCGTTTTTTTCTTTTATATTAACCTTGCCCTGACAATAACGAAAACGACAAAAAAAATATTGGTTAAGTCCTTCGGAAGGGACACATTTTGACGATTCGTTTTTTATGGCGGGGAGTTTTTCTTCCTGAGCTTATAAATATTTGAATTAACAAAAAACTAGAAAAAAAATATTATGCTGTTTTAAAAAACCAACATGACAAAAAATAAAAATTTTCATTATAAGCAATGTTGAATTTTACCCAGTCCGTATTTCCCGATAAATTCTACTGGCGCAGTCTCTAGGGCGTAGGAATCGATGCCTGCGACATCAAACATTAATATTAATCACCTTTTCTTCTTTTTTACCCTTTGAAGGTTGAAAAAATACTCCCTTGCAATGTAGAAACATACTCATATGCGTTTAAAAAGAAAGAGTGTATTAAATTTCTTCAGGACTATAATGGCTCCTCCCTCCTTACTCATGACATAATGTCCATTGGCGGCTGTAAGTACTTTCCTTCAGTCCTTCTGACCGCCTCTCTTTTTCAATTAAAAAAGAAACATTACACGAATTATTAGTAACATTGTTTTATAACATGGTATAATTTAATCGCGCAAATCTCAGAAATCACCCATTATCAAAATGTCGTCAACTACAAGCGGTATGAATAAAAAAGCTATAAACACCCGCACGTCGTTAGCGTCCCGGCCGCCCCAAACTGCAACGCAGCCGACTCCCCCTCCACGATGCCACTGTATTGTGTACAATACGGCATTTGACAAAATGCCCTGGGGCCTAAACAAGATGCATACAGCTGAGTGAGCGATTAGCTGTAATATACTATCTCTATACCAAATTTCACATCAATCGATTGAGGCGTTGAACTGTGGAGACGGAACTAACAAACAACACACACTTTCATACTTTACTGATTAAATAACACATACTCATTTATCATAACGATCATTTTCTTTTTATTATTCATTTTAAGTCTATTTCTTCTTACTAGGTTAGGTTAGGTTAGAACTATAACCACATCTTTTTAACCTACAAAACAAACGTTACGATTTAAGAAATTATACATTTCGTTGTTATGCATAATAATTATTATATCATTGGTTTATTATAGAGATAGAAATTATGGAATTTGTGTGAAATGAAAATTAGTACATTCGTTTTTATGCAATTCATTACAGACCCCTTTTACCCTACCAATGTTTAAAGAAATTATACATTTATAATTGTATTTTTTTTTACTATACCTACTAATCGAAATTATACAATTCGTTTCATGAAGAATGAATAATAAAATTAGTTCTTACGCAAAGCATTACACACCTGGATACTCTCAAAAACATTACCTCCTTCTTCATAAAACGAATGGTTGACAGTCGGTTAAAAAAAAGGCTAGGCATTGAACAGAACGCCTAACTGACACATTGTCAGCGACATACGTACATCCACGCACACACGCGAGGGTGGCGCAGGGGAGGAAGTGCTGATCAAACATAATACCGGCTAAACGCGGGGGCTGGGGCGATAACCGGCCGAATCTAATCTCCGGATGGATCCTGGCTGGGAAATAGTCGTGCTCTGATCTATGGGACGGTTTTTTTTTTATGGTAAAGAGAAGGCAAGCGTCACGCAAGCCTCCTTATACTCATAGTACCTCGCCTAACCTGCATTTTCTAACCTAACTAAATATTTTTTTTTCACACTGTGGAAATGCATTTACGCGTACCACCCAGGTCCAGCGGGACCTGGGATGGGGGACTGGCCAACCGAGAGTGGCCGAAATACCCACTAAAAACCCAGCGAGAAACCATCTGCGTCCTTCGGGGAGGTGTCACGCGACCACGAACAAGCGCATTCGGCTGTGGCACCTCGGAGGTACTCGTAACTTAACCTAACCTAACCTAACTTGCATTTTCAAGACTGCAATTGCGTTGCCTACCTGGACTAACAAGAAATGTTATGATATACCCTAACCGGAAAATAACTGCGAACACTGCTGCTTAGTGGGAGGTTAATGGATGGTGGTAGCGATCGATTTTCGCTATGAACTAACATAATAGAGTCCGACCAGCGAGTGGTGACACAAAAAAAGGACGGCAAATACAAATATCATTAGCTGGTAACACGAAATGCATAACGACTGGATAGGTATTAATGTGACAGCTTGTTTCATAGGTAAAATTGTTGCCATATGAATAATTTGAGAAAATGCTTGTGTCACCACTCGCTGGTCGGACTCTAACATAGATTTTTGTAAGGGTGGCGAAAAGGTAAATTAATTGCTGTATGTGTAAAAAATATTTGCTGTATGTTGTGAGTCCGTCCGTTTGTCTGTTTGACTGCGTATTCGATCAGGGGTGTTATTCTCTCAAAAAACGGCGATCGGTCGGACCACAGGTCGGACGGACGAGCGAATCGAAGCGGAAACTTTAAGTAGTCCCGTCCGAGCGAACAAAACACATTATTGCGCGTGCATTGTCAATTAGGCAGCCTTATACGTTCGAGAATTCATGCTGCCAAATTGAATACACGCGCTAAAATGTGTTTTGTTCTCTCAGACGGGACAACTTAAAGTCTTAAACTCGCCGCTTGGACAATCACTCGTTCGTCCGTCCGTCCGTCGTTGTTGAGAGAATCACACCCCAGCAACTACTAAGCTATTAGTTTGAGATGTGAAATAGTTTTAAATTTTTCGTATGCTGCATTTAGTAGAACCGAGCGAATGAAAATAAGAATAGAGATAAAACACCTTCTAAAAATGGTTCGACATTTCAAGTTCAAATGGGTATACAAATAATCCTTCTTAGTTTAAATTGTACCCGTTTAAAAAACCTAGGATACATCCAGCTTAAAACCTTCCCTGTTCTATCCGTAAACTCCACAATGTTCCCAGGACTAAAACAGTAGGGTGTCCAAGCACTCCGTATCGACAAGATGGATGGCGGGGTGCATATGATTTGGGAAACGAGGGGACAAGTTCGATTGATAAAAGATTTTAAGCTGAGAGGGCTTTGACGCCGGGATAGCGGGATATTTAATAGCACTAAGGTAAGGGATACAGTACCCTTACCATGAGTTACTATTAACGTACTCGCTAGCGAGCGAGCGAGCGTAGCGAGTCGAATGCTCTGTCCCTCGCACTCTATAAGAATACTGTGAGGTACAGCATTCGAGTCGCTAGCGAGCACGGTAATTGTAACTGATGGTAAGGGTACAGTGGGTAGTTCGAGCACGATCGTTTCAAATGTCACGTTTTAAAAACGCTTTTTAATAGACTTTAAAAAAAGGAGGAGGTTCACAAATTGCTTAGAGTTTTTTATGTATCTCCTCCGATTACTCAAAGAGCGATGAACTGATTTGTTTTTTTTTTTAGGTGGTGTACTTTTTACTGGGCTCATTGTCAATGCATCAGGATCTGACGATGGGGTTTTGGAGAAATCGATGGAACAATTCAAATATTTGGGTATTTTTCATAGTAACTCGTACATTTGCTCTTGGAAAGCGCTATTTGGATCAACTGATGATGAAGACTACAGATGGCCACCGGAACTCCTCAACGGTACCTATTTGGAGGATGGCGATAAAATGTCTTGATTAAGATAGTTGAGTGACTATGACGAAGCACATTTACAATATGGTGATCCAGGCTTAAAACACTACAGTAGCGGCAACGAGTGATGGCACTTTTGATGTTTGCTCGCTCATGAAGTGTCCCTTAATATTGACAGCAAATATAAAGGAACAGATGTCAAACTTCATTGTTGCATGTACCGGGATAGTGATGTACTGCTGGCGCTGTAGGTTAACGAAACGCATTTCGTAACTAGCTTCATCTTGAGGTTGTTTTTATATGCTCGCACTCTAGCATTCATCGTTTTAATCATAACTAACAAAAAACATCTCAAAAAAACACTTCGCGTGATGATAACAAAGGACCGCTGACTGGTACAAGAACGTATGACAATGAAGTCACTGCACTTTCACGTCACCGCCGCTGGTAAACTCGCGTCCTAGCTCTGAGTTAACGTGGTTTTATGATTATTTATTCACTCATTTATCAATAATTTCACATTTTGTATGTCGTCTTCTTCTAGCCACACAGTTTATTTCGAGAGTTCGATCTACAATTTATGGCCTTTTATTTTTATGTGTTATTTCTTTATTAAAATTTTTAAAAATATACTTCTCGCACTTGACTGAATTTTTTACGATAATAAAATGGAGTGTTTCACAACACTATTTGTCAGCCATCAAAAGTGCCATCACTCGTTGCCGCTACTGTAAGGGCCCGTTGTTTGATCAGTAGTTAACTCAACTAATTGCTAAAGTTTGAAAAAGAGATCGAAAATTTGACACATTTCCTTGAGATTTGACCATTAGTAACGTTTTTTAACGATATTAGTTGTTTTTAACTACTGATCAAACAACAGGGGCTATAATACGGCTGCGTTCATCGCGTGACAAAGTGTGGATAAGGCATCCGTCACCTTCTGACACGTAAATAAGTACGAGAGTGACGGGTGCTTTATCCACATTTGACACGTGATATAGACGCGCCATACTAGGCCCACAGGCCCTAATAAAGTTCTTTTATTTCAATTGTGTACTTAGAATTGTCATTTGTCTCCTATTTCAAAATGGCTGCTATAAAATTTATTTCTTTTACCCTTCCAATGGCCGGACGTAAAATAAAAGTAGGTTACCCCTTTTTATAACTCGGGATTTAACCGCAGAAAGTATAAATGTACAAAGTTGCCGGTTTATAATTTTTTAGGTTAAGTATCTGGAGCTTCAGCAAATCTGTACAATCTTACTATAATCCGGAAACGTGTCCATACAAATAATGTAAATGTGAAAGTAACTCTGGCTGTTTGTGTGTTTGTTAAGCTTTCACCAACCACTTAACAGGCGGTTAGTGTTAACAGCTGTCAAAATGTATGAACTAACAATCGATTAACAGCGCCATACAAAGATTTTATCTTGGAGCTGTTTAGTATTAAGTTATTTATAATATAGTTACCAAATATGTTAAGTTATGTTAAATTATCTAGTTAGCCCTCCTAAATTGCTGTGCCCTTGCAGGGCGTCACATGGATACCTATTTTGTCTCCCACCTTATATATTTGTAATGTGATATGCAATAAAGATTTTGAATTTTGAATTTTGAATTTAGCATTAACATCGTTCGGTGAAATTGGTACAGTCGAGTTCTTTAATATGTCATGTTTAAACTGCCATATATGAATTGCCACAGCGATTAAAGTGACATGGTACTAAAGTGTACACATATTTATGAACTCGACTGTATACTTAGCCACTGAACCGATTTTGATGATATGGAGATAGCTTGAATTCCGGGGATGGATATGGGATGCTTTTTATCCTGGAAAATAGGACAGTTCTCGAGGGAAAAGCGATGAACAACAAACGCAGATGAAGTCCCGGGAAAAGCTAGTCTTACTACTTTTATAAATGCAAAAGTATGAATGCGAATAAATTGAGTAAGTAACTGAATGTATGATTGATTAAAAAAGTTATTTATGTGATTGTACTCATCGGGTAACGTACTTTCGATATCTGTTATATTTACGGAATAATCGCCTGGTTAAACACTTAACGATTACACACTGTATACACGAAGATACCAGTACATTTAAGTATTAAGAAACTGCACCGTTTTGCCAAACTCATCCAAAATTTCACATCCCCCGCTCTTTTTACTCTACGCATTTGACCCTGAGACTGTCCCTTTCTAACTTGAAACTTCGATTTTGGGAGAAGAGTTTGTTTCGCGTGAGGAGGACAACGCTAGCGTGTTTCGTTTTCGGTGAAGCCACAATTGAAACGTCAGTTAAAGATTTACTGCAAATTGTGAATGGGGGTTGTTTAAAGTCCCTTCCGCCATGTTTCACTGGTCATGGTCCGTCGTAGTGGAACCTATTGTGCCAAGGGTATTGTAGGGTTTGAATTCCGCCAGAGAAAACGTTGTTTACGGAGTTATTGATGATTTATATTCACTGAAGAAATAGCAGCATGTTTAACGGAAAAACATGGCGTCACCCGTGATACCGTTGGCTATGTCCGGTTGACTAAAACACACAGTAATAAGTACCATAGATATGAGGTAGGTTTAGGTTATGTTAGCTCTTCAGCCGGCCCGAAGGGCCAAAACACTCAGAAATAAGAGCTCCGCCATAGCGGAGCTCCGTCGACTCTGTTAAATTTGATTTTGAAATATAATTTTTTTTCAACCGGACATAGCCAATCGTACCACGGGTGAAGAGGGGAAACAACAGAACATTCACTGCTTTGCGCTATACTAATTATGAGTCTAACGATCGAAACGGTAATTATTACTGGTACAGTCAAGGACTTTAATTGTTATGCCACTATGGAACCCTGTCGCATAACGTTAATTATTAATTAAAGCGCAATTTCTGACATGTGGTTTGACGCTGTCATTATGACAGGGTTCCATAGTGGCATAAAAATTAAAGTCCTTGACTGTACAAAAACAGTTCAAGCTCGCGGCAAAATTGTTTGTGTTTGCATAGTAAATATTGTAAATAATTAAATAGTAATGTTCAATCAATTGACGTGAATGTTTTGTCGTTTACTGTTTTTCGAGCACATCAAGTGACAGACATTTTTTGTGATCAAGTTACTCTAAGCGTTTTTTGCTGTACCGTGTTTAGTAGGTTTTTTTTAGTATTTATTTAAGTAGGTCACTGACCGCGTTGTTTGTCGTTATTCCCTAAGAAAATGCTTGATTTTCTGGGATAAAAAGTATTTTATGTCTCTCAACTTTTTCTTTACTTTCTCATTATGGAGCGGTTGGTTGAACCATGCTGGTTGAGTACAAACAAACATACACACGCATTTATAATGTTAGCACGGAGTAAGTATAAGTGAGGACACTACTCGTATATCTCTACAGAAAGCCAAGGCCTCTATTCTACAACGACAAATAATATTGCTTTTGACTTGTTATCGTATTGTCCTCGTTTTAATAACTCTTATTTACTTGACATTAATAACAGCCAAATTAAAAACAATACCATAACATATCAAAAGCAACTATGTCATTGAGGCCCTCGTCAAGTTGCAAACTGTTGTTTGTTGTTTTCTATCAACTCGAAATGTTTGGAGTTGTTATAAGCGGTTGACGCAATCTTCAATCGACTATTTGTCGATTTTCTAAAATCGCTAACTCTGCGTTATGCATCTTGACTAAGTAGGCCCTCTGCTTTCTTATCGGCGTTTAGTGTCTAGATTACTTATACTTTAGCAGTTTCTCTAGCCAGCGACAACGTACTAAATTTATTGAATTAAAAACATTGATGGTTGAAAAATAGCAAGAAATAACGAAATTATGAGCACGTTAGAAAATGCATTGTAATTACAGTAACGGTCAATTAATATCGTGGCAAAAATTAAACATTTGAAACGAAATAGGCCATGCCATATTATGGTAAAACAAGGAATGGAACTGTGTTATAAATATGTTACACCTTTTTGTACCCTTGTTTATGCAAATAAACATTTGGATTTGAATTTGATTTTGAAAGAGGGCAATGTTGGGTGTGAAATCGGTAACATGATCCATTTTACCATTTTAGCCAAAAACCGTTTCTTAATGTCGGGCTGCACCATGGCTGCACTAGATAATAAAATAATTACGAAGTTCCACTGTCGCTTCGTATTCCTTTGCCAAGCCAAACCATAGAGATCAAAAGGCAATCAACAAATGAAAGGCATTTCACTAGACAAGGAAAAACCACGTTCTATGTTTGATGTTATGTACGTGGGCACCGATGAGCCGGACGCGTGTGACCTTTACCGGTTTTTTCCCTTTGCGTATTTTTGTCGCTGGAATAGACGATTAAAATTATTTAGTATTTTTTCACGTCATCTTATAGAAGGTAGAGTCAAATTTAAAAGTTAATATCCGCATTAAGCTGCAAAAATGTACATATTTTTGAGATTTTGTGGTGTATGCATTATTAGTGCCCTTGACTGTAGGTACCTACACTAATGTTTAGTCGGCTAAATATGTGGTGTACAGTCAGGTGTGTGCTATTTATTTCACACAGTTTCTGTAAACTTTTTGTACTTGTGTCTACTCGTTGCCACATTCTACTTTTCTTATTTTCCTCAATCACCCAAAGGTTAGCTGGAAGAGATCCCTTCTTAAATAAAAGAGAGTACAATTTTATGGGTGACTATACCCTAGCAATCATTTTGGCACAGACGCGAAATGATAGGCCTAATTCGTTCCTACGGCAAATCGTGGCAATAGTCTGTTTCCGTCGACGGATGACCAATTGGGATATACCTAGTCACCTATTTTCACTACGTATGGTAATTTTAAAACCGTTGTCATTTCATACTGCAATAAAAACCAATTAAATAAGGAGCAAAATACACCTTAGCATGTATGTCAGTAAGGTCAATTTTGCAACTTATAGAATTTGTTAGTTACGCTGTACGCGGTATCTAAACTTACGAGCAAAACAATTGCATCACTTTGAATTTTTTCATGTCCACCCATTATCTTTGTAACCCGGCTTTTCTTTCTGAAATATTTAAATAAAATAATGTTTCGATAATTTCCATGTTTGTTTACTTCTTGTAAAGCTTAGATTACAAGAAACATGAATTCATTTAAATATTTCAGAAAGAAAAGTCGGTTTATACAATGATAGGTGGACATCAAAAAATGCAAAGTGATGCAATTGTTTTGCTCGTAAGTGTATTGCAGTATTACTGACGATTTGTATAAATTATGCATTTTAAAAGTAAGATAAGGTATTCAAAATAATCATATTTTGATATTTAATTTAATAGTTCGTAATACTCTTAGGTGCATCAGAGCTAAGATGTTCAAATATTTATACCTTTACCTTTTAAGGAATAGGCTTATTTACTCATAATCAATATCATTTATTATTAATGTCTTTTTGTGTGCAAAGCCGATATTTTACTGGAATGCACGCTACGCACGTGCCAAGTGAATCAATTTTTCTCGAGGTGAGTCATTTCGTGTGTGCGTTACTGTATAAGTATCTACATACATTTTGGTACGAAGCAAATACCCACGTGTGCGTAGTGCGGCGTGATCCCATACAAAAAAAGTCTCCACCAATTTTGAAAACGCTTTTTAGTAAGGGACCGCGCCGCACTGCGCCGCCTCCGCTCTCGGTGAGTTTGCAGCTTTAAGAGGCCACATATTATGATTAAGTTGGTAGTGTTCTGTGATCTGGATCTCAATAACCATAACGCCTATGTGTCTGTTCTTTGGATATATGAATTTTGATCATACTTCCTTGAGACTGTTAAACGTGAAAACACAATAAGAAACAAATCCTCGATAGTTGTATTTTTCGAACACGACACCGTGTGTGTACTTTAAAACTACAACACTTATTAAAATAATAGTTAACCAGGATTAAGAAGTTAGAAATCCTCAACTATTGAATCAAAAATCATCGTTAAAGATCGTAGGGTTTCGAAGATTCAACCAATAATATGCGAAAATTGTGTCATGTCTTAAAATTAAAACTTTTTGTTTCTAATCGTGTTTTCACGTTCAACAGTCTCAAGAAAATATGACCAAGTTTAATATATCCAAAAAACATACTCATAGGTGTTAAGGTTATTGAGATTCAGATCGCGGAACACTACCGGCTTTATCGTATGTGGCCTCTTGAAACGGTCACGCACAAACGGAATACCCCGGAGGTCACGCTATGATTGACAAACCAAATTAGGGCCGAAATGAGCAATTGTTTTCCTGCTCGGATTACTACCTAGGTTTTCTATGTACAGTTACAACACGGTATTGTTGAACCACTTGCCACTGTTCGTATTATAGCCGTGCTATGTGAGTTTAGTCGGGTATACTCGTATAGGTATTCAGATTAGCCAGTCAGTGTGTATTACTCACGAAATAGAAAAAACAGTGGAAGTGGGATGAGCTTCGCTTAGCATCAGACCTGTTGTCGCCAATACTCAAACTATCAAAAAAAAAAAAAAAAAAAAAAAATGGGAAATGTTTTTGGTGTGGCTATCGTTATTACTAGGGTTAGGACATTTGATGGCATATCGTGGTTCTAGAATCCATGGAGTCGCTATTTAATAATTATTATAATACATACCATCTTGATTTTGACCTTCAGTATTGTCATAACAATATTTCAAAATGCATTCATTCGTTAAATCGCTAAACCAGTTTTAATACATTTTTGTATACTATAGGATATCTCCGCTGTGAAAGTGTTACAGACAAACAAATATAAGTTAGATAAACTAAATATAGATAAACCGACCTAAAAATGTATTTGATGATTTTTGAAATATGACAATACTGAAGGTCAAAATCATAGTGGTATGTTTATAATAATTAGGAAATAGCGACTCCATGGATTCTAGAACCACGATATGCCACCAAAAGTCCTATCCCTAGTTATTACATTCCAAAATAGCACAATAAGGCATGGTTCTGGATTTATTTCCTTAGAAATATCTAAATTTCGAAATAAGCGATCGCGGCAAAAGTATGGTAGGTTGCGCGGAACTCCGCATAACCATGCCATACGTTAAACGCCCACTTGACACTTCTACTGTTTTTTCTGTTCTGTGGTATTACTCGGCTAAATTATGAAGAGTAGCAAGTGTTCACCCCAATTTGCCAGTTGCCAGAAGATTTCTCAAAATCTCTATACACATCTTGATAGCCACGAGAAACGAGCCACGAGATTAACGTTGCTACACGTACCGATATGAAATAGTACGGATTGCGTAGATCTCGGCCCTCAGTCTTCTCACGTACTCGTTTGGCAAATGCATAAATACTTGTACAGTTGCATAACAACTGCAGGAATAGGGCGTGCAGTACAATCTACAAAGACAATGTATCCACTTTTACACCTTATGTCAATGGATTAATTGTTTTAGAGGATCGAAAAGTTACTGCAGAGTGGTACACTAACAATTGTTTGCCAGTTGTCACCCGCCGTATAGCCCCGACCTGGCACCTTGTGATTTTTATTTGAAAAGATATCTATCTTTACTTAATATTATAAAGAGGAAAGATTTGTATTTTTGTACTTTTGTGTGTGTGTGTGTGTGTATGTTTGTAACGAATAAACTCAAAAACTACTGGAGGGATTTCAAAAATTCTTTCACCATTAGGATGCTACATTAACCGTGAGTAACATAGGCTATGTTTTACTTTTTTGCGCGTACGGAGTCGCGGGCAACAGCTAGTATATTATAAAACTATTAACTAGCTAGTTCGCTCAGTTTTTTATTTTCTTAGAACTTTCAGTTTGACCCTCGTACCTACCTGGATTCGATATATAGGATGAGAAACACACATCTTTATAGTCGACTGTACTATGATTAAACAATATATCAAATGCTTGTAGACATTTAGGCAAATCTTTTTTTACTCCACTGCTAAAAGGGGAGTATAATGCGTTTTAAGAGCTCTTTCTGCTGTTGTGTACTGTCACGGTATTCTCTTCACTAACTCCCTTTACAAATCGACGGATGAATTGTTAAGCGGTAAGTTTAAGTACCAATTTCACCACACGATGTTAACCACTTAACTGTTTTGAAAGAGAATTGTCCTCTTATCCTCGTACATAAACGCACAATAAACCTATTTAAGTTAGAGTTTCTTCCTTTCTGTCAAATTCAAATGTGATAATGACAGATAAGGAAAAAGCATACTTTAGCTATTGCACGTTTATGAATAAGCCGGTTACTGCTTAGAAACTGACGCAAGAAAATTCGTAAAGTTTAAAATTAGCTAGAGTAGGTTGTTTAGTTAAAAGGTCAAAAGTCAAGTCAGGAGAAACTCACCAAAACTAACTATTTTCATTTAAGAGTTTGCTCTTCTTAAGAGATTTGCGAAGCTTAAAATTTCCATACAAAATGCGATAACGTTTTTCTCCACACAAAACTAGGCCGATTTTTACGATTTTTGAATATGATGTAGATATCATGTAAAACCATGTCTGTACGATATCCTTTCCAAGAAAATATTTCATAGGCCGGGATTACACGTGTAAGTTATTACGTAAGTTTTGAAACAAAGCTATAGGCAAGAGAGAGATGCAGATATTTGCCACTCACTCTTACCCATAGTTGCGTATCAAAACTTACGTAATAACTTACAGGGACCTGTTCTATAAAGCTACAAATTACAATTTACACACAATATTTACAATATTATATATTTTATTTTATATATTTTAATATTTATATTTACAAGTTTCCATTTGACACAACCTTGACCAATGACGACCAGCCATTTGAGCAGTGTTGCCAGTTTAGACCTGTAAAATTGTAACTTGTAGCTTTATAAAACGTGCCCCATGTGTAATCCCGGCCGTAGGATGAAGTAAATTAAAAAAAAAAACGTGACGTACAGACCTAGTTTTTCATAATAACTACAACATACTCAAACGAAAATCGTGGAAATCGGACTTGATTTACCGGGCCGACAACCGGAGCAAAAATTCGTATGGTTTTTTTTTGTCAGCTACGCGATTTGAGCGTCGCTTCACAATCCTCTTAAGGAAAATTAAATAAAAAAATAAATGTAAAGAGGGTTTTAATAGCCAAGCTTAATAGGACGAGGTTCGCATCCTGTTAAGTGACCTTCATGTCCTCCGTCAATCCGACATGGCTATAAACATTAGACAGTAGAGACGAGACAAGTGACTATAAAAACATTGATTCTTAGTAAAGGTATGATTCCGATGTTGGCAACCGCGACCGACCATCGGCGACCGTCGGCGACCCACCTTTTAAGCCGCAAACTCACTGAGGGCGGTGGCGGCGCGGTGTGACGCGTTAACATACAAAAAACGGTTCTCTGCCTTTTGGCAAAATATATCGTTTCCCAACCGTTTCATTTGCCAACCCGCTTTTTACGCACTGAGAGCGGAGGCGGTGCGGTGCGGTGTGTTCCCATACTAAAAAGCGTTTCCAAAGCGTGGCGTGGCGGTGTTTTTTGTGGTATCAAGCCTTTTGGCCGAAAATCATTTGGCAAAATGTATCGTTTCCCAACGGTTTCATTTGCCAATCCCGCTTTTTTTCTGTACCTGTAAATATTTTAGGATTTTTATAAAAACTAACCTAACCTAACCTATAGGGTTCTACACGATGGAACTGAAATAAATCCTGAAATATTTGCACCGCACCGCCTTCGCTCTCAGTGCGTTTGCGGCTTTAGTATGAATTTATAAAGAACGTAAGCGAGCGCGTCGTGTGGGCCAATTATTAAGAAGAGAGTCATCGAAAGTAAAAAATAACCATATGTGAAGGAACACAACAATCCCGAACTTTAAAAATTACGATTTTACCATTTCACGTTCCTTTTCGAATAAAACATTTTGAGTGTTCGATTCTCAATTATTTGTTGCGCGGGTCGCTTGCGAGTCAGTGCACCAAACAATGAATCGCGCGATCGATCGCCGGTCGTCGGTCGCGGTTACCAACATCGGAATCATACCTTAAGAACTATGTATCCTGTAAGTAATGCCGGCACCACACTTCGCTATTCGCTATTCGTTATGCGGCTGCGCCGTATTTGTTAAAATATTTGCTATCTCGCTTAAGTGTTATGCGTGCGAATTAAGAAAACATAGACGAATAAACCCTCCACACTTCGTCGAATGTAGGCGTATATGCCGAATAACGAATAGCGAATAGCGAAGTGTGGTGCCGGCATAAGATATCAATGCAAGATGTTTGTTATCTATAAGTCAGTATCGTCACGTGAAGGTACAAATCTTATGATGAATGTTTAAACGGTTTTGGAGACTCTACTGCATCTCCTCAGCGCCTCTATTCTCGGCGGTAAAATCCAAATCGTATTGAGTTAGAAAACATCGTCATTTTGGAAAAAAATATGGAAAAACACGGAACAATTGTAGAATATCGATAAGAAGTTTTGAAATTGACAACATAATTTTTATTCCGTCTTGACGTTTTTTAAAGCCAGTACTTTAAGCATAATGACATCATAGTATTGAACCTTTGTGGATGAAAAACAGAAAAACCATTAAAGTTGACAATTATTAAAATTGGTAGTTAGGCCTCTCTGTTAAATAATCTATGCTAACTCCGGTTCCCTGACATGGCAGCTTACTAGGGTTGACAATATTTTTGGCTTTGATAATTTATTATATTTTTACGGGGTATTTTGTAACACGTTGTATATTATATTATTATTATGGTATTGATTTAACTCGGCCGCCATTACTGTCAAGTAATTGAGAGCTATCAAAACGTTGACAATACAAAAAAAAACTTTATTCACCTTAACAGGTCAAAAATGATATTGTTTTTACCATGTCAAATAGAGGCCATGTAAGTTTTTTTTTTAAATTGACATTTTGAGACTTTACACATCTCCTTTATTTTTCCTCTTGGAAAGCGCTGGTAGATATGCGCCTGAGCGTTTGCGTACGATTGCGTGTGATGAGTTAAATTAAAAAAGTAATTTTCGGTCAGGTCAGGACACTACATAATATATTATTTTGCTGTAAATGAGCTCTACTATACCCCCTAAAACGCATGTATCGAATAATAAAAACAAAACACCCTCTATAACTTATAGACTATAAGCGGCGCATACACGACTCAAATTTTCCGCACCGCCACACTTGTAATTGGTTCCAAGGCTCCAACACACCTGAATGTGATCTAGTCTAAGAATAGCCTAAGGATTCAAAGGTTACGTATTGCACGACGTGTGACAAGCTTTGACCCACATACTGGCTGGATTTTGCATAAGTTTACATGAATATCTCATAACGCGATAACCTTGCTGTGATTTTCCACTGCAGGCATGGATTAATGTATAGGTACCTATTAGTTTCCCTTTACACTCAAGATGAGATAAAGATACAGGATGTTTGGTTATGTAATGTCCCTTTAAGAGGGATTAGTAGATTTAGATTTCCAGTAAAAAAATATTAAAAGATCATAGAGAACAAAAACACCCCATATTGTTAAAAAATCTTAGGCGACTCTGAAAATGTTGTTTATTTGACAAATTTTCTAAGAAAATTTGTTTCTCAGATTTAAGTACTACGTCATCGATGTCATCAATCGATATATACGTGTTTTTTTTTTTTACTTTTAATTTAAGAGTTATGTAGAATTTTTCCGTTACATAAGGCAGTAGAGTCAATGACATTTCAATATTTATACTTCGAAACAGAAAGAGCCTTAACAGGTTATTCACGTTTTAGTCTTCGTCAGTAAAAATGCTTATTAACATTTATGAGGATATATTATAAAATTTATAAAAGTCACTGACTTATAGTATAAATCGATAATACTGTCATCAGTTGCACATAATTATTGCATTATGTCTGTTAGGATTCCGTAAACAATTTGTATAGTAGAATATAGTACTATCACGATCGTTAAATTGTGACCCATTTCAGGCATATTTTTCTTCTATACAAAACGACAAAGTACGTCTGATCCATACCTACAACGTATTGTAGGCATATAAAACATATGTATAATGCGGCCCGGACGCGCCTAAATAAACCTTATTTACTCGTGTTGAAAATTCATTTTTCGAAGTTTCCTGCGGACGTATAGTGATACCTACGTTTGCACGCTCGAACGGTAGGGTTTTCAACACAATGAAAATATTAATATGAATACATTATTATTTTATAAGACATTATTAGAAAACAGTCATTTATTTATTGAAGTATTACAAAAAAACTACTTACTACAACTTACTTACATACTTTATTTTTTACTTTAACAAGGGTCGCTCTATAGTTATTATATCTAAGAGCCATTCCTGAAGGAGTACACGAATTATATTTCCGAAAGAATTTTGCAAATCGGCGCAGTACCTAGTTACATATATTATAAATATGGGTCAAAAAATTAACCTCCTTTTTACATTAGCTACCTACCTTACCTACCTACTTACATCTAAGAACTTACGTATTAATGAATTCGCTATCAATAAGGTAGAGGTTAACATTTATGTAATAAAATAAGTAACAATTTTATATTGGTGTCCGTTATTTTTTTCTTGATGTCATATTTTTTTACTTATGAGCTTTACGAATATGTATCTACGACCTAATCACCCTAACATGTTTATAATAAGTAAACTAGGTAGGTAGGTTATCAACCGTTCTAACTTGATGAATACTGTTTCGTGTTGATCACTTTAATATACTTATAAATATAAATAAAAAAAAAATACTACTACTGACCTTTTCTCATTCACAGGCAAAGATAAAAACGATTCTGTTTGTTTTTAAATCTTTAGTTCTTTGTCATCCACTCACACAGCAATAATGAGTCATTTTTTATAATATAAATTCACCAACACAACACAAGAAACAACAACAAATCTAACCCAACTTGACGTAATGAATAGAATGCACTTCCTACTTGCCTACTTGCATCTCGCTTGACGTATCTCGAACTCTCGACACTCAAAAACGGGTCGAGCGAGCTGGCCTTGCCGCGCGCGGGCATCCTTCATGTATTAGCATCGGCAGCTATGTTCCGTGAGCCGGTGATTATCGCACGTACCTCGCGCAGAGAATTATCTGTTACGTAGTAACTCTTATTTAATCTGTGCCCATTTCAAGAGAAATAGGCTTGTAGTCGTCAATGTCATTAGAGATGCCAAATCATTTGTAACTTATAGGAGACTAGCTTTCGCCCGCGACTCCGTCCGCGTAGAAGTCGTTTATCGCTGCTCCCTCGGGAACTGTCCAATTTTCTGGGATAAAAACTATCCTATGTCCTATTCCAGGACCTAACCAATATGTGTGCCAAGTTTCATCTCGATCCGTTCAGTGGTTGAAGCGTGAAAGACGGACAAACATACACACTTTCACATTTATAATATTTTATTAGTATGGATTCAACCTTATTGTTGTAAAATGTCAGAATGACTTTGGACCTAAGGTGGGTCACAAATTTAAGTTCGTGACTGTACATAAAGCAGAGAAAACAGAAAAAAAAGAATTAATTTTCAACCGGGATGATAGATTTACTAGGTCGAACAACTCGCACGTAACATAAATAAACATCCTTATAGTCTGTTCGTTGCAACATGATGGACTCGTTTTTTTTATGGCAAAGAGAAGGCACGCGAGCACTCAGGCCACCTGGGGCACGTTTTATAAAGCTACAAGTTACAATTTTACAGGTCTAAACTGGCAACACTGCTCAAATGGCTCGTCGTCATTGGTCGAGGTTGTGTCAAATGGAGACTTGTGACCTGTTAATTGTAATGGGTAGCTTCATAAAACAGGCCCCTGATGGAGTGGGATCTGAGACCCATAGACATTTGAAACCTCAAGACTATAATCTCAAAACTGCAATCCTAAGACTTCAAATGCGTTGCCAACCCTGAGGACTAAGATGGAATGCCTTCACCGGTTGTCTTATCCCCACACCGGAACACAGCAATGCGAACACTACTGCTTGGCGGTGGGTTAATGGATAAGATGGTGGTAGCTATCCGGACAGACCCTGCACAAGGTCCTACCACCACTAAAATCGTTGCGGTAAATTTAATGTATTTTAGCGATTGAGTCCTGTTTCTGATATAAACCTAGCAGTTTCCGTAGGTATTTAAAAAGTACAAACAGAAACTCAAGTCAGTCACTGCTTGAAATTCGATTTTAAAAATTCTCTTACATTTCCTTAAAGTCCAACTTTGCAGTAAACGCAGTTTACCTAAATAAGTTAATAAATTGTACTTACCGGCATTTAGAGCGAGCAGCCAGACCGCTAGTCGCAGCCCGCCGGGGGGCGGTCCTCGCCACCTCATTGGCTGGCCTCGGGGGCGGCACAGATAATATAACAATATACAGCCACAAACTGCTTCACTTTCGCGCGCTTTTTCCTATAAACACCGGTTTCTTCACGCACTATTTTATTTTTAATTGCCACAAACTACACGTGTGTTGCCGGCCAGTGCGCGCGTCGCACTGTCACTTTTTAGCTTACGTAATTTGGTTCGCGAACCCTTTCACTTGCTTGCATCTTGTGTATAACTTCATTGTTTACCTTATTCTCTATTTTATTGTCGACGTTTCGTCAGTCTTTTGTTTTTATAGGTTTGGGGATTTCTGGAAAGAAAAAGAAAACGTTAGCGTTTATAAGCGGCCAGAGAGTAGATTTTTTGAAAATCGAACGCTATCTTATAGTTCAGGAAATATGAATTGGCCGTCTTTACTCTTCACTAACAAGGAAAGGTACCCAACTGTCCCGCCCCGATTTGGTTTATTTTGATTTATGTTAGAGAGTAGTCTAAAATAACAGACACGTATTTTTTTAACGGTCCAACTCAACCGGTTCGGAGAAATTGACCTCCAAAGTACTGAAAAGTTACTAAACCCTCTTAACTTCTATAGAGAATTTAAAAAAATAAAATAAGTAGCATTTTTCTTACTATTTTCGATTATTATGTTTAAGAACATGAAAAAATAATGAGCACAGTGTTTTGTTATATCGGCTAAAACTCATATTTAAAAAAAATACCAAGGAAGTCGAAAATACATTGAAGGGTATTTTTCACATTGCATTATTTCGGCAGTCAGGTAAAAATATGAAATAGAATATAATTATGTAGAATAAAGGCCAAATAAGTGAATTCTGCTACACAAACTGTATACAGGCAGTTTGTGTACTGCTTGGTTGGGAGTAGGGAATGCAAATAACCGGTTATAACCGGTTTTAACCGGTTATAACCGGTTTTAACCGGTTATTTTCATACAAAGACGGTTAATAACCGGTTAAATTGCATTCCCTAGTTGGGAGCACTTCATACAAATCTCCACACAAACTATCGTTTTGAAATTATGAGGAAATTAGCCGATATGACACACTATCAGGCCAATTAAAGTAAAAGATTTTGTTTATCGTTGTGACTTTCACATGTATCTCCTTTATACAGGGTGTACATGTCCGCTTTACGATAACGTTAACAATTTATGTGTTTTTTATAGGTAATTATTATGTCCCAAAGCAAAACAATTTTGCGTAGATCAACAGACAGGCGTTGTATTGAAAAAAATAAGACTTAGAAGGCCACTAAAAGCTGCTAAATCTCCTCGTACCTATATACATTTAGTATGAAATGAATGTATGAAAAACATCAAAGAGCGTCCTTTAGAAAGTACGCAGTGTAAGTTCTATTTTCAGGAAAAAAAAATACGACTCGTGCTTCTTGTTCAAATTCGATTTATTTAAATGTCAAAGCACTTCCGACTGAAGGCGGTAAAGGGTGGAAGTATAAAGCAAGTCTACGCCTACACACTTTAATAATAGCATTTGCCGGTTTTTGCGAATATGTTTACAAAAAGTAGAATAAGCTTTGAATTTCAACATCAAATGATTACATTCACATATTATATTTTTGTATTTCTCTTAAACCATTAAAGACCCCGTGTACGTTATAAAGAACAAATTGCCAAAGACAAACGGCTCTCTAGTTTGTTTGACCACTTAGTAGGTACATTAACGCTAACAGACCGACCACACGTATTATTTATTTAAGAGATATCTACATACATTAACAAGCACTTCCATGGTATTTAAGCATTATGTGGACTTGGCCTGTGTAAACATTAGTAGAAACGTACTGACACATATTTTATATAAAACTGTTCTATATTTCGCACAATCCATTGAATCCACAAAGTTTCAATTTGTGATACAATAGGTACCAATTATGTTTTGTATTTACTACTGTTTTTAATTAATAGGCTAAAACTCAAAGACACAAGCGTATCCCCCCTCCCCCCTCTTATCAAGAAATGTCAAATGGTCCTTCAAGCCAGATTATTATATTCTATTTTTAATAAATCATTGATCCACTTTTTGCGAATTATTATACAGTTTGGTCCTTTTTTGTTTATAAATAATATTTTTTTTACCAGAAATACGTTACTACCTACTTATTGTAATTTTATTTACATCACTACTTTAAAGAATTATTTTAATATGATCCTTCGAACCGGATCTTTATGGAAACTGTATTAGTTTGCTACAGGGTGATTGGTCATTCGGCATAATCCTTTTAACGTTCTATTTACAGAAAAAAAAACTTTTATCGATTATCGCATCAGGTACACACACTTAAAAAAGCAAACACTGTTGCTAATAAATTATTCATTTAAAATTGGAAAGCAAACGAACAGTCAGCATTGTAAGTAGCTGCGCACTTTAGTACCTTGTCGCTTTAACACCTTTGTCAGATCAGTGCAGCAGTTCAGAGTTCAGACATGACTTTAAAGCGACATAGCACTAGTCTGCAACTACTTATAAGGCCAACCTTACATAGGTAGGGTGACGGAGCCAGTAATGGACAATACTAATGGACACTTGATTCTTATTTTGCAGAAGATAAGGGTTATTCATTTGTTTTGCAACAATCAATGTAAAACCGTTTGAAAGGGCATTGGGTAAATTTGTTTGAAGAATATTGTCATTATTTTTTTCAGCGGCCACGGATGATTTTTACATAGTTATTTAGAGGACCTCTAAATACACATCGATATATATAATTTATGTCGTTAAATAATATCGGAGCTGAGATTTTAAAGATTTAAATAGTCAGTTTTTAGTACAAAAGTACGCCCAAGTATGAATATTTAAATATCTCGGCTCCGATGCACTTAAGAGTATTACATTACATAACAAAATATGTTTATTTTTAATTATTCTATCATAATTTACCACTTTTACGAATGGCCGCTCACCTTGAAATTGTATGCATTTCACAAATGACAACACTTTTACCCAAACCCCTTTGAATTAAGAGTTAAGTGTCCATTACTGATGTCTGTCGGCTAAAAGTGTCCTATGCTGCCATCACCACTTAGTAAATAAAAACTCGTTTTTTCGTAATTTTTGAACAGTGTTTTCTTTAACTATGCTCTACTCTACATCACTCTGCTGAAATGAATGTATAAAGTTACCTATCAATCATACTGTATAAAAATCCTCAACAAATTGAAGCTTTCAGGCAAAAGCTGAAGTTTTCTAAAAGCTTACGTTATAAGTGAAGGTAAAAGAATCCTGCCTCGTTATAACTTTTTATGAAAGCTGCAGATTTCACTTTGAGAATTTAAAAGACGTGAAGTTTTTGCGGTACCTACTTATACTAGGGATTAGAAATAGCAGCAGTTAATATTTACTTTCTTTATAATGATAATTTATGCCAAGGTGTTATTAAATTCATCTTATTATTATTAATCAAAAAGGAATTTTGGGAAAATGCAAATATAATACAATGCACAAAAATCAACTGAAATGTCTTCACCGGAAGGTCAATCAATTTACTGACATATATATTACTGACGATTTAAATTAAAAAAACACTCTTTCTAACTAGATTAAACTGATTAGTTGAGTGAACTGGTTAATGAATATACGCTAATTTAAAACCAATTAAAAAATAAAAATATGTACTTTGTGCATTGGCTACATGAGGGCTTTTTTACACGTCGGAAACAGAGAGAATCTACTAGCGTTTCGGACAAGGTGATTATTGTAGAGAAGAAGCGCCGCGAGAAACTAATACATACCAATACAACACTTGATGAATACCTTGATACAAATTGACTAATACTAATATTACGTGGCTTTTAAAAGAAAAACACCAGCAAAATTAGGAAAACACAAGAGCTGACCAAATCAGGAGAGATGTTTTCAATTATAATGCCAAATACATAACAAAAGAGAATATTTTAAATATACACATTATATTTTTGTCACTTTCCATAATTTTCAGTTGGTTAAATTTATTTAATTTTGATCCGATGGTTTTGAAACTGAAATCCGGATTATTTAAGGATGGCCCAACATCTAACGCTGGAAAAACGCGTATCTCATAACGTCTTATATTTCCAGTTAAAAAAGTAATACTGTATTTTCGAAAAGAGAAGGCGCTGGTGCCAACATAACAGGAAATGAACGAGTGCGCGGGAAGCAAGCGGACCGCTCACCGCCATTTTGAGTTTCCGACTTATTTAGAAACGTTATTATCCTTGGTATAACAAATTACAACGTTTATTTTGTTTTGGAAATTACCATTAAAGAATATTTTGTCTGCGTAGGAAAGACAAAAGAGTATTTAAAATTGATTCTTTATATTAAGTTTCGAGTGATTATTTAAAAACAGATTATCATTTTTTATACCGATTTAGAGTGACACCGCGTATGAAAAAATGGATGTTTTAAAATGCCATCTTTTAAAATTCGAATGTTCATGGTTCTTTATTGGCCAAACGCCGGGTGCAACCAAAGCAATAAATTCGAATTGATCGCGTATTCCAAATTTAAAACGAGTTTAAACTGATCAACCGTGAACAGCATTAGGGGAAATCTCCACACTCAGCACCCAAGAACCCTCTCATCGAAAAACCATAATATTATACCGCAGACCCTAAAAACCGACCGAAAAAATCAATCCGTAACGTTACGTCGAACAATTGGGCACGATAGAACGGCGTTCTATAACAAATCAAAATTAAAAAGTACACCACAGACTCGACAACATTTTTCGATAGGCGTATTTTTGATTAAGTAAATTATTATTTAACCTTTTTGTGTGATGAGTTGACGCGTAGCGCTAAACGCGCTTGCCGCCTCGCGGCCGTCGGGAGACTGGCTCTTTCCCCACTGCCGGGGAGACTCGTAGAAAATTCTCCCTATTTCTAGGGTAAATTTACTAACTATTTGACCTTTAGTCTTTGAGTGGGTGTTACAAACAAACGTTGAGTAATCAAATTGTAAGTTGATGAAAGTCTCCCACGCTGTTCCGCTTGACTTTGCTCGTGTTAATGGATAACGAAACTTAACGCAACTTGTACACTTTATTGATTAGTGTATTCCCATCAGAAACTTTATGGTCCTGCAATGTTGCAGCATTAACTTCTTGTTGAAAAATTTATTTAACTTAGAGTTTAGCCGTTACAGACAATTTATCGTAAAATATGAGCAAAAAAAATTATTTTTGGTTTTGTATAGGCATTTAAAATATCTGTTACGTATACCGGTGAAAAGTACTATATACAATAAAGAACACATAACACATGATAACAATTTTAGAATTGCTACTTACGCGTGGAATTTAGAAATTTAGTTTAGGAATTTATTCCTGTACCATCTCAGCTCACCCCTCCCTCCCCCCTACCACATGCATCTAATACGACAAAATTTACTAAAATAGTTGTATAACTTTGCTTTGCCATGCCAAAAACAAAAGAGCTATTAATAAAGATAATAGAAAACGTTCTTAAATTAAAAAAGAGGCCTAGTTTTAAACAATTAATGCAAAACAAGTCTACTATCCTAAGCCGGTATCTGATATTTAATAATTTTCACAAAAACATCCAGTATGTTATAATATTTCATCATCACTATTATTTCGTAACAATTTACACAAATTCAATAAAAAAGATAATTAGGAAAACAACCGCAAAGTTAGCAACACCGCTACGCCGCGTAGACCCCGCCCGCTACGGCTACGAGAATTCGTAGGCGTACACCTATTATACGACGTGTACAGTATGATGCGATGTTTTCGTTATAATTATAGGGGATGTAGGAATGCTTTTAGTGAACGTCGTTTTGGTAATTTGTTCGATTTTAACCGATAAAGTTTGGGAGTTCTGTTCGTTTAGGTTTTAAATGAATTCGGACATGATTTTTTTATAAAATTGATTAGTTAAGTAAGTACCTACTGTATTTTTATGTTTAAATTATTTTAATAGAGTCGTGACTTGTACACTATGTAGAGTTGTTGTATCACTCCCCAATTATTATTATTATTTTCGGAATAAATACTAGTATTGCTTATGTATGCTACCTTTTGCCTGCGACTAAGTCGTTTATCGGCTTTTCCTCGGGAACTATCGAATTTTGGGAGATAAAAAGTATCCTATGTTTTGCTACGGGATAATCTGTGTGGCAAATTATTTCAGCTGTTTTGGCGTGATTTAAAATTGATCCTCGTGTGGTTGCCGAGTTAGAATAGTGCCACTCCATGTCTTCCCGTGGATGTCGTAAGAGACGACTAAGGGAATAAAGGCTTGTAGTACTGCTAGGCGATGGGCTTGCAACCTGTCACTAATACGCTGGTAAACATCTTAGCCTAATTGTGCAAATTGTGGTTATAGAATTATCGACAAGTTTTTAGAGATGTTTGTAATTCTTTAGCTCTGCCTACCCCACTCTGGGAACGAAGGCGTGAGATTATGTATGTATGTATGTAAAATTGATCCATACAAACTTGCAAATGTATAATATTACTTAAGTAAGATTTAAATTAATTTAGGGTAAAGATTACGTAAAAGGGCACGGCATGTTCGCCGAGAACAGGGTGGACGACTTTTACGCTGTCATACGAAAAAGGCATAGTTAGAAATACAGATAATAGCATGCTAAGGGCGGTATATGATGCATGCAAATGGACCATATGCGGCTTTTAGCATGCTTGCAACAAATGGCAATGTAATAATGTAATAATTTTAATTTCTTGTTGTTTGTAAGTTTAATTTTATGAGATTTATATGGGTTAATACCCGAAATAAACGCTATCTATCTATCTATCTAAAAGCCAGATTTGAAACATTGAGACACGACACCTTAATGTGAAGTTAAAACATTATTAACTTTAGCTAAGAACGTAACTAAGAAGATGACTAGGTTGAAGGAGGCAAGTCGAAAATACAATGGCTTACTTTAAAATACTTATTTTAAGAGGATCGTGAAGTGATGCTTGAATTGCGTGGTTACCAATATTTTTAAATACGAATTTAACTCCGGACGATAACGTTTCTCACCCTAATGAACTCCGACACGATTTTTGATATGTTATAGTTATTATAAAAAACTAGGTACGTACGTTTCCGTTTTTGTTTTTTTTTTTCGTTTGTTTCCCTCCAAGACATATTTCCTGGAAGGAAAAACGTACAAACCTAGTTTTTCACAATATCTACAACTTATTCAAAAGAAGAAGAAGTGGAGGAAGCGAAAGAGTTTTGTGAGGATTAGGTGGAAAGAAGTTGTCTCTGCCTACCCCTCTGGGAAACAAGCGTGATTTAATGTATGTATGTGGGGTGACGGCACCAATGATGGACTCTTTTAGCTGACGGGCACCAGTAATGGACGCTTCACTCTTAATTCATTTATTGCAAAACAAATGAATAACCCTTATCTTCTGTAAAATAAGAATCAAGTGTTCATTATTGGTGCATTGTCCATTACTGGTTCCATCACCCTATGTTTTTAAAAATAGTAAAATTAGGTTTAAGTAGACAGAAAAGTTTCGCGGCTTTCGCGTTTTACATGGAAAATGTTAGCTTCACAATCCGATATGAATTGTAAAATCGTTCTTAGGAGATGCGAGAAGTCGTTAATCGCCAATCGCGGGTAAAAAGCCTTATGTCCTTTGGGGGATCAAACTGTCTCCATTCCAAATTTTGGAATCCAATCGAAACCTACTCAGCGGTATAGCCGTGAAAGCGTAACAGACAAATACCCCGAGTTACTCTCGCATTTATAATATTATTGTGTTTGGTTTAAAATAAATATCAGGGGACATTACACAAATTGATCTAGCCCCACAGTAAACTCAAAAAAGTTAATAACTTATAATTTTGTCATTTATACTGCTAGTACAAAGTAGGTATTGACGAAATATGTACACACTTTAATTTCGACATCCTTGGAAACAAAAAACCTTATATAACCTTATATATACTTCAATTAATATCATGCCAGGAAAATATTCTGTGAAAAAATACGAATTTCTGAATCCCGGGTCTTATCCATATTATTTTTAATGTTTGAGGTTATTCACCCGAAATTGCACTACCTATTACGATCACTGAATATTATAGTATCATCATCATGTCAGCCGAAAGACGTCCACTGCTGGACATACTTAGGCCTAATATAGTATGGATTATGGATGTACGTAAATATTATATGAAAGCTAGATGGCCTAATCAAACCAAGGTACATAGAACAACGGCGTGGGACTAAGGCTTGGAATCTGTATTTTCAAAACCGTCGTTTAATAAATAAATAAAAATCAATATTTTGTTAATTTACAGAGAGAAAAATACGAACGCTACTATGAGGGACACATTCTTAAATACTTAAGACAATTGACAACATTTCAAAAAAAAATCATTTATGTTTTTTCGCGTTTATAATAGCTGGTTAAAAATTAGACTACCCGTGTTTCTCGGTTTTTCTTTATTTAATTTAAATTCGTCGTGAATAATTTATTAAAGAAATAGTCATTAAAAAGACCGTATATACAAAGTTAGGAATACTGATGTCGTGATCTTAGCATGATATAAAATTAAAAAAGTAACTTTAAACAGAAACGGAACTGATTGTCATGTCATGTCACTTGTCAACCATAACAACTGTAACAACATAAATTCGTTTACTTTGGGCAGATTGCGGCTATCCGCTTTTACAAATCCGTTAGTCACTTTCATTTTAAATAGCGTATATCAAAACAATAATATTACGTGAATCGAAAGCGTGTCGTTAGAATCAAGTAATCCGTCAGACAGATAAACAATGGACATGACAGTTGTATATTTTTTTTCAATTCCTATGGTAATAAATGGACTAAGGGCACTATAAGTGTATTCCTAACATTCACAATCCGACTTTTATTACTGTTTTTCCTAAATTAAAAAAAAAAAACAAAAATATTTTTACTGTAATCAGCAGTGTAAAATCTACAAACGGTATTTTATTTTACTACCTTACCACATATGAATTGTTGTCAATTATTTAACTCAAATTAAACGTTCCATTTATTTAAAACGTGAAATTTGGAATTAATGGATTCAAATCATCCTATTTTTAACCGACTTCAAAAAAGGAGGAGGTTATACGTTCCACTGTATGTTTTTTTTTTTTTTTATGTATGTTCACCGATTACTCCGTCAATTGTCGACCGATTTCAAAAATTTTTTTTTGGTTTGGTAGAATATACTTCCGAGGTGGTCCCATTGTCACCAAATCTGTATCTGATGAGGGGATCAGTGACGAATTGAGGGAACTCCTCAAATATTGTAGGCAAACATATAGCGATTTTAGTATTTTTAGTAACAAGTTCAGCATTTGCATTCAGAAAGTATCATTTGGTGTGGTGGAACTGATGATGAAGACCACAGATAGCCACCGGAACTCCTCAATGGTACCGATTTCAAGGGTGGCGATAAGAAATCTCGATTAAGATAGTTGAGCGACTACCTACAACGAATAATATTTACTTGTTGAAATATGACTATGACTTTCCCGCGGCGTTGCTTGCGGCGCGCTTGATATAAGTTAAAGTTTTATTTTAACTAAGAAGTGGGACTACGTAACAGCGTATTATGATCACTAAAAAGTATAAAATAAAATAAATGTTTTAAAAAACAAAAAACCGCCTTCAAAAACGCAAAAAATAACTTCTTTAAAATTGTAGGCACCTAATAGGTTAGTCCAACTGAAGTCGGCGACCACAACATTTTCAACAAAAAGCCGACATCAGTTGGACTAACCTATTAGGTGCCTACAATTTTAAAGAAGTTATTTTTTGCGTTTTTGAAGGCGGTTTTTTGTTTTTTAAAACATTTATTTTATGACACAAATTAATGATAAATAATCGATATAGTTCAGGAAATATGATTTGGCCGTCTGTTATCTACTTTGCGATGTTTTTTTCTGCGTTAAGACTTACCGGACCTAACCTTAACCTTAACCTTTCAACCCACTGTGTTGTTTGAAGCACGAGGGCAGTTTTGCGATTTTTTGATTTGTTTGATATTGACAAAAATTAAATTGTAGTTCAGTTTCAATTTTAAATGCAACCAGTGTCATGGGGACCATGCCGCGAGCGGACCTGCTAGAGTGGGTGTTCTTTTTAACCGACTTCAAAAAAAGGAGGAGGTTCTCAATTCGTCGGGTTTTTTTTTTTTTTTTTATGTATGTTCCCCGATTACTCGAAGACCACTGGACCGATTTAAAAAATTTTTTCGTTGTTCGAATGGGTATACTTTCTAGTTGGTCCCATTGTCACCACGTCAGGATCTGATGATGGGATCATGGAGAAATCAAGAGAACTCCTCAAATATTATAGGCACACCTATAGCGATTTTGGTATTTTTCACTGTAACTCATGCATTTGCTTTTGAAAAGTACTATATGGTGAAGTGGAACTGATGATGAAGACCACAGATGGCCACCGGAACTCCTTAACGGTACCTATTTCAAGGGTGGCGATAAGATATTTCGATAAAGGAAGTTTAGCGACTATGACAAAGCACATTTAGGTTTAAATATGACTATGACATTCCCGCGGCGTTATCTGCGGCGAGCTTGAAATGTTCTATAGTTTCTTATTAATATTTAGAAGTGGAGCTACGTAACAGCATAAATAGGATCACTAAAAAGTATAAAATAAAATAAATGTTGTGTTTAAAAAAACAAAAAACCGCCTTCAAAAAGCAAAAAATAACTTCTTTAAAATGGTAGGTAAATAGGTCAGTCCAACTGAAGTCTGCTTTTGGTTAAAATATTGTTGGACGCCGACTTCAGTTGGACTGACCTATTTACCTACCATTTTAAAGAAGTTATTTTTTGCTTTTTGAAGGCGGTTTTTTGTTTTTTTTAAACATTTATTTTTTATAGTGGTGATTATTATTTATATCTTCAATATTGGAGTAGCTTAGTTTAATTTAAATTTAAATACGTTTAGTTTTAATTTTTAATTGTATTAATGTTGAATTCTGTAAATATTATGGGGTTCCCTATCTGAAACACTAAAAAACGTTTGCCAGCTGTTTCATTTGCCATAATTTTCATTTGCCCGAAAGTCATTTTTCTCTGAAATCGTTTAACTTTCCTGAATTGTTATAAAATAAACCTAACCTAACATACAGGTTCTGTAAGTATATCTCATTAAACATTTTGAAAAGTTATTGGGTTCAGAATAAAATGAAAATTATGGGAAATGAAAGTTATGGCAAATGAAACACCTGGCAAACGTTTTTAGTGTTTTCGATAGGATACCATATTATGGCGAATACAATTACTGATAGATTTTCTATTAAAAAGTAACTGAAATATAAAAAAATAATATTTACTAGTCTCAATACTCAATATATTTAAACACAAAAAGATCTTACTAAAGATTGCAGACGGTAAATTCATATTTCCTGAACTGTAACAAGATTAAAATACCAAGTTTAAATAAAAGCAAGACCATTAAATTAAACAATTACTTATATGACACCTAAAACCACTAAAAAATATTTATTGCATACTTTATTAACATCCAACTAAGTACAGAATTCAACATTAATACAATTAAAAATTAAAACTAAACGTATTTAGATTAAAATTAAACTAAGCTGCTCAAATATTAAAGATATCATTCAAATTTTTATCTATATGGTTCCGTGGTCTTTTATTAGCAGAGACCGGATCGAACAGCGGCATTACTCGCAATAATATGGACATGATTCCAAAGATATTAATCGAACAAATTAATGGTGCGTTCCTATATTCAAAACTGTTGGTAGAGTTGTGACGTCTCGTTAAACTTTGACACTTTTATACGTAGCAAAGCAAATGTCATAACTCATAACGCTTGAATATAGGAACCGGGCATAAATCGTATTATAGTCACCTTGCTTTATCTACCGCAATCGGTGGAAAATGCACTATTTCCACCAAACGGCCCGCAACGGATCGGAACGGAAAGAAGTTTATGGTCTTTAAACGATATTAAATCATGTTCACAGTATTTAAAGTCTATATTACCAAGCCGCGCACAGCAACTTGACCGCGGGCGTCTTCCGCGACACGCGATCGTAGCCGAACGTACGCTGCGACGCGCGATCGGCTCCGTCATAAATAGACAATAATAATTTTAACAGACGCGATCGGCTGTCACCTCATCGTATCCTTTCCGATCCGATGCGATGCGAGCCGTTTGGTCATCCTTAAAGCACTCGTCACACTTGCTCTTACATATTACTCAGGAAGTGACAGAGTTTGTATCCTCCTGTATCCACATCGATAAACGACCATTATAGCCCCGCTGCTTGGCGGAAGGTTATTAAAAAGATGGTGGTACCGATTTTATAAATGTCCGACAATGGCATATATGCATTAATATAAATACAAACTGATGTTATGCATGTTATTTTATAAGTCACGTCCACGAAGCACCGAACTTAGCGGAGAACCCTTTCCATAAAACAAGAAATAATAATGATCACAAATCGTCACGCCGCGTCCTCCCCCTCCCCTCCCCTTCGCTCACGAGTTAGCGCGTATTATTATAATCGCCGGGCTCCCCCGGGACGCCCTAACTGGAGGATAACTGGCCATGGAGCGAGAAATGAGGGGAGTGGATCTGAAAATGATTTAATTCTTTTAAACGACATTGAAAATAAGAAATAGAAGTTTAAGATTTTGTTTTCTAATGTTCATTTATAGGGTCACAACGGGACCCGTATATCGGGTCTTTTTTTTTTACAGTTTATGTATGAGATACAGCCAGACGGAAGGACGAACGGACGGAAGGACAGCGGAGGCTTACTAACAGGGTCCGGTTGGTACACTTTGGGTAATGAACCCTGATAAACCAGATACAAAAACGCTAAACAAAAGGCGAACTTTGCAAGTAGTTCTAACATGTTTTGTTTTTATTTTCGCGCCTGTCACTCTTTCCCTATTAGTGTCCTGCGGGTCTTTTGTGGTCATCGATGTGAATAAACATCTGTCACTTTCTGACATGATAGGGCCGGTACACACGCACTGCATTTGAACTGCAACCCGGCTGCAAAAACTGCCATTTTGCAGCTGGGTTGCAGTTCAAATGCAGTCCGTGTGTACCGGCCCTTAGTGCGAAAGCGACTGATGCTTTATTCACTGCCATAAAGTGATTACTAATTCCTGATAAGTGATAATCCTATTTTAGCCAGTGGGAAACGGTCCCGCCCCGGCTTCGATTCATTTCCGTCGATTCGTTTTCTATATAAATAAGTATTTATTTCTCTGTATAAGTATGTTAAACCTCACCTAACCTACATAGCAATTAAATCATGCATCTAATCTGGCATGTCAAAGCTTTCGAGGAAAAATGAAAATGCGGGCAAATGAATATTCGGAAATAAACGGAATTTTAAGATGTACCTACCTCGTTTAGTTAGCACGCTATCTTCTCCCCCCTATTCCATGCCCGAGGCGGCCGGTGGGGGGCGGCGTCGGGAAATTGTATTTTTTAACCGACTGAGGAGCGGAAGGAATAAGACACTGTCTCCGTTTCCCTTTGTCTAAATACATTCTTCTCCGTAATAAGTTTAATATATTCTTTATAGATGATCGAGATTTGTGCTGCAGATGTTGCAATTAAGTTCAAAAAAGTTTTTTTTAAACAAAATCTTGGTCCATTACCTGTAGAAATCCTTACTAATATTATAAACGCGAAAGTTTGTATGTATGGATGTTTGTTACTCTTTCACGCTGCAACGGCTGGACGGATTTGGATGAAATTTGAAATGGAGATAGCTTGTACCCTGGATTAACACATGGGCTACATGAAAAAAAATTTAGTTTCCGAGGGAATAGGGATATTCGAAATCTACGCGGACGAAGTAGCGCACAGAAGCTAGTTGTACAATAAAAGAGGTGTTGCCTTGCACTGAATGAGGTTATTCTGGGTTTTTAAGGGTTCCGTACCCGAAGGGTACCAAACGGGATCCTTTTAATAGCCTCCGCTGTCCGTCCGTCCGGCCATCCTAACTTTAAGAGCTGAATCTTTTGAAACGTAATTAGATAGAGATTTTCTTCATAATGTATGATTTACTAACAAATAAAATTAAATAAAGAAAGCGAAATAAAAAAGAGGTCCCCATACAAGAGACGTTTTTTCAACGTATCTTTATTTTGGTTTTATTGTAAAAACGGAAAAACATATAGGTATGAATATAGCTGGAGTCCCGGGGAAGGACGTGTCTGCGTAAGTAGCAAATAAAATAAGCAGCAAAATACACCTTAGCACGTAATCAGTAAGGTAGATTTTGCAACTCATTGAAGTTGTTGACCTAGTCCCAAACTAAGCTCTAGGCTTGTACTATGGGTACTAGACAAAGATACAAATACTTATATAAAGAAATATATACTGAAATACATAGAAAACATCCATGACTCGGGAACAAATATTCGCGTTCAACACCCAAATGTCTGCTCTTACCGGGATTTGAACCCAGGCTACTGAATACCGTGCTAAAGCTCTGGTGAGCGAAGGGTCGGACGTATAAGGCTACCTAATAGAGAATACACGCGCTAAAATGTGTTTTGTTCGCTCTGTCGGGATTACTTAAACTCGCCGCTTAGACCTTCACTCGACCGAACGATCACCTTTGCTTGTTGAAAGAATCACCACCCAGGTGTGTTATTTTCTCAAAAAACGGCGGCCGGTCGGACGGACGAGCGAAAAAAACCGGCGAGTTTAAGTAGTTCCGTCCGACCGAACAAAACACATTTTAGCGCGTGCATTGTCAATTAGGGAGCCTTATACGTTCGAGAAGTCATGCTGCCAAATTGAATACACGCGCTAAAATGTGTTTTGTTCGCTCTGTCGGGACTACTTAAACGCGCTTGGACCTTCACTCGAGCGAACGATCACCTTTGCTTGTTGAGAGAATCACAACCCAAGACCGCTAGCTTCGTAGGCAGGAGGCAGGGTCACTACCAACTAGGCCAACGCGTCGTCAATCCAGGGACACACTGCATACTGCATAAGGATGCGGCTCCACTGAGGCGGAGACGAACGGAGCGGAGCGGACCAATAGAAGGCGCATGCGGTCACGTCGAGCGCGCCTTGCGCACGTTAGTTTAGATCCTATTGGTTAATATTGGCACAGTTCCGCTCCACTCCGCTCATCTCCGCCTCAGTGGAGCCGCAGCCTTACGCTTACCTGTCGCTTTCTCTCATCGAGCTATTCCCTGCGTATTTATTTAATCTTTTTTTCACGTATCCGTTTAAAGATAAGAAGGTTATGGTTTCCTGTAGGCACGTGAACTACCTCACGATCAATGTGGGAAGTGACGCTGATACGGGAGCGAGTGAACGCGCGAGTCGACTCGCTTACTGCCATTGGAGTCATTATACTGCTAGCTTAACTACTGACCTACTTGCACGATGCATCTACACTCATCACGCAGAATTTTTCATCGTAAGACATTTCTGGCTGCATGAGTAAATTTTTTTGGTAGTCACAAGTCTAACCTAACTTACGTATTTAATTAATGTTTAAGATTATTATTATTTATTTATTATTTATTTAATAGTACAATTTATATTAAACATTGCCCCATAAAACTGGTGTAACAGTTTGACTGTGGGAACGACAGTCTCTAGGTAAGGCATTCATTAACATTAAATACCAGTACTATATCCTGGAAACATCAAGATTTTAGCAGAAAAAAGCGTTTGATGAAATGAAATTCGATAAAACGATACAATCAATGAAGTAAAATTCGATAAAATTATGAGTTACGCTACTAAACATCCACTAAAGGCAGCATCGACTCGCCTAATCCTTTGAATTGAATTGAGTCGTTATGGCCCCCTGAATTTGAAAGCTATAAGCGATATAAGTATAAAAGCTCGTAAGCTCGCTGTTGTCTCGAGGGGGGTTCGGCTCCCGGGGAAAACAATTTGTGTACCCTTTTGAATAACTCTACGTACTTCTAACTATGTAGGTACATAAATAGTATAATGCGCAAGTTTGTACGTTTGTCTTTCCTTTTAAATAAAATCTGAGTAATTTACTGACGTGTTTTTTTTACACAGAAATGGTTGAATAGTTAAAAAGTATTAAACTTTACTTATGTCTGCTACCACTTTTTCTACTTTATTTGTACCTTCCTACGTTTATTGCACCTAAACCGAGAGAAAGAGATAGCTGCAGCAAACTTCGATCTTCGTCTCCTACTTTTTGACATCTCTTTTCTTATTTTTATCCCCCGTTAAAAAAGAGGGGTTTTGTAAGATTAACGTGTGTGTCTGTGTATCTGTGTGTCTGTCTATAGCATCGTATCTCCCAAATACACCCTAATGTTTAACAGAAATTAAAAAGTAAGCAGGTGCAATAAAATGTCAATAATCATTAGTATCATTACCCTTTAACTAAATCTGGAAAATTGTTAAACTATTATTTAATAGTTAAATTTACATCAGTGTTTTTTTTAATAAAACATTGTTCCAGTCGGGGAAACATGCGCTCGCTTCCAAATCCAAATTCTATGTGGATTAAATTTCAATTTGTTAGAGCGCTTGCCACTAGTAGCGCCATCTATGACAATCTTACATACAAGCGAGTGACGCTGGACAGACATAGTTCGACAAAGCGAAGATGTTCTTAAATCGAACGGTAGATGGCAGTGTACCATGAGCTGAACAAATAGTTTTCATTTGCAACTTTTACTTTAAAAGAATACATTATTATTTACTATCAATGAACTATTCAAATATTTCTATGTAATCAAACTTTCTATAGCCATAGATCACATAATGTTTATAAACTTTATCAACTCAACATTTTCAAGCAAAATGAATGAGCGTGGGTACCATCTTTCGCCTACAATAAGTTTCCGAAAGAACACTAGGTGGCAGTGTCAATCGCGTAATTCGTGTAATTAGTAAATTTCACAAATTAATTTAAAGAAGTAGAAATCCTTCATACAACTTTGAAATACATTTTTTTGCGATAACATGAATAAAGTTTTTTAACCATCTTATTTTTTTGACACTTGTGAGTCTTGGAAGTCATCTTTGTTCATCTTTATTCATGGCACTAGGGTTGGGGTACCTCTTGTTTTATAATAACGGTTAGTCAACTTCTGTTATTTTTTTAACGTAAATAATAAGATCCTAATCGCAGTTAATTTAATTTTGTATAAGTGATATTTTGCGCCTTTAAAATAACCTCGTGTTAATAAGTCCTGATAATTTGTTTGGTCTCCTAGGAAATAACCACCAAAACAACGAAGATATTAGTACCTATAAGTCTACCCAGAACCTCATGACAAAAGTAAAAATAATGTTGTTGGGCTTGTTTATATATAGGTTAATATAGTTGTAATGGGTTCTTTTCTGACATTATTATGATTGTTAATTTTGTCATATACTGACGATAAAATAGCAGAAAGGGTGTAAATTGTAATGGTCTAGAAGCCTAATCGCTTTGGCCTCACGTTTGCATACGTGTGGAAACTTGTACAAATGAAGAGACCTACCAATCAATTAAATTCAATCTCACACGAATACTCAAAATTAGGATATTCTGTTAAACATATCACCTCTCAAATTTGTCAACAAATTATTAACCGGCTAGGTTGGCCCGTCAAAAGCATAATAACATTTTAATGCGTGTTTCGTTGACTAAACAGCTCGGCAAAAGTGGTATGTACTGTAACTCTACCAGTAAGTACGTGTCTGCGAACGCTCGGAGCAACTAAACCTCGCCGGCTGAGTAATTCGTTGAGGAATATGTGAGATGATTTTTTTAAGAAAAAAATACCCATTTGTATAAATCATTACCCTTACTTCTTTATCCAAACTAATTATTATTAATGCAAAAGTGAGTTTGCTTTTTAAAAAGTTCGTGCTTTTTAAAGGGAACAGCAATAAGCATCTTTGGCGCGGTCTGGATACTTTTTTTGTAGGTACCTACCTAGGTAGAGTACTTACTCTTCCGTTGCACTACTAGGGTAAAACTCGTTAACGTCGTATTTTCTGGGTTAGAAAATACCACTCTAATCTTACGATACCTACTAGTATAATATTATCTGTGGCCATAATATCTAGACTAAAGTTCTCGAATAACGGTCAATAACCGAACACATGTACACTCTTTTTATTAAAACTGTTAATTACGCAGACGATGCCGATGCTATCAGCAGGGTCACGGAATGAATCATCAACGTTCAGCAAGTCAGATGTTTCGTAAAACATGTTTAACGCAATATTTAACGCTATTAAAAACATATGTTACTTATCAAGTTTTATTTCTGGCCAGTGTCAATATTGTTTTAAATAAAAACAAGATCATTTAAACTGATATCGTGACGTCCATGTATACTGCTGACTCATTAAATAAAAACAAAATGTTCTATTGAATTTCTTTTTACGTTCTTATTCTATGATTAAAATTTAAAATACTGTCCACACTTAAAAGTATTTTAATCATATAAATGTATTATATCTCACATACCTACTGTGGTTTAAAAAAAGCTTCCATCCATACGTAAGATAAGTTGGCCTTTGTACATACCTTTTGTGTTTCTTTTTTACTTTGTTATTCATAAAGTACCTGTTACGCTCTTATAAAATTTCATTTCATAAAGTACCTAGAGAGCAAATTATGTTATTAAAAGGTATTTGAATAAAACGATATTAGAATAAATAGGTATCTAACTAATATCCTAATATGTATTCACGGCACAGAGAAACGTTAATTTATGTATCTATCTATTGTGAAACTAAACAAAGCAGGTCAAACTTTGACATTGTGTACAAACCATAGTAAACGCTTTCGTCTCAGTGGTTTTATAACTGTTTCAAAGCGACTCAATGACTACTTATGCTGAAAACAATGTGTTGTTTTCCTGGTAAAACAATTTAAAAACACCTCACGCTTCATGTTCCTTCCATTCAGTAATGCGTCACAAAATTACAATGAAGAGTTACTTATTTCTCATTTTATTGATTGTTTCACTTTTTGAATCATAGTTCAGTAAAACCAAAGGCAATGCAAAAATGCAAAAGATATGCAAAATACTTACGTAAATAAAATCCAAAGATGTCTACTATATTTCTCACAAAAACAAATTCAAAATTAATTCGTTTTGAAAGGTTGATCGATTGACTAGTAAGACCGCTGGATATCGATTCTCGGGTCATTCGAGATGAATCTCTATCGTGAATCTGCACGGAATAATAGCGTCACTTCTATGGAATCTCGAATAGGAATTCATCTCGATCGCGTCCGAGAATCGCCTCATGGTACGCTAACGAACTAGTAGCCAAAGCATCATCGGTTCAAAATTGAATGCCTAAAAGAGTATCGTAAATAGGAAAAAGTTTAGGGTCGTTTAATACGCCAGACGGGGCGTCGGCGACGACTAGCTGTTTCTTTGCTTAAAATCCTGGGTCATCTGTGTAAAAAAAACCGCAAATAGCTCACTCCCTTTGCCTAAGATACGTTGACTATACGTTGCTAAATAAAAAAGGTAGAAAAAGAAAACAAAAGTAATCAAGTCATATTTTATTAAAATCAAAACAACAAGCGGAGTAACACATTACAACAATAATAACACAATTAGAACGGAAGATAACGTTTGGTGATAACGGTTATTCTAAGAAATTTAACCAACGATATATTCAGTTTGATATCTTTGGGTCATGTCGAGCTGCTATTAGGTATCTGTTCAAATTGACGCATGAGCCGCATAAGGTCGGAGTTTCCCAATTCATGATTTTATTTGTAACTACGGATACTGCTTTATTTGTAACTATGTGATTTGTGTAAATAAAAATTATTCTTATTCTTATTCTATTCTTCTTATTAAAACAAATGTATTTCGTTATATTTTATAGGCAAACTCAGACCAATCAAGTAAGGATAAGTTATTAATTATTAAATAAATATAGAAGCTTACAGTATCATATATAAAAAGTAAGTACTTATAATATGTGAATTTGCAACCTGTTATTTGTTTTAAGTCATGGAAAAGACAAAAACAATCAGGCCACCTGATGGGAAAAGGCATCTGAGATCCTTTGCAATCTTAAGGCCATAATATTACGACTGCTAATGCGTTGCTAAACCTGAGGATTGAGATGGAATGTCTCTATGTTATGAAAAGGTTCACTCGATCTTGCATAAACAGTTGATATACTTGAGGGAAATGTTTATATTTTGCACACTTTTGTATAAGATATGATATGAGCTATAATATTAGTCATTACACTTGTGAATCCTTTATTATAAAATCCATCTGCTACTTACGTAAACGTATCTTTACCCTCTTAAAAGGGCATAACTGTTGTGGAGCCTAACAAAATAAGGTTGAAATTCCTTTGAATTTTGTTCTGCAGATGAGTCGTTATGGCTAATATGATAAGGGCAGATCATGTTTTAATTTTTTCATCAGTGTTTGTTATGTAATTTAACCCAAACCTTACCCAATCGCGGGTAATGGTCACTGTTATTTTAACTACAATTTTTTGCGATGAAATTAATTGTTATGTGTTACTCTATGAGTACTCTAAACACATGATGCCAATTTTATTATGTATTGAACGACTGAGAAGATATATTTTTTGGAGACAGTTAAATAAATTTGTCGTGTCGTGAGATAACTAGTGTGCCTGTCAAACTAATTTAAACGGTGATCAATAACTACTCTTATTGATTTAACTTAAGAGCATGAAATTTGGCGAGAATAATATTTGGGTACTCTAAGGAAACAAAGACACTTAAGAGAGTAGCGGAAAACTAATTATATGCGTACGTACTACGTAGTCACAGGCGTCCTCTTGCATTATTATGTTTTGTATAAACAACAGAGAACCAGTTTTATAAAGCTACAAATTACAATTTACAGGTTACGAGTTTACATTTGACAACACCGCGACCAATGACGACCAAGGGCCTGTTTTATAAAGCAACAAATTACAATTTACAGGTTACAAGTTTCTATTTGACACAAACTCGACCAATGACGACCAGCCATTTGAGCAGTATTGCCAGTTTAGACCTGTAAAATTGTAACTTGTAGCTTTATAAAACGTGCCCTAGCCATTTGAGCAGTGTTGCCAGTTTAGACCTGTAAAATTGTTACTTGTAGCTTTATAAAACGTGCCCCAGCCCTGATGTGTTATATTAACCCCGTTTCGGAAAGACCGATTACCATTGCCCTATCGAGTGTATTCTATCAACGTCATAAAACAATTCCAAACCGAAATTAATTAGGTCTGCAAATGGAAAGTTTATTTATTTAACCGTCCATTAAACTTATCGCAATGGCTTATTAATCAATTGAACTTTAGAGTTCCTCTGTAAATAGTGGAACCATTGAAGGTTTTTCACATCTACACTTTATATTATAAAGACGAAAGATTTGTATTTTCGTACTTTTGTATGTTTGTAACGAATAAACTCGATAACTACTGGACCGATTTCAAAAATTCTATCACCATAAGAATGCTGCATTATTCCTGAGTAACATAGGCTAAGTATGTTTTATTAAACAGCTAGTCACTAATATAATTGGGCCCCTTATCGCAATGCCTATATCCAGTAACACTGGCTTCTTTAGGTAAATTAGTTTTAAGTTTCTTAGGCCCTCCTAGCAGAATATTAGCGAGGCGAAATTATTCGAGACAAGTTGCTGAGCCAGAAGCCTTGTCGCTTAGGTTATTTTACTTTCAATTGTGCATTACTACGAGAAGCCTAGAGGATTTAGGGTTTCGCTGTCGGTCCTTATTTGTATATTGGTCATCGCGGAACCTTACTAAAGGTGCGTGCTCGCGCGTTTTTCGACGACGAGTCTGGGTCACAATCAAGGCTGTTTATTATTCCGTGAGTTACCGACAACCGTTATGCGTTGTATAACGTGAACAGTTACACATAAATGATTTATTGAATAATAATTGTAGGGAGCGGCCGGCCGTACTGGCCTTTTTATTCAAAAGAGTGTAACTAAAACTGAGACTAAAGCAGTATCAACTTTGTTCTGATAATAATAAAGTTGCACTTACTATAGAAGTTCCACAGAAGATGTGTTTTTAGGCTTATGTTATCGTAGACGTTTTAATCAAAACTGTAAAATTTCCACACGTAGTATATAAAACAAAGTCGCAATATCCGTATATCCGCTAAGTAAGTCCTACTAACCACGCGACGGATTTTGACGCGGTTTTCAACATCAGTTAGATAATTTATCCCGTGTGTTACAGAAAATTCACATAAACCGAAGCAAAGCGAGGGCAGGTTGCTAGTTATAACTAAATTGCTTTAACCTTAAATTTACATACGTGTGTGTAAATGTAAATATATTACAAATGGCTGACCATCGCAACTGACTATTAATTTTATACAAGCACCCATTCTAACAAATAAATTGTTGTGATGGCTCCCAAAGACTATAACCCTGAAATAAAAACGTTTATATTCATGTATAAGATTAAGGCCCTAGCTTACTATAGCTTTTATCACGTTCAACTATTTGTGCCTTCTAACTAGCGAAAGGGACGTAAGTTTTATGTCTGCGTCAAGTGCTAATGTGGCCTCATTACAACACATTGAAGCTGTGTGCTTAGCGAGAGTGGATCTTGTTCGACTGATATTGATTGCGCGAACATTTAATACTTAGCACCCGTCAACAGAGAGGTTACCTATCTTTAGTTCGAACTTTCGTTCCCATTTGACCGAATTATTACGTAAGTCAGAATTATGTTTTCTGAAAATATATATAAATTATTCCGGATTTTTATTAAACAATCCTAACCTTTAGGTAAAAAAATGTTTTTTAAGACAATTCGGAAAAATTAAGCATTTGGACAACATTTTAGATTTACGATATGCTACCTACCCAACAGAGAATATTAGACCCCTAAGTCCAAGAAGTTAAGAGACAATTGAGCAGGCAACTATTTTTTTTCATAATCATGTCATATTTTGAAAGTGAAGGGACGGCTCTTCCAAAAACAACTTCGGGGAATTCTCCTTGTTTCGAAAATGGAAATTGAATCGGTGGCTGGGATTCACTTGCAATAGCGTAAAGTTTCAATCCAATTTAAAGTTGTTACGCTCAGTCACTGCAAGTTCTACCAAAACCACAGTATATCTTCCTGAGAAACGATATTGTAGGAGGTTTGTAATCTAAAAGAATACCTAGAATTATTTAGATTTTAGCGCTTTCCTTAAATCAGATTTTAAATCTGAAGCAAAACTCAATCTCTAAACCAAGGTTGACTATTGTATTGTATTCCATTTCATAGTATTGTCTCACATAAGCGCCTTAAGCTTAAAACCCAATACGTAAGCCTGGCAAGTGACAGACTATTGTCCGTTTATTGTTGGTATAATCTACGTTCGCCCTAACTGGAATTTGTGATTTAAAGGCAGACCTTGAAAGTTCAGTCCATTAGCTATGTTTGCTTCTTTGATATTAGTATAAGACTAGGAAAAGAACCGATAGAAAATTGACGCAGATTTTAAGTCTATTATCTACTCTATCTATGCATGTAATATAATGATTACGTAGGATTTTACAGGTTTTGAAATATTTTTTAGGACTGTCATAAATACTTTTATTCTATACGGCATTAATTACTCAATGATGATGGAATCATATGAAATTCCACTAAAACAAGCATTCGCTTATCTTATCTTATCTAAAGACATTCAATAAGTAATACCTATAAATATATGAAACAAGGTAATGGGGCTTACCTTGTTTTAATTTACTAACTGACAAGCCATCTACATATATGTCCGAATAATCAAGCAAACAATCTGGAGGTTATAAAGTTTTCAACGTATTATCCTTTTTGGAACTAGTTGGATTTAAATGGTAGGTCGCTTAAATCACAATATTGCAATAACATTTTCTTAGTTTAAGTTACTCTGATCATATTTATTTGCATGTAAAGGGTTTTCCAATAACAACGGGTCGATATTGAAATGGAATAAAACAAGCTGTGTGTGAGGTATTAACGAATTTCTTTTTTATTTGAAAGGCCCATGTATGCCATTATGCATGGAATATGACATCGTTCAAATGTCCGCCGCGGCTTCTCGCGGTGGCACGGATCCAGGAGGTCCAATTTTCAATGACTCTGCTGCATGGATCCGACTGAATTTGAGCGATGGCCTGGGTTATGTTGTCTTTGAGGGCATAGGTCGATTGCGGCTATTCGTCATAGACCTGCAACTTCAGAAAACCCGACAATAAAAGTCTAGTGGGGTCAAATTTCATGATCTTGGTGGCCAATTCACGTCACCTCCGCGAGAGATGACTTTTCCCTCAAATCGTTCATTCAGAATGTCCATTATGGCGTTCGCTGTGTGGCAAGTAGTGCCGTCCTGCTGGAACCAGATGTCGCTCATGTCCATATCATTCAATTCGGGCCAAAAAAAATTGATTTACATTAATCTGTAGCGCTCGCCGTGGTCATTCATGGCCTCACTAACATCGTTTTCGAAAAAGTACGGACCAATGACGCCGCCGGTCCAAAATCCGCAGCAAACAGTAAAATTTTGTGGATGCGTTGCCACCTGGTGACTTTCGTGTGGCTTGGCGTCATCCCATATACGGCAATTTTATTTGTTAATATAGCCATTCATCCAAAAATGTGCTTCGTCGCTAAAGATGATTTTTCGGACAAAATTGTTTCTATTTTTCTATTTTTATCAGAGGACAATCTCACACAAATTGACCTAGTCCCAAACTAAGCTCTAGGCTTGTACCTACTATGGGTACTAGACAACGATATAAATACTTATATAGAGAAATATATACTTAAATACATAGAAAACATCCATGACTCAGAAACAAATACTCGTGTTCATCACACAAATATCTGCCCTTACCGGGATTTGAACCCAGGACCGCTAGCTTCGTAGGCAGAGTCATTACCAACTAGGCCAACACTCCGCAACGTTTGGACTAATGAACACTCATTTTGATGATAAAGTTTTATCATTTGGACGTGCTGCTCAATCGTGTAACTTGTCATGATGATTTGGCATTGGCACCAGTCACTGAATAATAAACAACAGATTTGTCATTTCCCGTCAAAACAACATGGCCGCTACAGCCTGTCAAAATCGACCCGTCTATATTGGATAACCCTTTAGAAGCACCAAATTGACCTGTCGCAATTACTTAACAAAATTGGCAAGTCATCAATATCGTGTCAATTTTGTATGTAAATTCTCTACTCGGGCACTGGTTCTGTCAAACCTACGAGTCTGTCTGATTGTCTCAGTACTCTCAGTGCTTGCAAGACCCACCCACACTAGACCTAATAAAAACTGTCGTAATAAACCGTGGCTCGCAGACGTGTGCCCACGCTGCAATGGCATGAATGTGGAGACAGAAAACGGATGAAAACGAATTGCTACTATTAACATATAATTGGACAAACTGGTTAGAATTAAACAATTGGACAATTAAGGTCATTAACATCTAGCATTTATTGGTAACAGCCAAGTTAGATTCGCAACGGGAGCAGTTCGGTTAGTAAAATAAATAGGGCCCTGTTGATGAGATAGTGAAACCGCCATGATAGCACAAAATAATCGACGGTAAAAAGCGTAAACGCTGTAACCCACAATGTACCAAAAAATTTTTTTTGCATATTCGGAATCAGAATTTTTTTCTGCGTCGAATGGTCCGGGTCTCGTGGCTCTACGACGATTAGAAAATTCTGTACAGCGTTGAAATTGCATGTACTTTTTTGACATATAGCAAAATTAATTGCTGTAAGCCGCCAAAAAACAGGTCTTTATTTTGCATTTGCATTTACACCAATTCATATTTTACAAATTTTTCGAGTTCAGTAGGTTACTGCGTGCGTAAAACCATTTCCACTGTCATTTACAGCGTTTACGCGTATTGAAAAAAAAAGTGACACTACACTTACTACGTTTTCTGTAAAATATATTTAGATGATAGTAACTTACTACGTTTTAATCAGACACCATAATGTGAATACTCACAAGTTACACCAAATATGAAGTAATGCGCAAAAATATTACTGACCTTTACCTCATTTCTTAAACGATTGCTTATTATTGGTCGCTTGAGTTTACCGTATTTTAAATACGCGCTCATGCTGTGTGGGTAACGGCTTACCGCCCCGATCAGTCAGTCTGAGACCGCCGTGGGATCAAGTTGTGTGTGGTGTAACGGTCTTTCACCGCGTGACAACAAAAGTTTAAAATGTAATTATATCTATTTTAATAGTAAACCAGGGCAAATAATGTGAATAGTTAATACTATACTAATGAATTCTTATTTTGTTTAAATAGTAACTACTTAGTGTGATAAATTCTGAGAATTAAGTGTTGCTTTACATAATTATAAGTAATTAAAACTACTTTACGAATTTTAACAATACTTTGATAATAGTTATTAGTTTGAAGAAACGAGTATAGTGTCGAGAGTTTGAGTATAGTGTCTTAAACTTTTCAGTTTGTTAAACATTGATGTTTTTAATTTTAATTGACTTTATTTCATGAGTAAGTTAACTTGTGATATTTAATTTATCATAATAATATACTTCTTTTATACGAAGTGTTTGTAGCGATGCATAATTATCATTAAAATATTTTTTTTTTTTTAACTAGACTTGTATTGTAAATGTTTATAAGCATGTATATATATATATATATATTATATATATATATATATGTAGATGTTCGGATGTTTATATCTAATGGAGGATTGAAAATATATTTACATACACATACAAACACATTCGTATTAATTAATTCTTTAGGATAACATTTAAAAAAAGGATTAATAAATGTTATCTCATATTTACGTCGTTTTAATATCAATAACCTTTTTTGACATCTATCATTGAATACAATTATGTTTTTTTTAAACTGCAAGCACTGCAGCGTAACGTCAATTTAGGCAGTGCTCAACATTTAAAGAATGGTGGTTACATCACTTACGCTTATTAGAAATCACACTGATTATTACCTTTCCATACATTTAACAAAATCATTAACAGCGTTTTATCGTATTGAAAAAAAAAGTCAGGTTGCTGTAACCGACACTAAAAAGAAACCTAGTCACTTCTGGTACACGACAGTCATATGATCTAATAGGGAATTTGAAAATACATATGTAGTATAAAAATGGCACCGATCGCTCAAATAAAAAAAAAGATATGATTTTTTTTGTAAAATTTCAAAAGTTTTTTGGCTCTGGTGTAAAGTTTGATTTTGCGGGTTACAGCGTTTACGCTTTTTACCGTCGAAATATAAATCTGTATTTATTTCGTGATCGTAATCATTACAATACATTGTTTGTAAGCTTCAGAGCTTAACTTCGTTTCAATTTGTTGTGAAACTAAGTTTAAAAAATGCAAGTTTGGACATGTCCAAATATTTATGACCAACATAAATCTAAGGAAGACTTAACTTTAACAGCACAAATGTCATTTTGTCCACGACTAGTAATCCCACGCGTGTAAAAGTAGTCGTTAAGATCAGGTTAACACAGACAGAAATAGGTTACACTCGGGGTGAATGATCCGACCTTATTTATGATGTGCTCATAAAAATATTAACATCTGATGACTCCATGAAAGAATAACGAGTACACGTGTGCTGGAATTTATTTTTGGATTTTTTAGTGGAATTCTGAATGCTTGGTACTTAATTGGTATAAAAAATGGGTTTAAATTTGCAGCTGCAAGAGATATATAATTTTAATTTGAGCATATGTAGGGTATGTATGATGTCATGCCATTGCAGATTAATGTAACATTTTGTGTATTTTACCCGTTTTGTCATACAGGAAGAATAGAGAGGATTTTATCCGATATTGAGACCAAATCGTCTAAAAACAGTAAAAGAAAAGGGGATACTTATTATAACTTTAATGTATTCGGTCTGACGTTGATAATAATCCATAAACGAGCTTCTAAAATGGGATTTACTTTTCTGAGATATCATTAGTGAAGACATTAAAGATATAGATAATAAGATTGAAATGCCGGTATCAGTCATTTCCGTGTCTTGGTAAAAAATCTTCATTAAGAGGTAAACCTTGAATTTTCTCTTCAGTTACACGATGGCCAAACTTAAATCCTCTAAACCAAATTCTAAAAATAAAACACACACGCCTTTTAAATTACTTCCATAAAGTTTACTCCCTTTTTATTTTCCATCCCGTACTCAATGCCATTTAGTTAAAAGTTCTATCCTTTTCCAAGGATTAAAGTGAATTTAATGAAAATACGTTGGCATTGCGAGGTCGTAATCGGATTGCCTTGGCCACTGCAGTCCTCGGTTACCGGTACTGGCACCATTTTCTAAATATGGTAAAGTTTTGTAAGGCCCCAGCGAGTTTTGTATACGGGTTTAATTGTATTGCCTTGGCTCTTTTTGACATTGTGCGCCTCAAAAGCTTGCCTCGCAGAGTTTGAAAGGGAAACCTTATAAGTTTGATGTGTGGATTTTCATTATTCGCAATGAATGCTTTTTTTAGGCCCGGCTTTTTTGACTTGCGTCCTGTTTCAACAAGTTTGTATGCTTATAATAATTAATTCAAAACATGCCTAATCCGTTTTGGCTTAGCGTCTCGTTATAAGTATTTTAATTGTTTAGCATTCGTAGGCTGCATTAAGTGGAGTATTGTCAAGTATCAGCAATTAAATCACTTTACAAGCTGCCTCGTCCCACACAGCTCGGCTTGTCGTAATAGAGCAGTCGTTGTGTGTCGTTCATTGGAAATAGTTTAAATTTAGAATTCCCGTCAGCCATACTTGGACGAAATGCTTTCAGTGCGTTTTCGCCGTGGACATTGACAGCAGTGTTTTGTTTTTTGGTGTGCCGTTTTATATTTTTTGTGTCCAGTCTTTGTGTGGATGTACTCTATTTGAATAGCGCGCGTTCTTTGTGGTTGTGCGAAGTGTTGAATGGTATCGCGTTAGAAAAAACCGTGTTTTCCTACATTCTATCAGTTGAGTTTACTGAAAAGGTCAGTTTCCTTTTTCCATTTCTTTTTTACAATTTAATTTACGTTACGTCTATTTTTACGTTACCTAATTCTCAGTTACGTTATTTTTCAACTGATCCGTTAGCGGCTTTTGTAAATTAGGGTGGTTCTAACTAAATAGGTACTTTTCCTAATAAAATCTCAATTAGGAAAACAACAAATATAAGGATATAAAAATCGGAAATAGTCATGAAAAACATTTAGATAAAACTACGTACTACGTTAACATTTAAAGGAATCTAGATACCTAATACCAGAATCCAATGAATCAATGATTAACTTCGCTCCAATGGAGGCGTTTCGCAATGAAATAATGAATACGATAAAGATGATAACGATAACATCAACCAGCACCTATCGTGCCCATGCATGAGTAACTACTATATTCTAGCACGGTTCTACGAAGGCTCTATCCACCACACATGAGACAAGCGCCTAACGTAAACAAGCTTACACCGTGACTCACAAAGACGATGTTTCATTATCATATCACAACCGCACCGTAACTTAGTTGCACTCTGACACTCAGCGCCGATATACGCTTACAAATTTCTCCCGTTACAGGCTACTCGGCCAATGCGTGACGATAACGCGGCATTTTCCCCGAACAAAGAAATTCTTAAAGTGACGCGCTAGCCTGTTGATCGGGCCACGTGAATGCATACGTAACGACGATGCGAGCGTTCGGGTAAAAATCCGATGCAAAAATGATTAAAAGGAACAGTGATAATGTATTTGCGATCGCGAGCAACAGCCCGTGTGCGGGGCGCGCTGTCTCGCTCTGCCAGACGGGCGGTGGTACGCGGATCCCGCGCGCGACAGCGGCCAGGATGACGCCGTCCGATACACACAACACCAAGGAGGCTAACATCGCAGCCTCAACTTACGTTGAAAAGTGGAAGAACAGATACGAAGAAGCCGAAAGAAAACACAAATCCTGCCTTCTAAAATCCGAAAAAGGTCAGTTTTATGTTTTTATTAATTAAATTCCAACTGCGCATGCCCAGTTTTGACAGGTCCACAAAAAAGAAAACATGAGTGGAAATCCCAGTCTCGTATTTGTCGGATTATGACAGTGAATCAGATGATACCTGTTGCATATGCATTACGTATTCTCAAAGTTTCTCAGCTACGATCGTTTAAAGTTTAAATCTTGGGGCACAAATGCTTCACTATTATTTTTGCATTGAAAACTTATAGATTTTCTCAATATTTTATTGATCTGTCTTAAACCAGTTATTCAACAAACTGCGCAACACATAACAATGAATCACTACTACGCTTACCCTTCAAGCAGGACAGGAAATAACTTGTGCGAAAACGATTTTTACCTTCTTAAATAACGAAGAAATATTGATTTTTGAAATCGTTATTTTGATTTAAGGACCGTTTTTGACAGCGCATCTCTATTTACATTATTTTTTAATTTAGAAAATTGAAATGTCACAACAAGCAAAAGTTTGTTTTGTTGATTTGACAACAAAGAAGTTGGCATTATTTCGTTTTATGATATCTGTTGTCACTTTTTGTGAGTAAAATGCGTGTATATTACGGCAAAATATAAAAATAAACATCTATAATCGCATTGTTCGTAAATGTGTCAGTGGGATTTTATCTGAAGGCTCTCAGGATATCGAACAAGGTAATGTGAATATTATCACAAGTTTACCTTTGCACGGTCATTTAAAAGCAATAACTATATCCTTATCGAGTCTTGTGACCAATTTTAAGCACTTTATTTCGAGTAAAGTTCCTTGTGACCCAGTTTTATAAGTCCAAGGCGGCGCGAGCCAAAATAAATTGCACACGTAAAATGTCTTGAAAATTGCATGTTTACGAGTAATTTATAATTTTAAGTGTGACGTATGCTTGTTAAAGTTATTTTAAAAGGTTTCCTTGTCGAGTTCGAATAAGTTTTTCAGGATACTTATAATAATGAAAATAGTTTAAACGGCTGTTGAATTTATTGGCGAGTTCTCTATATCGACTCCATTAGCATCGTTATGATAACGGGATTAGTAACTACTTATAGTTTTATAATATAAAGTTAGGTAGTAGTTGCAATGCAATCTATATTGTAATATTACATTGATGTAAAAAAAGCTAAACTAAACTAAAATTCAATTAATTTTTAAGTCCATCCCAATTGGTAAACTTTTTAACTGTATTATATTACGAGTGACATCTAAACCCTCCTTGAGAAACATAATGAAACATGGCGAAAACAGCATTAAAACCCATTCAGTAACTTCTGAAACTAATGCCAATATGCATTTAGATGTGGGGTGGACCTTATCTATACTAATATTTTTAATCAAGACTCTAGGTTTGTTCCTTTTTTTTGTTAAATTGCTACCCGTAAAAGCTAAACCGTTTAACCATTTAAAATACTTAGATAGTTTTAACCCCGGGGGACGATAAGGAGGTTAACATCTTTTTGATGCACTGAAATTTTCCACTCTGTCATGATCGTAATTTTTTTCTTTAAGTAGTAATGTTTATTTAATCTAAATAAATGTTTATTTTATTTGAATCAGCACAGTGTTGTCTAACATCGTCAAACAAAATAAAATATTACTTCCTACAAAAACAACCACTCTGTCACATTTCCCGGGGACAAATTTCAATGCATCAAACAAGATTTTGACCCAAGGGTACTTTTTACTATGGAAATTGGGACAGTTCCCGAAGGAATAGCAAAAAATTATTTCTATGTGGATGGAGTTATGGCCATCTGCTTGTTTATTATATGCTGTGATGCTACCAGTATCTAAAAACCGATATCTATGGTAAAACTAGACTACTTTTACTTAACACTCTCATAAAAACATAGAGAACTCAAACTGACACGAAATTACATACATAAACGTTGCGGGTGCCTATTTTCTTGTGACCCTGCCTGTGAAGCTAGTGGTTTGGGTTTGATTCCCGGTATGGGTAAACATTTATGTGATGAGCGCAAGTAATTGCTCTGAGTCTTGGATGATTTCTATCTATTTGAGTATGTATTTATACTTATGATTGCTTAATATACATTCATAAGTATAAGTTTAGAGCTTACTTTGGGGGAAGGTCAATTTCAGTGAGATTGTCCTTCATATTTATTTATTTATTTTATTAAATTCACTTTAATCTCAAAACTGAAACAATATATAATAATGAACATTGGTTCAGCATAAGATGCTTCGTGTTCATAAAATCACGATGTGGCGTAAAATAAAGCTTCTACACTGCAATAACTGACTTGACGCTGATAATGTGAAACTAGTTTTAAATTCCAAATTAAGAATTAAATTGTGCTAATTAATATGAAACTTGATCAACATTCACTTGTAATATTAAGCTATGTGCAAGAAGTTAAAATGACATTAAAGTGGTACAAAGAGCCATGGAGCATGACATTTTAGTGATGGACAACATACTGAACATGGAAGTTCACCTTGCCAAGCCTCAGGTGTACATGGGCAGAATGCTTGGGTAGGCAGGAAGACAATCGAAGGATATATGGAAAAAACATGTTGTCACCTTGATAATTTTTTGAGCAATTTAAATGTTTTAACCATGTAACTTTTTATGTTATTTTTGTGTACAGGCTTTTTTAAAAGATAAGAAAAGAACTATATCTGTAACTGAGTTGTAAGTAATGTTTGCAATTTCTACATTATAAGATTTCTCATTTAAAAAGGGGTATTATTTAATCAATCAGCAAAATATTCCTATTTTGGTGAACAAAAATATGTATTTGGTCAGCCAAAATAGCTAGTTGGTAAGCAACTTATGGTTAGCAAACATTTATAAATCTGTTTGCAATTAATGATGTACTGAACTGCTCTAAATTATTTTAGTCAGCAAATTAAATATTTGAGCTGCATTGAGCGACCCACAGTTAATCAAATTTTGGTAAGCAATCAGTAGGTAAGCAAAATATTTCATTTTGTCCATCAAAAAAAGGGGGCAAATTTACAACCGTGCCGGCAACGCACTTGTACCAAACCCATCATCAATTTTATAAATTTAACAGTGTCGACGGACCTCCGCTCACGCGGAGCTCCTATTTCTGGGTTGTTCTGTCCCTCCGAGCCTGATATAAAAACGAAACTAACCTAACCTACCTCATATTTATGATACAAATTTTGGTTAATCTAGGGTGTGATTGTGATTTCTAAATTTGTGTGACAAAACTCAATTTGTAATTAATACTAGCTTCAAAAATACCATAGTAAACAACTTGGTTCACTGATGTTTGACCAAAAAATGATTGACAAATGTTCATTTGACAAACAACGTTTCACCAAATGATCATTTGGCAAACGAGACATTTGACAAAAGTATCATCTTACAAAAACTCACTTAGCAATTGATCAATTAGCAAACACTACACATGGTAAATGTGTTAAATAATAAAATGTCAATTGACCTTTTTCCATTTTACCAAATAATATGTTTCGCAAATTAAGCATTTGTCCAAATGTCAACTAAAGGACCCATATTTGGTTATGTAACATTTTGCATTCAACATTAGTTTCCCTATTTCTGGGCAGAAAAAAAAACAACCTCGAAGGCCAAGGCGGGAGCTTTGCTCCCGCCTTGGCCTTCTAACCTAACCTATCCTTATCGGTTCTGCCCTGATTCGTCTTTGTGCAAATAATACATTGTACCAAACGTTTTTAGACCAATAGTAGTTTTGTCTGATAACTCAGTTGTTTAATGTTCAGTTTATCAATTAATCATTTATAAAATGTAAATTTAACTGTTGATCATTTGGAAAAGTAAGTCATTTGTAAAATGACTATTAGTAAAATGATCAAGTGACGAAACATTTTTTTGTAAAACGTTGTTTGTCAAGTGTCATTTTGTCAAATGACTTTTGGTCAAACGGCAGGACACCAAACAACTTTCTAACTTCAAAATGAACCTTTTTTGGCTAAAACGGCTCTTTTATCGTAAATAAAGTATACCGAGTTAATATTTTGGACATCACTTGGCCAATGTATTGTCTGTGTTGCTTTATTTTGTTTAAAATAGCCGTTTTAGCCAAAAAAGGTTCATTTTGAGGTTAGAAAGTTGTTTACTATATAAGACAAGTAAGGATGAACAGACCTTAGGTATAAATGGCAGACTTAATCCACATAGGCACTGGTCAACTAATGGGCCAAAGGGATAAAAATTAAGGTTTGTGCTGAGATTGATATAATAATAAATTGTATAAGTTCAGCCACAATTAAACTAATCAATAATATAAAATGTTTTTTTTATAATTATTGAATGTATTCATTTCACAACACTACAGAGAGTTACAATGAAAACAAATAATAATTTCATAATGTCTTTATTTTTAAATATAATTACTAAATAAAGATTTTAATTATTAGTATCAGTAGTAGATAAAATCTAAACAGATTTTCTCTATTACTGAAGTCAATTAGTAGTCGGGTAGCATAACAAAGGCCTTTTATAGAGACTTCCGTTTCTCTATTCTGTGCGGATCGCCATAGTTACTAAGTAATTTTATCATATTTATTATCAGGTAGTATTTATAATTGAGTAGTTGTAACCCACTATTCCCTCGGGCATTGTTAAATTTTTCTATTTACGAAACCTAAGCCCTTCCCCAGGACTCCAGCTATCTCCATACCAAATTTCATCTTTTCTGTTTAGCGGTTTCACCGTGAAATCGTAACAGACAGACAAACAGATAGAGTTACTTTCACTATTATAATATTTATTGACACTATTATGACTAAATTAGTATTAGCATTATGTATATTTTACTGACGTAGGAATTATTACAAGTAAGCGATATATGCATATTTAAGCAGTTCTTTTTTTAGCTCATATTTTTGGTTTTGAGTAATGGTTTCATGGGTTTTTTAACAAATAGGTATGATGAATAACATATTTCATAGTTTTCAGAATCTGTTCCTGACTCATAATATTGTGGGTCTGGTCTGTTTATGTAAATAAATGTGCATATATTAAGTGTACAATACCCTTCTTTAAAGACTGAGTGACGCATCTTGAACTATGACAAAGCAGACAGTCCTAGTTGTTTTTTAGCGTTCCGTACCCAAAGGGGTCCAAGGAGACTATCACTAAGCCTCAGCTATCCGTCTGTCCGTTTGTCTGTCAGCGGGCTCTATCTCATGATTCGTAAAAGGAAGACACTTGAATTTTTTTACGGAGTGTGTATTACTGTAGCAGCTATAACATCTATATCTATGTTTATAACTCAAGAATGGCTGGACCGATTTTTATAATCTTTCATTTGTTGGATTTGTCTCTGCCCCAAATAGCAGAATAACTATTAAAACATCGGAAAAAAATACGAGAAAAACATTCTGAGGCGGTACTAAGTTCGCCGGGTCGGCCAAAAATAAAAATAAAACCCAATAGTGAAAGTCAAGGCTTAGTTTGGGACTATTTCCGTTGTGATATTATGTGAGTGTCTTAAAATATTTTTGTAAGAATTAATAATAATAATTGACCTGATATATTTAAAAAGCTTAATATAAATAAGAAAGTCATTGGACAGTAGCGCCGTAACACTATGTCAGTTTATTATTTACCTGCGGCCTGCCCTCGTGAAAAAATATCTAACTGATGGTGAAAGCCGCATGAAAATCAGTTCTATAGTTTTTGAGATCATCGCGAACATACCGACAGTCACATGCGGCGGGGACATTTTCTTTATAATATGCAGTGATTTGGTTTCTGTAGGTATACTCGACCAACAAATTCCTTTACCGCGTGGTAAAGTTCGACTCTGTTTGTATGACGTTAAGGTCTAAAACTGGCAAGTGATTTTCTTGGTGGACTATACCTAGTTGAAGTAGAACATGCGTTTTCCTTCCTCTCTGTATATGTCACGTCTCGTAAGTTCTTAATGACGAATATAAACCAACTGCTTAGAAATAAAACCACATTATTATTGATTTCATTTGCTATTAGCAGGGGTCGTAAAATGCGAGCAAAATTCATTGAAGTGCTAGGGTTGTCACTTATAATATAATCGAATAAATGAAATATGAAATAGGAAAATGAGGACCAGTGGTGGGAAAACTTTTTTCATGGGGGGCCAGAAAGTAAAAGAAATTTCAGAGGAGGGCCAGAATTGCAGCAAAAATGCATTTTGATTAGAAACCGATTATTTAATATATACAATAAAAGTATAATCATTATTTATTTGAAACTGTTTATCATATTACAAATGTTATTATAATTTAGCTTTTATTCGATGGCCCTGTCGTGGTAGGTGTGTGAGACATATGAAATTGTTTTTGTTTTGCCATAATATCTTCGAATGCATGTTCGAGTTGCGATGAAGTAACTTTCAGCAGCGAGAAAAGGTGTTCATCAGTAAGTCGGTTTCTGATTGAGTTTTTTCGCAATTTTATGGTAGAAAACGTCTGTTCGCACACATACGACGACCCAAACATCGCCATAATTTTCTGCGCTACCCCCTCCGCGCCCCGCGACCCGCACTCGACACATGAACTACGTGGCTAGACTAGCTGGCTCCTTTACTTGTACATGTATTATTGTACTTAATATGGCTTAACCGTCAAAATATAATTATCGCGGGCCATATACTAATTATTTCGAAGGACCGGCGGCGGGCCGGATAAAATCCTTTTGCAGGCCGGAGCTGGCCCGCAGGCCGTACTTTGCCCACCACTGGTTTAAATACTTATGAAAGCACTTGTCATCATAATGGTAATAAATTGCCCCAATCAGTGTTTATGGTTTATCTATAATGTTAAATTAAAACTTATTAAAATTGATAAGTACATTGTCTATAAATTTACGAGTATTATCTTGTCATGATTGTCAATCTGATTGTACTATTTGCATTGTCTCGCCATCGTACTTGCGAAAATTATTACTTACTATCCCAAGTCTAAAATTGGGAATTATCTGATTTGAAATTGTAAATATAATAAAAAAATATACCAGCCAGTAAACTGAGTTTCGGATTGTGTTCAATTTCATCAGTAAAAAAAATATTTAATTGTATTATTTTAGTACCTAGTATTTTAGTTCATATATTTAGAACCATCGCCAACCCTAACTGGCTGTCATACGTCATTTCAATGGATTTTACTCGCATCTTACGATCCCTGGCTATTAGTCAATTTTAGCGTCTCATAGGTAAAAACCTACGGACATCTTGTAAAACTGTCATTGACAATTAACCTTGTAAGGCCCTGTGTACAATAGGATGTACATAATCAATGCAATTGAATTGGAGCTCTGTTGAAATAATAATAAGGTTTATTTTTCTATCTTCATAAACTGAAGATGGCTTTATCGAACAAACGTAATTCAACTTTATTGCCTGGATGTTAGATTCAAAATCCCACTTACAAAAAACTCCCTGTTTGTAGTATGGTGGGTTACGAGGTAAAATACGGGTTAAGTAATGATTTGTCATAATAATAGGTACTCATAAATTGTTAGACTCATTTAGGATTCCCCCTCTCGCTCTCCGTGGACAGGTACCAGCTATTGTTGCTAAAGCATAATCAAACTTCGAGTTTAAGTAATAAAGGGTCAAATTACTACAGCAATATTAGCGCTTTTTTAAACCTGACCCAAATAAAGGAACGAAATGTATTTATTTGATCGTTATCGTACAGTCAACAGCATAAATAAGTGATAATTTATGTACCTTGTCACTTTAACGTCGTGTTTGAAATGTCATACAAAATTGTTAAACGATTGAAAGCGACAAGGTACATAAATGATCACTTATTTATGCTGTTGACTATACAAATAACACGTATACACGCCTTGTGGCATGTTCTGTGTTTCAAGATGTTTGTCTGTGAGTCTGTCACAGATGTCACAGTGTGGCCTAAACGGGTGGACTGATTTCAATGCATGTTTTTAAACTTGACCAAGTATTTAACTGGAAAATGCTCAGGTATTTACCCAAATGTGCCTTTGTATTTGACCAGTAATCAACCAAGTATTTACCTGGTAAATACTAGATATTTATCCAAATATGCCCATGTATTTACCCTGTATTTGATCAAGTATTTACCCAGTAAATGCTCAGGTATTTCCCCTGTAACCCTGTTCCCAGGGCTGGGGTACAAAATGTATTTAAATACGTTTAGTTTTAATTTTTAATTGTATTAATGTTGAATTCTGTAAATATTATGTCGATTAAAATTAAGAATATTCTTAGAAATTTCCAATAATAAATAAATAAATATCAGGGGACAATCTCACACAAATCGAACTAGTCCCAAATTAAGCTAGGCTTGTACTATGGGTATTAGACAACGATATAAAAAACAAATAATTGTCCATACCGGGAATCGAATCCAGGACCGCTAGCTGCATAGGCAGGGTAACTAGGGGACACCGTTGATGTAGGAAAACATATCGAAACTTTTATGTGGTCATCTTGTACCGTCTTATATAAACATAAATAGGTGTTTTTTTTTCCTTTTCTACCTCTGTTTCTCTCGTAAGATTTTTGGCATGTTTTCCTGCTGAACTGTTATTTTTATAAGTATAATAAGTAATTTAATATTCATTGCTTTATATAATGCTAGACTAATAGTAACCATTGTAATATGTTTAAAAAATAACTGACTGCTGAGTTTCTTGCGGCGTTTCTTCTCAGCAGTGGTCTTCTCTTGGGAAGCGCTGGTAGATTCTTGACGTGTAAAAGTGCCCGTGCGGCCTACTTACTGAATAAATATCTTTTTATCTTTTTATCTTTATCTTTTTTAACTACCAACTAGGCCAACGCGTCGTCTGCATGACCATCCACCCCGGTTACCCGGTAAATGCTCAGGTATTTACCCTGTAACCCTGTAACCCGAGATGGGGTACAAAATGTATTTACCCACCGTTCATCATTCCCAATTATATTTCAACTGGTCCTAACCCCCCAGCTAAACGTGAACACGATGAGCTCCAGCGGCGGTACAACATCGTCGTCGAGGAGCGCAGCCTGCTGCAGGGCGAGCTGTCGGAGCGCGAGCGCGAGCTGGCCAAGCTGCGCGCCGTCTCCGAGAAGCTGTTCAAGGAGTACCAGCAGCTGCGGAACCAGCACGAGGTCGACGCCGGGGTCATGCACAAGTGAGTAACCCTTTTTAACCGACTTCAAAAAAAGGAGGAGTTTCTCAATTCGTCGGGATCGGGACCTCCGATAATAAACACGGGTGGCCCTCCGAAGCCAATAACCCTTTTCTAGACAGAGGCTTTATATTAACCACATAGGTTTCGTTACAATTTCAACCTTTTATTAATCTTTTTTCACTCAAAATCATAACTTTAAGCCGTCTATGTTTTCTCTGTATAAGTGAGTTGTATATATATATTTCTCTAGAGAAAATAAAGTTCTTTAAACACAACCTTAGTACTTTAATGTAAGTTTCAAATCTGATTGAATATATGCGAAAAGTTACTTGCTCTGAAATTAATTCCCAATATGTAAATAACTTGGATATGTATTGCATTCTTTGTCAAACCATCTAGGTTGGAGCAGCTTGGAAAAGGGATGAACAGTATCTCAGATTAAATTGCTAAGCGAGATTCAATCCTCTCGTCTTAGTAATGAAGTTGTGATTGCTACAGGAGTTTTATTTGAGATGCTGCTATTTTGGTTAAGCAGGACAGTATAAGTTCAACGTGTATATTTGCGTGTCCGTCAGTGGCATCATAGCTCCCAAACAGAGAGACCGATTTGGATGCGGTATTTTTAAAGGTTTTTGTCTTAAACCTGTGATATAACGGCGACCCCTACTTTCATAGATGATATCTCTTAAACGGCTTAACCGATTTTCATAAGACCTAGCTAAGAACCTATCCCGATTAAACTAGCTTTCTTTTAAAAGATCTCGTATCGATCTATTCGTTTGGAAGGTATGATGGTATAGACAGACACAGATACATAGATACACACGTTACATTTATAGCACACCATTACCACCATATAGATTTAAAAAAATAGGTCAATAGAACTTTTGCGATTCTGGTAATTTAGGAATAAACGACGTAAAGAGCAAGGTCTTGCCATGCATAAGTTATGTATGACCCCAAATAAATTTTATGAATGAAACAACTAAAAACGATCGAAAATCATACAGTGGAGTGTCGCAACTAGCGAATACTCTTTTTTAACCTGATTGAAAAAAAAACTTTCGCATTTTTTTATAATAATAGGTATTGGATGCAGAATAGAATAAGAGTTTGCATATTTGCCTGTGACTAAATTTCTAACTGCTTAAAACTGGTCCAAAGTTTCTCTTAAATATTAGCTTTACCAACTACTTTTCTCTTCGCAAACAAATCGCCTTGATTGCAAATTTTTGCCTTTCAACAAACTGGTTCCGAGATCGAAATGAAATATTGCCGTCGTGCAGTCAGTAATGAAAGATTTTTAATCGTCTAGAGGATTAATGTTACCTAAATTATGTAATGGCAGTTTTAAACAAATACAGAACATAAAAAGGTCATCGATTATGTAGGTAAAATAAGTTAAATTACCTGTGAATAGGTTTTAAATTCTAATCTTGGTTCCAATACATAAATTACTAGTTGCTAGAAAGCCATATGACACAACGTTATAGATTATGCGCAAAATTATAATTTTAAAATCATTTTCACTTTTATTGGATGTACACAGTTTGACTGAACTTCTGCTGAGCTATCAACGTCTGTTTTGATACGAAAGAAAAAAACTAAAAGATGTCGGGTGTTGTGTAACTTTAGGCGAGAAAAACATCGCAATGTTATTGTGTTTGTGAACTTTATTGTTTTTGTTTGGATTTTATATTTGACATTCAAAATGTAAGTACATTCCACTTTGTGCTTTATCGTCGGAGATAGTGTGATACCGCGTAACCGGAAAATTCAATGAGGCAAAGACGTTATCCACCTCTTAGATTAGACTGGTAAAAATAAGTACAATAGGTATAATTCCACAATATTTCTCCTTTTTCTTTTTCCTTTTTCTAGCCTATTGACCTCTATGAGTCCTTCATCCTCATTAGTAATTCTCCTTGCTTGTTTTCTTTGTGACGTGTTGCACTATTTCTGACGGTAGGTGCTTTAGCTTTTTCCTTCTTGGAAGATTGAAATAAAAATATACAAATGTTCATTTGATCATTATACTGGAATTATTTTGAAAGCGACTGTCAAAAGCAAAGTTTTAACAAATGCTGCACTTATGTTATACACTTTTACAATGTGAATATAAGAAATAACAACATTCATTTTACGATGTATCCATAACATTCACTTAAAATACCGCTTTTTGCGCAAGAACCAAATAAATAGAACTTTATTTTACATCTGGTAGTTGATTTAATGGTTATATTTTTATCTTGACCTATTTTTTTATACTTCTAAGCTTACAGACTTTTCATGTATATTCTGTATATTCATCCACTACCTTCTCCCCATAGTAACAAACAAATTTAATGATCAATATTTTACACAAAGCTTAGAGAGATTCCAAACTAAAGTTATCCTGTTTCTCGTATATTTAAAATTTCAGTTAGTATGCGTTATTTAGCAAAATTTTGTCCTGTTTATATTCATTAGGTATAATATGTGGTTTATTATTAAAATCGCATGTTTATAGTATCGGGAGTACAATGGAACCTTGAGGTACACCTTAACCTAAATCTGCTTTTAAATTTACTCGTTCGTGCAGCGTAATGACAGAAGGACGGACAGACAAACACAAATATATTTACAGACACATTACACAGTTTTACAAATGCTTCACACAAACCTTTTTAGTATAGGCGTTTAAAAAACAAGGCGGTAAGTTATTAATTCTGATGATACAAGTGTTATGCGTTAGCAACAATTGTCGGAACTGATTTCTCGAGTCAATGCTTAGTCATGAACGTAATAATAACAATCACAATTTATAATTAGATCGCTGTTCTTCTAAATCCTTTTGCATTTTGATGATGCATTGTAAATCAATCACAATTTCCAGAAGTGGCGGAGTTGTTGAATAAATATCTGAATTTAACAATTTGCTGTTAGTTTGTGGTAGAACGTGCGACTGTCGCCGCGAGGGCTATCAACATGTAAATACTTTAATTAATATCACCTTTGGTAACCAAGCAACTAACCTAACCAGAGTTTAATTTTAAAGCGCGACGGGGTTTGTCTTTACTGGCCCGGTATTCTAGGCGGTAAAAACCATATCGTCTTTGATCTGTTATCGTATTGTCAACGTTTTGATAGTTCTTATTACCTTGACTGTAATGGCGGCCGAGGTAAAAACGATTCCATAACAGGTCAAATACGATATCGTTTTTACCGCCTAGAATAGAGGCCCTGGTGGTCACTGTGATGGATTTCTCATTCTTTTTACTAGCCATTCAAAACCAAATCAAAAGAAAGTGATGGAGATAATGTAACTTTCAACTTCGATTTTCAAAGCACTTTTGCAAACTGTTTCTCGAAACTTACCATACTAGTAGTGGTTGGCTATACTTACAATTTTAGTAAAGAAAGAAATTGTAAACGTGAACCAATATTATTAGTGTATTAAATGTCGTAATACGGGGCTATGTGCAGTTCTTAAATGAATACAACGTCTTTGCTCTATAGGGTGATGCAACAGGCGGGCGAGTGGTACAAACAAAACAAGCAACTGAAGAGGCGCAGCACCGCCATCTTGCAGGCGCTGCCAGCCGCCGACCTAGACCTCACTGACGCCAATGACTCTGGTAAATACCTCTATAGCGCATGTCATAATCAACTGTCCGTATTGGTATCCTAACTTTTTACCAAATCATCATTTGACAAACTATATAATTTTACAAACTTTTATTTCGCAATAACATGAACGTGTTCAAACCATTACATATTACATAGGGTACATGGGCTTGTTAAATAAGTTAGGTTAGGTTAGACTTCTGACCACAAAATATTTTTAAATAATGCGGCGGGAAATATCTCTTTGCGAAATGAAAGTTTGTAAAATGATATAGTTTGTCAAATGATGATTTGGTAATACATTAGTGAACCGTCTGTATTAATTGAAGCAATAAATACAAAAAAGAATTTGCTTCTCTCCTGGAGTTGAACGTGTATTGCAAGACAGAAGCCTATTTTCGATCTGCAATTCGGGAGTACAGACGCCCGGAGAGCATTTCACTTTACGTCAGTGCGAATAAAAAATGACGCAGTAAAACGCTCAACGTACCGTAAATTGTTGGCACTAACGTGATGATGATGGTATTCCAGCGTCAGACGCCAGCAGTAACGAGGAGGTGGAGTTCCTCAAGCAGACCGTCTCCGAGCTCAGCAAGCAGGTGGCGGCGCTGCAGACCGAGCTCAGCGCGGCCAAGCTGCAGGAGTTCGAGGCGCACGAGTCATGCGCTGCCCTCGCGCAGGTATGTTTATTAAGGGCTTGTTTGCAAATTACTGTTTTTGTAGGACATGCTTGGCGAAGTACAATTTTTATTCATAGAACGAAGCATGCAAGAAAATGGCTACTTTCGGCACTAGTTTTTATTTAGCGCGACGGCCGCAATATAAAATCCTCTATTTTACTCTGAACAATTTTCTAAATAAGTAATATAAAAATTATTTACTTGTAAAGTGCATTGAACTTTTCTACTCTTATGAAAACAGTACATCCTAATCTCGTGACGAGTAAAAACTCGCGATTCTTGTTTTTAAATTTCCTTACTTCATTACAATCTACTCCTTTCTGCACTTGTAAATAAAACCTATTTAGAGTATCTTTGTTCGTTCCCCAATGTAGATCAGAAACCTCCCTTGTTTTTCGTCAATCCTCCCTGTTAATTATGTCTCCTATTACTCGCATCCGCTAGCCTGCAAGTCGTCCCTCTATTTCCTTTTTGGGTTTGAATCTGTTTCGGTAGCCATTATTGGTGACTAATTTTACCATTCGCTCCGGATGCATACAGCATGTCCAGCCCAGTCGAACAAAAAAGTTTTTTTTTTCAGGAGTTAGACACAGAGAAAGAGAGGAGTGCTGCCATAGAGAAGGAGTTGCAAGAACTGAAGAGTCAGACGGAGAGGCACAACCGCGTATCCAAGCTGCTCATGGAAGAGGTCACCTCGCTCAAGGAGCACGCCGACAAGGACAGGGAAATGGCTGAGACGTGAGTGCAACACAGATAGATAATAGGGGACTTTTACACAAATTGACCTAGTCCTGAATTGTAGACTTGTATTAGGGGTGCTAGAGACGATATTAGGTAATTTCATGCTGTGCCCCTGGCATTGCTGATGTTTTGGGCGAACGGTGACCGCTTGCCCGCTTGCTTGCTTTTTTTGGCTGTAAAAACATCCTGAAGTTATGTTATCTAACTTGGTGTTTTAGGGTTTTTTTTAAAAAAACAATGTAGATTTGTTAAATACAATGGAATAAACGTTTAAAACTCGTGATTAAAACTAGAACGGTCCGTCACGTTTGGTACTCAATAGGAAACCATCACCAGTTGCCTGATGATGGATTTGTAATGTGTTTGAAACATGTACCGTTTCGGCGTATCTAAATAACAATAATAATAATAATAATAGTATTCTCAACAATGTAATGAATTCCAGGTACAAGTCGGAAGCGCGCGACGCGAAGAAGCGAGTAAAAGTGCTCACCCACCAGAGCACGCTGCTCCTGGGGGAGCTGCCACTAGACGAGCGGCTGTCGCTGCTGCTGACCGAGGTGGACCAGCTGCGCGGCGCGCTCGAGCAGCAGGCCGCGCGCCACCGGGACCAGCTCGAGGACCTGCAGGTCAGTCGGGGACCAACCCTCTCACCCACCAGAGCACGCTGCTCTTGGGGGAGCTGCCACTAGACGAGCTCGAGCGGCTGTCACAGATTTTGATACTCGTACTCTCAAAATCACTCATCTTATGACAATCTCTCACAATGAACCTAAGATCCCATATAACATCAGGTGTTCTATGATCGTCCATTTTCATGACTTAAATAAATGATGGTGAAGTTATTTAAATGTACTAATTAATCTTAATAAATATTTAGTCGAGTAAAATTGTATATCATAGACACGAATATAGGTAGGGAGCAGATAAATACCTAATATACCCACAGGGTAAATACCCAATTTACCCACCGGATATACCTATCCCGGGTAAATACCCAAGTTTTGGGTAAATACCTTTTTACCTGGGTTATACCTTATTTCCGGGTAAAATAGGTAAATACCCGGTAAACATTTGTATTTAGGTATTTATGCGACACACACCCACACCGCAGACATGAAGTAATTAATCCTGAATCGTATTCTTTGAGATTAGTTTCGATTTATTTTATTTCTCAATAAGCTAAAATTACTCATCAGTAATTTTGGGTAATAGAAGCTGACTGAGAGCAAGAAGTGAAAAATATTTAGGAAAGACTGATTCTTTGATGCCAAACAAAATATATAAAAAATCGTTTAAATTGTTTTAAATATGAATATTCCAAAATGTTACAGCTAAAACTAGCCGAAAAGCATGAGGACACTGACATCCTGCTATGGGAAGAGAAGATCAGGCTCGCAGAAGAAGACGCGCAGAAGGCTCTAGAACGAGCCGAGAGGGCGGAAAAGAGGCTAGCAGAAGAGAAGAAACCGCAGAAGAGGGGGACGCTCATGTCGAGGATACATTACTTCGAGAACGGGGGGGAGGCGAAGGAGGAGAAAGTTGAAACGGTTGTCGGTGAGTGCATTTTTTTTCTTCTTATATTTTTAACCGACTTCAAAAAAAGGAGGAGGTTCTCAATTCGTCGGGATATTTTTTTTTTGGATTTAGATTTATTTTTGACAAGTTAATGTTTTTTTAAAATTCGATATACATTTTTTTAATAAATTAATGAAACGTGTATAAAATAGGAAAGTGATCATCTACATATTCTGTTAGCGTCTCTTAGGGTACCAACATTCTTATATTCAAAATTATTATATTGCACAAAACAAATACATGATAGGTAGATTGTGAGATGGCGTCAGAGCATTACGGATGAAAAGTTAGTTCGAGTTTTACAGCATAGTAGTTTAATGAAGAGTGATAATCATGATACAGATGTAGGTCATAATCATACGACATCGTTTTTGTCGGAAGTCGGTATTCACTTTCTCAATTAGCTTATGAATAGGTTCTCAAACTGAAAGAGAAAGCAAGATAAATACGGACTGTATCGACCTAAGGTCGTATGTTTATTCACTACAGAGTAGCTGTACTGTCTGTACTTTTTTTTGAGACACAATGGGGGCGGAAGCATTTTGCCTGTGTTAATTATTCGTCATTAAAATTGTGTTGTTACTGAAACCATGTATAAAAGTGTATAACAATATCGACAGATCCTCCAGCGCCGCCGCCTCCCCCGCCGCCCGCCCCGAGCTCCCCCCCTCCCCCTCCCCCCGCAGTAGTCTCGCCGCCCCCTCCCCCCGCAGTGCTCCCCCCTCCGCCTCCACCCCCGATGGCCCCCCCGCTCCCTCCCCCGCCGCCGCCCCCTCCGCCGCCGCCGCCAGTGTTCTCGGCGGGCGCAGCGGACGACATGGCTAAGATGTTGGCAGGGAAACAGAATACCTTGAAGAAGAGCAAGCAGAATGGAGGTAAGTCTCCTCTTCTTTTTTTATATTTCGTTTTCATGTCACGGTCTAATTTTAAAATTAATGTATAGTATTAATATTTACATTATATAATTACTTTTCTGAAATGTATTTAAAATGAAGTTTTAACTCGTTTTAATTCGGTATCAATCTCTTGTCCACACAAAACTGTACATTTCGTAGCATTTAGTGTAACAAAAATATGTTTAAAATTGTACACATTCTAATTCAAAAAACATTTCTATTTATTGTGCTCGATTATATAATTACGAGTAGATAAAGGACGCCCGCGACTTCGTATGCCATTTATTTCTGTTGTGAGTCGATTTTCGGAAAATCCTTTCTTAGTGCACTCTTTGAATACTCCCTCCAAATTTCACGTCTCCGGGTCTAGCGGTTTAAGGCTGTGCATTGTCTGTCAGTCAATCACTCAGTCACGCCTTCATTCCCAGAGTGGGGTAGGCAGAGCTACAGAATTACCAACAACTCTAAAAACTTGTTGATAATTCTGTAACCACATTTTGCACAATTAGGCTAAGATGTTTAACAGGATCCCGTGTGGTTGCCGGGTTAGAATAGTGCCACTCCATGTCTTTCCAGATATCGTGCATGGCGCCTATGGGAATAAAGGCTTGTCGTACTGTTAGGCGATGGGCTTGCAACCTGTCACTAGCACAATGGTACTATTTTATATATTAATATAACAAATCAAATTTTAACGTAATCTATCTTATAAATTTCCCAGCGGGAGCAGTAGCCATCGACGCAATCGTAGATCAGATCAAAGGAGGAAAGTTCCACCTGCGCTCCCGGGAGCAGACCTTCACGGAGAAGCCCAAGGACGTGGAACAGCCTGAGGCTGTCAAGGAGATGCTAGCCATTCTGGGAACCCTGAGGAAGAGGCGCAGCGTCATCAGGCCAGGGCTGGTCGAGGAGGCGTGACGTAAGTAAATTATTTACATTCTTAAAGTTCCGTTGGTAAGAAATCGTTAAAACAACCACACACTTTCACGCTCATTGTAGTTGGTGGTGACCTGACGAAGCTAGCGGTCCCGAATTTAGTTCTTAAATCACTTTTAATAGGGTCTGTCTGGTATATCGTCTGCCATAATTATTGTTAGTTTTAAGGATTTTTATAAATCAAACCTAGCCTTATCTTATATCTACTCTTTAGATAAAAAAGATTTTTAGAAAAGTTTTTGATTCCAGCGATATAAAAATTATGACTGCCAATAATTATGGAGAAACGTTATGACCAAAAAAATGAGAAACAACGCGCACCCCTTTAAATAAGGTCTTTTTTTTTTTAAATATGTAATGTTTTTTTTATTTCTTCACAGGTAAGCAAGCGTCAGAGGTTACATAATGTTTAATTTTAATTTACCATAGACTAAAGTCTTCCTATGAACACAACGTCAATTATCGAAGTACATATTATTATAAATATACACTACTGACTTTTGTCACAAACGACAAGATATTTTTAATATAAGAAGATTTCTTTTCCTACAACAATCTATAGGACTTTCAGCTTTTTAGTAGCGTTCAGCTGACTATCGCTATCACACTTGCACTCACAATGGACAGTATATTTGTCTCGTGTTTCATAGAAAAACGAAGATAGTCGATCGCTATTAAGAAACTAGTAGTACTGTGTAAGTTTAGATTATGAATACGGAAAATAATTATTTGAGAGTTACTAAAAGGTTGTTTTTTTATGGACCGTACCAGCAGCATTTTTAAGGTCTATGGTATGCCAAATACTGCCAATAAAAAATGTTGCCATTAGGATAAAATATTTATTCCAATTTTCGATAAGACATTTTAATATTTTAATATTTTGTGAATAAAAGACATTTATGACGCATTTAGCTCTTAAAAGGCTTTCTGTCTAAAACGTATTAAAAACTATGCATTTTTATATGCTGATATTATTTTACAAGTTCTCCTGCATAAGTATGACTATGTTTTTTGCTATTATGTACGTAATGTACAGAATTTTTTCTCATATATCTCTAATATTCATATGTCTATGAATTTTTTTTTTCGAAATAGAGACTTAATTATTTATAAGTGGCATTGATCTGAAATACTCTTATTTTATAAACCTCGAATTACTTACCACTATTAAACAATCTTATTTACCATAGTCATAAAATACTTACCATCGTTTTATTAAAAGATGGTGTACTGGGTAAATTTCAGTATTTACCTTGTATTTAATTTGGGCATAACCGGTAAGTATTTACCTAGTAATGACCATTATTGAATAATATTTTTGTAATGAATACAGTCCTATTTTAACCTTGCAAGATGGCTGATTATTATTAGGTTAATGTTTTAAGCGTTTAATAGTGATGAGAAATACCCGTTAGATGTTATACACACTGTTAAGTATACGTTTGGTTAGTGTATAGTAGTGCTACTACTCGTTCGACTTACTGAAATGATATTTACTTTCTCCAAATAATTAGTGAGACTGTCATACTCCTAGTAGCATTACTATAATTTTATTGTAAATTATGTATAATAAGATTTTAAATGTTGTAACCGTATAGATAGAAAAATATTTCCAAATTTTTTGATAATTTTTACAAAAATATTAGTTACCGTTGGTGCCATTTTATGACGAAATGAAACAAGTTTAAAGTATTATTACTGTTTATGACTATTTTTGATTCTTTATTGAAATAAATGATGTATCAAATTAAACACATTTTTCATTACATCACTTAAATAGAAACATACAAAGACTAAGTACGGGTGAAGAACTCTTATTACCGAATCAACTTTCTAATCATAAACAATTATAAATAAAGTTACTGGTAAAACGTGAACTTGTTAAAGAGAATGTTATCGAGAAAATTATAATAGTTGTAAACTGTTCCAAACCCAGTTTTACTATGGACGCCGGTTCTGAGCTCTGATCAGGAAGACTAAACCTGTAAAACATATTTCGTTAAATAATTACATGTACAGCCTCTATTTTAATTTCTCTTGGCCCATTGATTTTATATTGTGGTCATATTAATGATTATAATAGCTCTTATTATCAAGCTAACAAGAGCTACTATAACGGTAACAGTATCTTTACATAAGGTCTGTTCATTCTTACTTGTCTTATAAAGTAAACAACTTTCTAACCTTAAAATGAACCTTTTTTGGCTAAAACAGCTCTTTTGTCAAATTCAAATTCAAATTCAAAATCTTTATTGCATATCACATTACAAATATAAGGTGGAAAAAAAGTATAGGTATCCATATGACGCCCTGCAAGGGCACAGCAATTTTAGAGGGCTAATTATGTATTTTAATATCACATAAAATATTTCATAATTGCATTATAAAAACTTAATTGTGACTTAATCTTAAACAGCTCAAAGATAAAATCTTTCGTATTGCACATTCGCTTACAATAATAATTACTATATCACTTACAACTATAGTTTATAAAATATTAATTCAGTACATTACTTATCATTAAAAAAATCGTTTAAATTATAGTAGCATTTATTGATAAGATATATTTTTAATTGTTTAAGAAACAACTTTGGTTTCTCTAAGTTTTTTATGGAATTAGGTAGATGGTTATATATTTTAATAAGCATATGGTGAGGGCTAGAAGTTATTATTTTTAATTTGGAGAAGGGCAATTTTAATTTATTTAGGTTTCGGTCGTTTCGTCTGATTTCAGTTATGGGTGTATAGAGATTTATATGATTTTTGACAAACTTACACGATTCCAATATGTAGATTGAGGTAAGGGTGAGCATTTGTAATTTAATAAAGTGGGGGCGACAGGAATCCATTTGGTCAATATTTACTAAGATTCTGACACATTTTTTTTGTAGTTTAAAGATTTTATCAATATCGGAACAGTGTCCCCATAGTACGATGCCGTACGACATCCTTGAGAACGCGTAGGCGTAATACGCGACCAGCGCGGTCTGCAAGTCCGCGGCCCGTTTGAGATGCTGGAGTGCGTATATAAATGAGGATAGTTTTTTGGAAAGTTTTAGTATGTGCGATTTCCAGTTCATATTGATGTCCAAGTCTATGCCTAATAAAGTAGCCGAGTTCACAGTTTCTAGTTTAATGTTATTATGGCTGTATGATATTTGTAGTGCAGTTTTCTGGTGGGGTTTGAAATGGATTACTTTAGTTTTGTTTAAGTTAAGCTTTAGGTTATGTGTGTCAAGCCAATCTACAATTTTATTAAGTGTTAAGTTAAGTTTAATTTCAGCTTCATAATTATTAGAGCAGGGCAGGAGAATCGATACATCATCGGCAAATAGCACACTATGATTGTCCAAAATATTAGGGAGGTCATTTATATAGACGAGAAATAGGCAGCATCCTAAGACGCTACCTTGGGGGATAGAACCAGTGATGGCGAGTCTATCAGATCTAACGTGATGTATTGTGCCAGTCCCAAAGTCTGTATATTCAATCTCGACACACTGCGACCGATCACTTAGATATGACTTAAACCATTCATGAGCCAGTCCTCTTACTCCCATACTATACAGTTTGTCTAGCAAGGTTTGGTAGCACACTCTATCATAAGCCTTGCTCATATCAAGCAATAGGCCTACAGCATATTTTTTTTCGCTTATAGCATTATATATTTTTTGGACATATTTATAAGTAGCTAGTGTTGTAGAACGGTTTGACCTAAAGCCATTTTGGTCATCATGTAGAACATCAAATTTTTCAAAAAAAGAATAAAGCCGTTTTATCATAACGGTCTCAAATATGTTGGATGATGTTGGTAAAAGTGCAATTGGACGGTAATTATTAATGTCTAAAGTTTCGCCTTTTTTATGGATGGGTTTTATAACAGATATTTTTAACGCATCAGGAAATATACCTTCAGTTAAAGATTGATTTACAAGGTGGGTATATGGGATGGTAAGATTCTCTGCACAGTTTTTTACTAATGTGGGAGGGATTTCGTCTATGCCAAAGGATGACTTATTTTTAAGTTTTTTTATTATTAAGTAAATTTCTTCAGGTCTAACTAAGTTTAGAAATAACGATTTATCTACTTGATTTGTTAAGAGATTAATTTTAGAATTGTTATGTAGAGAGTTTCCGACTGATGAAAAGAACGCGTTAAAAGCGTTAGCCACTAGTGTAGGGTCTTTTATTGTGTCCAACGTACCTACAGTTTTTATTTGGATATTTTTTTTCTTGTTATAAGATGTATTTTTATTTGTCTCTCTGTTTATTATTCGCCACATAGATTTAGTTTTATTTTGGGACTTTTCAAATGAAGCTTTGTTACTATTTTTTTTTGAAGTGCTAAAGGCTTTTTTTAACACTTTGCAGTAATGTTTATAATGATTACGTAAAACTGTATTTTTGGTTTGAGATACTAACAACTTCAAAAGTCTTTTGTTTTTGCAAGATACCTTTAAACCAGGTGTTAAATACGTTTTTTTGGAGTCGAATTTTATTTTTACCTTTATTTTTGGAATGCACTTGTTTAAGGCTACATTTAAAGTTTTTTCGAATGTGTTGTAATTTTCATTTACAGTTTTACTTGCTAAAATTAATTGCTCCCAGTTTACATTCCGTAGTTCACTTTTAAATTTATTCATATTAGTTTTATTAAATATACGTTTAGATAATGTAAAATTTTGCAATTTCGGATTATCAATAGGCATGGAGAACAGAAGTCCTCTGTTATCCGATAAACCGAGTTCGCGTACATATAAAGAGGGAATGCCTTATTATAAAGTTCGTGAACAGCAGGTCAATGCACTTAGAACTGGTCGGAGTGACTCGTGTGGGTTCTTTTACCCTTTGATGAAAATTGTAAACAGACATTAAATTAGACAATCAATTGTCGTAAATAAAGTAAACTGAATAAACACTTTGGACATAATTTGGCCAATGTATTGTCTGTGATTGGTTTTTTTTTTTTTTTAAAATAGCGGTTTTAGCCTAAAACGGTTCATTTTGAGGTTAGAAAGTTGTTTACTATATAAGACAAGTAAGAATGAACAGACCTTAGAAGCAAGATGCGCTAAAACAAAAAACCTTATTTTTATATATTATTCTTAGGCAGCCATTACATAGCCAATCTCGATCCAGATTGACTGTGTAACGTGTTAGATTGACGGATCACGACACATCGGATCGGATTATCTAGATTTTTTGAAATCTCCTGTGATCCGCGACCTTGGTCGGATCACGATCTGGATTGACCGAGTAATGGCCGCCTAAAACCTGACAAATCTCGTAAGATCCAACCGATTGCCAAATAACATTTTTTAAAATGTACTTTCCATTGGAAACTATTTGAGAGCTACAAAGTTGCAGAAAGGTACATTGATAGACAGACAGGCGTCAAACTTCTGACACGCCTATTTTATGGTCCGGATGCAAGTTGGGATGCAAATCGGGTGGGTATTTGTTTCACTTAAAAACTTTTATTTGGCCATACCATCTAGTAAAGTTGCATGTAACTTCAATTTAAAGGCAAAATTTCATCACAAATCAAAAACAAATAATACTAAAAAACTTAAAATGAAAATAATTTTCTGTTGTAGCAATATTTTTATTTAAGTAGCAAATATAATACATACCTTTACGCGATATTCGTAACGCAACCGGGCCTTCCTACATTCGGGTAGCATTATATCATTGAGACTGCGTTGCCAGTATTTTAAGGTTTCATAAAACAACTCCTGCTAACAAGCACATTATTACCGAACTGATGACTAGTCTGTTGATCTGGCCGCGATTCCGCTGACGACCTATGTCGTCTGGGCCTCTGTAGAAAAAATATAGTCTTATAAGTCTAAACGGTAATGGTAGGTTTAGCTATTCCCTAAAAACGATTAAAAATTGGTCTTCGTTATTAAGCTGCATTAGAAAGTTTATAAATTCATATAAATCGATCGTTCAAAACTTGCGATTTAATTGGTATATTCCCGCCTGTTACCACTAATTTGCAGTGATCGGAATTAGGTGAGCCAAAATACGTACTCTTCGCAAGAGGACGTACTATAGAGTCTTCTTGCGAAGAATCCGTATTTTGGCTCACCTAATTCCGATCACTGCTAATTTTTTACTATTGGGATCTTTTCCTTGTAGTTGCCAGTGGTAAAAGGTGGAAAACACGTTCCCAGGTGTTATAAATTGGTGGTAACAGGTGGGAACATTTCGTTAATTTTGAACCAGTCCCTGTTACACAAATGGGTTGAGATTATGGTGTGAGCTGATCTGATGATAGAGTCGAAAGCTCGCAACCCGCATCGCGTCGACTGGCGCGCGTTTTTATATAGATCTCGATAAGCAATTCGATTTTGCAAAAAATAGTAAGAGAAGATTGTTTATTATATTTCTGACAGACCATGTTTGGATAATATAAGGTTGGGTTCACCCCCAATAGACCGAATATCATAAAAGCTAATTTTATTAGGCAAACCAACGATTGATACAATTTTCATTAGCCCTAATGTCATGACAACGAAGCTTGTATGTCCTAATTGATTACTATAGGTACCTAAAGTTATATACCCTAATGTTTACTTGTACTAAACATGAAATGCTTCAAAATTACTAAGGTGCGTTGCGTTGTCACAACGCTGCGATTTTAACATCGCGACGCACGTGTTACAACGCATCGTGTGGCATGTCGTTCTAATTTATACGTAGAACAACGCATCGGCGACAACGCAGCACACATAAAAAAGGTACTCTGTGCAGCACACCGGCAACGCCTCTGTGGCACCACTCCCAGTGGCGAAGCCGTTGGCGAAATTCACAACGAAAAAAACTGTATTCGCATTGTTGTTTCGGTGTGAGGATATTACTGTCTTGAGATGGCAAATGTTTATGGGTCTCAGAACCCATTTAAGCCTGACGCTTAATATATATTCATAATCCTTTTCACAAAAATAATAAAATAAAAAAAATGATAAAAACACTTAATTCAATATTCATTTATTTCATGTAATTTTAACAAGTGCTTCAAAAATACTGGACGGACCTTAACTATAAGTACAAATTACAAAAAAAACAACCATGATCATATTTTTAATAAAATAATATAAGTCAATTGTTCATTCTTTAAAAAACCTACCTTTGTTCTGTTATTATGTTATTAAGTAATGAAGACATAAATACACAATACACAATAATAAAAAAGAATGAGGGCTTTAATTTTAAGCATGTTTTCTTCGAAATATCTAAATACGTGCTAAACTACATTTGTCACACTATCCACTAAACAACAGCACCATCTTACAATAAGATATCACAATTTCTATCGGTTAAAAGCTATTCAAATATTGGCATCGATTGAAGGAATCTAAGATGTGTATCAAAACAAATTGGAAAATCAAGCTCGGTATCAAAAGAACAGTAAAAATGTCACAACATAAACCACATAAATAAACAAATGTTTACAGCTACGTATTTGTAAACTATTGGAACATTCTTCCACTTCCTATCTTTTAACGCCCAGTAATTCTACCCAAGCAGTAGCCCTCATTCAAAATAAAAATAAACAAGCGTCATATGTACTAGTTGTGCCGCCGAACCAACAGATGTCTCTATTTTAACAAACATTTTTTGCACTCCAGACGTTCTTATCCTATACTCGAAATATTATGTATAGCATATATTAAATTCATAAAGTTAGGTCTCTCCTTTCCAACCGCCTTCAGAATATGGGAGCTAATTAAAAAAAATAAAAAATACAATTTATTGAACAATTTGAACATAATATTGCCCTGAGGCATAAAAAATATTGAGCTATTTAAATGTACAACAAATGATAATAAATGAGCTATTTCAATGTAAGTATAACAATATATTAGCGACTGATAAGTAAAAATATGTGAAAAACAAGCGTTCTAATATTTTACTGGGCATGTATGAAAAGTCTCCTTTACGTTATAAATAAAGATCAGGGGCCCGTTCCAGAAAGCCACTCTGCAACTCTTCGCTCCGCAAATCCCACTCTACAAACGTATTTCGGTTCCACAAAGCTATTACAGAGTTGAAGAGGCAGAGTCAAATGCAGAGTGTGGATTTGTGAATTTGCAAAGTATATCTGTTCCACAAGAGAATCGCAAACTTGAATAGGCAGAGTCAAATACAAAGTGTGGATTTGTGCATTTGCAAAGTATCTTTTAGGAACAGAATCTTTGCAGAGTTTGCAAATTACGCAGAGTGTTTTCTGGAACACGTTTACTCTGCACATTGCATTATCGTGGATTTGCAAAGTGCTGAGTGCAGAGTTGCAGAGTGGCTTTCTGGAACGGGCCCCTGGTTTAAAAATAATATGTTTAATTACCTACACATTTGTTAAAAAATATAAAATTGGGAGACCTTTCAATTCGTTTCTAGATATACAATGTATACATAAATATTATAACTTCCTAACTACAAAATAAGTATCTACAACGCAACATACGACTACAAACACTCTAAAAGCCCAACATAAGTAACATCTGTGGCCCGTTTCACGAAGCTACAAGTTACAAATTACAAGCGGAACTCTCTTTCTAGCAAAAGGAGTTAGAAAGAGACTTCCAATTGTAATTTCTAACTTGTGGCTTCGTGAAACTGGCCTCTGGTCCCATTTTACATACATTTCGAGCTATACACTGTTTCAAATGACGGATAAGCTTAATGCAACCCATTAAGGTTTATTTTGCAATGGCTCACATACATTTTTTGTTAAGTAATATATACTACCTAAAGTCGTCAGTCCGTTATACTTTTTATGCTTAATTCATCTTGCAAGTATTTGTTAAAGGAAAATCACTTTTATTTATATGTTACACACACGCATATTACGTTTTAGAAAAATCTTATATTATTTTCCAGCTATGAAATGACCTAATCGAAAATTAAGACTCCTGTCTACCGAGGTAAATACTAAAAATTGGGTAAATACACAAATACACTAGTATTATCCATTGGATTTTATCCGGTGACTTGCAACAGGTAAAAAGGGTTTATAACCGGGTAGAGTTACCCAATTCTAAGTTACTAATAATCTTATTAAATTATAGGCGTTAGGTATTTTTTTAACTGTTTTTCTATGATAAAACGACTGTAAGTGTCTCTATTAGTTTGCTTGGATTGCTTGGAAAGTTTATATTAAAATTCAAGAGATATAATATTTGAATGTATACTCGGTATTCTAAAAATTCAACGTCTTCGGAAAAAAGAGTAGGATCCATACAATAAATAAAATCGTCAAGTCAGGATGATTAGCAATGACAGTACCTAATAAGACTACCACTAAAGAACTTTTTAACTTCAAATGAAAAAATAAAATTAAATGAGAACTAAATAATGCTTATGATAAACACAGCTGGAAATATAAGTACCTACAAGCATCAGGATTTCAGGGTTTAAGTTAACTGTTTGCTTCTTGTTCAAACTGTATGAATGCAAACGAGGGGTGAACACAATACCGACCTTAACCCTCAGGTTTCTTCTGTTTCGATCTCAATATAAGGCAATTACCTCTAATCTTAACCGATTTACAGACCTCGCAGGATAGTTCTAATCTTGTCTCGAGCAAGTCAAATCTGTAAAATTGGCAAAGCAATCAGCTATCTAATTTTGTAAGTGCGGAGTAATATATAACGCCCTGTCACACCTACTCCCACTACGGTATTAGAAGAGCTGAGAAATTGTATATTAATTTCATCATAAGAATTAGTCAATCTGTAAACAAATAAATTTGGTGTCAGCTCAGCTTAATTTTATTGTACTTATAAGGTAAAATATTGTAGAGGTTTTATGTTTTATGTAAAACCACAAAAAAAGGTTGATATAGCGCAATTCGGACCGCATTTAGGGGTCAAATGAAGGTTATTTCTTTATTTTATTATAATTAATTCATTGTATTGTAACATATTTTTATAATCTAACTACAGGGATTGATATGGAAAGCCTATTACTTGAAATTGGTTTTTAAATTTTGATATATTGTTAAAAATAGGTGTATCCCAATGAAAAAAATAGTTGAAAACTAGCAATTTTACGTGTGTTAACGTTTTGGAATCTAATCTCTGGAAAGATCAAAGTTATTTTCCTCCGACAAACCAATATTCAGTGAGTAGCAAGTGTACCTTCATTACCCAAGCTCTGGACTCCCGCACCAAACTAAATAGACGCTTACGTGGAGTATTCCCTCATCAAGGCGACGACATGCTTCCGGTTTTTCGCTATCCAGTCTATGTTGACCTGTGCCTTCTCGATCGCCTGGTTCACCGACAGCTTGGACTCTTCCAGGTATTTTTTGTTGTTTTCACGCCATACCTTGAACTGAAAAGGCAAACCTTGTATGTTTAATACACTTTAATATTAAAATACACAGTCTTTACCAAAGGAAACCTAGCTTTACCCTTATGAATGATAAAAAAAAATAGTTTTGTGTTATCTTGCGTATTTGTCTAAGGTTTCACGTACTAGGTAAGTAGGACAACATATAAATACTGACAAGTAATATACTCATAAGTATTTACCAAGTAAATACCTCGTATTTACCTGGTCATAAGACTCATTGGCAATAAACTAGGTAGTGTAGTGTTTTTAAATGCCCATCTCAGGTGTGCTCTAATTTATATTACAAATTATAATGTACTTTTATATTCTGATGTTGTCAGTTAGGTAATTTGTTTTCATTAGCAATTATTTACACCAGGTTCTACTAAGTACAATTATAATGGCTATAAATCTTTATTTCGACCTCATAGTTCAGTCGAGCTCATAAATATGTGTACACTTTAGTACCTTGTCTTATGAATTTTTATAATTTCAACACTCGTTTCTACGAGTTGTAGAATGTTGAGCACTCTAGTGTCTTGTTACAATGAACTTCAAACTAAACAAAGAATGTCAAGTACGATTCACTCAATACCATTTTACAGTGACCTTCCAAACACCTCAAAATTTTTATCGGGATATTGTGACGAAATCCTTACCTCTTCTAACTCCTGCTGCGTGGTGAACTGGTCCAGCAAACTCTTCACGATCTGCCCGAGCCGCCGACCCTGGCCTTGGAACCTGCAACGACGATAATCATTCGATGATGGTAATCGAGAGTTAGAACGTCAATCATGTGGTGTGTGCTTTATTAAATTGTGATATTTCAGAAGCAGTTCAAGGTCGAACAGATTTATTACAATGTAAGATGTCAATGATTTGCATTGGTAGGCAGCTATGTGAACAAATACGAGTCCCTCACGCGCGTCTACATCTTGTGCTAGATTATGCTAGATGTAAAAAGGCCGCCGGTGATGTACCCGAGTCGCGCATTTATCGACGAAATTGGTGGTATGAAGGGGGCGGAAGGAACACTCCGCCGGTATGCTTATGCGCGCACCCTATTGGTTGGCGACTGTGCCATCCGCAAACACATCCCCTCCATTTTCGGTCCGTGGCCATTTTTACGTAACGGGATATGTACTCGTATGTTGAGGCAGATGGGTTGCTGTCATAGGCGTGTCGTTTTTCAGGCTTCGTCATGCTTCGGGCCTTGACGCTGTATTGTTACTGAAGAATCCGAGACTGTATAGTACTACAGAACGTTGTACACTTGGGAGACCACAAAAACACGTCCGATCGTTAACAGCATTTAATAAGAAGAGAGTATTGGTAGATGGTACAATAAAGCGGTGCGATGAAAAGCTACCCTAAATATCTCATATCCTAATTCATAATAATTTCAAGAATAATAAATAAATAAATCATAATAATTTAAAATAATTTCAAGATCCTAAATCCTACAACGTTGTTATTCCTGCGGCGTTACAGCGGATGACAATCATCTCTGTCGTTTACAAAAAAAATAGAGACAATTTACGATGCTTTTTCAAAATTTGTTTGACTTTTGTATGGAAAATCGTCACTAAATCATCATTAACTGACAGTACTGACACTGACGACGGGGGCAGCCGTTTGTTGATCTTGAGGTACTTCAATCTAACTTACACATCTATGGGCCAAGGTTCGAAATAAACGTTATGTTATTAATAACTTACGCTTTGTAGATGTCGTCGACGCGGTGGTAGATGAAGTCCTTAGCGACGTAGAAGCCGACGGTGGAGCGCGCGACGGCGCCGATCACGGTCGCTGAGTCCTGCCGCCGCACCTCCGAGCCCTCCGTCACAGCCCACTCCAGGTACCTGAGGACATTGGGAGTGTACAATACTGAGCTAGTGAGATTTCCCTCCCTGCGTCTCTAACATGACTGACACAAGGACTCATGTCATTTATGGAGATAGGTATTTACCTATACCGAAAGTCGGTATTTACCTAAGGTATATTAACCTGTCTGAGTGGAGAGCCTTGGGGGAGGCCTATGTCCAGCAGTGATGATGATGATGATGATATTAACCGGATAAATACCTACCCAATTTACCTAGTATAGCGGGTAGATACGAGTATTCAGGTAATTTACCCAAGTATACTGCTGGCAGGTGTATGGGATATTTACCTGCCACTCATCTTTAGAAATAAGCATGAAAGTAGGTGTGTTAGTTGGAATTGTATGCTGATGGTTGGCAAGTTCCAGGCAGTAAATTGAACAGACGCACAAAAAAAAATGAAACTGCTTGACAAATTTTTAATAAATAAATAAACAAATTAATGATTTTTGACCTGGCGATTGCAATATTAGACGTAAGTAAGTACAGTACAGTGTTCCTAACTACAACCATTTCGTAGTTTGTCATATCGCTATTACACTCGCAGTGACATTGGATTCTCGGAAACGCTTCTAACGATTTAATTAAAACAACTGATTTTGAATTCCATTTTGGAATTTTGGAAATTGGTCAAATTCAAATTCAAATTCAAAACATTTATTCAGCAAATAGGCCACATGAGGGCTCTTTTACATATCGGTAATATAGAGTGAATCTACCAGCGCTTCGGACAAGACCATCATTGTCATGGTCGATCAGATTACCTTTGGGAAAACACATTGTTAATCCGAGGAAGGCTCGGGTTTCCTGATACAGCGGCAGATTTTATCTGACTTATATTACAAATGAGAAAGTTTGGATGTTCGTTACTCAATCACGCTTCAACCACTGAACGGATCGGGATGAAACTTGGCACACATATAGGTTGGGTCCTGGAATAGGAAATAGGGTAGTTTTTACGCTGGAAATTTTAAAAGTTCCTGAGGGAATAGCGATAATCGAAATCTACTCGGACGAAGTCGCGGTCAGAAGCTAGTAATAACATAATAACATAATAACACTCACTGCGACAGTATCCACACTTCCCTAGTGCAGGCGAGCGCCCGCAAGATGGCGTCGGAGGCGGCGGCCACGTTAGCGTGCTGCTTGCGCGAGAGCAGGAAGCGCCAGTGCGCCACGCTGCCGCGCGACATCGCCACGCAGTACACCGTGCGGCGCAGGTCCAGCGGGATCCTGGGGACAAACGATAACACTCTTTATTCTGTGGCCACAGAGTTCAAGAGGCCACATATGGTGCCACACCCATACAAGAATGGAAAGGGATGGATTTATGTCCTTCCGCGCTAAGAATGTGAGATGGAGATAGTTCGCGCGCCTTGATGGCAGCATTAAATTCAATGAATTGCTGTTTACTTTAAACCCACAACATTGATTGAAAATCAAGAATCATTGTTAAGGTTTCGAAGATTCAACCAAAAACATGCATGGAATTGAGGTCCAGGAACAACACTCGTCTGGAAGGAGATCTCTATTGGTTGGTACCCATAGCACCACACTACTTAGAAAAAAACTGGCCAAGTGCGAGTCGGAATTGCGCACGAAGGGTTTCGTACCATTTTCTAACCGAAAAAAAAACGGCAATAAATCACGTTTGTTTTATGCCAGCCCCCTTAAATATTTATTTTATTCAGTTTTTAGTATTTGTTGTTATAGCGGCAACAGAAATACATCATGTGTGAAAATTTCAACTGTCTAGCCATCATGGTTCATGGGATACAGCCTGGTGATAGACAGACGGACAGCGGAGTCTTAGTAATAGGATCCCGTTTTTACCCTTAAGGGCGCCATATACGGTACGATTCGTCGTTACGATCCGTCGGTTCAGACTGAAATCGAACGACGGATTGTACGTGTGTGGCAATATCGTGTCCAAAATTCAATAGAAATATGAATCGTCACGATATCGTTTCAGATCGATCGTAAAGACCGATCGTTCCGTATATGGGGGCCCTTAAAGTACGGAACCCTAAAAAGGGCGCACGTCTCATCGAACCGCGTATGTATAAGTGACCTTATTTCCTAAGATAGGGGGTGAAATTTGCTATGACTATCAAATTACGCGCCCTTTTTATTTAGATTGGCAGCAGTGTACTCACGGGTTGTCTTCGTCAGGGGTGTCGGAGTCCATCCACTGCTGGAACAGCTCGATGGCGTTCTCCTCGCAGCCGGGCACCTTCATGCGGCACGCCCATCCGCTCGTCAGCACCTGGCAAATAAACGACAGATGTTAGTGTTTTTTAAACTAGAAGAGGTAAAAGAGCCACCGAGTGTAACTAATCACGACAGCATTATTATTATTATTGGGAGGTTGAGATGGGAGTGTGCCACTTCGACCATTGATGATCTTGTGTGGCAGCCCTTTGTTTGGAGCTCACCGCAAAGGCCCGCTGCGTACAGGAATTTCCAGATGCTTTGGGCAGTGAGGAGTTGTATCTCTTTTGGGTCCATGATATGCCACCCTAGGTAGATATTTATGTTGCGTATTAGTGGTCCGCATGACTAGAGGATGTGCGACGACGCCAATGGACTCCTGCAATGCGCCCTTCCGATGCAAATGAATCGCAGATGCTGGTGTTTGAACTGCTTGCCTTTGAAAGTCGTCGGAGCAGTCCAGAAATACCGCCGCAATATTAGCTACAGTAGATAGTTTTTCGAAGATGCTTCGGGTTTGTACCTGTCTCTACAATAAGGGATTGAGAGCGAGTGAGAGATAAGTACAAACCCGAAGCAACTTCTAAGTGCTCACAGACTGTACACAAAACTGTCACATAACATTAGCAATATACTCAGGGTCTCTCTCCCTACGCCATAAAGACCTACATCTGTTTTAGATAGATCTCTTTGTAGTTCAGAAATCAGCAAGAATACCCAGTCTATTGATGATATACCGGCATTTATGATTTTTTCGTTCCAGAGGATGATTTTATAATTGAGAAATAAGCAGATACCTACGAGTAGTTTATGCGATTATGCGGCGTTAACCATGCTTCATTATTTACACATGGTTAATTATTTCAACAGGAATGATTAAATCCCTCTTTAAAAATACTTAGAAGGAAAGCACGGCGTTTAGGAACTGCTTTTGCCTTTGGTTATTTTTTTGCCACTGACCTGCATTTTAACGCTGTTCAAATCCTGCGGGTTGACGATCCTCTTCTGGGCAAGCCCACCGACGCGATGGTAGGTGTCCGAGATGAGTCCGCGCACATATCTCTGGTACGCGCCGTAGTCGGGGCTGCGTTTCAGCACGCCTTCAATCTTGGACAGGCTCGAGAGCCCCGTCATCAGCGGCAGGTAGTGCGTCTCGCGGCTTAGGTAGTTTACTATTCTGTGGAGTGAGTGATTATGTTTTAAACATCTTGCGATAGGATATTAGTGTTCTTTAATCATAGAAGTCTTTCTAAGCATCACTCATCACAAGTGGTATATCTGAGATGTGCAGAAAAAGTGGTCAATGTGGTCATGTGAGACACGAATCAACGGCAGATGAATAAACTTGTTAGGCGAATTGTGGCTAAGAACGTCAAATTAATGTGTGGATGACAGGTAGCGTTTTACCGAAAAAGGAAGAGTAGGTGGTGAATGCAATTAGCATAGGAAGGACCTTAAGACATATCACACATTGGCCAAGTGTTTGTAATTTTTGCGTTTACATAAACACCGCCTGTCAGGACCGGGAGACTTCGCAACACTCACTGCAGCGCGTGCTCGTAGTCGAGCACGTTGGTCCAGGCGAACGAGAGCGCGTCGCTGAGCAGCTGCACTCTGCTGAGCGCCGGTATGCTGGTGTACCCGGCGCTGTTCACTGTCTGGGCCAGCAGACGCCAGTTGCGCTCGTCGTAGTTCACTCGGTATGGCGCTACAATAATATGTTAGTCTGTGAGCACTTAGAAGGTATTTCGGGTTGGTTTTTTATCCATCTAATAGTTATCATTATCAGAATGTTTGACTCACCGATCATGTTAGCATTGAACAGCACCCACTCCTCAGCGTTGGAGCCGTGCTCGTATCTGTGCTCGGCAGATACTCCCTCTTCAGCCCCGAGCCACTGCACGGGCTCCGGTTTCTGCCCCACCTCGTTCTGGCAGATCACGTTCAGGGGCACCCACCAGGACGAGTTGGAGGATGACACGCCGTCGTTCAGGTAGCGGCTCTGGAGGACAAATATGGGTTAGGATCCGATGATTTCTAGGCGAAGGAGTTTATATTTTCGGGTTATTCCCACAGGTTCCCACCCCTACAGATTCCTAATTTTACAGACTCCTAGTTCCACAAATTCCCACCTCTACAGATTCTTAACACCCAACTTTCTTACAGTTACCCAACTTTACATATTATTCAAGACAATATTAATAATTTTCTTTTTCTTTTAATTGGAATGGATACTACCATCAGGACTGCTATTTTTGACATCGAAGGTTGCTAGTAGTTATCATTACCAGTGATCGGAATAGGTAGAGTATATTTACCTAAAGTTTGCAAAAAGACATAATATAGAGTGGTTACAACCGGGTGAAATATTATTTTATTTTTATTTAGTTCCGGATTTACGGTATTTTTCTGGTACTAGTAAATGTAGTAGCAAGGAAGTCTCCTGTTTATGTCTCTGTTCTACGAAGTTTAGATAAATATACTCCACTTATTATTTATATACTTAAAAGAAATGAGTTACAGGCCCCTTTTATCACAAACTAACATAAAATATCCCATACTGTAAGTAAATATTACGTATATTTAGTATTAAAAATACCGGAAATCCGGAATTCAATAAGATAAAATTATATTTCACCCGGTTGTAACCACTCTATATTATGTCCATTTGCGAACTTTAGGTAAATATACTCTGCCTATTCCGATCACTGATCATTACTTTCGTCAATATATTGAAGACTACAATGACGGCGGTTGAAATGCCCGAATATTCACCCTCCTACCGTACATACAGATAGATACACACGTAAAACAAATAATAAATTTCACAGCCGTAGGTTAGGTAAGGATCGTTTTTATATGAGGCCCGAAGGGCCAAAACAACGCAGAAATAGAAGCTCCGCGAGGAGCTCCGTCGACTGCAAATTAGATTTCCTAAAGCTTTCTAACTCTATGGATACAGAATGAGCTACCGCCAAGACCGACCAATCAGGGACGGTTGGCTACATGTGATCCTGTAGAATCAAAAACCTGTAGAAATGGGAATCTGTAGACATGTTAACAAATTTTATTAATACCCTTTATTCTTCTGGAGGTACTCACTTGCGTGATGGTGAGGGTGTCCCCGCTGTAGTCCCTATTGACGTGGAGGATGGGGTACCCGGTCTGCTTGGTCCAGGTGTCCATGACGGTCTTGACGGTGACGTTGCGCGTCAGCCCGCCGTACTCCTGGTTCACCAGCGTCAGCTCGTGCCAGAGGTCGTCCTGCTCCGCGTTGCTGTACGAGTGCTTCACCAGGTAGCTGGGGAAACGTTGGTATTGTGATTTGTTCATAGAATAGCTCACCGGGTGATGGTAGATGACGTGATACGAAGAGTCACGTGATCTACCAGTGACGCGATTGGTTTAAAAACGAAACAAATTAAAGTTTCAATTCATAAAAATATGTAAACATTGTATCTTGTCTAGAGGACACGGTGTCTGTAGGAGAATGTATCGTTTTTTTTTTATGTGGTTGTCTTCCACCGTCATAGGTACGGTCATTCTCCAAAATTGTTTTCTCAGTCTAATTAACACCGCCCTTTTTTCCACTTTGTTTTTGATACAATTTATGCAAAATGTAGTAACATATCGACCATTCAAACTTTAATATTTATTGGGCACTTAATTATTATTAGCGGTTAATTAACTAGAAGGGTTTTAATATTTGCGTGACGCGCGAATTAGAAAAGCGATGCGTTAATTAGGTTTACTTGATTGCGAATTTAAAAAACTACGCGTTTATTAGATAAATGTTCATGCCAAATATATATTTTTTAGGAAATAAGACAAAAACTGTCAGACTGTCTATTGATTTTATCATATTTATTATATTGCAACGTTGAAACTATTAGGAACATAAAATATCCATCACGATATACATACATAATAAGCTAACTAATATTTCACTGAAATATTCGTTCTATAATCAACAATGAAAACGATAAAAAAAATCAGAATTAATAACTTTATATTATACCTTAGGTATTATGAACAAACGATAACAAATAAATTGCCGTATCTGCTAAAGAAAAAATAATACTTCTTCCTCCTACTTTTTACATTCCCTATCTATTTTTAAAAAAAGTAATTTAAAATTTAAAAACCCGATGAACTAAAAGGATATAAATAAACTAGTTAATTTTATTGAATCTAAGGACACCTCATAATTCATAATGCTAAAATCCGTCGAGCCGTTTAAGCTTTACATACATAAGTTATGTAACATAACATACAGACATTCAACTTTAAGTATGTAGTTTAATTATTGCGGGTGGTTTTAATACATAATTTATACAAATATGAAGAATGATGCCGGGTCCCTAAGATTTTCCTTACATGATTAGAATTACAGTTGTCATTTATTGTCAAAATGCAACTTTTTAATGCGGTCAGCAAAATTTTCATGTTTTCCAAGAGAAATATGCTAGGAAAAATAAAATAACCTCTAAAAAACATATTGTCCAAACACTTAAGCACACAGATACGATCATAAGGATGATTTTAAGGTTAGGGCCCCTCTAATAACACCAGTTTGACATAATATATATCATTCTAATCATGCCATCATTCTTCCGGGAATTAGATTTTTGTAAAAAAAAAACCTGTAAATTAATTTAAACTGGTTTAGCTTAAGCGAGCAATTAGAAATAAAATACTTTTATGTACCAAAAACCTTTTTTACTACTCTTAAACTAATTAACGCGTTCATTTTTGGCCCGTGAATTAGACGTGTGTATTAGGGATTCTTGATAAAAAAAAATATAACTTCTTTTAGGTACATGTGATAAACTACATAATCCAGTAACTGTTAAATACTGAGGTTCTTAATGTATACAATAATTTACAGAGCTATAGAGTTATTGGCTGATTTTAAAAACGTGAACGTGTTAATTAGAATTTACGAGAACCAAAACATGCGAATTAGATACTTACATTTGTAGTGTGCGATCCACACAACATTAACACGTCTTTCTCTCAAGAGGGTCTTGACATGAGTGTCTGCTCACGCAAAATGCATTACAGACGTCTGTCTATTTCTTCAATGGCCTTGCACGGACAAGAATGAAAGCGGCGCGTGAATTAGTACACGTATCGGGACAAAGTTTCTTTATTTTATATCTTAGTGATATATTACTAAATAAATTTGGTATATTTTTTGTAATTTGGATATCTTATCTTTCATTAAATAAAAATACTTTCATTCATCTTTCCTCTTGTATATGATCGGGGAAAATAGTTATATTAGTGATTTCGGAAGTGGGACGTGCGGTGTTAATTAGGAGAATGGGGTATTGTTTTTTTTTTTCTCCTAGAAAAGTATTGAATATTTACTTGAAAATTCATGTACACCTCAATACGAGTACCTTCTAGGAACAAAAAATATAAATTATACCAAATTCAATAGTTTTATATTTTTTAAGCCCGAGGACATACAGAAATGGCTGTCTGGAGAATGACCGGGTAAGTATATATTTTTTCATTATTATTTGTTAACTCTTGTGAAAATTCTGAGTTTTGACACGTTTTCCTGCTCAACTACGCGCGATGTTTATTTTATTTTAATTAATTGTTTTATATAATTTTAGGTTAAGTATTATAAATAAATATCATAAGGAATGTTTAAAAAACGACTGACTTAAGTTTCTTGCAGCGTTTTTTTTTTACGTGTTAAAGTGCCCGTGCGGTCTGCTTACTCTAAACATCTTTTATGTTTTTTTTAACGTAGCGTAATGTAGCTGTAAAAAGTTGTCTCACGGAATATGGTTACGACTTTAGAATAACTTAAAAATCCTTGTTTCAGCTCACTTGTTGATAGCCTTCCTGAACACGTCGTCCCCGAGGAACATGGTCATCATGCGGATGAGCGCGGAGCCCTTGCGGTACGAGATCTCGTCGAAGATCTCAGAGATGCGCTTCGGGTCGTCGATAGGAACAGACACCTGGGGAAGAGTGAGATGAATTGAGCTCCAGTTTTTTGAAGCCGTACATATTATATCTACATAGATGTGTTCCTTTTTTACGGTTTTATAGGGGTGGTTTTCCAAAAAAGTGTTCCTAGCTAGTGAAGCCCTAGCCTAGTTGTGCCGCAAGGTCGGTAGGACCATGGGTTGGTGGTGAAACATTTCGTTCCAATTTTCTTTTAACAAGATCTGTTTCACACCTGATGAAACGTCACAATTTGAGAAGTCGACGTTGCTAAAACGCCAAATAAAAAATGCAGAAGTTGATTGCTGTCTTACTTTAACTCCAGTTCTAGCACGAGAAGCACAATTTGCTATCTTTTTCTAACTTAAAAGTTAGCGTACAAGAGCAGTCAACTTCTGCCATTTTTATTGCTTGTCTAAACCTCGCTTAGCTAAATGATTTTCGCTAGCATAAAATATAAAATACAATGATCTTACCGGATGTGAAGACTGCAGTGCGTCGAGACTCAGCACAGACATGATGTTGTCCACCGCGTAGGCCTCCTCGGCGCGCCAGTTGGGCTCCACGGCCGCCACGCCCACCGACGCGGCGAACGTGGCGAAACCCTCGTTCAGCCACAGGTCCGACCACCACTTCATCGTCACCAGGTTGCCGAACCACTGGTGCGCCAGCTCGTGGGCTATCACCTGGAAATTGCCAATAAAACAATAATAATATGTGTATATCTGCGGACAATCGCTCCACACGTGCAATAGACGCATGACTTCAGGTTACGGAAACTAGACCTACCCGAATAGACCAAAGACCTAGGCTTGTTCTTGGACACGGGACAGTAAACAGTAAAATATTGAGCACTTTTGTGCTTTGTCATAATAAACTTTACTAAACATTAAAGTGACAAGCAAAGCAAATGTCAATAAGAATCAAAATGACGAGGTTCTAAGTATGCTGTGTAGTACAGCTGTACATAATTAATGGGTGTCCCTCACAATCCCTAACAGCGTTTGTCCTAACACATCGTTTGCCCGAATTTTTAATTGCCCTAAACTGGTTTTCAGATGAGTCAGGCAACTTTTTAAGTTTTCCAATTATATCTTCGGCTCGTTTAGGTTAGGGTTGTATTATAACAATACTAAAAAGCTTTAAAATTTAAGCGGAAATGGCGTTAGGATAAATGAAAATTCGGACAAACGATGCATTAGGACAAATGACGATTACGGCTTCCATAGGAGAACCATAATTATTACATTGAAACAAAAAATACTTTAGAACAATATTCGACCTCATCGCGTCATCATTAGACCCAAAACTGGATGAATGAAACTGATCTGAACTGTTCGTTAAGAATGCGACATTTCTTTTGATAGAAATAAAGATTTTTTTTTATTTTTAATTAATTTTTGAATGGTTCATGCTATAAGGATAACGATAATTGCTTAGTAATTAAAAATTAAAAAATTTAATTTATAAAAATGAAAAATGTTACGTACCGATTAATAATTAATAATGAATGAAAATCATTTTGTAATTAGTAAACAAACAAGTGGTTAATTAATCAAGTTTAATGAAAGTCTTAGACTCTTGTAGAGGTAAAGAAAAATTATCGACGTATAGCTAATATTTCAAAATATTTTTTACCCATCCCTAAGAATGTCTAGCTACCAAATCGCATCTCCGATAACGGGGTCTTGTCATCACACAATAAATACTTATATGCCCTATATATTTAGATAGCCACCCCAACCTACCCAAACATACATATTTACAGACAAATAATCATTAATACGTGAAGGATCCTGTCAGGTCATTTTAGTGACCGTCGTGTGTAAGAGAGAGAGTAAGGGCCGTTTCTCACCGGGACACCATGGCGGCGCAACCGGGCGGCGCAACCAACAAATTGTATACAGCTCAAGCGGGCCTAAGAGCAAAGTGTGATGAACAGTGTTTTACCTCAGCAACTCGCTCCTTGTTCAAGAACGAAGATTCCTCTTTGTCGTAGAGCAGAGCCGTCTCCCGGTAGGTGATGAGGCCCCAGTTCTCCATGGCGCCCGCAGCAAAGTCTGGGATGGCCACCATGTCCTGCTTGGGCAACGGGAACGGCACGCCAAACCACTTCTCGAAGTAGGATAACACTTTCGGCCCGGTCGTTGAGGCGTATTCCGCCTGCAAGAGTTTTTTTTTTATGGTATGGAGTAGGTTAACGAGCACACAGGACACCTGATGGGCTTTGAGCGTCTTAAAGCTCATGCGATGTAATCCTGATGACTAAGGCAAAATGAAATCATCATCATTATCATCCTGCCCTTATCCCAATCATTTGGGGTCGGCACAGTACGTCACTTTCTTCCAAACATCCCTATCAGCCGTCATCTCAGTATTCACTCCCTTGTTTTTTATACGGCTCTTCACACATCCATCTCGACTAAAATGAAATATGCTAGCAATTTCATCGGCTGACTGAATCACACCGAGAAACCTAAAACTGTAATGTACTGTAATTTTTTGTACATTTTTGGGTATAAATCAAATACCAGAAAATTAAAAATAATCGTTTTGATATGTGCAGATTGAGCCCTTTCATATGACACCCCATTTGCTATAATCAAACCACTTTCATTTTTTAACCCCCCATTCTAGACCCCTTTTCAATTATTTATAAAATTAATTTCATTTTTTTTTTCTAAAAACAGATGCGGGCAAGCAAGTTGTACAACTATGCCAAATTTCAAGTTGATAGCATTTATAGTTGCTGAGAAAACCCGCTGTGACATACAGACAGACAGACGGACAACGAAGTCTCACCATAAGGGTTTCTTTTTTACCATTTTGGTACGGAACCCTAAAAAGATATAAAGCTTAAGTGTACCTGGTCAATAGCGTCAGCTCGTGTCCAGATCTTGAACTTGGTGGTGGAAAGATCTGGTGGACTCTCCACGCTGGAGAACTTGGAGACCACCCAGGCCATCAGGTACGTGGACATCGGCACTGACGTGGCGTAGTGCTCCCACTCGAACTGCCCCTGGTCTTTCCTGGAGAATAACGCGTGTCAGACGCATTGGCGAATCGTTATCTGTAGCCAGTATTAGGCACGTCGCATCGCCGGCGAGGAAGTGATAAACTTTCGAATATTGTCTCGCACAAGAAACGAACAAAAGATGTACTTAGATCCAGTGTCAATAAAAGAGACGCATATATTAATAGTTGATCGCTGGCTCTACTCGCTTCTTGCTCATCGTCGGGGCGATAAGGCAAGTGCCTTAGACGCATGGCAAATTGTTATCTGGGCCAAGATTCTAGGCGGTAAAAACCATATCTTATTACTTATCAACGTTTTGATAGCTCTTATTTACTTGACAGCAATGGCGTCCGAGTTAAAAAAAATACCATAACAGGTCAAAGACGATATGGTTTTCACCGCCCAGAATAGAGGCCCTGTAGCCAGTATTAGACAGCTAAGTAGGTTTTATCGCATTCACTACTGGCAACGCGTTAATACGCGTGTTTTATTGACATTCGCCCAGCGTCCTGAACGCGAATGTGTGTTTAACCCCCATAGCAAAAAGAGGGGTGGTATAGGTTTAACCTGTGTGTGTCTGGCATCGAGGCTCCCTAACTTCATTTTCGGTTTCGCCGTACTTAATACGACTCACCTATTCGTCAGTAAAGCACTCACCTGAATTTTTCATTAATTTTTGACCACGGCCAGACGCTCTCCAAAGCACTGTAAAAGGAAAGGTTAGATAAAATATCAGCTATTCTTTCGGCACTAGAAAGTGACTAGGATCTTGATGTGATTATTCTTTTCATATTTTTTTTGTTGTAAAGTTTAGCTTTATGCTACTGTACAGGTTCATTGCCAATCTTAGGCTGTATAGTTTAGATTTCTGCACTGCACTGGTCCATCGACATAAGTAGTTTTTGTTCCAAATTACTTTGCTTCCCTAGGGTTGACAGTCGTCATTTTCAAGTTTTCAACGCGCTTCATAGATAAACAATGGCCTATTTTCAGAGTATGATACATTAAAGATAAGAACTAATACTGAGCTCCCGTCTTACTTGTCACTGGAGCGGTTCTGGACAGGCATGTTGGCGATGGCGGAGTAGTTCTTGTGGTGCCCGATCTTGACCGCGAAGGTCGCCTTGAATATGGGCTCGTCGAAGCAGGGGAACGCCTTGCGGGCGGAGATCGCCTCAAACTGAGTCGCTATCAGGTGCCTGGAAATGGAACAGATATAAGACATTATGGTTGAGGACTTTCTCCTTGTGACGCCCACCATAATATGAAAATGAAGTTCTATTACCTTTGCTCTTAAATGCCATTTTGAACTCGTAGAAAATATGCAGTAGGGCAGTTCTCATCTATTCCTATTTCTAGGAACCTAACCTAACCAACGTAATGAATGTTTAATATATCCTAAAACATTATGGTTTCAGCAGCAAATAGGGTTTGATGAAATGAAATTCGATCAAAAGGTACAATCGATGAAATAAGAGATTTGTCAGGATCGTAGCAGGTGGAAAGAAGTGGTCTCTGCCTAGTGCCTACCCCTCTGGGAAACAGGCGTGATTTAATGTAACGTAATGTCTAAGCAATGGTAAACAATTTTCTAACCTCAAAATGAAACTTTCTTGGCTAAAACAGATCTTTTATCGTAAATAAAGTAAACTGAAAAATCATTTTGGACATCACTTGGCCAATGTATTGTCCGTGATTGCTTTATTTTATTTAAAATAGCTGTTTCATACAAAAAAAAAGGAATTTGAGGTTAGAAAGTTGTTTACTACTTAAGACAAGTAAGTCTGAACAGGGTTTAAGTAATAGCTCTTACTCCTTTTCCTTCGTCTTCATGTTCACATAGTTGCTGATGTACACTCCATCCAGCCCGCTCTTCAGGTTCCCGTAGAAGGGTATGCTCAGGGTGTAGTTCTTCCCCTGCTGCAGGGGCTCCTTCAGCCCCAGGGTCAGGAAGTTCAAGGTGTCATTCAGCTCGACGTTGGGGACGGGGAAGGACTTGCCGTCGCCGGAGAGTTTCACCTTGTCCTCGGCTATCTTGAAGTCTTTCACGTGGAGGATGATTTTTGACGTCGATTCTGTTGCAGTTAGCTGTGTAGGAGAAAAACATTGGTTCGTTTTTTAAAAGGCCATTACATATGATGAAGTCTGGAGTGTTCCGCGATCTGGATCTCAATAACCATAACAACGCCTATGTATCTGTTCTTGGGATATATTAAACTTGGTCATGTTTGCTTGAGACTGGTAAACGTGAAAATACGATTAGAAACAAAATCCTCCATAATTTTATTTTTCGAACATGACACCTTATTTGCATATTTTTGATTGAATCTTCGAAATCCAACGACTTTTAACGATGAGTTTTGATTCATTAGTTGAGTTCTTATAACTTCTTAATCCTGGTAAACCATTTTTTAAATATATTTTGTACTTTTAAAGTAAACATCAAATATTTGAATTTGACCCTGCAAATAAGGCGTGCTCAAACTACTTACTTATCTTCATCTCACGTTCTTCGCGCAGAAGCACATAAAGCCATCCCTTTTTATTATTGTGTAGGCGTGGCATCATGTGAGGCCTCTTAATAGAGGATAGAATGCCAAATTGCATAGTTCTAGGTCAACGGAAAATACCCTATACATTTTGAAACCTTGAGAGTGTCGAAATATGCGTTTTATGCGGCACAAACGGCCATATCTTTTTTTACGTTAACTTAGATGTTAGATTTTTTTACAGCTTCAAGGGACTGTAGAACTGAGTAAATGGTTTTAAATACAACTCGATACCTCTACGCGTTCCCGAGATAAAGGCTCTTCACAAACAGACGGACGGACAGACGGACAACAAAGTGATCCTATAAGGGTTCCGTTTTTTCCTTCAAAACCTGTAAGCCGTGTTGGCAACACTTGCCAAGTTGCGACTGACTGACGGATGTGAAAATTGAAACAGAAGTTGAAGAACAGATTTTGCCATTGGAAGCCCATCAGCCGAGAAAATTTTGAATGGCAATACGAATCTTGTATTTAATAATTTGCAATAAAGAGTTTAAGTTAATTTAACTGTTGGATTTCCTTAAGCATTTTCTTCTGCGTTTTCCAACCATTTATCTTAAATACGGAACCCTCGGTGCTCGAGTCCGACTAGCACTTGACTGTTTTTTTTATGACGGCGTAGGTTGTGTCGAGGAAGCAATCTCGGCCAAAATGGAGGTAAGGTCAGGTGAGGGGAACTACTGGGAAAGGGAAAAAGTAGTTTGTAAATCAAAAACTAGAGACTGCAGCTCTATGATTACTGGATAGATAAATCAGTAATTATTTTTATTAGCGCGAATGTGTTTACCGGCGCGCGTGGACTTTAGTTTGAAAGTTTTTGTCAACGAATTGAAAAGCGAGTTCTGTAAAAAACACTCCTGAATCAGTCTTCAGTTATTTAGTCCAGTTTTTAGCTGAATGTTGCGCCATCAACCTTGAGTCTAGATAACTGTCGCGTTTTTCTCGACCGCCGACGCGTTTCACCAACACAATGAAAATGTCACCGAGCACGTATGTAGGTTGCTTTCGATTCCAGTTATGTCCTTTGTTTACTACTGAGGTAGGGAGGGACGAGGGTTATAAGTTATAACAGTGTTCTGTCAGCCCGCGACTTCGTACGCGGAGATTTCGATTATAGTTATTTTAAATTTTCCGGGATGCTAAACTGGAAAGTAGCCTATGTGTTAATACAGGGTATAAGCTGTCCTCATTTTCATCCAATTCCGTCCAGCCGTTGCAGCGTTATGGAGTAACAAACTAACACACACACACACAACTTTCGTGTTTATAATATTAGTGGGGTAACAGTGTTCTGTCATCGAATTTGGAATTTGTTGGGCATTTTCGACTGAAGAAGATCGTATGACTAGTTCTTTCAGAAGTGGTTTTTTTTTGGAAATTTCTGTTCAGGAATATAATTGTCTCAACAGAATAAATTACCCTGTTACTCCGAAATACCACTTATCGACCTAGCGATTGAAGAACTACCAACCCCCAGAAAAACCGATAAAAATCCTAAGGCATGTTTACATTTATATAATTACTAAGTTCTGCCCGCGACTTCGTACACGTAGATGTCGATTATCGTTAGTCTCTCGGGAACTTTAAATTTTTCCATGTTAATCCAGCATCCCAAAGCAGCAAAGAGTGGGAGGGAGCCCTAACAGTCTCCTAAAGGTTGTAGCGGGCAGGTGGACAGCGCGTTGCTGGAGAGGTTCACGGTGCTACACGCCACGCGACCAGCCTAGTGACCCAAACCATGAGCGTGTGCCGGACTGCCTACCAAACTCTTTTTTTTAAAACTTTTTTCATAAAATTCACACTAACATAGCTAGTTAAGTTCTGTTTATCTACTAACCAACTATGGATCAAAGTTGTCTGAAAATAAAGATATTTTATTTTATTGTTATAATTTATTTAAATTTCACCCAAAGGCGTCCATCCGTAGCAGCGGGAAGGAGGAATCAAACACACAAACACACAAATATTATTATAATTAGTATAATTAAATCGTCCTTTCTATCCTCAAGGAAATGCCGTTTTCATAAAATTTTAGTGCCAGGCCTTAAGTTGACCCTCAGAGTGAGACGGAAGACACTTCTACGACCACCGTCCTTATCCTACGTGACCTTCGCCTGTTGCTTTGTCCCGGAAAACGCCTCACGGATGACCATCACCTGCCCGAGTGTTAGATAGATACCTGCGCCTGCGCCTGACTCGAATGACAACGAGGCGTCAACAATCGCTGGGAGTCGCCGTTTACACTTCACGACTAAAATACTTAATGTAGAAGATTGGGTGGTCGTTGTATGTATGGCCTACGTTTTTGGTAGACGTTTTAAGGCAATTGTTTTATGCAATGCATAGACTAGACTTATACACTCACCCCCTTACTAATAAACGTTGAGTAACGTGGTATAGCTATACAATGTTTTGACCTTATCTGTCAAATTAAAATGTCACAATGACAGATAAGGACAAAACATTGTATAGCTATACCACCGTTACACAACGTTTATTAGTAAGGGGGATATTATATTATAGGTACATATTGCTTCGTGAGGACATATTTTCTGGACCAACAATCTGTCAAACTTATTGATGTAAAAAATAACTGACTCCGAGACGTGAAGGTGAGATTAACCTACTAATATTATAAATGTGAAAGTTTGTGTGTGTGTGTGTGTGTAAGTTTGTTACTACGTCACAGTGTAAGTGCAAAGGGCTGGACGGATTTGGATGAAATTTGAAATTGGCAAAAATAAAAAAAGTCGGGAATTCAAACCCTTTTTGATTTTGAATCAGAAAAAAAATAAAAACACAAATCAAACAAAAAATGTGAACCTTATGGTATGTATGGTATGTCATACAATACACTGCCAAATTAAGGGTTAAACCCTAGATTAACACATAGGCTACTTTTCATTCCGGAAAATTTAAAAAGTTCTCGAGGGAACAACCATCATCGAAATTTACGCGGACGAAGACGCGGGCAGAAGCTAGTTTGACATATTTTTTACTTGGCAAATGTCCAAAGTAACCTTACCTATCCTCGATTTGTATACATATATTGTGAACAGATTAGTCTATCGCGCACTTCTGTCACCGACCGGCCTTCTAAAAAGAATACACTCGTTTTTAAAGGTCTAGAAGTCGTATCGGGAGACGTTGGACCATTAGTACGTTGTAGCTTTTTAAGGGCACCAATCTATAAATTATCAGAAGTCAAATAGGCTCTGAGACCCATCGAAATATGAAATATGCAAGGTTGCAGAGTGTTGCCAACCCTGAGGACTAAGACGAAATGCCTAGATAGGCCGCACGGGCACTTTTACACGTCAAGAATCTACCAGCGCTTCCCAAGAGAAGACCACTGCTGAGAAGAAACGCCGCAAGAAACTCAGCAGTCAGTCATTTTTCTTAACATATTTCTTATTACAATGGTACTACTTAGTCTAGCATTATATAAAGTTATAAATATTAAATTAAATATAGTATCAAATAACATGCGTAGTTCAGCAGGAAAACATGCCAATTAAGAATATTACGGGAGAGATAGAGAAAAAAAAAACACATACTTATGTGTATATAAGATGGTGCGAGACGACCACATGAAAGTTTCGATATGTTTTCCTACATCAACGGTGTCCCCTAGACAAGATAAAGATTTTGCATTTAAATAAATTATTATTGACTAAGTTTCGGGTTTTGCCATGTATTTTTGTCTGTTAGATAGTCCTCGATCCTATAATACGCTTTAGACATTAACGACCCTTTCAAGTAATTTTTAAGTCCTGGAAAGGGTAACTTTAAAACTTCGTCAGGTAATTTACTATAGAAACGAATGCTTTGACCAACAAATGATTTATATACTTTACGGACGCGGAATTTTCGGATAGCGATTTTATTTTTATTTCTGGTATTTAAATTATGTACCTACCTATATCAGAATTTTTGGTGAAAGAATCTAAATTCATAAATAACAAAGTTAGTTAGTAGTTATTTTCATAAATAAGAAAGATGGTCGAACAGTATACTCTAGCTAGCTGATGTGGAGATGTTACTAGAACCTACCAGGATATCAACGTTGGCGAAGAAGCTATGGTTAGTGGCGGGGTCGATGTCGTAGAGCAGCGCCAGGTCGTAGTGGCGCGGGCGCACGGCGAGCGGCAGCCGGTACTCGTCGCCCAGCGCCAGCTGCAGCGCTGCCAGCACCCACCACAGACGAAGCATGGTCACTGGAAATACCAGGAAGTCATTAAGACCGCGGTTAACTTCAGGTCAGAGGCACATGAACCCTAGTTCGGCTTAAACAAAGGCGTGATGCGCATGTGTGCGTTTCTCGATCGTACGCGCCACAAGCCACCACAAGCAAACTCAACAGGACAGCCGGTTTATGATCGGCGCAGACATAACCGCTCGGCACCGGATCAGTTCAAACTGAGACATTGAAAAGTGAGCTTTGATGTGTGTTAGTACGATCCATTTCGCAGTGGACGACGCGAGGCCCACGCCCGGCTATTGTTTTCACTTTTACCTTAAAAAATGTATCGTATTAACACAAATCAAAGCTCACTTTCCAATGTCTCACTTTGGGCCGATCTGGTGCCGAGCGGTTATGTCTGCAGCAACCTTTAATCGCCGCCATCGCCGCGTTTTTCCGTTGCGTGCGTATAAAGTGCGAGCGAAGCGCATCGACGCAATCCGAGTGCCCCAGCGGCAATAGGTAACGGAAACTCGTGAAGGGCCGGAGACGAACTACTTTTTTAATTATATGTATATACTTTGTTCTAATTATAGTATGTTCAGTAGCCCCGTGGTAGCAGACTGGCGAAACAGCTTTCGAGTCAGGTTCTTCGCAAAATTAAAAACTTTTTTAAACGATTTACTGATTTCGTGGCCGGGTTAAACAATGTCAGGAATTTGAGCATAAGATTATGGTACCCATTTAAAATATAGAAATTATAGGTAGTTGTTTTCCCTGAGTTGCCCACCCTGCTTACCACAGAGCACATAGGAACTGGTGTGCCAAACTTAAGCTTTTTTTTAAATCTATTTATGTTCGGGTAAAGTTATTTGACTAGCTCAAGAGCATACATATGAGTCCCAGATTGATAATATATTATCCTGCTTCTATTATAGCACTTTTATATAAATAAATAAATATCAGGAGACAATGTCACACCAATTGACCTAGCCCCAAACTAAGCTCTAGGCTTGTACTATGGGTACCAGACAACGATATAAATACTTATATATAGAAATATATACTTAAATACATAAAAAACATCCATTACTCACGAACAAATATTCGCGCCAATCACACAAATATCTACGCTTACGGATTTGAACCTAGGACTGCTAGCTTCGTAGGCAGGGTCACTACCAACTAGGCTTACTATATTTAATGTCAACTAAGGCTAACGACGTTTTGTCCTCAGCCAAGCGAAGGCGGGTCAAGGGCACTAGTGTAGCGGTAAATTACTCGCGTAAATAAACAGAAATGTATGTAAATGAAGTATTATGCAAGCCACGGGATGCGGGCCATAAGTGGGATGCAGACTTGCATCTTTTATGCACCTATTGACCATGGCCCGATAACACACACGTGCAAATTGATTTAATTTTAATAAATAGATGAGCTTTACTAATATTTCTATTTTTATTCCGTGCGGTGTCGAGACCGTTCGTCCGTTGGGTTTTCAGGGTTCCGTACCAAAATGGAAATAACTTTAACAATAAGCAAGCTTTCAAAACCCGACTGTTGCTAACCAACTTTAAATCGTTATAAATCCTAAATGATCATTCAAAATGAAAAATGATTAAAGAAACCTACAGATGATTTTTAAATCCCTATTCAATGATACCCCACTTGTCATATTTGGTCGACTTTTTTTTCAGATTTGCTCTATATGGCGGCAACCAGACGCCATATTGAGCAAATAAAAAATAATAATTGATTACTGACATATCTTCAGTGACACTCACCGACTAAGACAAATCGATTGACGACATAAGGATCATCAAATTCGGACAACGGGTTTAGTTTTTATAGTGACACAAAAGAACAAACAAACATATACAAATTTTTAAATGTAACTTTGTACTTATTGTCTATGTAATGTCTAATGTATTATTTATATGTAAAAAATATGTGATTGATTAAGTTAATTTAAGGCACTATTGTATTAGGGTAACCCTGTAAAGATAGTAGCTCAAATGAAACAATAAATAAATAAATAAATAAATAAATATACATATAGGCTGTGACACACATTACCCTCCTCCTTCGGCAGTCGGGTAAAAAAGGAAGCCTTATGGTGAGACTTGTACGTCTGTCTGTCTGTATGTCACAGCAGGTTTTCTCAGCAACTAGGTATAAATGCTACCAACTTGAAATTTGGCATAGTTGTACAACTTGCTTGCCCGCATCTGTTTTTAGTAATAAAAATATGAAATTAATTTTATAAATAATTGAAAAGGGGTCTAGAATGGGGGGTTAAAAAATGAAAGTGGTTTGATTATAGCAAATGGGGTGTCATAGCGATAGTTTACAATACATACCATGAATTAAATAAAGACCGTGAAGATTAAGAATTACTTGTATTGTGAATTGTCATTACCCAAACATTTAACGAATACTGAAAAAACAAGATACTCTAATCTAATCATCGCTATGAAAGACCCTTTCGATTTTCATCTTAAAATACGGCATGTTATTTCTGTCATATTTGACCTGTTCGATTCCCGGTTAAGTCAGGCGATGTTTCAAAAATCCATAAATGCAGTATTTATTATTTTCTAAAATTAAAATTTGTTATTTCCAATATTTAAGGTAGCTGCGGTACATTTTCCGTGACGGGTCAAAACAAAGTTAAATGATAATTGCTAGTATTCATGGCCTTCCGTTATTTTGATTGTGTTTGTTATTTAGAGATAAATGAACCATATCGGTAACCCTTTCAATCTGCATCATAAAATACGGCATGTTATTTTACCGCATTTGACCGACTGGCTCGAGTCCCGGTTGAGACAGACGATTATTCAAAAATCCATAAATGCAGAGTTTATAGTTTTTAAAAATAAAGGAAAGTCTCCTTTATACAGAATGTGCTATTTCCAATATTTAAGGTAGTTGCCTTCCATGTGGCATTCGAACTTTCCACCCTGTATAGTAAACAACTTTCTAACCTCAAAATGAAACTTTTTTGGCTAAAACAGCTCTTTTATCGTAAATAAACTAAACTGAGTAAACATTTTGGACTTCACTTGGCCAATGTATTGTCTGTGATTGCTTTATTTTGTCTAAAATAACTGTTTTAGCCAAAAAAGGTTCATTTTGAGGTTAGAAACTTGTTTACTATATAAGACAAGTAGGAATGATCAGACCTTACATACATACATGAACCCTGAAAACATTACATTCCTTTTTTTGGGGCAGTCGTGTAAAAAAAAGAGGCCCATTGACGTCACGGAAGACTTTTAGGTTTTTTAATACAATAGATTTCAACGAGTAACTAAAAAACAAATGTAAAATAAATATCGTAAAATACATTTAGCTAAAAACTGTTTTTTTATTCTTAAACAGAACTGCACAATAGTATAGGTACTACTAGAGAACCTACCAGAGGGCCCTGCCAAGATGCATTGCGCTAACTAACGTTTCTATTCGTTTCACTTTTAAACCAATCGCGTCACTGGTAGATCACGCGACTTTTCGTATCAAGTCACCTACCAGTGACGCGATTGGTTTAAAAACGAATCGAATAGAAACGCTAGTTAGCGCAATGCATTTTAGCAGGGCCCTAACATCAAGATAGGGCCCTGCCAAGATGCTTTGCGATAACAAGCGTTTCTATTCGATTCGCTTTTAAACCAATCGCGTCACTGGTAGATCACGTGACTTTTCGTATCACGTCATCTACCACTGACGCGATTGGTTTAAAAAACGAATCGAATAGAAACGCTAGTTAGTGCAATGCATCTTGGCAGGGCCTTCAGTAATTTCCAATACTTATCGTCTTATAATAACAAACAAACATGTTCGTTCTCGTACTCGTATGTTATAGTAACTTCACTTGGAACATTACTTATCGTTCCTTTTCCTCGTCGTAAAGTAAAGCATGTCAACATAATTATTACATTTACTTAGCCATGAGTGGGACAAGGAAAACTTGCAAATAGTCGCAATCACCATAAAGGACAAACACAAGGTTTTTATACTTAAGTTAACGTTTAGCTTATACGATCCTTAATAAAGGCTTCGGCATTTTTCGTGTTTTCGAAAAGATTAAAAGCCCAGTGTGCAGTAGAATGTACAAAATCAAGGCAATTTAATTTGAACTGTGTTGCATTGGACATAAGGTTTATTTTCCTATCTTCATAAATAGAAAATGGCATTTTCGAACAACCTTAATTGAACTTTATTACCTTGATGGTAGATTCAAAGTCCCACTCAAGAAAAACTGGCTGTTTGTAGTATGGTGGGCGTTACGAGGTTTAAAAATGGCTGTACAATCTTTGCTTAAAAATAAATACTATAAAAAACACGCACACGAAGGAATCCGTACCATTCTTGTATAATTACTGTTGTCCTCTTAATGATGTTATTATATCTAATTATAAATGAAGATAATAGTAGAAAGAGTGTTATTTAATTCAATTCCAAAACATTTGAAGCATGACCTTACTCGTATTATTATATCGATCGTGGTTACTAAACGCCTCGGTATTTTATGAGCACCGCTCACTTCGCTTTCTCTTCGCGGCACAATAAACTGATACATACCCGATAGTATAGTATAGATCTACCACGAATTGAAGCAGAGGGCCCTGCCAAGATGCATTGCGCTAACTAGCGTTTCTATTCGATTCGTTTTTAAACCAATCGCGTCACTGGTGGATGGCGTGATACGAAAAGTCACGTGATCTACCAGTGACACGATTGGTTTAAAAACGAAACGAATAGGAACGTTAGTTAGCGCAATGCATCTTGGCAGGGCCCTCAGGGGTGTGATTCTCTCAACAACGACGGGCGGGCAGACGAACGAGTGATTGTCCAAGCGGCGAGTTTAAGTAGTCCCGTCAGAGTGAACAAAACACATTTTAGAGCGTGTATTCAATTTGGCAGCGTGACTTCTCGAACGTTTAAGGCTGCCTAATTGACAATGCGCGCGCTAAAATGTGTTTTTTTCCCTCGGACGGGACGGGATTACTTAGACTCGCCGCTTCGATTCGCTCGTCCGTCCGACCGACCGCCGTTTTTTGAGAGAATACCAAACGTTATAGACCTCAAGTGTTTGACTTGAGAGGTTATCAGAGATTGGGATTTGTAGTTATACAAAGACAATGTCATGTTGGTCATTGATTTTTCGGGTGTCGTACCCAAAGGGTAAAAACGGGACCCTATTAATAAGACTCCACTGCCCGTCTGACTGTCACCAGGCTGTACCATGATAGCTAGACATTTGATTTTTTTACAGATGATGTATTTCTGTTGCCGCTATAACAAAAAATATTAAAAGCAGATTAAAATAAATATTTAAGTCGGGCTCCCATATATACAAACGTGATATTTTTGCAGTTTTTTGCTCGATATTAATAACGGCAACTGTTATAGTATCTAATGTTGTATAGATAATGGTGGGTACCCTTCGTGCGCGAGTCCGACTCGCACTTGGCCGGTTTTTTACCTCAGCACCTCATGCACCTAGATCTCGATTATAATAAATTGTTGTGTGCAACACAACTTGTGTGTGTTTTTGTCAAATAAATGAGTTTGAGATTTGGAGTTTGGATGTCTTTTATCAGTCCCAGAATTTTTATACTTACTGCATATTATGTGCATCTAGGTTGTTCAATTCGCAGCCTACTCAGCATCTAGTTGTCAATATGTAAAGACAACAATCTAGCAAATACTATACGCAAACCACTTATCAAACAAGATACCATACACGTGATACGTGCACAAATTATATCAACGCGGAATGTTCTGAACCTACCCGCACAAAAAGCAACTTACCAAATTACATATTAGACCAAATAAATTTCCACAAATTGTAAAGTTTTAGTAAATTTGTATATTAAATCGCGTAGGCTTTGTGTGTTTACAATGGTACAAAATCACCGCAAGCCACGCGAGTCAGAATAGACAACGAACGTAATGTCACCGGGGGATTGGTTGGCAACACAACGACACACAAGGTTGGTAGGGTATTTAACTCTTTGGCAGTTTTAAATAGATAATAGGTTGTATAGTTAGATAGTGTATATTTTTGTCGGTATTATAAGAAAACAGTCAATTCAGGGCCGAGATTCTAGGCGGTAAAAAGCATATAGGTAGGTATATCGTTTTTGATATGCTATAGCACGTTGACATACGAATTCGTATCGCAGCTCTTATTAGTTGACAGTATATAGTAGTAGCGGCCGACAATACCGTAAAAATAGGGTTTTACCGCCTAGAATAGATGCCCAGGATGACCTAGGTATGTGGATTTAATCTATGGTTCTAAATGTTTTCTAGGCCACCGATTATTTCGTAGGGAAATTGTTACTTAGAAAAACATGTTATTTAAAAATATTTTGTATTAGATGAAATAATTAAAGTTTTAATTGTGAAACTAGTGTAAATAAACAGTATTATGATGATGATGAACAAGATTTGTTTACATTTTCTGGAAGCCTAGACGAGGCATGGCAAAAGGCAATATCTTATGTAGGTCCAAAATGAAGTCATTTAACCTCCTTTCTTTGGAAAGCTCATAAGAAACAAAGCAAACTAATCCCTAAGCAATGTCATCTTAAAGTTTCAAAAATATATTCCATAAATAGTATGTAGGCAGGAGGTTAAAAAAAAAAACGAGGTTCTTCGATTTCGAATTTCCATCGCTGCCGCTTATTGAACTAAAATTCTTTTGACACAATATCATGAATATTAAAAGCTGTTTAAGCTTACAATGTCCCGCAGCAAACGGAGCCATTTACATAATCTAAAGCCGGCGAAGCCAAAGTTCGTCGAACTTGCCGAAAATTATGTATTTCAACATAACTTTGTGTTAGACAACATTTTAAAGGCTGCAAATATTTGATGACCTACGGATTTATTTCAAGTTTTATGGATTTATTTTTGACGAGTGCCTTGCCTACAAAGCTAGCGCTCCGGGTGTGATTCCCGTCAAGGCAAATATTTGTATGATGAGCGTGAGTATTTGTTTTTAGGTCTCGAGTGTTATCTATGTGTTCATTTATTTGTCCATATAACTTAATGAATGAAATGAAAATAGTTTATTCCGGAAAACAGGTTCCATAAAAAGACAAAAAATACACAATTTAAACTTAACTAAGAAACTATAATGTAAAGAAACTAAACCACTATATAGGCGGCGCCACGGGTCACCCGGATCCCGCGATGACAGGCTTATGGTAGCCCCTCCAACGCTCGTGAAGCGGGCTCGCGTCCCACTCCCTTCCCGCCGAAAGCAATTCTCAATTAATAAGAAACCATAGAACATATCAATCTCGCCGCAAGCAACGCCGTGGGAAAGTCATAGTCATATATTTAAACCTAAATATGCTTCGTCATAGTAGCTCAACTATCTTAATCGAAATATCTTGTCGCCACCCTCGAAATATATACCGTTTAGGAGTTCCGTTGGCCATCTGTGGATCTGTGGTCTTCATCAGCAGTTCCAATTCACCAAATAATGCTTTCTAAGAGCAAATACATGAGTTACAATGAAAAATACCAAAATCGCTATAGGTGTGCCTATAAGTTTTGAAGAATTCCGTCGATTCCTCATGGATTCCATCATCAGATCATCATTTTGATAAGAATGGGACCAAACGGGAAGCACCTGCATTCAAATCATCAAAATCGGTTCACCCAGTCGAAAATTCTGAGGTTACAAACATTTAAAAAAAACAGACGAATTGAGAACCTCCTCCTTTTTTTGAAGTCGGTTAAAAATAGGCTGCAATTTTGCTCCCCGTGGTTCTATATTGGTTGCCTAAGGGTTCTTTCCACCTATATAGAGCTTATATATAACTCATGGCTATATATTTCACGTAAGTATCTAAATAGATAGACTTGGGTTTTGCAGCTGACCGTACTATCTTAACTGTCGATTAAAAACTCGGGAACACAGTTATTGTTCAAACATGTGGAAGAAAAATATTACTTTTGTAACTTGACATTATCAAAACGATGTCTCGTACAGCAATGCCTAGAATTTTCTTGTTCCCCGACAATGATATATAAAATATCATTGTTCCACGAACGATTTAAAATACTTGGATATGTTTTCGTTGGTAGGAAATAAGGCTTCTAAGTAATTAATAAAACATCCGATTTTTAGGTTGCGTCATATAATTATAAAAAATAAAAACAGCTTATTAAATTTGGGATGGATTAAAATGGACACTAACCTTAGTCCGTTACATATTTAAAAAAAAGTGAAAGATGTGCCTTGTCATAAAACTCATAAACAAAAACATAACCTTAGCTTGTCATTTCGCGCTCTTCGGTATTTTCTCTGGATTTCTTTTAATTTTTGGACAGCTTGCTTACCCACACCGGACTTTTACCTGCACCGGATATTGCCTGCTTCGACGTTAACTTTTGCTTTACGAGGCTCTACTTTGAAAATCGAAGTTCGAAGTTATCATGGACACTAACGAAGACAAACGATGGAGAGAACCTAAAATGTGTTTTTACCAAGCTAAGGTTATGTTTTTGTTAATGAGTTTTATAAGGGCCACTTGCACCAAAAATTTAACACTGGGTTACTCTTCGCGAAACGGGCCTCAGAAAGAATTAAAAGAGGCCGAACAAGTAAGCGATTTTTGACGCGATCTGTAGCGAAACGCTCAGTACCTAGTCTAAAACAGGATGGGTGACTGCTTAACACATCATGTTGATTAAATTTGTTTTTCCACATATTTGTAGCAGGTTTACATGAGACTGCTATTTAGTCGTAAACTATAAAAATTACACTACAATTTAAGCTTTAAATAGCATCAAAATAAGCAGCCGTTATAAAATACAATCTGTATAAAAATGCAAATAAGAAAAAAAATCTTTTAAGATCCTTGTATGAGGACACCTCTTGCGATATCATTTACTTATTGTTCATTTTAACATTTTACACAATAGAACTTATAGTAAAACATATTTTGTAAAAGTTAAAGTTAAAGTTAAACCCTTTACGGTTGAAAAGATATAGCCCTGGGAACTTAGGTACTCATATAGGGCATGTACCGCTACGATGAGATGAGTTCGGGTTTCGAGCACCGCATACGAAGTTTAATTCAATATCTCAGAAAATATTTGACGTATCTAAATTTTTTTTTTAATGAAGAATACTGTAAGCTCATTGTAAGCTAAAGATGTAAACTGGCTGACATCACTAATATGCTATAATAATCTGCGAAACACGTGAAACGAAACGCAGCAATGCCAGCGCCCAGCAGTAGTATAGGTACGTAGTGGTTATTAATCTGTACCGCAGGCAGCAATCACAAATGTCATCTTACGTTGTTTTTCTTTTGCTTGCACGCACTGTCAGTCGGTATTCGTGTTGATAGGTACTCGATGACTACAATGGTGTTACCGAAGCCCCAGGCCCCGCCTTCCACCGCCTCGCTGTCTGAAGCCGTCGAGTGTAGTGACCCGCTTGTTACGAAATCCTCTTCGGCGTCTCCGTGTGTGAAAGTGGCCCCTTGAACGCGCAACTCCGTCTACGTCGAGCGTCCATAACGCTTTCGGAGCGCCTCTCCAACCTACACCAGATTCAGTGGCATTTACCAACTATGTCACCATCTCCTGCGCCTGTGTGTAAGTACTTACTTCAAGGATGTTATTTATGTAGGTTTAATAAAGTTAGGTTATACTTATAATTTTATACTTAATTATATGGTAATACTTAATTTAAGGTAGGTTCGATTTTCAATTAGCTTGCTGATAGATTAGGTTTATGTGTTTTAAAGTTGATTTTGAAATACAGTTTTATTTTGAATTAATACTGTTTTAATCTAGGAGTGTGTTACTCTACTCTGATTAATTCTATGTTTGAAATCCTATAACACATCATTTAAAATGTTGATGTCTTTGGGCTTCTATACAAATAAAAGTAATATATAGGAGTCGCAGGCAACAGCTGCTTGCCTTGTGTATTTTGTTTGTTTGTATGTATTTGAGATTTTTTTAATGTCATGGGTTGATTTCAATGTCATTAAAAGAATATTGTATTACAAATAATTTTAGTATTAGTAGTAACCTAGTGGATATTTTATCAAAACGACATGATAGTAACAGACCCGAATGTATCTACCCCGATTCTTTGCAGTACTTGTTTGCCCTACCCCTAGAGTATAATATAGAAGCCTGAAGGCGCGAAGTTAGAGCAGACCTTGCCTGCTGTAACACAATCAGGCACTCCTTAAGTGCTTAGCAGTTGCTAACCAGTATCTGTCCCGAAGCCTGACTGCTGAGGTTGAAGGTTTGCGTAGGAGGTCCTGAGGCCAGAAAACTAGCAGGGGCTCGTGCGCAAGCGGCATAAATGGCGGATGAAGCAAGCCTTCGGGCAAAGCCCACCCCTTCCTCCCCCTTATGACCAATCAGGTGAAAAGTAATTGTTTTTCTTCTTGTTTCAGTTAGCAACCATCACAGACTTCATGGCCACCATCACAAACATTCGGACAACAACAGCAAAGAAAGAGCAGTCTTTGCCATCTTGTCTGGTTCCAATTATAGGCACAAGAACCACTATAAAGAAAAAAAAAAATTCAAAGGAAATTCAAGAAAAAATCAACCTCTGGGAACCGCTGATCATTGTTTACGTACATAAATACATACATACACATAAACATAAGTACATAAATATTAACCGGACTTATTATATTAGTGTTGTATTGTATATATTATAGTAAAATGTAAAAAATTATATACTGTTGTTTCATTTCTCTCTGTCTTTAAATGTTCTGGTATAGCTAATATCAATATGTTAGATGTTAAATCAATAAAATGTGTATTTGTATAGTAAATATTCTGTTTTATTAACTTAATTATACCTATACATTGGTTCGCCCCCACTAGACTGAATGTCATAAAAGGTAATTTCATTAGGCATACCAACTTTTGATGTAATTTTCACTAGCGCTAATGTCATGACAGCTAAACTTGTATGTCCAAATTGATAAGTATGCCTATATAGTTATATACCTTAATGCTTACTTGTACTAAACATTAACACATTCTAATATGAATGTGTTAACATGATCTAATATTACTAAAACTGATAATGCCTATTCCTAATGATAAAGTAAGTCATAATTTCTAATGACTGTTTGAACTAATCATTGTTTGAACAAATATAAATAAAAACAAATACTCAATTAGGTTAATTTTACTCACATAGGTTTGGTTGGGTTAAAGTTGTGTCAATTTGAACCTAGGACTGCTAGCTTTGTAGGCAGGGTCACTACCAACTAGGCCAACTCGCCGTGATTAGAGCTCTTACAGTAAAGAAAAAATGTGATAAATAATTTCACAAATATCTTTCAGACCTTAAGTGTCTCTGACAGTAGGTAATATAAAAAATGATTTCACATATTTTTCCTCATATGACCTACTTGTTCCCTATTCTAAGGGAATAGGTATGATATACATATGTTTATCTCTTCTGTGCTCAAAATAATAGAAAATCAATTAACAAAATTTAGGTACAATAGGCAACTGCAAATACTTTGTTATTTGAACACACTCATTTTATCTCTACATCAACTGAAACAGTCCTGTGCTATTCACATTCAGCTGTTGCCCACAACGTTTCCTTCCAGTATGTGGTTGCCACTCCAGACCGTGACGTTCTACTAGGTTAAGGTAATATTTATATGGAGCGAACTATTGCGCTATGCTCATGTAAGATTTCTATAAGCTATTTAACAGACTGTAAAACCGCTATTAATATTGAATCTTTTCCTTCTTTAATATGTATTGTATGTAATGTACTATTAATGAGATGAATATGAAAATTGCATTGTAATGCTGTGTGAAAGGTTATAGGGTCGGGGGGGAATCATCAGATTATTGATAGTTTAAGAAGATATCAACCGCCAAAGTCCTCAAGGTGAGATCAAACAGAGGAAAGAAACTAAAACTAAGCACCTAACAACACTGAGCTCGGCCTAGGTGGGCTGTTGCTTAGGAGAATAGGCTTTAATAAATAATAAAGTAAGAGGCTAAGACTTGATAGGGAAAATGTTCTTGTTAATGATTATTTATTATACTTTAGGATGGGAAATGGAAAAGACAATATATATACCTATTATTATTCTCATTGCTACAGTCACAACCAGTAACTTTGAATACTTGGGTAGGATAAAACATTCTTAAAATACAATACCTAATCATTTAAGTATTTGTGATTGGTATTTGTGATAAGGGAGAATGATATAAGACATCATTGATCATGCTATTACAAAAATATTTAGCAGAAACTATTTTTTAAGTCATATAATGTTACCTCAGAAATCAATGTTACCCGGATAGAATGTAATGTTAAAAATATTTTTATACCCGACCTAACAGAGATTTAAAGTCAATATGTCTAGGGATATCATTAGTAAGAGGATTTCGTCTTTAGCAATCATAGAAGATAAATTATCTTCTACCGATCTCGCATCACAACCACATTCGCAGCTGGCTTTAATCCGTATCTTTGCCAAGTGGACACGCCGTGTTTTGTCACTAGGTACATGAATTTCTAGGGTAATAAACTTGTTAGCTAGTCTGCACGTTTGTCTTGCACTAGAGACTTGGGTTTGGCGTCGGTATCGGATCCAGTTTTACTTGCCGTATATGGGAAAATCTTCATTCATATGTAATGTTAATATACCTCAATGTGTAATGTAAATAAACTGTGAAGCCCGGTGAAGCCGAACTCATAATTAACTTCACAACTGTCAAGACATAACAGATTGTAGTCATGTGGCAATTTTTGCAATAAACCTATACATATTACAAACAAAATAAAGCCTATTTTTTTAAATGATAACGTATAAAAAAATGTTAATTAGTTAATTATACAAATTGATATGAAAAACTAGAAACAATTTTATTTATTACCAATTTACCAACCATTCCGACACCAAGCACGGTATATGTGAACCAGCTTTAGGAAATTGAGTAAACTCATTGTTTAATCTGTGGTCTCTTCGCTCGTGTATACGTCCACCAATGCCTCACATTGCGACTGAATACCGTGATAAAGTTCTGGCGAACGATGTGTCGGACGTATAAGGCGGCCTAATTGAGAATACACGCGCTAAAACGTGTTTTGTTCGCTCTGTCGGGACTACTTAAACTCGCCGCTTGGACCTTCACTCGAGCGTTCGATCACCTCAGCTTGTTGAGAGAATCACACCCCAGAGTGTTGGAGGAGGTGTAGATGGCCCTTCTGGCGGTAGCGCTCCTCGCGCGCAGCATTTCATTTCATTTCATTTCATTTCATTTCATTTCATTCATTTCATTTCATTTCATTTCATTTCATTCATTTCATTTTCATTTCATATAACTTAATTATCGTGGCCTATTTGAGTATTTATTTCTGAGTGTTGGATGTTTTCTATGTATATAAGCATTTATTTCTGTATATGATGTTTATCGTTGTTCGTACACATAGTACAAGCCTAGAGTTTAGATAGAGATTAGGTCAATTTGTTTGATTGTGCTCCGATATTTTTTATTATCATTATTAGTTTTTCTGATGTGAACATTCTTAAACAGTAGGTAGGTATAATTTAGCTACAATTTATGTAAAAAGTCAACATTCTTTTTTAAACAGACATTTAAAAGTAATTATGCAAGTAATTATCGGTAGAGCAATCAGTGCCAAACGTCAGTTTAACTTACATACACATACATACACTCATGCCTTCATTCCCAGAGTGGGGTAGGCAGAGCGCAGAGCTACAGAATTACCAACAACTCTATAAACTTTTTGATAATTCTGTAACCCCATTTTGCACAATTAGGCTAATATGTTTACCAGTGTATTAGTGACAGGTTGCAAGCCCATCGCCTAACAGTACTACAAGCCTTTATTCCCTTAGTCGCCTCTTACGACATCCACGGGAAGACATGGAGTGGCACTCACTATTTTATCCCGGCAACCACACGGGAAAACTTTAACTTTTAACTTAAGTTTAACTTTTCGAAGTTTAACTATTGCTGTCGGTAAAATCGTTTATCTGTTAAGCAGACCATGCATCCTTAATTGTAACGATATCGGAAGTATTTCATTACGGTTACGATTGTTACGATCAATAAAACGCAATTTGTATGGACCGCTAGTGAATCATCGTTGTAAAGTCATAATTATCAGCTGGGATATTCCTTTCCTATTGCGCGTTATTCAGTCAGTAGCTAACGCAAACGCTGCTCCTTACATTTCTATGTTCTATAGATTAGAAATGTATGGAGTTGACTTGACATAAGCGGGTGTCGATTTTTGAAAATCGATAATTTAGCGTTACGCATCTTGACTACGACCCCAGATCTTTTTATAAGAATTGATCAATACTACAATAGAGAATATGATGGATTTTTTCAATTGCATTTCTTAACAACGTTAAAGAGGATCACCAAAAGTGAAATCAAAATAGGCCAAGAAATACGGATGATACAAGCATTTTAAACTAATTAGACAACGATTAGACAAAGAGATCCGATATGCACTGTGACGTCATGTAACAGGTCGGCCATATAAACTCCTTGTTAAATTCTGATTTGCTAGAAAGAGATAGGAACAAATCTTTGTTGGCTTATATCTTGGTAATTTTTAAAGCTATTCAAAAAATGCTTTTTCTCACCCGTTTGTTACATGAATCAGCTTTTATTTAAGCTGTAAAAAAAGACATGAATGTTCCCTGTTCCAGAGGTCCCTAAAACTTTTTTGCCTCATAGTCCACTTGGCATTTCTTTCGGTTTTGGGTGGACTTACCAAATACTTACGTTATCATATCACGTTAAAACTTAGTAAGGATTTTTGCACAGATAACGTTGGAGGTCTAGCCGGCTAAAAATGGACACAGGCTACAATGAAAATTTTGCGCGGAACAATATTTTTTACAAAATAAAAACTTACAGGCAGAGAAAATTAAAACATAATTTATATAGAAAGCTAGGTGTAAATTTATATATTTATAAGAAAGTATTATTATTCCTTTACCTAATGGAAAGCCAAAATTAAACGACCTGTTTAAATGGGATCCACTATCGTGGACCCCCATTTTCATCTCATGGACCCCCATTTATTTTTTCCGCTTACATGGGCCGCTTGCAGGTTGTCGTCGACCCCTGCGCGTGGATATAGACCACTTTGGGGATCACTGCCCTATTCGATAACTATCAGCAAAGTGGCTTTCCATCAGACCTTTGTGTCAATAGCAATAGTTAATATAAAATATTTATCAAGTTAAAACAAGAAAAGAAGTGGTCCCCTCTGGGAAACAGGCGTGATTTAATATATGTATGTAAGTATCTAGTTAAAATTAAAATTAATTGTCATATGTGGTGATTATTATTTATAACTTTAATATTTGAGTAGATTAGTTTAATTTTAATTTAAATACGTTTAGTTTTAATTTTTAATTGTATTTATGTAACTAACTAAATATTCATATTAATATTATTTTGAACATCCTGCAAAATTGTATCATAGGGACATGAAACAACAAATAAATAAATAAATGAATATTGTGTGGTATTTAAAATAATTTCAAGTATGTTATTGAGTACCTATTTAACATTAGTATTTTAAACATATACTTATTCAAAGCAAAATCATTTCAGAGTTAAATGTTTAAAAAAAACAAGAAATTAATAACGAAAATCATTTGAAATAACGCTGACCCATTCTTAACCAATAACATAAAATAAGATTTTAATTTGTAAAAAAAACTACTGTACAGGGTTCCCAAACTATTCGCAGCCTGAGTCTTGCATGGAGAGCCAGATAATTAACAACTAATTATAGCACTATATAACAGGTTTTTTTTTGCCTCGAAACATCGGAACCCTATTGTTTGTCGCCGGTCAACGTTTCGTTAATATGGTTTATCGAACTCTGATAATGTATGCTAATGTATTCTGGTCAACAACAAAGTCACTATCCTTTTTCATGTCTTGAGAAAATTATTTTTAAGGCTCAACCCAGCGGTTCTCAATTTTTTAAGCGACGGGATTCTTGTGGGCCACAGAAGCTCAAAAATAAAGACAGATGTAGTAATGAATATATTGTTTTTTGTTGTTTTTTTTTTATTTTGCAGTCTCAGCCAGATTTAGGTACTACGTATCGATGGGTGGCGACAGGTTGAAGAAATCGATGAGCTAATTGAGAAAACAAGAATACGAACTTATCAAATACGTTCGTATCAAAATACGATGTCGAATGATTATAGCATTTGCATATACTTCTGTAAATCCTGGGTAAGTATATAAAGGAGGTTATTTATACAACAACATATGGTCGTGCGAACAAAAATGTGACGTTTGGCCAAGCATTTCCCAGATTTCTTCAAAAAATATGCCGCACTAATAAATATCACAATATCACAGATTTCAAAACAACACAGCATTTTGCGTTTATTAATAATTTATCATCTCGCGACTCGAAGTCTGGTGTGTTATTCTCTCAAAAAACGGCGGCCGGTCGGACGGACGAGCGAATAAAAGCGGCGAGTTTAAGTAGTCCCGACTGACCGAACAAAACACATTTTAGCGCGTGAATAGTCAATTAGGGAGCCTTATACGTTGATGAAGTCATGCTGCCAAATTGAATACACGCGCTAAAATGTGTTTTGTTCGCTCAGTCGGGACTACTTAAACTCGCCGCTTGGACCTTCACTCGAGCGAACGATCACCTTTGCTTGTTGAGAGAATCACCACCCTTACCGCGTCACTGACGTCAAGGAGTCATAACTATAGTTTGTACACCATTGAGTTGGCCAGTTTTTCTGCCCGAGAGACAAGCCCATACAAAGTATTTTAATGTGTATGTCTTTATATGGCGTTGTTCTTTTTGTTGATTCTAATCAGACGTAGGCATACAGGGGGCAAAATTTCATGACAGGTAGGGAGTTCCTGTATCGATAAACTCAATTATCAATGCTTTAAAATATTTATTTATTCAAATTGTAGAAATTAAACAAAATAATAAATTAATTCTCTTCTTGTTCTTTTCAAAACGATTTTCGAAACTTTACTCATCATAATTTTTTTCTTTATTACTGTCCCATTATACTTTGGTTAAACTATCAGAATTTGTTCCAAATTTTCGCGCGTTAAACGTCTCCATCTTGGCTGATAAATCCATTTTTTCCTTCATCCAATTTCAGTGGAGGTCATAGGGTATATATATTTTTTAATTATGCTGTGTGAACTTCATAGTCGTCTTCAGAAAAATACTTCCAAAAAAATACATACTTACAATGCTGGGGGCGATCACTAGTATATGGAAAAAGCATCGATAATTGAGTTTATCGATATAGTAACTCCCTACCTGTCATACAATTTTGCCCCCTGGATTCCTATGTCTGATTCTAATTCACAAGCCCGCGGAGAACACTTTGAGAATACCTGGTTTATACTGTGTTACTTATTGCAGTGTAATGCCTAAGGTTTGCCTTATCCCGCCGAATTATCGCTCAATCATTTTTCGGTTTATGCAGGTATGTTTAATGAGATGACGCCATTTTTTTGTTGTGGCTAACTGATCTTGCTCAGTCATGGTCTGATCATTCAAACGAATCTAATCAGTTTAAATACTTGAAACGTTGTACCTGCCTACGTTTTAGAGCGGAGTTCCTGTCGCTAACTTCTGTCAGACAAGGTCCGTCTCCATCATCAGAACTTTAATTATTCCATAGTATAGCACAGTCATCGCTCTCATCCATCTCTCATCAGCAGACCTAGGACTATACGGGGCAAAATTAAATGACAGCTAGGGATTGCCTATATAGATAAACTCAATTATCGATGTTTTTCCCATATACTAGTGATCGCTCCAAATTTTGTTTGTCGAAATAAATTTTTATTGAAAGTATGCAAATGAAACAAAATAGCAACATAATTCTGGTTATTCTTTATTTTAAAAGGATTTTTTAACTTTCACTCATCACCATCATAATTTTTTTACTCCTAACAAATTCTGATCGTTTACTTTAACAATACTAAATGGGACAGTCATTCTGAAATACACAATAAGGAAAAAAAATATGATGATGATGAGTGAAGGTTAAAAATTCCTTTTAAAATAAACAATAACCAGGATTATGATGCTATTTTGTTTCATTTGCATACTTTCAACAAAAAAATATTTTTACAAACAAAACTTGGAGCGATCACTAGTTTATGAGAAAAGCATCGATAATTGAGTTTATCGATATGGGTAATCCCTAGCTGTCATTTAATTTTGCCCCGTATATTCCTAGGTCTGCTAATCAGGTTTAGAAAGGTCAATTTTGCATTTTTAACCCCCGACATAAATGAGGGGGTACCTATCTGAGGATCTGTGTATGTGTGTGTCTGTGTATTTGTGTACTTATAGGCAAACGGATGGACCAATTTGGATGCGGCTTTTCAAAAAGCTAGTCCTCGTAAGGGCCACCATACTACAAACAGGGAGTTTTTTGTGAGTGGGACTTTGAATCTACCATCAAGGCAATAAAGTTCAATTACGTTTGTTCGATAATGCTATTTTCAGTTTATGGACATAGGAAAATAAACCTTATTCTTATTGCAACACAGTTCAAATTAAATTGCCTTGATTATGCACATAATATTGCACACTGGCCTTACGAGGTTCGGGATGGTTTTTAGCTAGATTGCATAAAAAAAGTAATAGATTCTTGAAAGACTAATATTATGACTTGTCATAACATGACCTAATAAGGCTAAAAAACATTATGAGTCCAGAATTTTCGTAGCACTTTTGAGCTGTCATAGGGACTTCTCGTCTATCGACTTCCGATATCCAATATGTATATCGATAAAAACAGTATACAATATTTAAAATATGATTACGAGTAGAAGTAAACAACAGGCAGTCTTATTGCGAATGAGCGATCTCTTCGAGATAACCTTTAAATGCCAAGTTTCGGAAATTATAAATAGGAATTAAAATAATATTTTACTGTTTTAAATAAAATAAAAAATGGATTTCCTATGCCTTTTAAACATTTTTCGATAGAAATTGAAACAAGAATTGCTATCGATAAGTTTTCATTGCAAATCTCTATTTCATATTTTCAAGTACTCAAAAGTTATCTGAAAGACATCGCTCTTTAGCGATAAGTTCGCCCGTTGTTTACCTCTACTTTTAAACTTCTTTAATATATTGTATTCTATAATGTATCGATAAAATATGGATATCGGAAGTCGATAGACGAGAAGTCCCTATGACAGCTTAAAAATGCTATGAAAATTCCGAGCTCTGAATGACAAATAATAATTTTGGCAGGCAACATCGACCCTCGGTTTTTAGGGTTCCGTAGTCAAACTAGGAACCCTTATAGTTTCGCCATGTCCGTCCGTCCGTCCGTCCGCAGCTTAGCGCAGAGATTTCGTTCGAGAAAGCTGTTATTTGGTATGAATTTCATATACATATTAGTCCCGCCGACAAAGTGGTAAAGTAAAATAATGAAAAGGGTACTTCCCCTACATGTAATGTCGGGATGTATTTTTTTCCAGTCTTTCAAAAATATTGTGGGTTTGTGAAAACATTTTTTCAAATAACCCGTCTAATTCTTCCAAAAACTACAAATATCTACCTACCTACTGAAAAATACCTAGGATAGCTTTAAATAAAAAATTAGTTCATTCTTGTTGTTTTTTTTGAGATAGTTTTTTGTGTGTAACAGCTTCGGAACTAGGAGTCTAAAAGAGAACTCACTTAAACCGAAGTGAAGCGAGGGCTAGTAGCTAGTCGCTACATATTATAAAACTGTACTAGTCTTTACTAGTAAGTAGTAAGTAGTCTGTGACTGTAAAAACTACTGAACGGATTTTCATGCGAATTTCACCATCAGTTAGATATTTTTTAACGGAAGGTGCTTATGTATAATAATTTCTGGTATATGCACGGGTGTTACATAAAACTTACATAAACCGAAGCGAAGCGAGAGCGGGTCGCTATAATCAATAAATTAAATGTTAAATAAGCTAAAAACCTCTCTAAAAATGACACTAGTACTGTAAATTCCATTGCACTAGCTATCAAATCATGATTATTACTGAACCGAATTGTATGAAACGCTTCATTTGACGTAATCCAATTTATTTTAAAACCATATAAATTTTTTCAAGATATCATAAACATCTATTATGTTGGTGAGATGAGGTAAGTGTTATAACTTACTTAAAGAAATATTGAACAGTTATGGTCAGTACGCACGCTATTTTATTAGATTTATTAGTCATTCATTAGAAAAAATGATTCAAGCAATTTTTGACGTTCAATATTAAATTACCAAGACTTTATAAAACGGACTTCATAATTTACACTAACAATTCAAGATTGTTTATACGAAAAATGTTCTGAATAAGCGTTTCGATTCCATAAGAGCCTAACTAGATGTTAAATAGGTACATTAACTTATATGTTAGTTAGAACACAACCTAACTTGCTCTTGTGAATTAAAAGTGTACATCGTACTTTATTTACATCCAACTAAGTACAGACATCAACATTAATACAATTTAATTACTTGCTCTTGTTACCTACCTTTGGTTGATATAACAAATCATTTTATTAACAGGTATTTTATTTCAATTTACTTACTAGTTCGGTAGAAGAACACTATTCTTGGTTGACTCAATTTTAATTAAAATATGAGCCGTTAACCTCTCAAAACTGACTTGTCCTAGTCGCATATTACTTTCACTGTTAGATACGCAAACCCTGAAACTTTTCGTAAACATATCTCCTATTTTTTTGATTCACTTTACAATAATTTAGTTTAAAAATACCCAAGTTACAACTAACTCGAGTCCAAATCGTTTTAAAAACTATTCTAATTGGCATTTCACACTATTATACCCACGTAACATAAATAATAGTTCACATAACGTCAAGAAAATAAAAAGCTACTTACACATAGCTGTTTCCTTCGGCGGACGATCGCCGACTGATTCTTATAATGGGTATGACACGTTATTATGGCAGTAGGGTTTAAATGTCACGACACGATTCCGATACGATGCTGTGACGACGTTTTACAACTTACGGAGATATTCCAACGTCATTTTATACGTAAGGTTTGAGTTGTGATTTTGAACTACGGGGGTTCTTCCTATTTAAATCCATTTTTCGGGTCCGACACTACAAGGAATCCTTGTAGTGTCGCCATGTCCGTCTGTCCGCGGTTTGATTTAGACTTTTTAGTATACGAAGCGGTAATTTGGGATTACATAGTTACACCTATAAATAACGCCGATAGTTGTAAAATAAAGTCTTAAGAGAAAAAAAACGGGTACCTCCCGTTTTAAATAAAATAAAATATCAAAATAGGTTTTTTATTTAAAAAAAAAGTATTATGTATGATGTTTCAAGTTACATACAAGTATCTAAGTTTAGATTATTTTTATCCCCTATTTTAGGGCCTAAAGAAATGTTGTTTCCGTGGGATGGTCACCCCAGACGAAGAAGTAGAAGCTGGTAGAATTTGTAAGTTTGTCGAGTAAAAGTCGATCAGTAGTCCTCGAATTTTTTGCATAACATTCTACATTTTGGACTTGACAGAAGCGCGTGGAGCTAAGGGCGCGTACACATAGAACGTCTGTTTTACAGGATCAGTTTTAAAGGATCTTTTCACCTTGTAATCTATTTTTTTACTGGATCCATAATACTATTTTGGGTGCGAACTCGCTCGTACAACTTCATACGCCATCAAATAACGGACCTGTAAAACGGATCGCTATGTGTACGCGCCCTAACCCCAGTGCTTCTGTTTAGTCCAATTAAGAAAATACTCTTTTACCGAACAATTGTCTTCGCGTGTGATATCCATGGACTTATTTCTCTAATAAGTCCATGGGAGTGTCTATAAATAACTCGACATTGGCGAAATACACCTTAACAGGAGTGGAAGGCATTAATTAAAATTATAATTAGAATTAGGGCCACAATCGGCAAGTAAATTTATCTGCCATTTAAAGTTGGCTCTTTCCTTGTATATTTTCAAGTGTAAGAAAGAGAAAGGGCTAAATGTATCTGTCAAATTACTTGCCGATTGTGAAACAGGCGGTTTGAATGGTACATTGGCTAAATAAGATCCTTACTGTACATTTTTACTTACCAATCATCATAAAATTAAGCATTCGTGACATCATGCAAGACCACTTTAAACTGCATACACAAAGAACTAACGGTGATGGTGCTAACTATTGATCGTTAACGAGTGGTGACCATCCGTGACGGTGACAATGTTACTGAACAAAAGTAGGTTAGTTCTTTACTTACGTGTTTTTGTTGTTTTTTTATACCAAGGAGAATCAAACGAGCACACGCCACCTGGGGCCGTAGACAAGATACAATCGCTACTAACCTTTTTCGTTTCTATCACTCAAAATGTATGGGATGTCAGTTGACCACGTGGTTTATCGCAACGCACGAGAATGTCATCCTATACATTTTGAGTGAAAGAAAATAAAAACTTTAGTAGCGTTTTCATCTTGGCTGGGGCCTCTGAATTGGTAATTGGTTAGTGGAATTTGAAACCCTTAGGGCCGTATTAATAAACTCATCTTGGCCGAGATGCCGTTCACAAGATACGTCAAAGTAAACGTCAAGTCATAGAAAACCGTCATTTTTGACACATCTTGAGACTAGCATTATAGACGAGATCAGTTTATTAATAAGGCCCTTAGACATTTGTTTATTAAGATCACAAGACTGCAATCCTGAGACTGCAAATGCGTTGCTAACTTTGAAAATTGGATTGGAATACCTGTATGCTAGTAATTTCACCGGTTGTCTTATCCCCACACCGAAACACAACAATGCAAACACTGCTTTTTCATGGCAAGGAGAAGGCAAACGAGCACACAGGCATGATACATCTATTCCGCCATCGTGACAACGACAGGTGAAAGGTGACATTTCAATGTACATGGCGCAGCTAATATGAATCCCACTGATGGGAAGCTTGTTAACTTTGCAATGTATAGCGAATTGTCACCTGTCACTATCACTATCAGTATGGTGGAATAGGGGGCTGATGGGCAGTAATCAGCACCGCCCATGACACCAGCAACTCAAGAAGAACTCTTATCCCCACACTGGACCACAACATTGCAAACAGTGGCAACCGCAAGACCTAAATTGGAGGCCCTCGATGGTGCTTGATGATTTACTAGTCACCTTTTATTTTTATGCATAAACCTTAAAGGTACGAGGCCCTTCGGTCCGCAAGGCCGTAGGCGGTGGCCCGCGTCGCCCGCGCTTGATGCCGCCTCAGGGGACCTAGTCAAGGCATAACCTAACCTAACCATAGACCTTTGTAGATAAGAGATAAGCCATGGCGTCTGCGGCGCTTTCGCCGAAGGCAAGTTTCTTCATATTATGTCGTGTTGAAGTTACATTCAAGTGCCGTGTGGAATAAAATTATGAAATTAGCTTATTTAGGAATAACGCTAAGTTAGCGATTTTCGATGTTTACGATTGCCGTAAGCTCGCCCGCTATGTGAACTCCATACATTTCCAGTCGATGGAAAACAGAAACGATAGCAGCGTTGGCATCTTACTGGGGCCGTAGCCGATGCAAACGTTAGGTACGAAAGTTTTTCTTTTCGATCGGTCAACATTGTATGAAATGTCAGTCGACCACGTGGATTTTATCGCATGAGAATGTCATCCCCTAAGGCTGCGGCTCCACTGATGCGGAGACGAGCGGAGCTGTTCCAATATTAACCAATAGAAAGCGCATGCGGTCACGTCGAGCGCGCCTTGCGCACGTTAGTGTAGATTCTATTGGTTAATATTGGCACAGCTCCGCTCCACTCCGCTCATCTCCGCCTCAGTGGAGCCGCAGCCTAATACCGGGGACTAGTTCAGTCACACGGTTCGATGTTTTGTTTGTTTTGTTGGACATAATTTTCGTTTGGTATTATGCTTTTTTTTGGTTATGGATTTTTGTGTAACGTTATAATTGTCAATATTTTTCATATTTTTTTTGGTTTTGTTTCCCTCTTTTTTGTTGTTTTTTCTGTTTGAGTTTTGGTTTTTTTTTTGCTGGTTGTGTGACCTGCCGTGGTATCACCAAATTGATCCTGCGGAAGACCAGCTCTGGCCGAAAACCAGTGACATGCTGAGCAGGAACCTGCAGGATCCATTTTGCTTCGTCTGGAACTGGTTCAGATGTTTTGGTGTTTATGTTTTTGTTTGATAATTTGTTTCTGTACCTGTTAGATGTAAGCAAATAAACGTTTTTTCTTTCATTCTTTCTTTCATCCCACACATTTTGAGCGACAGATAAGAAAATTTGAGTAGCGTTTACGTCTTGACTATTGAAGAATAAGAGGGTGGCAGCCGGGCAGTGCCTACAAGTAAACATTCTACTTTCGTTAGTTATCTCAGCGGTGATGTAATGTCGCGAACGGGTTTTGTGTTGGTTTATTTATTCAATTTGATATTTATTCCGGTGCTGACCGAGACCGAGGTAATATTAACTTTGAGGATAAAGACGAAGCTTTTGGGGTTCCGCAGTAAAGGCAACATGAACCGGGGATCTACTCTATCTCAGAATATACTCGTACAGTCGAACTCAGAAGTCGCTGTACACTTTAGTACCTTGTCGAAGTAACGTTTTTAAGTAAGAGTGGTTTGAATGTGGTATACCTACATACAATGACAAGCTGCGATAATAAGGTACTAAGGTAGTAAACGTATTTTATATTTTATATTTTCCGTACGTATACAAATGACAATTTTCTTTGGTTTAGCAATAATTACTCTTAAGTATGCTATTCTATTTCGCCCTTTAGTTCCGGGGAAACCTAATTTTTTCATTACAATTTTTCACTACTTTGCTAAAATGTGTATTATCATATTATTATCATCGACGAGCTGTATTACAGACAACTACTGGAACAAAACATTGTACCTACTTATAATAATAATATCAGGGGACAGTGTCACACCAATTGACCTAGTCCCAAACTAAGCTCTAGGCTTGTACTATGGGCACTAGACAACGATATACATACTTATATAGAGAAATATATACTTAATGTATTTAAGTATATTCGCGCTCATCACACAAATATCTGCCCTTACCGGGATTTGAACCCAGGACCGCTAGCTTCGTAGGCATGGTCACTAACAACTAGGCCAACGCGACGTCGTCTAACATGATTTAATTTTGATCACCTTTTTCATTAAGATTTTATTTTAGCGATTCAAGAACAAGACTACGGAACCCTCGAGCTGGGGCTATTTTGTTTTATTCTAATGTTTTGAAATATTACCAATTATAAGCTAAAATAAGAAGAAAGAAAAAATATTGAAATGATTTACATACTTACAAAAAATCGTTTAATATTTAAATTTATATGTAATGGTCCAGTCATTCTTGCCATGCTTGTCATTTAAATTGATTTTTGGCGAATGAAAGGGTTCTTATTATTAAATAAAACCGGTCAAGTGTGGGTGGATACTATTATCGGACTCTAGACCCTGTGGTTTGATCAGTAGTTAACTCAACTAATTGTTAAAATTCGAAAAAGGAATCAAAAGTTTGACATATTTCCTTGAGATTTTAACCACGTGTAGGTAACGTTTTTTGACCATTAGTTTAACTACCTACCGATCAAACAACGGGCCATTAGTATAGTATAATCTGTGGTCTAGTCAAAAAAAGTAATTAACGTACTGGCACCAGTTTTCGACAGTTTAAGCTTAAGATCATACGGTCGTAAATAGAGTGTTACAAAACAAATATATAACATTTATCTTCTGTAAAAAAGGAATCAAGTGTCGATCGGGGGTCCTTATCGATTACTGGTTCGATTACGTTAGGTACAGTCAACAGCATAAATAAGTGATAATTTATGTACCTTGTCACTTTAACGTCGTGTTTGAAATGTCATACAAAATTGTGAAACGATTGAAAGCGACAAGGTATATAAATGATCACTTATTTATGCTGTTGACTGTACCTATGTCTATTTCGACATCGCCAAGTGGGTGCAGACTCGTGGTCACCCCAGTTTGTCACCCCAGTGCCTTTCGACGGAGCCCTGCCTATGGCAGGGCTCCTATTTCTGAGCGATTTGCCCTTCGGGCATCTTAAGATACCTAACGAACCTAACCTACCTACTTTTGCGGAATAAAAATTATTTCTGACGAATAACCGACTAAAGCGAATAGCACTGGGGTGACAAACTGGTGTGACCACGAGTCATCCGCTCGCCAAGTTCCTGTTAAATTTCTAATGTTTGGAGTATTCAGTTTTAATTATTATGGTATGGGCGCGGCCTGTCTTCTGCTCACCATTGTGTTTTTTTCTGTTTTTTAATCCTTTGTACCTACTTACTTACTGTTTGCTTTTTCTTTCTTTTCTTTCTTTCCTTTATTTATTACTAGCGACCCGCCCTCGCTTCGCTCCGGATTGTGTGAGTTTTCTGTAACACCCGTACATAATCCAGAATTTATCAATTTATTATACATAAAAACCTTCCTCTTGACACACTCTATCTTTACTGAAAACTGCATTAAAATCCGTTGAGTACCTAGGGTGACGGCGCCAATGATGGACACTGTTAACTGACAGGCACCAGTAATGGACACTTCACTCTAAATTCAAATTACATACGGTCCTAAATTGATTGTTGCGAAACAAACTAATAAACCTTATCTTCTGTAAAATAAGAATCAAGTGTCCATTATTGATGCCTTGTCCATTACTGGTTCCATCACCCTACCTAGTATAAAAGATGGGCAATAAAATCCTATGAATAGTTTTTGAGAAAAAGACATATTTAGTAAAAAATCATATGGATTTGGTCCCATAGTACGAAAGTAAAAAAAAAGTGGCCAGATTTGAACAAAAAAAAAAGTATGTTTTAGGGACCATTTCATTTATCAACTTCATCAAAAAAACTGATATGAAAAAGTGTTTAGTTTTTAAGTTGTAGCGTTTCATAAAAATAAGTAAAATTGGTCTGCATTTTTTTTAGTTTTTTATATAATTATGATATTTCCGTTTTCTACAATAGTAAAAATAACTTAAGAGTTACTTTGTGCATATTTTTTATCAACGTAAGTTTGGTGTCACCCCTATTCTTCAGTATTTAGATTAGAAATGAATTTTAACGAAAAATACTTGCACTTAAATGTTTTTTTTTAAATGAATCGGTGAAAACTTGTGGATTTTGAATATTTCATATCTTGTTTTGTTGTTAACATACATGATTCAAATTCAAACATATTCTATGGACAGTTTAAAAAATATTTTCGTTCAAAACAGGCCACTTTTTTTCCTCCATAAATTTTTAGCTATGGAACCAATATCTATATAATTTTTCACATTTTTTTTTCTCAGAAACTAGTCGTAGGATTTAATTGCGCACTAAGTATTTTTATATATTGACCAAGACGCGTAACATATTTTTTTTTTATCAAAATTCACCGAAGTTTTTTTTTCAATACTTTTCGTGCGGTGTCCTTTTGACCGACCGTTACATTCAATCAGTAGGTTGGTGAAACTGCTCTATTGTTGACACCATAATTTTTATTGCACAACCATGAAGTTTCCGAATATTGATAATGTTGATGTTGACACCAGTAAAATAACTTTTCACAACACTGCTGGGAAATATGGCCATAGATGGTCTTGTTTGGGGTCACAAAACGTCACTTATAAGGACAGACCAAGAATGTTTTTGTCGGCGTGTTTGCTGATTGGTCGAGAACATTGTTGTCATATATCATATGAATTTTTATTTTATTTCCTCTCAGTAGTTGTGAAAAGCATGTCTACCTCGGTAGAAAGTGCAATTTATGGACTCGTACTCTAGAGGGCCTCAACTACGTTTCGGCCTTCTATATGACTCGTCCAAAAATCGCGTACTTTCTATCCTCTGCAACAATGTACTATTAACAAAAAGCAATGTTTTAAAAAACCCGACTGTTGCTAACCAACTTTAAATCGTTATAAATCCTATGGGTAAATGATCGTTCAAAATGAAAAATTATGAAAAGATGAATGTTAATTACCTACTCAACGACAAGTCATAATTCTTCGACTTAATTTTTTTCTTTTTTACAATATGGCGTCTCGTTGCCGCCATATTTAATGTTGATTACTGTGATATATTTAGTGACACTCACAAGACTAAGACAAATTGATTGAAATAAAAATCGTCAAAATCGGTCCACACGTTTAGGCTGATAAACACATTACCCTCCTCCTTCGGCAGTTGGGTAACAGTGCTGTTATTGTTATTAGTTCACAAGCAACAAACAAGTTAAGCATTTACTGCTGCCACATTATCAATATTCAAAAACTTCATAGTCAATACCAGTCAATACAGTCTTAACTCGAAATGTGACGGTATTGAAAAATTTATTCTAATTTCAAACTAGTACAAATAGTTATGCATTACACTTTATTTTTGAGTTAATACGGTATTGAATGTCATCTGCGAGTTGAGCAATTCGTTAGGATTGAATTATTATCGGCCCAGTAGGTTAATATAGGTAGTTGACGAAATACAATCTACAACGATTCGTCTAAGAAGCGCTACTTACGTCGAGTTAGTGCAGAATGCAGATTATTTCGTACTTTGATGTTAATAACGTAGAGAAATAAATAAACTAATATTACTTTCTAATACTTTATTGTAATAATCCATAAAAATAAATGTTTTGAACATGATTTATTCAAGATTGATTCAAGTTAAGTAATAAAATTGATGTAAGGTGCACACTGACAAAATATGATCTATATTTTTATACCTTTATTATTACACTTTTATAATGTAGTAGGACCACGAGAAAACGGCCCTCCGAAGTACCTATACAATTTAGTACCTTGCCGCAGCATCGGTCACTCTCACTTTAATGCGTTACTGCGACATGGTACTAAAACAAAACTCGTTACAGGCCTGAATTCAGTCACGAAACAGGACGTCGTATTAGGACAATTCATAGACCATCTCGCAAATAAACCATGTTGTACAAACAAACAGGGCCTCTATTTAACACGGTAAAAACAATATCGTTTTTGATCTGTTACCGTATTGTCAACGTTTGTGTAGCTCTTATTTACTTGACAGTAATGGCGGCCGAGTTCAAATAATAACTTTAAAAATAACATTAGGGTGCGGCTCCACTGAGGCGGAGACGAAAGGAGCGAAGCGGAGCTGTGCCAATATTAACCAATAGAAGGCGCATGCTGTTACGTCGAGCGCGCCTTGCGCTCGTTAGTTTATATTCTATTGGTTAATATTGACACAGCTGCGCCCCGCTCCGCTCTTCTCCGCCTCAGTGGAGCCGCACCCTTACAGATCAAATACGATTTGGATCTTATAGCCCAGAATAGACGCGCAGATCTGAACACAGTTATAAGTTTAGACACGTTATGAACCAAGACTAGGTATACGAATTCGTCAAAACACTGATAGCCTACTAAATGTAATGTCTATGGATGTCTCTCATCGTCACATCACGTAAAACCCCCGGACATACTTCGTGCTGATATCGCACCTTTTCATCGCCATCGATGGATATATCCGCACCACAGGTTCAACGCCAATACGGATATTTCCGTCGTCGTTGCCAGCGCAAAATAGACCTGATGTCTATGAGTCAAGGTTGATATTCGCTCTGCTTTTAAGCTGTCATTGGCGTGTGAGTGACGTCTTTTGTATTTGACATAGCGTTGAAACCCCTATATTCAAACTGCGGGAGCGAAAGCTTACTTCGGGTTATTTGATAATTGCCCATACAAAATGAGTCAAATTTTAATCCGAAGTAGGTAAGCCTATCTGTCCGCGGTTTGAGTATAGGATTTGGCCATACCCGTCCTACCAAAGAAGGCGGCTAACTGCATAGTAATGGTATAAGCATTTTAAACTTAATGTGGTTACCAATAGAGTATAGTATGCTTTGACTACTACATTGCAGTTACCACCTTCTTTGGAAGGACGGCAGCATAAGAGGATTTTGAACCGACGCTTAGAAGATCGCGTTTCTCACCCCCTAAATCAAGTCCAAATACCCCGATTTTTTAATATGTTGTACTTAATATAAAAACAAGGTTCGCACATATCTGTTTTTCATTTGTTTCTTTCCAATAAATATTTTCGTAAACGTACAGGACTAGTTTTTAACCGACTTCAAAAAAGGAGGTTCTATGTTCCTCTGTATGTCATATTTTTATGTATTTTCACCGATTACTCCCGTCAATTGTGGACAGATTTAAAAAATATTTTTTGTTTTGATAGAGTAAACTTCCGAGTTGGTCTCATCGTCACCGAATCTGAATCTGATGAGGGGATCCATTAGAAATTGAGGGAACTCCTCAAAATATTATAGGCATATACATACAGCGATTTTAGCATTTGCATTTAGAAAGTATCATTTGGTGAAGTGCTCTTGCCCGGTTTTTATATTATTCTTGGTGTGGTATAAATTGTATTTATATTGTAAATTTATGGTTGTCCCTACTTCTCTTATTGGTAATAAAAAAGCCATTGTTATTAGACGCAAATAGGAAAACACGAGCTCATCTAAATGCATCCTTAGCCGCAGCGGTTCGCAGCCACAAATACCAATTACCTTAATTGAATCACTGCGTACAATCGACGGTGTGCTGTGAAGACAATAGCTCTTTGACGTTGTATGACACAGTTATACAGGGTGTCCCAGAAACCGACGTCAACCCACCTAGGGTTGATAGAGCAGCTAAAAAGCTATCGATTTAACCCCAATGTACATTTAGCGATGTTTACTAGTTTCGGAGATTGATCATATTAATCTTAATTTTTGTAATTTTCCGTTATGTTCATGTCACGAAAAATCATTAATTTCATGTTTTGTTTCGTAGGCTTTTCAGTGTTATCTTACATAATTAGAATCATAACGAATCAGCGAAGTTTTTAAACCTATTTGCCAGTTTTTTTAAATGCGGTTTTTAAGTAAACAATTAAAGTTGTTTTTTCCATACATAGTGAAAAGCAAACACTGGTACACACAGTATGGAGAACTTTGTGTGATTACTTAAAAAAAAAACATTAAAAAAAAAGGTCCAATAGGTTTAAAAACTTCGCAGTATGTATGTAAGATAACTCTGAAAAACTTATGAAACAAAACATGAAATTAATGATTTTTCGTGACGTGGACATAAGGGAAAATTACAAAAATTAAGATTAAAATTATCAATATCTCCGAAACTAGTGAAAATCGCTGAACATACATACGGTTAAATCGATATCTTTTTAGCTGCTCTATCAGCCCTAGGCGGGTTGCCGTCGGTTTCTGGGATACCCTGTATACCTATGGTGAGTCAATTCCATTTACCGACAGACCATTAAAAAAAAACAGGGGCCCTACTTTAATAATCGAAGTTTGAAGTTACGTTAGCTCCATCCCTTTCTCTCTATTTAGTCTCGAATGAAGAGGGATGGAGCTAACGTAAGTCCTTACTTCGATTTTTGAAGTAGGGCCTCCGAGGTTGAAAACAATGGATTCTTTAGCCTTCTAAAGGCCTGTGGAAAATTTGCCAATGGAATATGAACCTAATACTTATTGTAAATACGATAGGTTATCAATCTTTTCACGCTCGCAAGGATCTGTTTTCCAGTTAGTTATTTTAATTATCGTTCCTGACGTAGAGACCTCGTCATGTTGTGCTCCTAGTCACTATTTTTAATTTAATTTAGCTTACATTTGTAATGATTTTATTTGTGTTAGTTTTAAAATAATCATTTATTACTTTATTACCTTGTAATGTTTCTTTTAAGTATTAATGTATTTTATGACTGGAAAAAATTACCTGCTGGAGTTTCTTGCGGCGCTTCTTCTCCGCAATGATGGTCTTGTCCGAAGCGCTAGTAGATTCACTGTATATTACCGACGTGTAAAAGAGCCCTCATGTGGCAAATTTACTGAATAAATATTTTGAATGTTTAATTTTTTAATCTAATTTGATTGTTGGACATAAAATCAAAGGAACGTCCATTTTATCTCATGAGCCTTGATCTTTAATCGAATGGCTGTATTATAAAAATTACAAAGGGATGGAGTTAACATAACTTCGCACTTCGATTTGTCAAAGATTGCCTTCAGGTTCTCTATTCAAGTCGGTAAGACTATATTGCCATTGACATATTATGGATTATGGCCAACCTTAGCTCTTATTTATTTGACAGAAACAATACTATAACAAGTCAAAAGCAATATCGTTTTATCGGGTTGAATTGATACCTTAAAAAGGGGGGGAAGATTCGTTTTAACACGTTGGCTGCCCACCGTACTACTCCCACGCCCCACAGAAATTTACTGATTCCATCGGTGATGCTCAAAACATCGCTCTATTACCGAGGTGCCATGAGCAGCTCATTTTTCAGGGTATTTTTTGCGGATATTTTTGGGGGCCAGAGTCAAAATTTGAATGCTATTTTTAGAGGACAACCTCAGTTGACACATTCACAGTATTCTTGAATAAATTCATTATTTATGTTATGATTTTACAGATTACATTACATGTCCTTGGATGTGACTCGAAAAACTTGGCAGGCCCACTTTAATGATGGTATAAAGCAATGATGGTCTACCAATTTTAGGAGCCCCTCAGAACCTAGGTATCTAAAAATTCGAAATAGATAAGAGTAAGTAAATATAGAGTATCCTCTACAAAAATAGCTTACAAAGTTTCACTCTGGCCCACAAAAAAATCCGCAAAACAATATTCTGAAAAATGAGCTTCTGAGCCCACCGGTGATGCTCATGGCAGCCAACGTGTTAACCTCAAAAGACAAATCCACCCGGGTGAAGAAATAGGTTTAGGTGACATAAAAACACTTGAAATAATGATTCCATGATTGATTCACTTATTTATTACTAATACAGTAGTTTTGGTTCATGACGCGGTCGCGGAGTAAAACATACAACTAGTCGGGAGGATAAAATATGTACGGACGTACACGGACCTGAATCAAATGATTTTGCCGAATGCCGTAACTAGCAAAGCTTGTCAAATTCCAGTGAGTGAGAGGGATGGATATGTCCATGTCACTTCGATTTGGGAGGATTTAACATGGAATACGGTCTCAGGCCTGCTTTATAACCTGAAAGTAGAACTCTGCCCCTATAATGTACAATTCGTTTATACTTGAGAGAAATAGGGATTGAAAATAGAATAACGTCGATGATACTGCATTACCGCGTAACTAACAGGTTCATTCAATCAATTGCAAAATATACCTTATTACCTTACCTTTTAAGGTGTATTTTGCACCTTCATTATGAAAAAGGTGTAAGCAGTTACACGGAATACTAGGAATGAAGAATTAACCTTTTAAACGCCACGCTCGATTGCTATTTTACGTGCCCGTGACGCCACGGACGTCGTATGCCGCCACATATATGAAGATAGAACAACTCGCCGACAGTCTGGCGTCCGCGGCACAAAAATCTGCCGACGTGAATTGCCGTCTCTGGCGTTCAAAAGGTTAAGTAGTTATTAATCGTAAAATAATTATTTCTATCTATCTCCTATTTGCTGTCTGTCTAATTCAAGATTTTAACAGCGTCTTTTGACATAATTTATGTTTTTTAATCCACATAATATAGGATTAACATGATAGATAATAATTAGTAATTTCTTGTAGAGGAACCATAATTATGCTATTGTATAAAAATCTTTTGTCTTCATATAGAGGCATTCTTTGGCAAATAGAACACTGCAGGCCTTATAACGTACAAATTAAGTTGATTCAGATTTAACATTCCAAATGATCCTAATTTTGTATTGCAACCAACGCACTAAGCAATATACCCAACTCGATACAAAATACATCTTACGTAATCTGTTATTTCACACAATTCTGTCTAGTATATGAAAATACGTTTTCATATAAACTTTCAAAATAACATGGATATTTGATATGAAGGCTGTGGCTGTCCAAATACTAATGAACCAAGAACGTCACAAAATAATGTTTTTATATAAGTCGCTAGGCGACTGTTGAAATGAACAGCCACGAATTACAATTTTACTCAAAATATAAGTCCGTCTTTCTATTATTTGATCTTGCTTTTATATTGTTATAGTAGCTCTTATTAGCAAGTTAATAAGAGCTACCAAAAACAATATGATTATTAAAACTAGACTACAGCTCTCATAGTGTTAATATATCGTAAAGTCAAGTTCATAAATATGTGTACACTTAAGTACCTTGTCTATTTAATGTAATGTTTGAACTGCCATACATGAATTGTCACGGCGTTTAAAGTGACAAGGTACTAAAGTGTACACATTACATAAACCCGACTGTATTTTAACCCGGCATTGTATTGAGGACACAACAGCAGCGTACTTTGTAATATTAAAACCTTTAGAGCCTTTTTAATTTAAGCTACTCGACAATACTGCCGTCCTAAGCAAAAATGCAATAACTAAATACAATAGCCAAAGCAGATTCAACTCTCTTCTTTTTGTAACTAGGTTGCAATTTCTACAGATGTTTTGTCTGAGATATCGCCATTATGCTTAGTAGGGCAGAATAGTTAGGGTAAAGTCACCAGTGATCAGCCAGAGACGAGTAGTCGACCTTATATGTGTGCGAAGAGTGGGAAATATATATTTCGTACTCTTCCCACTCATACAAAGTATAGGCAGAGGCCGACTACAGGTGACTGGCTGATCACTGGTGACTTTACCCTAGTTACTTTCTGTTGATAATTTATTGAAATTTAAATTGCAGTCTTTTTTAACCAACTGACACAGAAGGGGGATAATGTTTTTCGCGCGTATGTATATATTTGTGTGTCCATTCAATTGTGATCTCCTGTAGGCTAAACGGCTTGACCGATTTTGAAGGGTGGGGTGTCTTTAGATTCGTCGTATTTAAATCAAAGTAAGGACAATAAAAAAAAAGTAGATAATCAAAAAAGGCTGTCAGGTTTTTGAAACTTGCTTTCAATTAGACTTGTTTATAAAGACCGCTCGTTCAAATACAATATATCGGGTTTTATGCACCTAACTATGCTGCCCTCCTAAGCAAAAATGCAGTAACTAAATTCAATAGTCAAAGCAGATTCAACTCTCTTCTGTTTGAAACTAGGTTGCAATTTCTACAGATGTTTTGTTTGAGATATCGCCATTATGCTTAGTAGGGCAGTATGAAAGAAGACTTATATTTAAAGTAAAAATGTATCACATATGAATTTCTAACACTAATATATTGCTCAGTAAATCCACGGTTCAGTTTCCATCGAATAAACAACGCACTATAATAATATCGTCTTTGATTCATATACTACTTTGAACTATTTACAATTTTAATTATAGATTTATTTCATTAACTAATTACAACAACCTCAATAAAAAATATTGATTTTATTGTAATCTAATGTTACATACTTAACGTGCTTGCTCTGGGTTTAACTATTTTTTTTATTTAAATACATTGTATCATTTAAAAATGAATAGAGAGGACAATACAAACTTGATTCATAAGTCTATGGCAATAAGGCTTGAAATGTCAAGCGTTCATTATTCTAAATAACATAGAAATTATAATAACATTCACTTTTAAAGTTCTACCTAATGTTTCTAGACTCTTTAATTCAATTATCTTGTACAATAGGTTACTCTCCAAACAATACATTTTTAAAAAATTGTACATAGTTAAGGACTTAAAGACATTAACGTTCTTCCTTTGTGTAACATAAATTAGTCATACAATTATATGGTTAGTTTCGTCACCCAAAGGAATAAATTGAGAATTTTTTAATTGATCCTTAACAAAATACAATATTTTTGAAATTCCCTTATCTTCGTCTACTAAGTTTGGCTAAGTCTACTACTAGACACAATATTAAGCGAGAGAGTTGCAGTGATACGTTAGAGTAAGAACGCACTGTCTCGGACTTTAAAATATTACTACATCGTCATTGAATTCAAAAAATAAAGCCGCGTTCAGTGACTTACAATAAGTCACTGGTTCAAAATCGACGAAAATAAGACAAGTTTAGAGTAATGCAAGTTAAATTTAATATTTGAGGCGGGTCTATGCTGAAATACTACAGCTGATGGTCGTTTACCAGCCTCCATTGCCGCTATTACAGTGAGCTGTGACTGTAAGTCTAAACTGAACGCGTCCTTACAGCCTAAACTAACAGACCTTATCGCACAGTTCAAAAATACCACAATTTCTAAATACAAGATTTTTAATATACCAGAATTCCAAAATATACCTTTCATATTAAGGTAAAATTGTTTGTTTTAAACTTTCGCGATGTTCACATATACTTTTATAAATCTAAAACAGGACGCGCGCGTAAAAAGATTTTATATACCTCGACGTTTCGATCGTGTTGCAACGGTCGCGGTCACGAGACTTCTTGTAATACGATCAAAACTTCGAGGTATATAAAATGTTTTTACGCTATTAAGTTCTGTTATAAATTTATAACAGTAAGGTATAATTATGATTATCCGCTTGCGACTTCGTACGCGTTTCCCCTATTTTTTTCCGTTGGAGGTCGATTTTGGGAAAATCCTTTATAGTGCACCCGTAGGGTAGCCAATGAATATTTTCTTCAAATTTAAAATTCCTAGGTCCAGCGGTTTAGGCTGTGCGTGCACTGTCTGTTAGTCAGTCAAGGACGGCGTATTAAATGTGAACTGACCAGTATTGTGCCTCACGAACGGCATTAACAGAAGCGAAAAAGTTTTATAAAAAAACTTCTTGTCCTAGGAAGATGAAGATTTTGTCGACAATGAAGCGAGTTCACCCAGATGTCTATAGCCTGTGCTAATTGAAATTGCCAAAGATGTAAACAAATTAGTTCTGTTCGACACATAAATTCAATTATTCATGTGTGTTTTTATTGAAAATAACGTAAAGTTAATAGCTATTTTATAATTTTAATGTTTAAATAAAGATCAAGTGTTAAATGATCGCTAAGACTTCACTTGATCTTTAAAAGCACGCGATTATAGAGTAATAATGGTAAATTAGTTCGTTTGGTTCCGTACCAGACTATTTATTCACTAGCTTTAAATAGGTTCAGATCGAGGTTAATGTTCAGAGAATCTGAAATAGTAACATCGAGTTTTTGAAATGGTATATAACCTATCGCACAAGATAATACAGTTAGCAATCAATAAACCCAGAGCTCGGCTAGCTCGCCTTACATGACGACGCACCGCTTGGAGTCCTCGGGGACGGCGGCCGCGGCGGGAGCGGGTGCGGGGGCCAGCGCGGGCGCGTCCGGCTTCAGCGCCTCGGGGTCGAACGAGTCGGCCGCCGCCACGGGAGCCGTCAGGGGCAGGTCTGTGTTGATGCCCACGATCTATAAATAAATAAACAAAACAATTACGTAACCGCTATCTGAACAGTCTTCAGTAGCGAGGCTCCGTGCGAGTAATGTTACGGTTTATAGGTCCGACCATTAAATACAACTTGTTACAAAATAACCTGTAAAAATATAATAAATTATCAAAGCCAAAAATATTGTCAACTCTAGTAAGCCGTCATGACCGGGAACCGGAGTTATCAAAGATTATTTTAACAGCGAGGCCTATTTACCTATTTTAATAATTGTCAATTTTAATGGTTTTTCTGTTTTTCATTCACTAGGATGCCATTATGTTTAAGTACTGGCTTCAAAAAATGATAAAATGGAAAAAAGTTTCGCTGTCGATTTCAAATATGCATTTATCATACAGGGTGCCCCAAAAATCGATGTCACGCCGAAAGGGGAAGAAAAGGCGAGCAGTGAAAGAAATTAGAGAATTAAAAAACCCATGTCGAGTATTTAAAAAACTAAAGCCGTTCAAACTAAAATTGAGAAAATTGACATCCCGGGATGATCTTTTAAGCGCTCGAGATCGAGAACGCCCCGACAGGTGGAGAGGGCGGGCCGGCAGTGTTCGCGGCCGGCCCGTTCGCCCGACTTAGACCTCCTCGATTTTTTCACTCGGGAGCGCTAAAAGAAAAAGCGTACTTCACACCGATAGAAAAAAAAACCATAGATAGAGGAGCAAAATCTATCGCTTAGATATATTTGTACAGCTTGACGTGGATTTTTGGGACATACACACGATAAGCTTGTAACACCCCAGTACTGGGGGGTGATGGATGTGGTGGGGGTACCTCGGCATTCCTGCGCGCGGGCAGCAGCGCGGCGCGACGGAAGGGACGCGCGAGGCGCTCGATGAGGCGCTGCCGCTTGCCCGCCGCCGGGAACTCTTCGGCCTCGCTGGCCAGCGACACCTCGTCCGCGTCCGGCTTGCGCTTGCGGCCCACCACCGTGCCCGTGGGCCGCGACGACTCCGGCACTGCCGGACACCACGGGACATATATATAACACGACAATCTCACTAAAATTAACCTAGTCCCGAACTAAGCTCTAACCGAGCTCGTCCTTCGGGTCCTGGACGACGACAAATTTACTTTTATAAAGAAACGTATACTCAGATACATAGAAAACATCCGAAGCTCAGGAAAAAATACTCGCGCTCATCACGCTATTCGCCCTTGCCGGGATTCAAATTCGGGATCGCTAGCTTCGGAGGCAGGGTCGGTACAGTCGAGGACTGTAATTGTTATGCCGCTATGGAACCCTGTCGCATAACGTTAATCATTCATTTAAACGTAATTTGTCATGCGGTTTAACGCTGTCATTATGACAGGATTCCATAATGGCATAACAATTGAAGTCCTCGACTAAGCTAATAATTATATTAATATGTCGTTAACAAGGTTGACATTTTAATTTATACATTTAGGAGAAACTATGTCCTGTTGACACCCAGCCGATTGTTGACCATATAATCAATTTAAAAGCCTATAGTTTCCCAAAAAAAAAAACATAATAATTTTTATTTTTATATAGCTGGTACAGTAAACTTTTTAAAATTTCTTAAATTGTGTAGAGCTACGTTAGTTAAGTTTGATTTATAAAAATCCTGAAAAAGAAACGGCAAGTTATGTAGCAGCAGCACTGAAAAAGTAACAGCAGCTGCTGAGGCGATAATATACAACCACTAACTCATATTTTAATATTTAAGTATTTAACATCAAGTACGTTTGATTTTGTCATTCAGAGCAATAAAAAAGAGCTCCGCTGCGGGGCTCAGTGTTTTACTGACTAGGCCTTACATGTGACGGTGCTGGTGGCGGAGCGCGCGCTCCAGTCGAGGCTGACGTTCCGGAAGGACATCTCCTTGAGCGGCTTGTAGCTGCGGCGCCCGCGGATGCTGCGCAGCCCCGACAGGTAGCTGTCGTCCAGCGTCGCCTCCATGATGGACGACGACTCCGTGATATCCATCTCCATGGTCGTGTTGTTGCCTGGAATAATAGGGGGTACACATTAGATCACATAAAGAGTTTTTTTTTATAGTATTTTAATTTGGTAAACTTGGACCCAGGACCGTTAGGTACGGTTTTTACGGTATTTTGCAATAATATGCTTGCATGAGCCGATTAAAAAAATAAAAATTAACTATCATTACTTGTTAAACATCCCTTTAAGTAAAACGACTCCGGCAGAGACCCGATTCGAGTCATTTGCCATATTTTGTTTTGGATTTAGTACATTTGCTTACCGAATAAATTGACTAGATAAATATTGGTTATTTGATAAATTACCATATAATTTATTGATATTACACGCGTGTGATTGACGCGTGTAATATCAATAAATATCACGCGTGTGGTTTGGGTTTTTTTTAAGAAAGCGTTTCGTTGTCAAGTGAATGTTTGCCGAAATGAAATTTTGCGATAAAATGTTTGAAAAGTGATAATTGGTGACAAAAATGTTGCCCATACAAAAGTAATCCCACTGTAAAGACGTACAGTCTTCATGTACAGGAGACTCACCAGTGTAGTTGGCTGTGACGGAGCTGGTGGTCTGGTCGGCGAGCCGCGTGCTGCGCCGGTAGGGCGACACCTTGACGCGCGACTTGGAGTAGTTGGTGTCGGGCTTGCGTTGCTCTGTAGGCTCTGTACAGACATACACTCTTTAGCCACCTTTATCGTTGCCTGGTTGACAGTTCAAACCTTGCGGATAAACGTGAAAAAGGTTTAATGCATTCAATGATAAAAATATTGAGTGTTTCAAACATTTAGGAAAAAATAACTTTGTTATAAGCGCTAAAGTATTAAATCAATGACTTATTTAAGTCATATTTTATATCAGTAGTATAATGCTAATCATGATTTCAATAGAATCCACATTTTCAACAAAATTGCACTTAATTTTGTCGTCCTAAAATGCAAATTTGCCTATTAAAAAAAAATGATTTAGCCTATTTACTTAACCTACGAATTGACATCCCATCCTGAGACCCTCCATCCTTTTACCTCAAAGTAATTAATGATAATTTAACATGCTGTACAATTTATGCTGTAACATTTCATTGAGCAATAAATTATCGATCTATCTATCTACCCAAGTATGCAAGTATTAACCTATTAGAATAATTGTATACATTTAACTATTGGCAAAATAAAAATTAACTGCATAAAAAGTATTCTCCTATCTAGGTTTCCGTCCTATTTAGGATAAAAACCGATATTACAAATTCCGATTAATCAACTTCGAGCACAAATATTCCATTTCTCGTCCATTACGTATATTTCTTTCATATTACATTATTTAATCTCAGGTTAAGACTTTAATCCAATTTGGCCAAATTGGGCCAAACTTGGATAGCGCATGAACTTGGCACAGTTCTGCACCACAACGCATCGACACCTATACATATTAGGTACCTAACCTCGGAAGGCTCAAGGACCTAAATTTAGGACATTTATCAAAAGACTTTAGTTGATCGACACAAGATTCTTTTTCGAAGTAACGAAATTTGAAGTGGGCCTTACGAGGTGTCGGCAAAAAAGAACTTTTTTTTAGGGCTCCATACCCAAACGGTAACCAACAGGACCCTATTACTAAGCTTCCGTTGTCTGTCCGTCTATCCTAACTTAAAACAGATGTAACTTTGTACCGTAATAGTCAGATGTTTTTTTCACAACATGCATTAGGTATAACGGCGATATCAAAAAAAAATATATGAATATCAAAACTAAAATAACGAGAGGGTTCCAAAAAAAGATCTTCAAAACGGTAACATACAATCGTCAAAAAATGAAAAACAAAATATTAAAAGCGAGTTGGGCGATACGGAACGCTCGGTAAATGATTTTCTTAATCATTATCATGATTAAAAAAACAATTTCGTTACTGACTGACTAGCTGACGGACAGACGACATCATACCCTGAATTTTCAATATATTCGACTTTAGTACCGTTCTACAAGTTACTTAGTGAGCGGCAATATCCGATGCACTTAGAAATTATTTCCAGAAAATAGAAAGCAATACAGATGAAGCTCTCAATCCACCTGTACACACTGCAAATAACTCACCATTCGAACTTTCAATATCCACAACGACTTCCACTTCGACTCTGTCAGACTTCTCCCCCTTCTCCACTTTCTCCCCCTTTTCTTTCCTCGGCGACTCTTTCTCTTGTTTTTTGTCTTCTTTCGGCGACTCCTTCGCTTCCTGTGGCTTCTTAGCATCAGATTTAGGCGAGTCTTGTTTAGCATCCTTCGCAGCTTCCGGTTTCTTGGCATCGGTTTTGTGTTCCGGTTTCTTGGCATCGGCTTTCGGGTCCGATTTTTTGGCTTCAGGTTTAGGTGAGTCGCTCTTGCCCGACTCTTGGGTAAGCTTCAGAACCTTGGAATCCTTTGACTGGAATTGAGAAACTGATTAGAGATTTTAAGTTAGAATTTAGGATTTTATGTAGTTTTGTGAAGGGAGTTTTTTGATGTCTGAATTTAACAAAAATTGGAATATTAAGACAAACGTTTTTCAGTATTATGTACGTTAAATTAGAAAACGTGTACGAATTAGGCGCAAAACGAAGTAGGCTAGGCCATATATCAACTCATCCTACCAAAATAGTTGGACTAATTCACCACCTAAACCGTTAGTTATCGCATCAGTAAACATTTAAGATAGATATATTAAGGAGATCACACCGGGTTAATCACGTAAAAAATTGTTGTAAATGTCGAGCGATTTTCGAAAAATTTTACATGATTAAGCCGGTGTGATTTCCTTAATATGTCTGAGTCTCACGGAAGTTATATGATTTAAGATAGATGTTAAAGAATAAGTCCCGGATCCCAATTTAAGTTACCTATCACGAATCCGAATTTTTGTTACCATTTCTTTCATTTGCCCGAATCTTCGGTTGGGAATGTATTTTTCTCTGAAACCATTTATCTTTTCAGGATTGTTATAATATAAAACATAACTAACCTAACCTCCTATAGGTTCTATAGGTACATCTCTTAACTTTTTTTAAACAAAATAGATTCAGAAAAAAATGCATTTCAATCTTATGGTTATGAATATTTGGACAAACGAAACTGCTGGAAGGAAAAATTTAAATCGTTGACATCGTTAGTCCAAATTCAGGTAGGACGTATTTACGATTAGTCATATTTCCGAGTGTACGTAAATACAAATGACATTATTCCTTACGACCTAGGGTAAACCATAGTATTGTTGGCACCCCCCCAGTGATTGGCACTCTGATATAAAAATCCAGATAATAAGAAACAATTTCTGTTTATTTACGGTAGCAATACCTTATTGGGTAGAATATCTAATCTTCTATAGTGGCAACACTGTTGTCAGCCATTTTTATTTCACAGCTGTTTGTGAGTTATAACGGAAAGCACAATGTCGTGATCGTGTCGATTTTATAGCAAAAAGTGTAGTACTGGAGGATAGAAGTGCACGTGAAAAAGTGATTTTTATGTAGGTTTCTACGCCAATTTATATTTGATGTTGTTAAATTAACCTATTTCTTGTTATTTTTCTTGTTTTCAATGTTGAAAAATAAGCATACCGGTCATTTCATTGGTGCCAATCATTGTATTTTCTTTTGTACAGTGGTGCAGTGATTGGCTCGGCTGCCAATGATTGTACTTTTTTCTTTGGTGTCATGTGTTATATTTCTTAGTTAAATTACATTTTCATCACAAAATGGATTATATTGGGTTGCTAAATAAGGTTGATTTCGCTTCTATTCCAATCTTGGCACTGCCAATCATTATATATTTTGATGCCAATAATAATAATTCTTGGCACTGCCAATGATTACCTAACCTAACCTAACCTAACCTAACCTAACCTAACCTAACCTATACCCACCTAAAGTTTCCTCTTCATTTCATCACTTTCAGGTACGTAGACGGCCTTAAGATGCCGAAGGTTATAAATGGAAAAAGATATTCAAAATCATATACAGAAGAAGATGTAGAAAAAGCATTGCAAGCCATAAAAAATGGAATGGGCAAGAAAACTGCTGCAAATAAATTTAATATCCCACGGGCAACTTTGCAGTTTCGCCTATCCAACTTATTTGTTAAAAGTCGGCCTGGTCCAGATACAGTTCTGACTGATGCAGAAGAAAAAGAGATAGTTAAATGGATAATTTCAGCTTGTAGAAAAGGATTTCCACGGCGAAAAGAAGATATCATAAAGAGTGTCAAAATGTATTTGGACGAACATCCCAGATCAAACAGTTTTATTAACAATACACCTGGCGATGGATGGTATAAATTATTTTTGAAGAGACATCCTGAGCTTTCCATACGAACATCAGAGGCTGTAACTTCAGCAAGCTCAAACTTGTCAGAGAATCAAATAAGAAATTGGTTTAAACAAGTAGAAGAATATCTGAAAGAAAATGATTTCTTTAATATTTTGAGTGATCCATCTAGAGTTTATAATGGGGATGAAACTAATTTTATTTTATGCCCAAAGAATACTAAAGTTATCGCTTTAAGGGGAACCAAAAATGTGTATGAGGTAGATCACGCTCAGTCTAAATCATATGTTACCGTCATGTTTACATTTTGGGCGGATGGTGTTACAACACCTCCTATGATTATTTACCCCTTGAAGAGAATGCGACCTGAGATTCAAAAGTCTGTGCCTAGCGAGTGGGGCATTGGCTTGTCAGATAATGGATGGATGAAGGCCGAGCTTTTCATTCAGTACATACAGAATGTTCTGCATCCAGCGTTGATGAAGAGGAATATCACTTTTCCAATAATTCTTTTTTTGGATGGGCATAAAAGCCACACAACACTTCAGCTTACTCAACTTTGTCAAAATCTTGGTATAATACTTATAGCTTTATACCCTAACGCGACACGGATTTTGCAACCAGCAGACGTAGCGGCGTTTCGCCCAATAAAAGTAATGTGGCGTAAAGCAGTCCTAGAATGGCGTACAGATAACTTAACGAAGTCCTTACTAAAAACAGATGTTGCTCATATATTGGAGAAGCTTTTGCCCAAATTAAAGAGGACGACGTTGAAGAACGGCTTTGAAGCTTGTGGTTTATCCCCATTTAATCCAGATCAAGTGGACTATACAAAATGTTTAATGAATTCTAAACCAGTACAAGATATTTTGGATGACAACTGTTCTACAAGTCTTAACTATCAGACATTTGAAGAAATTGTTGTACCACAACTAGTCCGAAAGATGAAGAATCAGATGGTAGGTAAATCAATAGAAGCTAAAAAGCTGTATGACTTGTATAAATATCTCGTACCAAAAATTTCAACACAAGGGCCATTGTCGGGGTCGCAAATAACAGAAACACCTTCTATGGAACTAATACAACACAAGGATAGGAGCAATTTAAATGAACAAAACAACGATGGTTCAGATGATTTAAACACAAAAGCAGCCTTTAATGAATTAACGATAATGCCAATAGAAGTAGAACCTTTGCTAAATGAACCACAACTGTCCCATGAACCTCAATCTGAAGACACTGGTATATCTAAAGCAAACACGATGGTTGGCGATTATTCAGAAACCTCAGGACACGAAATAGGCGGAAAGCATGTTGAGCTTCAGCATCAGGTGGATGAAGAATTATCTTTAGACTCCAGTATAATCTCATCAACAAACGATTCAGTACTAGAAGCTGCACAAACGGTTGAGATTATTTCCGAGTGTCAAAGAGAAAATCAGTCAACAACGCCAATAAATGTAATACCTATTCCATCTACAAGTCGTCAAAGTGTAGAGCTGATTGGTGGGAAATGGGTACTAGTGGATGATATGCCAATCCAAGTCCCTACAACGGCACAAAAAATAAAAGATTTTTTGAAGTTACCCAAGACTCCAATTAAAACACAAAGAGCTGGTACAAAACATCGCTCTTTTGTTTTGACTAGTAAAGAATGGGAAGCTGTAGAATTAGAAAAACAACAAAAAAAGATGAAAGAGATACAAGATAAGGAAAAGAAACGAATAGAAAGACTAGAGAAAGCCAAAGAGAAACAATTACTTAAGGAAAAAAAACAAGCTGAAACTATAAATAAAAAGAACAAAGCCAAAAATTTAAAGTTAATTAAGAAAAGTAAACCAAACCCCGATAGTATCAAACCAAAAATTCTAATCCATTCAAACGTCTTGATTAAACCTGCAAATAGAATCTCAAGTGATATTGATGAAGAAGGAATTTCAAGGGAATTAAAAATAGAACCTATGATTGAAGTAAAACCTGAAAATATTACTATCCTAAAGGAAATAAAAAACAAACCAATTTTAGAAGCTGAAAATGAAAGAAGTTTTAAAAAATCGAAACAATTAATGGTCAAAAAAGAATTAAAGAAAGGACCTATTTTAGATGAACCTGGAAATTTCAGAAATTTCAGGGCAGATAGAAAAGATAAGATAAAAGTTAAAGAAAATAAATTGAGACCAATGACAGATGAGGAACTATTAAAAGTATTAGAAGATGATTAGGTTGGCGAGTTTATTAATGGACCAAGGATATATATTTATTTATGTACATACCTACCTACCTACCTAGGTTCGCCTCTTCTCACGATAGCAAGGTGTGCCTATATTAGTAGATATGTGCCAATCTTTATACCAAATTCGCTGTGCCAATAATTATACTTCAGTGCCAATGATTGTGCAATAACATAGAATTAAGTTTAATGTTACTTTTTAAGCAATAAAGCAATTTTTTTTTAATACCAGTGTGTTTCATTATAATTTACGTTTATATACCTTATAATATGGTAAACATTAGGTTCTTAAAAAAAAAAAATATCATAGAAGTCACTACATATATATTGAATATCATCTTAGAATGCCAATCATTATACCGTTTACCCTATATTTGGTCAATTTTATCAAGGGACTAGATTCCATTATAGAAGTTATTTAGGATGGGCAATTTTTCTTGACGATCCATTTCAAAATGTAAAATTTCTGGTTACACGTATAATTTCGATCGTCGTCGATTTTCCTTTTAACCCAAACGAGAGTAAATCCTCTTTCGAGAGAAAAACTCACTAAGTACACTCGCGAGCAAAACAATTGCATCACTTTGCATTTTTTCATGTCCGCCCATTATCTGTGTAAACCGGCTTTTCTTTCTATTGAAGTGAAATAAAGTTTCTTCTAATGCAAGCTGTACAAAAAGTAAACAAACATGGAAATCGACGCTGTATTATAGACTATAATTTCCAATTCGGGTAAATAGTACACAATAGTACACATATTGGGAGGACATAAAAAAATGCAAAGTGATGCAATAGTTTTGCCGCGAGTGTACATATAACTTATTAATAACTTTTGTTATATAATTAATACATATAATATAATTAATATTAATAAGTTTTTCCTCACAATAGGCGACATATTAGTCACTAACTAACCAAGGTTCACTCCATTTATCAGACAACACAAAACATTCACATACAACAAAATCAATACGCAGTTTCCTGTCACAAAGCTAATTTATCCTTGAAAATAGAGACGAATTTAAATTCACTTGATTAATCAGAAATTGCATATTGGCAAGTGGGTCACTGAGACAATAGGTTGAAACATTGAAATGTTAAAGTGTGTATTTAGGTGCAAGGTTAGTATGCACGTGACGATTTCGATTAACTGTTTTAAAGTAAAATAACATTTTAATATTCTTGTTCTGCTCGACAGAACATTTTTACCGGAAAACTTTAATGCTGATAGCATCTTATTGAATTTTAACGACTCCAATAAAGATATTATTGAGATATTTTTACCTAAGCTATCAAAAATATACGCGTACACTTTGATTTTACATTGTTAGTAGTTCCGTTTAGACTTTTTGAAATATTGATGAAATTTCCTCAAATAGCAATATTCGTTGGGCTTAAGCGGTGTACAAGAGTTGTAACCGTTTTACACTGAAAAATTTCTACTAGTTTCAGGAAAAGTTTAAGAAAGCGCATGCTTCTTTACATGGCAAGCGGATCACATTTAAAAAAATCAGGAAGTAAACAAATATTATTGGAAAATAACGGGAACTTTCGATTTTGTGAAGTAGTCTAAATACAATAGGTATCAGGAAACGAGATGCTATGGTCCAAATTGAAGAAATGATACAAATTAAACTACTGAAAACATTCATAAGTGCCAATTTTCTTTGCAACGGGGTATAATTAATTACTATTAAAGATAAAAAAGATAAAAGAAATTTATTCAGTAAGTAGGCCGCACGGGCACTTTTACACGTCAAGAATCTACCAGCGCTTCCCAAGAGAAGACCACTGCCGAGAAGAAACGCCGCAAGAAACTCAGCAGTCAGTCATTTTTTAAACATATTTCTTATTACAATGGTACTACTTAGTCTAGCATTATATAAAGCTATAAATATTAAATTCAATATAGTATCAAATAACATGGGTAGTTCAGCAGGAAAACATGCCAATTAAGAATCTTACGGGAGAGATAGAGAAAAAAAAACACATACTTATGTGTATATAAGATGGTGCGAGACGACCACATAAAAGTTTCGATATGTTTTCCTACATCAACGGTGTCCCCTATACAAGATAAAGATTTTGCATTTGAATAAATTATTATTGACTAAGTTTCGGATTTAGGCCATGCATTTTTGTCTGTTAGATAGTCCTCGATCCTATAATACGCTTTAGACATTAAAGACCTTTTCAAGTAATTTTTAAGTGCTGGAAAGGGTAACTTTAAAACTTCGTCAGGTAATTTATTATAGAAATGAATGCATTGACCAACAAATGATTTATATACTTTACGGACGCGTAATTTTCGGATAGCGATTTTATTTTTATTTCTGGTATTTAAATTATGTATATCAGAATTTTTGGTGAACGAATCTAAATTTCTAATAACGTAAATAATATTCTCATAAATAAATTGAGACGCTACAGTCAAGATATTAATTTCTTTAAAAAGTTATCTTAAAGAGTCACGGGAGTTTAAGTTGTAAATAGAACGAATGGCCCTTTTTTGTAGCACAAATATAGTTTGTATGTCAGCTGCCTTACTGATTTGTAATACGAGTCGGAAGTAAAAGAAAATCATGCGGTAGCCAACCTAAGTGAGATTATGATTTTGCGACTGTCATTGCATGCTTACACATAAACAAAGGCCGAAGCGAACTATAAGGTCAGTTGGGTAAGTGCGTGTATGGGGTAGGTGCGTCTATGGCGTAAGTGCGTCTATGGCGTGCCTGCTAAATAAGACCACCCAGAGTGCAAAAATTCGCAACTTTGCACCCTGCTAACTACCCGTACAAGCTAAGACAACTGCCCTTTCACTGCCTCAAACTTAGCAGGCTCTGGACACTTCATAACACAGCCTCTAACCTTAACTGTTGAAGTCTACAGAGGTCCCAACTTACTTGTTCGTCCGCTTGCTTGTCGGAGGCGGGGCGCGGCGTCTCGGGCGTGCGGGTCACTTTCACCTTTGCCAACACCCGGTTAGACGTTAGTATATAGGACGGACACGGCTTCCACACATTCAATGCTCATGGTTGATTTATGGCAAACGAGCAACAGCTGACTGATGTGGGTTATGAGATCCATAGAAATTAGCATTCTCAAGACTCTAATTCTCAAAAGCGCAAAAGGGTACAGTCACGAGATTAAATTAGGTCCAAAGTCAATCTGACATTCTACAACAATAAGGTTGAGCTTCCTAAAAGTTACAAATGACTTGACATCTCTAATGACATTGACTACTTCAAGCATATTTTTCTTGAAATGGGTCCCAAATTAACGCCCGTGACCGTACACAAAAAGAACGTGTCGTCACTTTCTAACTTCCAAATCACTATATCTCAAAAAGTTACTAAGATGACCAAAACATGTTCTGTTCGTACCCTTCAAATGCATTGCAAACCCTGAGGAGCAAGATAGAATGCCTCTATGCTATTAATTTCACATGGGCGTTATGGCGAGACACAATTCCATAAAAATACCATGAGCAGTGAATGTGTTAAAGCGACAAGGCACATTTATTTATAGTGGAGACTGCATCGTATGAGATTAAATAAAAACTAAAGAAAGGCACACACATCCCATAGGCAAATTAAGGGATTCACGCGTGCAGTAAGTATTGTAAAATTTTCGATCGAAAAACGAGCTTTGTCGACTAAAACCGTAATATGCCGATGGGACTTATAAATCCTTATTTCTAAGTTTGAATAAACTTTGATAATTACCTAAGAACAAAGGTTACTTAACCTATATATTCAAGGTAAACTTTCTTCTAGCCAACACCAAAACAAAAACCTTCCCGCTTTCTCCAACACAAAAATATATTATTAAATATACTTTTCACCAAATTAAATTACTATACCAAACTTTTTCAACACGAAAACCACCCAACCTCCCCCGCGTTACCTCCGCTCTCAGCACCCTCTCATTCCCAAACACTTTTTGTTCTATTCGAGGTAGTCTTACAATGCCCTACACAGAAACATGAGAAATCCTGCCCATTAGGTTTAACTTTCGTCTTCCAGAAAGGAACACAAACGTACTCTTTTTCTTTACGAAGGCTATTCGGCCCTGCTAAAACAAATGACGGTCTCTCAGACAAAACTCCTGTAGCAAGTGCACCCTCTTCATTCATTACTTAGGAATCGGCTTTGGATATTGAATTTGATATCCTGCCTATTGGCTTATGAGGACAGTATTATTGGCTATATCAGATCATACTAACCCTCTTGCAAATTCAACCAGTTCAAAATGGACTTGTTAGAAATTACTCTGTCCTTGCTCTCACTCATGCTCCCGGCACACAAACGAAACTATTGTAGTCCTTGAGTTTGAGCTTATCTCAAAATACCCGTAATCGCATCTTGCCCCTCTTCATCCTTCCCTTTTTGGCCTGTTCGACCACTTCTCCCAAGAAGGCTAAATACTATGCTATATATAAAATTATTATTAAAGCAAGAAAAGAAAAACGAAACATCTTGCATCACATGGTAAACATGCGTGATGTAATTGACAACAATTCATATGTGCTAAGGTAGTAAAATAAAATACCGTTTGTAGATTTTACACTGCTGATTACAGTAAAAATATTTTTGTATTTTTTTATGCAGTAGTTTTTTTTTATATTTAGGAAAAACAATAAAAAAAGTTGGATTGGGAATGTTAGGAATACACATATAGTGCCCTTAGTCTATTTATTACAAAACTGTCTGTCTGAAAAAATATTTCCAATTCAAATTCAAATTCAAATAATTTATTGCGTGTCACATTACGTTACAACAGGTGGAACTATAACTACAGGTATACATGTGACGCCCTGCGAGGGCACAGCAACATGATATACAACTGTCATGTCCATTGTTTACCTGTCTGACGGATTACTTGATTCTAACGACACGCTTTCGATTCTCGTAATACTATTGTTTTGATATACGCTATTTAAAATGAAAGTGACAAACGGATTTGTAAACGCGGATATCCGCAATCTGCCCAAAGTCGACGAATTTATGTTGTTACATTTCATGCGGGAAAATGACATGACATGACAGTCAGTTCTGTTTAAAATTACTTTTTTTAATTTTATGTCATGTAAGATCACGACATCAGTATTCCTAACTTTGTATATAAGGTCTTTTTAATGAAAATTTCTTTAATAAATTATTAACGACTAATTTAAGTTAAATAAAGAAAAACCGAGAAACACGGGTAGTCTAATTTTAAACCAGCTATTATAAACGCGAAAAAACAAAAATGCTTTTATTTTTGAAATGTTGTCAATTAGATCATCTTGTTTCAATCCTTTGCTTTTTTGAACATGCTCTTTACTGTTGGTGCAACAAACCGTCACAGGTCCATGCGGACGTGTCTTAAATTTGCACAGCAATCTCCGTATTTTACGCTTCCTAGCTTGTCCAAAAAAATCACTAACGACAGGCACTGCTACTATTTTGCCCTTCCTCATTCTGATCTTTTCGCCCATTCTTCCGCTTGCCCCCAAAACTCACCATCGCCGCCTATTCCTAAATCGCCTCGTTAGCTACTACCCGCGCCCTCACGCCCTTTCTCCTCTTTTCGCCCATTTGTCCGCTTGCTCCCAAAACACATCAACGCCACTTATTCCTAAATCGCCTCTTTAGCTAATACCCGCGCCCTCTCGCCCTTCCTCCTCTTTTCGCCCATTTGTCCGCTTGCTCCCAAAACACATCAACGCCACTTATTCCTAAATCGCATCTTTAGCTACTACCCGCGCTCTCTCGCCCTTCCTCCTCTTTTCGCCCATTTGTCCGCTTGCTCCCAAAACACATCAACGCCACTTATTCCTAAATCGCCTCTTTAGCTACTACCCGCGCCCTCTCGCCCTTCCTCCTTTTTTCGCCCATTTGTCCGCTTGCTCCCAAAACACATCAACGCCACTTATTCCTAAATCGCCTCTTTAGCTACTACCCGCGCCCTCTCGCCCTTCCTCCTTTTTTCGCCCATTTGTCCGCTTGCTCCCAAAGACATCAACGCCACTTATTCCTAAATCGCCTCTTTAGCTATTACCCGCGCCCTCTCGCCCTTCCTCCTCTTTTCGCCCATTTGTCCGCTTGCTCCCAAAACACATCAACGCCACTTATTCCTAAATCGCCTCTTTAGCTACTACCCACGCCCTCTCGCCCTTCCTCCTCTTTTCGCCCATTCGTCCGCTTGCCCCAAAACACACCAACGCCACGTATCCCTACTGTCGCCTCTAGCTACCCTCCGCCCTCTCGCCCTGCCCTTCCCTAGCGTGACTCAGGCGCAGGGTACCTGCGATCGGCGCGTGAGGCTGCGGCTGGGCGCGTCGGCGCCGGGCTCCCACTCGACGTCCGAGTCGTCGTAGGCGAGCTCCGGGAACTGCTCGTCGTTCTCGTCGTTCTCGTCGATCACGAGCTCGTCCGAGTCCGAGTCGCCGGCGCCACTCACCGTTCCGTTAACGCCGTTGCTGCTGCCGTTCTGTTTTGGTTTTTGGCTATCGCGGGCGTCGGGTTTTTTTTCTGGTTTGTCTGTCTGGAAATTTTAGGGGGCGACGTGAATTTATACATAATGTTTTTGACATTAATTCAGAGATCATACGAAACAGACTTCTCGAATTAAACAGCAAAACTAAGTTTATGATTTCGAGATTTCTTTTTTCAATGAATACAACGAGTCGTGCAGAATAAATAATTGACATACACAATAATACAAAAGTGTTCCTGAAAACTATTTGGACTTTTAGCTATAAAGAAAGGTATCTATTACCTTTCCACTGCTCTCCGGTTTCCCTTCTTCTTTCTTCTTCTCGCTCTGTGCATCTGATTTTTTTTCTGCAGGTTTTTCATTTTTCTTTTCTGCAGGTTTTTCAATTTTCTTTTCCGCTGGTTTTTCGGGCGCCTTCTCCGTCGGTTTGGGTTTCTCACTCCTGTCTACTGCTTTCTCAGCAGGTTTCTCAGCTGGCTTTTCGGCCGCTGTTTCTGCTGGTTTCTCAGTGGCATTTTTCTCTTTTTCTGCGTTGGCGGCCATTTTCTTTTTCATCTCTTTCGCCGGACTGTCTGTTTGTCTCTGTGAATAGGAAACTGTTGTTATTACGTCTGTTTTTATTGCAAGAAGAGAAAACAGAACCAGTATTACTATATGCCTTTATTAATTAAGCAAAGTAAGAAATTACAAAAAGTAGATAACGTTTGGCACACTGCCACATAGTTTACGTATTTGGTCGGAAAATTCTGTATTCATCTTGCTTTCTCAGTCAGATTTAGTACCCATTCTTCAGTAAATTGAGAAAGCAAGACGAATACGAACTTATCCGACAAAATACTATGTCGTATGTATGATACTTAAGTATTTACCCAAAGTGAAAACGATATTATATCGTTTTCTAAACCTAAATAGTTCCTCAACCAACATTTTTTTGTGAAACAATAGAAGTAAATTTTGAAAACAATACAAACAAGAACGTGTTAGACATGTTACTTATTTATATAAGATTTAAATTAAGCAACTACGTGGACTAAAGGGAATAAGGGGATTAAGGGATTGTTTGATTGAAAAATCGTGTTAGTAAATTTTGAAACTTTGTATACCCTATCACTTTCCCACACCAATCGAGACAGAACCAGAAGAAGAGGACAGAGGCTGACTTCGATCTAAAGCTACAGCAATACGTCACCTTTTCTTTTTCATCCCCGCCCGTTCGCTTGCGCGTCACCATTTGACTCATAATTAATCTGTAGACAACCACAAAGGTAAGTGCTGGGGCTAACCTTTTTTTGTGAGTTCGGGTGGTTGTTAGTATATCCCGTCCAATACCAATTTAACATACAGATTAGATGTATTCTGGATTAGTCAGTTATATAACCATAGTAGATTAGTAACCTACTATGGTTCAGTATTGTTTGTGATGACTTCTTAAGAGGATTGTAAAGCGACGCATGAATCACGTAGCTGTCAAAACAATTCCATACAAATTTAGCGCCGGGCGGTAACGTTTCTCAACTCTAAATCAAGTCTGATTTCCACGATATTTGAATATTTTGTAGTTATTTTCACTAAGTAGATTTTTAATATTCCGTTTTTTAATATTAGAATAGGAAAGCGTACAGACCTAGTCTTTCATAATATCTAACACATATTCAAAACTCCTAAAAATCGGACTAGGATTAAGAGAAGAGAGACGTTATCGCATTTTGTATGGAACTTTCTGCTTCACCCACCCTCATAATACACAATACATTATATCATTTTCCATAACCATTCATGTGTCACCACCTTTTTAGGCTAGAGACAAGCGAGCTTCACAATTTTTCTATTATGAATAGAGAAATCAAACGAGCACACAGGCCACCTGATGATAAATGGGACCTGAGACCCATAGACATTTGCATTCTCAAGAAAATCTTAAGAATGCAATCCTAGGATATCAAATTCATTGTAAACCTTGAGGACTCAGATGGAATGCCTGGGTAGACATACTAAGAATGTTTTTTGGAAAGTCGCCCCCAACGAGGAAAAATAGGGGAAGACACGGGCTAATTCAACACGTACAAAGTCACGGGCGTCCTCTAGTTTATTATGTTATAAAAGCTGTTTATAAAGCTAACATTCCGATTAGGAACCTAATTTTTGTAAACTGGTTTAACTCACACCGGATTGCTTAAATCATGTATTAACTAAGTTTATACTGGACTGGTTTCGAGATGCAGGCAAGTAGTTCCCGGCGATGCAAGCTAACGGTAACTAAGCCCGATGCCAATCTACGCTAGCATGGGCAATAACATGAAAAGAACGATCGAGAGAAACGAAAACGATATAACTACGATTGAAACAGTTTTTGATATTTAAATAGGCTAGTCTAGCATATTGTTTTTAACTCAACCTTCATTACTGTCAAGTAAAAGAGCTATCGTTACGTTGAAAATATGATAACACGTCAAAAGCGATATGGTTTTAGCGAATAGAATAGAGCTCCTGGTATGTACAAAGGCGTACTTATCCTTTCAAGAGATCTCTTCCTAAACCTTAGAGCAATATATTTCACATGTGTTATTACAGCAAATTAACAATTGCTGTAATAATATACGATTCTATCCGTGTAAGTTAGTTAATATCATTGTTGGGGAAACAAAACCACACCGTAAAATATTCTGGGTTATTTCTTTAGTATATTTTATCCAACAACACAATACAATAAATTCAATTCATGCAGCTCGTCTGATGACATTTGGCAGACAGTTGGGAAAAGATGGATGGCGTTAGCACGAGAACGGCCAAAGTGCGTGAAAAGGAGGCCTTTACCCTGGAGTGGGTGGATGTGGGCTGAAATGTTGAACGATGATGATGCTGGCAAGGATTAGCTAGAGTTAGAGATCACTGGAGAAATAAGGGCGAAGCGTAAGCCCAACAATAGGACATCAAATATACTGTTTAGATTTAGATAACACAAACGAGCAGATCTCACAGAACCTATTAAACATTTAAGTCTGTTATCAACTAATATACATAACGTAATACATCTTCCAATGTGTAGTATTACATGCACAATATGCTACAGTTCTAGAATTACACTAGCGTGCTTACATCATTCAAATTTGCACCTTATCTCGATCCAGATAAACCTCAAACTACAAGAACGTAAGTAAAGTAGCACCCACGCATGAGATAAGTTTTGATGCCAAGGTCAATGTCAAAAGTTTAAGGTCAGATGAAAGTAGGAGCTGTTTCTTAAGAGGCCAGATATGATGCGACGCCGACATAAGAATCAAAAGGAATGGCTTTATGAGGTTCCGCGCGAAAAACGTGAGATGGAGAAAGTTTGCGCGCGTTGAAAGCAGTGTCAAATTCAAATACCCAATTGCAGTTTACTATGAAACTGTTTACCAGGATTAAGAAGTACACAAATATTGAGTCAAAAATCATCGTTAAAGATCTTAGGGTTTCGAAGATCCATAAACATGCGAAAAAGGTGTCATGTTTGAGAAATAAAACTGTCAAGGATTTTGTTTCTAATCGTGTTTTTAAGTTTAACAGTCTCAGGTAAATATGACCAAGTTTAATATATCCAAAGTACAGACATATAAGCGATATGGTTTCTGAGATACAGACCGCGGAACACTATTAACATATTATGCGGCGTCTTAAAAGATCACGGTTGAGGTCAAATGCATAGAGACATTTTTTATTACTTCCCGATTGGATGTTTTGCTGTGTACCTGTTATATATTTCTCTTTTTTTTGCATGTATCTATTTTTTACACGTGTAATGGTATTGTTTGTAACTCGGCCGCCATTACTGTTAAGTCAATAAGAGTTATCGTGATGTTGATAATACGATTGGGTCCAGTTTAAATTCAATTGTTCTGTCGACAATGCACCCTACAAAAACACTATTATCTAGGACCAAAGAAAACTATACATACTCATTGAATTTTAAACGAAAAGTGCTTTATAACACTTTTTCGCTATCCGAAAGTCAATGTAAAAAAAAAATAGTTCCTTTGTTTAGCAGTAGGTAAATTAACACAGAAGCACTCTTCTAAATTGATGCATTATGTATCGCTAGCGCCACTTAATTATGAACCAGTATTAATATAATAACATGCGCATGCGCATGATTCGATATCTGGTGGAAATAATTAGTAAATAGTCGCTAGTACGCTACGTTAGTGGGGCGGGGTGAATGACCCCGCACGCACACATCGACAAACTAATGGTATTGGGAGTGATCTAGAATGGGAGCGGTAAGCGTGGTATGATGCTGCATTTGTTTTTAATTATCTACCGTTAGAGATAATCGGTACTTATGTGGTAGGTACTTCTTAGACAAGATTCATAACGCTGACGTAAGTAAACGATTTTTGGAAACTGTCAAACATAGTTATGATTATGGTAGAAAAGTGCGTTTTCCCTTAATAGTAGTGTTATTTTTTACTAACTCAGGATCTTTAAAATATAAATACCTACATACTCAATACTCAATACTTAACAACTAACTTAACTAACTTATAATGTGTTAACAGAGTCTATTTTTTCAGTTTGTAAAATTGTAATCGGATTTCTAAAGAGGCAATCGTTATAACCCACCGTACTACAAACAACCAGTTTTTTATCAGTTGTACTTTGAATCTACCATCAAGGCAATAAAGTTCAGTTACGTTTGTTTAAAAATGCCATTTTCAATTTATGAATAAAGGAAAATAAACTTTATTCCCATTGCGATAGAGTTCAAATTAAATTGCCTTGATAATGTACATCCTATTGCACGACGGGCCTTACGAGGATAAATATAAATATTTAAAAGGTAATAACCCCCGATATAATAGCGACCAATTCTTTCAGAGCCTGATATCTCTTAAACGGCCAAACCGATTTTCATGTAGCTTAGCTAAGAATCATGCCGATTTCGAAACACGTTCAAATCCCTTCATCCGTTCAGGAGCTACGATGCCTTAGACAGACAGACAGATACACACGTTAAACTCGTAACACCCTCTTTCTTTGACGGGGGGTTAAAAAGTCAAGTTAAGTGTAAAATATCTTGCCTAGGAAATATTGTTGTTTTTTAAAATTAATAATGGCTTCAAATCAGTTCCCGCTTCAGCCCAGCACTTGCACCGCGGATCACACAAACAGACTGACAAGCACATTATCGCCAAGGGCCCTCATAGTATTACGACTTACGAGTACGTACGTATAAATAGAAACCGTACGGAAGACAGGTTGTAAGCCGGCTCATTAGAAATCTTGAGACGAGAGATTCTTCAACTTTAGCTATTATAGCTTTTTGTTTGTAAACTTTCAAGAGGGTTCAATGGGAAAAGTACTTAAAAGCACCTTAAGATTTTTTTTATCTTGAGACGACGAGATTCCTTACCCTATTATAAAAAATCTCAGATATTTTTTTACATTTGGAAAAATAATGGGATACTTAAATAAGGGTAGCTGTTTTTATATGAACAGCATAATTGCTCTACTAAACAGAAATGGCGTGTAGGAATAATAAGGATTGAAACCTTATTACTAAATGTAGAGGGTTGGTTGTTTAATGTTTTAGATTACAGATACGTCCTTATGACTTCAGAAGCAGGAGATTTAGGAGACGAGAAACGTAATCGCCCGGAGTTACATTAGTACAGAGAAATATTGACAGCTACCTACGCGTTCCAAGCGTCTCGCTTCACAATCCTTCTTAATCGTCATTAACTGTCTGTGCCCGCCTTCCATTGCGAGCGAAACGGGCGGCGAGCGGACTCCGTTTGGCTTACAACGGTAACTTCAAATGTTTCCTCCGCGAGCTACCCTCTTTAAAGTCACCGTTGTAACCCAAACGGAGTCCGTACGAGATCCGCTCTGTTCGCAGTAACTCCTCGCTCTTAAGTGCTCCTGATGCTCCTATGCTGGTCTAATAGACTTTACACAAACCCGAAAGACTTTTGAAACTCTCTTGCACTGTACATATTTGTATAGAATACTAACGCGCTGCATATTTGAGGACAAACATTTCAAAAACGTCATTCCTGTCGTTCCAATAATACACTATGCCGAACATAAATTTCCCATTATTTATTTCCATAGAGGGCGTTAAATAATTCCATTGTCGCCATAACAAGGTAGGATAAATGGTGCTGTGACATTGTAAGAATAGAGATGAATTAAAAAAAAAAATTGTCACTAAAAACAGTTTCAGTTAGAAGTTAGATGATGGTAACGATCTGGACAGACCACCGATTTTTTCTTTTATAAATGTTAAACCACTATATTCTCGACGACGTGTTGGGCTAGTTGGTAGTGTCCCTGCCTACGGAGCTAGCGGTCCTTGGTTCAAATCTGTTGTAAAGCACTTCTCATCACAGTCATCACCAGTCACATTACAGACATCCATTTTAACATAAAATTGTATCATCATCATGATCACCATGCCGGAAGACGTCCACTGTCCACTACTGGACATAGGCCTTGCCTATCTCCACGACAGTCGATTTGGTTCACTCGTATCCATCGGCTACCCGCGAGCGAAATCAATTACAATCTAAAGCAATGAATTATCTACGAGTCGATAGAGCTATCGTAGTTTAAACAATCGCTCGTCTAGTTGGGCCACTGCCACGGTTCAACGGACTTTATTTTAACTACTGTCATTAGTAACGAGTTTAATTTTAGGGAGGGTCATGTTTGATACGGGCGGGTGGAGATGACGATATGCTTAATTTAGTAGGTACCTAATTATACATTAGAATTGAAAGTCACTATGGCATAAAAAAATTGATTGGATTTCCTTTCGTGTAAGCGATGAAATAATATTAAAATAAACGGGTATATTAAAGGCTACTTTCATCCTGGAAGATTTAAAAGTTCCCGAGGTAAGCCAGTGATATAGTTTTTATGCAGCTATGAAAATGCTTACTGCCCGATCAGGATAGATGTTTTTTTTTTATTTAAACCCTACTTTTAGGGTTCCCGGGGCCCTATTACTACACCACCGCTGTCTGACCGTTCGTCTCTCTGTCTCTCAGCGGGCTGTATCTTGTGAACCGTAATAGACACTTGAAATTTTCACAAGTAATAAAAAAATTAAGGGGAGGTAGAACAAACATTCATTTCGGCGTGGTACGGAACCCTTCGTTTTTTTCTGTATCCATCAGCTTACAAACTAGTAACTAGCTACTCGGCTCAATCTGTTACAATAATAAACGCGCATTCCACGCATTGTTCCATCAGGCTTGCGGTTTCTTATCGCAACTTGCGCAGCGCGAGCCCTTTATACGGCTAAAGGAAAACGAGTGATTACAGCGGCTCTATATAGAGTCAATTTTGTACTAATATGAGCGACTTGGGCAACGAATGTGTTGATAGATACAGTACCGAAGACCCAAAATAGGGACCAGATTTTGAAAATCGAAGTTCGAAGTTAAGATATCTCCATCCCTTTCCCTCGATTTAGTCTCGAATGCCGAGTGACAGGGATAGAGCTAACGTAACTTGTTGAGACATAATAGCAAGTCTGGCATGCAGTGTTAATGGATTCGTGGTTAATACTAGTTCTTTGTTTAATTTAATAGCTTTTTTGTTAGTATCTCTTACTGCACTTTTTGTACGCATTTTTCGTTGGTCGTTTGATCTTGCAAGATACGAGCACACAACGATATTGAAATAGTTATTATAACCAATTAGCGACCCGCCTTCGCGTCTCTCCGTTTTAACTGAGTTTTCTATAACATCCGTTCGTAAACAGGAATTGATCTTCCGTGAAAAAATGGTCTACCTGATGATAGAAACCGCATATAAATCCGTTTTGTGATTTGGGAATAATAGATGGCAATACAGAGAGACATACGTGGAAAGCAACTTAGTTTTACAGTATGTAAAGATAAAGAAGATAAATACTATTTTGACTGCCCCTTCAAGATTTTTCTTCTTCTTCTTCGATATTTTAAACGTGACGTTAGCTTTGTTTAATTTTATTATTCAAGCAAACAAAACAAACCGTCTCGTCGCATGCTTGTGCCCGTATAACATCCCTTCACCATTCAAATATTTGCAAACACCAATCAACCAATTAAACCAAAACTTAACTCTGCTACTGCTGTTTAAGATTCAAATTGCAAGAGACAGATCAATTCAGCAAAATCTTCAAGGTCCCTCCCACTAATGTCCCCTGTGGCCGGAAGCAAGCCTAGTATATTACCAACAACCAACGGACGAACAATGGCGCTATTGATAGGTATAAAGAAGGTCCTGACCATGCTAGTGCGGCCATACAAACTTTCTGCATTGGTGCGTGGTCTGCATGGGAATTAACATCGCTCTGTTGTGTATAAAGGTGTGTTCATTTTTATAGAATGTTTTGGACGCACGTGCTTTTCCTATAGACGCCACGTGGTAGCCTCAGCTTTTAGATTTTTTTGTTTACGGAATTAGTAGGATTGGAAGTACCTACAGCAGATTTTTTTATTGAGAATTACGTATATATTTATAAAGTAGCGAGACGTCCAGCGCAACACTCGAAAATGTTATTTGAAAGATCGGGTCGGGTTTTTTTTTATGTATGTTCCCCGATTACTCGAAGACCACTGGACCGATTTGAATTTTTTTTTCGTTGTTTGATTGGGTTTACTTTCTAGTTGGTCCCATTGTCGACACGTCAGGATCTGATGATGGGATCTTGGAGAAATCAAGAGAAGTCCTCAAATATTATAGGCACACCTATAGCGATTTTGGTATTTTTCACTGTAACTCGTGCATTTGCTTTTGAAAAGTACTATATGGTGAAGTGGAACTGATGATGAAGACCACAGATGGCCACCGGAACTCCTTAACGGTACCTATTTGAAGGGTGGCGATAAGATATTTCGATTAAGGTAGTTGAGCGACTATGACGACGCACATTTAGGTTTAAATATGACTATGACATTCCCGCGGCGTTGTCTGCGGCGAGCTTGAAATGTTTTATAGTTTCTCATTAATATTTAGAAGTGGAGCTACGTAACAGCATAAATAGGATCACTAAAAAGTATAAAATAAAATAAATGTTTAAAAAAACAAAAACCCGCCTTCAAAAATGCAAAAAATAACTTCTTTTAAAATGGTAGGTCAGTCCAACTGAAGTCGGCGTCCCACGATATTTTAAACCAAAAGCCGAATGAATTTTTTGCATTTTTGAAGGCGGGTTTTTGTTTTTCTTGTAAGCATTGAAATCTTTTATTAGGTCATAGTAATTAATTTAGTCGAGGCTTCGTATCTCCGTCCTTCGATTGCCATGAATGTATCTATGATATTTCCTCTCCTACTTTGTAGCTTTTTTGTAGGTAGCAGTTTAAATACAAAGTTATTAGACTGACTGACTGTATCGTAAATAGTAATTCTATGCTTACAATATGGTTACTAGGTATATGTATAAGTTGCGAGACGCAAATATTGTCATGTAGGGCCACAAATAGACATCCATTAGTTGACTAACAAAAGACACGCACAAGTTGCAAGATATTTGCAAGTCTATGGCATGTTTTATGTATGAATTCCTGGTGACCCGACAGACCTTTGCGGAGAGAGTTGCGATTGTTTATTCTGTGGAAATATGCCTACCTTTTAGGTGAGATGAGAAATATTGATGTACGTATGGTAATTTGCTGTAGGTATGCTTTTAAAGACTTACCTAAGCCCGCGACTTCGTACGTGTGCCCTACGGTACCTTAGGAATATTCCATTCAAATTTCGAGTCCCTAGGTCCATCGTTTTAGGCCGTCTGTCAGTCACTCAGGCAGTCATGGAAGAATGTATATGTATAGATTTTATGAGTGTAAATACCAATATAATACCGTTAGGTATATGCTAATGATGATGATCGTGGCTTTGGAATGTAGACCAAGATAGGAAATCAAAACGTAAAAGTGTTTTTCACCATGTAGGTCTCCTCATAATAAAAAGAAAACTGGTCATTAATAACTTGTCTACTTTAAGTTCAGAACCAAAAAGTCTCAATTAAGCTTACCCTATATAGAAATCTGAGCCACCGGCGCTTAAAAAGAGTCATAAAACAGGCCCTTCTCTGACCACTTCAAGCGTGAAACCCACTGAAGCATCCACGTGTAGTTAACAAAGGATATAATAATGTTTCAAGGGAACATCACCCTTACAAACTTGGTAAAAAGGTTTACTTTAAAGTAAAATAATTGGATAAAACAGGATTTTTATATTGTACAAAGCAACAAAAAGTTAGAAAAACAACCAGTTTAAAGATGTTTAAAGTTCAAATTTCATGCCGACATGTTGGGGACATTATTTCAACTAAAAGTTAAGTGCATTGTGTTTTGCATGGACAAGGGTATTTTTTTGCAAACAATATTAAATGGTGTTGGTTTGGTCACATGTACCAATAGTCTTATAACCACGTAACATAAGGCCTCTGCAACATGTGGTATATCAGATTGCGATCAAGCAAGAATAAACATTAAAATGTATGAGAAATAGAAGCTAAGGGTAGAACTAGCCCAAATCATGAGATAAGTTTGGTATTATGGCAAACCTTAGGTTGCATTCAACCAAACTGGAAAAAGGTCTTATACCTAGATTAAACGCCGAATTCGTATGGACTAATCTCCGCGTAAGTGTTATTCCAGTTTGGTGAAATGCGGCCTATGTGTTGTAGCCACTAATCGGATCCTATTGTTGGATCCGATAGTGCAAAATGGAATGTATGAGTTCAAATTGCATCGTGAGATTGTATTGATGGATTAGATTGGCGGCTGCGCTGTATATAAAACACTTCTCCTGTTTTGCAATATATTTGCTGTCATAACATTATAGTACATTCGCTTAGATAGTGTCGCTACACTCGCACATACTTGCGGGTATTGTTAAAAAATACAAATATAATTCGAAGTAAACTGCCAAATTCACTTACGCCCTAACACCCTCAAGAGAATTTGGTAGTTTATATGGAATTATATTCGTATTTTACGACAGGAGTCGCAAGTACGTGTGAGTGTAGCGACACTATCTAAGCGAACGGACAATACCACGCTTCACCATACAAAAATAAAACAGGGAACTCAAATGGCAAGAACTTAAAGACAATACCCAAGGCAGAGCTAGTAAGAATGCTTTCATCAACAAATTATTCAGAATATACCTACAAAGTAGTGACTGTGTTATGTCGGTATGAGTATTATCTAGATGGAACTTTGGTACTTAGGTCAAACCAATGCCACAAAACTTAATCAAATCCAAGATATTTAGTAAACAAAATAGCATAATTAACTGTTCCAATGAGCTATGTTGATAACCTCTTTAAGATCACACCTTAAAATATTGACAAATATGATAAACCGTAATCTGGGCACTTTTGGCAGCTTTATCATAAAATACATAAAAACATACTTAGTTACTGATAAGGTTTACTACAGGTACAAGAGGCCCTGCTTTTATGACATCTTAGTACCAACCAGTTCAACCTAAATTAAAACTAGTTTTATGCAAGTAGGTATCTAAAAATCATAACTGAAACGCATTCAGCGCCATCAACTTGCTAGTTCAGTGTCGGGTAATAGGCAGGTTTTGCTAAATAGCGGAAAAATGCTGAGATCAGCTACGAGCTTAGCACTTTGTAGCAGAGAATGTGTTAAGGTTAATGTTTATGCAGACTAAGGGACTAACCACAGCAAGCGCCCGTGCGTTTTACGTGCTGCACAGTCAATTTTTGTATGAAGTTGTTCATGAGTTGTGATGAAACATAGCAGGCGTCCGATCTGCAAATATTTGTTTGATACTCAGCACCCGGCATGCGCCACGGGCACTTGCTATGCTTAGTGCCCTAACCAAAAGTATACATACTTTAGATATCTATACAAAGCCAATTTTGTTTATTGTTTAGTTTTAACTTAGGTATTGAAAAGAAAAAAGAAACAAGATGTCCACAAAAATAATCAACATTAAGGAATCATTACCTCAAGCCTTTTTAGATATATATTACAGTATGTAAGCAATATCTCAGCTATATTCTAACAGACAGGTTTTGCTTCTTTTGTCTCCAGAACAATACCTTTCTGTGGCTTATTTTATAGAACTAAAAGCTTTTTCTATTCTGTTTGTAATATTGTAAAAATTAAAAGTACAAAATTGGGTTATTTTAAGAAATTCTAAATGGTCAGTTAATAAAATCTAGGTGGCTACAATGTTATAAAATAGGTAGCTAAATAAGTATGTTGATGCAAAAATAAATTCTAAAATATCATGGTGGTTATACTCTAGTTAAATGCAAAATGTGTTTCGCCAAACGTTAACACCGCAGTCGCGATTCTTAAGGTCACAGAAACCGCAAAAAACTCCTAAATATTACTTCCTAGTTGTTTCAATACGGATTAAGACAAGCATACCATTTGAGTCGCCTAAGAACACGTTACTTGGCTGTAATTTGAGTGTGCTAAGCAGAAATGGAAAGGCTACCGTAAATATCGCGTTTCTAGGAGATACAACTTCGCGAATAAGTAACACGATACGAATGCTCAAACTACCATAGCTTTCCTAACCTAAATAGTGTCGGTTATCCCATAATACAGTTCAATTCTTTACTTTCATACAAAAATAAAGCGTGAAATATGACTAAGAAAATAATAGGGACAATAACGGGCTATCCATGAGCGTATAATTGGATAAAAAAACATAATTGAAGGAATGGCGGGCAGCGGCAAATGGCGCACCTAAGTATTTTTCTCTTAAATTAGTAAAAAACAATGAAACACTTACGTTTGAATCTGTTAACAATCCGCACACACAGTTATTGTATCACTGTAATTGTTACCACTAAATAAAGCCGCGTAATTATCAAACAAAACGGATAATAATCAAGAAAGCGTCGCTTAACCGCATCATTCGTTCAATCAACGAAACCATAAGTGTTACCATGCTTTGCCATCTTTCACAAAGTCACAACATAAACATAAAATTCGCTAACATAATAGTATAAATAATCTAATCAACAAATAAAATACCTCAGGTAGTTAATTAAAAATAATAATCTATCACAACACTAATTTCCAAGTTATTTAAAGAGATTAATTTAAAATCCAAGTTATATATTTAACAATGGCAACACGTATAAATGTTGCCATCAATGTATTATTCCCTAAAGCAAGGTGAATGAAGAATAAGAATTTAATGACTTCCATTTTAACCATTTTAGTTAGTTACAGTAGCGAGTAATGGCACTTTTGAAGTTTGCTCGCTCATGAAGTATCCCTTAATATTGACAGCAAGTATAATGGAACAGATGTCAAACTTCATTGTTGCAGGTACCGGGATAGTGATGTACTGCTGGCGCTGTAGTTTACCGAAACGCATCTCCGAATTCATCTTGAGGTTGTTTTTATTTGCTCGCACTCTAGCATTCATCGTTTTAATCATAACTAACAAAAAATTCTCAAAAAAACCCTTCGCGTGATGATAACAAAGGGGTCTATTCCCACTAGTTCCACCGACAGTTCTACTGGTGGAACTAGTGGGAATTTTTATTCCCACTAGTTCTATTATTCAACGGACTTTAGATAGTAGAACTAGTGGGACTGAGGACCGCTGACTGGTACAACAACGTATGACAATGAAGTCATTGCACTTTCACTTCACCGCCGCTGGTAAACTCGCGTCCTAGCTCTGAGTTAACGTGGTTTATTAATTATTTATTCACTCATTTATCAATAATTTCACATTTTGTATGTTTTTACACAATATTTCAAATTTCTGACAATTTCGTCTTCTTCTAGCCACACAGTTTATTTCGAGAGTTTGATCTACAATTTATGGCCTTTTATTTTTATGCGTTATTTTTTGAATAAACTTTTTAATAATATACTTCTCGCACCTGACCGATTTTTTTACGATGATAAAATGGAATGTTCACAACACTATTTTTCAGCTATCACAAGTGCCATCACTCGTTGCCGCTACTCTAGTTAGTTACAAGTGAAGCTCATAAAAAGATTCCGACGTACTGAAAACCACCTCTTTTATTTAAAGATGGTCAATAAGCGAGTTAATAACGTAATGAATTGTATTTATTTTCAAATCTAAGCGAATAACGTAATTTTTGAAACCCTCGTAATGTCGTATTGCGGGATTGACACCACTCGAAACGACCGTTATGCCGGCATCACACTTCGCTATTCGCTATTTGTTATGTGGCTGCGCCGTATTTGTCATGCCGGCACCACACTTCGCTATTCGCTATTCGTTATGCAGCTGCGCCGTATTTGTTATGCCGGCACCACACTTCGCTATTCGCTATTCGTTATTCGGCTTATGCACCTACATTCGACGAAGTGTGGAGGGTTTATTCATCTACAGTGCGACCAAAAAGAGTAGAAATTAAATAAAATGGAACTAAAAAAATTCCACACTAAATTGTTGCCATGTTTACGCATTTTACGTCAAAAATGTGACAGTTACGTAGAAAGTGGCGCCCTCATTTAATTTCTACTCTTTTTGGTCGCACTGTATGTTTGCTTTATTCGCACTAATAACGCATAAACGCGATAGCAAATATTTTGACAAATACGGCGCAGCCACATAACGAATAGCAAATAGCGAAGTGTGGTGCCGGCATTAAAATATTTGCTATCGCGCTTAATTGCGTTATGCGTGTGAATAAAGAAAACATAGACGAATAAACCCTCCACACTTCGTCGAATGTAGGCGCATAAGCCGAATAACGAATAGCGAATAGCGAAGTGTGGTGCCGGCATCAAAATATTTGCTATCGCGCTTATGCGTTATGCGTGCGAATAAAGCAAACATAGACGAATAAACCCTCCACACTTCGTCGAATGTAGGCGCATAAGCCGAATAACGAATAGCGAATAGCAAAGTGTGGTACCGGCATTACAGAGCTTTTTTTGCATTGGATATTTTATTCGGGAAATGTTATTAAAATATATGGCAACATTTTCAGTCAAGTAAAAAAACTGACAATGTCAAACAAATGTCACTTGTCAGGTTGTAAAACTCCATGTGGCGGGCGATCAGTGTTAATATTTTAGAAATCACGTTTTTAGCTAAGTTAATGGTATATTCATACCATGGATTACGTTTTAGGCAGTATCGCGGATATGATATCCGGTAATGTGACTCCAAATCGGCCAAAAATTGCTAAGAGAGCTTTAACTCCCATAAAACACATGCAATCTCCGAACGTTACTCCAAAAAGTGAATCAGTTGAGGACAGGTCCATATTTCTTTCACCCACGTCGCAGAAAAAGAAGGCGATTATCAAGAAGTCTCCCAAGCGAATATTCCAGAACCCAGATTTGGACTTAACTAACGAAAATGAGGACAATCCAAGTGCTACCAGTCCTAAGGCAGACAAGGTTAAAAAACATTTAAAAAATCAGTTGGAAGCGGACGTGAATGTAAATAAAAGTATAATATCAGTAAAATCTTCTAAGAAAAAGAGCAGCAAGTCAGCAGAATTAGGGTCTCTGAATGTAACGGCTCAAAGCAGTGATTTGAACGGTAAAGAGAATGTCAGTGTAAATGAATTAACGCCTAAAAAGAAGAAAAGACAACGGAACTCTGTATCAGAAGCAAATGAAAGCACTACTGTACCTGTAGATGAAGGTCAAAATGAGGCCATACCTAAAAAAAAGAAGAAGCAAAAGAAAAATTCTACTTCTGAAGATGTACAAAATAACATACAAGCAGATTCAGGTTTGAACACAAAAACAAATGTCAGTCCTAAAAAGAAAAAGGATTTATCAAATACACAAGTACCTGATGAACTTGCAAATAAGGAAGTCACTGAAGACAATGAAAGTAAAAGTAGTAAAAAAAAGAAAAATAAGAAACCTAAAAACAAGAAATTAGCCGTGAAGGAGAATGGAACTGAAAATCAAGATGATGTAGAAAGTAAACCGAAAAAAATTAAAAAGAAGATAAAAGTTAATCCCAATGCTATTACAGACAAAGATTCAGATTCTGAGCATGAATCAGATAATGACATAGAATCTGAGAATGAGGAGGCTAACAAGAAGGTTCTAGAGAATTCAGCGGAAGCTGCGGATTCAAGTTCAGATGAGGAAGAAACTCCAAAGCCTAAGAAAAAAGAGAAAAAAGGTAAAAAGGAAAAAGTTGAGAACCAAGAGACAGAACCAGTTAGAGAAGTCAATACAGCTGAAGAAATTGCTAGGACATTATTTGTAGGAAATGTGCCGTTTAGCAAGAAATGTAAGAAAGAGATTAAGAAGATTTTCAGCAAATATGGACATATTGACAGTGTCAGGTAAGATTTGTAGCATAGTATCCGGTAACAACTCTCACCTACTTTCTAAAACATGGTTAAGTACAGAAGTAATCATGCACTATTCTAATAGATGATACAACAACTTTAGTAAACAAATAATAAGTAAAAAGGGGAGTATCTCACACAAATTGCCCTAGTCCCAAACTAACCTCTATGTTTGTACTATGGGTACTAGACATCAATAAACTTATATAGAGAAATACATAGAAAACATCCAAGACTCCGGAACAAATACTCATGCTCATCACATAAATACCTACCATTACTGGAATTTAAACCCTGGACCGCTACCAACATATCATGTGTTGTGTGTAACTTTGAGAGAAAGGAACAGTGTTAAAGCATTGTAGGGCTTCTGCCACAACATCTCACATAAATTTGTTACCTATTGTAATTTAATTAAAATTCAGCTATAACTGTTTAGCTTGGCCAAAAGAGTTTGACAGTAACTTACAGCAAGTCTAGAGTTTCGTTTCCCCATGGTTTAACTAGTCTGAATTTATTAAGTTAGAAATGTGTTTTTCTCTGTAACCATCATTTTGTTTTTTAGACGTAACCTCCAGAAACCTAATGGCCTCATAAGAACTGGTGTACAGTTTCTTTTGCAAAAGTAATTGAACTATAGTTCCTATCTGGTAGATTCATATTCATCGTATGATGAGCCTTACAAGGATAAGTGGAAATAAGTGAAAGTAATTTGTACAATTCTCATTCCAGGATCCGTACAGTACCCGTAAAAGACCCCAGCATGACCCCAAAAGTGGCGGTGATCAAGCAAGAATTGCATCCAGAGAGAACCACTGTCAATGTGTATGTCAAGTTCGCTAACCCTACAAGTGTTGATGAGGTAAGTTTATGTTTTTTTTTTTTGGATTAGACGGGATGAAATGTTCAAACTAGTGCTTTTTACTTTTTGTAGCTGCATATCGTGCGGAAAGTAGGATTTTTACACACTAAGGTTTTTACCATACCTTAGGTCCAGAAGTCGATCTGACATTCTACAGCAGTAAGGTTGAGTTTTCTAAAGTGACAAATGGCTTGGCATTCTAATGACATTGACGCTTTTAAGCAATATTTTTATTAATTTGTCATAAATTAACGTTCCTTTCCGCACTTGAATCAAAATATACAATTTCAGGCGTTAGCAAAAAACAACACAGTGCTGAACGAGCACCACCTACGTGTGACACGCAGTGGTAGTACAGGCGCGGAGCACGACGCGCGTCGTGCCGTTTTCGTGGGCAACGTGCCCTTCGCGCTCGAGGACGACGCGCTGCGCGAGAAGTTCATCGGGTGCGGCGCCATCGAGTCCGTCCGGATCGTGAGGGACAAGAAGACTAATGCCGGGAAAGGTTCGTCATTGATGACCCATAGACATTGTCAAGACTACAGACTCATTTTTATTTTAAATTTCGTGTTTTTCACTCATATTTAAAGTTAAACAGGGGGTCGATGATAATTTCCCAATTCAAAATCAATTTCACCGAGTCGACCTAGCTCCGCCTCCTATTTCTGGGTGCTCTGCAAAACTAACATAACCTAAACCTATCTACCAATTTCGATCTATTTCGACTTAATTACAATTGGAAATTTTGCGAGTGTGGAAAATCCAAAATGGAATGTATATTGGTAAAAAATTAAAATGCGGAAACATGCGATTGGAGAAAAATTAAAATTGGTAAAAGTGCGAATAGAAAGTTTGCTACGCGGAATTAATTAGTTTGGGGACCGATCTAAGTATTCCTGGATTTAGTGCCAATATCTCTTAATGATGAAATTGTCTCATAAAGCAAAGATCTTAAATTGACAGGATCTCATCATGAGGAGATCTCATAGAGTTGAGATCTATTTCACTTTTTTTATCATGTAGTTTTATTGTTCCAGGCTTCGCATATGTCAACTTCGCTTCCAAAGACGGCGTAGAACTGGCTCTTGCCTTAACAGAAGAAGATTTAACCATAAAGAACAGAATAATGCGCGTCAAAAGATGCACACAAGTCACTCAGCGGCAAGCGCAGAAGAGAGAATTCAAGCCCCAAGGGGTGAGGCCAGGGGTGAGGCCAGGGAGTCAACCCAGGCAGTTCCCAGGCAAGAAAGTCAGCCAGGGGGATAGGCAGAGGAATTTCCAAGGAGGCAAAAATCAAGGTTTCCAGGGGAATAGATTTGGGAGGCAAGAAAATAGAGGGGAGAAGACGGATGGAGCTTACAGAAGGATAAATAAGAGGAAGAGTCAGGTATGATAGTCTATTTTGATCCTCAACTATGGACTGTACGAGTAAGCGAAGAATAAAACAATATTCTATTATATTCTAAAGTAAATTCTTTTTTTTTTACAATATCAATAAGGACTTTCAGTTTTTTTTTAACCACAGCTTTAATAAGAGAAGTGTTTTATATTTAAAGCCTTCGCAGTCTGTCATTGCCTATAATAGATGCCATAATTCGACGGCCTAAAATGTACTGTAGTGGGACAAGAGAAAAAGTACAAATGTTGCCGCAGTATGGGTAGTGAGGTTCGTATCGATATTTAATACAATTTACGGCATTATTGCACTATCATAAAATTATTTAAAATTTCTCATAACCTCTTATCTGACATTTCCAATGGTACTATTAAAAAAAACTCGTCAGGGCGGGTCACACTCGTGCACCAAGCGTTTCCGATTTTCTTTTAGCCTATGCGAGTCTCCCACTGATGGGCCTTTTCCCTAGATATTCACCTTATTTGATGTCTCCGGCCAGTTGTAAACAATGCGTCGTAATTTTTTTGATTTATTTTGGTGATAAATCAAGAATTACATTATATTTTCAGCATTATTTATTTAAATTTTATACATATACAATGTGCATGCATGACTCGGATGTTTGAATGTGGAAGAAGCGAAAGAGATTTGTCAGGATCGTAGCAGGTCAAAAGAAGTGGTCTCTGCCACCCCTGGGAAACAGGCGTGATTTAATGTATGTATGTTTTATACATATTTCGCAAGACTTTATCCTTTAAACTACCTTGTACTATCTTTATGTTTGTCAAGATTTGGCTGTATTCTTGTTTTTACACGACTGCCCCAATAAAGGAGTGTAATGTTTTCAGGGTTCATGTTTGTATGTATGTATGTATGTATGTGAGTTTCTTTATTCCACTATAACTTCTAAATCCCTTGACCGATTTAGATGTGTGAAGTATCGTTAGAATCCTTACGTCATCCCGGGTGACATAGGATACCTAAACTTTTAAAATTGAAATAACAACAATGGCAAAATGACAATTATTAATATATGTAGGTATATCGACGACAGTATAAAAAATGCAGTCGGGTTTTTAAAGCTTGCTTTTCATATAGTTATTTATTTCAGGAGGGTGGTGAAGGCCCGCCGCGCGAGAAGAAACCCAGGAAGGAGTTCGTCGGCATGACGGCCGAGAAGAAGAAGGTAATGTCTCTATTTTTCAACACCATGCTTAACCCCTGAAGTCGTTGGAGGGGGGATATAAGTCCTTTTGAACGCCTTACGTCAAATACAAAGTGTCACTCACACGCCAAACATGTTTACAAATGCAAATTACGACTTAATTGATACGAAATAAAGTCCATTTTAATCTTGAATTTGGGGGTTGGGTCTATCCTCGTAAGGCCCATCATATTACAAACAGGGAGTTTTTGGTGAGTAGGACTTTGAATCTACCATCAATGCAATAAAGTTCAATTACGTTTGTTCGATAATGCCATTTTCAGTTTATGAATATAGGAAAATATCCCTTATTCCTATTGCAACACAGTTCAAATTAAATTGCCTTGATTATGTACATCCTATTGCACCTTACGAGGTTATCGAGTGGCAAAATCATTGTTTGTCCTAAAGTCAATACCAACCGACTCGTCTGATTTAGTAAACACTTTTATAACCTCAAAATGCATCGTTTTTGGCAAAAACTTCAGTTTTCTGGTGAATAAAGCAACTAGACACCACATTTTGCACACTATTTTCCTGATTTTACATCATGGATGGTTTTTTTATGACAGAATTGTAATTTTAGGGGAAAAGGGAGCATTTTGAGGTTATAATAAAACTGTTTATTAAATAAGAAAAGTCAGATGGTATGGAGTATAATGTATTGTTTTGTGGAAAACCACTTTTACAATTGTCCCACCGCCGTCGAGAAAGCGATTAATTATCAACTATTATCCGTATAAGAAACGAATAAGAGATATAGATCCCGTGTTAATAAAAGAGACATTAATATTTGATCGCTGGCTGTTTACACTGCCAGCGAGAACTCTCCGACAGAGAATATACTCGTAGATCCCGTGGCAATAAAAGAGACGCATATATTAATAGTTGATCGATGGTTACACTCACTTCTCAGTTTCTCGCTCATTGTCGGCGGTGGAAAAAGTGTCTGAAACGGCATTTTTTTTAAATATTATAAAAAGTTAAGCTAATCTAAAAGATTTTAGCCCAACCAATCATTTGACTCAAAAAATATGCGTTTCAAGGGGATACCTTTGCCATTAATAATAGGGTTTTAATCTATTGAATTGTGTGTACCCGTAACGTCTTCGCCACCAACTATTAAGAACTCAGTATACAAAGTATATAGTAAAAAATGATAATAATTAATTTATATTTATTTGTTTTACAGAAGCATAAGTTTGACAAGGGGCTCAAGAAAAAGAAGGCCCTGAGCGAGATTTTAACGAAATAATTCCACAGAATTAATTAATGTGATCATGGAAGTCATAATTTGTTTTATTGAATAAAAGTTCAAATTTATTTATTATTTTTATTTACTGGAGCCTGTATTAACATACCTATTGGTTATAGAAATTTTCGCCTCTATTCTTTTGGAATAAAGCTAATGGTGCCAAAAACTGGTAGGGATAGGGACCAACAATAGGGCACCCCTGTCAGCATTTTCTTTTATATACAGTGTGTCCGGGAGATAATGGTTAACCTAACAGGGCTGGATAGCTGAGGTTAGGTTAGGAGCGTCCAAAATATGATAAATCATGTTTAGTAAAAGTCGCACGAAGAACGAGGTATCTCAATTTTTCAAAGTTTGGAAGTACGGTACCGTGCTTCACCATTTTCGATGCCACAACCACAGTCATTAGTGTTTTCCAGTTTCGTTTGCTGTGAAAGAAAGGGCTTAAATTTGCTTTAAGACCCTTGTAATTAAATTTATATACCTATTATTTTCTAATCAAATTTAAAGTTTAGGTATCTGATCTTTTCTTTCGGCAAAAATGTAAGAAAAGCTGTACTAGCTGCTCTTTGAAAGAGTGTCGTAGAAGCTAGCCGACATATTGGTACGGGGACACTCCTAAGCTGAGCTATCCCGCTCTGTTAGGTTAACCACTATCTCCCGAGCACCTGTGTATGTATGTTTTTTTGTTGTAATTGATAAAGAAATTAACTGAGGTGCACTGCACAAACATTTGTCTCTCATTAGTAACTAGCTGTTGCCCGCGACTCCGTCTGCGTAGAAAAAATAACTATATCATGATACTAAGTGATAAAGTAGCTTTCTACTGGTGCAATAATTTTCATAATTGGTTCCTTCGTTTTTGAGTTTATTAATTATAAACAAAAATATAAAAATCTTTTCTCTTTATTATATTATTATTTTACGAGTATTATACTTATACTTAATAATAATTAATAACATATAGTGTGCACTAGATGTTAATTCAGCAGAAAATTGTACCATTCACCATTAATGCTTTATAGTAAGTATATACATGCACAGACATGAGCGGCTGCATGGCCAATATAAGGCCAAAGTAAATTTGTTGTTCTTTCATTAGTGTCGTATTAACTCATTATCTTTTATATTTGTTTTTCTTTATATGTTATTTGTACATGAAGGTTTTTCTAATAATCAAACGGTTTTAACAGTATTAAAAAAAAACATCATGGTATACAAGTACCCCAGGTTCCCAAGATACAGGCTTCGCCTAGTTTGGGGCCGATGGATACAAACATTGTTAATCTACATTTCATCAAATCACGTTCTATGCCAGGGTAAATCGTGTTTCATGTCACTTAATCGTGCTCTCCGGTTTAAGGCATTCTTGCATGACATGTTTTCTTTTAAGTACCAATGTACTCTTGTGTTAATGTTTTTCTGGTAAATAAATATTATTATTATTTTAGATATCTATTTATTTAATTTTCTGTACATTATGTTTTTTATAACAAATAATCAAATATAAAAGTAAAATAACGATACTAATACAAAAAAATAGACATTATAAAAAACCTAACCTACGAGTGCCGCCGGCAGCGGGACAAGGCTCAAGCTACCGGTGGTTAGGGCTGCAGAGAGAGGAGCCTCCTCACAATACGTGCCGTGTCGAGGAGTACTGCCTTCTGTATCTGGCCCTTGATCCAGCCATCTAGCGAGAGTCTCTTGAGGTGTTGGTCGAGACTCTTCGCTATAAGACCGTTTGCCGAAACAACTATCGGGACAATGATAGTCGAGTCAACATCCCACATGGGGCGGTCACCTCGTGAGCCAAGTCAAGGTACTTGCTGAGCTTGTCCTTCTCGGCCTTCACAATTATTATTATATTCAACTTTGTTGTGAGTATGCTTCGTTTATGTACAGAAGAAGTCCATACAAACACGTTACAAAGTCGTCAAAAATATTAACACGCCTCTATGCCACTGACAATAAGGTCTATGTATGCATATATTTGACAAAAAGTCCGTGTAGATATGACTTCGACTGAACCTGCGCAGGGTTAGGGTACGAGTATAATAAAAAAACAGTATATTTGGTACAGTATAATTGTATAATTATCATTACAAAAATGTCAATGTTAGCAAAAATAATCACAGTCTGCCACTTCACACGTCTAGGTCTTACTACAGCCGGCACTCTAACTGATAATGCAAGCTCTTAACCTAAAACCGTTTCATTAAAAAAAAGTCTACATTTTTCTACACATGCAACACCACACAAACTGTCAAAACCTGCTAAAGTCAATACAAAAAGTGATAAACTAACTTACTGTACAATAAAACTAAAATTAAAATTAAAATTCACTCTGTAAAGCTATCAAATTGTTCACGTCAAATTTTAACCGGAATTTTTCATGATTTCAAGATGGCGGCATAATAGAAGTGAGAATAAATAGGTCCAATTCATGATCAATCGGGGTACAATCACTATTGTCTATGGCACCATCTTAATCTATGGTAACTCATTTAATCAGGTATCTCAACAGAATCCTAGAAGAAAGCCCAATGTAATGGACTCTACACACAATCGCCCAACTCCAGGCGTTTTTCCATATGCCCACAAGAACGGCCGATTGTTTGAAGAACCCAATATACCCCCAAAAAGCGCGACTATTTTTTTATTATTGCTAACATTCCCGAATATCCCTACAGTACCTACGTACTTAACTGATAAATTATAAATACAATACTAATATTTACATTCGACTAAAGTCATTAGCTATGGACTAAGTAAGTCAGTTTGTTCGGATTGAGCAATTAGAGAACTCCGCTCAGGAATAGAGGAATGAGACGCCATACAAACGTTTGAACGATAAAAATAACTTTCAACTGTCAACAAGAAACCTGGCAACACAATAAAAAAAACTGTCAATTGTTGAGCTACTCAAAGGAGGATCGGCTTCCTAAACATGAAAACTACATTATTCAAGCGATTAGAATTTAAACGCACCAACCAGGGTGACACTATTATTCGAAACGCTATAATTTTTCAGAAGATCGACCTGACCTTTGGTAAACTCGAAAAAAAATATTCAAACCTGGCATCACTGAAAAAACGTTTGTATAAAGCCAGATACCGGGGCGGAAAAATCCCTTCACCTTTGTGACTACGGAAGTTAACCTCGCTTAAATCTGAGTATCGTGAGGGTCACGATCAGGAAGAGGGCGATCCAGAGCAGCGTCGCGATGAAGCCCATGTAGACCTCGGGGTCGGACAGCGGCCAGCCGCGCGTCAGGATGGACCGCAGCGACGTCGTGGCCAGCGTCAGCGGCAGGCACAGCGACACGTAGCGCAGGATCCACGGCATGCCCTCGATGGGCCAGATGACGCCCGACAGCAGCAGCGTGGGGTAGAACGACCCGAGCGCCAGCTGGATGGCGTTGCGCTCCAGCTCGCACGCCGCCGAGATCACGAACCCGAAGCACATCCCGCACAGGCCTGCCACCCGGAAACACGGCGGGGTTAATAATTAACACAACTTAGAAAGAAGAAAAAAATACTAATAATATATGTTTCTATTTAGAGCAGTTCCTAAAGTGAGGAAAGTTTAACTTGAGATAATGAATTGAAAACACATTAGGTACATTTTATCAAATTCATGGCCAATGTTTGTAATAGATCATATTTTAATAGGAGATTTATGCAAGTGTAATAATTTTATTTTAAATGCCTTTTTCTTTTGCCTTTGAATCAGCCTTTAAAAAAATCACACTTTAGTTTTACCTAGTCTCTGGCCAACCCCAGAACTACCACATTCCTAAAGCGGGATAAAAACACTGACCTTGCAGCAGCGTGAGCATGACAACATAAGCGATGTTCCCGTTACACTTGACTCCGAACACGAGGATCATGAAGACTAGCACGAGCGCCGTCTGCCCCACCATCACCACGAACTGCGTCACCACGTGGGAGAACAGGATCTCGCCGGGAGACACTCCTGCCACCCAGGAACGGTCCAGGAGGCCTTCCATGCGCTCCACGATTAGAGCTGATGATGTTAGGGCTACGGCTAAGAAGAAGACGATTCTGTGGGGGGAGAAGGTTTTCGTTATATTGTTATAAAGAATGTGATGTTGGATAATGGTACCTGCACCTTCAGGACATGCGTCAGTGAAGATTTTAGAAATCCTATTGTGTTGAGTAAAGTTTATTTTCTGCTCCATTTGATAATAGTCAACTTACCAGATTCTAGTTTTACGATATTTAGCCTAATAGTCTAACAAGTTGTGCGTTTGGCTAATATCATAAATTTTGGACAAATGTTAAACAAAAGCTAGCCCTCTAAAAGTATAAAGTAAAGTTTCTTTTTCAGCCGGTCTGTTTATCCATTCTTCAAAACTACGCAATCGATATCGATGCAAAATACCATCATTAAAAAATAATAATTATAGGTATAAATTACGCATACAGATTCTATCTGTACATAACCCTTCCATGGCTAACTTACTGACTGACATAACGCACAGTCTAAACGATTGGACCTAGGGACATGACATTTGGAGGAAATATTCCTTAAATACCCTAGGGGTGCACTTAAAGAGGATTTTTCCAAAATCGATCCCCTACGGGAAGAAATAGAAGTTATAGCGGGAAACGCTTCGCTTCTTCCACATTCATACATCGAGTCATGCACGCACGTCGGTTTCGGGTACTTAAGATTCGGCCCTTTTTCAGTATTTCTCAGATTTGATTCGAAAAAGTACGCCCAGGGCGGCCCGTTCCGACCCTTCCACTCACTTTCACTCTGTATATCGCTTGCGTCAATCTTCTTTCGGCTCTTCTCTAGTGAAAAATGTAACTCACGTTAGAATAACTCCAGGCGCGACGAAGTCAGTGAAAGAGGGGTTGTTGTCTCCGTAGATGGGCTCCTTGAAGTCGATGGGGATGTCGCCCACCTTCGGGTTATAGTCGCACGTCTGCAGCAAGTCCTGGAATACGGGAGAACGTCATCATCATCACATCATGACTCCACAAGATATACGGGATAGAAATCAATAATGACATAGAGCTATTTCTCTTCTTTTTGACAATACAAAGTATGGCATTCATGGATATTTGTTTCTTCTTCCTTGATAGAGAAGTCAAATGTGACAACACTTAAGTAGTTGTCAAAATTTAGATAACTACTTACGTAGCTTAAATTATGTGATGGTTCCCATCATGGAGTCAGAAACTTTTTAATTAACAAGATCTGAATTGAGAGAAATTGATCAATTTTATATTAGTGAAGACATCATCATAAAAAATGTTTCAATAATTGTTGAGTTTTTGGAATATAAACATAGAGGAGGTCATCTCTGTTGCAGCCGGGGGCTTAATATGGCTGCGTTTATCAATGCGTGACACAATGTGGATTAAACATCTGTTTCATTCTGACACGTATATAAGTACAAGAGTGACGGATGCTTTATCCACATTTTGTCACGTGACAAACGCAACCATACTAGGCCCGCTGGTCCACTGAGAGGAATTTGAGAAGCTAAGAAACAGCCAGAATTAAAGTAGCACACAAAATAAGAAGTAATCCGCATAGAAGTCCACGTACCTTGGCAAAGTCTCGGTAGGAGAACTGGATGTCCCTGTTCAGCATGAGACCGATCTGCTGGTTGGACATGTCGAGCCACACCTGCACCTCCGAGGACTCGATGGTCTCTTCATCAGCCGTGTCCGCTGCGGAAACAGATGAGGTTTGTTAAGTTATGGTTTGATGATCTGATTTAATTCCGAACGCAAAAAGAAGAGCGTTATAAGTTTACGTGTGTATTTATGTATCTGTGTGTCTGTGTATATGTGCCGATGTGTAAGGATGGACCGGAACGGACGAGTTTTAAAAAAACCGGCCCAGTGCGAGTTGAACTCGCGTGGAGAGGGTTCCGTAACGATAGATTTAGTTGTTGTGAACCGTTTAAAGAAGGAATTAAGTTAATAGGTCCAATAAATTTAGTGGAATTCATTTTTAAAGGGTCCATCGAGCAGCAATGTATAACGTTAAGTCTAAGTTAATTGCAAGTTAATTGAAGGTTAATTGAGCTATTTTAATACATTGCGTGGCGAATTAGTTAGTATGTAAAAAAAGTACAACTTATGTTAATAATACACATGTTTTTATGTTAATTAGGATGCATATTAACTGTTGTCTAAATATATGTTCGTATGGATGTCACACTGTATACCGTAGTCATCACAAAACTCACCCAAAGCCAATCTCGCCACCAACGAGTCCGTATAATTCTCATTGAAGTAAATGGCTCCCCAGGCGTCCCCGTCCCTGACCGCAGCCAGCGCCGAGTCCAGGCTCGGGTAGTACACCTTGATGATGGACTCGTTGCGGAGGTGGTCCAGATAGCGGCAGGACAGATTCCTCATGGAGCAGGACGAGTTGTACTGGCAGTAGCCGTCGTAGACATGCGTATCGTTGTTGACTATGGCCTGGAAGGGATAATGGTTTACGTTAATTAATGACTCCAGACTTTGATATGATCCCTAATAAGCCACTGCTCCCACCGTCGACGATGATATTTGTATCTCTTTTGTTGACACGGGATCTATCTTTTATTCGTTTCTTGAGCGAGAAAATAGTTTATAGCTAATCGCTTCCACGTTGGCGATGAGAGAAGTTCCTAATCCTTATGACAGTATTTGTGGAGTTGATTGAAGGTTTAACAGTTAAAAAAGACTATAGATTTTTTTAATCAATAGTATTTTTAACTACCAAAGATAAAGGAAATCATCTGGATTAAAATAATATCAGACGACAATCTAAAACAAATTGACCTAGTCCCAAACTAAGCTCAAGACTTGTACTATGGGTACTATAAAATAGAAAAGTGGACATCGTGCCTTATCAGTGTCTCAAAAAGGATCGGAATAGAGTAGAATTACAATAACTCCATCTAGCATAGATCATAAATTAATGATGGCAGAGAAATCCTTTAGGTATTGTTTCCGCCATTTTTACTTGTCTTTGCATTGTTATTTTTCTGCATCACTGCTGGGCAAAGGACACCCCACTCCTGAGAAATGGTTCCCCGGTTGTTTTATCCCCACACCGGAATACAAAGCAAACACGGCTGCATAGCGATAGACTAAAGGTCAAGATGGTGGAGCAGACCCGGATGGACCCTGCTTAAGGCTCTACCTGATGTGAATCAGCTAAGACAAGGTACTGACCAGCCGGAGGCCGCTGGGGTCGCGGCCGATGGCGAGGCAGAACAGGATGACCTGCATCACGGGCAGGACGAAGATAAACAGCATCACGCCGATGTTGCGCCACATGCGGAGGAAGTTCTTCTGGATCAGGGCCTTGATTTTTCCACGGGATGTCAGCTGGAACAACCATAACATGTTAATTGAGGTCCAAGTCTATCATAGTACAGTAGATTTCGTTGCTAAAGTAGATTCAATCCTCTCTTGTTAGTAACAAGGGTGTGATTGCTAAAGGAGTATTTTTTTTTGAGATGGTGCTATTTGGGTTGCCTGGGCAGAGTACTCGTACCAATAGGGAGTACAGCACGACACAATTAATAAGCCGCGCGTCAAAGCGCTACGCTGTTGGCAGAGAGTCTATTTTTGCTTAATCCGCGCGCTATAGGTATTAATTGTGTCGTGCTGTACCTGTTTATTAAAAGCACCTAGAACCGACGTGCATGAAGTGGTTGATGAATTTTTTTTTTCTATTATTCCCATGACTTGGGTTAAACTAATGTATGAAGGGTATGAAGTAAACCAATCTTTCTGCTTTCGAGAGGAAATATGTTAAACCTTAGCGACGCCAGATTTTAAAGGGTTTTTTTGACTATTTTAATAATCAAGAATGATTGAAATACTTACGTTGAATAGATCTTCACAGGGGTCGAATTGGGGTGCTCTCGATTGGCTCAGTTTTCCGGGTAGCTGGAATTGTAAAATACGTTATTATTAATATTATTATTTCCAGAAGATCAATATAAAAAAAAAACAGGAACAGTTTGTTGGATGCTTACATGTTAATCGTAATTTAGCTGAAATCAATAGTTGAGATTGCCTAAGTGAGAAAATAAAACAATGTATTTTTTGTTTGTTTCTTACTGTTTTCTGGCAAATGCTATATAGCCCCTTACCCTACCCTCGAATCACAATCACACATTTCACAGAATGTTTTACTTCGCCGAATTTTTCATCGACAGGCATTTACATGAGCAGGAGTTGTAATTTTTTGGTGGTCACAGGTCTAACCTAACCTAACCTACTTAACCCATGCTTAAGATTAAAACAATAAGTTTTCAGCTGAAATTAACTTTTGATCCAATGATACATTCGATCAAAGAGTGTCATTAATTACAGGGAATCCCGCTAAATAGGACAAAAGATGGGCTCTTGTATAAGGGCAGACAAGTCTAGTCACATTCGACGATGGACGTAAGTAAAGAAGACCACAGGAAAGAGCGGAAAACCAGACAGAGGTGGAATTAAAGGTCTTTATCCAAATTAAATCTTACGTGCAAACCGACGTGTGACTTGATGTATGAATGTGGAAGAAGCGAAAGAGATTTGCCAGGTTCGTAGCAAGTGGAGAAAAGTTGGCTCTGCCTACTCATCTGGGAAACAGGCGTGATTTAATGTAATCTTACGTCTCCATTGCTGATAGCCGCATCCCCAATCAGAACCTCTTTGCTCTGGCAGAAGTACAGCCCCTTCGCCTGAGGGTCGTCGGTGGCGTAGGGCGCCTCCTCGCGCTTGGACAGCTTGTTGAGCCCTAGGCCTCCGCCTGACGCAGTCAGCTCCACCACTTGGTTCGATTGACCTGGAAGGAGAGGCTTTGTTTAGTGCAAATCTTGGTTTTTTTAACTAACCTCCGATGTAAAAAGAAGGTCGATATAATATATGTAAGTTTAGGAGAATTGTGAGGCTGAAAATATCCAAACAAATCTGTGCATTTTAAATAAAACCGGAAACGTAAAGGTGAAAAACTTAAGTAAATGACCTCTTGCATGTACGAGTATGTAGTTGTATACGACGTACGAGTATAGACCGTTTGAAATTTGACGTAAATTCCATATTAGTTTGTACACAAGTACACAACTACATGAAAGAGGTGATTTAAGGTCTGTTCATTCTTACTTGTCTTATATAGAAAAAAACTTTCTAACCTCAAAATGAACCTTTTTTGGCTAAAACAGCTCTTTTATCGTAAAGAAAGTAAAGTGAGTTAACATTTTGGACATCACTTGGCCAATGTATTGTCTGTGATTACTTTATTTTGTTTAAAAAAGCTGTTTTAGACAAAAATTGTTCATTTTGAGCTTACTATATAAGACAAGTAAGAATGAACAGACCTAACTTAAGTTTTTCACCTATACAATCCTAGATTTTCGTAATAACTACAACATATTCAAATATCGTGGAAATCAGACTTGATTTTGGGGGTGAGAAACGTTACGGCTACGCGATTTAAACGACGCTTCACAATCCTCCTTAGGTCTGTGCGTTTGTGGATCTGTGTGTATATCTGTGGAATGTGGATGTGGATGGACCAATTCGGCAATGGTTTTCACGATGTGAAAGGATTATTCACTAGATCTGTATAGCTATACAATGTTTTGTCCTTATCTGTCATTGTGACATTTGAATTTTACAGATAGTGACAAAATATGGTTTAGCTACTCCACGGTTATTCCACGTTTATAAGTAGCGCGGTTAGTGTCTTGCTTCGTTGTTTCCATAAAAAAAGAGCTCGATGTTGAGTTCCTGGCACTGAATGTATGTGATTAACGTAATTGGCCATTCTCGACAAATAATGGGTATAAAGCTCTTCCGCCTTGAAAGGCAAGTTTCGTACCGAGTCTGATTACGATCGCATTGAAATAAAAAAAAACGGTTTCAAAAATCACTGGCACTGGCATGTTGAAAACGGAGGCGGCGTGGTGCGCGTTACCTACGTATTAAAAACGTAATTGATGGTTAAAATTTAATCAATGTTAATCGACTGTTAGTTCATACATTTTGACAGCTGTTAACGCTCTAATCGTCTGTTAAGTGGTTAACATCGTATGGTGAAATTGGTACTAAGTTCGAAAAACTTTTGACCGCTGTTTCGTTTGTTCGATTTTTCATTTGTCCGAAAATCCTTTTTCTCTGAAACCGTTTAACTTTCCTGGATCGTTATAAAACTAACGTAAAAGAGAAAAAACATTTTCGGACAAATGAAAATTCGGACAAACGAAACAGAGGACAAATGTTTTTCGAAACAACGATAGGTTACACAAACTGTCAAGCAGCGGTTTCTGTTTTCCATCTCCTACGGAACCCTAAAAAAGCCTCATAGCCGAATTGAAACGGATATCACACCAAATACCTCGCTGACCTTTCCTTACTATTCTAGTTAGTTGTGTAACGATTACAGCAAGTCATGCACCGTGACAAATCTATTCAATGCGCTTGCCGAATATACTTTCACTTCGCTAATTCTCGCTGTATGTATAATTTCCTACATTCTGCTGTTGGAGAACCACGTTAAACCGTCCAAGCCCGAGTCCTCGCCACGAAAAGTTCCGTATCACGCCAAAAAACACGTTTTCTTTCTCTTTCATCTTTAACTTCAGCTATAGTAAACACACTCTTGGGAAATTTCAACAGCAGTCTACCTATTTGCGGTTCACGGGTACAGCCCGCTGACAGACAGATGGACAGACGGAAGAGCAGACAGCGGGAGGCTTTGTGTTAGGACCCCGTTAGCACCCTTTGGGTACAGAGTCCTAATAATCAACTTGAGCGTTGTTTGGTCTAGGACTACGTGACGGGAAATCGAACTTGGCTTGGCTTTCTTTCCGACTCTGCGAAGCCAGAAGGAAGGTGAATTTTCAGGGCATGTATATGATGTTAAAGTCGGTTATGTTTGGCGATCTAAATCTCAAAAACGATAACAACTATCTGTTCCTTGGATACTTATATTAAACTTTCTTGAAACGGTTAAACGCCCATTTTCGTTAGTTTTTGGTTGTCTTCCAAACTATGAATTTTGTTTGATATAGAAGTGGAATACTTACAACTTCCTAATACGAGTTAACCATGTTTTATAAATTATAATAATGGTTTTATAGCTATTGTATAATATAAGCCGCTCTTTATCCATTAACCTGCCGTCATTAGTAACATACCAATACGCAGTGTTGTGTGTTCGGTAAAATGATTGCAGTCTTTATTTCTACGTGCCTCAGACCCCCCCGTAACCCTCATAGCCTCGTTTACCTTCTTGCCATAAAGACATAGTATACAGAAACAACAAAACATTAGAAGGACGATTTCAATTATGCTTGCCGTCCTTTCTAACATTAAAGTCATAAGCATTTACGTTCGCGTGTTACCAACACAATGCAAGGCTACGAACAATGCTTCGGAAGGAATATTTCGTGAGGAAACTCCAGATCCGCAATAGTTTACACTAAGTGAGATTGCTTAAGGTAAGTGTCTACTTATATAGTCTGAATGTCAATATTTTTCCGACTTTAACGAAGGATGTTTTGCTTTATATCTTGTAAGTCAATTTTGAACCTGTTTCCGTTTTTGGAATGGGCTAAACTTCGGAATTTCATAATGTACCTACACCTGATGGTTGGAATTCCGCCTTTTCAAACGAAGCACTTTGCATCATCGATCATAATGCGGACTGCAAAAGAGTGAAATGCGCTTCCAGGGCGTCTGTATTTCGGAGGGCATACAATCTGAACCTATTAAAAGCTAGGGTGATTAGGCATCTCCTGGGTGAGCTCTCTTCGTCCCATAAGGACAAAAAAATATGGTAATGCAATAGTAGCCTAGTCGTTATTGTCGATGTTTGAAGACGGTATTAGTTTAGTTTAGTTTAGTTTATTTATTCATTAATATAATATAACAATGTAAATTGCATTGCATGTCAAAAATACGAAATTAAATACATTGAGATCGTCAACACAAATAAGTACTAATAATCAAAGAATAAAAAATAAAACTCAATAATTAAAACAACAACAAAAAAACCATCTAGTAAATGGATGTCAATATACAGAGATTAATAAATGTCAATTTAATAATCATTTTACAAATTTAGTTCCATATAATTCATCCCCGGGGTGTAAAGGATTATCCAATAAAATGTTTCTAAGCAGAGGGCCCTGCAAAGATGCACTACGCTAACTAACGTTTCTATTCGATTCGTTTTTAAACCGATCGCGTCACTGGGAGATGACGTGATATGAAAAGTCACGTGGTCTACCAGTGACGCGATTGGTTTAAAAACGAATCGAATAGAAACGTTAGTTAGCGTAGTGCATCTTTGCAGGGCCCTCTGATGTTTAAATGCTTCGTCGGATTGTACATTTTCAAGTTCGTCAGGTAGATTATTTTGTGTTATTCGTGTAATTTATCGCTCATACGATCAATAGTAATCAATAAATGGCGATTGCAAAATCGTCACGTCGCGACTCGCGGAATGTTAAAACGTGCTAAGTGTAATAACAAACCGACGTGTGTTTGTTCAACGATTTCCATAAACGACATGTTCCTGGTTTTAGTCAAAAACATACAAAAGTTAGGCTTATTGAATAAGCTAAAGTGTAAGGTTATTATTTATAACACAAACTGCTTGTGGTTGCCGGGTTAGAATAGTGCCACTCTATGTCTTCCCGTGGATGTCGTAAGAGGCGACTATAAGGGAATAAAGGCTTGTAGTACTGTTAGGCGATGGGCTTGCCACCTGTCACTAATACATTGGTAAACATCTTAGCCTAATTGTGTAAAATGTGGTAACTGAATTATCAACAAATTTGTAGAGTTGTTGGTAATTTTGAAGCTCTGCCCACTCCACTCTGGGAATGAAGGCATGAAGGTATGTACGAGTATGTATGTATGTGAATCTTGACCTTTCTAAGTTAGTAACCTTTTTAAAAGATGTTTGTACTAGCGACCCGCCCTCGCTCCGCTTCGGTTTATGTGAGTTTCTGTAAAATCCGTACATTATTCAGAATGTACTATGCATGAATCGCTCTATTTATAAAATTCGCATTAAAAGCCTTTTCATAGTTTGAAAGATCTAAGGGTACCTACGTACAGAGGGACAGATGACAGGAAGCGACTTTGTTTTATATTATGTAAAGAAAATGTGTTTAAAAATGACCTAACTTTCGTATTAGCTCGAATTTTACTAACATTCGCCCGAAACCGACGTACGTGCATGAAGAGATTGATGAATGTAGAGGAAGCGAAAGTTGTATGTTTAGCCCGGGGCACCTGGCGTTCCATAGTCTCTACCTACCCCATTGGGAGACAGGCGTGAAGGTATGTATGTATGTATGTAGGTACTAACATTAGGATCTATAGTAGGTACATTGTTGCAGAGGATAAAAAGTACGCGATTTTTGGACGAGTCCATAAATTGCACTTTCTACCGAGGCAGACATAGTGCTTTTCACAACTACTGAGAGGAAATAAAATAAAAATTCATATTCAAAACTCAAATTTTAATTCATGTTAATGTGACATCACCGCCAATTTTACCATAGATAACATTTTTTTTTAATCTGTACCCCTATACTCGTGGCACTCGAGATTAATAAACTAACATGCGAGATGAAGATGTCAACTCTATATAAAATTGTATTTGTTTCGCCATATCTCCGTATTTAATTTCATCTTTAGTGATTCGAGATTAGGGGCCAAGTTTGAATTACATTTAAAAAAAAAAGCAGTGACATAGTTTTTAGTCTGTGTATCTTTTAGTAAAAATACACCTGATATTTTACGACACAAAGTGGTGTGTTCTGATTGGTCGATTTCAATTTTTCATTTTAAGGAGCTATGACACAAAAATTTATTGATTGATTTTCATTGGTTCTTAAAGTTGGACAACAATGTTCTCGACGAATCAGCAAACAAAAACATTCTTGGTCTGTCCTTATAAGTGACGTTTTGTGACCCCAAACAAGACCATCTATGGCCATATTTCCGAGCAGTGTTTGGAAAATAATATATTTCTCTTTATTTATTGTATCGGCACCGGTTCCCGAACGTGGTCGTATATTAGTCGAATTTAGATGTAGCTGCTCATTTTAGTACCCTGTATCAGTAACGCATTAAACGGAGAGTGGTTTGAATTTAGTATCTGAATATCTGCGACAAGGTACCGACTAAAATATACAACTACATTGAGTTCGGCAATACTATGCAATTGGGATCGACTTGTGAGAAACGACTATTGTCGCCAATAATCCGGATATCTTGTTGACAGATCGATCTCAACGCCGGGCAGTGCTCGTCGATGTCACCATCCCGCATGACGAGAACCTCGTGAAGGCCGAGAAGGACGAGCTCAGCAAGTACCTTGATTTAGCTCACGAGGTGACCGCCATGTGGTGTCATGTTGACTCGATTATTGTTATTTTTTTGTTTATTGTATTCTTTTTCTTTGTCTTTTGTTTAACAACGGCCGTAGTCAATTAATGGCGATTAAGTCATTACTTATACTTAGTGACAATTTTTCATACAGATGTTTGAAAAAAGAAGAGTACGGCGGTAAGTGTTTACAATTTACATACATACTATTCCATAATAACTACAGTAATTATCTTGAAAAATCTTCAAATGTACGAATTAAGGATTTTATTCACACGTTTCAATAGCTATATTTTTAGCATAAACAATAGACGCATGATTATACGTCATGAGGTCATGACACTCGAGAGTTAGGTCACGTCAATACTTTTTTGTATCCTATCATTAGATATTTATAGCTAGGCAAGTTCGACGTGTTGACAAATTGAACAACAATTACGAGTATATTCTCAATTTATCAATAGTTTTTGGTGAGTTTTTCAGTATAAATTAGATTATGTGGCCAAATTATACTCCGAAAACCGCCGTAATTTTTTGCACTCCTTTTATACGCAGTTTTTTCTATATTTTAGTTAGACACGTATTTGTCCTATACTTTTAATAGTTTCTTAGGGGTTTCTTTAATATTTGCGGTGCGGTATATTTAGTGTAGCTTTTGAATAGAAACGACAGATACATAATAATGCTGTAGTTAAGATTCATATGCGGTTACTTAGGACTGGGGTTTTGAGCATGCACTCAAGTAGAGTTATGGTGAAGGGAAATTATTGTGAGGAAACCTGGTCAAGTGTTCATTCGACCTTCGAATTGTGTAACTGTCTTGATAATGAATATAATATCGCTAATATGTATAGATATTTTTTTCATGGCAAGGAGAAGGCACACGAGCGCACAGGCCACCGATCACTACAATCTCAAGACTTCAATCCTAAGACTCCAAATGCGTTGCCAACCCTGAGGACTAGGATGGAATGCCTCTATCCAAGTCATTCCACGGGTTGCCCTATCTTCACAATCGGAACACAACAATGCGAACACTGCTGCTTGGCAGGAGGTTAAAGGATAAGATGGTGGTAGCGCACCGGACGGCTACACAAGGTCATCATTTCAGCCCATCCTACTCCACATCCTCTTCATTTTCACGCCACTTTGCCCGGTCTCGTGCTAACGCCATCCATCCTTTCCCAAATTTCATCAGACCAACCTGATCTCCTGACCTAATCTCGGCCACCACTCTGTTAGCGCCCTCGACCACCTGCCATCGTTTCGCCTAACCAAGTGTCCCGCCCATCTCCACTTCAGTTGCGTTATTCTTTTGCCACCACCACCATAAAAGTAAAGTGTTATTGCTACTTACCCTGCTTTCTGGACAGCTTGAGGAACACATCCTCGAGCGATATGCAGTTGTACATCGTGAGGAGAGCCTGAGGGGACTCCTCGGCTAGCAGCCGCCCGCTCCTCATCAGGCCGATCTGAGAAAACAACAACAATAAATAAACAATCAACGGGTTGATTGCAATCAAAAGTTTGTCCAACCTTCTGCTTAACACCCTGTATACGGTGACTGTATCGTGGATACGTGGGGACACAGAAGACCTAGTCATTTAAAAAATGCAAGAGCAATAGAGTTCGCAATTAACCACCCAGTTAAAGATTAAAATTTTAATAGGTATGTTCTATTAACGTACGAAATTAACATATTTCCTAACTTTCAAATCGCGATATCTCCAAAACTTACTAACGTGACTAGACATAGTGTCTGACAGTTGTATTAGTAGTTTTTGAGGGAATTAAACCCACCCTTTTACACTCAGAGAGCATCGTTTGTTACTCTACATTTTTATAGCGAATAGCGGTCACTATGCAAAGAAAGACAAAAAGTTGATATTAGAAAATCCGCCTAGCCTTATGAAAAATAAATCATGTTTATTGTATTATTAAACTTGATAATTATTAATCTACCGCGCTCTGCCTTAAGGGTCGTTTCGGTCGTTCCGGTCATTTATGTCATGGAGTAGCAGCAAATAATAGCATGTTATCAACTTATTATTGCGATCCACCCAATCATGTTATTCCTGGATTGTCAGTTGTCAGCTTGGCAGTTTTTTGCTATCAACAGATATATACATTTTTTTTTTTATCCCTAGACAATTTTGAACATTTCAATAAAGGCATATTACTACTTAGTCAAAACATCGAATTTGTCTAAGGATACTGAGTATCCCTTTTTTGATATGTGTATTATGTTTGTATATGTTGACGATTTTTTTAACTATCATAAAAACGTTCATCTGTTCAAAACTATCAATTCGTAGTGCTACATACAGTAGGTAAAGGAGATTGACCATATATGTATGGGAGTTGGACCAAGTGCTGCCCAGAATGAACTCATAGTGCATTATGTTCCTTACGCTAACACGAGACGGTACACTAAATCGCTTCAAGATCTACCCCAGGAGTCATGAAAAAAATGACTTTTTGTTGAGAAGTAAATCATCAATCATCAATATAAATTACTTACTAATGGTCGTCATCTCCGTTGATAATAATTCTATCTAATAATGGAGCAGGCGCCTAACAATGAGTTGGTACCTAGCCCATCTTAAAACCCAAACTAGGCACATAATTATGCACTCAACAGCCAGTTCTTCCTAGCATGAAGATTGCTTTATGTTGATGACTGCATCAACGACAACATCTATAGTCGTCAACAAAACAAACACGACCAAACAAAACCTTTTTTTTTTCTCTCGAACCAATTTTGTAAATATGTGTTTTTTCTAATGGATAGTAACGTAAGAAACTCGTTGGAGGTATTTTCATGTCTGGGCAGCATTTGGTCCAAACCTTGTCAATCTCCTTTATGGTAGTGGTGGAACCTAGTATCGAAGTTACATAAAACTGACTTCCGTAAATGTTTCTTCACTAAAACTTCGAAGTTAATCTACTGTTTTAAAACATTTTTTTATCATTGATGATAGAATTTGCAAGCATACGACACTTAGCATAGAAATGTTACCAACCGAGGCCATTTTACCAAACCGGTTTCAAAAGAACGATCTTTATGGAATCTCCAACATTTGACTAGCATAAGTTACCAAGAGGAATATTAATTTACGGTATCTTGTCATCTGATTTCCGGCCACGTGTGTTGTGAAGTGTTCTCAACAAGTTAAGAGTCTTTAATAAAATAATATGGACGCCAAAATAGTCGAGATGTCGACGATGCTGTAATAGGTACCGTGTGTCGACACGTGACGCAGCATGACAGTCATTTCTCTAATCAAATGCTTTGAAGTTGTAATAATACATACATACATACATACTTCACGCCTGTCTCTTAATAGGATAGGCCGAGACTATGGAACGCCAGGTGATCCGGTCTAAACATACAACGTTCGCTTCCTCTACATTCATCACCCTCTTCATGCACGTACGTCGGTTTCGGGTGCTTTTGATTTGGCCTTTACTCATCACATCGCGAATCTGATCATTGTTTGTGCGTCAAGGCCGTCCCCTACCAACATCCACTCACTCTCGCTCGCTCGCCATACCTCATCATAATAAATTTATTTACCAAGAACACAAATACATCAAAAGATTTTGTTATGAATGTTATGATTATTTCCAGGTTTTCAATCCATATAACTGGAGTAAAGCTCAACAGGAGCCATCATCACAAAGGCTTTTGCGACCAGCCATGAGGAATGATGAAGACATCAAGATACAAGTACTTACACAGTGGGCCTGCCGCGCCTCCTCGATGTAATGCGTGGTGATGATGACGGTTTTGTCCCCGGAGCTGGTGATCCGCACCAGGTGGGTCCAGATGGACTGGCGAAGCAGCGGGTCCACCCCAACAGTGGGCTCGTCCAGGATTAGTAGCTCGGGGTCGTGCATCAAGGCCACGGCGAAGGAGACGCGTCGCTGTTGACCACCGCTGGGGAGAAAGGGTCTTTGTTAGATGGTAGATCGTAGGAAATAAATTGAAATGTCACGCTGAAAGTGTAAATGCATTACTTGAAAGCATTTTTTTTTCGTGATTTGAAATTAAAAATTAAATAAGTATTAGGGGACAATCTCACACAAATTGACCTAGTCATTTGTCATGCAAGCGAGGAGACGGACCACCAGCAATGCCAGGGGCACAGCCCGAAATATTCTGGCCCTAGACAACGATGGACGTAGGTAGGTACCAGCCCAATGTAACCCGGACCCACCATAGAACTGTGTCATAGTAACGTTATGATTCAAGTCGTAAGAGGTGTCAAACAAAAAGTTTTATAATGTCACTGTGACACCGTTATATTGTGAGTCAGGGTTCCATTGGGCTGATAGTACAGTCAAGGAATTTAATTTGTGACCCACCTTAGGTCCAATGTCAATCTGACATTCTACAGCAATAAGGTTGAGTTTCCTATCAATTACAAATGACTTGTCATCTCTATTGACAATGACATCTTCAAGCAGATTTTCTTTGAAATGGGTAGCAAATTAACTTCCGTGACGGTACCTACTGATATAGATAAATTAATCGCCGAAATTTATGTACGCGAACTTCCGAAAGAATGCACCAAATTAGATAATTATTTTTTTGTTGTGTTTGTAGTATGCAAAAAAACACCAGGAAAGTCGAAAATTCCTAGGAACAAATATTCGCGCTCATTACACAGTACACACTACACACATATCCGCTTTTATCGGGAATCGAACCCGGGACTGCTAGCTTCGTAGATCAACTAGCCTTTTTATCACGGTATGTAGGAAAATGCCACGCCGTGGTGTTGGTATTTTGGTGGGGCCAAAGGTTATGCGAGACTCACCAAACTACCAAACTAGGCGTATCTAACCTAACATAACCGCGTGGTCAATTCAACTTGTTTTTCAATTTATCTAAAACATTTATATAATCGTTAGTCATAGTTTCGTTCCTAGCCCGTTAGTTAGTAGTCACCATACACTGGGACCTGTTTTTAATTCTCAGAAGTGTAAAACTCCGAATACCAGTGAACTTTAAACATATAACGAGCGTCGTGCGATGGATACCAAGGTTTATTGTTGAAGGCAACCTCCAGGGTCGTGTGTAGGTCGTGCAAAGGAATTTGCAAAAGATTGGCTCTGTGATTTCTCCTAGAATCTCATTAATATTATAAAAAACCGGTGAAGTGCGAGTCAGACCTGCGCACCGAGGGTTCCGTTCCCCCGCACAGTAATTTGAATTCGATTTCAAATCGAATCAGCGCGAGCACAAATCACACTCGTCCATTTTTTGTAAAAAAATATTCAGAGTATGTTCCTATTATAACCATGCCCAATAAGACGCTTGTATTTTATACAGTTTTTACGATAACACTAAAATAAAAATACGTTGACAATAAACGTTTCTTCTATCTTTTTTATTTTATAATTTTAAAAATAGGTATTTTTAGTAAATCCGCCATAATAACACATTTATTCTAAAAAAAAGACTACCCGCTATGTATTATGGATAAAAAAAAACAGCTTTTTGGAGTTAGGATAGACAGACAGACGGACGGACGGATGGACAAAGGCTTAGTCATAGGGTCCCGTTGGACGCCCTTCGGGTACGGGACACTAAAAAGGAGAACGTCTAAAAAAAATCATAAAGTGTCGGTGGTTACGTCATTTAATTACCAGTTTTTGTCGTAGGTCATTATAAGTCCGTTTATCGGTTTCGTTTGGGATGTTCATATTTTTTGAGACAGAAAGGGACTATATTATACTTTGTGTGAAAATACTCGCTTCGATCCCCTATCTCGACACAATATCTACAAATCGTCGGTGAAACAGCGAAACCGCTTAACCAACAAATTTATTATAGAGCAAAATAAACCTTAACATCTTAGAAAAAAGGTGCAGTTTGCTTCTCATTAAAAATGTTACTTACGCGGTTTTGCAGTTTTACCGACGAAATAGCACAATAAATTATGACAAACATGTTATTGTTTTAAATGCTTATATTTCTCAAATCACCAAATCAATTTTAAACAGTTCCATATAAATAAAACAAATTTATTTTAATGCAATCGCTCGTAAAGTATTACTTTTCATGCAAGCGCACACGTAAGAGCTAACTTTACGCACTAGTGAGGAAAAGTACGTTTTTAAAATTTACCGCGACCAATACAATTGCGTGTGTAATGTCATCAAATTTTATTGCTCGTGACGTAAATTTATCTGGAACGAAATCAATTCACACCATTAAACAAGATTATATTATAAAATATACAAAGTCTGCGTCCTTACTTCACAGTAATGCTTGGCGAAAATATATGGACAAATGCGGGAAATTAGTAAAGAAATTGGCAACATGATCCATTTTTTACCTAAAAACTGCTGCTACGAGTATAATGCTGCTAAAACACAGTCAACGAACATCCGAATTTGCCAATATAAATGCAATTAATCGTAAATCAAAAAACTGGCGCCATTTTTCCCCCACCGAAGCTTTCGGTCGCCTATTGGTAATTTTTTGCATATGTTATACCTGCACGGGTAGCACACGTTGTATTTTCTCGCTTGTCGCTCAGTGCGTCTCTATCGTTACAGGCTAGAAAGAAACGGAGGGCACCACATGTGCTACTCGTACCCGTGCTGCAGCCCATTTCACGAAGCTACAAGTTACAAATTACAAGCGGAACTTTATTTCTAGCAAAAGGAGTTAGAAAGAGACTTCCGCTTGTAATTTGTAACTTGTACCTTCATGAAACGGGCCTCAGGGGGTCACCATATATAAAACAACAACCCAGGACCTCTATTCTAGGCGGTAAAAACGATATCGTATTTGACCTGTTGTGGAATTGTTTGTAACTCGGCCGCCATTACTGTCAAGTAAATAAGAGCTATCAAAACGTTGACAATACGACAACAGCGGGGCTAGACAAGTTGCCATCGAGTACAAACGCTAGCGTTAGGTGATCGCCTGTCGCTTTGAAAAATGTATGGAATTAACGTAAGATAGTCACGTGATATATCACTCGTTACTACTGACACGCTGTAAAGTGATCATCACTCGCGCTAATCAAATAGTGATAGTTTTGACGACTACGGTCGTTACGGAGTACTATCTTGACATTCAAAACGAGCGCTATCACAATATAAACGTCACTATTCAAGGGCGGTAACTATACGAAGAAACTGTCAACTGAGTCAGTGTTATCACCTAACGCTAACGCTAGCGTTCGTATTCGATGGCAACTTGTCTAGCCCCGCAGACTACACGATTTATTGCATTTATTTTTGCTTTTTCGACTGGGTTACTAGTTGTTGCCACTTGAGAATATAGTAGGTACTTCCACATATCAGAACGTCATATCTTTATCACAGTTAATTAAGTCCGAATTTAACAAAATGGCCGCAAGTAGAACGTGGAATTCATCTCGGCGTGTTGCGTCATTGTTGTAAAGGTTCACGTCATCGCTTTCGCCGATCGATTGACGACGAATGACGCCTAAGGCGGTTACATACGCAACGACATCGAGATTCAATATAATTCATAGATTGAGCCGCTGACACGTAATTTGAAATTAAAAATGTGAATGCATAATACACAAACGTTTATGTTTAGTAACTATTTAATATACAGAGCTATATTTGACGACGCGCTAGCCTAGTTAGTAGTGCTAGGGCTTGCAAATATTCGATAGATTCAGATATTCGAATATTCGACTTTTAATTTACACATATTCGAATAATTCGAATAATATTCGAATAATCCTAAAAAAATATAAAAAGCGGTATACATCATGCTGATATAAATTGCAGTGACTGAGTACAAGTTCAATTACTATTTCCTTGATAATATGACCTAAAGAAGCGATAGTATCATCTTTTAATTCACATCTTAGATGATAAGTTATGAATTTCGTTGAGAAAAATACTCTTTTGCAAACTGCGCTGGTTGGTGAAAAAAAACCGGGAAATATCCGGCTCATATGAATAAAGTTATCGACATAGCTCAAAGAATCAGCAAGCTGAGGTGGCAGTGGCCCGGCCATATCTCGCGAAGAACCGACAACCGCTGGGGTAAACGTGTCCTTGAGTGGAGACCGCGTCTCGGCAAAAGTAGTGTAGGACGCCCTCAGGCCAGATGGGATGTTAATGACTGCAGGCAGATGCTGGATGCGGGCACTAGTGACCGCTAGCTAGTTAGCTTCGTAGGCTAACTAGCTAGCGGTCCATCCCGGTAAGGGCAGATATTTGTGTGATGAGCTCAAATATTTGTTCCCGAGTCATGGATGTTTTCTATGTATTTAAGTATATTTTTCTCTATTTAAGTATTTATATCGTTGTCTAGTACCGAAAGTACAAGCCTAGAGCTTAGTTTGGGACTAGGTCAATTGGTGTGATATTGTCCCCTGATATTTTATTTATATTTAGTTAAAATCAGTTTAGGTTGAGAGAAAATTGACAGAGCTTTATTACTGCTATAGCTTACGCAGTAACTTGTATATAATCTGTGCTATAGCTTCGTCCCTTTCTCTCAACCTAAACTGAACTGTTTTAGTATGTCATAGTAATCCCCCAGATATCTCTAAAGCGGCCCATCCGATTTTCGTGAAACCTAGCTAAGAACCACCTAGATTAAAGGAGCTTTCTTTAAAAAAAACGCGTCGATATCGTTACATCCGTTTCAGAGCTACGATGCCACAGGCAGACATACAGATACAACAGATTAAACTAATACCACTCTTTTATTAACCCCCTACACGAAAAGAGGGGTGCTATAAGTTTGAAGTGTGTCTCTGTGTATCTGTACGGTCCATACCCATTAACTTGTCTAATTTAAACTTTTATAACCTCAAAATCAATAAATCAATTGGTCAATTAGTGTGACATTGTCCCCGGGTAAAAAAACCCTCAAAATGCTCCCTTTTCGCTTAAAATAACAATTTTGTCATGAAAAAAACCATCCATGATGTAAGATCAGGAAAATGGCGTGCAAAATGTGGTCTCTAGTTGCTTTATTTAGCTAAAAACGGGCATTTTAGAAAAAAAATATGCATTTTGAGGTTATAAAAGTGTTTACTAAATAAGACAAGTCAATTGGTAAGGATTTTATGTCTGTGTATCTTTATGGCTGTGGCATTGTAGCTCCTAAACGGATGAACCGATTTGGATGTGTTTTTTATTTATTTGAAAGCAGGTTATCTAGCGGTGGTTCTTAGCTAAGTTTCATCAAAATCGGTTGGGCCGTTTAATAGATATCGGCTCTGAAAGAAGGTCACCATTATACAGGGTGTCCCAGAAACCGACGACAACCCGCTTAGAGCTGGGCTGGGGTCTCTCAACAACGACGGAACAGCGGACGAACCAGTGATTGTCCAAGCGGCGAGTTTAAGTAGTCCCGTCAGAGTGAACAAAACACATTTTAGAGCGTGTATTCAATTTGGCAGCAAGAATTCTCGAACGTATAAGGCTGCCTAATTGATAATGCACGCCCTAAAATGTGTTTTGTTCGCTCGGACGGGACCACTTAAACTCGCCGCTTCGATTCGCTCGTCCGTCCGACCGACCGCCGTCTTTTGAGAGAATAACACCTCTGATAGAGCAGCTAAAAAGCTATCGATTTAACCCCTATGTATGTTCAGCGATATTTACTAGTTTCGGAGATATCGATCATTATAATCTTAATTTTTGTAATTTTTATTTCATAAGTTTTCAGTGTTATCTTACATAATTAGAATCATTACGAATCAGCGAAGTTTTTAAACCTATTTGCCTGATTTTTTTATTTTTAAGTAATCACAAAGTTTGTTTCTGGGACACCCTGTATAAGGGTTTTTACCTATTCATAATTATGTGTAAGGTCATAAATACCAGTAGGTATTTCATCTTCTCGTATATTTTTTGCACTTCCAATAAATACCACACCGTCTTAAATCAACACGTATCGCAAACGTTAATGACTTTGCGTAGTTACTTCATGCTTTATTTTTTGTATGACTCTTATTATTGTAATTTTCCATACACCATAACAAGTATTATTGCGTATGTGCCGTACCTAATGTCAAGTGTCAGATTGACAAGGTGTTAGAGTTAAAACGGATTAGCTATTAACACTGCGTTGTTTAATGGCATGAAAGGCAATCAAGTATTCAAGCCACCAGCCCCCTGTTTCACTATACTGACAATGACAGGTGTACTTGCCGCAGGTTATATGAGCGATGTATCAGAGTGTTAACTTAGCAATGTATACAGAATTGTCACCTGTCATATGTCATTGTCAAGATGGTGAAATAGGGGCTGGTGTTAAGTGGGGTCTGAGACCCATAGACACTTGCAATCTTAAGTCTGCAATAATAAGACTGCAAATCCGTTGCCAACCAAAAAACTAAGATGAAATGCCTCTATGCTGGTAATTTTCCCATTGTGGTAAATATTTATAGCAAAAACCACAAAAGACGTTATATTATTAAAAAAACTTGTAAACATATGATGATTTAAACGTTAAAAAACATCAAAACATATCAATTAAATAATTAACTTGCGAGCATATTTTTTTTCGATTCTAATGGAGCCTGTGCCGCGTCGTAACTATAGTTAGTTCTAACATCAAAGGTTATAAAGATGTTTGGATATCTGTCCTTCAACCACACATAAATCATGCCCTCAAATAAAAAAATAAGACTGTTTTTCCGGGAAAATGTATAGTTCGCAAAGGGAAATTTACATAGACAGGTGGTGTAGTATTTAGTGTACTAAGGTTTGATGTCGGTACCTTTCTCAAAATGTAATAGTGTACACATTCAAATAAATGATATATTTTTTACAGACTCATACATCTATCTATCTATATATATAAAAGGCAAACCTGACTGTCTGACTTAGATATCAACGCACAGCCGAAACTACTGTACCTAGAAACTTGAAATTTGGTACAGGGGTTCCTTTCATGATGTAAGTAAGCACAAAGAAAGGATTTTTGAAAATTCATCCCCTAAGGGGTTAAAATAGGGGGAGTAGCGGGAAAGTAATTCTACGCGTACGAAGTCGCGGGCGTTCTCTAGAATAGATATATAAACATGTTAAACTTTGTAACACCCCTCTCTATTGTGGGGGTTAATCCATACTAATATTATAAATGTGAAAGTGTGTATGTTTGTCCGTCTTACACGCTTCAACCACTGAACGGATCGAGATGAAACTTGGCACACATATTGGTTAGGTCCTGGAATAGGACATAGTATATTTTTTATTCCGGAAAATTGGACTGTTCCCGAGGGAGCATTGGACAATTCTGCGCGGACGGAGTCGCGGGCGAAACCTAGTCATATATATATTCCTTATTCGGTTAAGATAACCCCGTCGTAAAACAACAATTTACGATGTAAGAACGTTCTCCTATTTTAAAAATTAGAAAGCACAATCATGCTGTATATGGCGCTTCAAATACTCGAGAGGTTAGTTACATCGTGTAGAAAATGATGAATTGCAGAAAATCACGAGATTCTTTGCTATTGTGTTTAGGACATTAAAGTGTAAATTTCATCATTTGTAAGGGGAAAGATTCGATTTAATTCTGGCATGACGCCGTAATGAGGATATTGTTGAAAACATGAATGTGTAAATCTATTTTATTTCATTTTGATGTCGACGGTGAATAAAATATTTTTAGACGTCTTTTTTATATTTTAGGTGTATGACTAAACTTTCTTTCCTTCGAATTTTGAAACTGTTTCGGCTACGTTTCGGTTTCGGTATTAGTGGGATACCGCATTAGAGCATATATAAGCATAATTACAATAAAGGCATAATTTGAAAATTAAAAATAATATGTTTTCTGGAAATAGCCTATTTGGTACCCGCATGTTATAATATTTCGTTGAATTAATTATACCTATTGAAAACGTTTAAGTTTTCATTGTTGCAAAAAAACTTTCTTTACCAACCCAAAACCAATCACCATATATATAAATTTTCTCAAAAATGTATGAAAACGTTGACATTACTATCTACATATTGAGACGCGAAGGACATAGTTTACTGACAGATTTCAAATTAAAAAAAAAAAACATTGCGTGCTTGCTACACAAGCCCGCAATGTTGCATACAAATTCCATTACTATCTAGCTTGTAACTTTTTAAAAAGTGAAAAAGCCCATAATAAAATGAGGGCACAAGTCTTATACATCCAAATTTTATTTGAAACATAACGTTTTTTATCTGTGTCTGGAATAGCTTATGTTTTTAAAAAAAACAAAGCTTGCGATTTTCCTTGTCATAATCAAAAAGGCGGTAAAGAGTGATAGTTTTTTCACATGAAGTTTGTTTGTATGCAATAAAAAAAATGAGTTCAAGCGATGAAGATTTTACTCCGACACAAAAAAAATCTTGCGATTTTTGAGAAAAGCACTATATTTGCCTCGGCAGGAACAGCAATTGCGGGCTTCGTATTTTTAAACGGACTCGCAAGCTCGTCCGTTTAAAACAATATTCGGCCCGCAATTGCCTACTTCCATGCCTAGGCAATAATACAATAATACATTAATATTTACACAGTACAACTCCTCTTAAACTTCGCAACAGATCTTGATGGTGTTCTCATAATCGGTTAAATAATTTTTCACGGAAGGTTATGTACAATAAATTGTGCTTTATGTACGCATGCTACAAAAAACTCACATAATTAAAAGCGAAGTCAAGTCACTAGTTAATTATAAGTACTTGAAACATTTAACTACTTGACCGTTCATTGTTGCAAAAAAACTTTACTTTACCTACCCAAGAAGAAGCGAAAGAGATTAGTCAGGATCGTAGCAGGTGGAAAGAAGTGGTCTCTGCCTACCCCTCTGGGAAACAGGCGTGATTTAATGTATGTATGTACCTACCCAAAACCAATCAAATTTGTATAACTTGACGACGCGCTGGCTTAGTTGGTAATGACTCTGCCTACGAAGCTAGCGGTCCTGGGTTCAAATCCCGGTAAGGGCAGATATTTTGTGTGATGAATGGATGTTTAATATGTATTTAAATATATATTTCTCTATATAACTATTTATATCGTTGTCTAGTACCCATAATACAAGCCTAGAGCTTAGTTCGGGACTAGGTCAATTGGTGAAACATTGTCCCTTGATATTTATTACTATTTATTTATAACAAAACATTCAATAGAATATAACCGTCATCTCATTTGCACTTGGCCAGACCTCAGGTGCTCCACGCTGTTTGTTTACGTGTTTATCTTCAAGGTTGAGTGTACGAGGAAGTGCCAGCCCTATTGACCATTGACCATGTCCCTATATGCATGAATGTATCGACGATATAGAACCGGTTATAAACATCTTTCTTTTGTACTTCCTTGATTAAAATTATTATATATCAATTAACTAGTAGTTTGCCTGGGACTGAGACCTCACGATTATCCTAACTAAGTCTAAGTTAAGACCAAAATCCTAACCTCAACGGGCGCATATTCCCGCGTTGCGTCCCTACTTACGTAAGTAGTAAATTTCAGTGTAAAGGCCGCCTAAGGGTGGGTTTAGATTAGACCAAGCGAACGAACAAGAATTCGATGGCATTATCTCTTACGTTTTCTTTGTAAAAATAAAGACAAAACATGTCCTAATGCCTAATGCAAAGGAAAATTGTTAGAAATGAAATTCCATAATCCAATTTACTCACTTTATATTAGTAATTGAACGGTCGTATTTCCCAACGTGGCAGTTAAGATCGCTTAACATAAAGGTAAACAAACACACGGTTATTAAGTTGAGGTGCAACGACTGCACAAATAAGGTGGACATTAATTGCGTGGCTTTGTGCCAGCATTCAGAACAACTAATGTGTCTATGAGTAACGTTAAGCTGCGATGTGGAGCGCTGGACGGTTCAGGAATTTTTATGTCTACGAGAGGGCCTATAATTTTTTCATTTTTATTTCATTATATATAAGGCTAAAAATTAGTTTTAAGTTAAAATGTTACTAACAAAATATGGATCAGTTTTGAGGTCTGTTTTTTTTTTTAAATTAAAATCGGCTAGGAAACACGGATGATACAAGCATTTTAAACTGCTAATTAGACAGCGATTGGACAGAGAGATCCGATATGCACTGTGACTTCACGTAACAGGTCGGCCGTATAAACTCCATGTAAAATTATGTTTTGCTAGAAAGAGATAGGAACAAATCTTTGTTGGCTTATATCTTGGTTATTTTTATAGCTATTAATATTTTTTTTCTCAACTGTTTGTTACATGAATCAGCTATTATTGATGCTGTAAAAAAAGACATGAATATTCTCTATTATAATAATATGTCCTCCTAGCTCACACTGACAGTTACACAATTATCTAGGCAGGTAAATTTTCCATTGAACTAATTAGTTATTAAACTAAATGGAATAAAGTCACTGACGCCGTCTGCGCTTGATACCTGTTCTCGGAATAACACCTTATTTCTCGCTAATGTTGTGGTAATAAATTTTATTATTTATTTGCTTCTTTGTTTTATCTATTTGCGTGCATTGCGGTCGGTTATTGGCGGATTAGATTAGTGCTTCTTTGTCTCAGAATGGCTTTTATTATGAACTTTAAGATTAGAATTTCAATTTAAATCTTTACGTTAGCAACGCATTTTCATTATTAAAGTTGCATATTTGACCAACTTTACAAGAGAGCGAATAAATGAAGGGATACCGTCCCTTCATTATTTATAATTTCATTTGCACTTATTTCATTTGCCCTAATGGACACTGGCTATAACCTTCATTTTCCATAATATCACATAACATTATTTCATTTGACATATTTTTTTTCTGAAATCGTAAACCTTTCACGTAATTCTTACATGCCATTGTATAGAGCCCAATAGGTTAGGATAGGTTTGTTTTATTACAATTCTGAATAGTTCAAGGTTTCAGAAAAAAAGCCTTTATGGCAAATTAATATTATGGCACATGATCGTTATGGCACATGAAATTATGACATTTTATGGCAAATTAAAATATTGTATATGAAATTCGGTCAAACGATAGAGAACCCGAACAAACTGTACGGTGTTTAGAGACTCTTTGAATGCTATTTTTGATTGGTTAGGCTAGAATGTGATTGGTACTATTGGTAGTGTAGCAAGAGAAGCGGTTGTTATGTCTGGGGACCACTTTGGATCTCGCGAACTTCAAGCAAACATTAAGTCGAAAATGATATTGAATCTAATGAATCTTCCGTATTGACAGATAATAAATAGGTCTAGTATTGTCTTGATTTTTAGGTGTAAATTAATTTATGTTTTCTTATTTTGGGTCACGGAAAAAAGTTTATTTTTTAATGAATTTAACCCGCACGATCGTATCATTCTTTGTTCTATGTGAAAAAGGACGAGCAAGCGAGTCACCTGATGGTTAGTAATCACGAGTTCACGACCCATGAACACCTGAAACACCAGAGGATTCGCAACTGCGCTGCCGGCCTTTGAGGAAAGAGTAGGCTCGTTTTTCTGAGCTGTACGGGCTAAGATAAAGTTAGTTACTTACCTAAGGTTCTTAACCATACGGTTTTCGCTGGGCAGGTCGAGGAACTCGAGGAGGAACCGCAGCCGCTCCACGATCTCCCTGGTCTCCATGCCGAAGATCCAGCCGAAGTACATCATCGTCTCGCGGATGGTGAACTCGCCGTAGAGCGCGATCTCTTGCGGCATGTAGCCCACGCGTTTGCCTGGTACGCCGGAGCCTGGGGGGGAGGGGGGAGAGGTTATGTGAAGTTCCAGGTTTATTTTAATGTTAATAGAAGCGGAAAATTTGGCGAGAATCACTTATACTCCATTTGTTTAGTTGTTTAACTTAATGTAAACAAACCAGACCACCTGGCTCTGTTAAACAGTCAATCAAAACTGTATGAGCTTTGACGTATCAGTGTTCTGTTTCTATTGGCGGACAAAGTGTATCACGTGTTCTTTTGTTTACATTTAGGTTAAGTAACTAAATAAACGTAGTATAAGTCCTTTTGCATTTAGTGAATTGGCCTTTTTCACAAAATCAGAGTAATACATTCTCGGATTACTTTTATTTATTTTTACTTATTTTGATAAGCATCATAGGGTTATAATTAGCAATTCACTAGGGGCCTATAGTCAAGCCAAGTTGCATAACTGACTAAAATAGGATTGGCGTAAGCCAATGACGTCGATAGAAAACAGAAACATTAGCGGAGACGGCATTTATCTTGGTTAGGCATACGGAACAATTTGAAAGTTTTTTTTGAATGGGGATTTATTAGATAGGCAGAGGTCCAATATGGAATTTGTGATCAAAAGACCGCCAAGCTGCACTGTTCAATCTGCTATCTTCTGGCATGTTGGGGTTGTCAAGTTACTACTTTAGTTACTTTAAAATCCTCTAATAAAAAAATCCTCACCTTTAGTGCCGGGCTTGCCTCCGAGTACCCAGATCTCTCCACTGTTCATCTTGCGTCTGCCAACGATGCATGATAGTAGGGTCGTCTTGCCGCACCCTGACGCACCCAGGAGGCCGTATCTGTAGGAACATCCAAAAATAAGTCATCGATAGTTATAACAGAGAAAAAAAACCGGCCAAGTGCGACTCGGTCTTGCACGCGAAGGGTTCCATCACTTTTATTATTTATTGTAATAGCGGCTATAGTATACACAGTCTGAAAATTTCAAGGTTCATGAGATACAGCCTACTGACCGACAGACGGACGGACGCACAGCAGAGGATAACTGGTGACATAATATTGTCGTTACCTAAATAACTACTTTTAAAATTGAAATTCATATGAAAACACTTTGAATAAATTACTGAATACTACATCGATTCAAAATTTCAGAGAAAAAGGGTCAAGGAACAGACAGACAAACAAACAACAAAGCTATCTTATAAGCGTTCCGTTTTTTAGTATTTGGCACAGAGGGCTAAAAATAATAACCATTACGTAGGCAAGTCACTGTATTGTTGAATTGAAAGCTAAGAGAAAGTAGGTATGTACGAGTAGCTATCCTTAGTAAAATAAATTCAACAATGGACCCGATTCTACAGCGGCCGCTAAAGGGCATTGGGTAATTTTTTTTGAAGAATATTGTCATTTTTTTTTTCAGCGGCTACGTATGATTTTTACATAGTTATTTAGAGGACCTGTAAATACACATAGATATATATAATTTATGGCGTTAAATAATATCGGAGCGGAGATTTTAAATATTTAAGTATTCAGTTTTTAGTACAAACGTACGCCCAAGTATGAATATTTAAATATCTCGGCTCCGATGCCCTGAAGAGTATTACATTACATAACAAAATATGTTTATTTTAAATAATTCTATCATAATTTACCACTTTCACGAATGGCCGCTCACCTTGAAAATGTATGAATTTTAAAAATGACAACACTTACCCAAACCCCTTTCCTAATTTAATTTAGGTGTCGCTAAAATACTTTGCTATTCTACGAGCAGCTGTCATAATCAAATGACAGCGCTAATTTGAATCTGACGCTTCTTATTTTAGGCGGTCCATTCAATATTGTATTGACATACTGGAATAGCACTTGTTAAATCTGCCGTCTAAACTATGTTTAAAAATTTGACAATTTAGTTTTAGGCTATTTAAGCGATGTGCACGTAGAATCGGGTCCAATGACAGTTCCAAGTTGCGAAATTTAATCGTCGTCGCCTATTGCACAGTAGGAGTAATTATTGAAACCACAGCCTTCAGCTCATAAATTTGATATCACATTCGTGCGCTTTTTGCAAAACTGAATCATTCTTGCAAACTCATGAATGACTCAATGACTTCAGTCTAGTCCATAAAGGCATGCATACACAGCGAGACTTGTCACTGACATTAAACACTAACGTCGACGACACATTACCCTAGTTGATAGTGACTGACTACGAAGCTAGCATTACCGGGCCCGAATGTCAGTAAGGGTAAATATTTATGCGGTGAGCGCGAATATTTGTTTATTACTGTCAACTAAATAATAGCTATCATAACGTTGACAAAACAATAACATGTCGAAAACATATCGTTTTACCGATTAGAATAGAGCCCCACCAAGCGTCAAAGGCATTAATATCTATACAGCCTTCGCGTCAAATATATGCCGTATTGGGACCTTATTGTATGTTAATGTGACATAAATGCGTATAGATGTTTTTGACGTCTTGGGAACGTATATATTTATAGCTTTGACTGTACATTACTGTATTATCACTAACTTTTAAATAAATGTCATTGTCAAGTGTCGCCGTGTGTCTGCACCTTAAGTGTGGCGACACACGAAACATGTCGCGGTCTGTAAACGACGCCGTTTCATCTGATTTTATCCTTCATGAGGAAACCTGACACAATTTAACTACTACATTAAATTCCAACCCACCCAACCAAAGCCTAGCCATAACATAAACCACATTTAAACTAAGAAGACAAACAACTTTGAACTTTATCGCGTAATAATAAGAGTGTTACGGTAAATGTAGAGTAAAGCATTGAGTTTTGTGTCGCAATAGAGCAGGGACGAGCGCGTGCGCCGCTTAAGTAACCGTTGCGATATTTAAATTAAGAACTTAGATTTAAATAGATTCTATTATGGAGGCGTTTTGTGGGTCAGTTACAATACCTGATTAATACGGAATGTCCATTATAATGTCAAAGGAAATTTATGTTTGTAATTGAATCATTTAAAGACTAGCCTTATTAATAAACGCACTATAAACAGATTTTAGTTAAAGTATGCGTTTTCTGTTTCTGTCAAAAGAAAATGTCACAAGGACAGATAAGGACAAAGTATATTTCAAGCACACTTTAGCTATGCGCGTTTATGGATAAGAGGGTAACAAATTTAATAAAAACAAGCTTCGAAAACCCGTCTGCCTACTATGTATCCTACTAGCTTTTGCCAGCGATTTCATCCGCGTTGTTATACCCACTGTAACTGTAATTTCTCGGGATAAAATGTCAGTAGCGTTGCTCCGTGAAAAAAGTACAAACCAACAAACACACATTCGCATTTATAATTTTAGCAGGGATTAGAGACTTTTTCAAAGTATGGGGACGCGACTAGAGTTGCCCTAGAAAAAAGTTCTACATCAATCGAAAAGTTCTTAGTTTTTTCTGTGAGGATGGAGTCACGGGAAACAGATACTCAGTCCTGTCCTGTATATGAATAACGATCATTACGGTTCGTATTGTTTTCTACATTAATTAGTTACTATTTAGTATCCTTTAAAAGCTCTCTCTTGCATTGATAATTGGCCTCAAGTGACTTAACAGTTTCTATAAGGCTTTATCTAACGCTTTATCGCTTACGCCACAGTGAAAGTGCATGCCTGAACCTCGCCTTAACCCTTGTTTGTTTTGCATTGCATTCTACGAAACATTCGTCCCTGGACGTTGATTCAAAAACTTGTCGTATTGGGTGCGCCACCTCACGGCGACACTTGTCGCGCCATGTTGCTAGACATGTCGTGTAAAGTTTCGCAAAGTCGCTCGACTTCGCCTGACGTCGCTACCGACACTTGTCGCGCGATGTTGCCAGATATGTCGTGCGAAATCCAGCAACGTTGCGCAACTACATCAGACGTTGCTGGCGATATGTGTGGCGAGACATTTGTCCCCTAGTGAATCTCTGGCTTTAAGATAAAAGAAGTATATCACTTGCGATTATGTACTTCCACACACACATTGTAAAGCGTAAACCAGAACTGATTTAACTGTACAATCTGATAACTATAATGTTCATAAACTGCATTCCTTCTAAGTCAATTTAATGTTCTGACGAGCGTCCAGAATTTTCTCGTCGCAAATTGCAAGAATAATTAAGTTGTGCATTCAATTAAGATAATATTTTATTGAGGTAAATGAAATGACTAGTTATTTATTGTTTTACGTCTAGACTTGAGTAAATGAGTCACAAATAATTAAATTAATTGTTTACTGTTTCCATAACACGCATCATACGGAAGGGATGTAAGATGCTACTTTAGGTTTTTTTTTGCAATTTGTGTAACTTTGTGAGTAAGGGATGTCCATAACCTGCCGAGTTTCAAGCGAAGAAGACGGAGCTATGGCTCTTATAGCTTTCACACTTAGCACATATTGACGGTTCTTAAATTTTATGGTGTTTCTGTACAAATATTATGCTATTCATATTTGTTCCGCTAAGCCCGGCCTATCTCAATACTAATAAGTTTCCAAATTAGGTGGAAACGTCTCTAGCCAAACCTGTCTTCAAGGAAGCAAGATCCTCATCGCCATTCATTAAACTCAGTTCCTGTCAGTTATCATATCACAATGGGTTGTTTAAAATTTGTAAGAGGTTGATACACCTCGCTTTGTCCTTGGCTAGAGTAGGTACATGTGCCAAACTCAAGTCAAAGTCTCAAGTCCTATAAGGAGTGCGTAAGGAATGCAGTTTGATGACTTGGGAAATTCCTTTGAAAACTGTGAGTCAGGCTTCAGTTGATTAAGAAGTTAACATTGGAAAATCCGTGCTGTTTTCCCGTGAAATTAATTATTCAATTCGGGTGTGACGATGTTATTTCAAACGCACGAATTTTGAATTACTAAGTGGTAATGTGGCGCTGGATTTGAAATAAAACTTCAGAATGTTCGCAACACAAAGAATTTAGCCATGAAGATATTAATGGCGTTAACGGTGGCGGTTAACGAAATGCTGTGTATTATAACGACGATCATTAATATAACATGATGACGATATGATCTTTAGGACTAATTAAAATTAGGATGCAGACCCAAATGCTAATGCTCTAGCTGAAGAAGATGAACAGGTGGTGCCGTTAGCAACGATCATGTTGACTACATTAATACTGTTGTTAAAGATATGAATAAATAAATAGCAGAGGACATCCTTCTAGAACAAATAAATACCCATCTAGTCCATAATCTAGTCTAAAACTAACCTCTAGCCTTTTACTATGGATACTAGACAACAATCAACATGCCAATATGCTTGTAAGACTCAAAATGTTCTTAATGTTGAAGATGAAGATGACAAAGACTTATGTTGATGATGTTTATAAAGACTTACACGGTGTCCTTAGCGATGATCATATTGATAGTGTTAATGATGTTGAAGACTTATATGTCGCCCTAAGTAACAGTAATGTTGATAACGTTAAAGTTGTTGCAGATAATAAAGACTTATATTGTGCTCTTAGCAATGACCATGTTGACAATTTTAATTCTGTTGAACACTTATATGTTGCCCTTAGTAACTGTAACGTGGATAAAGTTAAGGTTGTTGCAGACAATTAAGACTTAACATTGTACCCTTAGCGATTATTATGTTGATAATATTAATGATGGCGAAGACTTATATGCTGCCTTTAGTAACAGTAATGTTGATAATGTTAAAGTTGTTGCAGATGATAAAGACTTACATTGTGCCCTTAGCGACGGTCATGTTGAGGTTGCTGAGCACATGGTTAGGCCGCTTGTTGGACCCGTAGTGTTTGAACGCGTGTTGCACGCACACTGCGTTTTGCTGCTTATGCCACATCTGCAAAAGGAACGTTCAGTTGAAATACAGTTGATAAAACTATGCTAGTTGCAAGAAATAATCTTGGCGTCTATCATACCAGTGCTAAGTCTCCAATACAATTTTAATCTACATTAGCGTATAGCGTTTCGTATGCTTACTTAAAGATTTAACACTCTAGCCAGATTTGTTATTTTTGGATTAAGTTTAGTTGGCTTTGGTCGTGACCAAACACAATCAGTTGAATCATTAGCTTGCCGAACAACAGTTGCTTCTGCTTTGAAATTGATGGTCAACAGCTATTAATGGTTCAGCCCCGTAAAACCCGGCGTCAAGTTACTAGAAAGAAATTACTTCAAAATGAATCATTGGGTTTTTGCGACCAGATTCTATAGTGGCATCTAACATTTTTTGGTTGGCTGTATTAACATTGGTCTACCGCGCAATTTGAGCTTTGTAAATAGCTGTTTTCTATTGTATGGAGAAGGAGAACAAGCTCACATGACACTTGGTGGTAAATGGATTATGAGTTCCATGGACATTTGCAGTCTCATGCCATGACTGTGGTTGACACTGAGGACATAGATGGAATGATAAACTAAGAATTTCCAGATAATTTGGTCACACTGGTAGCGTCCAAGAATAAACAAGAGGTTAACCGTTCAAACAAACCATCTCTATGCCATTAGAAAAGTAAATCTTTTTTATAAAATGCTATTTCTTCGACCACCAATAAAGATGGCTGTCAATTGAGTCATAATAACACTCCTTTTAGAGTCAAATAATAACTATACGGAAGACAATAGTCGCTTGAATTCAACAATGCCCACTTAGGCTTCTAAAGGCAAACAACACACGTGATTACCAAAAAGGGATTTCAAGGCATGGTAATAAAAATCATATTCGATTAGCAAACAGTGACAAGAACAATGATAAACAGGAGGAGTGACTAAATTATTGTTGAATGCCTCGCTATATGATTTTGGTAGAAAATTGGCACCTTGGTGAGTTCTGGGCATTGAATGTTTCCTTAACAGGTTTAATAGCCTGAGTTTTCCTTGACGGTTTCCTAATATTCTTTTGTAATGAGTTTCCTTCCTCCTGTGTACTTCCAGTCATTTTCACTGGTGCTGATGACACAGTACGGCGAGGAAAATAATCAAATGGTCGGCGGTTCACCCCCCTCTAATTTTTTTTCTCCATTAACATTGCAAGTGTCCATAGATAAACGAGAACACCTTCAGATGAAAATTCTTTAAGTGCTTAACGAAGCCTTTTTTTATGAAAAAGACTAGCTAATGGCATTGCAAGCTAGGGAGCTAGGTGTATACGTCCTTGAAAGCAAACATGTTGAATACGAAATAGGAAAAAGTACTCTAAAGTTCTAAAAACCAACAATTCAGCTTTGGTATCTTATAATAGGAGGTCAAAATAATCTGATTACAAAAAACTCTGTAGTTTATCCAACATCAGTTATTTACTTTCTTACGCTGCTTTCCTACACCTACATATTACTTCAGGGTTGAGAGGCAATCCCTTTGATGAAATTGAATCTGCAGGCTCTTTTTTCACGTTTAAAATATTGGTAGGGATGGTTAGTTAAGCAAAAAAGAGGTTTACTTGGTGACAAGTGGAATTATAAGTTCCTCCAGTGCCAACCGCCATATCAACACCATGTTGGCTTAGTACCAATTTCACCAAACGATGTTAAAGGGGTTTGGGTAAAAGTGTTGTCATTTATAAAATTCATACATTTTCAAGGTGAGCGGCCATTCGTAAAAGTGGTAAATTATGATAGAATTATTAAAAATAAACATATTTTGTTATGTAATGTAAAGTGCATCGGAGCCGAGATATTTAAAAATTTCATACTTGGGCGTACTTTTGTACTAAAAACTGAATACTTAAAGCTTTAAAATCTCCGCTCCGATATTATTTAACGCCATAAATTATATATATCTATGTGTATTTAGAAGTCCTCTAAATAACTATGTAAAAATCATCCGTGGCCGCTGGAAAAAAAAATGACAATATTCTTCAAATAAATTTACCTAATGCCCTTTAATCATTGTTAATCCACTGTTAGCTCATACATTTTGACAGCTGTTAACGCTCTAATCGTCTGTTAAGTAGTTAACATAGTTTGGTGAAATTGGTACTAAACCTTGGATCATATTGCCTATTGCCAAATAACGCTCACATTTATTACAAACTATACACGTCGTCAATGTATATATACGCCATAATTACATAAAGACTGGGCCTCTATTCAACACGATTAAACCATATTGCTTTTGACTTGTTATGGTATGGTTTATAACTTGGCAGCCATTACTGTCCAGTAAATAAGAGCTATCAATACGTTGACAATACGATAACACGTCAAAGGGAATGTAGAATAGAGGCTCTGTATCCTTGCTTTATCCTTTAACACGTTTTGGTATGCAAACATGCTTAATATACAATAGTTGTCAATTAATCATGACGTGTAAGATCCAAACGTCTTACGTTGTCAACATATACAAAGCACGAGTTCAAACACCTTGCAGAATGGTTTTTTAACTTTAAATCTTTTAAAATCTGTCATTGACAAACATAATAGCGGTTTTTGTCGCATAATTTATTTGACATTTTAAGCTGTTTAATATTTTATTGTTAAGTTAATTATCTTCGCGACTTTCTGACCTATTTAAGGTCCGTTATCTACACTTCTACACTTAATATTATAAAGAGGAAAGATTTAAATTTTTGTATGTTTGTAACGCATAAACTCAAAAACTACTGGACCGATTTCAAAGATTCTTTCACCCTTCGAATTCTACATTATCTCTGGGTAGCATGGACTATTGGACAAAACGTATGAAGAGGACGTTCTCAATAACATCAGTATTAAAGGGAACCTTAATTTCACTTTTTTATGATTTTTGTAAACAATATGAAACTAGCTAGCAGTCCCGGTAAGGGCAGGTATTTGTGTGATGAGCGCGAATATTTGTTCCTGAGTCCTTAATGTTTTCTATGTATTCAATTCTCTATGTACACTCTCTCTCACTCACTCACTCCAGTCCGGCCCGGTCAATGTGTGTGAAAATGTTGCTTGATATTTGTTATTTATTCATTTATAATTCTGTAGAAAATACCATACTTTATTTACATCCAACTAAGTACAGAATTCAACATTAATACAATTAAACATTAATTTATTATAGGTATAATATATTTTGAAGACGTTTTGATAGTTTTTTTTTTCAGGATAGTCAAGCCGTCGTTTCGTAATAAATACAACATGGTTTTAAAAGCAAGACTGCCTTTCGGCTTTTAAGCATATGGAATTCGTACTCTTATACTGTATTTTTCTTCAGAAAAGGAGTCGAAACGAAGTGGAACCGTCCTGGGCCCATCTGTATTTATCATAATGTACCTACGTCGGATAACATATATAGATATGGTTTGTATATATCTCGTCGGTCTATTTTCTTGGCAAAACAATATAACGACATTATTTAACAACGAGTATAATGCCAAAAGCCATTAAAGCCTTTCTACCTTTAAAAAGCGAAGGGCCTCAGCATTGCCACAGGGTAAACTTCTTTGAATGCCTGTGATAGTCAAGTGACCTTTAACGAATATTAACTACATAAAGCAGGAGAAAAAAAACAATACACAGCGTTCATGTTTTTTTTTAATTATCACAGAACAGCCCTGTATGTTTTTAAGTAAAGAATAAAGGTTTTTAACTATCTATCTATCTATTTGTGCGTAGAACATGTTTCCTGTTATATTCCCTCCTCTTTCCGTCGCGGGCTGATTTCCGAAAATTCCTTTTTAAGTGAAAGAAAGAAGGAAAGAAAAGAAAGCGGTTTAGGCTGTGTGTTGTTTGTAAGTAAGTCGCTCATTCAGGTAAGACGTTTATTATGTAGTAGATAACTTAGCTAGGCGTGTACTACAACTTAAAAACAATAATAAACAGAACAAAGTCGTTGCAGTATGGAAGATCTTTATTTATTTTATTAATTGAGATTTTCAACAGCTCAGTCTCACTCAAGAGTTCCCTACCCTTCGCCTTAAGTCGTTAATAACTTTATTCAAAACCAACAACTTACTTCCGCGATACTATTACTAAGTAGTATATAGTACTAAGTGGGAATTTTACGAATTATAACCTAATGCCGTGAAACGCTCGTCCGCAATGATGCGTCACTGTTCGACGGAAAACGGAACCGACTAATGAGTTCTTAATAACACACCGATAACTTGGGTTTATAGACGAATCCATATATTATATGGTTTAAAGGTATATCCGGTTGGAACAAGAAACAGGGCCTCTATTTAAATTTTTTAAACCTGTCTTACTATTGACGTTATATTACTTTTTAGGTGAATAACATAAGTAATGGGCGGCTGACGGATGCAAATACGTCAAAATTATGTCGAACGATATCCGTGATAGGATTTGACTATACAATTGATTTTAAAAAGACAGAACATCATTGCAGAAAAGTTATAGAATTTTATTGTTGAAATAAATAATCATTATTTTTTCTATATCAGGTATTCTCATTCCATTTCTTATATAATTTACTATCAACTTATATATAGGGAAAATGACCTCTCTACGTCTACAGACGTAAGAGGAGCGCATACGTAAAGTGATACTTCAGTATTTTCTTAATATACAAAATATGTACAGATTTATAACAAAAACTGCATATATTTTCACACATAAATAGTACTCAAAATTTGATAAAAGTCTTATACATCTAATGCTTTCGTCACCATATTGCATCCGTCAACCGCAACCCAATATAACGATATACATACATTGACGACGAGGTTAGCCTATTTGGAAGTGACCCTACATTCCCTATTCTAGTAGGAGATCCGAATAGGAGACGATTTGCACCGGGCTGTTTATTCGATAAAAACTATTTTGTACCAAATTTAATAAGCTAAGTAATATATGGCGAATAGGTAGGCTGAAAAATTTCAGCCCAGTGCATATTTAATAAAAAAAATAAAAATTAACTTTGTTTCAAAAAATTGCAATAGCTTGTTTAATAGACAAATTACATACCTACCAATCGAAAGTATGAAGCCTATAGAATATGCAAACGTTAGGTTGACAATTTTTTTCCCGTTAAACTACTGGGTAGGTAGCTCACTAATACGCTGGTAAACATCTTAGCCTAATTGTGCAAATTGCGGTTATAGAATTATCAACAAGTTTATAGAGATGTTTGTAATTCTGTAGCTCTGCCTACCCCACTCTGGGAACGAAGGCGTGAGATTATGTATGTATGTACTACTGGGTAGGCAGGTGTATAAACAGGTAAGTCGGTACTAATAATTTGCACGAAACCTAACGTTTGCATATTCTATAGACTTCATACTTTCGATTAGTATGTAATTTGTCTATTAAACAAGCATTTGCAATTATAAAAAAAAGTTAATTTTTAATAAAAAAATAATGATATAGGTACTGGACTGATTTTTTTCAGCCTACCTATTCGCCACATATTATTTAGCGTATTAAATTTTATATTAAATACTTTTCATCGAATAAACAGTCCGGTGCAAATCGTCTCCTATTCGGATCTTAGACCATTCAGTCAATAAGACGCTTTGCTTGATGAACCAATATTTTCTACTTTATCATTCCTCTAATAGCAAATATTGTAATCGTATTGTCAAGTAAATACTCAATAGAGTAAATCTTCTTTAAGTGCCTCTCCATCACTGTAGGTTGGCAGTCATACTCTTGATTTTTTCCCTATACAAAGCCTTTGTAAAGGTTCCACGTTTTGTTAACGGTCTAAGCTCTGGTGTTTCCCAGCCATTCTTTCTCATCCCTTGGATTTTCCCCATCCTGATGGTACGCAGTGGGTATCTATCGTGGCGTAACACATGACATAAGTTTAAAATCTTTCGCTGTTTAGTATTTCGGACCAGCTCTTTTTCTTTCGCCATTCGTTTTAAAACCTGCCAATGACTGATATAGTCAGTCCACTTGATATGCAGCATACTACGACATGTCCACATTTTGAAAGCCTAAATTCTTTTAGAGTAAATACACTGTAGATTGTAGAATAAGGTAAGTCAAGATGCAAACGCTGCGCTGCTAACGTTTCTATTTTCTTTCAACTCGAAATGTTAGGAGTTGACATAAGCGGTTGACGTCATCAGCTTACGTCAATCCTATAAATGTTTTCGATATTCGAAAATCGCTAACTTAGCGATATGCATCTTGACTTGAAACAATTTTAAGCTAGTCAGTCTAGCGGTGAAATTGTCGATAATCTTGTGAATGATGCTATAGAAAATAACACAGTCTATAACAGCGGTCGGCAACACGAGGCCCGCGGACGTCTTACTTGCAGCCCTTGAATGTTTTGTTAAATAATTGTATAATTATACAGATATTGGGCTTCTAGGGTTAATGTCACAAGTGCGGCCCGCCTTTAGTTTATTTTGCCACCTTCTGGCCCTTGCCTGCCAAAAGGTTGCCGATCGCAGGTCTAATACATCACACACCGCCATAAAATTCATAATTGCTGTTCACAAGATTGAAAAAAAAACACCTATCTTGCCAGGTTTACTGCCGCGACCGGTTTGAATTCCGGTTCCTACTTGGAATGGTTGCTTAAAGCAGTCTAGATCCTGTCCTAGACAGGCTTTAGGGCGCGTGAGGGTCAATCAACTGAAGCATATATAGTTTTGTTTCAGTATAAAGTAGCTAAGGATTCGTGGTCTGTCAGACGACGTCAAAACTAACTATAATATTGGGTTCAATGTCACACAAATCTAAACCCAAACCAAGCTCTAGGCTTGTACTATGGGTACGAGACAGCGATAAACATACTTATATAGGGAATTTAATACGTAGAAAAAATCTAGATTCAGGAACAAATACCTACTCGCGCTCATCTCACAATTATTTGTCCTATTACCGGGGATCAACACACCGGGACAAATATCTTCATAGATAGACTCACTATGACTAGTCTAGCCGCGCGACATGTGGTAATATTGTTAAAGTATTTGTAAATACTAACCGCATTATCTTGTTTATCGTCGAACGGCGTGGAGAACTGGATGGTGCTCATTTTGGAATCCTTCGCGTCGCCGTTGGGCGACGGAGGCGAGGTCTCTCTGTAGACAAAAGAACACGAATTTAATACAGTGGGTTAGAGAACACAAGTTTATTACAGTGGGTAAGAGAACAAAACTGTATTACAGTGGGTAAGAGAACACAACTTTGTTACCTACACTGGGCAAGAGAACACAACTTTATTACCAGTGATCGGAAATAGGTGAGCTAATTTGCCTAAACTTGATGCATGTTCATTCAATAATGTATTCCCATCTCTCTCATGCATGAATGAATATGCGTGAAGTTTAGGCAAATTAGCTCTACCTATTCCGATCACTGTTTATTACACTTGGCAAGAGAACACAACCTTGTTACTTTTGGCAACTTTTTACAATTGGGATTTTTGTAACCTGTCCTAACCTCCATACAATTCTAACCAGACGTTTTATTTAGATGTTATGTTAAATCATAAATATTTTTTCTGTTCTTTCAGCTATCGTTGATGTATTGATATCATATTTATTTTGTTCAATATATGTTTAATACAATAAAATGCGGTCTTCATTTGAAAATTTTAGATTAAAGCTAAGATTTACAAAAGGATGTTATAATCTTAATATTCTTGGATTTTTGAACCTGCTAACATTTCAAACAACTTCCTAAAACTTCATCATTTATGACAGGCATACAAAACAGCGAATTACCCAGAACTGCCAAGATTTTAAAGGAGATATCTTTATGGAAGGCACCGCATCCTTTTTAAGGTTAAAGGCCTTTATTTAATACCGTCATCTTAAAAAAAAACAAATACTTTGTTATTCAGTTGCTCTAGGTAATACTTTTAAAAGTTTGAAAACTTTAAAACAAACCTATACAAGTATTATGGTTAGGTTAAGTTAATAGAAAATCTACATTCTGAGCTACATAAAATTATTAAAATTTATGCAACGCTTAAACGAAATACTTGAATTAAACGTGACGTTAGTCCAACGCTTGCCGCCAACTTTGGTAAGTTTGCAAACTACTTTTAATTCAAAAGGCATAGGAATTCGAATTCAGCCACCGTAGGGAACGTTTTGACATATCGCTCACGGTCACCGTGGCGAAATTACGATTACGATAAATTACGCGACGCAGCAATTAGAAGTATACGCGTCTCGTTCACGCTTACGCTGACCTTGATAAGCGCAACGTGGACTTGCTGATTGAATCGGTTACGTCTGCAGTTTCATCACTAATTGTCGCAACGATTAGGTTTTAGACGTTTGAGTAGACTTAAATTGATCTCATAATAATTGTGGTGTTAGTAACATTGTAGATGCAACTTATTTAAAGATAAAAATAGGGCTTGAATATTAGGTACGTGCAGAATTATTCATATTTATTTTTTCAAACCGAAAAATAGTTTGGCGGCGCGGCGTCGCGTCTCGTGTCGCGGAATTACCGAGTATTATTAAGAATTACAAATAATAAATTTTCGTAACAGGATTCCGTAATGTGGATGCATTTAATTTTCTGAATTCAATATAATAGATGTCAAAGTTTGTCATGCCGTAGTTTTGTTTGGATTTTGTGTATGTACCTGTATAAACATACATATCCTAGGTAAATGTAACAAAGTCACACATAACGCACTAACATATTTTGGATAAAGGCTTGAAATTATTTTCTTCCCGCAAAATTTGATAGTAATGGTCTTGGTAGTTAGATGGGGAATCATGAATAACCAGGGGCTCTATTCTACGGGACATATATAACCATATATATTGTCTTTTACTCGGCCAATAAGAAGCTAATTAGAAATAAGAGCGCGTTAAATAAGAGCTTTCGTAACGTTGGTAATACGATAAAAGATAAAATCGCAGGCAAATAACCGCTACATATTTTCCGGGTAAATAAGAAAAATAATACTTCAAAGTAATAATTAAAAACTACAATAATAGTTAATATGATAGTTATTACATCAATTATTTGTACACGTGTTGTGTTATAGTATAATTTGAAGTTATTAGAACTAAATGTTACAAAAGAATAAAAAAATCCTTCCATTGCTTACGTAGACATACTTAATTTCATGAAATCACTATTTCTATTACCTCTACCATATTCCAGTGGTTATGGTTACACTGTTGGGCTTAGTGACTGATGGCTCTTTTGTACTATTCATAAAGCTAATATGCCTACACTACACCACCACCACCAACCAGCCTTATTTTAAGGGAATGGGAAAGGGCCCTTGCCCTAAAGCCGCGATTGACCAACGGATGGTCACTTTGATGCTTACGAGGCCCTACACTTTACCTATACATTATGGTACTAAATCTGTTTAAAAAAATGACCCAAATTTGAAAATTTTCTGAATACATACCAGAAAAATAATGGGACAAAAGGACTCGAATCTACGTCCCTTTTTACTGTCTAGATCCTATTCTGTGCATTTTCTACTATGAACCCATTCAAAATATCATTTCGTAATTCACACAATAACATTAAATTGACGTATTGACGTCACAATAGACGGGTGGGCCTTGAAAACAAAAACAAAAAAAATATGATTTCAGTTGGTGATCTTTGTTTTACGATTGTTATCAGTACATGATTTTAAAAATTCAAGAGAAAACATCTCAATGGGAAACATATTCGGCGATTCAACTGTCAATTGTTTTCGCGATGATATTGACTTTAGTCGTTTAAAAACAAAACAGGAGGTGGCCCAATCAATCAAAAAATATACGTCACCTTAGCTTACCATGTAATATGCAAATTACGTAATTTTATATTTTCAAGTACAAACTAACACAGCTTACACGAGTAACAGAAACATAGGTATACAAAACACGATTTTGCCGAACTAATAGGATTGGTCATTGTAAGCAATTAACGAAATGAAATGGCTCTTATTTTCCGAAAGATAATGTTGAAAATTAGTACGCGCCACCATTTTTACACCTAATATTTGAAGCGGTTGATTTTACATCATAGTCAATAATATTTAAAAAAATGTTTTATACACAATAACAGTCACGACATAACATTTATTACATTCAATTTTATTACAATCCATCACGACCGCTGATTTTTAATTAATATACTTACCTAAATTAATATTTGATATTTAATATTAAAAACCGATAAAATAATAAAAACAACGGGTTTACGAATTATGTCCAGGCTATTTTGATGCGCCTATATAACGCACTGCGAAAGCAATTAATTCAAATCGAATGATATAATTGATACGTCACGATAGTGTATACATAGATTTAAATACCTGTTAATAATGCAAAGATGTTAGCCGATAAAGATTTATCATCAAGAGTCCGGAAGAAAGATGCACTTGCTTAAGCTCTTGAAGGGTCTACTAGAGCATGAAGTAAATAAATAAATAAATAATATCGGTTTCCGCTACAATCAGTTTTATTTCCTTGTATCTGTTGTGCACGGATGCTAGCAACACAAGTTGCGGCGCTGGAATCGTGCCATAGCCGTTTGAAGGAACACTTAGAGAAAACCTAAACATTGTTGTTTAGGTAATCCTATTAAATTTTAAAAATCCGCTTTTGTTATATAAATCATAACATTATTAGATGAGTACTTTATTATTACACTAGCTGACCTGATAAACGCTGTCCCTTTTTTTCCCCAATAAACCTAATTTGGACTATTGCAAATACAAAAATAAAGCCAGATCTGTTCAGCTGTACCCTCAAGCGGACGAACGCCATTTTGTTTTTATTTATGTAGAAAAAGAAGATGGAATGTTTCTTAATTGCCAATTACACAAGTTCCCTTTTGTCTTAAGACATAGACTGAAAACATTCGGCGCCCGTGACACACCTCCTCTTTTTAATTTGTATACAATTCCTAATTCGTGGCTCTGAACGTATTAATACATCGTGTTCTAACACATCGATTGTCCGTTTCCGATGTTCCGCAAGCAGTTTCATTGGCGCAAATAGAGCGGCACCGATGATACGGTTCTGTAGCTTTCTCTTTCGTTTCCATTATCGTTTTTACTTGAACTTCAGATCTAATGATATCAATTAATAAATCGAGACTAAGAACCGTTCTGTTTTCATTAGTGTAGTATTAACTGTTTACCAATTCCTTATTTACCTAATTGAAAAGAGTAATGATGGACGATCACTATGATTTTTGATATAAAGATGTGCATAAAATCTCCGGTTCTGTATTTGTTTACATCTGAATTTGTCTGGTGGTTTATGATACAAGGTAACATGTCTGGTTTTTTGATCTGATGGTAAGTGAGATCTTAAGACTCTAATCCTATAACTTCAAATGCGTTGCCAACTCCAAGCACTAAGATGTACCTAATGCCTCTATGCTACTAAATTTCACCGGATGTCTTATACCCCGCATCGGAGTACAACAATGCGAACATTGTTGCTTTGCGGTAAGTAAAAAAATAAGATGCTGGTAGTGATCTGAAGAACCCTGCATATGGTCCACCATACATACAATAACTGGATTTCTAGAATTTATTTTCGATTCTTACAACAAGTTATTTAAACAAAAGATCAAACGGGAAACAATCATCAATAAATATTTTTCCTCTCATTATGTCTCAATGGGCAATGAAATGACTGCGAGCCGCCATTTTGATTTTTCCTTCGAAAGTGTCAGTTGCACAGACTACGAGCATGTGTGAGTTATTTACTAAATTGTTTATCTCTCTCATGGACTAAAGATAGAGAGAGAAGAGACGCCTACTTAGAAAAATAATAGGCTATTATATGTATATACGTGTACATGCCATGTTATATTACTTTACTTCCGTAAGGTTAAAGTCCACAAATGATACGCAAGATGTAATTTAAGTAGTAGAACCAATGAATGGTAATGACACAATTTACTTGTAATGTTTTTGTAAAATAGCATACATTTCATATAATTTGATAAAGATTTATTTATTTCTTTCTTTATTGGGAAGCAAACAGGCAAAAACAACACATATCATCTAAGTAATTTAGAGAATAAAACGTTTCCACTTAGGTACTAATAACATATCCGTCGCTCAGACAAGACTAAAATAAACACCTCAATTTTAAAGGGTATTGGGTAAATTTGTTTGAAGAATATTGTTATATTTTTTTCAGCGGCCACGGTTTATTTTTACATACTTATTTAGAGGACCTCTAAATACACATAAATATATATAATTTATGGCGTTAAATAATATTGGAGCGGAGATTTTAAAGATTTAAGTATTCATTTTTTAGTACAAAAGTACGCCCAGGTATGAATATTTAAATATCTCGGGTCCGATGCAATTAAGAGTAACATTACATAACAAAATATGTTTATTTTTAATAATTCTATCATAATTTACCACTTTTACGAATGGCCGCTCACCTTGAAAATGTATGAATTTTACAAATGACAACACTTTTACCCGAAACCCTTTTAAAATAACATTTAGAACATATTGTTTATCTTATTTATCTTCCTTATTGCAGAAACAATTTGTTATGAAATATGTCGATGACAGATGTCATGATAAGTGATGAAGAGGTGTTGATAGTTCCTTTGGAACTGGTCTATTGGGCTTAATTTTAATGACAATACAATAACATGGTACCATCGAGCTGGTATGACAGACACGGAAGGTGGCCATAGGAACTCCTCAATGGCTCATAGTAGTTCCGTCGAGTTTGGACTCATTTGACTCGCCTTTTGATAGTGAATTTACCATCAGTGTTAGAAGTATAGTCAGCAATATAATGTAATTTAGTGTATTATATTATTTTTGCAAAAGCTTTATCACATCTACTTTTTTTTATTGCCATTGCATTACGTGACTGGAGCAATAACAGTCACGTGACGAATAGTTAAATATGATTGAGGAGGGCTTTAGTGGAAGGGGGAGACCTAAAAAGAGATGGATGGAATGTGTGAAGAGCGATGTGAAAAACAAGGGGAGTGCATACTGAGATCACGGATGGTAGGGATGTTTGGAAGAAAAAGACTGCGCCGACCACGGATGATTGTTATAAGGGCAAGTTGATGATGATGATTGTATTATGTACCTTCTCAAGTGTACTACGAGTATACGATTAAAGATAAGTAAAAATATTACTGGAAGAGGCAAGTATGTTTATCGGTAACCAGGGTTACCGCGCATGTGTAAGAGTGTCACCGTGCGCGATGAAGCCTTGCGCCGGCTCCTTTCCCCGCGTCCGCTCGGATGTGCTTGCGACATGCGCGCACCTACTCTACCGTACACACTAACAAAACATCCTTAATAATAAGTTTCCATCAAAAAACAACATTTTTGGGACCATATTTTGTAGCTGACTGTACTTTTTTTTGCAATGTCATTATTTGCTTAACAAGACCAAACTAATGAGTCCAAACATGGTGGATCTACGTTGAATATAGTGAAGATCCTGTAGCCACCTTCCTACTCCTATATCAGATCAGCTCTTAGATAACATAATATTCCATTGTCATCGGGTTTACATATGTGGTCCAAATTTCAGCCCATTCCATTAACGGGAACTAGTTCAAAACTGGCTTGCAAATTTTGACGGACAGCTTACAAACATACATACACACGAACATTGCAAGTTAAATGAAAGGTTGTAATAGGGTAGTTTTACTAGCGTTTCAACCGCTATCACTTTCCTGGTCACATTATTTACCATTTCCCTGTAGGTTCGAATTACCATTCTCGGTTATTTTGTAGGAATCCAGTCATTCTTCAAAACAGCTCAAAATGGTAATCCGATCCTACAGGGAAATGGTGAATAATGCGACAAGGAAAGTGATAGCGGTTGAAACGCTAGTAGAACTACCCAATAATACAATTGGCCGCTAGGGTAGCTAGTGGCAGGCTGTTGGTGAGTATGAGTAGCGACACCACGGACCTGATTGCTCCCGAGAGTACGTCCTGTTCGTTGCCTCACGTCACGTTTACCTTCACCGGCCGGTATGAGTGTACGATGACGAGGAACCCCTTACTTACTTGTCTTTATTGGCCAGTCAGAGTGGAATCGCAAGAGCTATATGCTGGATGGGCGGATGTGTTGCATAAGTGGCGAGTAGGCACCTTATGGTGGTTTATATTCCTGAAGAACCTCTCCACCCTTAGCCCCTGGAATATTAGCATTGGCCAGGCAGGCGCCATAGTTTCATCAAGAGCCTAGTTTACCAATCTTTATCGTTTCATTCATAGAGCCTATTATTAATGTTCCCATTCTTCTTAAATAGTCCTACACTAACCGGTAGTAGTCCGTGGGAGCATACTTCTATAGTGTGAACTCAAGGATAATTGCCGGTTGCTAACTCATCACTTGCACATTGCGTGTTAGCTTTGGCTTCGTGTACGCCTTCGAAAGGTCCGGGACTCCCATAGCCCCGTGATTGGTAAAGAAATGAGTGCTTGATAAGCCTTGAAAACGAGGAGAGGTACTACTATCAATTTTATAGAAATAGAAGCGTCGGTCGTCACTACCAACTAGGCTAACGCGTCTTCATGATTAAGAGTTGTTGTACGTAAAACCGTTGTTTCGTATGAACATCTTTAGTGACAAAATGGAGTAACGAGACTTTAGCGCTAAAACAGGGCCTCTATTCTAAGCGGAAAAAACCATATCGTCTTTGACCTGTTTTGGTATTGTTCCTGACTCGGACGCCATTACAGTCAAGTAGATAAATAAGAGCTCTCAAAACGTTGACAGGTATGGGTTTTACCGTCGAGAATCTCAGCCCAGAGCGGGACATAAGTAAAAGAATCATGTTGGCTTTCGACATGTGTAAAAAAAACCTCTGTTTATTTTAAAACAACGACTTTGGTGCCAAAAGATGTAGGTAATTAGCGAAAAAAAATACATTATGCCATAAACATACAGCGGTCACATGGGAAACAATCCCACATATGAATGCACACACAACAATGCGATGTGAGCTTTATTGTTTAGGTTGATTGTGGCACATATTTTGACCACTCAATGCCAGTGAAGCCCACCCAATTCACAAGGAGTGGCTAGTGTTGCCAAGGGTAGAAAATAAATCAAGACTGTGTTAAAAAAATTGGGACTTGGGTTTTTAAATCGGGACAGTACAAAAATAGCAATGCCAATTGTGACAAACTGTTTTTGGCCTTCTCGGTTGTTATAAATTAGTATTTTATATATACACATAGAACATTTTGGCGATGTGCTGAAATTCGAGAAAATGTGTGTCCTAATCAAGGGTAAATCAGGACGTGTCTATAGACCGCTGAAAATCGGGACATCCCGCAGAAATAGCGACGTCTGACAATACTAACTTTGGCGCCATTTTGATATAATATCACCAATATTTAAAGGCAAGTATTAATCTTAATCATCTCAATCGTACCCTTGTCCCATACTAAGAGGATTTACAGTTGGCTTAGTGTTTTACAAATTGTGTCTATTTAACTCGGTAACTCGGTAACAACGTGTTGTATTGTAAATCGGCCGCGATTACTGTCAAATAAGTATGAGATAAACGTTGACAATGGTTTTTAGTAAAACCGAGGCGCTGGCCGCCTGCCTCACGTCAACCTACGGAACTCCTAGGACGACCTACGAATATTACCGTCTCCTAAGTTGTCAGGGAGACAACACTGCTCTTGTGGGCGGAATAAAATATGATCAGTACCATTTTCATACCCTAATCGCCATTTTGCTGGTTTTACACGGAGGCAGAACTGTGGACAGCACACTGCTACTGTGTGAACGCATACGCCGAGTAAGAGGCCCTAGATAAGACGCTTAACGATATCGAAAACGACTTTCGAAAACTGTCAAACTATATGGAACTGATATAAGCGCTTGATACGTCCATCTGGCAGCTTACGTCAATGCCATAGGTACATTTTCGCATAATGATAACGATCTCGCCACGCATCTTGTCTAAGGCCACAGTTCTATTTTGTACGTTCCCACAGTATTTATGATACCCACAGGAAGATGGAGGCAGTGCTGTTTAAATCTGCTGGTACAATAAGTTTAATAAGCTACAAATTACATGTTGTTGTTAATTTTTTGCATAAAAATTAGTTATGAAACTTAACATTATTGACAACCAAATCCTTTACATATCATTACGTACGAGTCGGTAGATCAATGACGCGTCACACTATCGTCGGTGATACTGCAATACGTAACGAACAAATGAAATAAGGTGAAAAATACACCTTAGAAACTAAGTCATTAAGGTACATTTTGCAACTTACTGAATTTTTTAGTTACGCCGTATAATAGTATGCCCAACGCTATGTAACTTATACTCACGTCAGAGATACAAGCTTGAATGCGTGATCGTGCTCGCCTACGTTTCCCGGAGGTTTGGCTTCTCTAGTGACGAGTAAAGATGTCATAACAACATCGACACATGATGATTAACATTAATAGGAACATAATTGAACGTAACCAAAGTTGCCTTAATAGGGCAAATTGGAAGAAAATTGGAGAGGCGTACACAAGGAGAAGAAAAAGAAACGTGCCTTTTCCAATACTTCGTCGATGAGACGTTATTTTAGCTTATCTTATCGTGTATATGTGCTCTTTCGGATTCACTGTACTCTGTAGTGTCTTTCATGCAATTAGCCTCTTTTACGCACTTAGGTGTCGGAATGTGCAGGTTTCCTCATGATGTTTTGCTTCACAGTATGAGCATCGGATAATGACTTAAGAGTTGGAAAAAAGTCTTTGTTACATGGCCAACCCTGAGGTTTGAACTCAGTACCTTACGATCCCAAGTCGACAACTTATAAGTACTAGTCCACCGACGCTCGACAATATTACCTCAACGTCGATAAGTATTTATTTTATGGTAATAAATCATATAAATAATTCCCTTCCCTAACAAAAACTTTTGAAAATCAATATTCAGTAGTTAATATTCAGTAAACTTAGCCGAAAGATTAGCATAAAATTAAATCTCAGTCACCTAAGACAACACTACTTCCGCTATATAGTTATTCTGTGCGTCATCAACTCGCCTACATTACCTCGAACTTATAATTTATAAGACAAATATAACCGCAAATATATGCGTGTTCATTGTCTAAGGAAATGAGTGTAAATCCCAGATATATGGAAAAGTACAAGTCATTATGTGGCCGTAATGGAAATTGATACCAGTCGACTTGGCTCGTTATTAAAAGGTGTAATCATGAACAGAGTTAGTATACAGACTTATGACGTTTTTCACTTGAACCTCAGATTACTTACGTTTTTGCCATTTTGGCTACGGAAGCCTAAAAAGATGTTAACCTAATAATATGGGCCCCTAAATATGTTACTTCCGAAAACAAAGTACTTCGCAAGGCTAAGAACCAACCTTCACAGCCTCCGCTGTTATAATATCAGATACAATACAATGTCATGATTAAAAGCCAGTAATCATTGCACTATAAAAAAGAACATCTTTTAAGCTCCAAAAAAATCGCTTCTTTCCATGTAATGCATACATTTTATGTTTAGGAATAATTGATCTCATCCTAAGTTAAGCTTCTAGGCTTGTCTTATGAGCACTAGACAAGGATCAACATACATATACGCAGAGAGAAATACGTACTAAAATATACAGAAAGCACCCAAGGCTCGAAAATAAAAACTCGCGCTCATCACACAAATATTTGCCCTTACCGAGAATCGAACCCAAAACGCAAACTTCCTAGCTCACTACCAACTACGCTACCGCATTACTTTTTTTTATAAGTAAGTAAGTTTGATATAACTTTGCTCAGTTATAAAAACCACTGATCATTACTCCACAATTCACAAATTAAGCATCATAATAAGCCATATTATGCCATTCGGTAAAAAAGCCACATTATGCCACTCGCCAAAAACCGAACAATGTTATAAAAACATAATCGCTTCCCAAGATCATGACCCAGATGCGCCTGCGTCGGTTACGTGACGCTTACGACAGAAGGTTGTGTGTTTAACCATTTTGACACGTACAACCTTAATTAGTAATACATTTGATAAACAATTATATACCGGGAAAACGGATCAACTAACGTACAAATTTACGAATAAAATGACCCGTTTTCTTTGCTGTTTATTGTATTATGTATGTTATTGATTTCTGCTGTGGCAATTTTGGCTGTGGCCGGCATTTTTATCGCTGGTAATTTAAGCCCTAATAGGAATATATCCATCCCTTTACAATGGACATGTTACGTTAAGATTTGGGGCCCGTTTCAGAAAAAGCTTGTAGCTTGTATTACAAGCGGAAATATCTTTTCAAGAATAGGCATTGAAAAGAAACTTCCACTTGTAATACAAGTTACAAGCATTAGTTATAACAACCTCGCTTTTGTTGTCACGTAATAACGTAACTAAAAATGCGGCTATGATGTAAATAGACAAAATTACGTACCAATTTTGAGAGAGGTGCTAACTCAATCTAAGCCGCTGTAACATCACAGATGTTACATAAAGTTGCAAACTGAGCCGTGTGAATAGGAAGCCATCTTGAAACGGATTGATCTATTTTACAACTATTGAATGAGAACTTTAATACATCTATTTCGTTGTGTCTAGATTTTATCTGACTGCCAAAGAAAGAGCGTAATGTTTTTCAAATTTTTTAGTCATAGAAATATGAGGAGACAGTCTTACATAAATTGACCTAGTCTTTAAGTAAGCTCTAGGCTTGTAGGGCACTAGACAACGATTAACATACTTTTATAATGACTTCTTAAGCGTAGAATGAGTTTCCCGCTAGTCTCCTTATTTCTTTTCTTGGTCTAAGACCCGAATAGGAGACGACCTTCACCGGGCTGTTTATTCGATAAAAAGTATTTTATATAAAATTTAATATGCTAAGTAATATATTTATAATAGGTTGACTGGAAAATTTCAGTCCAGTGCTTATGATTAAAAAAAATATGAAAATGAAATTTTTTTTAAATGCTTGTTGAATAGACCAATTACATACTAATCGAAAGTATGAAGCCTATAGAATAATTATTAAACAAAAAAAATCAACACAATCTAAACACACAATTCACCACTCATTACGCTATAATAGCGAAATTCAAAATCGAATTAGAAAAAAAAACACAAAAAGCTGTTGGCATATTTTTTAAATTTGGAATAAATGGCATTTAAATTAGTGGCCAGTCATGTAATTTTTCAAATAAAAAGTTTTGAATTCTACGCCCGGGATACAAAAAGTAAATCAGGAAAAGTGTGGGTGGGCGTGTATTTTTTAAATTATTTTGGCATTTTGAGTTTAACGTCAAAAGGTAATTACTATTTTTTACTTGTCAGTAAAATGGCATGTTTTTAAGCTTATGGGCAACTAGACGGTAGTGTATTTTTTTTTCACCATGGGAGCTGAAAGTTCGATCAATGTACGATTGAAAACGGAAAAATTCAGTTTGCGATTATTATTATTTTAATCCATTGTAGTCTCACATTAATGGTGATGCCTATCTGATAACATAAACATTCAAGAATATTGAAAAAAAACAAAATTTGGAAAAAATTAGCTTAGAATGATCAAAACATTGAACAAGGGTGTTCAGTTTCGAAAAAAACCTAAAGGTCCAAATATCTCGAAAACCGTGCGACTTTTACCTAACCTATTTTAGCTTTTTTATAACGTCCTAAGTGCCCTCTATCCATAATTCAAGGATTATCCACTCATTACCTAACACCCTGTACATCACACCAATATCTCCCTTAATTAGGAATCGAACCCGGGACGGCTAGCTTTTTAGGCAGGGTCGGTTCCTACCAACTAGGCTAAGCGCGTAGTGGATATTGTTGTGTTTATAGTCGCCTAGTACCCAAAGTCAAGACTATAGAGCTTAATTTGAGACTAGATTTGTGTAATTTTGTCCGTTGTTGTGTAATTAATTTATTAGGCCAAATATCCATTCAGACAATTAATCTTATCTTGAACTTTGCCAGCTGACAGTCGGCCTTCATAAATGAACACAATACATACTTGAATCTATACTCACTCGTAGATAATTTTCCATTGAGTATATTATTGCGTTAAACGATAGTACGATCTGAATGTCATTTTATGCAATAATTGCAAACACGCGCTTTACGATTGTCTAACACGCACACACTCAACTCATCGCATATTTATACACACTTATAAGTACAGTCAGCATCAAAAGCAGCTTAGCAGAATAACATGCTCAAAATGATCTAGACACGACGTATTCTCTAGACAATAGAGTCGAGTGCAGGGGTGTCAAGCTGGGCATTCACGACCGCTCCAACAAGCCGAATAGAGCAGCGCCGCGCCAAAATCGATCCGTGAATGTCAAAACTGTAGCGTTTAAAAGTACTTGCGCGGGCCGTTGGATTTCCAAATGGATGGAAAGCCAGCGCGATGCGCCAACGCGCCTTAAGAATGGAACTATCGTGAATGTCGAAATTCAAGGTTTGAACACGCCACCCCACAGGGCCAAACCAAATGGCATCGTCGTGAATGATTTCTCTGGCTGCCATTTTCTAATCAGTCTGGCGCGCCCGTGACTGTGAATGTGGTCAAAATATTACGCCCGTCCAGTTGTATGCACCCGATCTGTCGCCGAGACAAACAGCGCGTCCGTGAATGCCCAGCTTTATTCTCTTAAAAAAGGCGCGTGCATTCTCAATTAGGCAGCCTTATACGTTCGATAAGCCATGCTGCCAAATTGAAAATGCACGCGCTAAAATGTGTTTTGTTCGCTCGGACGGGACTACTTAAACTCGCCGCTGCGATTTCGCTCGTTGGTCCGACCGACCGCCGTTTTTGAGAGAGAATCACACCCCAGATCGTTTTGACCTCTTCGGTTGCGTAGCTACTTCTGCTGCTGACTGTACTTACAACAATGCAGAACTAGGGCTGTCACTATGTAATACTTAGCTAACTACTAAGATGTAGTTATTTAAATTAATGCGAGACAAATAAAAAAACATGTAGGGATTTGTCTTTTGTTAAAAGCCAAGGTTTAAGTACCTACTTGTCTCTAATTTCCGTAAATGCATTATGTATGAACTTTTCTGACATGTTGTTTATGAAACTACCGCATACAATTGTAAATCCATATATGTACAACTTCATCTCACAATAATTTTAACAAAGTCACTAATACTCAGTGGACTTGACAGATGCGCGTGGAGCTAACCCCATGTGCTTCTGTTTAGTCCATTAGAGAAAATTATCTTTAACCGAACAATTGTCCTAGCGTGTGATATCCATGGACTTATTTCTCTAATAAGTCCATGGGAGTGTCTATAAATAACTCTACATTGGCGAAATATACCTAAACAGCAGTGGAAGCCATTAATTAAGAAAAAAATAAACTGAGTTATTTTTACCCGGCGGGTCATGTTTTTTCACCGTCATGTATGTATGTATGTCCAGTTCTATGTTCCCCGCTACAGCAACAACGGCTTGGACGATTTTGACAAATGAGGTATCATTGGATTCGTCTTAGCAGCGAGAGTGTCATAGGATACCTAAACTGTTACAATTGAAATAACAACAATGGCCAAATGACAATTATTAACATATGTAGGTATATCGACGTCAGTATAACAAATGCAGTAGGGTTTTTAAAGCTTGCTTTTCATAGAGTTATTATAACTGTATCTTTACATAGTATAAACCAAAGTCGCTTCCCGCCGCCGTCTGTCTCTCTGTATCTACGCTTAGATCTCTCGAACTACGCAACTGATTTTGATGCAGTTGTCATCAATAGATAGAGTGATTCAAGAATAAGGTTTTTATGTATAATAAATTCTGTAATATGTACGGGTGTTACGGAAAACTTACATAAAGTGAAGCGAGGGCGGGACGCGAGATTTTATTTACAGCTTCAGTAAAAGCTGATTCATGTAACAAACAGGTGAGAAAAAACATTTTTTGAATAGCTATAAAAATAACCAAGATATAAGCCAACAAAGGTTTGTTCCTTTCTCTTTCTAGCAAAACAGAATTTTACGTGGAGTTTATATGGTCGAACTGCACGATAACGTCACCGGTGCACTTCGGATCTCTCTGTCTAATTAGCATTTTTAAATGCTTGTATCATCCGTATTTCCTGACCGATTTTAATTTTAATTTCAATTTTGGTGATCTCTTTTACGGTATTTTCATATTTTGTTGAGAAATGCGATGTAAAAAATGCATGCATATTCCCTGTTATGTTTAGCAATTGACAACCCTATTTCGAAGACAAAGAAATCATTTGCGCCGACGCAGCTCGCATATACGGCGCGTGCGCGTCAGCTGCTAACGCTCCTAAAGCGTCGGTCGTACAGCAATACAGCGTAAGTAACAAATCAAATAATGTGCAAAATACACCTTAGCAAGTAATTCAGTAAGGTTAATTTTGCAACTAATTGAATTTGTTAGTTACGCCATATTGCAGTATCAGTGATGATAGCGCGAATTCATCAGTTTTTATCGCTTACTCTTGGAGAAGGCAAATGTATAGTATTGTTTTTAACTCGTCCGGCATTACTCTTGTTCTGGGAGAGCATAATTGACAGCTCGAACTTTTTTAAATTAAAAAATAAATGCTTTTGAGACCAACCTCCATATGCATGATTTTTTTATGAACATATTTTCATAAAAATCCTTTTGCCAATTGACATTTCACATAAACAAAAGCAGCGTGCCTGTCTATCGCTGTCACACTCTTTTTGGTAGAGTGTGACAGCAATAGACAGCTGAGTATTACCTCTTCCTTCGAAGTTAATAAATAGGTACTTTTTTTTTTGCGCTCTGGCTTGCACGTGTATTGTTTCGGTCACAGGTTTCGTCGACGATCTAATTTTCTGCCTTACGTTTACGAGCGCGTGGAGCAATTTTATTTTGTCGGTTATTTATAAGTATTTCGTCGATAAATTAAGAAGTTAGTTGTTTAAGAGAATAACCGCAGAGCCTAATTCAATTTTTTTTAACAATAATATTGTTTTTGACCGGTTTTTACATCACATCGCTAAGAATTGGGCCATTTTTATTAACGTAAAGAAAGGAAACAAAACATACGACCTAGTCTAGGGCCAGTGTTTTCACTGTTGTGTTCATGCATGATAAGCATTTCTATGTTACACGGCGAATGAGTAACTTGCAGAACATTCACAGAAGTTTGGAAATCTTCTCAAGAAATTCCCAAACATTTTCGGAAAATTTTGTGATCATTAAGCATGTTCTCTTCTATACATAAATAACCGAGAATTCCTAATTTCTAATTATAAACTTTCACAGTTTGAGAAGTTTCTCGTCGGTAATTTAAGCACGGCACAGCGTCGTATCGTTGCACGATATCGCACGTGATAATGCACGTGCTCATGTGTTGAAGCTTAACATGCCATAAAAAAACATTAGTATCTCCATCTTGTCTATGATATTTCCTTTGTAGCTGATAATGTGGATGATCAGATAATCGATGACTAGGCGACCGAGGGTTATCCCGACCGTGGACTAATCACATTATTTTTATAAAATCATTCAGTTGCCATGTTTAAATGCGCCAGCAGCACGCACCGTGTAGTTTGTTTAAAGTCACTGCCATTGTCTCTGGCGTGCTTGTTTTTTAGTATTAAGAGTGTCCATTCCAAGAAAGTGGTGTGGTAATTAAGTACGAAATTTTAAGAAAAAAATGCGGGCAATACTCTGCATATACAAACGTTTTCTCCTGATTTCTTCGCTTGGTTTACGCAGAGCAATACGGCATCTATTTAACAGCTGGCCTTTGCATATCTATGCATTAATAAACGTTTCGTGACCAATTGACAGACCACACACAGCTAAACCACTGAATGTAGGGCCTTAAAATGCAGGGAATATTCCTTGGGTGTAAGAAAGGATTTTTCGAAACTCGACCCCCAACGGGAATAAATAGGGGAAGAAGCGGTAGACCACGTGTAGGTACGAATTTGCGGGCGACCTCCAGGGGTATGATTCTCTCAACAACGACGAACGGACGGACGAACGAGTGATTGTCCAAGCGCGGCAAGTTTAAGTAGTCCCGTCAGAGAGAACAAAACACATTATAGCGCGTGTATTCAATTTGGCAGCATGACTTCTCGAACGTATAAGGCTACCTAATTGACAATGCACGCGCTAAAATGTGTTTTGTTCGCTCGCCGCTTCGATTCGCTCGTCCGTCCGCCCGTCCGCCGTTTTTTGAGAGAATAACATCCCTGTCTTTATCTTTACAAAGTATAAAACTAAGTCGCTTCCCGCCGTCTGTCCCTCTGTATGTACCCTTAGATCTTTCAAACTACGAAACAGATTTCAATGCGATTTCCACCATCAGTTAGATAATATTTCACGGAAGGTTTTTATGTGATCAATTCTGGTTTCTGTACGGGTATTACAGAAAACTCACATAAACCAAAGCGAAGGCGGATCGCTAGTTTATTAATAAAGGTAATTAACACAAAACATGTATCCATCAGTGTTAGCGGCGGTTTTATGATAGGAAGCAATGGAAAAACTCAACAAATGTCTTACAATGTTCGGCGAAACAGATTTCGAAAAAAAAATGGCAACTTGAGCTAATGTTTACAAAAAACTGCTGCCAAGTGCGTAAGCTATACATAAACCCAAGAAAACCTGATCTGCCACCTACAAATTAAATTCAAAAGCCATAACTGATTGGTGTGTTCCTCTTTACCTAGTCTAAACTTTACAAAAGAGATGCGTTGAGAAATAAAACTCCTAGCTGTATATCTACACGGAAACAAACGACAAAACCAAGTAACCACTGACCAGTTTACTTTACCACTTTCCCCGCGGACCTGCGAAGCAGCAGGTCGACCGGCGCCGATCAGGTTTGTGACATAATATAAAAATCGAAGCGGGTTAGTGTGCCATACGCATCCGAAGTTGCGCAATGCGACCTTTCTGCTGGTTAAAGTTGGCCACACACGTGACAAAAAAATGTCGGCAATTGTCAAGTGTTAACGCACTTAGTGAAGGACTTAAGTACTCTACAAACTCATGATCTAAGTTTCATGTGGTGAGTGAGAAGGCTGATGGACCGCTAGCGAAACAACTAAATAAACCAAAAACAAGCAATGGAAGATCTAGCTACCATTGGTAAGCCGCGAAGAGCGTCGGTGGCCTAGTGGCTTAGGGAGTCGGCTCGTGATCGTAACGTACCGACTTCGAACCCCCGCGGTCACCATGTACTTATCAATGAGTTTTTCTAACATAAGAACATTACCCGGTGCTCAGTCCTACGGTGAAGGAAAACATTTTTTTTATGTGAAAAAGGAGAGAGACGAGCAAGCGAGTCACCTGATGATAGTGATCATCGCGATCTGTAAACACCCGCAACACCAGAGGAATCGAACGTGCGCTGCCGGCCTTTGAGAAAGGCGTAGGCTGGTTGGAAATCTACACATTCGAACAGCTGAATGTGTTAGAGTGTTATTGCACAAAAGATCTTAAAGGGTCGAAGTGTATTCGAGAGGACCCATCTGCAAGATAAGATAAGATAGGCCACCTTGCGAAGATCGTCGCTACTAGTCTGTTGGCGTTTTACCCTGGTTTTGCTGATCCACGTCTTCATTTAAGAACACGATTACTCCAACAGTTATCAGTTATATGGCCGACCCATTGCTACTTCAGGACCCGTGTTATGGTCGCCGTTATCGCGGTGGATAAAGTATTCGACACTCTCGCACTTATACACTGGTCAGAAAGATGGGCCCGCGGCTTGCTTATTGGACGTCCATGTCTATGACTTTGTTACGAATCACTTTATTACAGATCCGATCTTTCAGATCCAACATAGCTCTTTGTATAGCTTGCTAAGTGACTTTGTCTCGTAGTGTATGCCTTCATCAATTCCAGGAAAAGGCTTGTACTGACAACATTCCATTTCCAGCTTTTTTTAATGTGAGTTTTTAGCAAGTAATTTGATCCGGGAATTAGAACCAAAAGTCAACAAACACAAAATTGCAAAATTTAACCAATAGGAAGTTACTTTTTACAAATGCTGTTAAATCAATTATTTCAATCAAAACTAGGGTTACGACATACCAATTTGTAGGCCTAAATTATTTAGTCGGGTCAAATATGCGTCGGTAGGCGGATGCAGTTTGCCCCAACGTTTGCCAACATGGCTTCTCGTTGGTCAACGCGGGCGCAACCGGTAACACGTCCTAGTTTTATTCGTGAAGCCTTGTGGTTTAAATTAACGCATGCGCATAGTCGCTTCTTTTTATACGACACTAGTTTTTGCCGCGAGTTCGTTCGTGTAGAATTTGTAATTCGCTACAACTCCAAATTCATTGATCATACCACGTGTAACGCTTTATTGCCGGGTGAGGCATATAATGTAACATCTGGCTTTTGCCTAGTGCCATGGACGGGAGCTCGTTGTTACCCATATTTTTTTGTTGTTGTTGTTTTGTTGTTGACATAATTATTTGTAATCTTAATTTTTTTCCCGCTGGAACCAATGATATTTTATATAAAGATACGTCATATGAGCGCAAAAAAAAACGTCCCGCAAAAAGAGGCAAATTGCCTTACTTTTTATCTATTTATCTCTTTCTAACAATAGCGTTCGCTATGGATTGCCGTGTTTGTCTCTGTCAGTAATTGGTCACGGGTTTTGAATGCGTTTAGTATGAGCATAACGTATCTTAATATAAAATATCATTGGCTGGAACCGTAAACTTTTCAACATTTCTCAAATATCTAACTTGTAGGCAAGGTTAGATTAGGTTAGATTTGATTTGAAAAAGTCCTAAAAAAGTCATATTCTTAAAAAATACGTTATGACTTGAGTTAAACATGACCTAAAACACAATAATTTTTAGTCATAAAAAATAATTATGGCAGACGATATAGATCCGCACCGCCAGGGTATGCCAGGAATACTTATTCCTAAGGTAAATTTAAGTTACTAGGTCCGGTTTAGTCTAAAAATCGTCTGTCAGTCTGTCGCGTAAGAGTTTCATATGTATTATGTTCCTGTAGTTGCTGAAGCGAGGCCCTCTATAGGAAACACAAATTGTAAACACGCACATACGCGTCCAAGGCGGATAATAGAAGACGACCACTCATTCACGTGATCGGACCATCTTGTTGGTGAACGACCGCGCGATGCACCTTCTATTTTGTTAAACACAATCAGTTTTGACTTACGTCGCCTCTGCGTATCTTAAAATACTGAGCAAAAAGAAAAAGTTCACACACACACGACTAACATTGTAAGTACATAATATTAGAGATTTTCTTAACTATAACTGAGAGATAACTGTCAACTCGTTACGTCAGTTGTTCGGGAAATAGCCACAAGAGCACGTGGCACCGCGTGATTCGGTGACCCGCGCTCTAACACTCGACCCGACCACGTACATAATTTAATAACAGCAGTTCACGAAGGTTAAAGATTTCTACGACAAAATACACGTCATATACCTACTACATTACATAGTAGACATTTGACCATTATATTTTTTTTATGCCATGACAATGGCAAACGCACAGCCTGACTGGCACCTGTATAGATAGTACCTCTATGTGGGCTTTGAAACTTTAGACATTTGTAATCTCAAGACTGAAATCCTAAGACTGCCAATGGGTTGCTATGTTGGACTAACATGGAATGCCTCTAAGCTAGTCACTTCACCGGCGGTCTTGTCTACACACTGGAACACAACAATGTGAACACTGCAGCTTGGCGGTACGTTAAAGTAAAAGATGGCGGTTCTGATAAGGGCGGACCCGAAATAAGAAAGTACCATCACTTGTGTTAACGATACATTTCGATTAGAGATGGGCCGACTAGTCGACGATTAGTTGGGAAAGCCGACTATTCGGCATCATTTCTAGTCGGTGATTAGTCGGCGACTAGTCGGCAAAAAATGCCAAATATTCGGCACTTTATTATCTATAGGAAATATCGTCAAAAAATGTCCACACAGGCGATTTTAAAAAGCACTAGGTAGTTCGTTTTAAAACTATAATTCAGGTTCTAATTGTTTTTTAAACGTAAACAAAACTGGTAAAAACATGGTAGGGGTAGGTAACAAAGCGCCGAAGCGGAACGAAGTTTCCGAGTTCACACGAACTTACCAAAATCCTACGATCGGCATTGCCGACTATTCGGCCGATTAATCGGCAAATTGAAAACTGCCCAGTCGGCAAAATCCGTAGTCGGCCCATCTCTAATTTCAATAGAAAACAAAAACGTTAGTAGCCTTTGCATCTTGGCTAGACCTACACTGCCTTGCTAAGACTATGGCGGTATCTCAGACAAAACTCCTGCACCAAGTGCAACCTTAATACCAAAAGGAGAGGATCGAATCTGCTTGAGCAATTGAATTTGAGTTACCACCTCTTGCCTTATAAAGGAAGTAGAGGCGTTCCACAAACGTGACGTATAATTAAATCGTGCTTAAGCTACTGCTTCAGACAAATACAGGCTGATGTAGCAGTTCATGTCGAAACAGACTCGGTCTAAGATACGTCATCGCACAGGCCGTGAGGCAACGCGCCGACGCCGCGCGCATGCCAAATGCCAACACGAGCCCAAGGCGAGAGAAACCGCCGCGCGCAACGGCGGATGGCTGGCAACCTACGTTTTTGTGCAGGAAGGCTTAACATGTCTAATAAAATATGTACAAACTAAAATAGTAGGTACACATATGCAATCATAGTCGAATATATGAAGTGTATTATTTTTTAATTTGCCTGTGTAATTCTGGGTTTTCACACGTTTTCCTGCAGACTACGCATGATTTTTTCATTTTACGAGTATATTCATTGCTCAACAGTGGTTCTTTCTCTATTTCGTCTTGGGGAATCACAGGTAAATTTTTGACGTGTAGAAGTGCCCGTGCGGCCTACTTACTGAATAAATAGCTTTTATTTTTTATTACAGTGTAAAGGGTGGTCAAAAATATCGCAAGTTTACTTTGTGAGTCTGGCGACCAGTTCACCAACAGATTTTAGTTCTATACCAGCCGTTTCACTGTTTATTGCGGGTATTTATAATTAAAAATATGCGGTCTTAACAGTTTCGGCCAAAGTTTGGAAAAAATTTTTTTTGCCAAATATCTGTACATTTCGGCCAAACGAGCGTTCAAAACAATTAAATTTATTCGAGATCTATGATTTTTTAATATCCGTGATTCTGAGAAGTGAGATAACTTGAACTATCCCAAAATTTATTTAGTTGCGTCATTTCAGTGCGTGCGCATGACTTAACAATACAAGTACATAACCCATCAAATGTCTTCGTATATTTATTTATTAATGATCACGTACAAACGTACAGTGCGTGCGAATTCGAAGGTCTCGACGCAACAGTTTGGGCAGAGCTTAGAAGCATTCTGTCTATGCTTAGTGAATAAAGATATCTAAAATTACTGGGGAAAAAATAAAAACAAACATAGGGTGTCAAAACCATTACCGTCTTTTGCTTCACCGTATTCAGTTAAAAACGCATTGCCAGCTAGATATATTAATGAGGAATGTTCACTATGAGGCTCCTAAGAAATCAACATGAGACATTTTAAACACACTCCGTATAAGGAAGGCCACGTCCGTATGTTTGTCCGTCCAAGGCTCGGAGGTATTTGCCTGCTTTTGTCGGGTCAGTCTAACACTATGTATATTTATTTAGTTGGACGTACAAACAAAAAGATATTCATATATATCTGTATATATATATAGAATTTATTCATGGATGTTTCCTGATATTTGCTTATGCGAAGCACCATTATTTATGCTTATTTATATGCTTACTTTGCGTAAAGGGTTAACAAAAACTTTTATAATGTATGGAGTTGACTCAAAAGGATTATGAAGTGACGCTACTAATTCGCGTACCTGTCAAAAAAAAACATACTAATTTGGTTTACCATTTTTATAGACACTCATTTAATAGAACGTATCACTTCGCAGAATTTGAATTTCATAGAAAACTGTTTTCTGCTGAGCCCGTGTTGATTTCAGTTTATCTTGTGATGGTTACAAGTCTAACATAACCTACGTGAATCATATTTAAGATAACCTGAAATCAACACGGGATCAGCAGAAAATAGTTTGCTATGAACTGAAAGTTCTGCGAAGTGATACGTTCTATGAAGTGAGTGTCTATAAATCAAGCCCGATTTTAGAAGAAGTAGAAGAAGAAGGAGAAGAAGAGATACATTTTATCACGATAAAGTATCCAGGCGAGTTTAAGTAGTCCCATCACAGCGTACAAAACAGATTTCAGCGCGTACATTCCCAATTAGGTAGGTTTATATTACATAGAACTCGATACTCGACCTGCACAACGTACAATGACGTGGCGACTTTAACAAAAACGCCGCAAAAAATGGGGCAATGATCTCTAACGACCACTGACACACTTTACGTTGCAAAAACGATGCATTACTTGACGCGTGTTGAGAAACGTAACCCTTTATTTTACTGACGAAATTTAGAGGTATATGAAACGGTGAGGTAATTGAAATAGATTTGCACAGTGATAAGTAAAAAACTAGTATGTGTGGTGTAAAACTGATTAATAGAGCAACAAATGAAAAGGTCAGAGAGAAATGTGGACTAAAAGAAGATCTAGTGACTAAGATTGAAAAGGGCATGCTTCGATGGTTCGGTCATTTGGAAAGGATGGATGAAAGAAGATTGACGAAAGAGATATACAGAGCAAAAGTGAGTGGGAGGGTCGGAAGGGGCCGCCCTAGGCGTACTTTTTCGAATGAAATCGGAAAAATACTGAAAAAGGGCCGAATCTTAACTACCCGAAACCGACGTGCATGCATGACTCGATGTATGTGGAAGAAGCGAAAGAGATTTGTCAGGATCGTAGCAGGCGGAAAGAAGTGGTCTCTGCCTACCCTCTGGGAAACACGCGTGATTTAATGTACCTATGTATGTATATGTATAAGTAAAAAAAAAATCGATTTCGAATCGAACAAGCGTAAGCTCAACTCACACATGACCATAACATCCTTCGGGGCGATCGGATAGAAAGAGACGACAAATCGTAACATGAAACCGGCGCGAAGCCAATTTTAAAGTATAAACAATTTATGTTTTAAGATTCATTTGCAAAACATAAACAGACGTCCAAAACAAAAAACAGGGTAACATTAATAAATAAAACATATCTAATGTCATAATGAAGTGACGTGTCGGTTTATTTCGGTTTTCTATTTCGCCTATTCTATTTACTTAAGGCAAAATAAATAACACCGGCCATTATCAACAAAACTTGCCATCGCGAATTCTCGTCTCAGACATCCTTGCCAACCTAGACCATTTTCAACGAAGAGATTTGAGATTTTGCCAAACAGATTTCTCCTTACGACAATAAGCATTTCCTCACCTAGCTTCCGTATTTTAGAGGTAAACAACCATAGTAAATATTTTATTAGGTATGCAAAAGGAACCATTTTTTAAAATAGCAAAGTTGTAGAGTTATGATGAAAAATTACCGAAACATACCAAACGACCCAATGTAAAATGCCGTATAAACTTTACTAGTTAGAATCGATGATATTTTATATAAAGATACGTCATCTGCGCGCAAAAACGTTCCTCAAAAAGGAAGGCAAATTGCATTACTTTTTATCTATTTATTTCTTTCTAACAATAGCGTTCGCTATGGAATGTAGTATTTGTCTCTGTCAGTAATTGGTCACGGGTTTTGAATGCGTTTAGTATGAGCATATCGTATCTTAATATAAAATATCATTGGTTAGAATGTGGAAGAAGCGAAAGAGATTTGTCAGGATCGTAGCAGGTGGAAAGAAGTGGTCTCTACCTACCCCTCTGGCAAACAGGCGTGATTTAATGTATGTATGTAGTTTCTACGGCATATCCGTCCGTCGCATATGTAATTCATATTGACGGACATTTTTTAAGACGTCACAAGACAGAACGAATACAACAGCAATGACCAATAAAAACGTTACAGGGCAAACAGAAAAAGAGGAACTTTGTAATGCTATGCGAGACCAGAAATTTTCTGATTTGTGATGAGACAATTAAACATTACAAATAATAAAATATAAAAGAGTAACAGACTCTTTTACTAAAGAACAACATACCTATGCAAAAAGGTGCAACAGCTGCGAAATTGTATAAATTGATTGTTGCCAGTTTTGTGAGCTGTGGCATACCGTGGAAGGAGAATTTAATTGGGTTTTCAGCGGATAGAGCAAACATAATGATAGGTAGTCAGAATTCATTGAGAACTTTATTACAGCAACAGGTCTAAAAAAAAGTTTGTCTAGAAGGTTTTCTTTATATTTTTCTACATAAACTCGAAATAAGAGCGTTAAAAATTAATTAAACGACTTATACTCCGAAATAGCTGCGCACTGTCATGTTTGAACTACTGCACTAATCAGCAACGCATTTGCGGTCTTGCGAATGCCAATGTCAATGGGTCAGATCACTTACCATCAGCCCCCAATTTAACCATCCCGACAATGACAGGTGACAGGTGACATTTCAGTGTACAAGGCGCAGGTTATATGAAACATATTCATGTATCAGCGTGTTAACTTTGCAACGTATACCGAATTGTCACCTGTCACGTGTTATTGTCAAGATGGTGATATAGAGGCAGGTGGCTTGTGTACTCGTTCGCTCGGCGTTAACGCAAATTGGTACAGTCGACGTCATAAATATATTTACACTTTGGTACCTTTTCTATTTAACGTCATGTTTTAACTGCCATATGAAATTGTCATAGCGGATAAAGTGACAAGGTACTAAAGTGTAAACATATCTTTGACGTCGCCTGTACAAAGTATGCTGCTCATAAGGGGGACTGTCTACCCTAAAGACCTATTTAAAAGCTATTGGTGTAAAATATTACTCATCGGCTTTATTCGGCGACGAGCGAGGTTTGTCTGTATTCTTCGATATCTGATTGGAAAGAGACAATGCTGAGAGTGAGAACAATAGAGCCTTGACCCGCCTACTGAAACAATATGCGTACGCGCATTATCAACATATCGTACGTTTGGTGATGCATGACTTAAAAAAAGTGACACTGCATACATAAACTCACCCCTTCGTTCCCAGAGTGGGGTAGGCAGAGCTACAGAATTACCAACAACTCTAAAAACTTGTTGCTAATTCTGTAACCACATTTTGCACAATCAGGCTAAGATGTACCAGTGTATTAGTGACCGGTTGCAAGCCCATCGCCTACGACGCCACAGTACTACGAGCCTTTATTCCCCTCTTCTTCTTTACACTAGGTCAATTTGTGAGAGATTGTTCCCTGGTATTTATTTAATTAAAATCCATTGGACTCAATTATAAAAAGAGGCTATAACTTTATTATCGATTCCAATTACTAAAATATTGTAATCATTACCAATTATTAGTGTTTTAAATGGTAATGTACCTTATTTGGGTAATCACGGAATGATAATATATCGGCGCGCGCGTTGAAATCTTTTGTTCCCTAAACTTCGAACATAATTAAACTTAATGAGTTGTAATTTAATTTTATGCTGCTCATTATTTATGATTGAAAACGGTTTAACATTTAATTAAACAAATTAAGTCTGACCTTTATTAACATAAAAAAGGCAATAGATTAATTATATTTTTGAAGAAATAAAAATTAATTTCAATCGAAAAAGAAAATGGTTTATTAAAAAAAAAATGCATTCTGGGGGTAACAATTCATACTTAATATTATAAATGTGAAAGTTACTCTGTCTGTTTGTTATGCTTTCACGACTAAATCGCTGAACCGATTTCAATGAAATTTTGTATGGAGATAGCTTAAGTCCTGGGAAACGACATATTATAATATAACCTTTTATACAGAAAAATAGAACAGTTCTCAAGGTTATAGCGATCAATTACTACTACGTGGACAACTACTTGAAATCAAATCGATTTAGTATGACTTTTAGAAAGCTTGGCCTAAAAAAAATTAGTAACATTATAAGTATTTTGCCATTTTTCACACAGTTGCCAAACACTCTCTATACGTGCGACATGAAAAAAATAAACTTTAGCAATTTAAAAAAGTTTTCCTTTTACTGTCGGTTGTTTGGGAATCCCACGACTTTTTCTTTTTGGTCAATGCCGAGCTCGAGGTCGCGATAACTTGTACCTACTGCTATAAATATCTTGCAAGTTAAAAATAGTTTAAAAAATAAAGCTCTGAGAGCGATATAAAGCAATGCAAGAATTGATGGACCGTTTTTTTTTTAGAAAGCTAATTTAATTTGGGTAGTTTTTAGTCAGGTAGGTTTCATCAAAATTGGTTGAGCCGTTTAATAGATATCAGCTCTGAAAGAAGGGGTCGTCGTTATATCTCATATCGAAGGTTTTATCTATTTAATATTTTAGTTGCTTGTTACTCATAGTAATTATATCCCGCCCTCGCTTCGCTTTAGTTTATGCAAGTTTTCCGTAACACCCGTACATAAATCAGAATTTATCTTTCTATCTATCTATATAAAAAACTGACTGACTGGCTTAGATATCAACGCACAGCCGAAACTACTGTACCTAGAAACTTGAAATTTGGTACAGGGGTTCCTTTCATGATGTAATTGAGCACTAAGAAAGGATTTTTAGAAATTCAACCCCCATCGGGCAGAAATAGGGCAGTAGCGGGAAACTAATTCTACGCGTACGAAGTCGCGGGCGTCCTCTAGTTATGCATAAAAACCTTGTATGAAAAAATATCTAACTGGTAGTGGAAACCGCATGAAAGTCTGTTCAGTAGTTTTGAAGATCTTAAACATACAGACAGATGCGGCGGGGGAGTTTGTTTTATAATATACACAAACCTCTTAATAAAACGGCTATTGTCTACTTGGTAAAACCATATTTGACATTTCGTGACGTCAACGTATTTTTTTTTATATATTATGTAATTGACAGTAATGGAAGCCGAGTTAAAAACAATACGATAACATTTCGAAAGCAAAGGCCTTTTTTCTTATAAGCTTAACATACTCAAACTATGTATTTCAAGGAAAAAAATATCTAGTTGTAATTTGGTAATCTTTTATGTAACATAACATAAACGATTAAGTTTCTGCAACGTCGCGTGTTACTTTAACTTATATTTTACCTTGTTTCGACATAAGTATATGTTATTCGTTCTTGTTCTCATAATATAGTGTATTCATTATAATGGCACAATTGTTTTTGCGGTTACATTGTAAGAAAAATAGGTCTGTACGTGTCATAATTAATTGAGATGACTGGAACATATTACTTATATACTTATCTAAATAAAAAATCTTCCGTGACTGACTGACAGATAACACTAAACTGCTAAAATTATGGTCTGGGAAAGGGTTTACCCTTGTATCACTTCGCAGAATTTTCGTTTCATAGAAAGGTATTTTCTGCAGAACCCGTGTTGATATCAGGGGTCCGTTCCAGAAAGCCACTCTGCAACTCTGCACTCTACACTTTGCAAATCCACGATAATGCAAAGTGCAGAGTAAACGTGTTCCAGAAAACACTCTGCGTAATTTGCAAACTCTGCAAAGATTCTGTTCCTAAAAGCTACTTTGCAAATCGACAAATCCACACTCTGCATTTGGCTCTGCCTCTTCAACTCTGCAATAGCTTTGTGGAACAGAAATACTTTTGAAGAGTGGTATTTGTGGAGTGCAGAGTTGCAGAGTGGGTTTCTGGAACGGGCCCCTGGTTATCTTGTGATGGTGACAAGTCTGACCTAACCTAACCTACGTGAATCATATTTAAGATAACCTGAAATCAACACGGGTTCAGCAGAAAATAGTTTTCTATGAAACGAAAATTCTGCGAAGTGATACTTTCTATGAAATGAGCGTCGATGAAACAAGAGGACACCATTTATTATACCCCCGGTTCTTCTTCTTTAGACATCCAGACTGACTGAACCAGTCTGTAGTAAACAAAATACATATTTCCTATGTAAATTAATGTAATTCAAAGGTCAAAAGCCTTGACAGTTGCTCCTCGCCGTAACTTGGTTACCTTGAAAGAAGCACTTGAACATCCTAGGTTTCTACATCTCTAAACACTAAGTTAGGTATCGTGAGAAACCGTTGGGGGCTTGTGACTCTAGACAAGGTGCATTACGAGAGCGTTATCCATATAGAAAGTGTTTAGGATTGACATTAGCTGCCGGATGGTCGCGTCGAGCGTTTATGTCAATTTCATATGTTTTGACAGTTTTTGAAAATAGTTTACGCTAGCGTTATGCTTGCTGTCTAGGCTCGCTGGGTTTGTCCATTACCGTTTGTTTTTTATTTATTTATTTGAAGTTTCTTGGAAAGAAGAACGTACAGACCTAGTTTTTCATAATATCTACAATATTCAAAAATCGTAAAAATCGGTCAAGGGGAGAAAAACGTCAACGCATTTTGTATGGAAATTTTCAGCCTCAGAATCTTCCTAACTCCGCAAACGTACTGAGAGTGGAGGCGGCGCGATGCGCCGCGTTCCCATAATAAAAAGCTTTTTCAACGCGTGGCGCAGGCGTTTTTTGTATGGGAACGCACCGCACCACGCCACCTCAGCCTTCAAAGCGTTAGCGGCTAAGGCTGCGCCTGAAGATAGGGTATGAAGCTGCATCCCTGACTTTTTCCGGCAGACTATTGCATACCGACGGGCCCAGGTTATAAGCGGCAGATTTTGTAAGTTTGTGAAGAGGAAATCCGGCAAACCCGGATTTTATCAAGAGCTCTCGTTGCAAGTTTTCGTGCCCTAAATATTGTGATAATAATACCGTATCTTATAGCATAAGCGGCTATGAATGACGTTACGTCAGCGGTCTCATAACACCGCAAAAAAGCGGTACGGTTACGAACTGGGCGACGAATCGAGAGCAGCCGATGTAATGCAGTGTCATGTCGGTTTAGATTTACTAGATATTTACATTTTGGTGAGGACTTCCGGATTTTTGAGGAAATTGTCTGTTTTATGCATTAAACATGGAGAAGGCGAGCGAGCTCACATGACTCCTAGTGATGAAGGGTTTTTTTTATAAGAGAATAAGGCAAACGAGCATGTAGGTTACATGACGGGAAGTAATCACAACCCATAAACACCAGCAACCTATTAAAAATGTGCACTTTCTAAATTCCAAATGCGTTGCCTATTCTGACCTGACTGGCTCTATGCCAGCTATTCAACCAGCTGTTATACCAACCACAGGTTGAAAAGTGCAAGTTGATAAATTGTTGAATCATTAATATTATTTTTTTCATGTTAAAAACAGGCTGGCGAGCAAGCGAGTCACCTAATGGAAAGTGATTACCGTGACCCATAAACACCCGCAACCAGGGCTTGGAACCGGTTCCAAAAATACCGGTACTTTACCGGTATTTAAAGGTATTTTTCATTTAGGTTCGAGAGAACCGGTAAATATAAATACCGGTAATCCAAAGAACAGGTAAATACGAATACCGGTATTTGTACCTTAAAATACCGGTTCCTAATAAAGGTTCCAGCTACGTTGCCGTTTTGTGCAACAAGGTCAAGTCTCGTCGGCGGCTCGATGCTCGCGCCGCTGCTTTGGTTGTCGACTTGTCACCATGTACCTACACCGAACGCGGCGTTGTTGCCGGGCGGCGCCTTTGGCTTGCAGCTTTTGAACAATTTCAAATTTCAATCGTGTCATTAGTCCTACGACCTTGGCAGCGCCGCGTCAAAATGAATCTAAATCCGAAGGTCTGGGTGTACCAAAGCACTAAAAAAGACTAACCAAAAGTGCAAAGTGGTGGTGGTGGTGGTGGTGGTGGTGGTGGTGGTGGTGGTAATGGCGATGATGGTGATGATGGTGATGGTGATGATGGTGATGATGGTGGTGGTGGTGATGATGGTGATGATGGTGATGATGAAGTGATGATGGTGATGATGGTGGTGATGGTGGTGGTGGTGGTAATGGTGATGATGGTGGTGATGCATTTATTATAGCAAACATAATATTATTTCGATTAAAATTTTGACATTTCGTGGTGATGGTGGTGACGGTGGTGGTGGTGGTGGTGGTGTTGGTGGTGGTGGTGGTGGTGGTGGTGATGATGGTGATGATGGTGATGGTGATGATGGTGACGATGGCGATGATGGTGATGATGATGATGATCACCTCCTTCATCATTACCATCATCATCACCACCATCACCACCATCACCACCACCACCACCACCATCACCACCAAAATCACCATCATCACCATCATCATCACCATCATCACCATCATCACCACCACCACCATCATCACCATCATCACCATCACCATCATCACCATCATCACCATTACCACCACCACCACCATCACCACCATCATCACCATCATCACTTCATCATCACCATCATCACCATCATCACCACCACCACCATCATCACCATCATCACCATCACCATCATCACCATCATCGCCATTACCACCACCACCACCACCACCACCACCACCATCACCACCATCACCACCATCACCACCATCACCACCAACACCTCCATCACCACCATCACCACCATCATCACCATCATCACCATTATCACCATCATCACCATCATCATCACCATCATCACCACAACCACCATCATCACCATCACCATCATCACCATCATCACCATCACCATCATCACCATCACCATCATCACCATCATCACCATCATCACCACCACCACCACCACCACCGTCACCTCCATCACCACCAATCACCGGTGCTCTGCTCCAAACTATTTTCACCACCACCACCACCACCACCACCACCACCACCACCACCAACACCACCACCACCACCATCACCACCACCGTCACCACCATCACCACCAAATGTCAAAATTTTAATCGAAATAATATTATGTTAGCGTACCTCAAGCCGTCGACTATCGACAAGTAACCTAAATCTAACTGACCGACCATCAGGCCATTTGCCGCTTGAAACATAGGTACCATGCCTATACTATTCTGTCTTTTTTATCCCTTCCTCGCACTTATACCCACTATTACTGAATACCGGTATTTGTACCGGTATTCGAGCCTTATTGGTACCGGTATAGTACCGGTAAAATACCTGTATTTCTTACAAAATACCGGTACAACGAGTACCGGTACCAAGAGTGGTACCGGTACCCACGGTACCGGTACCTGGACTGGTACAGGTTCCCCATCAAGGTCACAGTACCGGTTCTCAAAAATACCGGTATTTCAAGCCCTGCCCGCAACACTAGAGGAATCGGCTCAGGGCGACTTTATCCACAGTCCTATTTCGTCAACTTCTTAACTCGTCCACAATGCCATGTCGTCAGCATGTAATTTCTAAATCGACACCTTCCTAACTCGTCCACTTTCTTATATCGTCAATACCCCATTTTGTCTACATTCCTATTTTGACCACAGTGCCAACTCGTCCACTTTCTTTTTATTGACCTCAGTACTCCTTGGTCAGCTGTGCCAACTCGTCCGCATATTTGTACTCGAGTCTGGGTGTTCAATATTTTTACTGTACCTATAGTTGACGAGTTGGCACTGTGGTCTAATTAAGAATGTTGACGAGTTGACATTGTACTTAGACTAATTAGGGATGTTGACGAATTGGCACTGTAGTCTAATTACGAATGTAAACGAGTTGGTACAGTGGCCCACGTAAGAAAGCGGACGAGATAGGGAAGTGACCATATAGGAATGCTGGCGAATCGAAACAGTAGACCATATGCGAATGAGAACGACTTAAGAAGGTGACGAAATGGAACTATGGCCGAAGTCATCCTGAGCCGAGGAATCGCAGGTGCGCTGCCGGCCTTTGGGAAAAGAGTAGGCTCGTTTTTAGAAGGCCCCCAAGTGGTATTTAGCCAAGAATGAGGTACAGAAGTTGGGATCAAATAGAGTTACTTTACTTACATTCACTAGGAGCTGGTATACGAAACGACATACATAACATACATTTATACATTCATTATTATCCAAAGTTAATCTATGGTGGATCACGGTGATAGTGATTCAGTCGGACCCTGCACGAGATCCTACCAATCCTTAACATCTGTTCATCTGAGCGGGCTAACCAAAAGTGATACAAGAGTTAATTATCCCTTAGTATGTCTGTCTTGTCTAAAACAACATGGCGCTGCTCAGTGTACCAAAAGATGGAGTCCTTTGGCATCCCTTGGGAGAAAGCCTGTGAGAGCGCAAGATCATTCCTGATACTAGCCCTAAACCTTAGTGATAAAAGGAATCGATGCTGATGATTGGTAATTCCGTTTAACCAGTACCGAAAGTTAGAGAAAATATATCCTTGTTAAATTCTCGTTAGGCCGATAGAAATAGTTCATTCGTCGCATGCGACCCAGATACCAAAATGCCTGATTCAATCCATTCTCTAGCAAAATTGCTGAACACGGTTTGTAATTGAAAGTCGTTAAAATAATTAGCTAGTTTAGCTCTTGATATTCTGACTATTCGAAATATGTTGATCGTTTTATGCGAAGGGCTAGATTCTAAGCCAGTTTTGTGCGAACATCAACAACACATCAACATAATGAGTTAATGAGTTGAGTACAAGGAGAGTTGACGTTGTGTCAAATTTATTAAAATACTAGCTTCAGCCTGCGACTTCGTCCGCATCGGTTTCGTTTGCCCTTATTCACATGGGAATTTTTAATTTTTTTGTGTTGAAAAGTAGCCTATGTGTTAATCCAGATTACCTATAAGCTATCTCCATTTCATCCAAATCTGTACAGCCAATGCAGCAGGAAGGAGTAACAAACTAACGCACAAACTTTCGCATTTATAATATTAGGTGGAAGTAGTTGTTGTATGTTTAAATATTTAGTACAGTTAAAAGCACTAATATCTACGTTGACGACGCGTTGGCCTAGTATCCTGCCTACGGAAGCTAGCGGTCCTGGGTTCAAATCCCGGTAAGGGCAGATATTTGTGTGATGAGCGCGAATATTTGTTTCTGAGTCATAGAAGTTTTTTTTTGTATTTAAGTATATAAGTATTTATATCGTTGTCTAGTACCCATAGTACAAGCCTAGAGCTTAGTTTGGGACTAGAGCAATTCTTGTGACATTTGTCCTCTGATATTTATGACATACCTTTATACTATCTATATGGCCATCGCGCCAAATATATGTAAGCATAGACCTTATTATCGGAGGCATAGGGGTGTGTATATATTTTTGACACTTCGGGAAAGTATATTTATGACTTTGAATATACCTATTTGTATTTAAGAAGGTATATTAATAAGTTGTGTCCAACTGAGTGTAGCTGGAAATCAGCGCTGTCGCTTTCTTTCTTTAGTCGCGGCATATTGATAAAGATAAAGACAGATTTATTATAGAGAGAGATAGATATATTGCCGAGCTGATCGTAGTTTTAATGCTGGGTGCGTGTATTTTGATAGTAGTATTCTACACTGGCCCGCAAAACTAAGTATCACACTTTTAATACTAAGTTGTATTAAAGTGTGATACTTAGTTTTGCGGGCCAGTGTATTAGTAAGTTGTAGTAGTCATTTGTTTGATATGGAAATTACATTATTATATTATATATCGCATGCTAATAATAAATTCATAATAAGATAAGTTATAGCAACAAAAAATTGCACGCACGCGTTAACGGAGAGTAAATATTTTTTCTCATATTTACTAATAAAAAGGAATCCTTTTGTTAACATAATAAATGAATAGATAGGTATCATGACAGTTTCCGCAAATATGGTTATGATTTAGGATTTTACGAAAAATCATTTCTTACTGTGCAATTCGATCGAAGCTGAATACTGTGATCGTTTTTCCTTCGGTTTTTTCGATTAACATCGTTTCTTAATTATAGTTATTTCACATGTTACGTTTATTATTTAGAGAAGATATTCGATGAAGTTATAATATAAGTTTAGGAAGGCATAAGAAAGCTTTAAGTATTCTTCTCTGCAAAACGCACCAACCCAAAATATTTCTCGTTATCTATATTCAGACCAATACGGTAATTTAAAATTAAAATGCAAGTTGCGCAAGACTCCAAAAATACGTGTGACCAGATTTTAAATATAACTAGTTTTGTGTGTTTTCCTGCTTTAAAAAAACCGACTATTTTAGTGATGCAACATTTTACAGATTTTTTGCAATATTTAAATTAAAAAGAATAATTACTACTTGGCAGTACTAAAGTATTCAAAGTTTTTAAATCTAGTTCCACTTGTTTTTGTCTTTTTGTAAGTAAATATTTTAGCCACTAGCTAATCTGCATTAACTACGTTTATGCCTTTTTCTTATGAACTTTATAAAAACAAGTAGTTATGTATGAGCAGTAAGTAGAAGATTCTCGCACTCTTTAGTAAATTAGTAGGTATTTTCCTATTTAACCCAGTAATTTAAACCTAGGTCGCCTTCGGAACTTCCGTTCTCAATTCAGCCCGGTCACCGTGCCATTACCTATATCATTATGCGTCCTTTAATTTAACTAATTAATTAATTAATTCCCTATAACTGTAATCGATCCTTATTAGGTTTTTTAAAAATATATTAGGTATGTAACTACTCATCATTACATCCCTAGCAATGGGACCCAAGTGGGCCTAGCTACACGACCTCAAAAAACTCTTATAACGATAACCTTTTAATTTAATGAAATATTGTTACATTTCTAAACTTTTTAAACATTTAAATACTCACGTTATTAGCATTGTGGTGTCAGCTCCCTTGTATCATAAACACTGGCACAAAACACAACACTAAACACAGCACAGGTACGATTTAAAAAATATAATAATTCGAATTTTAAATCCGCGCGTGTTCTGACAGTCAACTGACGTCCGTTTTCCCGCGCGGTTTCTCGTCGACTGTCTACGGCTGACTTTTTTTTCACCGAGTGTTACTGGCCAGTCCGGTGTGCTAAGAACAAGTGACGCAAGCTGTTTGGGCAACGTTTTAATTCGCTGGGTTTTTTCATTGCCTCAGACACGCGGCCTGATTCTATTTATTAATTGCCTGTGATTGTTTGATGCTATACATAGAATTAACAATTCCCTAGCGCCCGCTGGGTAAAAGCCTCCTTGACGTCACTGGCATTTGGTGCTTGCTTTCGCCACTCTCTTTGTTACGCTAATTCTATAGAGTCGAGATCAAGGTACAGATCAAAATTGCAGAAAATATGGTTCTTTGAAGCTTTTGATTTTCTAACTTTCGAAAAAACTACAAGAATATAAATCTTACGCGGAAGTTTATTTAAAGTACAACCGAAGGGGTCTATGACTTTTGTTTTTTCATTTAAATGTTAGATGACCTTATCGATGATGATCTTGGGATGCATAAGGCATCCATATAATGTAAAATCTTTTTCCCAATTTTCAAGTACTGGCCGGATATACGCTTTGGCAAGGATCACAGATTTAGAAGGTATTTGTTAGAGCGGCACCCATTAAACGCCTCTCTCATTTCGTTGGCTCCAATTTACCCTTTCCCCCTTCCCTTTTCACTATTTCTTTATTTTCCTCTTCCTGTTATGTGAGGTTCTTACATGAAAGCCGCACGATCGTTTTCCTGCTTCATGTAATACATTAAAAAATATTTTTTTAGTTTTTCTGACTTGAGAAGTGTTTCATTTTGTCATCTCCTATTTCGGACGTCGTCTTACGCAAATCGTTTTCGTTGTATAATAGTGGTAAGATCAAAGAAGTTAACTTGTAAGAGTCCGAAGTACACACAAACTAGTTTTGCAAGCCGTCATGAAGCGCGTGAGTCATCACAGCATCAGCATTGACGTACGTTTATCTTACAAAGTCAATTCAGCGAAAAACGGACTTAATTTTTATAGCAAGTAGAAGTCGAAGGAACATACAGGCCACCTGATATATGTATTAATACCGAGTATAAGCTATCAATTTAAATTTCATCCACATCCGCCCAGCCGTTGCGAAGCGATTTCGCATTGTCGCATTTATAATATTAGTAGGATAGTAGGACTACCTCTCCCGCCGTGATTTGCTAAGAAACTCTACTATTTTCCTGGATAAAATGGATAAAAACACTTGAGGTGTTGAGCCTCTCAAACGGAACAAATAAAGACACTCTTTCACATTTCCAATATCAAAAATGATAAGAATAGGTAGTTCTCACCCCTATTTACTTACATGGTGGAGTTTACATGAGAAATTGCATGCGATAATATAGCTACCATAAATTGCTACTGTAGTCACGAAGACCTAGAGGTAGTGATATATTATATATTATAGTTGCTTTTTATCATGTAAGTTTCCTCAATGTGAAGCCCCCTTTATTTTCAATCATTTTTTAAACGGAAGAGGAGTCGAGCGAAAAAACCCAGAAAGCCAGGGTTTTTTTCCACTTGCGTCACGCGTTACGCTCTTGTTGATGAATTTGACAGTTCCAACAAAACCCAAACGAAAGTACCTTCTAAAAGGAACCAAAGTTCGATGAACCTTGGACGAAAATAATACAGCTATACCACAAATAACGGATTTGAAGTAAAATTCTTGCACCATATACGACCTTGTTTGTATACAAAGAGGGTTGGATATTTTTTGGAATCAAGTGTCACATGTGACTTTTTAATTTAGAAACGCAGGTGGCATCTCCAATGTACCAGCGAATGTAGATTCCAATACTAAACCAGTCGGTATGGTATCCTTATCTCCTGATTTATAATAGCTGTCAGAATCAGAAAACACTGGTTAATGTAACAGCTAACCAGCGTATTTGATCTCTGATTTTAATCTAATGCTACCTAACCAAGAGTCAAGTTTGCCGGTGACTAGTCTTCTTCCTCTTCAGGATCCAAGTAGTTTTTATGGGGAAGGCAAACAAGCCCTAAGGCCAATAGGGCTAAGGGCTTGGTGGTAACTGGACTCCCAGCAATTTCAGGACTGGAAATGCGTTGCCAACCCTGAGGGCTAAGATGGAATGCCTTCTGCTTCATGCTAGTTACTTCACCGGTTATCATAAACTAGAGGATGTTTGCGACTTTGTAGAATTTGTTACCCGATATTTCCTCTTTTGTTCCCATTAGGGGCTGATTTTCGAAAAATCGTTTATTTAGTGCACCCGTAGGGTATCCGAGGGTTATTTAGCTTGGATTTCTTCCAAATTTGGAATTCTATAACCAGTACCGTTGCCGTTGCCGTCAGTAAGTAAGTGAGTCAGTCATGTTTATATTATATGTATATTATATGTATATACTAAAATTAATAATAAAATAGGCTTGAAGTCGTCAATGTCATTTTATTATAGATGCCAAATCATTTATAACCTATAGGAAACTCAACCTTATTGTTGTAGAATGTCAGATTGACTTTGGACCTAAGGTGGGTCCCAAATTCAAGTTCTTGACTGTACCCTGCACAAATTGCACAAACCCTACATCATCATCATCATCATCCTAGTCTACTGGATATACTCTCCTGTTGTTCGCCACCGAGCACGATCCTCGGCCACTCTCATCCAGCTCTTGCCAGTCACCTTGCGAAGATCGTCACTCCACCTAGTCTGAGGGCGTCCTACACTGCGTTCGACCAACCGCGGTCCCCACTCTAATGGTTATTTGTTTTGCGGTTAATATGGCCGGCCCATTGACTTTTCAGCTACGTCTTCGATGACTTTCATCCTCTGTTGGATCAGCTCGTTGTGAATTCGATCCTTCGAAGAATCTCCGAAAATAGCCCATTCCATGGTTCGCTGAGTGACTAAATTTGTGAACCAGCCCTAGCGTAAGTGTCCACGTTTTGGCTTCGTATATCATGAAAGATAGGACGCAATGATTAAAGACTTTTGTCGTTAGACTTTGCGGACAATGCCTACAACAACAACAAAAACAACAACTACATTGAGAAGTTCCAAATGTTTAATTATATTATTATATTATTAATTATTCGAAGCTACAATGAATAAATTCTGCGAGCAAAGATAAACCAAGCCGGATTTGATAAGAACTGAGAACATTTAAAACTAATTACAATCTTCCTTCTCAATTAACATACTCGTAATCTTTAATGCAGCCTTGCATGTTGCATAAAATATTACCTTCAGTAAACGAAAGCAGGAAGTTTCGCGTCGGGATTCGAACCTACGGCCTCTCTCTTGATCATTATTGATTTATTGCTGTTTGAGGCCAAACTTTTTAATATTACTGCCACCTATCATTTTTTTTATGGCATGTATAAGGCTAACGAGCACACAGACCTGATGGTAAGTGGGATCGGTGACCCATACACATTTGCGTTGTTAACACTATAATCTAAAGACTGCAATCCTAAGACCGCAAATGGGTTACTAACCCTGAGGACAAAGATACAATGCTATGCTATGAGTACTTACCGCTGGCGCTGTAGCATGTATAAGATGAGCGTGGATATTACCTCCTGAGTCGTGGTTGTTTGTATTGATATTTTTTACATAAGTACTATCGACTCGCCCTCGCTTCGCTCCGGTTCATGTGAGTATTCTGTAAAACTCGTACATAAACCAGAATTTATGATACATAACCTTCCTCTTGAATCACTATCTATTGATAAAACTGCATTAAAATCCATTGCATACTTTGAAAAATCTATATCCATCCATATCCATATATGGCAGTTTAAACATGACATTAAATAGATAAGGTATTAAAGTGTATACATATTTATGAACTCGACTGATCGACTGTACATACAGAGGGACGGACGGCGGGAAGCTACTTTGTTACTATTATGTAAAGAAGATGTTTTTCGCTATCGACTCTTTGTACTCGTATCTATTGTACAAGCGAAAAGCTTAGCTTGGGCCTAGGTCACTTTGTGTAAAATTTTCCTTTGAAATGGACAACTTACTTACTTACTGAAATGCTTAACTAAGAGCTGTATTAATAAACTGATCTTAACCAAGATGTCCATCTCAAGATACTTCATAGTAAGTAAATGTCAAGACTTAGAAAACTGTCAGCACGGGTAACACAAGTTGTATTTTTTAGCTTGTCGCTCAGGGCGTCTCTATTGTTATATACTAGAAAGAATGGGAGATCCGAGCGACAAACAAGTCGCGGACATGTGCTAGCCGTGCAGCAGTGTTCTCAATGTTGTGTTCCGATGTGGGGATAGTACAGTCAAGGACTATAATGGTTATGCCGCTATGGAACCCTGTCACGTAACGTTAATCATCCATTTAAGCGTAATCTCTGTCATGTGGTTTGACGCTGTCATTATGACAGGGTTCCATAGTGGCATAACAATTAAAGTCCTTGACTGTACCACCGGTGAAATTACTAGCATAGCGGCTCTCAAACACAGCACGCTAAGTGTTTGATCCATAACAAATATTAATAATAAAACAGTAGGTAATGTAACCCACACTTGCAGCCAATTCATTCATTAATTAATTCATTTTTTCGTTCAAATCATTCATTCATCCATATTTTGTTCGCTCATTCCATCTTAGTCCTCAGGGTTGCCAACACATTAGCATTAGCAGTGTTAGGATTGCAGTCCTAAGATTGTAGTTTTAAGAACGCAAATGAGACGTTATCTTTAAAAAGGGACCTTATTGTCGATGGCGCTTCCGTCATTATTAACGATTCTCAGATATAAATACAACGTCGCGTGACGCAGTGCGGCGTAAGCGCCATCAACAATAATGCTAGGTTTACACAGACTTAGTGATTGTCATTAGTTCTAATCGCTTAGTCCTAACCTGCATAGTGACAAGTGAAAAGTAACCGTTTACACGTTGGAATTAGTAGAAAGGTATTTAGTGACCTGACATTCGAACAACAACTTGTCACTAAGCACTTGTCGTAGCTGTTTATACACGGTCAGCAAGCGACAAGTGCTTAGTAAATTGTAGAGGGTTATTTACTTGTCGCTAAGTAAATAGGATCGAGTTTTATTCACTTGCACTGTACACAAACACTAATACTAAGCACTTATCAGCATGTTTACACATAGGGTATTAGTGTAAGTGGCAATTACTAATCATTAGCTACTAAGCCCGTGTAAACCAGGTCTAAGGTCCCTTTTCATAGATTTTTAATGCCACAAATGTCTATGGGTCTCAGATCCCACTTACCATCAGGTGGCCTGAGTGCTCGTTTGTCTTCTCTTAACCAAAAAAAAGAATGTAGATATCTTATGTATGTACCATATAGTATACATATCCCACGAGTTCGTTCACCAACGTAGTGAATCGAATTACAATGAATCACGATCAAAGACTTCTATAAATAAATACCAACGGGTAAATTCCACAGGCATTTTTATAAATACGCTGCGGTTATTATGTCACGAGACGGAACGCGATTTTGAAGAGGTCTCTTACAAAAGCTAAGTTGCTTTTATACGGTATTAGGGTTCCATAACCGACCATAGGGGACCATATGTGGCATTATCTATGTAAAGGGACCTTAGCATCTTTAATAATGGCGGAAGCGTCATCGACGATAAGGTCCCTTTTCATAGATAACGTCTTATATTAAATATGCCTACGCTGTCCGTCCGTCCTAACTTTAAAGAGCTGTATCTCATCATCATCATCATCATGTCAGCCGAAAGACGTCCACTGCTGGACGTAGGCCTCCCCCAAGGCTCTCCACTCAGACCGGTCTTGTGCTTTTCGCATCGACCGCGTTCCCGCGATCTTTACTAGGTCGTCACTCCATCTTGTTGGAGGCCTACCTACAGCTCGTCTCCCGGTCCGCGGACGCCACTCAAGAACCTTCTGACCCCATCGGCCATCAGTCCTGCGAGCAATGTGCCCCGCCCACTGCCACTTAAGTTTCGCTATTCTTCGGGCTATGTCAGTAACCTTAGTTCTACTGCGGATATCATCATTTCTGATTCTATCACGCAGAGAAACCCCGAGCATAGCCCTCTCCATAGCCCTCTGAGTGACTTTGAGCTTCCTTATAAGGCCCATTGTTAGCGCCCACGTCTCAGATCCGTAAGAGCTGTATCTGTTGAACTGTAATAGATAGTGGGTTGTTTTATATTTCAGAATGTGTTATCACGGCGGATTTACTAACTTATTATTTCATCATATCAGCCTGTTGCAGTCAACTGCTGGACATACGCCTCCCCCAAGGAGCGCCAGCCACAGCGCGCGATCTCCCGCCCTTTGCATCCAGTCACTGCCAGCTGCCTTCTTCAGGTCATCGGTCCATCTAGCCAGGGGGCCTACACTACGTTTGGCTAAGCGTGGTCTCCATTCGAGAACCTTCCTGCTCCACCTCTCGTCGGTTCTGCAACAGACATGGCCAGTCCACTGCCACTTTAGCTTGATACATTTTTGGACAATATCAGTCGCCTTAGTCTTATGTCGTATGACCTCGTTCCGGATCTTATCCCTTAATGAGATCCCCAACAAAGACCTTTCCATAGCACGCTGAGTGACGTGCAGTCGGTGGGCCAACTTGACTGTCACGTTCCACGTTCCGGCTCCGTACTTATTATTTAAGAACGTGTAATAATAAAGATGGTCCATACAAGAAAAGTTTTTTTCAACGTATATTAATTTTTATTGTATCGTAAAAAACGGTAAAACATACAGTCAAGGACTTTAATTGTTATGCCACTATGGAACCCTGACATAATGACAATGTCAAACCACATGACAGAAATTACGCTTAAATGAATGATTGACGTTATGCGACAGGGTTCCATAGTGGCATAACAATTAAAGTCCTTGACTGTACAAGCGTGAAATTTGGTAAGATTACATTACAAACCCTGAAGAAAAAAAAAACTAATAAAAAAATGGTCAAGTGTGAGTCGGGCTCGCGCTGATTCGACTTGAAATCGAATTCAAATTAGAATATATAAATACCTAGTTTGCGGCGGTTCGGAACCCTCGGTGCGCGAGTTCGACTCGCACTTGACCGGTTCTTAGAACTCCGTACCCAAAGGGTACCAACGAAACCTTATTACTACGGCTCCGCTGTCCGTTCGTCTGTCACATCACAGGGCGGTACACTAAAATGGTAAGGAAAGACTAAGAAGAGAAAATGGTAGAGAAAGGCTAAGTAAAGTGAGTTATCTACTAACTCGAAATTCAAAAATTGTAATCACCGCAATTTGTATGGACATTTTCAGCCTTAGAATCCTCTTATAGTGTGCATCTATATTAATTTGAAACCCCGACAGTAAAAAGGGGTGATATAGGTTTAACGCGTATTTGTGTGTGTTTGTGGAAAGTGGGAGAAGAAGAGGGGTTTCAATTTAAAATTATTATTGAAAGGAATGGGCAGAAATGTATGGACCGCACTCTAGGAAACAATAACAAAAAGTGATCCTTTAGAACAATAGTGACCTAATTCAAAATTTGTGCTTTCAAACTTTGAGTCATAAATTTATTATCATAGAGACCTAACTCGAAATTTAAAATTTCTCAATTAGGTCACTATTGTTCTGAAGGTGCGTATCTTATCGGATAGGTAGGTTTCAGTCGCGAGGCGTTCATACAAGCCGATTATTTACGGCTTTACCAAAAATTCCTATGCATAGAGTAGGTATACATACAAACAAAACGTAAAACCGAAAATAACCCGGTATACTATAGCTTTACCTTGCCTTCATAATACGATGCATAACCAAAACGCAATTTATTTACTACTAAGCCGAAATCTATCGCAGTACTCGCTCGCACGTATTCACTTACCTACAAGAAAGAAACAATAACAATATATTCGTACACACGCGCAGTTACATTTCACTGCGCGCGAACTTATTACAATCACAAAATAATTCAGGTCCTGCGGTCGCTTTTCGCCGGACTCGAACTTAACACATTGAAACATTTTGCTAGCGCTTCGAATCCACACACAGACACGGCGGCCCGTATAACGTATTAAAAATCGAAAGAAGCGAGATGGTGCATTAGTCCGCGCTCACCGAGCGGCTTATTTCATCCAATTTTAAACTTTAAGTGTATAGCACGCGTTCACTTTCTTTTCCCGAGGACGCCATCGCTGCCACCTACGACCTTCAAACTTTAATCATATTTTGTATCCTTTTTTCATTACGCAATTACGCAATACGCGACGCCATTACTTTCTTTAGTTAGCGTCTTGTCGCGCAAAGACACACAGTGTAATTCTTTTCTTGTGATAGTTTTTTTGAATTACCTATTTATTTAGTGTTTTATGATTCAAATAACTAGTAAAATTTAGCTCGCTAAGTGTTCGGTTCGATCGGTGTTCATGTGCTGTGATGATTTGTTTGTAGTTACCTACTGTTTGGATTATTTGTTATTGTTCACGACGACGGAGGTTGGTGTTTCTATTCTATTTTTGGACGCATACGATCTTTACTTATATTTAAGTAATTCTGCTTTGAATGGGACTTTCCCTCAGATTTTGACTTTAAGTCAGATCTTTTTGACTCTGCCTGTGTCCGTAGCTTCCGCTGAAAGGTCGTTTTCGGCCTTGAAGCGAATTCATACGTACACACGGAATAGTCAAAATGAAACAAGACTGTCTAATCTGGGGGTAATTTCCATTGAAAAACATTTACTTCTTAAAATTCAAAAGAAAAGCAATTTCCATGATAACGTTTTAGCTCATTTTGTTAAAAAACCCCGCAGAATTATTCTTGAATATAAATAAGTATCGAACTGTACCTAGCGTATTTCAATTGTATATAATTATATATTGAGTTTTCAATCGGTTTCTATATTTATTTGCATGAACTTAGTTTAGGTTTAGTTGGATTGTTTGGCGCTATATGCGTGTCATGGTTTTCTTAACAGGTACAGAAGGCGGGTACGGACGGCGCATGCCGCGGGCTGTGGGATTTCTTTATTCGGTTGATTTTGTTGCACGAATTTGTAAATAATTTGTAATTAATTGGTTTCTGTGTGCAGACCTGCAGTGCATGTACTTAATTTGGTTTATTTTTGTTTTGTTTTTAACAAAGGACAACTTTTTATTTTGCATGATAGGTATAAGGCAAGCTAATTTTTACTGTGTTTTGATTTCTAACGTAAATTAACTATATATATTGTCTGTGTGTTTAACGTGTGCGTACGCAACTAACGGCTTTTTTCAAAGCCACTTTTGTCATACTTGACATACACTGTTCATGTAATACCAGTGATGTCATGTATGGCGAAGGTGGTGAACACTAACTGCAAGGATCGCACGTAGAAACAGTTACCGCACTTACTTCAGCACTGCTTTTTGGGAACTAAAAGATTTATTAAGGTAGGTATGTTTTTTTAATTAATGGAAGGGGCAAACACGTACTCACGCCATACACCTTTTTTTGCTCCGGCTTGTCTAATTATTTACGTGACGCTTCGCCACTGGTAGGTTTATACAGGGTGCCTCTGACCTTGGGGCTTTAAATGCAACCATCGATTCTACTAGCTAAACTGAATTACTTTTGTTCTGCAACATTAAAAAATAACTTAAATTTAGATAACTAATTGATGTTAAAGTCTAGTTGTAAAATCAGTGTATTACATCATGGCCATATAATCACTATCTCATGGTACGGGGGCGACATTTCCTTGGTACGAGGGCTAAAGGAAAATGGAGAATTGGATCGCGTACATTGAAAATTACATTTAAATTGTATGCAGCCAGTGTCATGTTGTTCTTTTTATAGTGGTGATTATTATTTATATCTTTAATATTCGAGTAGCTTAGTTTAATTTTAATTTAAATACGTTTAGTTTTAATTTTTAATTGTATTAATGTTGAATTCTGTACTTAGTTGGATGTTAATTGTATGAAAAAAATAAAAATTAAGTTGGACATATTTTTAACAACTTACAAATCAAAAGAAACCTATCACGTGACGTATCACTTGTCATTATCGGTCCCATAGGCTAATTTGTGCAACCTTCTATCCAGTCGTCGGATCGATCATATCGATTTTAAACGTATGCTGTGAGCTGGTAAGGAGTAACTCAGCTGTTAGTTTTTGCGCTGCGCACGAGTAGATGTTATGAAATTAAAGTTGTTATGAAAAACACACGTACTATCGTAGTTTCGTTTGGGAAGTTTTAAAGTCTTTGTCGTAACGAAGTCGCGTAAAGGCCACTGATCTTGCTATCTTACTTAATATTATAAACGTGAAAGTTTGTATGTATGGATGGATGTTTGTTACTCTTTCACGCTGCAACCACCGAACGGATCGGGATGAAACTTGGCACACATATAGGTTAGGTCCTGGAATAGAGCATAGATAACTTATGATCCTAGAAAATTAAAAAAATCCCGAGAGAATAATGATAATAAAAATCTACGCGGACGAAGTTGTGGGCAGAAAACTATATGTAATACGTCATGAACTACACACATTCGCATTCGATAAACATTCGATTGATTGTCGCGAATGCGAATGTCGATGCGAATATTTAAAATGATGCGAATCATTCAAATAACCAGTTGAATAGAAAATTTTAACAAGTGGCTATGAATTTGTGCTATCTGCTTCGTAATTAATATATTAGCCTACATTTTTCCGTAGATGTTAGTCGGTAAATGTGCAATAACCGCCTAAATGTTGCAACTTTTATTACGAGCATACTTAGCGCAATTCTACACTTTGTGGTCGAGTTATCTATGATCTGTTGCTGCCTCGTTTTCTCATGACCACAGCTAAAAGCGGCTCTTTACTTGACAGTATTTACCAAATAATTAGCATCTCTTACATTTCACATTTCGAATGAAGGAGACGCAAAATATTTACCCATCAAGTAACAGCCAATGTATTAACTACGGAACCCTAAAAACTAGAAGGTTAGCTGGAAAAGATCCCTTAAAGTTCGCCTTTGCACATTTCAATTCTGTAAATATTGTATTTGTTTTTTTGTTTTTTGTACGTATAGAATTTGTTGCCCGCTAGTCCTATTTCATCGTATTGGGGGTCGATTATTATTATTTATTATTTAATTAAATTTTATTGCACAAAAGAATACACTTAATACCTATAAAAAAGGCGTACTTAATGCCGTATGACATGCTCTACCAGTTAACCTTTGGGCAAAGCAGAGATTCTGGTAGCGCTGGTGGTGCAACATATTTATACTTAGAATCAATTTATTAATTTATTTTAATAACTTATATGAAGATAAGCTCAAAAAGTTATAGATAACGCAATCAGAAAACCAAGATTATGTCAACTCTACCTGCACATGAATGTCATGATGTGATTATGTAAGAAACTTACTCTTAAGTACAACCCTATAGGACACTAAAATAAAATATCTTCAATATTCTATATCTATGTTCCACCGCCACTACAATCTCTGCTTTGCCTAAAGGTTAACTGGTAGAGAATGCCTTACGGCATTAAGTTCGCCTTTTGTATATTTAGACAATTATTTTGTACAATAAAGATTAAATAATAAATAAATAAAATATTTACTCGTATAACAAATTTGAAATTAAACATTCACTTTACTTTATCAACTTTTTTTTTTGTGTATCAACATTTTTTTAAATGACATTTACTTATACTAGAAGGCCATTAAAGAGACAGAGATATATGACTCCTATAGGTCTATTCCTTTTGCTGACTGGAACTTGGCATCAGGTTTTAAAAGGTCGTAATAAAACTTAAGTTGACACTTAAATAATATAGATAATCTTACACTATTATTGCGGCAATTTGATTCCGTAATGGATTCATTAAACTAATGGCTTCATACTGCAGTGATATTTAATATCTCCATAGTATTTAGTACTTAAATTCAGGTTAAAGGTTTAAGAGGGTTGTGAAGAGAAGCTCTAATCACGTAGCTGTCAAAAAAATTCCATACAAAGGGGTTTGGGTAAAAGTGTTGTCATTTGTAAAATTCATATATTTTCAAGGTGAGCGGCCATTCATAAAAGTGGTAAATTATGATAGAATTATTAAAAATAAACATATTTTGTTATGTAATGCAATAGTCAAGTCAAGTCAAGTGCATCGGAGCCGAGATATTTAAATATTCATACTTGGGCGTACTTTTGTACTAAAAACTGAATACTTAAATCTTTAAAATCTCCGCTCCGATATTATTTACCGCCATAAATTATATATATCTATGTGTATTTAGAGGTCCTCTAAATAACTATGCAAAAATCATCCGTAGCCGCTGAAAAAAAATATGACAATATTCTTCAAACAAATTTACCCAATGCCCTTTAGCTCCGGGCGATAACTTTGCTCACCCCCTAAATCAAGTCAGATTTTCACGATTTTTGAATATGTTTTAGTTACTACTCGTATGAAAAAGTAAGTTAATTATTATTATTATTAATATGTACACTTTAGTACCTTGTCTATTTAATGTCATGTTTATACTGCCATTTATGAATTGTGACAGCGATTAAAGAGACAAGGTACTAAAGTGTACACATATTTATCGACGCAACTGTAACGTTTCCGTTTTCTATCGACTCGATATGTATAGATTTGACATAAGCGGTGCGATTTGTTATCAGTGTATGTCGATCCTACATTTAGTTTAATACAAAGCGCAAACACAGTATTAAAAAGATTTCATTTCATAAAAAAAATAGAGTTAAACTTATGCGTTAAACAAAGTGCATTGCTCTGAGTATGAACAAAGTCCAACCGCAGGCGCAGGCCAGGTCAAATCGAATCCTTCTCTCTCACTCTATAGCCTTTTAAGCTTCGAGGGAAATGAACTGGATCTAATCGAATGGTCGATTCGAACGACTTTTTTTTATCAAATTCAAATTCAAATTCATTTATTCTGTAAGTAGGCCCTGTAGGCACTTTTACATGTCTGAGTCTACCAGCGCTTCCAAGGGACTCTGTTGAGAAGAAACGCCGCAAGAAACTCAACAGGAAGTCTTTTTTTATATGAGTAACTTATTACTATGATAAACTTAAGCTAACTAATTTAAATGTCACAGGGATGTACAGGTCCCAGGAGCAATTATGAGACTCAAAGTATATTCAATTTAAATTGGAAATGTAAAGTCTCCAAATTTCAAATAAAAATTAAATTAAAAATTAATCGATAATTAATAAAATTCTAGCGGAAACTAACAGAGATGATGAAAGAACGGGATATTGGGGAAGTTACAGTTTGGTCGTTCTAAGAGGGCTCATTTGACAGCTGTCAACGCAGTATAAAATATAACCTCAAACACATATTTTGTACTCAGTTGACAGCTGTCAAATCGGCCCTCTTAGAACGACCAAACTGTAAGCGGTATTGAAGATGTGGCAAATTTATCTGTCTGTTATCTGTGGTCAGTCACTGGACTTGTCTAGGAAGTTTGAAGTATGAAGAACGCCGTATAGGCCCATAGACATTTGCATTCTAAAGACTACAATCTTAAGACTGCAATCCTAAGACCGCAAATGCCAACCCTGAGGACTAAGATGAAAAGAGTCTAAGCTAGTAGTAGTAGTAAGTCAAAGTCATTTTTCATAACATGCAATGGAATGTTTATTTATTTATTTATTTATTGCACTCATAATAATACATAATACACTTACATAGGTGATATTCGTACACTATGAACCCTGTTGGGCGCAGCAATATAAGAGAGGAGGACTATCCAATTAATAATTAATCAATATTAAATATTTCTATTTTTCTATTTATCTATATATCTACCTGTTTATTTTCTTAATAATTAATTAATTACTCAGTGTAGTATAGTTTATTATGTTTATAGTCTTATGTTTATGTTGGCGTTATGTTTATGTTAGTTATTTTAGGCCTCAAAGTATCACGTTGCGGGCGGAACACCTCGAGAGAACTGTAAAGGAATTTCATAAAAAATTAAAGGCCTTGGCCGGGAAGTTTTTTTTAAATTTTAGTGTCAACATGGCGGCTGTGTTTATAAACAGGCGAGCATCCAACCAAAGCGTTTGCATGTTTATTTAAAGTACCAGGAGAATAAAGGTAATTAGGGGTTCGTAGCGCAACTTAGATAGCAGGCGGTGCGCTGCGGGGCACCGGCGGGCGGGCGGGCGCACCCGACACAGCGCGGATGACTGAGCACTGTAGTTACTTTTAATGTTTATGCATTCGTAGTATTTGACATTGTAATTTTTGTTTTAATTTTTTTAATGAATTATATGTTTGAGAAAAGCACTATACATACCTCGCCGTGAAAAGGGGTTGCCAGCCTCGTAACTATCCGTCTATATGAACTCGGCCAACAACCCCCTACTTCCCGGCCTCTGTAGTAATGTACTATTTTATAAAGGGTCAAAGTTAACTTTTAAGTAGAGAGTTAAAGTTGTTTTGTTGGATCCTAATCAAAAAGTAAACAATAATGAACATTAATACAAGTATAAAAGAAACATGTCTGTAACGTTGTATAAAAGCAAAACGTTTATGTTGTCATTCGCACCTTTAGAACAATAATGACCTAATTCAAAATTTGTGCTTTCAAACTTCGAGTCATAAATTTATTATCATAGAGACCTAACTCGAAATTTAAAATTTCTCAATTAGGTCACTATTGTTCTGAAGGTGCGATATTGTGTTTTTGTATTATTTTGTCCCAACAAATGCAAGAACAGTTGTAGGTACGTTATTTATTTCATTTTGTTACTTTTTTTAGCACCGCCTCCCAATATCTGTTGTTTCTTTGAAAGGTTGTCTTGTAGAAATCACTATTGCGATAAGACTCCCTGTTCACTTCCATACTGTGACTGTAGGTATGTGGTGTTCCATAAAGAATATTTATAGGTATATTGTTTTTTTTTAATCTCTGAATAGGTAGGGCAATCTCATCCATATGGCATTACAATGATTCCTGTTTCCTTTTCTTCATCCTTCCCTATTTTTTCTATTAATCCTTCTTCTTAGTAGGTTTCTTACTGTTTTTTGTTTGTTCTTTCTGTTTCTTCTTAGTAGGTCTTTAGTTACTATATTTTTTGTCCCATAACAATAATTTAAAAGAGGATGGAGGATGGAGGACGTCGACATAGAGGATGTCGCGGGCAAACGATACAAGTTACAACATTGTTACGAATTATTTTTCTTAAAAAGCTTACACATCAAACACACAGCAAAACAAGATTGAATTGATTTTTGGATCATAGAATATCTTAGTTAGTCAATAGACATGAACGCAAAATGGTACGTTAGCAAAACGTCTGGATCAGTCCTAAATAAATCAAATCAAATCAAATCGTTTATTGCGATCATGTTGTAAGGTCTCATTGTTTTTATTTTTCTTGAAGAGATGTGTATGGCATAAATAAATATAACAAAAACTAAATTCTAATTAAAGAACACTTGAAGTGAGTACAATGCTTTGACTAATAAATATTTTTTCAATTGAATTTGGTATGTCCTTGTAGCAACGCTCCTTTGACTCACAATGTCATAGTTACAAGAACGCTTAATACCCAAGTGTAGCAAATGAATAAATAAAAAAAACAAGGGACAATTTCCACAAAAATATACCTAGGGCCTGTTCCAAAAAGCCACTCTGCAACTCTGCACTCTGCACTTTGCAAATCCACGATAATGCAAAGTACAGAGTAAACGTATTCCCGAAAACACGTTGCGTAATTTGCAAACTCTGCAAAGAGTCTGTTCCTAAAAAGTACTTTGCAAATCCACAAAAATACACTTCGTATTTGACTCTACCTCTTCAACTTTGCGATTGTCTTGTGGAACAGGAATACTTTGCAAATCTACAAATCCACACTCTGCATTTGACTCTGCCTCTTCAACTCTGCAATAGCTTTGTGGAACAGAAATACGTTTGAAGGGTGGGATTTGTGGAGTGCAGAGTTACAGAGTGGCTTTCTGGAACGGGCCCCTAGTCCCAAACTAACCTCTAGGCTTGTACTATGGGTAGGTACGTACTGGGCAACGGTAAACATACTTATATCGTCGGTGATCCTGAAATACCGCGTAAATTAAGGTGCAAAATAAACCTTAGCAATTAAGTCAGTAAGGTACATTTTGCAGCTTATTGAATTTGGTAGTTTAGCGGTATTGCAGGCTCATCGACGATATAGAAAAATCTCTACAACCGAAATAATAAAGATAAACGATTTCTATGAAAACGACGCTGCGGACATACGTCCGTTTTTCATATATAAAACGAAAAACGTTTAGCCTTCCCGAGATAAAGCATCTCCAAAACTAATTCAAAGGACGGAAACCGTCAATTCAAATCCAATTATAAAACTAAAAACGACATTCGTAACATGCGAATACACATCTAAGCCAAGGAGCGATACATATGACGCAACAAAACGTAATCGCAACGCCATCTTGTTTCAAAAAACGCGGGAACATTTCCCGCGGAAACTGTTGACAGTTATGTCAATAGAAAATGTGTGAGCTGCCAGTGTTTTCTTAAGAGATTTAGACCGTATGTCGTGAGTAATGAAGTAGGTTGTCGTGTAAAGTTCATGATGACTTTTTCTAGATATGATTTAAAACGTAACAATCGTGTATGGCGTTTAGTTGATGCATCGTACTTCCTATATTCATATCGATGTTGGTTTTTACTTTGTAGTTATTTGCGGAAAGAATATGTTACAGAATGAAGAGCTGATTGATCGTGAAATGTGCTAAATACACAATTACATCCTACAAGCATGTTATATAGGGTTAGGTAGGTATTGAAAGATTTGATGGACTACGAACCCTTTATTTCTCGTTCCTGTCATTGAGATTCGTTAGAGCTTTTTTGTCTGTAAATTGCTCTTGAACCCCTACATATAATTATAACCCCAAAAATAGCAATCTCAAGATGCTTGTTATTGCATGAATCTCGACCCTAAAAACTACGATGTGCCTTTACGCCTGTCACTTGAGGTTTTACTCGTGGCTTTCATCAAGGTTACAACATTGGCTCCACAGGCATAGATGTCAACAAAAAGGAGCTCTACTTGGCTCGTTATAAAAAAGGGTATAAGTCATGTACAGATACTAGAACTTATACCCTTTTCCAAGTGAATCTGAGTAGATTTATACCTTTTTTCACTAGGGCTAAAACTGTCGCCGAGTTAACCGCATGGCGTAACTAACTGACGGTTAGGCGTCAGCTGTTCAGTAGTTTAATGATGGGCATTACACTTTCCTTCCACGAGTAATGGTGGAAATTTCTAGAAAAATATAGACGGCGTGAAGTGTGGTTGTTAGGTTGCTAATAAATCCATCGTGTAATGAACGTCAGAATAGAGATCCGGCAGCTCATTGAGGCGTTTTTTAACCGACTTCAAAAAAAGGAGGTTCTCAGTTTGACCGTACGTTTGTATGTATGTTTTTTATACCCGTTAAAGACAAACGAGAAGGTGTACTGTACGTCAGCAACGCCATCGCCAGGGGCACAAAATCGCTGCTTTTCATTGTTTTTTGAGGCCATTTAAAGGATCCCTGATCTGGACTGGGTTTTTGTTTGACAAGAAAATAATTAATCTAGGTATAAATGGTAGCATTCACCAGATTAAAAAAAATGTAAATGAGACTACCATGTGTGTGTGTCTTTCTGCTTCGAACCGACCAAGGTCGACACGAAACACATGTAATTTAAAAATCTAAGTGATATTGCATATTGCAAGGGTTTTTACTAGGAAATGGAAATGATTTTGTAGTAGAACAATTTCTAACGAGACAGTATCTTATCTTTGTATATAGGTACACATTGGATACACTTGGACCCTGCACGATGTTTTTAGTAATTACCCTTAACTGGTAGAAAATGCAGGTTTCCTCACGATTTTTTTCCTTCACCGTAAGAGCAGCGGGTAATGTACTTAAGTGAGAAAAAGTCATTGGTGCGTGGCAACCGCTGCGGTTAGAACTCGCGACCTTACGATCACGAGTCTACACCCTAAGCCACTAGGCCAACGACGCTGTGTCTCTTTTCTACTGGGTTTTTACCCAGCGCCTGTATTCTACTGGGTAAACCCATATTACTTTTCAAATGTTATCATATTGTTTTTAACTCGGCCGTCATTACTGTCAAGTACCTATAAATAAGAGCTATCAGAACGCTGACAATATCGTCCCTTTACTTACCTTTATAGTTAGATTGGAAAGTAGTCTTTATTCTTTACGGAACATGAATGCTTTTCAGGAACACCTTAAAATTCCGAATTACTTTTTTTCCGAATATTCATTTGTCCAAATTTTAATTTTTCCGAAAGCTATGTTACGCTGGAGCTATTTTAGATTAAATGCATAATTTAATTGTCATACGTAGGTTAGGTAAGGTTTGATTTATGAGCGATAACAAAAAGTTATGTCTTGTATCAAAACATTGCGTTCGGAATATAATTATCCATTTATTTAAGCTCTAAGATTTTTATTTACATCCAACTAAGTACAGAATTCAACATTAAAAATATATACAATTAAATATACCTAAAATTAATTTAAAACTACACTAATCTAATAAACCGCTGCCAGTGGGCATCGTTCCCAAAATGCTGGCAGCATTGCCACGTTGAATGGCAATGCTTAATCTTTGTGCCAAATAAAGGCCAGCATTTTGGTCATGAGATGTGTCGACCAGGCGCTTGGAAAGATCTTTAAAAAAAATATGAGCTCCTGGTCCCCACGGTCCTAAAGTTTCGACCCCAAAAGGCTCAAATACGTAGCTTCTATCGAGTAGTATCTTTTCCGGGTCTCCGCTGATTCTGCCGCGGATCCAGCCTTAATTCTCGATCCGGGAAGGCATTATTCGGAATTATGACTCTTCGGAATTATGTAGTGTTCCCGTGTTTCTCTTATGTAACTATTCGATCAGACACTAGGTTGAAAAAGTAAAGGGACGATATGATAGCACGTCAAAAGTAATATGGTATGTATGATTTTCCATATTACTTTTGACGTGCTATGACAGTAATGATGGCTGAGTTAAAAACAATTCGATAACATTTTAAAGGTAATATGGGTCTACCCAGTAGAATAAACGCGCTGAAACGTAAAGGTAAATTGTCAAAAGCAATAATTTACGTAAATAAAAAATAGTTAAAACTCATAGATATATTTGCTTAATCCTATATAGTATAAATAAAATACACTTACTGCCGCACTCAGAGACGTCAATTCACATGAATCCATTGATGGATTCTAGACAATTAACATCTAAAGGGCGCTGCATACGTACCGTGATCAGGCCGTGGACGGGACGGGGACGGGACGTGGTTGCATACATTGTTGGTTTTCCCGTCCCGTATGTGCAACAAATTGATACATTTTCTATAAAACGATATTGTCGTCTCGTCGCGTCCCTGTCCCGTCCGTGTAAAATCACGTTACGTATGCAGCGCCCTATAATCAATTAAAATCCACATATGGATCCTAATGTACTAACTATTGCTTATTACATGGAGCATGTAGCCCGCAGCAGTGACGCAAATATAACATTGACAGATTAAGTCACATGCATACATGAGTTGATATGCACACTATATATCCTTCCTACCAGGTAAAAATAGTACCACAAGGAAAACTAAGCAACCTTCAGGTATCATAGTACCGTCACTATAGAACCTTATCATAATTAAGTGAAGCTAGTTAGCGAGAAACAAATGATAGTAATATTTGGTACTAGATTTTTTGCGACAAGGTTCAACCATTAAAGTTATCGTGCTATTATATTCTGTAGCTTCATGTCAAAGGTGATGGCTGTTTTTAACAATAACGGATGAGCCTTGAAATTATTATGTCTTATGCTAAATAACTCATCGCTTGTTACGTATCACTTTATATGTATATTCACAGAAAAAAAACTTAATTTCAAAATTGAAACAGACGAGTATTTATTATATACTCGTATTTATTTGACGAATCATATGACAATCCATTTATAAAAACGCTTCAATAGTTCATGTTATAAGCTAGTGAGAAATTCCAAATTTTGATCACATTAAAATATAATATCTTAATATCAGAGCCTTTATTCCACACGGTAAACCCATATTGCCTTTCACATGTTAATATATGTAAGACGAAACTGACTGACTGACATATATACCAACTCACAGCCCAAGCCGCTGGGTCTAGAGATTCCAAGTTTGGCACGTAGGTTCCTTATGACGTCTAGGGGTGCACTAAGAAGGAATTTTTGGAAATTCGTACTCTAAGGGGTTAAAATAGGAAGTTGAAGTAAAGGAAGTAGTAGTACAGTAGAAGATAACGTTCGTGTTCGGTCGGGATACTAAACCTCAAACCTCTGCTATGGTGCCAAGGGAGTCGCCAAAGGGGGGCAGAAGGGGGCTGCTACCCCACCCCCCCTAGAAAATCGAAAAAATGTAGCCGTAGTAGTAGTTGTATTTATTTATTTAATTTTTATTGCACAAAATAATTCACTTAATATATAAAATAACCTCTACCATTTAACCGGCGGTGCAACATAGGGTCTAACATATATATATATAACCTTTACATAATTATATATACCTACGTATCAATATATTAAAAAAAATACTTACATAAATTGCACTATATTAAACTAGCTTTCGCCCGCGACTCCGTCCGCGTAGAAGTCGTTTATCGCTGCTCCCTCGGGAACTGTTCAATTTTCCGGGATTAAAACTATCCTATGTCCTATTCCAGGACCTAACCAATATGTGTGCCAAGTTTCATCACGATCCGTTCAGTGGTTGAAGCATGAAAGAAGGACAAACATACACACTTTCACATTTATAATATTAGTATGGATAAACACATACATAATATAAACATGAGGACAAGAACAAAACATTACAGATAACGCAATGAGAAAATCAAGATGATGTGATGTTTATATTTGTATGGTGTTATATTTTCCATCACACTTGCTCGTAAATAGTGGTCTAATATGCTAGAAAAATCGACCGTAAATCCAAAATAATACCCGCGGGCCTTTTTTTTACCATTACGCCCTATCGTGCGTTATAGCTTTTTTTTTTTAATATACTACGTGGACTCAAACTATCATAATACGCCAGAGGGTTCAGACAAGATGCACTACGCTAACTAACGTTTCTATTCGATTCGTTTTTAAACCAATCGCGTCACTGGAAGATGACGTGATGCGAAAAGTCACATGGTCTACCAGTGATGCGATTGGTTTAAAAACGAATCGAATAGAAACGTTAGTTAGCGTAGTGCATCTTGTCTGAGCCCTCAGGACCCCAATTCTTGTGCCATTCGATATGAAGTTTAATTCGAGATGAAATGTCAGTTGCATACAATTTTCTACAAATCTCCCATATAAACTATTGATCTCGACTGTCACTAGAATCGGATTTATGAACACGTTTGACATTATCTGTGGTAAGTCATAGACAATGATGTAGTCTGCCGCTAATTTATAAATACAACTGTGTGATTCCAAAATAATAATTAAAAAGGTGTCTTTGTGCACATATTAAAATTTATATATCAATAAAAAACATGTTGTCATCAGAAGAAATGGATAATGCGACTCCGCCGGACATCGCCAACGCAGCTAAAATTATTAGTGACAATCGTAAGTTAAAAATATGATCTTTTGTCTGATTTTATTTCATTTCCTCGCAATTGTGATGAAAAACATTGTATGTTACACGGGTGGTAAAGGAAATACAAAGCTCGAGCCATTTTCGGCTTCGGGCTTCTAACAGACTCTCGTTTGTAATTCTGTCTTTACCACCCTTAATACACAATGTACTATTAGTTAACGTACTATCGCGATCGTTAATTTGTGACCCATTTCAAGAAAAATAGGCTCAAGCTCAAGACTTCAAAGTCGTCAATGTCATTAGAGATGCCAAATCATTTGTAACTTATAGGAGACTCAACCTTATTGTTGTTGAATGTCAGAATGACTTTGGACCTAAGGTGGGTCCCAAATTTAAGTTCGTGACTGTACAGAAAGCTTAAACACAAAGGTTTAATATACTATACTACAAACTCGAATACGGTTATCTAACATTTATAATAAGTGAGAGCCGACCGCATTAGAGGCAGAAAGCGTGAAATGTCCGGAATCTCGCTAAATCTCCGAAACATGAGTTCACGTAATAATTACACTAGAATAATTAGTTTAATGAGCGCTTGTTATTTGAATGTTAGATTTAATGAGAGTGAAAATTACAATTGAAGTAATTTGACGTCATTTTCATCTCGAAGCTTCTAAATAGGGGATTTTACCGCAGAAAAAATATTCCTTTTGGATGTTTGTCCCTCAATAACGCTGAAACGGCGGAATTAATTTGGTTGATCTTTGGCACACTATGTAAATTATGTTATAAAAAAGTTTCTGTCATAAATTTAATTTTTGGCACAAGCTTATGTTTATTTATTTTATTTATTAAATTATTTGCTTGAAAAAATGGTTACAAAGTTCTTAATACTAGCAAGTAGGTGAGTGTCACATGTTTTGACATGCAAAAATAACATGTCATATAATGTTGACGACTGTTTTTTTTAAAGTCATTATCTCATAATCTAACCCAACTAATAAGTCCCGACACGGGGTGGTTCTACTTACGTTCAAGATAGCAGAGATGCATGTCGCCACCACGACCCTATCGTCAGATAACATCAATCTATGTAGCTCACCGATCTTAAAATAAGTAAAAAAAAAGGAATCTTATACAAATAGAATTACCTAGTCCCGAACTAAGCTCTGCTTAGGCTTAAATTGTACTATAGTTGCTAGACAATGGTAAACATACTTCTATAAAAAAAAAAACTTAAATACATAGAAAACATCCAAAACTCAGGAAAAAATACTAGCGCTTGTCATAATGATGTACCTATATACCTACTTGTTTTGAAATGGTGTCTTTATTTCTGAATATAAAAAAAATAAGCAGTAAAATTTAGTCATTACAACTTTACGTATTATAACATTTATAACAGTGTAATGTTAAAAGGTAAGATAAAAGATAAGTCATTTATTCAGTAAGTAGCGCACTCGCACTTTTCCTGTGGAGACCACTGCTGAGAAGAAACGCCGCAAGAAACTCCGCAGATTTTTGGGATTGGTACATTAGTTGTTGTATAGCAGGTTTATTATGTCTCAAATGAAACAGACATGAGGAAAATAAGCGAGCATATTGGTAAGAGTGTGAGTGCGTTGCAGAACACTATACCTGCCTCATTTGAAATGAAAAAAAAAGAACTTTTACGGATGTTAATGTATATAAATTATTAACACGAGGAAGAAAAATGAAGTATTCCTATTGTTGAACCTTACTCTGTGGTGCCCTTAATTAACAAGCAATCATATTCATATTTCCAAAGCATACATTGGGTTTAATAAACGTAACCTGTTCAGCGACTGTTGACCTCAGGCTCCTCAGAGAAAGGTCGACAACAACAAGACCCGAAATGTGGATTTGGACAACTTTTTTAACGACCTGGACAAGGTAATCGAGCATATCCACCTGATGGTAAGTGAGATCTGTAGCCCATAGTCATTTGAAGAAAGAAAGAAAGAAAAACATTGATTCACAACAATAACACATACATATAAATCTATATAAAAATGAACCCTATTTCTTCTGGTCACGCTATAACTTGAGAACGGCTGATTTCTTTTTTGTTGTCAGGACAAGGTTTGTATGAAAGAAAATAATTGAAAAATCCACCGGGAAAGTCAGAAATTTGCAGCGGGGCGAAGCCGCTGGCGGGCCGCAAGTATAACATAAGGAAAAGAGACGACAGAGTGGTAATTGTTGCGAAACGGTTCCAACTCAGCATGTGCTGGCTGTGAAGCCAACTGTAACACTCCTACCCCCGGGCTACATAGAACTGATAAAATATCCTACGTTGTGTAATTAAATTAATTTGGCCTCGAATTAAAACGTGTGATCGTCTAGTTTTTAAATATGTCTAAATTAGGACCCTCTACGTTGTGTAAAATAATATTGTGAACAAGGTAACCCTAAACCTATTTTAATTAATAGACAAACTGGAAACCCTAAATAAACAAAATATACCACAATCACGACAGTCATAAAATAATAACAAAGGAGAGTTGTTAAATGAGTACGACTCACCGAGGATCTTCTCAGGTAGGTACCTGCTCAATCGGAATATAGCTGGAGTATCATAACCCCTTGACTGCCTGCTCGTGAAGCCTCCGTGTACCGGAGTGTGTATAGATCAGATATATAAATAATTATAAAATAGAGTAATTAGAAAATGATATAGAGTAATGTTCCCTACCTAACCCCTACCGGAGAATGAGGTCGGTTACAGCAAGAACCTATTTGACCTTAGATTGACTGAATAAATGAACAAGAATTTAAATCAAACAGGTCCTTTGCTTGGATGGGGATTGACCTCACTACACTACCTGCCACGCTAACTCGCTTCCTAAGTTCCTAACAAAACTACCCTAAAATAAAGTATATATATAAATATATTTAAGCACGCTCATGCAATTATGCTACTCCCTTATACTATGCTCTTAAAACTATGACTCTACGCGTCCCTAATCCGAATTACCCAGCCGCGGTTTGTGACGACAACTAAGGGTATTGTCGGCGTGTTCAAGATAGTCTGAATATCATTGAGACTAATATAACAATTACTGTAAGTGAAACCCCATAACAAAGGATACAATACTGACCATACTTCACACTAAGCAGTTAGCCCGGGTCGTATAAAGGTCTGCACCTCAGAGCCACTAGTAAAGGTTATAAACACCTAAATGACCCAGGTCTTGGGTGAGTACCTAGTGCCTGTGTAGAGGTGTGACGTAAACAATGCGTTAGCTAATGCCAGTGGTTTGAATTTAAATGGTGGCAAGAAAGTGGTATGGCAAAAGATGTATGTCTAGTGCTTGCAATGGAATTAGACAACCAGAGTCGCAAGGCTTTCAAGCCGCTATCTGGGCTGACCCCACGTGTGCTGCTTGTGAGTGTTTATGAATAAAAGAATGTATAGTTACCACAAAAATAGTTATTTTTGTTATTAATCCTTAGCTCGTCACAAACATGACACAAGAACTTACTTAATAAAGCGCTATGACACACTCAATAAAATAAAGGTTAAGCAGATTAAAGATAATGAGTGAGATATAACTGCTCGTCCCTCTATTTCACAAAGTCTGAAATAACAAAAGCTTATAATCAATTAAGCAAGCAGAAATAAAATATTATATTTACCTATTCTAAATTATTCACTAAACATAATTCTTGCACGCATACTATTCCCTTTCATAATATATTCGTCAAATTAGCTAAGATTAGATGATAACTAACGTAAAACCTTTCCTTGATTCCTAGCTGTCTAGACGACTTAAAGAAAACTATTAACCTTTACAAGTAATAATAAAGACACAAAATATAAGAACCCCTTCGCCCCTAATACCAAAAAGACATAAAAATAATCTTACCCCAACACAATTAACTAAATTAGATATTATAATTAAAGACACTAAATCTAAATATATAAACAAAATAAAATATTCTAACCACAATTACTATTTATTATCTTTTAAAATTAAATATCCATAAGTACACTAATCACAAAACCAAAACACTGAATCTAGTTTAAAATAATTGACAAAGGTGAGACTTAGGCTTAACCGTGTGCGTACGATAAAACTCACGATATCTCAGTTTCGCGTCCCGGGGTTAATTATCCCGTCTTAAACACCTATGTTTCCTAAATCCCCAAATCATCCCTACTTCTCGCAACTGACGCCAACCCAATTAACCAATCAGGGCTAAGTCCAGCCAAACATTCTTTTCACACGCAACTTTGTAAACAAAAAATATGCAAACGCCAAGTGAGTGATAAATACTAAATATTTGTGTCATTTCTACGTAACAAAAAGCAAAATGTAGACAAAAACAACATTATCTTGGACCTTGTCTCAAGTGCTGCACTTAGATTGTGTTTCAACGAATTAGCAGATTTTTGTCTCAAACAGGTCATAAGTTACAAAATTTATGTTGACATAATAAGTGGAGTTCAAGTTATTTTTTTACGAAAGTTGTCTCGCTTAGATTTGTTTTGGCGTCACTACAAAAAAAATAATATGGATAGGTATTACTTATTTTATTAATGGTTGATACAAGCGTGTTACACAACGCTGGTCTTCCGTTGGGACCGCGATTTTGCATTCTTATGACTGCAATCCCAAGACCGCAAATGCGTTGCTATATACTTGAGGACTGAGATGGAATGCTAGCTAGTAACTTCACCGGTTGTCTTATCGCCCGCACCGGAACACAAAAATGCGAACACTGATGCTTGGCGATAGGTGAAAGAATAAGATGGTGGTAGCGATCCTGGCGGATCTTGCACAAGGTCCTATCCTACCACCATTGGAATGGGGTTCAACCGGTCATGCAGGTGCCCATTGAGGTAGGCCCCAGGCTTTCACTATAGGTACTGGTCAATGATAAACATTATGTCAGTAGATATAAATACTTATAAGTATATATACATATAGAAAAACGGAGCAGTCGTGCTCGTCACTCAGATATTTGCTCACACCGAGAAACGAACCCGGCCCCGCCAGCTTTGTAAGCGGGGTAACTCCAAACTAAGCCTAACACTAACACGTTGTGTATGTACGTATATTATTGTGCCATGTGTATACTCGTACATATTTAGAAACCTAATCTATGTAAAGGGACCTTATTGTAGATGGCGCTTACGCCGCACTGCGTCACGCGGCGTTGTATTTATATCGGAGCATCTTTAATAATGGCGGAGGCGCCATCGACAATAAGGTCCCTTTTCATATATAACGTCACTGTACATATAGTGTCCTTTACTCTTCTCATAATAATCTAATTAATAGAGGGTAATTAAAACTTTAACACATTTACGTTCGACCTTAGGTTCATAAAATATAGTGGGCCTTATCATGGTGGTAGTATTCATATTAATTTTAATAGAATATACAATCAATTACAATAAGATTAAAATAAATAAAAATATTCTGTATACCAAACTTCTTAATAGCCACTGCTAGCTCCATCTAGTTTACGTGTACGCAACCTCTTTTCCGATATCTTTCGTAATAACGCTGGCGTCTATTTATAGATGGCGCGCCGTGTACAAGTTTCGGAGTCTTCTCAGAGATGGCGCTGCAGTTTAAAAGTTTTATTCTTGCTCTTTACATGAAAAGAAAATAAACACCAAAACAAATTAAGCAGTTTTTTGTTTGTTTACCTTTACGATGCAAACATAACAATAAAAGTTGCAGTTCGCAGTTTTATTAACATTATATTGGGTAAGATTTATCTTTGATTAGTATCTTAATTTGATCGATTTTTAGGCACTTAATACATCATTCTTGTTCTGTGTTCAGCTAATTAATAGTAACCACTTTCCTATCACGTGAGCATTATAATAACTTATAGCCAAGAGAAAGGAGACAGAGTCAAAACAAATAAAGCCGGTATTGGCGTATCGGGTATCTCGCATCTGGGTTATCGGGCCTGCGCACCGACCTCAGAGTTGCACGCGAAAGTGGCTCTTGCGTCACCGGGTCATCTCGTAATGCTTGCATCATGGAGGATGTTATGTCGTATCCCGGTGTCGGTGAGTGTGGAGAAATTGTGAAAGGATAATATTTAAGACATCTGGGCCCAATATTGGGAATATTGGAATCACACTCATAGTAATATAAAGGTATTGGAGTGGACTTGTGACCTTAAGGTACCGTCACCATGTCCCAATGAGTTTTTGATGATTCTCTTACGGTGAAGGAAAAACATCGTGAAACACCTGCACATTCGAACAGCTGAGTGTGTAAGCGGGTAATTGCACAAAAGATCCTAAAGGGGTTTTATAAAGTTACAAATTACAATTTAAAGGTTATTATTAAGTTTTCATTTGACACAACCTCGACCAATGACGACCAGCCATTTGAACAGTGTTGCCGGTTTAGACATGTAAAATTACTTGTAGCTTTATAAAACGTGCCCCTCATGGTAAGCGGTTACCGTTGCCTATGGACGCTTGCAACACCAATAATTAGAAAATATAAAAGTATTTCACATTATTAGATCTGTACACAGTAAAGTTCTATATCGCTATGTGTTGTCATGTCTGTCGAATTCTTTCTCTCTTTTAGAAAGTAAAAAACTTCGTTGTTTGTTATATCGTCTAAATCAATGTCTAACATAAGTATAATAAATTTATTTAATTAGTAAAAATGTTATGAAATATTTATTACAATCAATCGTTATTTAAGTAGGTATTTACACATAGTTGAATACATAATAATTAAATTTAACGCTAAACGCTAAGGACATGGTTATTAGGTCAACGTCGACGCGTGAAAGTTTCTTGTATTCAATAAATTAGTTTTATTTTTTATTAGCATAAATAAATAAATAAGCAGTTGAAAAAAGAGAAGATTTTTGAAGGAAGTAGCTTTTCTAGGCCAAGGCCTACCCAGGACTTCAGAGCCCCAAATTATGATGATGTAATTGTCAAGTCGAGGCAACCAAAAAGGTGTAAGTTTAGAAGGTCAAGTTCTTGAACTTGAGTTAATGTTGTAAAGCATTATTTGCGACATCTGATGACGTACAAAGACAATCGATTCTGAATCATCAATAATCATCATTCATCACTTATCGTGTTATTTTTTTTATGATTGAAGACAAAGTAATGAGATAATATTGATGGGTACGTCGGTTTAAATCGATTTTATGTCACAAACAAGTTACATTTTTTTTACAATAGGTACATACTCAATTTAAAGTTTAATTAAAATTGCCACCGAAACTGGCATCTTGTTAATTGGCGTTCAAAAATTTGCATCTCTTAGCTGTCGACCTCGCCCAATCGACCCCCAGAAAAATCGATTTCGAAATATCACTTGTACTCGTAGTCGGTGAAGGAAAACCAGCGAGATTGACGTGACGGACATAATATTGGGAAGAAAGGTTTCAATCAATACTTTGATTTATCTCATGTAGGTAGTAGAAATATTCACAAAACGAGCAACAAATCGGTTTTCATACTATTTTGGTACGTAGATAGGTACTTCAATAAGAACATACTACACACATTATGCTAAGTATATCAATACAATAGGGTTCTTCCAGTCTTTCGACTGAACTAAGTGTTCGGAATTTTAATAACAGCGCCATCTAGAATATAAAGAGCAACTCACGTCCAACTAAACATCTGTTTCACCCTCTCAGCTGGCAGCTCTGTTGGGGTAGGCAACGCCATTTTTTCTGAAACAAAACAAAACAAATTAATTCACATGTTAAGGTATTTTATAAGAGCAAAAAGTAATACACGTAACCGATAGATGTCTCTGACGTACGAAGTTGTCTCCAGCGCACAGAACTGCGCAATGACCATAAATTAAAGTCAATGAATATAGATTTTATAACCAGAAACCACATTACATTATAGGTAATGATGTTGGAATGAAGAGCTTAAAAGAAAATTGGTATACGCACATAATGTAATGCCCTTTTTGAAAAGGATATCATTATCATTCCAAACGCTAAAAACCTGAGATTATTTAAATAATTAGCTCTCGATATTACGTGATTTAATTAATATTCAAGTTTTTAACCTTGTGTAATTTAAGCCTGGTAAAACACACAGCACTTGAGATTCAACACAACGTTTGTGCAACGCGACCTCGTGCGATGTTAGTTTAATACGGCATATTTGAGATGGTTAAATAACCTCTGCTTCAAACCCTTTTGACAGAGGTTAAAAGCTTATGTAGACTCATACGTAACGTATATATATGTCATCTAAAAAGTGAAATCGCCCTTTGCCCTCCTTTACTTTATTCAAAAAGAGCAGGGGGCCTAATATGGCTGCGTTTTTCGCGTGACAAAGTGTGGATAAGGCATCCATCGCCTTCTGTTCTGAGACGTAGATAAGTACGAGAGTGACCGATGCTTTATCCACATTTGTCACGCCATATAGACACAGCCATACTAGGCCCTAGGCAGGTTACATTTAAGCTTTTAACGAAGCATTTCCTGTCAAAATCTTAAGGGTCTCGTGTGAGGATAAGACAACCGGTGAAATTACTCGCATAAAGGCATTCCATCATAGAGGACTTAGGCTTGCAGTCTTTAGATTGTAGTCTTGAGAATGAAAATATTTATGGGCCACAGATCCCAATTACCATCTGGGGCACGTTTTTTAAAGCTACAAGTAACAATTTTACAGGTCTAAACGGGCAACACTGCTTAAATGGCTGGTCGTCATTGGTCGAGGTTGTGTCAAATGGAAACTTGTAACCTGTAAATTGTAATTTGTAGCTTTATAATAGCTTTGTAGCTTTGTAAATGTTCATTCCGACGAAGCATTTAAACATCAGCTTAGAAACCTTTTATTGGATAATCCATTATACTCTGTGGATGAATATATGAAGCTAAAATTGTAAATTTATTTATTATTGTGTTGACAGTTATTAATCCTCGTATATTGACATCGGACGAGTGACCATTTATTTGATCTTTAATTGTTTTTGTTTCAATTAATTATTTTTGTATTCTTTGATTATTAGTATTTATATTTTGACGATCTCAATGTAATTTCGTATTTTTTGACATGCAATGCAACTTATATTGTAATATTACATTGATTAATAAATAACCTAAACTAAACTAAACTTATAAAACAGGCCCCTGGGGCAAGTTTTATGAAGCTATAATTTTACAGATTGTAATTTGTAGCTTTATAAAACAGGCCCCAGGTGGCCTGAGTGTTCAAACGCCGTCTCCATGTAAAAAAAACATAACCTCAAGACAGGAAACTGAAGTTGAGCAGCTCCAAAAATCCCTAGGGCACCAGTCTTGTTTACATTGTCGCTTCAGTGTTTATTGCATTTCAACCATCGATGCAGAGCATCGTTACACCCAGGTAGTGAAGACTTAATGAGGGTGATATTAAGGAAAAAATACCAACACTTCAATAAACATGTTATAATAAGAAAATCGCTAAACAATATTTCCTGTGCAGATTGCGGGCTTTAGCGGAACCTGATGCAAGGGTGTTCCAATTATAACAATAGTATTAGACACTTCTAGGAGAAAATAACGCCATTAATATGATAAAGCATTGTTTGAGTCCACAAGCTTTTTCTTGGACATGAACTGGTTAACAACAAAATTTGAAGGTAAAATGCTAAATAATTTTCGTTGTTGTTTTTAAAAAATAAATTAATTTGAATTTGAAATTTACAATATTTTTAAGACGGTTAAACGTCTTTTGACCTAACAACCTTCTGTCTGACTTATCGTCACGATAAGTAATGGAGTGTTTAACAAGTGTCTGCGACTTGATTTCGCCCTCGCTTCGGTTCGGTTTATGTTTTCTGTAACATCCGTATAAAAAAAAAGATAACGTCAAACGGAGCGAATACGCGCTCTCTAGTGAAATAAATCATAAAATAGAGAACGATGGCCAAATCTACTATTGATGCTATAGAAAAAGTGCTAAAAAAAGTGTGTATGCCTTTTGAATTAAAAATTTATAAGTACTGTTCTTGCTGAACTGAAAAGATTAAATTTTGCGTAGTTTAGGAGGCATTAGTACATACAGATAGAAAGAGAGAGAGACTTTGTTTTATACTATGTAAAATATAAAGATAAAGACGATGAAGATTCCTCGATATGTACTTCCTTAAGCTACGATTGTTTTGTTAGCTAAAGACGATGAAAACGTCGCACCTGCGAATAGAGTCGCAAGTTTTTATTCAATTTACATAAATATGTGAGCAGACCGCTAAATGACTTGTTATCGATCCATTGGCTAGTATAGATCCGTTCTAATGACATCAAAATTTAAAAGCGTCAGAGGCCTTACTTTAAAAATAAGTTCAAAGTAACGTTACTAGTGTTACTACCCTGCCGTCTCTCGTTATCTCTCTATCTCTCTGAAATATGGTTTTAAGTTTCTTTTTGTCATTATTTGACAAAAATACCTTAATAAGACGTCGAAAGATGACGTCATTTTCCTGATTATTTTCCATTTTATCCATCCAGACGTACAGACATGGCGTCTCTTTTTTGGTCAGGAGTTAAAAATATAGGTACATTACATAAAGTATAGGTAGGTATTTACAATATATGAGCTCTTATAACAAAGGCGAGCTTATCTCTTTGATATTATATTCTAGCTAAAATATTGTTTATACATAAAAAGAAAAACTTCTCGATAAACAAACTGCATGTATACATGATTTTAATCTCCTAACAATAGTACTGCCCTCCTAAGCAAAAATGCAATAACTAAATTCAATAGCCAAAGTAGATTCAACTGTCTTCTGTTTGTAACTAGGTTGCAATTTCTACAGATGTTTTGTCTGAGATATCGCCATTATGCTTAGTAGGGCAGAGTAGGTGGTGTACATATTTATGATACCTGGAATAAGACAATTATTATGCCGATTATTCTGTTTTTAAGCCGACTATTCTTGGTCACCACATCTATCCAATACAATCATCTAATGTATTGTTCTTCCACGAGAATACTTGCACGTAGTTATAGCTAAATCAGGATAAAAGAATTGCTTATGTAGTCGTGTTTTGTAATTACGCGATTTTAGAAATAGCTGTGTCGCAGAGGTCTCATGCCAGAGGACGTTCAAAGCTATGGCACATCGGCCCCAATATACGTTGACCCTTACCATCACATTAACAAGGGTTTTTCCTATGTTGATTTAGCTATGTGTACTTTAATACGTCTTAATGTAACCTTTACGGCTGAGTTAGATGTTAAAAAACTTCTTTAAACAACGTATAAGTACTGAGTGCCGGTGTTGTAGGTACCTAATCTCTAATTTAATTTTAAATTATTTAAATCCTGGCAAAGCAGGAAACATTCATCGTCTATGCCTTACATAATAATTCAGTTTTCGGATATTTTGACAGAATAGGTCGTTATATTATCAAGTTCATGTATACACGTAATGCAATAAATAAATGAGTACCCCTTTTGATTAGGCTATATTATACTTTTTTCACTTCTCATGCTCTTAAAATGTTACTTTAGCCTCTGCACATCGGGACTAAAGCTCCTTTTTAATCTCTGGGGGTTTTTTTTTTTTTTACTTTGGAAACCCCTAAACATTTTCAGTGATTGTGTGAAAAATAATACCATAACACGTCAAAGGCAATATGTTTTACCCATTAGAATAGAGGTCTATTATTCTGCCCTTCTTAATAAAAAGGATGTAAATGCAATTTGATAGTTAAAGCAAATTTAACCCTCCAAATTAAGAAATAAGATCACTAATAAATACGCGGTTCTACGAGACATACGCCCTTTTTTCTAAGGAGGGCAGAATTATTGTCATAAGTAATATATTACAGAATGATTGACTGTTGACTTTCTTGCGGCGTTTCTTCTCAGCAGGGTCATTATTCGAGCGTTTCAACCGCCTCACTTTTGTGGACATCTTTTTGAAGAATTGGGCGTATATTTTGATGCCGTTTTTGGATATTTGTTAGATGTCCGGTAAACTTAGATACCTAACCAGAAACCAAATCGAAATCTGCAGCCACTTCTACAAAAATGTGACCACGAAAGTGATTCGGAACAAACGCCCAAATAATGACCCAGCAGTGGTCTTCTCTTGGGAAGCGCTGGTAGATTTTTGGATGGTAAAAATCCCCGTGCGGCCTATTTGTATTTACTGAATAAACATCTAAGTACATAGGTACATCATTATGATAAGCGCGAGTATTTTTCCTGAGTTTTGGATGTTTTCTATGTATTTAAGTATGTAAATATGTTTTTTTTTTATAGAAGTATGTTTACCATTGTCTACCAACTATAGTACAATTTAAGCGTAAGTAGAGCTTAGTTCGGGACTAGGTAAGTCTATTTGTGTGAGATTCCTCTTATTTTTTACCTTATTTAACTTTTATAACATAGTTTGAGGCACACACCTGCTACCTCGTAACCATAAGTATAATATACATAAACCATACCTTAAAACTCGTTTTATTTTGTAATATTTCACGTCCACAAAATGTGAATTGTACCCACGCATGACCCAGTCGCTAAAAGAGTATAACTTAGCACTTTATAGATAAAACAAACATTCGGACCCCGGCAAGTAATGTAAGTAAATTAAATATTTTATAAGTAAGGAGTTACTCATGCTTACAGAGTGTTAAGATTTAACATACAAAATTGCCTATCATATCCATATGCTTATGTACCTTTGGGTTTATAATAAAAAAGACCACTTTGAAGATATCATGTAAGTATACATTTTGTAATGTTGAATTGTGTGTAGCCAGGCATTTGTTTTTCTTCTTCGGTACAATTACTATGTAAAAACTTGTTAATGTGTGTACGGTCGGCCAAGAAAGTAGTCTACCAGTTTTGTCAAAAGCGGTAGACACTTGTCACTGTCATAATATTTATTATCGCAAGGGAAAATCACACGTGTTGTATCATAACGTGCAAATGAACTTCTACCGTAGGGTGGTAGAGCACACTTTTGGCTGACTGTACAGTCACGAACTTAAATTTGGGTCCCACCTTAGGTCCAAAGTCATTCTGACATTCTACAACAATAAGGTTGAGTCTCCTATAAGTTACAAATGACTTGACATCTCTAATGACATTGACGACTTCAAGCCCATTTTTCTTGAAATGGGTCACAAAATAACGATCGCGATAGTACATAAACCTAAACGTCAAATTAGTTATTAGGTAGGGTAAACCGAGGCGAATCGGATCAATGGGTGAATCGGATCAAACGGGTGAAACGTAATACTACCAAATAGGTACAACCGATTGCGATAAGTTAAAGAATAATTTAAAAAAATGCAGAGCGTTTTTTCTTTTGAGTAAAGCTTTTTTCGCATGGTTTTTCAGTGTTTATAAAATTCCATATGTTTCCTATCGAAACGAGGATTCGAGTATTCCTTTGCACGGTCGACTACCATGAGATTTGGACCTTATTACAAGGCAATGTGAAAAAGTGGATACATCTTTGCAGTCGACATACATCCTTCTTATATCTTCACTGTATTGTTTTTTCCCCTGTCTAATTGGTCCATTTTCGTGGTTCAACGCCTCCACAGATCAACGCAAGATTTAGAAGATGAAATAGTTTATAGCGCAGAGACGGACATACATAGCGTCGGTGTTACTGCAAAACCGCGTAACCAACAAATATTATAGAGCAAAAAACCTTAAAATCTTAGAAAAAAGGTGCATTTTGCTCCTCATTAAAAATATTACTTATGCGGTTTTGCAGTTTAACCGACGATAGGGCACTTTTATCCCTTCAAATTGGGTAGTTCCCGAAGGAATAGATATAATCGAGTTCACAATCGATTTAGAGTTAGATACATTCAGCCTTGTCGGAGTAGTCTAATTTACAATCAACTTCGCCGAAATATCAGAAACTCATAAATTGAAGGTAATAAAATTGCGATTTATTCCCTATAAAACTCGTCGTATGATCGTTATAATTACTCGTACTAATATAAACGCGAGGTGTGTTTATTTATTTTTTCTATCTCCATTGTTCGACGCCTCAACCGATTAGTAAGAAATTTAATAGAGAATTAGTACATAGCCCGTAATGAATTCTAACCAAAAATGAATAGCGATAAGAAACTTCTCAACAGATGGCGTTTCAGGCAAAAGACAATTAAACATTGTCCAATTTTGAGTTAATTTTAGGAAAATATGTAGAGAGAAATGAAATACTGAAATGGTATACTGTTTTCATCTAACAAGAGACAAAAAGCGACTAAAGACGCAGCAAATCGTATAAACTATGAAACTTGCAACAGAAGTTATTGCACAACAATGTTCAGCATTAGCTCGTGTAGTAAATAACTTGATCATAACAGTTATGATCCGAGACAAAGACTGAATTACGAGGAAAACGCGGCAATTACCGACCCCTAGGTCGTGGTGCAAGGCGACGGCCGCGCCGCCATCTTGATGAAAACGGCGCGAAATTATGCGCGGCTGTTTCAAGAGGTTATGTTCAGAACGCAATTTGAAATTTGACCACAGATCTAGAATGTGAGATAGACAATGGCGGGGCGTGTCCAAAAAGAATGCATGCGTGTGATTATTTATGATGGATGACACACTAATTGTTTGTTTTGTTTTAGTCACGCTACGATTAAATTACGGAGCAAGACACCATTGTATATGTGAGGAGCAATCTGTGTATTCAAGCACTCAATTTTATGTTTACTACTTATTTGTATATTATCTTTACTAGTTCTTGTGTGTACAAGACGCTTTCAAATGAGAACACATTGGTGATGTTTCTCGCCGGACAGCTGTTTCACACCATAGTATTATTTATGTTGTCCGGCAGCATGAGCATGTCATGCTCGCTCAAAGGTCTTTGCTTACGGCGGCGTCGTTGATCGGGTCGCTTTCCCGAACAAATGGTTGAGAGAGGCGATGACTGCATGAGATACGCGTCATGATTTTCTGCCGTTTCCCCGAATTTCGTATGCAATAATCTCATTTGCCCGAATGTCATACTCATTTGCCATAACTTTACATTCCATAACGATTCATATAATATGCCATACTGGTCATTTGCCATATGAAAATATTGGCCATAATTTTAAGTGCCATAAGTGCCTTAGCGATACGTTTTGTTTTACTTTTCATTTTCCCTATTATCAAGTGTACTAAAATCGTATGCCTGAAAATTCAAACGCCATAATTCTTTTTGTTGTGTCGTAATATCATAAAAATATCGGTTCTAATTGATGGTCTTGTCCGAAGCGCTGGTAAAGGTTCACTCTATATTATACCGACGTGTAAAACTACTTACAGTGCAACAATTTTAATTCTGCTCTAATCTTGTTTCTTCTTTTTTTACCATGTCTGTTGTGTTATAGTGTGTTTTTTGTCAAATAAATGTTCTGAATTTTAATTTTAATTTTGAATTTGACTTTGAGGTATTAAAGGATCTGTGTCATAGTATTAAGGTCCTTTTGGCACCATTTGGGTACGGAACCCAATTACTGAATAAAAAAACCGATAAGCTACGTTTCGCAGGACATGGCTACCTAAGTACTAATGGTAATTACGATAATTTTATGGCTTTCAGTTATAATTTATCAAGTCTTTAATGTCAAGGGAAATTAAATTTACATCGAGCAATTGTTTACTGGGAAAATTACCACCATAGTTAGTGGTGGGAGTACCTTGTGCAAGGTCCGTCCCTATATTTCCCCCCCCCTGTTATTTATTAATTTATTTATTTATCGCTACCACCATCTTAACCTTATGGGTGCCTTTCCACCAGAAATGTGCTACGTTGATATGGATGTATTTAGTTGATATCTACCAATCATATTAAATGATCCACATAGCAGAGCACGGGGGTGTTATTCTCTTAAAAAACGGCGGTCGGTCGGACGGACGAGCGAATCGAAGCGGCGAGTTTAAGTAGTCCCGTCCGAGTGAACCAAACACATTTTAGCGCGTGCATTGTCAATTAGGCAGCCTTATACGTTCGAAAGGCAAGCTGCCAAATTGAATACACGCGCTAAAATGTGTTATGTTCGCTCTGTCGGGACTACTTAAACTCGCCGCTTGGACCTTCACTCGAGCGAACGATCACCTTTGCTTGTTGAGAGAATCACAACCCTGGTGAAAACGGGTTGAACTAAGCTATGTTTTTTATGTTTTTTTGTTTTTTGTTTTGTTTTTTATAGGTTACCGACATAGCCCGAAGAATAGCCAAACTTAAGTGGCAGTGGGCGGGGCACATTGCTCGCAGGACTGATGGCCGATGGGGTCAAAAGGTTCTTGAGTGGCGTCCGCGGACCGGGAGACGAGCTGTAGGTAGGCCTCCAACAAGATGGAGTGACGACCTTGTAAAGATCGCGGGAACGCGGTGGATGCGAAAAGCACAAGATCGGTCTGAGTGGAGAGCCTTGGGGGAGGCCTATGTCCAGCAGTGGACGTCTTTCGGCTGACATGATGATGATGATGATGATGTTTTTTATATGGAAAGATGCGTGCTATGGATGGTCGTGAAGGGTGTAGCAAGGTGTAGCTGCGCATCTTCCTCGTACAGCTGCCTCGCGGCTGCAGTGCGCATCTTCATAGCGCATCTTCCTTGAACGGCTACATAGCTTAGCATTAGCGGTCACATAGTTTCGTAGCGTAGCTTTCACATCCTCACTGCATAGCTGTATAGCAAATCTCTGGTGGAAAGGCACAGGATGATAGGGGAGAGGCATTCTTAGTTGTCGCAGAGTAGAGCATACGATAACATGTCAAAGGCAATATGGTCTTACCGAATAGAACAGAGGCCCAGCACGGGTAGCACAAGTTGTATTCTCTCGCTTGTCGCTCAGCGCGTCTCTATCGTTACGTGCGAGATAGAAAGGCAGATCCGAGAGACAAACAAGTGGCGGGCAACATCTCCTTTTATATCTAGTCAGTAACGATAGAGAAGCACTGAGGGCCACTTGCACCAAAATTTTAACATTGGGTTAAGACATTTACTCAGTTAGTAAACAACTTAACTCGAGTTAGTGTCTTAACCCAGTGTTCATTTTTCGTACAAGTGGCCCTGAGTGACAAGTGAAAAAATACAACTTATCCTACCCGTGATGGGGGCCTAATACGGCTGCGTTTATCGCGTGGCAAAATGTTGATAAAACATTCGTCACTTTCTGGCACGATAAGTACGAGAGTGACGGATGCTTTATCCACATTTTGACACGGGATAAACGCAACCATACTAGGCCCGCTGGGGCCTGTTTTATAAAGTTACAAATTACAATTTACAGGTTACAAGTTTCCATTTGACAAAACCTCGACCAATGACGACCAGCTAGTTGAGCAGTGTTGCCGGTTTAGACCTGTAAGATTGTAACTTGTAGCTTTATAAAACGTGCCCCTGGGTGTAAATGGGATCTGGGACCCAGAAAAATACATTTAAACTTCTTTATTTGTTTGCTTAATTGTGCAAAATGTGGTTACAGAATTATTAACAAGTTTTTCGAGTTATTGGTAATTCTGTAGCTCTGCCTACCCCACTCTTGACAAGGCGTGAGTATTATGTATATTTGTTTGCCGGTATGTTAAGTTTCAATCTTGCAAATCAATTTAAACCAGTTCCTGTTATTGGATTAAACTGATATAAGAATACATAATAATTGTATTGTCATCGGGTACATATTATGTAAACCTGATGACAATGCAGTGTTATGGTGTCTTAGATCTCATCTAGTAATGAAGTCGGAAGGCGGAAAAATCTCAGCTGTTATCATTGACCTACTGAGTTTGGACACGTTTAAATTCAGGTCACAGATTAAATACCTAAGGATCGAATTAATAACTCATCTTCGTTGAGATGTCGGTCACGAGATACATCAAAGTAAACGTCAAACCATAGAAAACTGTCATTTTTGACGCATCTTGAGACGAGCATTACAATCGAGATCAGTTTATTAATATGAATGAATGAATACGTACATGATTGTGCAAAAGCACAGTACGCAACTACAACTTACCTCGAAAAAAAAAGTCTGTAACTTATGATCTGGTAGGATTCTTTTAACCAACTCACTTATTCGACGGACCAATAGGCTGGTGTCCTAAAAAAATCTAATTATATCAATATTTCGATTCTAGTTTTTTGGGAACCTGGTAAAAATAGTAGTCTGGTATTTTAAAATACTGGTATTTCGGGAATAAGCGAAATTGAGTACCATTGTGACGTCACGAGCCCCCACTCCCGAGCTTTGATGCGCTTTATATTTGTCAATTTTGATTGTTTTGATTGTTTTGATAAAGCAAAAAATACGTGTTCAATATCATTTGATAATATTACTGACGGACTTTATTAGAACTATTTTTTTTACCCAGGACACACCCCTATTATAATAACCGATGAGTTTAAGTTGGCCCGTAGGATAACATTTTAGGGCGTGCATTCTCAATTCGGTAGCTTAAACTGCTTAAAACTCATTACTATGACTTCACTCGCTCGATCAACCGTTGAAAAAGAGTTTTTTTTTAAGTATCATTTCCTTTGTCATAAGAAAGAAAAGCATGGACCTATATTTTTTAGTTAGATCACACGTTTACCTACTGAACTATGCATGATATTTTTATTTTATATTATTTGTTTTATATAATGCCAGTTAAGTAGTGTTCTATTATTATCAATGTCGTAAGCTCATTCTTAAGTAGGTATGTTTAAAAATTTACTGTCTGCTGAGTTTCTTGCGGCGCTTCTTCTCAGTAGTAGTCTCCTCTTGGAAAGCGCTGATAGATTTTTGGCGAGTAAAAGTGCCTAGAGTATTATTGATAAAACATGTTTTTTTTTAATCTTGTAGATAAAGAGATGGCAAAAATCAGCCCTTTACGTTTACCTCCAAGGCATTCCAGCGTTAAAACAAATAAAACCTTTGCCCAACGTTAATTAAAAATAAGAAAGTTACCATAGACAAGCTGTTAGATGCATCTCGGCGTGCATTAGCCCAGCGCACGCGCATTCCAAAGGAACCTGTTCCGGTCACTGACCGCTCACCTATAGTCTATGGCATAGGGTATAATAGTTTAGTATAAATAAGTATTTGAAGTGGAGAAGTAAAAAATTTTAATATCCGGGGACAATCTCGCACGTATTGATAAATTAAAACACTTAAAAACCTGTCAAGTGCGCGTTGAACTAGCGCACCGAGGGTTCCGTACCGGAGCACAGTAGGTATTATATTCCAATTTGAATTGGATTTCGAATCGAATCATCGCGACCCCAACTCACATTTGACATATTTTTTTTAATTCTTTACTAACCTAACTAGCGACCCACCCCGCTTCGCTTCGGTGTATGTGAGTTTTCTGTAACACCCGCACATAATCGAGAATTTATTATGCATGAAACCTCTCTTGAATCACTCTATCTACTGCTGAAAACTGCATTAAAATCCGTTCAGTAGTTTAAAAGATCTAAGCGAACAGACAGCGGGAGCGACTTCATTTTATACTATGTAAAGATAAAGAAGATGTGGCTAGTCTGTTTGTTGGTTTGTCGGAGCCATAGGTCAACGAGATTTGGACTGAGATAGCTGGAGATCCAGAGAGTGAGAAAGGCTAAGGGTCTCCCCAGATCTATCGACGCGGAATCGGCTTGAGCAAAAAGTTTTATGTCCATGCAATAAGAGCGAAAACGACGTCGTTCCGTTCGCAACGTCGAATCGAGCCGAGCCGAGCCGAGCGACGTGGTTTTCGCTCTTATTGCATGGACATAAAACTTTTTCTAACCGGCTCAAGCCGATTCCGCGTCGATGGATCTGGGGAGATCCTTACGCTAGCGACGCGGGTGGATACGCTCGTCATTAGTTAATTTTGTGTTTGGCCTCCTAGTTGACTGTAAGTAGATTTAATTGGGCTTTAATAGGATTGTCAAGCTGAAAATTTCCATACAACATGCGTTAACGTTTCTTTCGCCTTAAACCTAGTAATTTTTTCGATTTCTGCATTTGTCATAGATATTATGAAAAACTAGGTCTGTATGAGGTCTGGGTAGTGATTCTCTCAACAAGCAAAGGTGATCGTTCGCTCGAGTGAAGGTCCAAGCGGCGAGTTTAAGTAGTCCCGACAGAGCGAACAAAACACATTTTACCGCGTGTATTCAATTTGGCCGCATGACTTCTCGAACGTATAAGGCTCCCTAATTGACAATGCAGGCGCTAAAATGTGTTTTGTTCGGTCGGACGGGACTACTTAAACTCGCCGCTTTTATTCGCTCGTCCGTCCGACCGGCTGCTGTTTTTTGAGAGAATAACACACCTGTACGTTTTCCTTTTCACGAAAATGTCTCGAAAAGCAACAGAAACGTAAAAACCTAGTTTTTCATAATAAAGGTAACTATGTACAACATATTCAAAAATCGTAGAAATCTGATCTGATTTGCCCGGAGCTAAATTAGTATGGAAAATTTTAGACAGCTACGCGGATTAAGCGTTGGTTCACAATTCTCTTAAGTCCACCGTTGTTACATGACTTTGCTTGTACGTTAAAGTGAAATTAAGTACCTCATAAGGCCATTTTGTTAGTTCAAAAATAATATTGTGTCAGTCAACTCTAGTTTACAATCACTAATGTCCTAAATATAACCAGTTGGCCCTTACGAGTTTAAATAAATAATTTCTCTTTTATAGATGTCTGGCATCAAGATAAATGCCATCAAAGTTTGTAATTATTACAACGAAAGGTAAACGCCCTGGCAACCGCCTTTAATCGGCAATGCAATAAGCAACGCAATTGATAAGAAACCAACATCGCATCGCTTTGGTTTATGCCAGTTTTCTGTAATACCCGCGGACATAAACCAAAAAGTATTACACATAAAAACCTTTCTCTTGAATCACTATCTATTGCTGAAAACCGCATCAAAATCCGTTGAGTAGTTTAAAAGATCCAAGCGAACAGACAGCGGGAGCGACTTCATTTTATACTATGTAAAAGCTTGAACCCCGAATAATGGCAAGAATACTTTTCATCCTAGAAAAATGAATAGTTCCCGAGAGGAGTTCTACGCGGACGAAGCCGCGGGCGAAGGATAGTATTATAAATAGCTGTTGCCCGCGACTCCGTCCGCGCAGAAAAATAAAACATACTCGTAGCCTATGTTCATCAGGGATAAGTAATGTAGGATTCCAAGGATGAAAGAATTTTCCAAATCGGTCCAGTAGTTTCAGAGCCTATTCAATTCAAACAAACAAACAAACTCTTTATAATATTATTATTAATGATTAATTATTTATTATTATTATTATAGGTACGATAGTGTGTTCATTTGTTTTCCTGTGTTCACGCCTCAAAAGATCCACATAAAATTTAGTACAGGGATAGTTTGTTTGCCAGATGTATAAGCTACTTTTTATTCCGGGAAATCGGACGTACGCGGATATAGTCGCGAGCAAAAGCAGCTGTTATATACGTACTTATTTGCCTATAGAGCGCATTACAAAACGACTTTCTGCCAGCTCGTAAAACCTATCGGAATAATCGGTTGCTCAATGCGTCAGAAGTCCGAGTTGTTAGCAGCGAGTTGTTACGAAAAACAGTTCAGTGAACCTGCTTCCTGTTGCTGGGGGAAAATATTGGTAACTTGTGTCCGTGACTACCTGACTATAAGGGAACGGTGATTTTTATCAGGATAAAAGGTAGCCTATGTGTTAATTCAGGGATAAAATATCTCCATTCCAAATTTGATCCAAATCTGTCCTCCCGCTTCAGAGTGAAGTATATATTACCTAACATACAAAATCACACACATATCCTCACAAATGTGTTATATACATTGTGAAATTTTAATGACTGGCCAAATTTTAGGGACTCTGTTGGTCATATTGATCAACTTTTATTATGGGACCAATATCCAAATCGCGAAAAAAAAATCAGCTGTTCCATACATTTCGACTGTTTAGCTCTCGAAGTTTGTATGGAACAGCTGATTTTTTTTCGCGATTTGGATGTTGGTCCCTTAATAAAAGTTGATCAGTATGACCAACAGAGTTAGTCCCTAAAATTTGGCCGGTCATTAAAATTTCACCCTGTATAACTAAAACACTTTTCAGTTCATTCAATACTGTCATCTTGTGTTATTCCAAATAAAATAGACACCTCTCCATATGAAGATTAATTAAATATTTAGGGTTTTCAGCTGTAGCACGAAATTATTAAATAACAGTTACGCTGAAGGCTTATCAGTTTAAGAAACTCTCGTTTTTCAATATACGTTTCCACCATTGTTTAATATAAACATTAAGCTACGTAAAATTTTGACAAAAAATGCCTTAAAAGTGCTTAATAAATTGGGTAAAGCGGGCGCACAGGGGACTAAGTATTATCGAAGTCCTTTAAGTTTGAACATTTTGTCCTGCGTTACTACTTATAGCTGGGCAAAAAAGTTGGTCTTAGTGATAGGTGAAACTACAATATTGTTAAGTGACAACGATATGCAGCAGTTTTTAGGTAAAAATTGGATCATGTTGCCAATTTCCTACCAACAGTGCCTTATTTTTTACAAAAAGGTTGTATTTAGCTTCTTCCCTTTTTTTTTTAATAAAGGGGAACCTTATGAAACAAACGTTTTTTTCAAAGTGTTTATAAAAATTTATCTTGAAATAACGATAGTAAAAAACCTTAAAAAAACATCAAATACAAATAAATGGGCTCGCGCTGATTCGATTGGAAATCGAATTCAAATCGGAATGTAATAATATCTACTGTGCGGCGTTACAGAACCCTCAGTGCGCGAGCTCGAGTCGCACTTGACCGGGTTTTTAGACTTAGCGTTTTAGTTTCAACTTATATGTTATTTTTTCAGTGGTTATCAAATAAATAATGTATTGTTATACTCGTAATGTCAATGTTTTCTACTTCTAAAATGTTTCTCGGCTATTTTCCTCGCGTTTTCGTTGTTGTCGTCCACACCTCGTCCCAGATAGAACCAGTGCTTATGTAACGTCGGCCTTTCACCGCAACAGCTGTAATACTAGTTATGTGTCAAACATCTACACGACAGGGCAAATTGGGCGACAGATATAATATGCATCTTAAAGTGTCAGATATAAGCTTAAGTTAAGAACTAACTTGGATTTTAAGAGATCTTTATTGTTTGGTAAAGGAAAATGAGAAACCTCCTGATGGTGTCGTCATTGTCATTGCACTTTTGTTGATTTTTAGGGTTCCGTACCTAAAAAGGTAAAAACGGGACCCTATTACTAACACTCCGCTGTCCGTCCGTCTGTCCGTCTGTCTGTCACCAGGCTGTATCTCATGAACCGTGATAGCTAGACAGTTGAAATTTTCACAGATGATGCAGTTCTGTTGTCGCTATAACAACAAAACCGAAAAAAAAAATATTTAAGGGAGCCCCCTGCAACCCTCTACACTTACCTACCCCACCCACCTACAACAAACGTGATTTTCAAGCCGTTTTTGCTCGATATTAATAACGGCAACAGGTAGACGCTTGAAATATTCACAAAATATTTAGTTGTATGTTTACTTTAAAAAAATAAAATAATGGGGGCTTCCATACAAAGTGATTTTTTATAGATAATGGTACGGAACCCTGCTTTTTTTGTAGAATATTTGTTATTATTACTTGTTACGGAGTATTTCCTAGCAATCTATATCTAGGAAAGATTTGTATTTTTGTGTGTGTGTATGTTTGTAACTAATAAACTCACAAACTACTGGACCGATTTCAAAAATTCTTTCACTATGCTACATTATCCCTGAGTAACATAGGCTGTTTTATTTTTCAGCGCGGTCGGAGTCGCGGGCAACAGCTAGTTAAAAATAAAGACGCGCGGTTGCCGGCTTAGAATAGTGTGTGTATTTATGTCTTCCCGTGGATGTCCTAAGAGGCGACTAAGGGAATATAGGCTTGTAGTACTGTTAAGCGATGGGCTCACAACCTGTCAGTCCTGTCACTAAATTAATGCAATAAATGAATTATGATTTATGAATATACACTGGTAAACATCTTAGGCTGATTGTGCAAAATGTGGTTACAGAATTATCAACAAGTTTTTAGAGTTGTTGGTAATTCTGTAGCTCTGCCTACCCCACTCTGGGAATGAAGGCGTGTGTATGTGTGTGTAAAATTAAATAAAGAAAGTAAAAAAATAAAGGGGCTCACAAGAAACGCTTTTGATAAACTTATTTTTATTTCTGTTGTACTTTTCGTAAAAACGGTAAAACAAGCAAGCGTCAAAAGATATGATTATAGTACAAAACCTAAAAAAGAACAACATATACTAAAAATCGGTCAAGTATGAGTTAGGTTTCCGAATTTTTTTTATTTGGTATCTAGAGATGTCTATCTAGAGATATCTTTTGTTATAAATCTAGTTAATTATACAGGGTGCCCCAATACTCAACGATAATCCGCCAAGGGCTGATAGAGCAGCTACAAAGCTATCGATTTAATCTCTACGTATGTTCAGCGATTTTTAGTAGTTTCGGAGATATTGATCATTTTAGTCCTTAATTTGTAATTTTCCCTTATGTCCATGTCACGAAAAATCATTAATTTCATGTTTTATTTCATAACTTTTTCAGTGGTATCTTACATTATTAGAATCATTACGAATCAGCGTAGTTTTTAAACCTATATTTGCTCTTTTTAAGTACCTAATAACATAGCCTAGTTGGTAGTGACCCTGCCTATGAAGCTTGTGGTCCTGGGTTCAAATCCCGGTAAGGGCAGATATTTGTGTGATGAGCACGAGTATTTGTTTCTGAGTCTTGGATGTTTTCTATGTATTTAAGTATTTATTTCTCTATATATGTATTTATATCGTCTTCTAGTACCCATAGTACAAGCCTAGAGCTTAGTTTGGGACTAGCTCAATTTGTGTGAGATTGTCCCCCGATATTATTATTTATTTATTTTATTTATTATAAAGTTTGTTTCTCCATACTACGTATCTCGATTGTTTCTTTTTTACTATGTATGGAACAAACAACTTTATGCGATTACTAAGACAGTTGATTAATAAAAGCGGGCAAATAGGTTTAAAAACTTCGTGGATTCGTAATAATTCTAATTATGTAAGATACCACTGAAAACCTTTTAAAATAGATCATGAAATGAAAGATTTTTTTTTGACATTTTCCCTTATGGGAACACATAAGGGAAAATTACAAAAATTCAGACTAAAATGATCAATATTTCCGAAACTACTAAAAATCGCTGAACATACTCGTACATAGGGGTTAAATCGATAGATTTTTAGCTGCTCTATCAGCCCTAGGCGGATTATCGTTGAGTTGTGGGACACCCTGTAGACATCTAATAAATCCCTAAACAAAATATTCTTAAAACTTCCTTAGAGGATATACATACTCGTATAATTATGCTATCGGGTTGTGGCGTTTAACACGACATGTCAACATGACCCAAACATACCTTTTCAAACCTTATGCAATGATGATAGAGCACACATTTACACTGCGTTATTTCTTACCTTTGTACATATATCAGGTAAAATTATATACGGATCCTTATGACATAAGCTTAAGGTTCCTTTTTGCTAATTATTTTTGCCTTGGTTACATTGGTCAGTGGGTTTTGAATCTTATGTCTGTAACTATAAAGTTGTTATTAGCGTTTAGTTGTGTGGGCAAATAACCGCAACGTTTGCCTGAGATGTGTCTGCGCATCGTCAACGCCATGTTTTTATGATTTGTTTGTCACATTATGAAGTAGGTAGCCGTAAAATAAATTAATAAAATTGTGAAAAATCCGGTTAAATGCGATGAAAATTGGCTACACCATAAGTTTTGTAATAATAATTATTTTATGTTAATTCATTTCTAAAAGTACAATAGTACATTACTGCACAGACCGGGAAATAGGCCGTTGCGGGACAAGTAGAGTTACGAGTCCAGCAACCGCCCTCCCCGGTCGAGGCTTGTATAGTGCTTTTCTCTAACAATGTGAGGAAATTTAACACGATTTTGAATAATGTTAAACACAGTCCCAACATTTCCTTGAAAAAAAAGAACAGAAAAGTACGATTTACACTGAAATAAAGCATTAAATAAAATCACAAATTTAAACGTAATAAATTCAATTTGAATAAAGTACCTATAGTTTAAACTATAACATTTATTACGCTTTTATGTTATTTCGACAATTAATTTTATTTATGAACGCAATTTCTATTAAAAAAAAAAACTTTTTGATACACTTTTAAATACGTTGTAAACGCTGTTTGAAAAGGCTTAACTTTGTCGTGTTACGTGGTCTTCCGATAATTCGGAAGACCAGGTACCAGACGTTAATGAAAGATCAGAGAAAAAGAGAGGTAGATTAGAGAGAAAAGGACAGCAATAGTAAGTCAGGGTCTGGGTATTTATTTAACACTTAGGCTTTCTTCACACAGATAAAATAATTATTACACATAAAAAATTAAATAAAATTAGTCCCTAATATCACCAGGGTAAAGTTAGAGATTTAGTGGTGAAGGTGAAGGTAGTTCCTCCGGGACTTCCTTTAGTACGCGTCCCGGAGTCGTCGGACCAGGAACACCGCTGGCGCTGTAATGAGGGGCGCTAGAGGCAGCGGCCCTGGTGGTACACGAAGGTAGGTGGGCCCGAGGTGGGACCCGTCAGAGTGAGTAGCGGTTCCCGAGGAAAGCAGGAACTTCGTAGATGAAGGACTCTTGAAGCGTAGGGCCCGACTTGGCCACACACAAAGTCGACTTTTGGTATGAGGGAGATAGAGGCTTCTAGGGGTCCGACTTGACCCTATCTTCAGAGTTTCTAGTCACTACTTAAGAGGCTGAGGGAGAACTGATCGCTCTAGTCCGGGCCGCCGTTTATATACCCTGGTGATCCAGCTTTTTAATTTACCAATTCTAAATTCATAAAAATTCAAAGTTATACATGCCAGATATTAATTCTATGGTAAAACCATCGTTTTAACTCCATGGTTCAGTATAAACCTAAGATATCGTCTCTGCCCGTTGTCTAGACAACAAAGATAACAAACGCTGTCAGATGGAAAAATATAAACAAAAAGTGAATATTTTCGGCTACAAAAGTAATATCGTTAAAAAGAATAGCAATCATTCAAAGGAAAAAGGTACGCAAGAGCCATGGAAAACCAATACACCGTACAGCTTCAAAAAATCAAGAATTATACGTCTCTAAAGTTAGTCGGTCCAACCGACATGTGAACCGCGCCCGCGAGATAGTCAAGAGGAACGGGACAGGAAACCCAGGAACGCAGGTACAATATTACAACTTTTCATTGTATGACATTTAAAAAGTAAAATATGCGTGAGGAAGAATTTTGATTGCACGAGTGTTTGGCTGTTTGGAGATAGTTATTCAAGTCCAAACATGGTTTTAAAAAGTAAAACACCAGGTACATAATGAAATTTCATACTTTGTTTTTTTTTTAATTTTGCCTGGACCAGGAACTCAGAACTTCGCGGGCTGATTTTACAACAGTAAGGTTAACATTTCCGAGCAGCAAAAAGCGCTTTAATTGTTAAAAATGCGTTTGTAATTTATTTAAGAAATACTTGCCTTATTTCAAGCGAAATTGTGCTTAGCAAGTTAAGATCAAGTCGGACAGTCCGCTCACCGAGGGTTCCGTGGAAGTGCTGCACAGTAGATAAATATTTTTATTTGATTGTATGATTTTACCAATTAAAAAAATAGTACGAACCCACTTCACACTTGACCGGTTTTAATATATATTTTTTTTTCAGGATTTATAGGTACCTACCTACGATAACCGCACCAAATTCGCCGCTTGTATGTTTAACAGTGTAACGATACAGCACAAATAAAAATACGTTGAAAAAAAAATCTACTTGTATGGAGATAACTTTATTTTTTAATTTTATTTATTTTTATTTGTTAGATAGTTCGCCGCAATAGCACAAACTCTTTAAAGACGCTATATCTTACGATTCAAAAGATACATACTTTTTAACTTTAGGACATAGGGCCCTAATTAGGGAATGCAAATAACCGGTTTTAACCGATTTTAACCGGTTATTTTCATACAAAAACGGTTAATAACCGGTTAATTTGCATTTCCTAGCCCTAATTGATTCGGGTAAAGATGCTTAAAAAGCACAATAATGCATTCAAAGGTATTTATAAATAAAATTATAATTTCAGCAGCAAAAACGAGACCGCTTTAAGGCGGTCAATTGAATATCTTAATGATCGTAATTTGTTGGCGTCCGCTGTTGCGTCCATCGGAAGCGCCGATCGCCCGCTCTTGCGTGAAATCGTTCTAACACCACAATTAACCATTTATAAAACGTATTTGCGAAAGTAAAACAGGATTACACCCGTTAGTTATTGAGAAATCGATAAAAATGCGCTTGCTTTCCTATCATAGTGCTCTTACTTCTTCCACTTTATACTAGCAGTTTTAGCCTATCTCGCCTTGTTTCTAATCTAGTCTAATATATTTTTGTTAGTGACAGCTTTCTATGAGACACGGGCATACATTAGACACGGATCGGTATACCTACTTGTAAGAATTCAAACGACTTTCAACATGTGCTTAATTATACTTAATTCTCACTTGCACACATTGAACATCTATACGCTACAAATTTCATGACCTTCCCTCTTATGGCAACTTGTTTGGCAAAGTTTATCAAATATTGATGTTGTGTTGCCACAAAAATATTTAAAAAAATAATAATATTAAAAGTTAACGAATTAAAAAAAAAAAAAGAAGAAGATAGAAAATAATAATCATACAACTATAAAAAGAGCATCCCCTTTAGCAGGTCGCTCGCGGCATGGTCCCTATGACACTGGCTGCATTACCTCTCTGCATAGCTAGCCCAATCCTTGGAGAAAGGTGAGCTATTATTTTTAACACTTATTTTAAATTTATTAATGCATAATCTTAGCAGGTGGAAAGAAGTGGTCTCTGCCTACCCCTCTGGGAAACAGGCGTGATTTAATGTATGTATGTATGTATTTTAAATTTAACCTACACCTTTATGTTTGCTCTAGAACCCCTTATCAACGCTTTAGTTACTAATGAATTACTCGGTAATTATGGTTGCATGAATCATTATAATTAGTTTTGTGGGCCAGTCGAAGCAAGGCGTCACGCGCTAGTTCCGTCAGAGCACTTATTGGTTCCAAGAATTAGAGGCTAACTAATGTGGTTTATTTAATAATTACTTAGAAAAATAACCAGATCTAACCTTCATTTTCCCTTACTTGCACAGTAATTACCAATCACTATATCGATAGCACTTTAAAGTGCTAGGTAGATTTTACAAGTGTGTCGGTAGACAGACATCGTTTTATTTACACAAAGATTTGATTGTTTGATTGTTTGTTTGCATTTAATAGGCTCCGAAACTACTGGACCGATTTGAAAAATTCTTTCACCATTAGGCTGTCTGTCCACTGGAGTGGAGGGAGGCAGCGGAGCGGTGAGCGCGGAAAAGATCCACCAATAGGAGAGCTGCGCTGAGCGAGGCTAGGAAAATAAAGTATTCCTATTGGTGGATCTTTTCCTCGCTCAACGCTCCGCTGCCTCGCTCTGCTAGAGTGGACAGGCAGACTTAGAATCCTACATTATCTCTGTGTAACATAGGCTATGTTTTATTATTCTGCGCGGACGGTCACGCCGGCAACAGCTATCTAGTATACTAAACTAATATTATAAAGCTGAAGAGTTTGTTTGCTTGAACGCGCTAATCTCAGGTCCGATTTGAAAAATTATGTCAGTGTTAGATAGCCCATTCACCGAGGAAGGCTTTAGGCTATATATCATCACGCTTAAACCAATGAATAATGTTTCAACCGTCTACGTAAAGAAAATCGCGGGTTTAAGTTAGCGTTAGTCCAAAGTAACTATTCCACGGGGACGAAGTCGCGGGCAGAAGCTAGTAGTAGATAAAGTTGAATAAAGTAATTCATTTATTTATTCGGTACGGTAAATCAAAAATGTTTTGTGACCAATGCTTCAGTAATATAAAAAAACTTAATTAAATTAGGGTATCATTTAATCGATCAGCAAAATATTCTTATTTTGGTGAACAGAAATATGTATTTGGTCAGCCAAAATAGCTAGTTGGTAAGCAACTTATGGTTAGCAAACATTTATAAATCTGTCTGCAATTAATAATATACTGAACTGCTCTAAATCATTTTGGTCAGCAAATTAAATATTTGAGCTGCATTGAGCGATCCACAGTTAATCAAATTTTGGTAAGCAATCAGTAGGTAAGCAAAATATTTCATTTTGTCCATCAAAAAAAAGGTGGCAAATTTACTGCCGTGCCGGCAACGCACATATGCCAAACCCATCAAATCAAATTTACAATTTAACAGAGTCGACGGAGCTCCGCTGACGCGGAGCTCCTATTTCTGGGCTGTTCTGGCCCTCCGGGCCTGATATAAAAACGAACCTAACCTAACCTACCTCATATTTATGATACAAATTTTGGTTAATCTAGGGTGTGATTGTGATTCCTAAATTTGTGTGACAAAACGTAACTTGTAATTACTACTAGCCTCAAAAATACCAACACTTGGGTGCTCGCATCACGTGGTCTGAGTTCGCTCCGCCCGCAAATAACGAACACTGCTGATTTTTCAAACTAAACGCAATCCACTTATTTATATAGATAACCATTATTTTAATATGCACACCTCTCAATTAAACTGCTTACAGACATGTTTTCTCTGCTGACCAATTGTAAAATCTTGCTGCCCAAGTAATTATTTTGCAGCTCGACTGTTTATTAGGCAGACAAATGAAAAAAAAAAGCAGATTGATATTGTTTAAAATGTTAACCGTTTGTAAATAGTTTGCTGAACAAGAGTTGCAGCCCGATTTTTATTTATTGCCTGCCAAATCTTTGTATGCTGCCCAAATGAGTAAATTGCTTCTTTTTTTTGCGAATCAATTTGAATAACGGCTGACCATTTAATTACTTCCCATTAAATTATCCCCATTAAATTACAGCATATGTATAGGCTAAGTTGCAATGGAAGAGGTCACAAAAGAGGGCACCGCTAGGAGACACGCGCAAAAAATAGTATCTCCAGGCAAAAGAGAAAGCCTCAAAAAGGGTAGCCCCACCCATAAAGATGGTATCCACAGCCACACCAGTGGTCCAAAAAGATCTCCGACCCAACCCTTCCATTGTCGGGCAAAAGAAAGGAAGCCCGTAGTCTGTAAGCATGAATGCGTCAGGATTCCCACTCCGCGACTCACATACCTATACATCCCAACCCCCATTCCTATCCCCCCTTTTTGGAAAAACCCCGCGGAAATGTAAACGGAGGAAGGACATTCTCCTCCGGCCTTTCAGCACTGGCTGGGGTAGTATCCGCGGGAGTCTAAATTCTAGTTGGTAATAGGGGCATTGGTGTTTTTAACCGGTGCGAGCCCGGCAGTACCTGGGCCCTCCATTCCCAGGTCTCCGGAAGGGATTTTCACCTCTGCCCCTTTTTCTTAAAGTAGTTACGTAACAGGTTTACGTAAACCGAAATATGTCAAATTTTCGATTCCTTTTTCGAATTTTAACAATTACTTGAGTTTAACTACTGATCAAACAACAGGCCCTAAGCATATTCCCTAATATTCATAACTTTTTTTGACAGCTTCCATAAAAGCTGATTCATGTAACAAACAGTTGAGCAAAATCATTTTTAAATAGCTATAAAAATAACCAAGAAATAAGCCTACAAAGATTTGTTCCTATCTCTTTCTAGCAAAACACAATTTAACATGGGAGTTTATATGGCCGACTTGTTACATGACGTCACAGTGCATATCGGATCTCTCTGTGTAATCGCTGTCTAATTAGCAGTTTAAAATGCTTGTATCATCCGTATTTCTTAGCCGATTTTAATTTTAATTTCACTTTCGGTGATCTCTTTTTAATCCATGCGTTATATTGAGTGAAGATCAGCGCTTCTATTCAATTCGATAAAACAATAGATTGTTTTTGACGTATTTTTGTATTGTCAACGTTTCGATAGCTCTCATTTACTTGACAGTAATGGCGGCCGAGTTAGAAACAATGCGATAACACGTCAGAGACAATATGGTTTTACCGAGTACAGGGCTATTTTAAACTCAATTTATACATTTTTCTCAAAAATGTCCGGAAATGTTGACATTCCTATCTACATATTGAGACGCGAAGTACATAGTTTACTGACAGTTCTCAAATTTAAAAAAAAATACGTTAAGTGCTAGCTACACAAGCCAATGTTGCATACAAATTTCATTACCTACTATCTATCTCGTAACTTTTTAAAAAGTGAAAACATCCAAATTTTACTCGAAACATAACTTTTTTATTTGTGCCTGGAATAGCTTATGGTTTTTTTAAAAGAAGAATTGCGTTTCTCCTTGTCATAAACAAAAAGGCGGTAAGGAGTGATGGTTTTTCACATGAAGTTTCTGTTTGTATGCAATTAAAAAAATGAGTTCAAGCGATGAAGATTTGACTCCAACACAATTTTTTCTTGCGATTTTTGAGAAAAGCACTATATTTGCTTCGGCAGGAAAAGCAATTGCGGGCGTCGTATTTTTAAAAGGACTCGCAAGCTCGTCCGTTTAATCCAATACTCGGCCCGCAATTGCCTACTTCCATGCCACGGCAATAATGTACTATTTATCGTTTACCTATTACTTAATAGAATAGAGGCCCAGTACCCTTACCATGAGTTATAATTACCGTATTCGCTAGCGAGTCGAATGCTCTGTCCCTCGCAGTATCGTTATAGAGTACTCGCTAGGGGGGTTATGGCTTAGGGTGGTCCTTACCACGAGTTACAATTACCGTACTTGCTAGCGAGTCGAATGCTGTCCCTCACACTCTATAAGAATATTATGTATATGAATGTAAACTTTTTACTGTACAAAAATATAAATATTACAATATTGTTATTAAAGTAATGTACAAAGGCGAACTTATCCCTAAATGGGATCTCTTCCAGCTAACCCTGAAGTAGATGAGTAAGGACAATGCATGGGATTGGATAAATATAAGTTTGGCACCAAAAGTAGCAAAAAGAGATGATGATACTTATTATAAATAAATAAATATGTAAAAAATAAACTAATATAAACTTACATACCATATAATACACACATAAATAATAAATAACTAAGTATAATCTTTATATGAGATTGGCTTCACGACATTCAACCACAACGTTTTAAACTTCTCATTAGAGAGACTACATGGATTGTCTTAAGGACAACGGAAGTTCATTCCACAGTTGGACAACCAACACTACTATACTGGGGTGTGATTCTCTCAACGAGGTGGAGTGAACGAATGAACGAGTGAAGGTCCAAGCGTCGAGTAATTAGTCCCGTCAGAGCGAACAAAACACATTATAGCGCGTGTAGACATCCTTATACGTCCGACCCTTCATTCACCAGAGCCATATCACGGTATTCTCTAGCCTGGACACACAGACAGGGACAGAGCATTCGTTTAGCTAGCGAGTATACGGTAATTTTAATGTAACTCATGGTAAGTGTATTGTATTTCAGTAAGCTTTTACCAAGATACAAGACCATACATTGCAAAAGGTCTGTCTCAACACGAGTCTATCGTAAAACATAAACAAGTATTTCCCTCTGCATACTACTGGCCGCACGTGACTCCGCTCACGTGACTACGATTAGGAAACGATCCAACAACCCGTTTGGTGAAGTAGCTACGTTTCGTTACATAAACAGAAGGAATGGTGCCAATCGAATAACTTAATAGCTACTTGAGTAGTGGCATAGTTCATATTAAATGTACAGTCAAGGAAATTGATTTCTAGACCACTTTGGACTCTGTCAATGTGACACTGTAAATAAAATCATAAGAAGTCTCTTACGTTTTGATTGATTACGTCACGTTGACATAGTCCAACGTAACTGTAAGTACCTACTATAACAATTAGAAACCATTAATAAGTTTAGGTCAGGTTTGTATTTTAACAATCCTGAAAAGGTTACGGTTTCAAAAAAAAAACATTGTCTATTATGACTATTATGTATTTTGAACTTTATTTATTATGATACGTATGTACCCTGATGAAATACTCGAATCTGAAGTAATACGACACACCATGCTTGGCTGCATTTGGCTTTTCTAATCATGACCGAAACTATTCGTCCTGAATCATGCAATACAATATTGCAGCTCTTTCATCAAAACCCATGAGCAATAAGAAAGAAATAGGTATGCGATTTTTATAGCATAGCGAAGGCATACAAGCACACAAACCGTCTGTAGGCCTAGCCAAGAGGCAAACGTCGCTAACGTTCCTATTTTCTATTTACTTGAAATGTATGGAGTTGACGTAGCGGTTGACACAATCCGTCACAAAGGCCTTAAGACGCCATTGTAAACAATTTTCGAAAACTGCCAAAGTGTATGGAATTGACATAAGCGCTTGACGTGACGTTCCGGTCGTTTACTTCAATCCTATACAATTTCGATAACGATAACGATCTCGCAATGCATCTTGTCGAGGGCCACTGGACCCGTATTATGGTCGCCTATATCGCAGTGGATAAAGCATCCGTCACTCTTGTCCTTACATAACAGTCAGAAAGTGACGGATGTTTTATCGATATCGATAAACACGACTCTTATAGCTTACGTCAACCCTAAAGACTTCGTCGTTTTTCAAAAATTGCCTACTTAGCGTTACGCATCTTACTGGGGGTAATTTGGCCCTCTCTTAATCTCAAGATTGAAATTGCATCGCCAGCCCTCGGAACTTAAGGGGCTACCATGGGCAGATGACCTTCGATCTGAAGCATTAAACTGTCAGTTGTTGTAAAAACCTATTTGCATTAACACTGCTGTTCTATACTAGCTGCCATCTCAGTTTTTCTTTTACAAGTCACTGATATCGAGATTCATGCTATCAAAGTTTGATATTTTTACTCCAAAAAAGTACCTAGTTTTTTGGCCTTTATTTCCATATTTTTTACTTTAGAAAAAAAACCTTCGATTATTTATTAGATATATTAATGAAGAATATTTAGAAGTTGTCTCCATATCAATTGACGCCAAGATGAAAAAGTTATATCCAATTTTGTGTTTTTATAGTCATGTTTTTAAAAATTTATAAAAAAATAACTGAGTTATTTTGAAATTCTGTTCAACAAAATCAAAGATGACTATATGGTTTTTTTTTTTTTTTCATAAATTTACATTCTGTTTTAACTGAGTTATAAGAACATAAACTTTATCAAAAACGTCCGATATGCGCATGGTAGCCCCTTAAGTGAGTGCTCTGTTTGTTTCTTTAACAAGGAAAGGACAATGCCAGATCTTGGCTTAAAAAATAACATACATACATACACATACATAAACTCACGCTTTTATTCCCAGATTGGGGTAGGCAGAGCTACAGAATTGCCAACAACTCTAAAAGCTTGTTGATAATTCTGTAACCACATTTTGCATAATTAATGGCTTAAAAAACTTTTAAAAAAAAGCTCGCTGTAAGAAGAATGTTGATATGACCAGTTTTGTATAAGTTTTAAATTCAGTATTTTATTACTTACACATTTAGGGAACTTATACGAAAAATAGAGCCATCTCTTAAGATACTTTATAAATAACACAACTTGCGAGTAATGTATGTAATGTAAAGTAAAATAAGACACGTTCTTCAGAAAAACTAACACCACAGCATTGTTTGATGGCCCTTCTACACGATGGTCCATCATGGGCCAACGTAAGGGACGCATCTACACCTTAGAGCGAGCAACATATTCTTGCATCTCACTCTGACGCATTACTCCGTGCCTACGTTGGCCCATGATGGGCCATTGTGTAGAGCAGCCATTAAATATTTTTCTACATCAAATAAACCTAATTCTATAATTATCCGTCACAATGATTTCTTAGGCCAAAGCTTCTATGGAGACCTGGCATTGTCCTTTACGAAAAGCCTTGCTGAAAGTTGACTCCACGCATACATATACGGTAGATAAAAGGTTTCATTTCATTTCGGTTCAATAATTAGCTTGTTTAGAAATTAAGCAAGCTACATCAACAAAAAAAACGGTGAAGACGAGCAGATGGTTTCATGAGAATGGATGGTTTCGCGACTCAGCATGGCCTAGGACTTCCTGACTTACACGTCTGGTAGCCGCTGCAGAAACTGGCAGAACGGCAAGTGGGTCACCCACCAAGGTGAGTACACAATCGCAACGCTTTTGAGAAAATAATAAGCTGGTTTCTTGAAGGTCCTTAAGTCACACAGTTCGATAATACTGACGATGACAGTTGATTCCATAGAGCTGAGGTAGTAAGCCAACGAAAATGATGACCGCTTTAGTGCCTTGCGATACTAAACTTAAAAGTGAACATGTAAATCCACAATCACAAGGACAAGTTTCTAAAAATGCTTAACATTTTAACAGACTTTTTAGTAGTGGTAGGACCTTGTACTATCGCGATCGTTAATTTGTGACCCATTTCAAGAAAAATAGGCTTGAAGTCGTCAATGTCATTAGGGATGCCAAATCATTTGTAACTTATAGGAGACTCAACCTTATTGTTGTAGAATGTCAGATTGACTTTGGACCTGAGGTGGGTCCCAAATTAAAGTTCGTGACTGTACAGGGTCCGGATAGATGACCATCTTGCTACCGCCAAACAGCCGTTACGATGTGGGGATATCACAACCGGTGCAATGATATAGAGAAGAGAGAGAGAGATTTCATATTTTTCCTCAGGGTTGGCAACGCTTTCATAGTCTAAGGGCCGTATTAATAAACACATCTTGGCCGAGATACCCGTCACAAGATACGTCAAAGTAAACGTCAAACAATAGAACACTGTCATTTTTGACGGATCTCAAGACGAGCATCTCGGCCAAGATGTGTTTATTAATACGGCCCTTAGACTATGAAAGCCCTAAGAGCCGTATAATAAACTCATCTTGGATGAGATGGCCGCACACAATTGTGTTCCGGCGTGGGGGTAAGTTGAAATTAATAGCATAGAGGCATTCCATCTTAGTCCTCAGGTTTGGCAACGCATTTGATGTCATAGGATTGCAGTTTTGAGAGTCTATGACTCTCAAATCCCACTTACCATCTGGTGGCCGGAGTGCTGGTGTATCTTCTCGCCATAAAAATGCTTATTAAGTAGGAGTGCTATGACTCGCAGTGGACTAACTTATATCCATGATAGACATGATGAGTATGTATGATAATGATAAATTATATAATGTGCCTGTACAAGGAAGGATTTATTGTAAAGAAGTTGCTTCAACGACTTTACGAGATCAAAGAGCAAGGTCTGCGCTTTGCGTGACACTATTCAAATTAGCTCCTTTGCCCTTGCGAGCGTTTTATTACTTCGCAATACGGTTACAATTCGCATTGAATTTGTGAGATGTAGATGACTACATCTAGAACAAAAAGGAGTAAAACTGTATGGCTAGGAAATCCGCTTGCTACTTTTTTATTTTCTTAAACATGTAACAATGGCGGTTGGATCACGGACGATGATGTTGACGACGAATGATTTCACTTAGAAAGAAGTTGCATTAGATAGTCAGTTGTTAGGAATTGAAAACAAGTGTTATTTAAAAAAAAAACAAACAGTGGCTTGGGCTGAGCTTCTTCACGCTAAAACCATATCGCCTGTGACGGAGACCTAAATAAATACAACATATTCAAAAATCGGGATATCGGACTTGATGAGAAAAGTTATGGACCGGAGCTAAATTTAGTAGGGTTTTTTTTGACAGCTACGCGATGTAACCGTCTTTTCACAATCCTTTTAAGGTTGTCTTTGAAATCCGCAGGGCGTCAAATACGACCCACTTACCTACGATTGACTGAATGGGTAATGATATGTTTATGAGTGTTTAGCATTCAAAGTCTGAAACTCGTTTATGTGATGAGTTATTTTAGTCTACAACGGCCGTGACAATGACAGCATGGGAAACACGTGGATATATTATAATCATAGTAAAGTGTATGGACGACTTACTTGATTTTATTTAAGGTATGGAGAAGGCAAACGAGCACCTGCCCCCCATTCCTCCATCTTGACAATGACACATGACAGGTGGCAATTCTGTATACATTGCTAAGTTAACACTCTGATACATCACTGGGTTTCATATAACCTGCGCCATGTACACCGAAATGTCACCTGTCACCTGTCATTGTCAGTATGGTGAAATAGGGGGCAGATGGTATGTGGGATCTGAGACCCATGAACATTTAGAATCTCAAAACTACAACATGAGGACTGCAATCCTAAGACCGCAAGTTCGTTGCCAATGCCAACCCTGAGCTCCAAGATGGAATGCCTCTATGATAGTAATATCACTGGTTGTCACACACTGAAAAAAAAATTGGTCTCTTGTAACAAGATTGTGATTGTTGTGCACTTCGATCAAAAATGTTGTGCATGAGTGTCTTGAATCCATATGACCCTAACAAGACGTTAGATACATCAACTAAGATGTTAGTTGAATCACCATTATCACCAAACAACTTGCTGTTGTGCTGCACTATCAGCTTTGGTTGGTGTAACTAATATCATAACTATTGTATATGTTTTTGTCAATTAAGAGAAAATCTTTTGACTGTATCCCCTACACCAGGGGCCTGTTTTATAAAGCTAAAAATTACAATTTACAGGTTACAAGTTACCATTTGACACAACCTCGACCAATGACGACTTGCCATTTGAGCAGTGTTGCTAGTTTACATCTGTAAAATTGTTACTTGTAGCTTTATCAAACGTGACCCAGAACAAAACAGTATAAATATTGCTGTTTGCTGTTTGGCGGTAGGTTAAATGATAATATAGTAGTAGTGATCCAGACGGATCCTGCTTAAGGGCCTACCTTCGAGTTAGACTGACGATAGAGAAAGAAGAGAACATGGGGAGCTAACAACACTGATTTGTGGGACAATCTTGAGTAATGAGTTTATCTGTGGTTTAGTTAAGTTGTGTTACCAACACATAAAATACTTGCTGTAAAATCAGCCTCGAAAACACTGTGCATAAAGCTTTTTTTAAATGCTCCAAAATCGTAACTTTCCCCCTTTCATTATTGTACTTAATACTCAATACTTTATTGCAATTCATAATGTGTACAGGTTGGAATACAGTAATTTTATGTGCATTATTAACCCTGTCGGGCACAGCAACGAAGCGGGCTCAGTATGCGAAGCCATCGTATCGATCAATTTTGCATGTTCTTTTTCAATTTTTAAATGCATTTTTTGTTTACACATGTAATATGTGCACGGTGCCACTAGACGTTTGCAAAAAACGGGTCGAACAGTCAAAAAAATATTGCCATAAAACAGTTGTTTCTCATAATTTCCGATACTTAGTACGTCTTGCATAGATCACTCAAGAGATGGCGCTAGTAACAATGTAGTCTGTCATCATGCCGTTTCTATATATCGCAGGCGTATCGCTTATAAATTACCCTATAAAAGCTTATTTACTTTAATATACATTAAATATGAATCAAATTTAATCAGTTACTTTAGTGGTCGAGAAAACCAGTTTTTATAATAAAAGAATGCTGCTTACAAATTTGTTAAAGCGTTTATTAGTGACGCTATTCAACGGAAGGCAAGGAAGTAATATATGTGTTGGCGTTGTTGTAATTTCGCCCACCGGCATAGCTAACTTTGTAAGTAGGGCAGAAGTCACTAAAGACGGTCATAGAGAATAGTTAAACATTTTATTAACGTATATCCTGTTTATGGTATTCAACAATGGAAGGAAGGTTGGTCACAATTGTCAAAACATTGTTTTATCGATGCGACCAAATCAAATCGTCCACTGTGTGACCCAGTTAATGTTCATTAGGTTACATAGTAGACAATGTCCGGTGATTAAAAAACATGTCTCATAAAGAGTGTTTCGAATAACTTAATATGTTCTTTATAAGTTTAATTGATTACTTGACTAATAATAAAGGATTAAGAGGATGTGAAGATGAAGATTTCCATACAAAATGCGATAACCTTTCCGCTTAAACTTTGTCCAATTTTTCTTATATGTCGTAGATAGTCTGAAAAACTCTTCTGTACGTTTTCCTTTCCAAGAAAATATTTCTTGGAAGATAAAACAAATTTAAATGGAAAGAAACGGAAACGTAAAAGCCTAGTTTTTCATAATAACTACAACATATTTGTATGGATTTTTTTGACAGCTACCTACGCGATTTAAGCGCCGGTTCACAATCCTTTTAATTTAAGAAAATTAATAATGAAATGAAATGACAATGTTCTCTGGAATGAATCGTTGTTAAATATCATCCAATAGCGGATGCAGGTGTTTTTCCAGAAGGTGATTAACAACTAATGAACAATGAACTTAATGCCCCTTTTAATTACGTTATAAATATTAAATAGATACAGCGCAATGATGCGGCTTGGCGGATGGCGATTGAAAGTTATGTTCGAATTTGATGCAAAATGCGTTGAGATCTCTAATATTACAACAGGCCTTCGCCGCGTCAGTCTGTCTATCTGTATGCTCGCGATGATCTCAAAAACTACTGAGCGGATTTCCATGCGATTTTCACCATCAGTTAACCGATTCGTTGCGCCTTCCATTTTCTAAAACTTTTGGCTGTGGCGTGCCATACGCCATAGGCATCGTCCTAATAGAACGCGATTGCGCCATCATCGCAAGTTTGCGCGACTATTTGTATGTAAACAGTCATATAAACAGTCGCGCGATCTTGCGATTATCGCGCAATCGCGTTCTATTAGGACGGTGTCATGCGCCACACGTTAAAAACATTTGATGACACGCCTGGCATGTCATCCGCACTGAATCGGGTACGGCCAATGAGACGAGATAAAAAATGTAACCAAACAGACCGTTACTGAGTTATATTGCGATAGCGAGCGATTATTATATATGTCCTTATTTCTCGTACGCAATAATATCTTCAGTTGATCGACGACGCGTGATTCGTGGTACAGTAAAGCTCAGTCAGTGCAGAAGTTGTCACCATTAGGGCCGCCATTTTGTGTAGTTCATTCCTGTTTGGATTGCGTTCGAAAAGACAAGATTTTTGAAAGCTTGTTTACATTCTTTATCTCGTCTCGTTGCCCTTACTTTAGATAATTTTTCGTGGATGCTATTACTTACAGAAAACTCACATAAACCGAAGTTTTCCTTAAGTAACTTTAACGCAACTTAAATTATGTTGTTAACCTACTAAATAAACCAAGTTTGAAAAATTTACATGTCTAAAGAAAAATAAATTTGTAGGCAATGTAATTTGGTTAGCGTAGGGTGATCATTGAATGTAGAAGACTAAGACGGCACAACACTTTCTTTTTGAATATTTTGGTGGGCATTATTGAAAAAAAAGAGGAAAAGGAAGACCTAGGCTTACTCACTTCTGCCAAATAACCTCGTAACGTGGGACTTTGAATCTACCGTCAAGGCAATAAAGTTCAATTACGTTTGTTCGATAATGCCATATTCAGTTTATGAACATAGGAAAATAAACCTTATACCTATTGCAACACAGTTCAAATTAAATTGCCTTGACTATGTACATCCTATTGCACCTGGGTCTACGAGGTGACAGAAGGCCAATCTGCCCTGCTAATCCAATACGCAGTATCTCAGATAGAACTCCTGTAGCAATATCAACCTTATTACTAACAGAAGAGAGTTAAAACTGCTTTGGTTATTAAATTTGGGATACTGCTTATTAGCTTAGTAAGGCAGCATGTCGTGACGAATCACGGGATTAAAAAGGCAGAAAACAGAGAAAAGTGGAAATTATTCCACCGACAAGAGCTAGCTCTTAAGTTAAATGAATAAGGGTGATCATCGCGTGAGATCCGAGACCCATACACATTTTCAATCTCAAAACTACAATAAAAAAATACTTGGACTATAATTTAGTTATTAAGTAGGTTACATTTTTAGCCAGTGTCATGGGGACCATGCCGCGAGCGGACCTGCTAGAGGGGGTGTTCTTTTTATAGTAGTGATTATTATTTTTATCTTTTATATTTGAGTAGCTTAGTTTAATTTTAATTTAAATACGTTTAGTTTTAATTTTTCATTGTATTAATGTTGAATTCTGTACTTAGTTGGATGTAAATAAAGTCTTTGTGGTATCTTAATATAATATGAATCAAATGCAGTGCCCTAACGTGGTTTATGGTGGACATGAAATATTTTTAAGACGTTTTGTAAACACATACATAATGCAATAAATGATATGATATGATATGATGATCATAAGACTGCTAATGTGTCCTTGTGAGACTTTAGTACTAAACAAAGTTTGTGCAACTGGGTGAAAGGCTGAGGGAAAAAAACATTTTTCAACAGATGCAAATCAACAACCTATAATTGTTAATTGTAGTTCGTCCAGCTGATTGTTCAGTCGACTTGGTCGTAAAAAAACTCTGTGTCAACATTAACGCACGCAGCGTGGAAAACAACTCGTGCGTCGATCTGCCACCAGTTTACCGCCAAATCAAGTTTTTGTGAAACTGACAATGACGCAAACGGTGCTATGAATGACGCGTCATCAGAAAGGTCATTTATCTTGGGTGCTCGTTACTTGTAATCCATTATGGTGCAATTAACATAACTCATTACTCGTTTACAATATGTGTACTACTAGTCAATGGAGAAAAAATTAAGTAACTGAATTTTTATGGAATCTTACTGTGGCGGTATTTCCGGTTGCTATGACTACGAGGGTTTCAAGAGACGTGCATACTCTTTGCCAACCTTCTTGGTAAATTCGGTTCATTTATAGAATAGGTTAGGTACCAACTGATGTTAGGCAATCTCAATCTGTTGTTTCACTTAAACATACTTAAATCTAGCCTAAAGAAGTAATGGCTTGACTCTTGTTCCTGATTTAAGACTGTCCTTTCTACTTTTCATACTTAGTTTATATTATACTAGAGGACGCCCGCGACTTCGTACGCGTAGAATTAGTTTCCCGCTACTCCCCCTATTTCTCCCCGTTGGGGGTCGAGTTTCGGAAAATCCTTCCTTAGTGCCCACTTACATCATGAAAGGGACCCCTGTACCAAATTTCAAGTTTCTATCTACAGTAGTTTCGGCTGTGCGTTGATATCTAAGTCAGTCAGTCAGGTTTGCCTTTTATATATATAAGATGTATTCACGTCTATAGTTATATATTTATTTAGTTAGACTTATACTAGTATACGAGCATATTCGTTTATTGACCATATTTAATATACTTTATGTATAAGTATAATATTCGTATTTATTTGCTATTTTTATCTTTATCTTCTGTCTGTTTAATTGTTATACTCGTACGTTTAGCCATCCGTTGTTCTTATTTATTTCTCAATCGTTCAAGGCTTAGCTGAAAGAGATCCCTTAAAGGGATAAGTTCACCTTTGTATATACCTTTTGTGTTTCTGTTTCTTTTTTACTTGTGTTTGTACAATAAAGACCTTTGCATACTATCAGTTCCTCTTAAGGTTTAATTAATAATGGTAGCACAAGTATATTTTTAATGCGCTTATAAGTATTTTGAACCGACTTCAAAAAAGGAGGAGGTTATACGTTCCACTGTATGTTTTTTTTTTTATGTATGTTCACCGATTACTCTGTCAATTGTCGACCGATTTCAAAATTTTTTTTTGGTTTGATAGAGTATACTTTCGAGGTGGTCCCATTGTCACCAAATCTGAATCTGATGAGAGGATCTGTGAGGAATTGAGGGAACTCCTCAAATATTGTAGGCAAACATATAGCGATTTTAGTATTTTTAGTAACAAGTCCAGCATTTGCATTCAGAAAGTATCATTTGGTGAAGTGGAACTGATGATGAAGACCACAGATGGCCACCGGAACTCCTTAACGGTACCGATTTCAAGGGTGGCGATAAGATATCTCGATTAAGATAGTTGAGCGACTACAACGAAGAATATTTACTTGTTCAAATATGACTATGACTTTCCCGCGGCGTTGCTTGCGGCGTGCTTGATATAAGTTAAAGTTTCATTTCAACAAAGAAGTGGGACTACGTAACAGCGTATTATGATCACTAAAAAGTATAAAATAAAATAAATGTTTTAAAAAACAAAAAACCGCCTTCAAAAACGCAAAAAATAACTTCTTTAAAATTGTAGGCACCTAATAGGTTAGTCCAACTGAAGTCGGCGACCACAACATTTTCAACAAAAAGCCGACATCAGTTGGACTAACCTATTAGGTGCCTACAATTTTAAAGAAGTTATTTTTTGCGTTTTTGAAGGCGGTTTTTTGTTTTTTATTCTCAAAAATGTTCGGAAATGTTGACATTACTATCTACATAATGTGACGCGAAGTACATAGTTTACTGACAGTTCTCAAATTTAAAAAAAAACATTGCGTGCTCGCTACACAAGCCCGCAATGTTGCATACAAATTCCATTACTCGTACTATCTAGCTTGTAACTTTTTAGAAAGTGAAAAAGCCCATAATAAATTGATGGCACAAGTCTTATACATCCAAATTTTATTCGAAACATAACTTTTTTATCTGTGTCTGGAATAGCTTATGTTTTTTTAAAAACAAAGCTTGCGTTTCTCCTTGTTATAAACAAAAAGGCGGTAAAGAGTGATGGTTTTTTCACATGAAGTTTCTGTTTGTATGCAATTTAAAAAATGAGTTCAAGCGATGAAGATTTTACTCCAACACAAATTTTTTCTGGCGATTTTTGAGAAAAGCACTATATTTGCCTCGGCAGGAACAGCAATTGCGGGCTTCGTATTTTTAAACGGACGAGCTTGCGACTCGCAAGCTCGTCCGTTTAAACCAATACTCGGCCCGCAATTGCCTACTTCCATGCCTAGGCAATAATGTACTATTATTTCATAAAAGAATCACCAATTCAACCACTAAAAGTCTCTTCATTTTCACGCCATTTTGCCCGGTCTCGTGCTAACGCCATCCGTCCATCTTTCCTGATGGTATGCCCACAGATCTATGACCTAAGCTCGGCCACCACTCTGTAACCGCCCTCGACCACTTACCATCGTCTCGCTTAGCCAAGTGTCGCGTTATCCTTTTGCCGACATCCGCAACTTTAGTCCTGCTTCTAATCTCAACATTTAGTATGTGATCCAGAAATGAAATTACCAACATGGACCGCTCCATAGCTTTTTGTGAAAATTTAATTTGGTGCACACTTGCATTTGTGAGCGTCCATGTTTCCGATCCGTACGTGACGACGGGAGGACCCATTGGTCAAAAACGTTGGTTTTAGGCATTTCGGGAGATTCGCTCTTCCAGCTGAACCCGTCTCGGAATCTTACCTATTGGGTAGTAAAGGAATGTTCCATTAATAAATATTCTTCACCCTTTATAACCCTGGCAAGTGACAACCAATTAGTATAATGACGACTTCTGAGGTTTGATCTCAGTGTCTAGCGATTGATCTCAAAGCGACTGAGTCACCTTAAGAATGCTTTAACACTACACAACTATTACTGTTACAACTTATTGAATTCACCGAAGACTCAGTACCGAATCGTCCATGTAGCAAAATGTCCAGTGACGCAAAATGACCAAGAAGCGAAATATCAGAGGGCCCTGCCAAGATGCATTGCGCTAACTAACGTTTCTATTCGATTCGTTTTTAAACCAATCGTGTAACTGGTAGATGACGTGATACGAAAAGTCACGTGATCTATCAGTGACGCGATTGGTTTAAAAATGAAACGAATAGAAACGCTAGTTAGCGCAATGCATCTTGGCAGGGCCCTCAGGCGTGCATTTAGGGAAACGGAAAACCTTTCTGGTTGGAGGAAAATTGGAGAGGCGTATGCCCAACGGTGGGCGAATAAAGGCTGATGAAGAAGAGAAGAATAGAAGATATTAGCATTTTGTCCAATTAACATAACGTCCAAAACGCAGAACCACAAAATAGCAATAAAGTTAGCATGATGTCCACATTACATAATAACAAAAAAGCTGATACCAGAAATAGCGTATTTTCAAATATTATCGAGAGCAGTTAGCCCAAGCTTTGTGGTCGACATTAGGTAATTTGCGTTTTGGACATTTTAAATATTTGACATTTTACATACTTAGAGGCGTGGCGCTTTATGGACTAAATGTTAATTGTGTATTTTACGATTTAGACATCTTCACAAAAATGGACAATGTCAATGGACATTTCGCTTCTTGGTCAATTTGCGTCACTGGACATTTTGGTACGTAGACGATTCGGTACTGGGCCGTAATGACTGTATTTTATGGCCCGCAGGCGTATTACCTAACGTACTCGAAATCGCAATCGTTTTCATTCTGTCCTTTTCTCTCAGCGTAAACTGAGCTGCATAGCTATCTCATAATAACCCCCCAGTACCTACTCCCAGCTGTTAATAGCATCGGGCCGGCTATCGCTATACTTGTACTCAGAATATCAAAAGAAAATTGCCGCTCGTTATCATGAAATTATTGGTACTAAAACTACATAATTATAATACAACTTACCGCCGACGGACGGACGGACAGACGGACATGGTAAAACTATAAGGGCTTGTTGACTACGGAACCCTAAAAAACGGTCGTTTTGACCAAAAAAATATGAATCTCGAGGTTACGAAAGTGTTTCCTAAATGAGATTTCCTAAAATTGAATGAACTGAACTTTACTACAAACATTATTATATTATTTTACTGAAATTCTCAAAGTATTGTTGATTGGCATCATATTGATTTTCCGATCACGTTATCTCGATTGTTATGTGATTAATGTGATTATATTCATGTGTATAATGTATATTTATTATCATACATTCATATCTAAGGATAGTTAATTGAGGCCTTCTTTAGCACCTCCACGCCATTCTGTTTTCCTCAAAAGTTAACTGGTAAGACGGAATTGATTTCGCCTTTTAAATACTGATACTCCACTAATAAAATAAAATAAATATTAATGAAAATATTCTGGGAAAACATTGAATAAGTAGGTACATTAAAAACAGAAGCCGTTCTTTTCGAAATACCGGCTTTTGACTGATTTTTAAGATTGTTGTTTACCTTGCTATAGTAATGAAGTTATTCCGTAAGGGGACCGCCGAAATGCGGAAAAAAAATGTTTTAATAACGTATCATTTACACTTTCTGTTGGAGTTTCTTGCGACGTTACTTCTCCGCATTGATGGTCTTGTCCGAAGCGCTGCTGGTAGATTCACTTCATGTTGCCGACGTGTAAAAGGGCCCTCATCTGGCCAATTTACTGAACTTTACTCAGTGGATATTAACGCAATGGAGAAAATACAAAATAAATTTATTAAATGGATGAAATATAAAGGGCATTGGGTAAATTTGTTTGAAGAATATTGTCACTTTTTTTTTCAGCGGCCACGGATGATTTTTACATAGTTATTTAGAGGACCTCAAAATACACATAGATATATATAATTTATGGCGTTAAATAATATCGGAGCGGAGATTTTAAAGATTAAGTATTCAGTTTTTAGTACAAAAGTACGCCCAAGTATGAATATTAAAATATCTCCGCTCCGATGCACTTAAGAGTATTACATTACATAACAAAATATGTTTATTTTTAATAATTTTATCATAATTTACCACTTTTACGAATGGCCTTGAGCACCTTGAAAATGTATGAATTTTACAAATGACAACACTTTTACCCAAACCCTTTTAAATTTAATACATGGGTCGGTGACAGTATTGTGATTTGTGAGCTTGCAGCTATGCCGAGAACACAAAGATTTAATTTATCAAACTAAATACTCAGCCGAGTAATATTTTCTACAGATGTCCAAGTCTCCGTACTCGAACAAGTGATCTATTTCGTCCCTTTACTTTCTCAACCTCGTATCTGATCGAATAGTTAGATAGGAAAGTAGTCTTTATTCTTTAGGGAACATGAGCGCTTTTCCTATCTAACTATTCGATCAGATACGAGGTTGAGAAAGTAAAGGAACGATTTGCTATTCCAGTCTGTCGCACCAAAAATGTTAATAATTCCTTCCTTGTTAGAGAATATTCCTATATCGACTTGTTTAGTCTGCGGCTAACGGCCAAACCCTATATTCAAACCGCGGACATATAAGACTTACTTCGGATTAAAATTTGACATATTTGCCCATACAAAATGTGTAAAATTTTAACCTGAATTAAGCCTATCTATACTCGGTTTAAATATAGGGTTCGGCCATAAATCAATTGGCCTCTGCAGTCAAAGAAAAAGTTGTACCTAATAAGTAACAGAACCTAATGTCACATGTCAATGTATTGTATACTCGAAAATCTAATTTAAGACCAAAAAAACTACGACAGATACGTCAATGTCATAAGTGTCAAAGTCACTTATGTCAGTGTCAATCGAACATTTCAGAGTTAGCCCACCTTTTTGCATTGATAATCAAATTGTTGTAAACATTTGTAGATAATTCTAACATTTTCAATACCAAAAGTTATATTTAACAATAGGGAATATGCATTCAATGTTTTTTCTACCCGATATTCAAAACATTAAAATATCCCAAAACAAATATTTTCTCATATAGTGTGTTAAGTCATTAAATGGCGGGTGTGTGTGTTCAATGGCGATTTTTTTATCAGCTAAAACAAAATGAAGAGCTAAATTCGGATGCCTTACACTTATGCTTGATTTAAACTTGACAGTTATCCATGGACCCCATGGTGTCATGGCTGGTAAAATGCCCGATGATTGTCATTATATAGTGAGCTACACGCTTTTGGCCTGTTATTTTGTCGAATAGCTAAACGTATGTAATATTTAAATTGCATCTAACGTTGTTTACAACTATTGTTTATTTATCGTACCAACTGTTATTAATACCTGAAGTATTACAAGTGCAATAACAGTTTTGCTACCAAAAATCTTCTATGGTTAAATATTTAATAGGCCATCTTGTATTTGTGTAAGTAACTTGAATTAACTTGTTTATTTAAATCGAAGATTTAAAACTACCTACAAATAAATATTCTTAGTGCGGTCTTTTAAAAAGTGGAAATATACTAAGGTAAATATTTTTTTTTTTAGTTGCATCCCACGTTGGTCTTTTATTACATTTTCGAGTATAGTTTTCCTTTGCTTCATTGATTGTAACAACCATTGTACTTATTTAAGATTAGTTTAATTCAGTTTACTCTGATTTTAGGGCTCCATTAATTTCAAAATGGAAAAAATGGAACCCTCATGGTGAGACTTTGGTGTCTGTCTGTCCGTACGTATGTCATAGCAGTTTTTCTCTAAAACTATAGAAGCTATCAACTTGAAATTTTGTATAGTTGTATAATTTGCCTGCTTTTGCATTTTCCAACCATATTATGTTACGGAACCCTCGGTGTGCGAGTCAGACTGGCACATGACCGGTTTCTTTTATCATAAGTGGAAACTGATTAACTGCCGCACTCAGAGACGTCAATTAAATTTAATGCTTGATTAAAGTTGCTGCTTTCACTTTCTTTGCTATAGCAATAGAATAAGACAACACGTCACTAAACAAGCATTATATTTAATTGACGTCTCTGTGCGCCGTAGTTAGCTCATGTATTAAGTAAATTAGTATTTTTATCCTGTTTTTTAATTGAGCTATTCGTTTTCAACAAAAAAACATACATATTTTGAATTCTGGATGTTTAGAACAGTCGACGTCTGTCATCTTTACACTTTAGTACCTTGTCTATTTAACGTCATGTTTTAACTGCCATATGAAATTGTCATCGCGGATAAAGTGACAAGGTAGTCAAGTGTAAACATATCTGAGCGTTTTCCAAAAAAAGCGCACTTAGTTAAGGACTAAAATTAACAACGGTAACTTTTTCCATTACGTCACGATAATTAGTTAAATATTAATGTACTGCCCACTCACGCCAGTAGGCCGTACCTCACATTCAATAACCGAAGCAGTTTCCATCCTCACTCGTTAGTAACATGGTTGCATTTGCTACAGGGGTTTTGTCTGAGATGCCACTATTTTTTTATGAACAATATAGTTAACTATCGTGACGTAATGGAAAAAGTTACCGTAGTTTATTTTAGTCCTTAACCACGAGCGCTTTTTTTGGAAAACGCCCATCTTTGACGTCGACTAAACCTTTCAGCCCTGAGTTTTAATAATGAAATGCCTCTGTTAGTAAATAATCATTATCAACATAGAAGTTGTCTCATACTCTGAAACAACTTCGTGAAAGAATCTCGCCGATGTTTATAAATCTTTCAGTTTACTATAAACTGTCCGCGTCTTGTTATGCGTTGTTATAAATATTAATAGGTAGAATGTTAACGTTCGTGTAATCTGGCCTAACTAATCGAATGTAGGCAATTTACTATTTAGGTGTGGAATGTGGACCAATAATATCGATAACAATAGTTCAAGACAAAACTATGCCGTATAACCAGTCAATAAGGTCTGAATTCCATTATTTTTTTGAAGTTTAATTAATGTTAGGGAGCATTCCACATGTGCCACACCCAATCGTTTTTAAGACACAGTTACCCCCAAGTTGGTGCCCGAGAAGCAAGCCTGTGTTTGATTCCCGGGAAGGTAAATTATTTGTGTAATCAGCTTTGTCCTTATCTGTCGATCTGAAGCGCTAGGAGATTCACTCCATATTACCGACGTGTAAAAGACCCCTTATGTGGCCAATTTACTGAATAAAACAAGCATAGGTTTTACTTCATGTACTAAAACAGTTGAATGAAAGGAAAAAAAATATAATTAGAATAATTAAGAACTAATGTAACTCCAGGGGCACGTTTTATGAAGCTACAAGTAACAATTTTACAGGTCTAAACTGGCAACACTGCTCAAATTGGCTGGTCGTCATTGGTCAAAGTTGTGTCAAATGGAAACTTGTGCCCTGTAAATTGTAATTTGTAGCTTTATAGAACAGGCCCCAGGGCATGACTCACACGGCTCACAACAAGCATCCCTGGCCTCCACCAGGTTCGCTATCTGAACGTCAAGTATCTGTGGGAGATTTAATATACGAGAGACATTGAACCATAAGCAGAGGCTGCAGAGGACAGGAACGCCGGTGGAGCTACACTTGATGAGCAACGAATACCCAGTCCACCGAAACGTACCGGGAGAACCGCTTGAGTCCAAGGCCTTTTGTCAAAATGGATATTTAATAATTTAGAGAGAGTTTTCTGAAGGAAATTATCGATAGCAGCCATGACAGAGGGAAATTTCCAAATTGGGCAACTGCGTAGCAAATACATGGAATAAAGACAAAACCGAATTATGAACAATGCCATGTGGGGGTTCATTTCAAACAAAAGACAGCGGCGTGGAGAGGAACGTGGCCGTGTCCATCAGGGGTGTAATTCTCTCAACAAGCAAAGATGAGCGAACGCAAGAGTGAAGGTCCAAGCGGCGAGTTTAAGTAGTCCCGACAGAGCGAACAAAACACATTTTAGCGCGTGTATTCTCAATTAGGCAGCCTTATACGTCCGACCCATCGTTCACCAGTACAGACGCACGGTGCGGTGCCGCGGCGTACCACGTCGGTACGGTACCGCGCCCAGGCCAGGCCCTTAAGGTTCAGTTTTACTGGTTGATTTGATAGGCAGGATGCTTTTCATGATACATTGCGTCGCTGCAATAGGTCTCAGCTCAAAAGTATTAAAACAACCCGTCAATGGATTGCTACAAGAAATGAAACAGAGCCCTTAGGTTGTTAATAGTAAAGTTAAAGACATCAACGGGCACGAACGTTGCGAAATATCATTCATTTCATTCCAGTTCAAAGACGATAAAGCAAGGCGCACACGAGCAACTTTTGTCGCTGGCGATGGTACATCTGTCTCTTTTGCACGCTCGAAGTAGACAATAGTCGCCCGTGCGCGCCTACTCGCCTAGTGTAAATGTGTGTCATGTAAAATATTGGTGAGTTTTTGTTAGTAAAATGAGGATATTTTTAGGTCTAAACCAAATTTAAAGCATCATCGTCAACGTACAACTCATATGACATAGTTTAACTTTATGCAACATTTTTTAAAGCATGCAAACCAGAGTACCAGACTGACTGATACCAGATGGTAATCACCGTTGTCCATGGACACCAACAGGCCTAGGCAAGATTCAATTCAAACGCAGCAGTTTCTATTTTCTAACGGCTCAAAATGTATGGAGTTGTCACAAGCCGTCGACGCGATCTGTCATCAGCTTACATTTTGTCGATTATCGAAAATCGCTTGATGCTCCCTTTTCGCCTAAAATTATAATTGTGTCACACAAAAACCATCCATGATGTAAAATCAGGAAAATGGTACAGTCGCCATCAAATATATTGTAGCGGGCGAGGTACTCAAATATTTCGGAGCAGCATTACTTTTCAATAAATTCGTTACACTAGTTATGGTCAATAACACCAGAACATGCAATTTGTCATAAATATAAGAGCAGCGACTTTTCAATAAATTCGGAACATATAACGAGGTAAAAATATCAGAAAGCACAGAACGTCAAAGGTATCTACGCACTCAGGGTGATCATAAAGATCGGAACATTTATGGAAAATATACCTTAAGTCTGTAGGTATCACACAGTTTAAATTCGTTACTATAATTATTATGCATGTCGATCTTTGGCATGACGTATTTATGTTTTGTTTGTAATTCGAATCGACATGCATAATAATTATAGTAACGAATTTAAACTGTGTGACACAGACTTAAGGTATATTTTCCATAAATGTTCCGATCTTTATGATCACCCTGAGTGCGTAGATACCTTTGACGTTCTGTGCTTTCTGATATTTTTACCTCGTTATATGTTCCGAATTTATTGAAAAGTCGCTGCTCTTATATTTATGACAAATTGCATGTTCTGGTGTTATTGACCATAACTAGTGTAACGAATTTATTGAAAAGTAATGCTGCTCCGAAATATTTGAGTACCTCGCCCGCTACAATATATCTGATGGTGACTGTATGCACAATGTGGTCTCTAGTTGCTTTATTCACCAGAAAACGGCCGCTTTATTAGCCAAAAACGATGCATTTTAGTTTTTAAATGTGATTACTAAATAAGACAAGTCAGATTGTATGGACTATAATTAAGGGTCTCCCCAGATCTATCGACGCGGAATCGGCTTGAGCCGGTAACAAAAAGTTTTATGTCCATGCAATAAGAGCGAAAACGACGTCGTTCTGTTCGCAACGCCGAATCGAGCCGAGCCGAGCCGAGCGACGCGTTTTCGCTCTTATTGCATGGACATAAAACTTTTTCTTACCGGCTCAAGCCGATTCCGCGTCGATAGATCTGGGGAGACCCTAAAGGTATACATCATGACTAGCTGCACTGAAAGAAACCCAGATAAGTTTGCCCGCCTTCAAAACAAGCGTATACTTAGGCTTATTGTCTCGTGAAGGAACCTGAGTCATAGCGGTTCGCAAAGCTTTCACAAAACTGTCGTGCGTAGTAAAAATATATTGATGGAACCAAAGGGCATAAGTGACATACATTCATTTAATACTTCTTTCCTTATTATTTTATGCAGGAGCCAGCGTTCAGAGTAGAGTCGAGGTAGCTCAGTATGGCAGCTACGCTAGCCTTGCCACTACACGAAAATGGCCTTAGGTGACCATGCCTAACTTTTTAAGTTATGTCCATCGACAATAGACAACTTTTGGTTTAATAATTGTACATGCAATTGAGTGATGATCCAAGAAAGTCCTGTACTACTTGTTAAACACCGTCATACAAAAAGAGTCAAAAAGTGGTAAAGAAGTTTCTTGGCCGATTTTATAGTACTTACGAGAAAAAAACGAAAATTTTGGCAAAAAGTTGTCATGCCTATCGATCCCATTTCTCTCAAAAACCAAAAGAATCTTTGAGACTAACCAAGGTTATGGAACTAGAAAACTTTTCCATATGATTTGAAGGTTTTTTCCTATCTTTCTTAACGCCAGTCGTTCAATTCGATTGAAGTTAAGGACGGTCTCTTAAGTTAACTTTCGCGTGGGAAGGGTTCCAATAGCTATACTTAAAAAAAAATAGAACCAACTATACAGGGTGGAAATAATTTTCTTTTTATTTTAATTGCATGAAATCGAATCGAAGCGGACATAGCGATATGTATAGGTATCGTATGCAAACCAAGTAGACGATAAAACAAAGCATAGCGGTAAATGCATTCCGTTACAATTTTAAATAGGTATATAGGTTGTAGTTTTAAGAGTTTTCTCGCTGGTATAGACTACGGCAATATAAAATAAATAAATATGAAACAGTGTTACACAAATTGACTAATCCCTATTCGACAACGATAAACGTACCTTTATAGATACTATAGGTACTTAAATAGAAAAAAGACAAGACTAAGAAAGAAATGCTCATCACACAAAAATTCGCCGGGAATCGAACGTGGGACCGCTGGAACCGGGTCACCACCTACTAGGCTAACCGTGTCGTCCGCCAGCTTAGTTTGGGACTAGGTCAATTTGTGTGTGATTGATTGCCTGGTGATAATTATTATTTTATTAAGAAAATTATCAAACTTTTAAATAAATGTACCTATAGAATGTACGGTGCAAATAGTGTCTAATTTTAGCTTAAGACTATCACACACCACACAACTGCTGAAATTAACCATGGCTACAAACGCTCCGGTGTAAAGTAGTCTTCACATCCACTGGATTTACAAGTAATGTAACATCCACAGAGGTGCTAATCCGGAACTTAGATGTGTTCGGTACCAGGGCGAATGATTTCCATACCAATTGGGCTACCTATCGAGCACTTGGCACTATTTGTGTACGCAAGTAAAGCCCGGCGTCATCTTCACGTGCGGCCAACTCGCAGCTGGGTCACTTTCTCCACACAACCTTGATTTCTTACGCTCCTTACATCGTAACTCGGCATTTTTGTCACCTCACAATCAAAAACTTTTACTTTTCAACTTTCAAAATCATAGACTTACCCATCACGTTAACGATTATATAAATTATTATTATGAATACGGAAACTTGCGCAAGGAATGTTAATGCATTTTTTAATTAATACGTATTGATTTCTCGAGCAGACTAAAAATTTCCGTAATTATTAAAAGCAGGTACTTACCAGTCATGAAGAGAGTAGAATCCAGAAAAACGTCTCAGAAAAATTATAAAAATGGTCACCAAAAACACACACCGTACGCGGAAATCGAAATTCAAAAATAGATTACGTCACTGTCACTTTTCCCGCGTAATTTGGCGCCAAAACACAAGCACTGCTTACAAAAAAAGTTGAAAAAATTAAAAAGTCACGGTTGCCACGCGCGCCTCGGTCTGTGGCTCCACCGGTTATGAGTCGATTTCTTGTTTACACACACAAGAAACGTGAAACTACAACCCGGTCGCAGGAAAACGCGGCAAAATGAAATGCATTTCCGCATTGAGCCGGTGCATTTCAATATGGAGGTTTAATAGCGTGTGCCAACCGGGTGTACTGGCTAGTTTTCGCAATTGCGGGTAGACGTCGGTAAATAATCGCGGCCCTCTGCAACCATTGTCTGGCTGTTACTGACCAGTGCCATAGCCCGTTAGTGACAACATTGTTTTTTATTGACATTGGCAAACCAAAGCAAAAACGATTGTAAAATTTTTAACCAACAAATGAAAATCGAACTACGGTAGTATTTCTAACTAATCCACTCTGTAGTATAAACTGCGGCTGGGTAGGAGTTGAATTTAAAGCCATTTTTAAACCATGTTTTTGGGGATTTCATACATTATCCACGTAAGATCACTTATTTCTCATCTCAATTTTTTACCTATGTGTACAATGACTTTGCTAAATCTGTGCGTAAAGGCATAGTCTTCCATTTTACAAGTTTTTTTTTAACTTGCAATGTATTTATGTATGTATGTACGGGTTAAATCTTGCAAGTTAAATTTGACCCACTTCCCGTCAGAAAAATGGGCTGAAATTTAGAGCACATATGTAAACCCGATGACAATGCAATATTGTGGTATCTAAGAGGTGATCTGATGATGTATTTGTATGGTGGCGACAGGATCTCCGATATTCTTACCGTAGACCCACCATGTTAGGACTCAATAGTTTGCTTTGATAAGCAGATAAATTTTTTGCATAAAAAAGTACAGTTTGCAACAAAAGCCTGTCACAAAATAAAAAATTTGACAGAAAATTATCGTCTTAAATAATAATGAGACACCTTTTCCTGCAGACATTTCATATTATATTTTATTAGGTATAATGCTGGATTTAAAATAACACTAACAATAATAGTAATATTATGTACCTATGCACAATTAATGGCCGACTTTAGAGTTTCTTGCGGGTTTTATCTCAGTCAGTGGTAGTCTCTTGGGAAGTGCGGGTAAATTTCAGACATGTAAAAGTGCATATGCGGCCTACTTACTGAATACACATCTTTATTGTAAAAGCCATTAAAAAAAACTATATTTTCTCCCACATGCTCGGAAATGTTAACCGTACTGTTGAAAAATCAGTCCGCGGAGTTCCAGGTCCAGGCAAAATTAAAAAAAAACAAAGTTATTATTTACCAACGGCAGCGGCCGCAAAAATGTATGAAATTTCATTACGTACCTGGTGTTTTACTTTTAAAAACCACGTTTGGACTAGGATCACTATCTCCAAACAGCCAAACACTCGTGCAATCAAAATTCTTCCTTGTATATGTTACTTTTTAAATGTCATAGACTTATGCCTTTCAAACAGCGTTTACAACGTATTTATAAGTGTGTCAAATAGTTTCACTTTTTTAAATAGGAATTGCGTTCATAAATAAAATAAATTGCCGAAATAACATAAACGCTTAATAAATGTTATAGTTTAAACTATATTTTATTCAAATTGAATTTATTACGTTTAAATTTGTGATTTTATTTAATTCTTTATTTCAGTGTTATACTAAATCGTACGTTTCTGTTCTTTTTTTTCAAGGAAATGTTGGGACTGTGTTTAATATTATTAACAATTGTGTTAAATTTCCTCACATTGTTGGAGAAAAGCACTATACAAGCCTCAACCGGGAAGGGCGGTTGCTGGACTCGTATATAGCGCGGCCTCGACTGCGTCTCGGCCACGCTAACTCTACTCTTCCCGCAACGGCCTATTTCCCGGTCTATGCAGTAATGTACTATTAGGTGCGTACTTACTAAAGAATTCATCACTCATATTAGACTGCCGAAATATATAGGTATCATTTTCTTCCCTTATGTAATTATGTATGACACAATCCTACTATCCTACTTAATATTATAAATGCGGAAGTTTGTGTTAGTTTGATACTCCTTCGCGACGGACGGACTGATTAGGATGACATTTGCAATGGAGATAGTTTATAACCCCGGATTCAAAATTTTAAATGTTCCCGATGGAATAACGATAATTGAAATCTATGTAGATGAAGCCGCGGGCAGAACCTAGGCTACCATAAGATGGTACTTTAAATTAGTCGCTATTATGTCCTATCACAGCAAACGTACTCATGTTCTAGGACACCGATAAATATATTCTAATTTTTTCCAGTGATAGAAAAACATCCAAGACCTAATTACAATTCAACTATACTTATTCAGGCAATGCAATTGTTTATATTGCATTCATTATGCCCAGAAAAAAACGACCAAGTCCATCGCTATTGTTTCAAGAGATGGAAATACCTGCTATTAAGACAACGAGTGCCCTTTGTGTTGAATCTCATACTAAACGGAGCCAATATCGCTTCAATGAGTTAATTACTAAAGTAATATCCGTTGACCTAGACTAGAAATGTAGAACAAAGGATGAAGAATAAACTTGAACTCGTGATTTCATTATGTACACGTCAAATTGGGCTTGCTACTGATCAACAAAATATCGAGGTATAAGTATGGGCCACTTTATATTTCATTCAGGTAGGAGGTACACTTGGTAGGTGTAATGCTAAGCTAGCTTTAATGGTTTTTGAAGAGGTTTTTTCCAATCCTTGCACCCATGAATAAATTAAATTAAGAAAAAAAAATGACCTGTGCTTATTGTTCATGATAAAATTAATTTATCCTGGATACATATTACTAGTATCAGGATTTTACAGTTTTAAATGCTTTATGCACAGTTTTTACCGCATAACTTAATCTCGACATTTTTCACGTGTCTTCCTCCAATAGCTAACTAGGGTGATGGAACCAGTAATGGACAAGGCACCAATAATAAACACTTGATTCTTATTTTACAGGAGATAAGGGTTATTCCTTTGTTTTGCAACAAATGAATAACAATCAATTTTGGTCCGTATACAATTTGAATTAAGAGTAAAGTGTCCATTACTGGTGCCTGTCAGCTAAAAGAGTTCATCATTGGTGCCGTCAGCCTAGTCCACCACAAAATGGACAACAAATCCGAAGGATTAAAAATCGATGGATGGCGGGTGAGTATTTACATTAGTTACACTAACATTAGATATTCGCTTCCCTGTTGAAAATCTATCCTTACCGTTTTCCATAGAGCTATCCAAAATCCAAAGAAGGATATCAGAAAAAAAACAGCAACTTCAAAGTTTTACTGTATTTTGCCGCCTGTCTTTTTTTACTTAGCAAATTTATCTAAAGTTGTATTAGGTCTGTACGTATGCTATAGTTATTAGCAAGGTTCCCTGCAATGACGACCTTTCCACCAGGCAAGGCGATGCTAGTAGCACAAAACTGACCACCGTGCAACCACCGTGACAATATTGAGGTACCTGCTTGGGAAAGACCCTATGTCCAGTAAAGGACGTCTTTCGGCTGACATGATGATGCAGATGAACCATGTCGAGTTTGCTGTTTTGTCACCATATCGTGACGTTGATTGTTTTGTTAAAATAAAATCGGCAAATTTTGTTTCAGTAATAAAATTAACACTTTCGCGGGCGGCAATGGCCGTAGTCACCATAGTGCTCAAACATAAAATTCATAGTTAAATGGCAAATACGGTTATAGCCGTTACCGTCAGTAAAAGTGTTAATAAGGTAAGGAACCTTTTCTGCGTTTCGTTTTGTTCCGATTTTATAATTATTTATTAAGTCTTAATTAGCACATTATCATTTCGTTACATTATATCTTCTTTGCGTTTTAAATAATATTATTTTAGCTTTATGTTCATTTGTATTCCACTTGAATCCACCGAAACTTTAAATTGCTCAATCGAAAAATTAACCTGTAACAGTTACTAAGCAAAATCAAAACATCTGACGTAGTGTCAAATTTGACATTTAAGGTTATGTTTCAGTTTTGTCTGGTTTTCTCAATACTTTTACTCTCTTTTTACTGTTATAACTATAAAAATTATCGACCATGGCACTACTTAAATCAATAGTGTTTCGTTATATTAGTAAGTCAATAGTAGAACACACATTTGACTAAGTTTTAAAATCATACATAAACTCATAATATTTTACTTGCATTTTGTTATTTCAGCGAGCCCGCGTCTTGCTCTACCTGCAAGATTCTCCTCGAACCTTCCCAACACGGTTGAAGACGCACCAGTGGAGATCAAAAACCCGTACAAAAAGGAAACACGCCAATGCATTCTGTGTAAACTTAACATAACTCCAGATTACAAGAACTATCGACTTTTATCGCAATTCCAGAGTCCTTACACTGGAAGGATCTACGGACGACACATTACAGGGCTGTGCCAGGCCAAACAATCCCTAGTTGAAGCAGAAATCAAGAAGGCACAGAACTGCGCCTATATGCCATACTTTTACAAAGATAAGGTGTTCTTAAAAGATCCTAAGTTGTTTGACCCGGAGAATCCTATTCGCTCACACAGATTTTGATTTAGTAGTATTGTTAGTTTGTAGTTTACTGTTAATAAAGAGTTTTTAATTAAATTTTTTATTTATTTATACCTCTACAGTTTAAAATGCATAGTGGTTAAGACAATTGTTAATTTCAACAATTTTAAATTAATGGAACTTGTCTTTATTTAGCTCCCTACATTATAATTGGATAAACTAGCCATGTACTGATTTAATGTAATAAATATAATGATCATTTTTTTGGGCAGTAGTTAGTATTCATTTTTCTTCCTCAGTCAGTTTTAGTACAAATAAAGAAATTAAATGAGAAAATAAGCCAAATCAGAAACTTCCTGGCTATAGCCTCCTATAGGAGGTACATATATAATCAAGGCAATTGAGTTAAAACTATATTTTTATGATTGTAAAGATCATTTTTAAATGTTTAAACATTAAAGCTCCATTTTCTTGCAGGAAGATTCAAATTCTCACCTACAAAAATCTCCATTTGTAGTATGGTGAGCATCACAAGGATATGCACTACATCTGTATCTAAAACATCCTCACAAATTCAATCTAAACAAGCAGTCAATACCAGAATACAAGGCTTATACAGATTTTGTCAGTACAGTTCAGTTGTGCCATGTACAAACCTATCAGTTTACAATCTTCCATACATTTTGACACATCTAAACTGTACTTATCATTCCTGCGGCCCTACTAATACATTCAAACAGAAAATATATAAAGTCCAATGAAATGCAGTAGTCAAACAGTAAGCATCTATTTAATAACATAACATAAAACTTCATACTTTAACAACTTAAATATCATTAAACTTAGACAAGACCGCACTAGCGTCATCAGGTGTATTAAAGCAGTCATGGTCAGAATCATACCCGACCAGTGAGGCGGGTATCTTTAACATCTGCAAGATTTCTGAATAGTCCATATTGTGTTTGTCCGGACATTTGATTTTCATCAAATCCATCAGCTCCATTAAGGCCTCTTGACATCCCTTTTGCCACTTCTTTATTAAGACCCGTAATTCTTCCGTCTCATGTGTCATTGTTTGTGCTAAAAGCATTTTCTTCTTAACTTCAATCCTAGCTTTCAAATCTTCAATATCTTTCTGTGTTATAGAACCAGTAGACTTTGCTTTAAGTGGCTTAGTAACCTTTTCATATGTTTTCCTGATTAGAATAGTCTTTTTCTTATCAAAAAAGTCATCATCATCATCATCTAACGAGCATTGTGATGGTGGTTTAGGCTGTGGAATAATCTTAGGTGCTTCTGGTTTTTTAGTTTTAGCAGTTTTGTTTTCTACATGAGAAGGCTTTTTATTTTCAATTTGTCCGGTTTTATTTCTTCTCGTAGTAGCTATGAATTCATCATCATCATCTATGACTTTTGTGCTTTGTTTGTCTGTTACAATGTTTTCTTTTTTATTTAAAGTAGTTGGAGGAGCTTCAACATTTTCTTTTTTATTTAAAGTACTTAAAGGAGCTTCATCCGAGTCAGAATCAAATAAAGGCTGGGAAGTTTCTTTGGGTTTATCATTAACTTTGTCCTTATCATATCTCTCTTTTACTTTAAGTAGTTTCTTCTGAATAACAACAATACACTCCTTTGTAAGTTGATTAGGACTTCTATTTTTTGTTGTCTTTGATTCAGACTTTTTCTTTATTACTTTACCTACTTCTTTAGCAGGAGTTTCATTCAAACTTTCTTCTACAGAAATGGTGTCACTTTTACTAGGTAAAGGTGATACATTAACAGGTTTTAGGGGTGTAGTGAACTTAGTTTTCTTTAACTGTTTTTTAGGCTTTGGTGACTTAACCTCTTTCTCTTCTGGGTCTTCCTCAGGATTAGAAGCAACTAAACTAATATCATCTTCAGGTACAACCTGGGATGTTTTGATTTCTTTAGTGTACTCGTCGATACTAACAGAAAGAGGAGACTTAACTTCATTGCTACTATCTTGACTATGTAGTGTTGCTAAGAAAGTTTTTGATTTCTTTTTTCGGGGTAATTCCACGTTTCTCAGCGGGGTCTTCACAATATCATTTGTGTTGGATGCCGTAATATTACATTCTTCTCCTTCGGAATCTACATTCTTGATCGACTTTTCATCAGATTCGACAACGCTCTTCCTTTTCCTAGTTGGTCTTTGTTCTACTTTAGCCTCGACATTTTTAGGAATATCGGAGTTCAGAGGGGATATAAAAGGCGAAGGACCCTTTTTTTTCCAATTTCGGGAGAGACCGACTCTCCTGCAAGGCGTCAACAAAGATTTACTTATCCCACCTGGGGTTTTAGGAGACTCTTTGGCGCTGTTCTTAATAGACGAAACATTCTTCATTGTTGTGCCCTAAGGACTGTTTAATAGAATTTTTTAAATTTTCGAGTATGCTTTTCTGTATCTTTATAAATAAACACAAGACACGAAGATACCGATAATAAGGGTAGAGTAGAGAGAGAAGATAAAAATGTTATAAATGTTTGACATTTCACTTGACAGTGTTTTGGTTTTGTCAGATTCACGACATATCTTCCCGCCAAGGTACTTTTTTTAAATCCATAGTCAATTCGTACTATAACATGTTTTAGACACAATTATTACCGCTATTAGGATAAGATGTTTGTTTCAGTTGAGTGTCCCAAATAGCGTTTAGTGATGATGAAAAGAAATGTTAGTCGAAACTTCACATTTTATCAAAATAATTTGGCACTCGATTATCGATTCAGACTGCTATTGTTGTAATTTGCTTTGAATTGAAATATAAATGAATATGTCGTAGGAATTACGGTAAACGGTCGTAAGGATTACGGGTCAGCTAAATAACGGTAAGCTTGACTTCTAGTTTTAAGGATAGCAGCCAAAATAATTGTCTTTGAATCGATTCTAAGTTATCGATATGATAAGCCAGTCATTATTCATCCCCACCCTAGCTTTCATCCATCAAAATTTCGCCCAAACGACTGGTCGGTCGAATGTTGTGCAACTAATATTCTCGAGCAGACGCATTTTTAGAGTTTTCTGGTACTGTATTTGTGTCGCATCCGTGGTGTTTGTAATTCACGAAGAAAGTAAAACTATTCCTGTGATAAACAAAAACATTACATAATGCCACTGCTAAGGCTGACGTCGGGTACTTTTGGGCAGCTGCGTACTTTCGCGACGTCGCAGGCGCTCGGGAAGCGCGTGAAGACCTTCGCGGTGTACCGCTGGAACCCTGACGAGCCCGAGAAGAAGCCGCACACCCAGAACTATGAGGTGGACCTCGACGAATGCGCGCCGATGGTCCTGGATGCTCTGTTGAAGATTAAGAACGAGATGGATCCGACGCTGACTTTCCGTCGCTCCTGCCGCGAAGGCGTATGCGGTTCTTGCGCCATGAACATCGACGGTGTCAACACGCTTGCCTGCATCGCTCATATCGACCAGAGCTTAAACAAACCCTCCAAGATCTACCCGCTACCACACATGTATGTTGTAAAGGACTTGGTGCCAGATCTGACCAACTTCTACCGCCAGTACCAGTCCATTGAGCCATGGCTGCAGCGTAACAAGGAAGCCGAAAAGGGCAAGGAAACTCAGCTACTGCAGGATGTTGAAGACCGCGCCAAGCTTGATGGCCTGTACGAATGCGTGCTCTGTGCTTGTTGCTCTACCAGCTGCCCATCTTACTGGTGGAACGGAGACAAGTACCTCGGACCGGCAGTGCTCATGCAAGCCTACCGCTGGATTATTGACTCCAGAGATGAGGCAACTACCAAACGACTATCGAAACTTAAAGACACTTACTCTTTGTACCGATGCCATACAATCATGAACTGTACACGTACCTGCCCGAAAGGCCTAAACCCTGGCCGTGCCATCGCTCAGATTAAAACTCTTCTCTCAGGTATGGTTAAGAAAGATGCTCCAATTATGGACCCGGCAGGCTTAGAGAAGACGGCAGCACGCAACTGAACACGGCAAGGAACTGTCTTTAGAAAAATGGATGTACTTAAGTAAAATAAATAGGTTTAGGTCAGATTAGTCTCCTAATCTCTCTGGGTTAACCTACGATACAAACAAACAAAAGGTGCATTATTATATCTCTATGCCAAGCGCCTATTTTATATGACAAGGTGTGTTATTGTGTATGGAAAATTACAAACTTATGAAGGTTACGTAGCTGTTAACTGCTTTAGACGTTTCTAAACACATTTGATGACAAAAAAATAGCTACCTGCTCCCAGTTATGCCAAAAAAAAAGTACCTGCTTACACAATACTGCACCTTAAATTTTGAATCTTCTAGAATCTTGACAAATCAGGCATTTATACCTATAAAAGTTTTTTAATAGGTTTACTACCATTACTTTGTTAATTTATTTTTATGTTGACTTAATTTTATCAACAAACCATCTTTTCTAAAGACAAAGTGGATTATTTAACTTAGTGAAATTATCAAAAGTATTATTTCAGATTTTTATTAGTGTATTTGACAAATACAATCATTGATCATGTAAGTTATTTTCCTTCCCGCCATGTGATGTAATTTATTTTCATGTCGCAACCATCTTAGACAAAATGTTAAGTGTAACATGAATTTGTTTTAAATAAATGATTATTTATTTACTGTTTTGGTTTGATTTGTCATTCGTAAATTCATTTTCCATTGTGTAGGTATTTTATTTACCTACAATTACTGTTCACAATCCATTACACCGGCCGATAAGATGACCGATGCGAAAAATTTCATATTAAAATTAGGCACCTATGTACCGTAAAACGGGGTGAGTAGGGACACAACCTAACATGAAGCATATGTTACTAATTATAAGACTGAAATTATTTCCAATAGATGTAACATTATTGTCCATTTAATAATTGTTCTTATTTGTAACAAGTTATGACTTATTTTAGGTTATGTACTCTATTCTACTCGGTAAAACCATATTGCTTTTGACATGTTATCGTATTGTCAACGATACAATAACTTGTATTTACTTGACCGAAGAAGAGTAGAGGCTATTTGTTGGACAAGGTGCATGCTACTAGAGAAATAAAAAGAAATCAATTTACGATAGTTTCATTACACTATAAAGTTGAAAGGGATCGCTATTAAGTAACAAGACCATCAACTATAGTATAAAAATCAGATACTTAGAGATGAGTCAAGTTATGCTCGCCAGTTTTTCGTCGACGGGGTTGCAGGAGAGTTATAGAAGCCGCGAACTCCATTAAGATCATCTGACAGAATCCCTCAAGTATTCATTTAAGTATTTATTGTACAGTACAGTCAACTTAAATTCTCACGTAATACCAAAGGCATGCTGCATAATCATAGTATAAGCATTTAAAATTGAATGTGGTTACTAATACAGTATAAATTACTTCGACTATTACATTGCAGTTAGCCGCTTTCTTTTCTTGAGCCTCCAAAGACCCCAGTCATAAGAAAAGACAAGCGTCAAGATGGCGCCAAGTCACAGAGAAAGAAAATAAGAAAAAATTATGAATAGTTTTCTGCGATAGAGTTCTATTATGAGTGACGCAACAATTTAAGTTGACTGTTCCTGGGTTTCGTTCCAGATATCAGTGGAAGTGAATTACAGCTGTTTTTCATTGATTATTAACCCGTCATTATCATTACTTCGACAGATTAGCAGATGTTGACACAAGTGTCGGCCATTTGACAACAATGGACAATGCCAGGCAGTCTCGATTGACTACGTTTCCTTGTGCCTCCGTGTAGCGCTCCGATTTTTCTTCTGTACGTGGATACAAACAACAGGGACTGTCGTAAAAGGTCTTGTTTCCTCAGGTAGTAGGGACCTAACGGACAAAAGCAGGAAAAACTCCGAACTCAGTTCGTTTCTATCACGAGTGAACCTTCTAAGCCAGCGACGCTAATTTTAAATAGTAAGTAGGTAACTATTGCGACCCGCTCTCGCCTCGCTTCATGAGTTTTCTGTAACAATAAATACCTGACCATGAATCAGAATTTATTATACCTACACAGAAATAGATAATGAACCCATTATGAACCAGAACTTATTATAAAAAAAACTTTCCGTGAAAAATTAGGTATCTAACTGATGGCGAAAACCGCATCAAAATCAGTTGCGTGGTTTAGGAGTTAACCGATATACAGACAGACCAACGCGAAAAGCGACTTTGTTTTATACTAGGTATGTAAAGATAAAGATATAGCAGCGCTATATTCAGTCTAAACATTGAATGGCGACTTAAAAGTTTTTTACAATAACAATAGGAATTTAGCGGTTTGTTACTCACATAAATGGCTCGTTTTATTACGCTATAAGCTGCATATGACCAATCTAGGTACAAACTGCCGGAAAGTGAAGTGTAAAACCTATCAACATTAACACAGTGAAAAGGACAGCGCTATTGTGTGTGTAACCTTCCGTGGTTCCAACCAGCGTTGATATATCGCACCTTCAGAACAATAGTGACCTAATTCAAAATTTATGCTTTCAAACTTCAAGTCATAAGTTTATTATTATAGAGACCTAAATCGAAATTTAAAATTTCTGATTTACGTCACTATTGTTTTGAAGGTGCGATATAGTCCATTCGCTTAGATAGTGTCGCTACACTCGCTGCTGGACTATAAATGCCAGCATTACGCTGAGTCGGGAGCATTTCGTGACTACATTCTTCTTGTGCGTAATTCTGTTCTTTGCTGTTGTTGGTCACGGATAAATGTTTTTCTGTCTTTCTTTTCTTCTCTTATATCGCCTGGAACTTGCGTGGTTTTTACTGTTCACAAATCACAATACAGCCTCAATTCAGTTAGATATTTATATCAAAGATAGATTTGTTTGTGATCACCATTTTGCATTTTAAGCGTGCTTAGAACCTTGTCATTTTAAATGTTGTTTGACTAAATCGTGTTTCTCGTTCCAATATTACTCAAAAAAGCTTTAATAAATCAAATTAAGGCTTACGAAATAAATATGGTCGTCTTCTTTTTTCTTAACCATATCATTTCATTTTGTGTCAGAATCTTTAAAAAAAAATACATCTCATACTAGTATACACTACCTTACAATTAACAACTGTCATAATCATCATCATCATCTCCTCCCCCTTACTCCAATCATCTGAGGCCCGTTTCACGAAGCTACAAGTTACAAATTACAAACGGAAGTCTCTTTTTAACTCCTTTTGCTAGAAAAGGAGTTCCGCTTGTAATTCGTAAATTGTAGCTTCGTGAAACGGGCGACTGGGGTCGGTTCAGCATGTTTTTCCTTCCAGACATCCCTATTAGCCGTTATAATCATATCAATAAATTAATAAATCCGTATACCTAACATCATAAACAGATAAACACTTGGCAATGAACATTTCTCAATATAGATAAGAATGTTTACAAACGGAATGACTCGGAATAATATCGATTGCACAACAACTGATAACTAAAAATCATTAAGTATGACCCGTAACACAGGTTATCAACATAAAAATACTCCGTTAGGTGTTTAAAGTTTGCGGTTGCCGGTTGCGTCATTTTAACTTTTGCGTAAGTAATTGTTTTCTTTATTACTAAAAGTGCCCTGTTGTTCGCACTATGAACTTTATTTCAAGGTGATAGAGGCGATCATTCCACACTTACCAGGTGCTTGTAACTGGTACTATCATATTTGGATGCCAGTAATTGGGTGGGTGTTTTACTTTATTCATAGTCAGAGATCGGACAAGTGGGCGTCATTGCTCGCAATAATGTGGACATGACTCCACAGATTTTAATTAAACAAATTGAATTACATTAATTGATTACTTATCCGAAAAATAATTTTGATCCCTTGCAAGACAGTAAGAAATAAATAATACAAAGACTTGTTATTGTGTAGATTTATTAAAGCAAATAAACAGCAATTTTTATAAATTTTCCGTGGTTAGTTTATTTCTTTTCACGGCTAAAATAAACTTATTATTAATGAAGCAAACTTAAGTAGATTAATATTAATCGTCTTTGTATTATTTATTTATTAGGTACTGTCCTGCAAAGTATCAAAATTAAAGTTCAGGTCAGAAATCAATTAATTTAATTTAATTATTATAATTAAAATCTTTGGAGTCATGTCCACATTATTGCGAGTAATGAATGACGCCAAATTGTCCGACCTCTGTTCATAGCACATAAATAAAGTATACACAACAACCGACCTAAAAATTAGGGACAAAACAACACATGAAGAACGACTGACAGTAAAATGGTAACCCATAATTTTATCGAATTTCACTTCATCGATTGTATCAATTTTATTTCATCGAACGGAATTTTCTGCTGAAACCATGATGTTTTCAGGATATCTTAAACATTAATTACGTAGGTTAGGTTAGGTTACACACGTGACTGCCAAAAAAAACTCATGCGGCGAGAAATACCTTTTGTTGAAATACTTACCCCAGTAAAATAGTTCTCCCTACTTCTGTGATCTACAACAATTGAATAAAATAAAAGTCCCAATAAATTTATAAATAAGTATTTATTAAACATTTATATGTATTTATTTTTATTATTTTTAGCAACAATTAACAGCTGAAAAACATTAATATAATGAATATTATATTCACACTGGGTTACAGCAATGTGCAAATGTTAAAAAACGTATGTATTGTATGCCTAGTTTGTTTCAAATCTAAGTGTAAACATATACTGCACGGGTAGCACAAGTTGTATTTTCTCGTTTGTCGCTCAATGCGTCTCTATCGTGACAGACTAGATAGAAAGGGAGAACCGGGCGACGAACAAGTCGCGGGCAACTTGTGTTAGCCATACTGATATCATACATTTGTAATTTGAGCTCACATGCATTTTAATATAATGCAATCTATTTACATGCGACCTATAAATATACGTTTACACTTTAATTACTATGATTATTACGTTATCGCACATTTTGAACCTTTTAACCTGTCAAGAATTTCACCAATATAGGAATAAAGTTCACCATTATACCAGTCACCATCATGTCACAGATAGAAAGACTGTTTGTCATAGACTACCTTATCAACAGGTTAAAAGGTTAACAATAAAGTATAGCAGGGCTCAGATACCGAATTATACCTTTATTTGATTATCTTATTATTATTAGTGATATAATTAGCTATATTTAAACTTTTTACCTTTTGACCACCTACAAGCCATACTAGACAATACGCACTTAACATTGTCACATTAAACTTAATCTATTCTAGCAATTTACGGTATTTATGCTGCATCAGCACTAATTAGGGTCCTCATTAATTCCAAACCAAGAACAAACTTATCAATAAATTTCGTTAATCATAGACAAATCTTAATTAACATATAAAGTGTCTGTAAGAAATAATCACTGGCTTCCATGAATTTAAATCATTTTTTTATTAATTGTTTGATTTTTGATGATATTTTAAAGAAAACGGACGGACAAAACAATTTTCTACGCTACGTATATCCACATTATATTTATTAATCATTAATTATTGCTATGATTTACAATTATTGCTTCAAAAAATGGCCGCTGTCACCATTTAGTTCTGAAACATGTAGGTAACGTTTTAACCCCCCCAACGCAAAAAGAGGGGTGTTATAAGATTAACGTGTACACAGAGACACGTGCTTCGGTGTATATTAACGGTAAGAAAAGATTCGTCACTTTTCGACTCTATGTCAGCGCTATTAAGGTCCAAAACTGACGAACCTTTTCTTGCATTGACTATACCTGTGTGTCTATTTATGACATCCTATCTCCCAAACGGATGGACCGTTTCGTATACGGCTTTCTTCTAAAGAAAGCTAGATTAATCTGAAAAGTTTTTAGCTAGGTTTTCTTAAAATCGGTTAGGCCGTTTGAGAAATATCCAATCTGAAAGCAGCCATTATATCGGGCTATTTATCTATCCAATAGTTTATATGTGGCATTATCTATGTAAAGGGACCTTATTGTCAATGGCGCTTACGCCGCACTGTGTCACGCGACGTTGTATCTATATTGGAGCATCTTTAATAATGGCGGAAGCGCCATCGTCAATAAGGTCCCTTTTTCATAGATAACGTATTTTAGCTCACTTTACCTGATCTATCGTCTATGGGACACCCTTTGTATTCAGAACCTCCTCCTTCTTTGAAGTCGATAAAAAACAAATGTACAGATGTTGTGAATAATCGAACGACAACGTATTTTGTCGGATAAGTTCGTATTTGTCTTGCCGTCTCAACTAGCCTAATGATGGGTACTGAAGCTTACTGCGAAAGCAAGATAAATACGAACGTTTCCGACCAAAAACGATGTCGTATATACATCTGTATCTTGGCCCAAAGAACAGTCGGCCAAAAAAGGGGTCTAAATATATTTCTTGTAAAATAATAACTTACTTATTTATCTATTTATTCCAAAACCAGTGTGGTAGTTGTGGTACGTTTTTAATTTAACAATTTGCCAAACGTACGTTTATTGGCAATTATTGCACTCACTTTTATATTCTGCATGCGCCTAACAACTAATGAATAAGGTCGATTATATGCGTGTGTCAAAAAAATTGTAGCGTTGACTTAGCGAAATTTCCTTATAGAAATTTTGTGGCAAAATTTCAAGACCCATTTCTTGTCCAACCGTACTATTATATTAATACAAATAATTATAAAAAAAATAGTTAAATTTAATGTAAATAAATAAACCTATCAATGTAATCTCATAAATTTATCAAGGAATTACGGTTCATAATGCTACACAACGTAAAGTTTTTAATATTGACATAATATTATCTATACTAAATACTAATACTACAAACAGAGAACGGATTTGGTAAGTATGTTTATGTGTGGTGGGTAACCTCCGGAAGCACTGCACCTCTTTAAAATATAATTTAACCATTTGAAAGATATATTATTAGCCTTTTGAACGCCATACGTCGAATACAAAATGTGCCACCCACACGCCAAACATGTTTGCTATGCTATGCAAATTACACCTTATTGTTACCAGACAAAGTCTATTTTAATCTTGAACTCTTGTCGGCTGTAGCCGACGTGGCGTCAGTGGCACGACTTTTAGTTGACGGCCAACCGACAGTGGCGTTGAAAAGGTTAAGCTACAGATTATATAACGTATTACTAAAAAAAAGTCTCTAGCAAGCTGTCATCTCTGTCTATGGCTGAGATGACAGCTTACTAGGGTTGTATTTTTTTATGGTATTTTTGTAACACGTATACACTGTTCAACACGGGCGAAGTTGGCTTGGCTGCTAGTTATAAATATTTCGCTGTATAGTGGGCTTTGTGAGATCAAAATAAGAACACCCTGTCAAGTTTTAAATCGGTTACACTCTCTCCAGTTCATAAGAGCAAGCGAGAAAGCAGTACAAACCCAAAACTTTTTGTCATATCGGGAATTGTAATGAGTATATTAACACTTTCAATGCACATGATTGTTATTTGTATGGATTGCACGTGCATCAGACGCAGTAAAAGGGTTAATCACTATTGTTTTTTTCAATCCCAAGATAAAGTTTTCTACCAGTTATCGGTTTCCTTTTTTGTGTGATATCACGGGCCTATTGAATATAAAATAATAGGTATAAACGGAAATCTCTTTCCAACAGTATGTATTAAAAAGAGACTTCCACTTGTATTACAAGTTATAAGCTTTTATAAAAGAGGCCCCGTAATCGAAATCAACGAATAGACGTACCAAATATATTTAATCAGGAGTTTTGCGCTTTCATTCAATCTTGCACCATGCGCCAAGTTTGATTCAAAATTAAGTTTTTTTTTAACCTTTTGACCGCCACCGCCAACATCTCACTTGGCCGGTTTTTGTTATACATTTTAAGTCAGCTTCTTCCTACTAGGTTAGGGTAGGTTAGAACTGTGACCACATTAGTAGTAAACAAAACTAGGCAAGGTTGACATTAGCTCTAGTTTTAAGCTAGCATTGGAATGAGACTGATTTATTTTGTATTTTACACGGTGGTTAAAAGGTTAAAATTAATTTATTCGTAAGTGCTCAGTTTTAGCCAGCGGGTTTAAACAGACCTAACTGATGTTGTTTCGGCGCGAGAGGTAGTGCAGTTTCGGCTTGTAGAGGTCCGATGTGGCGTACCGCTGCACCTTGCGCTGCATGTTCAGCTTGCCGTTGGGAGTCGAGTCGGACGTGTCGTAATTCTCTACGGACTTGTCGCTCGATGGGCTGTTGGGTTGAACTGGAAAAGAGGAGATAATTTAAATATTAGCCTCGTAAGACCCCGCGTACAAAAAAATGTACATAATACGGCCATTGCATTAAAGATCTATTGCAAAGGAGATAAAGTAGAATTTCCCTTGTTTTTATGACTGACAATTAATAGTAGTTTATGTGACTGGTACATAATATCACACGAGTGTTTTAATGCCTAATGAAGAATGTCAGTAGGTACGCCAAATCGCTTGAAACTTTGTAGCAGTAAAGTTTATAAATAAACAAACATACTACTTTTTATTTTATTCAAAAAGACTCAGAAGTTTTGATTCTATGAACGTTTAAAATTTGGGTCAATAATATTAAAGCGCACGGGGGCCATCTTGCTGGGGTGACGTCATCGCTTAACAGCGGTACGCGCCCTTATGTGAAAAAGTAAGTTTACAGGGCTATAACTTTTTAACCGTTATAAGTAGCTTGTTGAATTTTTCACAGAATACGTGTTATTATAAAATCTATCGTTTAAAATTATACAATGAACAATAAATCAAATTCCAAGAGGGGTCCCCATACAAGAAACATGAAAATAAATCATTTTTTTTAGCATTTTTGTACGGATTGTATTTTTATAATAGCTTCTTATTTTGATGCTATTTTGAGCTTAAATTGTAGTCTAATTTTTGTAGTTTACGACTAAATAGCAGTGTCAAGTAAAACTGCAACAAATATGTGACAAAACTGATTTTATCAACACGATATTTTAAGCGGTCACCCATCCTGTTTTAGACTACGCGTGTAGTTGCTTAACTTTGGAAGGCGAAGTACGGGTTGTATTTGTATAATAGCTTTTTATTTCGGTGTCACATTAATCAAAACTCCATACAAACATATATAGTTTACGACCAAACAGTGAACTGTAGTAAAACTCTTACAAATATGTTAAAAAGTGCCTAGTTTAAATCAACACGATCGATGTTTAGGTAAGCGGTGGTTGCTTAACTTTGGTGGTAGGCCTTTCTTTACAAATTTCGTGTTAATTAAGAATTAATATCGCTACTGTATAAAAGAGTGAACATGAATTTTTGATTGACCTAGCAGTAGTTCTGATACTTCGTGTATTCATTTCATCGATTTCAAATTTCGCGCGCGGGCGCTACCAAGTCGATAGACGTTCCTACCTACATACCTACAACACTCTCGCTTTGCTAGGTCTAGGCATTATTGCCACTATCCCAAAATTTAAAGTGCTTGATTATTATTCTAATTTTATTTAACCAACTTTTTCGACAAACATTACAAATAGAAAAGCCGGTCAGTGACAGACAGTTAGTTATGTAATACAAAATAATAGATAAACATAGCTGCCATAGTAAAATCAAAACGAATTCGTAAAAATATTACGACTTACAAAGTTAAGCAAGTACAAGCGTAGTCTATAACAGGATGGGTGACCGCCTAAAACATCGTGTTGATAAAATCAGTTTTGTCACATATTTGTAGCAGTTTTACTTGAGATTGCTATTTAGTCGGAAACTATGAAAATTTGACTACAATTTAAGCTTAAAATAGCATCAAAATAAGAAGCCATTATAAAAATACAATCCGTATAAAAATGCTAAAAAAAATGATTTATTTTCATGTTTCTTGTATGGGGACCCCTCTTGGGATTTGATTTATTGTTCATTGTACAATTTTAAACGATAGATTTTACAATAACACATGTTCTGTGAAAAATTCAACAGGCTACTTATAACGGTTAAAAAGTTAAAGCCCTATAAACTTTATTTTTCATATAAAGGCGCGCACCGCTGTTAAACGATGACGTCATTATCCGTGAGCGCTAGCCGCCGGGTTTCGAGCGCCGCATACGAAGTTTAAAATTTAATATCTCGAAAACTATTTGACGTATCGAAATGATTTTTTTACAGCTATTTTTAGTTTTTAATGAATAATACGGTAAGCCAAAAATCTAAACTGGCTGACATTCTCTATTATGTACAGTTACATACACTGATTTATCTACACATATACATAACTTCCTTTTCGTTCTGCTAGAGCTTCCATGACTTCGCTGGTAACAAGTCATTTATAACACATTCGTTGCTCCGTCGCGAATATCAGGTAGCGTGTGCGAAATATCTCGATCCCTAGCTTGCTCGCAATTTTTTTACGAAAGTGATGCAATAGTTAATTTATAAACATCAAACAAACTGATTTTTGCGAGTAGACAAACGGAACCTCAAAAATGGCGGTAAATGAAAACTTTTTTCTCAGGCATGTCATGATGGCACGCAACCGCAGTTTTTTTAAATTCAGAGACAAACTAGAGTCGGCCTCTACTATCATATCGTTAGTTATCAAGTAACATTGCGAGATTTGTCAAAATTGCATGCAATTGACATTTCATTTCGAATAAAATGTCATCTCGAATGATATTAGAATTGAGGTCAAATGAAATGGCTTTGTTTTTCAGAGATGTTCGAAATTTGAATGTCATAGGAACATTGAAATTGATGTTCTTATGAATCCATAAGATTACTGCCGCAGATAAAAAATTTGCTCTAACAACAGAGTTGATTATTATGCTGGTCATAATTTGCGGTTTCTGAACGCATTATAGAGGGTTTATGATATGAGTGTAGATAAAATAGAAAATTGACTTTATTGAAATGATAATAGTTTCATTTTCCTTTGGCAAATTTCGTTGTCTGGTGGGTCTTAGGAGGTAAAAGGCCACATATCGTTACTAATTTGGAAAAAAGTCGTATCTGATGTTTTGGAGATGTACGAGTTTGAACTTAATTCTCTTAACATCTAAGTTTAAAACCGTACGTGACGAAATATGAGATACGAGGCTCAATAGAGTCGAGGAGACAATCTTACGCACATTGACTGTAACTTGCTATCTTTGTACCTCGTAAGGCCCACCATACTATAAGCAGGATTTTTTTTTAGGAGTTGGACTTCGAATCTACCATCAAGGCAATAAAGTTCAATTACGTTTGTTCGATAATCCCATTTTTAGTTTATAAAGGTAGGAAAATAAACTATATTCCCACTGCGATACAGTTCAAATTGAATTGCCTTGATTATGTACATCCTATTGCACACTGCGCGGGTAGCACAAGTTGTATTTTCTCGCTTGTCGCTCAGTGCGTCTCTATCGTTACCGACTAGATAGAAAGGGAGATCCGAACGACAACCCAGTCGCGGGCCACTTGTGCTAGCCGTGCTGGGCCTTACGAGGTTAAAATAAATCTAGACATAGCATTTAAACTATTGTTGTTAGTGGACCTTGTGCAGGGTCCATCCGGATTACCTACTACCACCATCGTACAGTGCAACCATTTTCCTGATAGCGATCGGCAATCTTCGTTTTTCTATGACACACGAGTGACAAATATACTATCAGTTGCGAGTGGAAGCGTAATAGCGATAGCCAGCCGAAAGATATTAAGAAGCTGGGAATATTGTATGTGTATATCTTTCTGGTGTGCAGATAAGACAAGTCTCAGGATTGCAGTCTTGAGATTTCATATTAATGGGTCTCAGATACAACTTACTATCGGGCGGCGAGTGGCTACTCCAAGCGATTAAAAAAATCTTGTATGACAAGTTTTTTTTTAATGGTATACGAGCAGAGATCGGAATAGGTAAAGCTAATTTGCCTAAACTTGACGCATATTCATTCATGCGTGAGAGAGATGGGAATACATTATTGAATGAACATGCATCAAGTTTAGGCAAATTAGCTCTACCTATTCCGATCTCTGTATATGAGGCAAACGAGCAGACGGATCGCCTGACGGTAAGCGACTACCGTCACCCATAGACACCTGCAGCACCAGAAAAGAAATCAATATTTAGAGACACGTCCCGTAAAAAGTATGTCAACGCCAATTTAACTTCGTAAGGCCCACCATACTACAAACAGGGAGTTTTTTGTAAGTGGGACTTTGAATCTACCATCAAGGCAATAAAGTTCAATTACGTTTGTGCGATAATGCCATTTTCAGTTTATGAAGATAGGAAAAAAAACCTTATTCCCATTTCAACACAGTTCAAATTAAATTGCGTTGATTATGTACATTCTATTGCACCCTGGGCCTTCTGGGCTGTTGCTATAATATAATATGGTATCTTACCAGTTCTTCTAGGTCTCGACAGACCGACTCGTCGTGCCTTGCCCAGATATTTGGAGCGGACGCTGTTCGTCTTGCTTAGATTCAAATTTACTGGGGCTTCTGAAAGAACACAACGAAATGTATACATTTGTGTAATACAATGGTTTTACTACATAAACGAGATTATTTTGTAATGTTAATGCATTGTTACGATTTCCTTACCTTCAGTTGTAGACGATATCTGGTCGGAATCACTTAGCTTCCTCATCTTGTTGGGCGTCAGGACATGCCCGTTATTATTATCCAAACTTTCAACCGATAACTTCCTTTTAAAATCCACATTTCTTTCAAAGTTGTCGTCCATACAGTAATCTATTTTAGGCATCTTGCTAGGAGACTCATCTGGTACACCACCACCAAGTATAATCTCCATTATTTCTTGCCTAGAGGTCTTGTTGACCATCTCTTCTAACCTAGCATCGTAATCACTGGAGAGTTCGAAGGAACATTCAGATTTCACTGGGCTGAGAATCGGTGAAATTCCAATTGATTTTGTAAAATTATCTTCTATTGGTGTATGCCGATCCAACGGCAACACAATTTCATTTGAAACATTAACGTTTTTAACCACATTCTTATTCTTAAATCCATTTTTATGGTAGTTAATAATTTCGAAATGTCCAAAAGTTTCAGCAACTTCTTTCATTATGCTCTCTTCATACGAATTGCAGTTGATTAAGTACAATTTGTCTGTAATTGTGGTGGTTAAGTATTCTTTAAGAAAACTTTCAAACTTAGCTCTCTCTAACTCAGCATCGAACTTTTCAGATTCAGCAAAATATTCTAAAGGTCTCTCATAGCTTTGGAAAGTTTCTTCAATCTCGTATTTTGGTTCTAAAGATTCTTTTATTTCATTATCAATAATTTCTTCTGTGATAATTGTGACTTCAAATTTGGTGTGCTCGTTTTTAATTTCTTCTGAAATAATATCTTCTGGCTTTAACTCGGCCTCATATTCTTCCTCAATACTTTCATCGATAACTCCATACACTTTCTTTGAAATCTCATTTAATAGCTTTTCCGAATCTTCAAAATCAGCCTTTAATTCCATAGGCTCGTAAGTGACTGTTTCTGGAACTTCAGAAGGAACTATTTCCTTTGTTTCTCTATTCATTTCACTTAGCTCCATTTCTATAGAGTCATGTACATCCGCTATTTCTTCAATGGGTTGTACTTCTGCGTAGTTTGTTTCTAATATAGGTTTGGCAGGTTCAACGACGTTAGAGATGCAAGCAAACTCTAGCTCTGGGCCAGGGATACTTGAATATACTTGGCTTAAGCTGGGTCTAACATTAGCTTGGAACTCTAACAACAAAGCAGCTTCCTGGTTCATTCTTTTCTGTTCCTCGTCTAGAAATTTTCTCATCTTCATTAGCCTTTTGGCTTCTGCTAAATTTGCTGCAAATTTAGGCTTCTTTAACGTTACATCGGGTACGAAAGGGAGACGCGGCGGTGCGCCTATGGGCCTCTCTAGGTGAGTATCAACCCTGACTACAGGCTTTGGCTGAGACATGCTAACTTCTGTATTATTTTCAATTACAGTGTCTTTATCGCTAGGGCTAGGAGAATTGCTACTGGGTGAAGTATTATCAGACTTAGAGCTATTACCCTTATTGGCTTTGCTTTCAGAAGATTTTGAACTTGAAGGATTGTGCGATCCTTTTGAGGATGAACTACCATCATTAGAATCTCTATCAGTAGAACGACGAGAATGGTTCCCTCTGCCTGATGCATTGTAATGATCATCAGTGTCTTTTTTGTCCTTTTTATCCTTATCGTCTTTCTTACTCTTTTTGTCTTTATCTGAACGAGATTTAGAATCTTTCGAAGACCTGTGTTCTTTTATACTCTTATCTGCGGCTTTATCCTTCTCTTTATCTTTGTCCTTATTATTGGTGCTTGATGATTTCTTTTCATCCATTTTGCTTGAATGCTTTTGACTAGAACTAGAGCTTCTGTGCTTTGAATCTTTGGAATCTTTACTGCTTGAGCTTTTATGCGAACTCGAGCGATGTTTAGAGTCTTTGCTATCTTTGCTCTCCTTCTTGTCACCTCGGTCTTTAGATTTATCTGAACTTGATTTAGATTTAGTCTGATCATCTTTCGATGTTTTTCTGTCTGTCTTAGAATCCCTCCTATCTTTAGAACTAGAGCTCTTAGAATCATACTTCCTATCTTTACTGCTAGAACTATGTCTTTGCGAATCTCTAGATCTATGAGAGCTTTTGTGGCTTTTCTTTTCTTCTGACGATTCTTTCTTACAATCTTTAGCAATTTGGTCATCCGGGAAAGGAATTTTGTCCAAATTAGTTTTGCTGTTAACATCACTTTCATAATCAATTTGAAGATTATGGCTGTTAGAACTGTCATCGTACAAAGGAGTAGTAAAGGTGTTTATATTAACTTGTTCATTGAATCGATAAGACAGGTCTGTATGTTCTTCTTTCGGTTCTTCAGGTTTCTCAACTTTAGGCTCCTCAACAACATCACAGTTATTTTCCGGCGATTTTGCTTCAATTGTAAACCTAAAGGTATTAGGTTCTTGTTGCTCCTCGCCCTTGTTATCATCATCATTTTCAAACGCTTGCTGAGCGTCACAAGAATTTTCATTATTAAAGTTCCTTATTGGCGTCAAAGGCGACATGTTTCTTATTATTGACGAATCGGAACTCGAATCATCTTCACTATTAATAGGTTTAAAGTACTCCTCTTTCTCATCTTTCGGACTTTCATCAGGCAGAGGAATATTCTTCAATTCTATGTGGTCTTCTTCTTTAGGCATTTCAATGCTATCCAGGTCAATTTTAGGCGGACTGTTTTCTGGAGATGGTATATTCTCCAAATTGATATCTTCCGATTCAGGCATGGGTATATTTAATTTACCTAAACTGCTCTCAGAATCGTGTGATGTCAGGTCGCTGATTCCGGACAAATGGGTGTCGTCTTTATCTAATTCAGCTTCAGAAGGCATAGAAATATCATTGATATCTTTAGGTTTATCATCTGAGTCGATGTCCATGTTGTCGTCTTTATGTTCGTCCACGATTTCGTCTTTATCGTCATTGCTTTTGACAGATCCGGGACTGACGGCTTCAAGGTCAGTAGGCAGCAGATCAATGGACGAATTGCCTTTATCATAGGACGTTTCTGGTGTGGATTTCTTCCGAGCGATCCCTAAGTAGTTGTAGACAAGGTCTTCCACTTGTGGAATGAACACGGATGCTACTTTAGGATTGACCACTTGGTCTACTATTCTTTCTACGCCTTGTTCTAGGTAGTTGCCACTGGAAATAAAAAAATGCAAATGAAATACGTAGTGATAAATAAAGAGTTTGCTATTTCAGGAACATTATACATGTGTAACGACCATTTAGTATAAGTAATAATCTTGGGTTGCAATATTAAATATTTCCTTACTGCAATAAATTAATATCAGGGGACAATTTCACACAAATTGATCTAGTTTTAAACTTATCTCTAAGATTTTACTATGGGTACTAGACAACGAAAAACATACTTATACATATAGAGAAATACATACTGAAATACATAGAAACAAATACGTGCCCGCATCAGACACATATTTACACATAACGGGAATCAAACCCAAGACCGCTAGCTTTATAGGCAGGGTCACTACCACCTAGGCTAACGAAACGTCAAATAGAATAGTATATGGTATATATACTCAAGTATATGCTTCCTCAGCTTCTCCCGCAATTGATTTTTGTTTAAGTCCGGCTTCCACGTCTGACGAGACAGGAATAGAGAGACGGAGCTCTCTACGCGCTGCCGGAGGTTCTGGTACGCAGGGCGAGTGTCCACGTCCGAGATGCAGTCTTTACGGAACTGGAACATTGAAAGATAACCAATGTATAAATAAGTTACAATCACTCTCAAATATACATAAACTCACCAGCCAATATCAAAATACTCGCCCACCTGACTTTTGTTCAAAAAATTGTTTTGCCAATATAACTTATTGAACCAGAAAGTAACTAAAAATAATTATCCAATTATGATGTAAATTGTAGTGTTTTGTTGTTAGTTAACTAAAAAAATGGCCACAAAATGTTTTATTTTAAAGTTCATAACTCTTAACCCACCAGATCCATAAATCACTTTCAAATTTATGGATCTTTTGGGTTCCTCTGAAAAGAGACCCCTTCGAAAAAAAACCTTGCTGCCCGTTTTTGACCTAGGTTAATAAGCAACAAAACACTACCAGCTAGTTACTCTCTGACTTAGAAGTAATACTTGCTAATAATTGTACGAACGAAAGACAGATGGGCGGGTATTTTTGCCGGTAAGGGTAGGTAGACATGTAAAACAATTGCGATTTTTACCTTATCATATTTGATAACCAATCATACAGTACTTTGCCGATTTGATTCCTAGTTAAAATTTATTTCAGATTATTAACTAAGATTAGAACCTCTATTAAAAACTGACCTTGTATTTTATAGGAATTAAACACTAAGTGATGAATGTGACCTAACAAAATTATGCAACTTTGTATGACCAAAGTTTTTTTTCAAATCTTCCGTACAGATATTCAACAAGCCTTTGACAGGGGACACAGAGGTCTCCTATACAAAATGAAGAAAGTGTTTCCCTATAGCTTCCATTTGATGAGATCTTATCTCTCTGACAGGTTATTCCAAGTGAAGGAGGCTAGATTGACGTCCAAGGGCAAGATTTAGTCAAGAGCAAAAACATTTTTAAGAAAAAAAAGCTGTACACTATCTTCACAGCAGACCTTCCAATTCTGCCAGGCTTGACCACAGCTACGTTATTTATATTTAGATCAATAAGTGATACTTACTCGTATATAACAAACAATGAAATACATAAAACAAATCTGATCAGTTGTATAGATGAATTAGCGAGAGCGTGGAATTGCATGTGTAGTGGTTGTACCGTTCGCATGAACAGGAAAACCATTTAAGTTTTATTCTAAATTTAATGAGATTACCCTAAACGAGTGGAATAAGTATGTCCTTTTTTTGCTTTTAGTCCCTATCATTTATTTAAATTTTCATCTTTAAGGCTAGAAATTGCTTAGGTATGCGACAGATGAAAATTATATAAATATAGTTCTCCTTATGACTTCTTGATCAATTTGACTTCTTGGGGAATTTTTTGGTTGCTTTGAATTTGTCTCTTACTCTCATTCATAATTTTATAAATAGTTGAGAGAGAAACACCTGTAGCTTTTTCAACTAATTGGGCAGCAGTGTTAGGTGAATTAAAAATTTCATTAGTTCGAGTTCAAAGTACACTTAAAATTATTTGTTTACTTTGACTCTCAATCGGACCAAAATTACTGCTACTTTCTACCATAATTTTTGCAAACTGTGTAACTTACAGTCGTACGTGCCCAGTCAAAATAATACTGAAAATTGCTACAATAAAATAAGACTTATATTTTAGTGCATTGTAAAAGTTATTTAGAATTAGACATTATTTTTGTACTTACTTATTTAATATAGGTACAACAATACTCTTTTTATGCTGATGGTATGAGAAGTTGAGGAAATTTAAATATAGAATGCCTGTAAACACATATTACCACTACATATGCAATTCCACGCTCTCGGTAATTCATCTATAACAATATGTAAGCAGAAACTGTTCAGTATAACTTAGCAGTTCAATGATCACTTCAAAGCTACCCCAACTGCCTTATAAGACACAAGTGCCTTATGAGGCTACATAACAGACAGTAGCCGTTTTATAAAGATGTCTAGCTGTTCTCGCTGGAGAAAGCTCTCTACAATATGACATAGACAAAACACATCTGATTATAGTCAAGAAACATGGCAGATCATACATAAAAATAATAGACGGGTGATTCCACAGGTGTTTCAACCGCCGTCAGTCCGCTGTCATAAATATTGAAAGAATGAGCTACACCAAGCAGCTAACATTCACACAGACCTATACTGTTATTGTACTTCTTGCCACAATTGATCGAATTTTAAGTATATTATCGCCTATTTCTTAAATACTTACGACAGCGGACTGACGGCGGTTGAAACGCCTGTGGAATCACCCAGACACAAGGGTAACTAACAAATTTTTTTTGTATCTTTTTGTAGGAAAAAAATACAAAATCCATGTCCCAAAAGTCCACTCAAGGGTAAGGATATGGTAGTCACAAAACTGTCAAAAATATTGGAGACTATTGTCCAGAAATGAAGTGCTTTGAGCGGACGAAAAAAAAATGGCCTTGGAAAAAAAACATGTATTAAATTCACATAACTTTAAAAAACATCCATTATATTCCAGCAGCAGATTTATTATTTATTTATTGATACTTTTAAGGTTGTATTATATATGAAAAACAAGATTGAAATTAATATAAGTTGAAATCACACACACAAATCCACTTTGTTTTTTAAGCATAAGATAGGTAACTAACTTTTTAACACATAACATAACATAATAACTGTTGATAAGGTCAGAAAATACTAGTATAAAGATATATACCTACATTTCAGTCAAGAGAGGTTACATAGGTTACAACTAATGGCAGACAGTTATCTTGCAATTGAAGAAAACCATCTTGCAGGAACTATTATTTTTAATGTAAGGTTCTGAGTTAATGGAATGTGCTTAAACTAATATTACTGTCTCACGGAGTAATGGAGATCACTTAAATAACATTCAGTGGTCAAATTAGTAAGACAATTACTGCGAAATTATTGATTGTACCTTTTGACTTTCAACTGAACTGTAGATCTAAGTATAATTAATTGAATGTGATGAAATCTGATTAAGATCTCTCAAATTTAACAAACGACTGCCGGCTTTAAAAGAAAACATGCGAAGGTTTAATATAAATGTTATTTTATATGCTTATAATACATACTTGATCAAAAATTCCTTTAGATTTTAACTCGTACACTAACTGGTCAACTAGACGAGGATCGCCCGGCATATATTGTAAGTGAGCCATTTTTTGTATGAGTTAACTTATTACATTTACGTTCTATGTTATAGCAGTGATAATGCAATTATATTGTTTATAATAAAACAAAATTTATAATTCACGCTGAACACTTCGCAAATAAATTTTATATTTGTTTGACGGATGGGGTTGCCAATGATTAATTTAAAATTGTCGTGTAGGTACGTTAGTTTGCTACGTTAAAAACTGTGTGTCAAACACAATCTGTTAGTTAATGCGTTTGTGTTTACTACTCGCTGTCAAAAATTTGAATTAAATATTATTTATCACTCGTGTTAGCATATAATCTACAAAAGACATGGCGAATACATCTATTACTAATGAAGAACATGTGAAATTGTGTTCTCAGGTTGCTGAAAAGGCAAAACAAGAATATTTGGCTACGGGTGAGTCAAGTTATCCAAAATGTACGTTAGGCTTTATGTGACCAAATTAAAAATGCTCTTGAACTTGCGCGCTTTAAGTGTCAAAACGAATACGACATTTAGTCGCATTATACGTCAGCTGGTGTAAATGTTATAATCCTAACCTAATGTAGAACTAATATAAAAAATAGTAAAATTAATTAAAAAACCTCACTATGAACAAATTAACTACGTACACTATAAAAGAAATCCACAAAGCTTATCGAGAGAAACTCTTAACGCCCACAAATTTTGTAGATCTCTGCTTACAAAACGCCAAACTAAACCGTGATTTGAATGCATTTGTGACTTTAACTAAGGACGAAGCCGAAAGCCATGGTATAGAGAGTGAAAAACGATTTTATATCGACAAGAAAACCAAACCTCTAGATGGTATAACTATTGGTATCAAAGACAATTTCTGCACCAGAGACATTCTAACAACCTGTGCCTCAAACATGCTTAGGAACTTTATACCTACCTACGACGCCACTGTGTATTCTAGATTGAGGGACGCAGGAGCATGTCTCATAGGCAAATGTAATTTGGATGAGTTTGCAATGGGCGCAGGCACTGTAGATTCCATATTTGGTCCTACTCGTAATCCCTGGGGTTACAGTGAATGCTGGAGAATTGCCGGAGGCAGTTCTGGAGGCAGTGCTGTGGCCGTCAGCTCTGGATCCTGTGTGGCTGCCATTGGTTCTGACACAGGAGGCTCAACGAGGAACCCAGCAGCTTTATGCGGCGTTGTAGGTCTTAAACCTACATACGGACTTGTTTCAAGATATGGTTTAATACCTCTAGTAAATTCTATGGATGTACCAGGCATTATGACCCGGACAGTTGAAGATACTGTTAAAGTTTTGAATTGCGTAGCTGGACCGGATAGCATGGACTCTACTACTATTAAAGAGGACTTTACTCCTGTTGTATTAAGTAATGATTTTGATATGTCTAAAGTAAGAATCGGCATTCCTAAAGAATATCACTGCCCAGGAATGTCAGAAGGTGTTGTGGATACTTGGAGATTAGTTACAAACCTATTAGAAAATGAAAAGGTATCCGTCCAAACTGTGTCCATGCCACACACATCAGTTTCTATTGCTGTTTATTCTATTTTAAATCAATGTGAAGTGGCCAGCAACATGGCAAGATATGATGGCATAGAATATGGATTAAGAACTGAAGAAAATCATTCAACTGAAGAATTGTATGCATCATGCCGCTCCAAAGGGTTTAATAGTGTTGTCCGTTCCAGGATATTTGCTGGCAATTACTTCCTACTTGCAAGAAACTATGAAAAATACTTTATCAAAGCATTGAAGCTACGTAGACTAATCTCAGAAGATTTTAAAAAGGTTTTTAAGGATGTTGACTTAATTTTGACCCCAACAACATTGTCAGATGCACCATTGTATGACGATTTTGTGTCTAAACATAATAGGGATCAGTGTGCATTTCAAGATTACTGCACGCAGCCGGCAAACATGGCAGGAGTGCCAGCCATAACCATCCCAATACGTCTCTCTCATAACAGACTGCCGCTGTCCATACAGTTAATGGGACCGAGTTTGTCGGAAGAGCTGCTACTGAATGTTGCGAAAAGAATTGAAACCCTTGTTGACTTTCCTAGCTTAGAGGTTGTTTAGATTTATGCAATAAATGTTTTTAGATGGGGCGTATATTTTTTGTTTATTGGGAGTTGAATCTTACCTTTCCAAATTGCTATTACTTACTGTACCACTATTTCTTTCAGTAATCATTATGTTTGTGGTATAGTCAAATGCATCATTTCTTTTGCCATAACAACCATGTCTAACAATAAGGTAACCTTTACATGCAAAAACTGAACATGTATTAAAATAAAAAAATAAATTAAATAAATGAGCGGCTGAGCGGCTACCAACTTTTTACCGACTTGTATGTCACTCGGTAATTTCTATCCACACAGTGTATAAGTAAGGTTACGTCCGCACTGAGAGGCGGCTTACTTAGCGCTTAGAGCCTAGCGTGTTACCTAGCGAAAGCGCCAAACGCGCAGTGCGGCCGGTTGTGGAGATTCTAGTAACGTTCGTTTCACTGCGCTACTCTGAAGGTGCCACGTTAGGGCTTGGTTACGTAGTCGCGACGCGTCCGGCGTTTTTTCCGTTTACAGAGAGGCGGCGCGTGCAGCGGCCCGCTTCATCACACGCGCAAACACAAACAGTATGGCAATGTACAGTCAGCATCAAAAGTGGCTAATCAGATCAATCAAAATGATCTAGACACGACGTATTCTCTTGACAATAGAGTCGAGTGCAGATCATTTTGAACTCTTCGGTTGCGTCGCTATTTCTGCTGCTGACTGTACGATGTTGTTTATGAAGATGCGGGGCGTAGAGAGTAGCGGGTACTGCCGTTATTGACGCGTGCGGCGCTGCGTGCAACGCGGCGACTCCATCCGTGAGCTCCGCCGCAAGTAACGCTATATTTGAAGCAAACGCGTGTAACGTTTTCATACAACGCCATATGTTTGAATTTAGTGCAGACAGCGCCGCACAACGCTACGCGCGACGCCCCGCGTCTCAGTATACAAGCCCTTAGGCTGTAGGTGATAAGCAAGCCGCTTGTCAGTGTGACATAGCCTAAATAAACCGACGCACTGTGCGAACGTTAGAAGATAGGTACAAGTTTTGGTGCTTATACAGGAGTTTCATATGATAGGGGTTAACTCGTGGTCACACCAGGTTGACACACCACTGCTATTCGCTTTCGTCGGAAATTCGTCAGAAATCATTTTTATTCCTCAAAAGTTCGTTAGGTATCTTTAAATGCCCGAAGGGCAAATCGCCCAGAAATGGGAGCCCTGTCTGCGGCAGGGCTCCGTCGAATAGCAGTGGTGTGGCAACTTACATCCTGGTGTGACGACGAGTCTGCACCCGGATATTTTTCGCTATTAACTTGAATAGGTAGTTTACCTACTTGTAAAATATGAAATTACTGACAGTCAGCTTTTTAAAGCATGCTTTTTAGTGCAGTTATTAAGTTTCTCTTCTGTAACCTAATATTCTTTGATCAGCCGCAGTGACATCAGAGACGCTTGCAAAACTCAACGTATCCATCGACGCGCTACCACAGAAATGCCAACAACTCCTCGCCAAAGCCGCCGAATGTCAGCTCGCAATGGACATCGACCAACTCGATCCTGTCGCAATATCGCTGCGTCATTCACGAGAACTATCTGAACAACTCGAAGACGACTATGAGATTCTCAAACTGAAACAGAAAAATGAACAACTGCAAGTGAAAATAGACCGTAATAACAAGTTTTTGGATGAGTTGAGAGGGCAGTTGGCGTGTTCTAGGGAGTCGTTGAGTTTGCAGAATCCTAACCCGGAGAGCATTCAGGAGTTGGTGCGGCAGATGAGACAGAAGGTGTTCGCTTATGAGGAAAGCTGCGAGTTGGCTAAGGTAAGCATTATGATACCATTTTTTTTTACTAAAACTTAGTGGAGCATGCTTTGAGGGTGGTTAACCTTTTGAACGCCATACGTCGAATACAAAATGTGCCACCCACACGCCAAACATGTTTGCTATGCTATGCAAATTACACCTTATTGCTACCAAACAAAGTCTCTTTTAATCTTGAATTCTTGTCGGCTGTAGCCGACGTGGCGTCAGTGGCACGACTTTTAGTTGACGGCCAGAGCCGACAGTGGCGTTGAAAAGGTTAAGCACCGTCCAAGAAGCTTTTAATTTTATAAACGTTGCAAAGCAGTGCTGCTGCTTGACGGTTTTAGACGATGCCAGGAGCCTATGGAACTTACATAAATGTGTATCAGTTTTAGATCCTACATACCTTAAGTTGGCATGTGAGCTCGTACGCCTTCCCCTTGTCTTAAAATAAAGATCCCCTAACTTGGGCAGTCTTCCACCAGTCTTGATGAAAGGCATCACGTCCTCTCACCAACGTCGCTTTAGATATAATAACTACAGTCTGTGACCACTTGGGTGCTTCGGGTTTGTACTTCTCTCTCACTCGCTCTTAATAAGAGCGTATGAAAGCGAGTTAAAGACAAGTAAAAACCCGAAGCACCTTCTATTAGCTATCGCATTCTACTTGCATCACCATAGATAGCCAGGACATTTCATTCCAGACAAAATTCGGCAAGCTGTCAGTACCAGAATCCTGCTACCCTAAGTCCTTGGAACTGCTGGCGGCGACCCTGGAGGCCCTCAGGAGTGAGGCCTCCTCGCTTCAGCAGCGGGCCGACGATATCACTCTCGCGAGGGAGGCGAGGGAACTGCTTAGTGCTGCTAGACGATAATAAATGTAGATTAAAGGTCTGGTAGGCATTATGAGCTGTCAAAAAGCTAAAGTTCCAGGTAGTGAAAGAATAAAGAAAGAAAGAAATAAAGAAAAACTTGTGACAAACAACAACCGAGAGAGAGATACGCACAAAAATATTGTACAGAAGTCCCAGCTTCTTAATAGCTCTCGGCCGGTTATCGCTATGACGCACTCGCAACTGACAGTATACTTGTCACTTATGTTTCATAGAAAAACGAAGATTGCCGATTGCTATTAAGAAACTGGTAGTACAGTCAACATCATAAATAAGTGATTTATGTACCTTGTCACTTTAACGTCGTGTTTGAAATGTCATACAGAATTGTGAAACGATTGAAAGCGACCAGGTGCATAAATGATCACTTATTTATGCTGTTGACTGTACATACCTACATACATAACATACATAAACCCACGTATAAACTCATACTGGTAGTATTTTAGTCATGAAATGGTCCCAGTCCTCAGCGTAAGGGTGAGTATCCACCAGAGCTGAGCTAGGCAGCGGAGCGGTGTGTGAGGAAAAAATCTAAAAAGGTACTCACCCTTATGCTGGCATTATAGTCGGCGCTAAAAGTGAAAGGGAGATGTAACTATCAAGGCTTATCACTGAATGAAACTTGGCAGGTTTTAACAGAACATAAAACTGCTACTGGTATCATTTCAAATTACTGATGAAGCAGTTTTTTTTTTCAACATATCTTATGTATACACAGAACAGAAAAAACAGTAACAGTAGAAGTGTGATGTGGGCGTGTCACGTGTGGCATGGTTATGCGGAGTTCCGCACAATCTACCTTAGTTTGCCGCGATCGCTTGTGCGAATAATATTTCTAAAATATATTTCATGTTGGCGTGTTGTTTTTATGATAGTGTGAGGACTGGCGACAACAGGTCTGATACTAAGCGAAGTTCATGGCGCTTCCACTGTTTTTTCTATTCCGTGTATGTATGTATGTTGGTTTCCATCCCAGTATTAAAACTGGGAATAGATTTAGTACCATTTGACACATCGTGTGTGGCAAAATGACAAATTTTCTTGGTCTTATCTTCCATCTTGATCCCTGAAGGTTACAAGGATCGCATGTCAAATTCTAATCCAACGTAACCAAATCTCTACGGTTTCACTATTTGGAAGTACAATTCGATAACCTATAACGTAAGCAATAAAACGTGTTTATATTTAATAAATATTTGTATTCATTAAAAATATCGAATAAATATTAGCTAAGACATGATTATTTGATTTAACTCGTTAGCTAGCGGATATATCCACCCCGTTCTATCAGGAGCTACAGTGGATCTCTATTCTGACGTTGGATTTACTACAGTACTAGGCAGATAAGATCCTTCGGCAACTGGATCCTCCATTGGCAGAATCCGTCAATGGAGTCGAGCGGACTTTATGTACATTAGAATCCATAATAGAGCACGGTGAACTACAGGGTGGTACTCGATAAACTACATATTGAAAGGGATGAAATTTTAGGTTAATTTATAGGTAAAACATTTTTTTTTTCTTTTTTTTGCCACTGGTTTTTTTTTTACAGATTGTCAAACTTTTTAATAAAGTTTGGGTAGTACACTTACTTGTGACGGTGTAACTTTTGATCTAATAGCCCAAAAACACGATTTTCGTAAAATTTTGCAGATATTTTACAATTTTTTTTAACGTTTTTAGATCTAAAATTAAACGAGGAATAATAAAAAGCAAAAAAAATAGTGAAATGTCTACAGAATTTTGAGAAAATCGTGTTTTTATGAAAACAAAATGACATTTTTGCTGTAATTTGTTAAAAAAATTAACAAAGAAGACGCATTTTTTTAAATTGTTTTACCTTTAAATTAACCTAAAATTTCATCCCTTTCAATATGTACAGTTTATCGAGTACCACCCTGTATAACAACGTCTAGAATCCATCAATAGATTAATGTTAACTTTTTAACTGCCGCCTCAGAGACGTCAATTAAATTTAATGCTTGTTTAAAGAAGCTTCTGTCACTTTATTTGCTATCGCAACACGTCACTAAACAAGCATTAAATTTAATTGACGTCTCTGAGTGCGGCTGTTAGACTAGGATCCATAATCTGGATTTTAATTTATGTGGATATTCTCTAGCATCCAACAATGGATTTATGTGAACTTTTTTTAGACTATGACCCATACGTGGATTCTTATTTACTTCGATTTCGTCAAGAATTCATCAATCTGTTAAAGATTGCGGTGTATTGTAATCCATGAATGTATCCGAGTCTATTAATGATCCTTTCCGCTCAAGTTCACTTTTTCCATATTCCCATTTCGTCCACATTCTCATCTCGGCCATATTCTCAACTCGTCCACATATACTAATCCCGAATTGTTGACTTCCTGTCTCGTCCATATTCCCAACTCGTCGTCGTTCCCAACTCGTCCGCATTCCCAATTAGTCCACATTCCCAACTCGTCCTCATTCCTAACTCGTCTACAAGCTAACTTGGACTATTCGATATCAATTCGGTCACTCGGTTGTTCACTAGTTGTTGGGAATTTGAACGAAATGTGAATGTGGACGAGATAAGAATGTGGACGAGATGGGAATGCGGACGAGATGGAAATGTGAACGAAATGGGAATGTGGACTGAATGGGAATGTGGACGATACGGAAATGTGGCCGAGACGAGAATGTGGACGAGATGGGAATATGGACAAAGTGAACCTGAGTGGATCTTTTGATAGATCTTTCGGGACATTATAGTCTATTACAATTACTGATGTGCCAAAGGAAACTTTCCGAAATTGCGGAACATTTCATGTAGGAAAATTTGGGAAACTTCTCACAATTTTGTATGGGGATTGAAACTTTCAGTTTCTTAAATTTAAATTTCCTATATTTCTAGTGAAAGTTTCCGGAAATTTCTTAGAACTTTTTCAACTTTTTGGAAACTTTCCGCAACTTGCACATCACTAATTACAATCCATTAATGAATCTGCGTATCATAAGTGTTGTGTTGTCCATTGACGGAACAGCCTAAACTTGTAGTATCTCAAAATCTATAGATGGATCCTAGTGGCCGAAAGGAGATAAGAATCCAATCCTGACACTATGCACAACCATGAAGTTGATGAATATTGGTAATGTTGATAGCAGTATAATAAAGCTGTTATTACTAGGTCAGGCAACAAATTAGTTTAGCATTGTTTTACTGCTGAAAACATAATCGATGTTCAGAAACTTCGTGGTTGTGAAATGTGTTAAGATCAATGATATAAGATAATAAAAAGAGGATGATATGTTACCTATACGGTATTCCGCGTGTAAAAATGGCCCGGCTTACGCACACATAATCAGTAAATATTGCAATTACATACTAATTCATAAATGACAAGTGATAGCAGGATGGTATGCTAATTTCCGGGAGCGAAACAGAGACGAGTGTATGTTGCTCTGCAGACTAGTTCACGGGTCCGTTGACGGCGCAAGACTAAGTAAAGGTGTACCAATTGGCTTGGTTTTAGGGTGCCACTATCAAAGTGCGTATAACATATCTACCTCTTTTTTTCTATATTATATCATTGGTTAGGATTGTTTTCTTCCCTTTCTTAAATGCTTCGGGTTCGGTTAAATTCGGTAAGACGCGCTTAAAAGAGTATAGAGAAAGACAAACCCGAAAACGTTTGAAGAGCTATTATACTTCACGTATAGCCTAAAAAGAACTCTGTAACAATGAAAGATAAAAAATAAACGCATATATACACTACATAGTATGAAACAAAGTCGCTACCCGCCGTCTGTCCCATATTGCACGCTTAGATCTGTCAAACTTCGCAACGGGTTATAATGCGGTGTTGTCAAATGTTTTTATGTCTAATAAATTCTGGTTTAAGTACGAGTGTTAAAAGACAATTAAACCGAAGCGAAGCGAGGGCGGGTCGCTATTGAATGCATATTTTGAGCATACTTTGTCTTTATGAATAAGAAAAATAATTTAATTATAAAGTCCGTGATCGAATTAGAGATCAAAAATGTAAACATACAATTGTCAATGTCAAAGTGATATTCCAGGGGTATGACAATCTTGTTTATAATTTGTATTTTTTTAAATGTATGGATTTTAATCAGCAAATATAAATACCGATACCTACATGCTTTTCAGTAAGATATTGGCTAGAAGACTTTTGGACACCTAAAGTTAGTCTATTCATATGTAATCATTATGACAGGGAGGGTGGAAATTAAACATTTAAATATATTTTTACAATTTATTCACTATTAGTTGACGACGCTGTTGTAGTGTCTAAATCGTAATTTGTAACATTAATAATAAATCTATCTGTAACAATAAGAAACAAAAGCTTATCAACAGAAAGCAACGATACCAAAGGATAAACGAACAGAAGCACATTCATTCGACAGATGTCAGAAAACGAATGCCGTATGTCATCATCTGAGAAATATTTAAAAAAATCTATCAATGACTGAATATTAGACAATAACATTAAGATTATTATAATTACGAACCAAATGTTTAAAACTTCTTACCATTGCCAGTAGAATAAATTAAAACACTATATATTTTATTCAAACAACATAAATACCGAATAAACAAAAGTATATTTACTGTTTACCTAAGTGTAATATTTTTAACTCTTCACATCGTATTATGTAACTCTGATTATTATTATTTTTATTTCAGTGATTTTAAACTAAACATCATTTGGATATGTTTTTTTATGATGGCAATTCGTTTGTTTACATTTTTGATCTCGAATTCGATCACAGACTGTAAGTTATAATTAAGTTGCGGCTTTCATCTGACGAATGCATTAGCACAATAATGCACAATGCAGTGCCTCTGGCTCCTCGGGAGTATGCTCATAAGGTGTATCTTATCTTGGTCTCTTTCTCCTTGGCCTCCTCGATCTGGATCAAGGAGTGCGTCAAGCGCCCGGCCGACGTGCACGGCCACGTACACGGCCATGTACATATTGTCACCTTTAGCGCTGAAAATAGATACATGTCTTGGTTTAATTATTACTTATTTATTTCAAACAATATTTTACAGCCTTACAACACCAAGACGCTGCACAATTCAGCAAAAAATACACTAATAAGTACCTACTAGCTTAGCCTCCTGGGGGCCCGTTTCTCAAAAAGTATTAGTCTAATAAAATTTGTTAGACTAATATTATTAGACAAATACTTTTTGAGAAACGGGCCCCTGAGGTTCCTTTTACTAATAATAGTACAAAATACTGCCATTCAAATAAAGATCTAGCGCAAAGAAAGTAAAGTGGAATTTCTTTTGTTTTTATGACTAATGATCAAATTAGAAAATTTACTTTATTTCATTCATAATTGATTCATATTCCATTGACAATTTCATTATATGGTGGGCCTTAGGAGGTTAGCGAAAATAATATACAAAAAAATAAACAGACTAAAAAAATGAATGTATGAATTATGTATTTACCTAGTCACAACTAGGCCTATACTCTGGTTATTCTAAGATGATGCCTGTGACAGCCGTATTTCGTAATTTAAATCATTTCCTATACCTACTCACAAGCGAAGTACCTATTCAAAAATAGGCGATTCAGTATTTTAATTCCTGGACGGCATCGCTAGGTTTGTGCCGATGTAGTAGGTATGTATGTAAAGGGGCTTCTAAACGGGCCATATTTTCACTGCAATATGTGGCCGGCAACTATTGGTGTCTTTCTCCAACACACGAGTAAGAGAGGGACACCAATAGTTGCCGGCCACATATTGCAGTGAAAATATGGCCCGTTTCAATTCAATCAAAAAGTTCTTAACCAATTATTTTTTTAGTTACACTTATCGTTAACTAATAAAGTAAAGTTTAAATGTATGTACAATTTATCTCTGTTGAGATCGGATCTTACATTTTATAAGGATTTGAAAAAAATAATATTCGGCGTTCATACAAAGTTGTAGAATTTTGTATGGACGCGTCAGCACTTGGTTTTTAAATCCTTACCCCCTTACTTATAAACGTGGAATAACCTTGGATTAGCTAAACCATGTTTTGTCCTTATCTGTCAAATTCAAATGTCACAATGACAGATAAGGACAAAACATGGTTTAGCTACTCCATGGTTATTTCACGTTTATAAGTAAGGGGGTTATAAGTTATAAGGTCCGTTTTTAATATTAGTTTACTGTACATCAGTTTAAACCTTAGTTAATTATGTAAAGTAAAATGTATTTAGCAATAAAATTGGTCGAGAACTTTTTCATTAGTGGTCAAAATTGAAAAGTCATATTTGTAGGCAATTGTTTGGGGAAAAAACAAGTGTCCCTAATTATGTGGCCACCACTGTATGTAAAAGCATAAAGCTTAGTTTGGGACTAAGGGCCGTATTAAAAAACTCATCTTGGCTGAGATATCCGTCACGAGAAACGGCAAAGTAACCGTCAAGCCATAGAAAACTGTCGAGACGATACAGTCGAGAATCGAGATCATACATACATACATTAAATCACGCCTGTTTCCCAGAGGGTAGGCAGAGACCACTTCTTTCCACCTGCTACGATCCTGACAAATCTCTTTCGCTTCTTCCACATTCGCACGTTACATCGAGTCATGCATGCACGTCGGTTTCGGGTACCTATTTAAGATCCGGCCCTTTTCCAGTATTTCTCCGATTTTATTGCCCGGCCCCTTCCGACCCTCCCACTCACTTTTGCTCTGTATATCTCTTTCGTCAGTCGAGTTCAGTTTATTAATATGGCCCTAAGTCAATTTGTGTGAGATTGTACCGTGATATTTATTTATTTATAATCATCTTTTGATAAGCACCATCATCCGCATCGTTGTGTTCCGGCGTGGGGATAAGACATTTATATAGATAGAGGCATTCCATCTTAGTCCTCAGGGTTGGCAACGCATTTGAAGTCTTAGTACGACTTTCACCAAACGATGTTAAATGTTAATCAATGTTAATCGACTGTTAGCTCATACATTTTGACAGCTGTTAACGCTCTAATCGTCTTTTAAGTGGTTACCATCGCCATCGTTTGGTGAAATTGGTAGTAGGGTTTGTATAAAACAAGTGTACTGTTGAGTTTCTCAGATAGATGAGGCATGTTGAGATCGACGGAGTGCTGCCCCTCGCCCCGCTGGCCGCGCAGGCCCCAGATGAAGAAGTTGGTCCCGAGGGTGTTGATGCCGGTCTCCTTGCGGGTCTGCTGGCCCTTCTCTCGGGGCTCCACCGTCTGCGCGTGCGCCTCCGAGCGGAGGTGGCTGTACATCGTCTGAGTCGACTTCGTGCGGCAGTTCACTATCGACGCCTGAAATGTAACATGTAACATTGTAGGCGAGACAAAGTAAGAGACGAGACTAGGCAAATAAGTTAAGTGGTTTATTTCTTTGTCAAAGTTTGGAAATATATATCTCATGTCTGATAGAGGCTAACCTATACGTTTCTGCTATTGCACAGCTCCATTGACAAGACAGATGTATGAAAATGTCTCGTGTGAAATAATCAACTATTTTCATCTCTATCATCATTCTTTCAGCTCTTAACTCTGATGGCCCAAACGACATTCATGAAAGCTAGCTAGGCTAGCAAAGAAGGTACAGTAGAGTTCATAAATATGTGTCCACTTTAGTACCTACCTTGTCTATTTAACGTCATGTTTAGACTGCCATATATGAATTGTCACAGAGATTAAGGTGCTAAAGTGTACACATATTTATGAACTCGACTGTACCCAATTAAACTTACTTTCTTTTAAAAATACGATGAACGAACGATTCCCGGCAGCAAGCTAATTTTAAGAACCCCACAGATTCAGTACCTAAAACTGTGAGGTAAAAATTTTTTTTTTCGAAATTATTCATTTTTCCTGAGCGTGTAGAGTAGGTATACAATTAAAGTTGTATAGAAGTACCTACATGCGCTTTTATTTGGTACATGCTTGCGGCGCACCGCGAAAAACCCTAAAGTTGAACCTGCTTTATATCCTCCGGCTCACCCTTAAAACTACTTTTAGGTATGTTCACTCCCTAAGCACCCTGAAGAAGTTTCCTACGAAATCGCTAAGGTACAGTAATACCACAAATATAAGTTACGTCGACATTCTTCGTTCACGCAGACAAGTCCGACTACTGCCGAAGATAAACGAACACAAACATCTATTCAATACTGACCTGGTTGTGTTACGCGTAAAGTAGAATATGCAATGACGTCTAAACTCGAATGACAACTGAGGGCCCTGCAAAGATGCACTACGCTAACTAACGTTTCTATTCGATTCGTTTTTAAACCAATCGCGTCACTGGTAGACCACGTGACTTTTCGCATCACGTCATCTCCCAGTGCCGCGATTGGTTTAAAAACGAATCGAATAGAAACGTTAGTTAGCGTAGTGCATCTTTGCAGGGCCCTCTGACGTGCCGCTAAATAAACGCAATGGCTGCCAAACATTTGACCAATAGCCGTCGCAGATTTTACCCGCGCAAACGTCCTGCCTTCTAATTGGGTTAAACGTTTTCGCGCCTTCCAAAAAAATGCTTACCGCGCAGGTACATCGTTGTAACTTATATTTGCGGTACTACGCTTACGCACTTCACCCCCCCCCCCCCCCCCCCTTTTGGGTTATCTTTGACTGGACTAAAAGGAACAGAAGCAGTTACCCATTGGCACGACCGCCTCTTCCACTCCCAGAGGTCCCAGTGGTAGTTCTTCTCAATGTAGCCCTCGATCGGGTGCACCTCCGTCTGTATATCTTTGTCGTACACCATAACTGTGACGAAGATAAACGATGTAATTTAATTCTTAAATAAAATCATAGAGAAATCGTGAAAAAAACAGCTAAACTCTGAAAAGATAGACTCTGACGCGTCTTAATGTCTGCATCACTATCACTTAAGATGGGTTATTATAATATGGAACTGAAAGTGGATACGTTGTATGTATAGGGCAGGTCTTCCACAATATCGCTGTTTTATCATAACGTTATCGCTAACGCTTCGAGACCTAGCTGTGGGCTCGTTTCTAACTGTGGCTATTACTGCCTAACATGTAGCCATTCTTTCTACCTTAGAGTGTGCAACCTATTTTTAGTCTTAAGATTGCATTCTTGGGTTTGCTGTCTTTTAGTTGCGGTCTTCGATTTGCTGTTTAGTAAATTACCAATATTTGCAGTCTTTGGTTTGTTGTCTTGTGGTTGCAGTTTGGGTTTGCTGTCTCGTGGTTACAGTCGCGGGATTTCCGTGTAGTCAGTGCCAATGTCTTGGGTTTGCTGTTTTGTGATCGCAAATGTCTACAGGTCTCAGAGTCCACTAACCATCAGTGGCCTTGGCCTGTGTTTGTCTGCCTTCTCCAAATTATAAAAGTGGCCTAGTGGCCTAAGTGCTTACTCTTGGGCACGTGCCGGGTCACGAGCACGTGGGTGTTGCGCACGCGGTGCACCTCGTCGCGGATGTTCAGCAGGTTGATCACGTGCGGGTTGTTGCGCGCGTACTCGATCACCTCGTTACGGTACCTGTAGTTTATACAGTTAGAAACGTTTCTGGTACCAGCTTAAATCCTTATCTTTTATTCTTGCTAATATAAATGCGATAGATTAATAGTTTGTTCCGTTTCGTAAACGTACCCTGTACTTAGATTCCTAGGCATTATACAGTCTGGTCTTCGCAGTACGCAAGCCGCAGCATCCCCATGCCTGTCGTAAAAGCCGACTAAAACGAGGCTTCCGGACCGTGGGCGGTAAAAAAGTGGAGACTTACACCACTGTCACCACTCATTGCAACGAGTTGGCGTTTTGAATACTCACACTTGTTACATGGGAAGTGCATAAACAAAGATCACAAGATCCCGGGGCCTCGAACAAGCACACAAACTGGCCACCAGGTAGTTTTAGTGGTTAAAAATCCCACAAAATCCTGCGTTTCCCCAAGACGCTGGGTGTCTTGCAGAAGATACAAATTGTCCTAGGCCCAAACTATGCTGTAGCCTTGTACTATGGCTACTAGACAACGATAGACCGACTAGATAATCTACTTAAATTCAAGAATACATCCACGATGCAAACGCTATTAACGTTTTTGCTTTTTATCTCCTCAAAATGTATGAAGTTGACACAAGCAGCCGAAGCGATCTATCATCCATGAATACCGAACTGAACTCGGGACCGTTGACTTTGTAGACCGAGTGGGGGGGAGGGGGGCTATTGCCTAACGCACTCGCGATCGCAATCGTTTTTATTTTGAATTTCGAAGGCGAGTCTGCATACAAAATGAAAACAATTGTTCCACTTTGAAGTAGATTGCGATTGCGAGTGCGTTAGGCAATAGGCCAGCTGATCTCTATCAACTATACTAACAGCGTCGCCGAATAGAGGCACTAGCCTCTGACCTCATCCCACACTCCACTTGTTCCCATCGGTCATCCAGACGCTGGAAGGGTTTCCATCCACATGTAGTCAAATTTCCAATGGTTCGGACGAAGCGGTTTGCTGCGTCATTTCTTATTCGCACTGCCAAGGAGTGGAACGCTCTCCCTACGTCTGAATTCCCGGAATCGTATAACCTTGGTGTATTCAAGGCAAGAGTGAATAGGCTTTTTTTATGGGTAAGCGTGTACCATTTTAGAGCTCGTCATCACTTAACATTAGGTGAGATTGAGGTCAAACGCAAACCCATTTTGGATTTAAAACCATAGTTACCGTTGCGGGTTCGCGCTGAATCGAGCGGCCATCTTGACGTTGCAGAACCCGTACCGACGCGTTTCGTGTCGGATCAGCCCGATCCTGGTCTGGCCCGGCACCAGTGCGCCCACGCACATGCACAGCGCGCAGAACCCGAGGTACTGCCAACACACGTCATGATCATCATAATGGGCGGCTGACTGATGTGATTTTGTGAGGATGGCATAGAATGGATAAGACTTCGATTAAATTTAGATCTCGATTTATGTATAACTAGCTTCTGCCCGCGACTTCGACCTTGTCGTGGCGATGGGAGTTAGACCCACAATACGGTAAAGCTAACAGGGCTGGTTTCACCCTGGGCCGGCCTGAGTGAGGCGTCGGCTGGCCCGTGGAGGTCGCTCAAAGCGGGCTCCTTTGAGCCTACTTGTGACGTGATGGGTAGACTGCGTGTGAGGGAAACTTCGACTCGCAGTTAGGGCGGGCCGCAGAGGAACATGGAAACATGCGGCGTAGTAAAACATTATATCATTCATGAAGTAAGTGTTGGTGATTTAAGGGTGAACCGGGCGTATGCCCAACTGCGCCAACCCACCTCGACGTAGTGCCCCTGCTTGTCTCGTAGCGCCGTCTTGCTGTCACCCTGCACGAAGTTCCTCAGCGAGGTCATGCACAGCCGTTCCTCGATGGTGATCGCGTGCGTCATGCGCTCCTGGTCAGTCTGCACCGTTTTTCCTGGGATTTGAATGTCAATCATCAAGAATAATGGAAAATATAATTATTTTTATAGAAAGGAGGAGGCAAAACAGCACGTATTTCTATTCTCTGACTCAAAATGTATGGGATGACAGTAGACCACGTGGTTTATCGTTGCGCACGAGAATGTCATCCCATACATTTTGAGTGATAGAAAGAAATAGTTATTTGTTATACAAGGGGGGAAAGTTGTATTTTACCTGCGAGTGTTCATTTGAAACACGAGCTAGCGAAAGGATTCTATGATTGAACACGAGCGAAGCGAGTGGTACAAAAATAGAATCCTGAGCGTAGCGAGTGTTTTAACACACGAGACGTAAAATAACTTTTCACCCGTGTATAACACAAATTTTTCACCTCACTACAGCGAGGAAAATAAGCTCAATTCCGCATTTTGCAAGGTTTCCCGTAATTCCGTAGGTGTTAATACGTCTTTCGTCACTCGAATCACTCATTTTTAATAACAAAACAAACTAGAAAAACATGCGAATATTTAACGTTGACCCAAAGATGAAGGAAAACAGAGGCCCTACTATGAAAATGGAAGTTCGAAGTTACGTTAGCTCCATCCCTTTCTCTCGATTAAGTCTCGAAGGACGTGTGACAGAGATGGAGCTAACGTAACTTCAAACTTCGATTTTTAAAGTAGGGCCTCTGTTTTACTACCTTTATGCGTTGACGACTTAATTAGAAAGTTTTGACTTAAGTTTTTTTTATTATTTCGGATGCGTTTTGTTCGCACATCGACTTACTTGGACTGTCTCTTGTCACTTGGATTAAATGTGATGTTAAAAATTCAGGGGCTTTAACGTTTTACGTTTTGTTAGCTGTCAAATATCACTAAAGCTGCCTTCAAATGTCAAAACTCTTTCTTCACATGCGGATAAAAAGCGATTTTCTCAATAGATATCAAACAAACAAAAAGGGCTTTCCGAGCTAGTGAGATGAAAAATATTAGTAGCGTTTGTATCTTGGCTAGGGCTTCTGGAGAAGAGAAATCGGAGACCTATAGACATTTGCATTCTCATGAATACAATAGCAAGACTGCAATCGTAAGACTGCAAATGCGTTGCATATTCTGTGGCATAATGGTATGTTTAAGAACCCGCTGACATCTATAGATTAGGGACAGGAAAGTCGGATTCCGAAATTTGTTTGCGCTCAACAGACGGGCTCCTCCATTATTTTGCTTTCAACGGACTGGGTTCCGAAGGGTTAATGATGGATCTAACTTCACCATCTGATAAATCTGGAAGCTGTAAGTAGTTATATCTGAGGAACGCAAACGAGCGACGACATGTTCTTCAACAGACTAACACAAAGATGGTGACAAATTGATCATATACTCATCATCACCATTAACTTAAGACCTAGGCTCTAGTTGGTGGAGTAATTGCCACTTTTCTGTTACTATTACTACTTTGTACTTATATACTCCTAATTCTTTAAATGTTATACAGAAGTAGTGAATGATCATACGACATTGTATTTTGTCGGATAAATTCGTATGATTTTCTATCGTTCGATAGTTACTGAAGCTGACTGAGAATCAAAAATTCAAAATTCAAAATTCAAAATATTTATTCAGTAAATTGGCCACATGAGGGCTCTTTTACACGTCGGTAACATGGAGTGAATCTACTAGCGCTTCGGACAAGACCATCATTGCGGAGAAGAAGCGCCGCAAGAAACTCCAGCAGAAGGTCATTTTTTCCAATCATAAAATACAATAATAGTTAAAAGTAACATTACAAGGTAATACAGTAATAAATCATTATTTTAAAACTAACACAAATAAAATCATTACAAATGTAAGCTACATTACTTAAATTAAAAATAGTGACTAGGAGAACAACATGACGAGGTCTCTACGTCAGGAACGATAATTAAAATATCAACGATTAAAGTCGCAACGATTGACGAAGTGCTGGCCTAGCTGGTAGTGACCCTGCCTACGAAGCTAGCGGTCCTGGGTTCAAATCCCGGTAACGGCAGATATTTGTGTGATGAGCGCGAATATTTGTTCCTGTGCCATGGATGGTTTCTATGTATTTAAGTATATACTTCTCTATATAAGTATTTATATCGTTATCTAGTACCCATAATAAGTACAAGCCTAGAGCTTAGTTTGGGACTAGGTCAATTGGTGTAACATTGTCCCCTGATATTTATTCATTTATAATTGATTTGGCGGTCTTTCTCTTTTTAATGTATTTATTTATTTATTTCCAAAATAATAGGCTTACAGTTTTATCCAAATCGCCTATCATGTTACATTGTAACATATTACATTACAGAATATTATACACACAATTCAGATATAAAATAATTAAAATTTATAACAAAAGAAACTAAAATAGTGGACGAGCACACAGATAGGGTTATGATAATAACAAAGCCAAGAAAGAAGCACTACACAAGAATGTACATATGCTGAGTTTTAAGATGTGCCAGCGGTCGGCTAGCACGTCGGTATCCTGGAGCTCGGCCAGTAGCGCGTTTAACAGCTCTACCGCGCGGGCGGTCGGGGAGTTCCGGGCGCGGCGCGTCTGGAGCCCCGGCAGCGCCGCGGACAGCGGGTGCCGGCGCACGTAATGCTCCGGGACGAACAAGCGAAGCTGCTCAAGAGCAGTTGGATTGTCTACCTGGTTACGCAGAAGAAGACAATAGTGCACTAACAAATGCGTTTTCCATCTGTGCGTCTGTGCGTATAGCCCGACCATGCCCAGCACGAAGAGAAAGGGATATAGAAACGGGTAATACCCGTACATCCTCTTAAATAGGTACCTAGCAATCGCTGTTGTACCCTTTCCAGCAAAAGAGTGTACTTTGCTTCCATAGGGTCCCAGACAATACAATTAAATTCAAGCTTAGTACGGACGAAAGCATTGAATAGCAACTTTGCAACCTTGACACTTTAGTAAGACTTGACACCTTAATAGTTATTGTAGAAGCTTAGTACTCGCCTTCCAGCATCTTATCGACGATGGGGTAGGGCACCGGCATCTGGTCCTGCAGCGCCGCCAGCGCCGACATGAGCCGGTTCACCGTCGACACCAGGTACATGATGTTCTGCATGGCGCGCCATATCGCCCACAGTCGAGAGAACAGCGGCTGCGAGCAAACACTGCAGCTGTTAGTAGGCTCTGATGCTCAAAGACATTTGGAATCTAAAGATTGCGAATGTCTTATGAGCTTATTTTGGGACTAGGTCAATTTATCTAACATTGTCCCCCCCCCCCGATTTAAACTTACGAATACGGTAGCAACGGGGACGGCGGCCTTGTACTTGACGGCAGTGTGGATCTCCTCCAAGGCAGTCTTCACGCGGTCCACGTACAGGTTGGCGTTGTATACCATGGTCTCCACGTCGTCCAGTAGGCGACGGATATACACTTCGTACTGTCGGTTGAACGCCAGCAGGTCGAATATGTGCTTGCAGTTCTCTCTGTACAGTAAAAAAAATTTATTAAGGGGTTAGGGGGGACATTTTCTTGACTATTGTATGTAGGTATGTAAGTAAACTCTTTATTGCACACTAGCTGTTGTCCGCGACTCTATCCGCGCAGAAAAATAAAACATAGCCTATGTTACTCACGGATAATATAGCATTCCAATGGTGAAAGAATTTTTGAAATCGGTCTAATAGTTTTTGAGTTTATTCGTTATAAAAGTACAAAAATTCAAATCGTTCCTCTTTATAATATTAGTGTAGACTAGGGCACCCGTGACTTCGTACGCGTAGAATTAGTTTCCGGCTACTACCCCTATTTCTTCCCGTTGTAGGTCGATTTTCAGAAAATCCTTTATATACTGCGGCGGTATTTCCAGACCGCTACTTTAGGACCTTCAAGAGTTGAGCATACTCTTTTCTCAAAGGCCGGCAACGCAGCTGCAATACCTCTCCTGAGGGCCCTGTCAAGATGCATTACGCTAAATAGCGTTTCTATTCGATTCTTTTTAAACCAATCGCGTCAGTGGTAGATGACGTGATACGAAAAGTCACGTGATCTATCAGTGACGCGATTGGTTTAAAAACGAAACGAATAGAAACGCTAGTTAGCGCAATGCATCTTGGCCCTCTGGTGTTGCAGGTGTCCATGGGCAGCGGTGATCAGTTCACATCAGCGCCCTAATATGGCAGCGTTTATCGCGTGACAAAGTTTGATTAAGGCATCCGTCACCTTTTGACAAATAAATAAGTACGAGAGTTACGGATGCTTTATCTACATTTGACACGCGATATAGACGCAGCCGTACTAGGCCCGCAGGTGACCGGATAGCTCGTTTTCCCATCTAGCATAAATAACTCACTCAGTAACGGAGCGGACTCTCTTCAGGTCCACCAACACGTTGCCGGTCTCGTCCTCAACCCCAACGGTATCCTCGATGGAGCTGGTGAGCGTGTTGACGCGCTGCATGACGGCAATCAGCGAATTGGACAGGGTGGTTACGCACGCCTTGCCTGCGTCCACCAGGTTGAAGGGTACTGGGGAGTTCAAGAATCTATAAGATCTGTATTGAAAATCGATCTATAGGGTCAGGTAAAGAAACGTAAAAAAACGGTGGATCCCGGGAAAATAGTGAATAGCGAAAAACTAGATCTATTTCAAAAATGTTCACGAGATACTTCAAATGAAATTGACAATAGACCTAAGGTGTTCGGCGAATTCGGCGTTTTAACCGCCGTCATTATGGTCTTCGCATATTATTCAAGATAAACTTCATAAATTTCTTGTTCTTTTAAATGGAATGGATACACCAAAAGTTGCTGGTAGTTATCATTATTTTGGTCAATATATTGAAGACAACAATGACGGCGGGTGAAACGCCCGAATATTCACCCAGCTGGGGCAAGAGCGTCTACAGGACCAGTGTATCAAACCAATAATACTTTGAAATATATGATCTGTCGTGTAGGTCTGTTCGAAAATCGCTACGTATAGTTAACATAGCGTTATGCATCTTGACTAGGCCCACAATATTCGTTGTTTATTGCGGTTACTTACGGTCGGGTATTCCTTCGCCACCCTTCTTACAGTCCCGATTGAAGAGCCGTACCCCAGAAACCACCGCCAGTAGTTCCTGAAGCTGTTCCCTCTTCTCCGAGCGCGGCAAGCACACAAACGCGTTCAAGTCTTCCATTGAGAAGACGCTCTCGAGGGCTGCCATGCCTTCCTTCAGCGTCTGAAGGGGAATTACAATGGATATATTGGAGGTGTGTCTTCACTTGAGGGTAGCCTAGTAAGTCGCAGATATATTTGCAAAAATTGCTGTGGGAAATGTCCGATAGTGCTGCTGAGGAGCCGCTAGTGATACTTTAATACCTTGCAAGTTTCTTGTAAGTTACTGTTTGACATTTCTCGGTTTAAGTATCGAGCGACGCGCATCTACGCAACCCTAGCGCCCGAGCTGCAATAGGTATCAGAAACCCCTAAAGGGCCGGACGAACTACTTTGCTATTTATACTCTTACTATAGTTAATCTATGGTACCGCTATAAAAAATCTTACCACTATAACACCCGGGTTACCCAACCCGCTGGCTAGAATAATGTAAATGGATATTTTTCTGTATAACTTTTGATTGTCAGCCTCGTCCTCGGGCTCCGGGTCGGCGTCCAAAATCTCTGACACCAGCGGCCGGAGTGTCTGCTTTATTGAGTCCAGGTGCTTGTCAATGAGGTTTGGGAGCTTGTCGTAGTTCGATTGCATGATGAATTGCATTTTTAATGTGTTTATTGAGGTTTTATCCCCTGGAAATGTTGGGAGTTAATGGATTTGGTAAGGAATAGAATAGAATAGAATAGAATCATTTATTCGGCTATTAAATAACACAAAAAACACATACTCTTGAGAAAACCAAAAACAAAAGTACCTAAACTATTTAAATAACTAAAATAAAATAGCCGAAAGTATTAAGGCGTTGGTATACTCATGGGTAGTGAAAATTTAACAGCGTCTTTATGGTTGGAGAACTGTTCCGTTTGGAAGGAAGAAGGTCAATATATGACGAGTGGACTCTCTAGTGATGGAGAGGAATTTGAATTTATTAATATCTACCATCGGGTGTGGAAATTTTCGGGAGTAAAAAAATAGACTACAGACTTAATAAAATTAAACTTGGTACAGTCTATGAGCACTTAGGTGCTTCGGGTTAGTATTTCTCTCCCACTCACTCTTAATAAGAGCGTATGAGAACGAGTGAGAGACGAGGACAAACCCGAAGCAACTTCTATGAGCTATCGCACTGTACATTAGTATAAGTGTAGGTACGATCATTTTGTCAATAGATTAAAGAACTCAACATGTTCTAAAAAAAAATACATTACAGTAACAAGCAAACTCAATATAGGAATTTAGGCATGGATTTTGGTTACAACGCGGACAACGAGGATGAAATTTTAAGAACACATCGGAAATATTGTTTTCTTTAACTGCCCTTTTAAGCCGGGTTCCCACGGCCTGTGTTATTACAGGCCAGGCCGGATCGCGCCACGCCTGTGGATGCCTATGCGGTTGATTGCGTCGCGCACCGAGCCATTTCCCACGGCCTGTGTTATTACAGGCCAGGCCGGATCGCTCTACGCCTCGTCTGTCGATAACTGTGCGTGTACGCGCACGCGCTGTCCCAGGTTGAAATGAACCAACGCAGACGCGCCCCTACAGGCCGCGACAGGCACCGTCGGGCCGCACCGCGCCGGGCCGCACCGTGCCGGGCCGCGCCGCGCCTTTGAACTTACCGACTCACGACGTATCGAACGGGCGACGATAGAAGACCACAGGCCTCATCAGATGCGACCCTTCCCACGGTCTGTCGGCCTGGCCTAGCGCGATCAGATCTGTGAAACAATGGGCCGTGGGAACCCGGCATTACGCGGTGGTTCAAAATGGAACTAATTTCCTATACAATTGTGACAGTTTTACATAGACAGTGGCGCCACTGTTAAGTCTTTCAATCACTGGAGTCCTACATAACCTTTTTTATAGCTAAAACTTACCGGTTAACATAGAAACGCACTCATTAACGAAGTACTCCAAATTATTCCTATGCAATGTCGTCGAAAACAGCTTTCCGTACTTGGGGTTCAGCAGCAATAGGTCTATCATGTAGATGACGAACTCTGGTTCCACAATGATCCCGTGGCCGTGGCAATTCCTGGTTATTTCATTAGCCATGTTCTTAACTATATTCTCGTTGCACGCCATGATTAAATAATAAATAAAGTTAACTAAAAGGACTAAAGTAAGACGATCAAAAAGAGATTGATAATTGATTGATTGTTGCTATGGCGACGGGTTTATCAAATACACTCTTATCTATGGGGTTTATTTAGTCGATGAGTGTTGGATACCTACTTGGATAACACGGATAACAGCGCTTGATAGCTAGCTCGTTAGCTATCAAGCGCTTGTAAGGGATACTCTCAGGTCTGTCAGGACCCCAAGTTAGATGGTATACTGTGCTAATATTTTCTAGAACAAAAAAACAAGTTTGATTTGGCGGTTTATATTGTTTTCACTTCTCATGCTCTAAAAGTTCGTCTTTATGTCGTGCGTAGGCGACATAAAGTCGCTTTTTATGCTCTAGTGCATAAAGTAAAATCTTCGTCGAAGACCAAGACAATCGGTCCAACAGCCACACGAACAACTTTAACTTCATATAATAACCTCTTTATTTTATTTTCTTTCGTTAGTATTCTAAGACCAAGGCAAGGATACCAACAGCCAACTTCATGAAATAAACTTATAATTTTTATTCCGTCGGATTTTTTTAAATATTTGAGTAAATCAATATATTTAAAGCATGACAATAAGCTAAATATCTCATTAAAAATACAATCCAATAGAACATTAAATATACCAGGAAAAACGATTACTTTAAATATTTCTCATTGCTCTAATGTAACTTTCAATTTTAATTAAATTACCATTTACAATAATTTACATGTTGCTGTTTCATTTCCTCGCAATCGAAGTGAAAAGTAGAGTGTCCAACTCGTCCATAAAACCCATTTAACACTCGACTTTATATCCATCCTCGCTCGCAAGCTCGCTTGGATGGATAAACGTCTCGCGTAAAATGATGCGTTTTATGCACTTGTTGTACAATCTACTATTATAATGATATCGCTTTTTTTGTTACCTATTCCATAATGAAATGAAATGAAATGATTTTATTCCGGAAAACCTACAATAAAAGTAGCTTGGTATTATTTTATGATAGCTATTATTAACGTGTCAGCGAAGGTAGGTATGTTTGTTAGTCCTTCACGCTGAAAGTGCTGGAAGGATTTGTATAAAATTTGGAACGTAGATTAGCTTATACGCTGAATTAACACATAGGGTACTCAAAAGAGACCTTGAAAGTCGAAGTCGTCATATCAATTTTAATTATAAATCTTTTGTGATAACAATAGAATATTAAAGCTGATTTATGGCTTGGTCACAACTTGACGCGGAGGCGGGTTCCTGCGGAAACAAATAATCGGTGAAACTGAAAAACCGCGTAAGTAACATTTTTAATAAGGATCAAAATGCACCTTTTTAGTAAGACAGTAAGGTTTATTTTGCTCTATCATAAATTAGTTAGTTAGTTAGTAATCGTCTAATCGTCGTCTCAGCGACTCGGGGAGTCATGGCATGGTTCATAGTCTTCATACAGTGCAACAGGTCTCTCTCTTTCAGGTTCGGGAGAAGTCAGGTAGGGATGAAAACGAGAGAGAGAGCATGGTGGTGGAAAACAGAGCGTGTTAAGTATACGTTTATAAAGATAAAGATAAAGAGACATTTGTTCGCAACAATTAAAATTAGAGGTAGATACAAAAAGTACAAGACACAGAGAAATTGTCGTGGACCTATATGCACTCGCAATCGCAATCGTTTTCATTTTGACAGTCCGAAGGCGACTCTGCATACAAAATGAAAACAATTGTTCCACTTTGAAGTCGGTTGCGATTGCGAGTGCGTTAGGCAACAGCCCAGCCGGGCGTCGTGGTACTTACTGCTCCTCACATCGTAATAATAATAACACAATGTATACTACCTACTTTTGCATTATAACATATTTAATAGATTTGTGCATGAGCATACAGAACGATACTAAATTAACTACAATACGGGACATTTCTGTTAATCTGCACCGTAAAGTATAGCGATGATTCATTCTCCGCTTATTACAATCGTAGTTTAAAGTCAAGGACAGTCTGCTTTGTTTACTAGTGACGAATAAAATATTTATTTTAAAATATATGATTTTTATAACACCACATAGTTACACCGTCATTACTGATGTGCCAAAGGAAAATTTCCAAAATTGCAAAACATTTCATGTAGGATAATTTCGGAAAGTTCTCACAATTTTCTAGGGGGATTGAAACTCCGTTTCTTAAATTTAAATTTCCTATATTTCTATTGAAAGTTTCCGGAAATTTCTCAGAACTTTTCCAACTTTTTGGAAACTTTCCGCAACTTGCACATCAGTAACCGTCATCATCTCGTCCTTATCCCAATCATCTCGGGTTTTCGCACATCCCTATTAACCATCATATCGCGCGATCACTCTGTAAATAATTAGAAAAAAAAGAAAGAACTTTTATTTAATAACACCTAAATATAACATAAGGAGTCGCAAACCGTCCGCCTGTGCGAGCGCCACGCTACCAAGTTGCTCCGCACTCTAAAAAAATCGGAAAAATGGCAGGATCTCACGCCGAAACATCCCCCCCCCCCCTCGCCGTACCCAGTTTCCCCAACCCAAACATTGTTCTCCCCCATAGAAACCGCCCCAACGCACCCGTAATCTCGTAGGATGATGCAATAAACATTTTAAAATCTTCCAACCCACTTAACCCCATCTCTAATAACCTCAGTAAAAAAAAAAAACTCTTTCTTTGTTCTAATGACCTCTATATGTTAAACCCAGAGCTAGCTTTAACCTTCAGTGTTTAACATACACTTAAGGTTAGAGTTAGCTATAATATAAGCAACCTCCTGACGCACGCACCTCTTGACTACCTAACGGCTGTCGGTAGGACGGGGGATGGGGAATCCTGCGGCCTCCTAAACGGGGGAATGATTTTCTCTCCTGACCCTTCAGCATAGGCTGGGGTAAATCTCCGCGCGCGATTCACTGGTCCCTCGTCAAATTGACACCTGCCCCCCAATTAAATTATAGCAGATGTATAGGCTAAGTTGCAATGGAAGAGGTCACAAAAGAGGGCAGCGCTAGGAGACACGCCCAAAAAATAGTATCTCCAGGCAAAAGAGAAAGCCTCAAAAAGGGTAGCCCCACCCATAAAGATGGAATCCACAGCCACGCAAGTGGTCCAAAAAGATCTCCGACCCAACCCTTCCATTGTCGGGCAAAAGAAAGGAAGCCCGTAGTCTGTATGCATGCATGCGTCAGGATTCCCACTCCGCGACTCACATAGCTATAAGTCTCCCCCCCCATCCCAACCCCCTTTCCTATCCCCCCTTTTTGGAAAAACCCCGCGGATATGTAAACGGAGGAAGGACTTTCTCCTCCGGCCTTTCAGCACTGGCTGGGGTAGCATCCGCGGGAGTCTAAATTCTAGTTGGTAATAGGGGCATTGGTGTTTTTAGCCGGTGCGAGCCCGGCAGTACCTGGGCCCTCCATTCCCAGGTCTCCGGAAGGGATTTGACCTCTGCCCTTTTTTCTTAAAGTAATTAAAGCAAAAAGCAAACAAAAGCAAGGACTTTTGTCGTTGGCCCTTCAGGCGATTACCACAAAAAAAAAAACATAAAAATGAGGAAAAGAGACGAAGAGTGGTATATTGTTGCTAAACGCCGTAAACGAATTTCACCGTAAATTAATCAAATAAAATCTTATTAGGATTTGATGACGCGCTAGCCTAGTTGGTAGTGACTCTACCTATGAAGCTAGCGGTCCTGGGTTCGAATCCCGGTAAGGGCAGATATTTGTGTGATAAGCATGAATATTTGTTTCTGAGTCTTGGATGTTTTCTAAGTATTTAAGTATTTATTTCTCTATAATAATAAATAATAATAATATTTTATTTATTGTATAAAATGATAGGTTTACATTAGTTTTTCTACAATAGATACTTATTCCATAGTTTAACAACTACACAGTAAATGAGTTAACAATAAACCTCACACTAGGCCTAGCCTCACTAGGCTCTATATAAGTATTTATATCAATGCCTAGTGTACAAGCCTAGAGCTTAGTTTGGGACTAGGTCAATTTGTGTGAGATTGTCCTTTGGTATTTCATATATTTATTTTATTTCTAGAAGACCTCCGTTTCCGGGCTATAAACTAATTCAGGACCTACCTAATCAGTTTGGGCGTTGACCGGTGAAGAAGGAACAAACACACATTCGCATTTACATTATTAGTCCATCCGCGTAGAAAAATAAAATATAGCATTGCACCGGGAACACCCTAAAATCTCGAATTATTTAATTCCGAATTTGAAAATACCGAATTTCATAATTCCGAATTTTTACAATATTGAAAAAATATAAGGCCTAATAATCAAAATCTCGAATTTTATATTACTGAATATTAAAATCACGAAAACGTTTTTCCGAATATTATATTTACGAATTTTGACAATTCCGAATTTTCTTTTTTTACGAAAATTATAAATCCAAATATTATAATTCCAAACTTTAGAAACCAGATCGGTAATGTAAAATTCGGAATTATGAAACTAACCACTTGAATTGAATTGAAGTATTCTACTTGAAACAAAAGTTAGGTGCGATGACGAGCACATTATTAAATTAGGTCAATCTCACCTTGATTAGGTGAGGTTAGATATGCATCAAGGCGCGAAGCACCTTAGCTACGCAGAACATGAGCTCCGCCAAGCGGAGCTCCGTCGCCTTTGTCCGACATTTCTTACAGATTTGACCATTAAGCATTTCGGGCTGCTAAAATTTCGGAATAATTAATATTCGGGATTCGGCATAGGAATATTCGGGATTTCGATATGCGAAAAAATATTTTTCGGGATTTTAATAATTCGGAAATGTGGGAAATTAATATAAATTCGGAATAGTGATGAATCGGAATTTTCAACATCGGAATTCTGAAATTCGTGTTTATCAAATTCGGAAAAAAATATTTCGAGATTACCTATTTAATTATTACCAGGTAATGCAAGACTTCAAAATCGGTCCAGTAGTTTTTGAGTTTATTCATTAACAAACAAAAATACGAATCATTTCTCGGTATAACATTAGTATAGAATAGTGTGATAAATGTAAACTCATCAGTGATATATCACGACACGATAATAGGTAATAACCTTTGCAAGATGTTTCCTTCATTAGCCAGAATGTGTCAGTCAATGTGCGACCAGTGACTGAACTAGTAATGTAAGTATTTTTTTAAATAGTCGTCCAATTATGTCTCTATAGCTTTCCGTAGTACCCAAAGGGTGCTAACGGGCTCCTATTACTTAGATTACGCCATCCGTCACTACGTCTGTTCGTCTGTCTGTCCTACATAATAAGGGCTGTAACTTTGAATCGTAAATAGGTAACCGGTTGCGCAAAATAAATGAGTAAATATGCATGATCCCAGACTCTACAAAGTATAAAACAATAGTACATTACTACAGAGGCCGGGACAGAGGCCGGCCGGGGTTGCCGGCCGAAGACTTATAGGTCTGAGGCGGGCAACCCCATATTTCCCGCCGAGGTATGTATAGTGCTTTTCTCAAACACAATAATAATTCATTAAAAAAATTAAAACAAAAATTACGAAAGTCAAATTACTAGGAGTGCATAAACGTTAAAAGTAACTTACAGTGCTCAGTCATCCGCGCTGTGTCGGGTGCCCCGCAGCGCACCGCCTGCGATCTAAGTTTCACTACGTACCTACCCCTGATTACCTTTGTTCTCGTGATCCTTACATAAACGTGCAAACGCTTTGGTTGGATGCATGGCTTAGTTTATTTAAAAAAAACAGCTATCTAGCCTGTATCTAGCCTGTTCATAAACACACCCGCCATGTTTACACTAAAATTAAAAAAAATAGTTTTTTTTAATACGCATAGTGGCAGAATCTCATGATGCCTGTGCCACAAATTTATGTGGAATGGATCTTAAAAAAGAGGACTTTGCCGGCCTAGGCCTGTATGAAATTCCATTAACGACCTCTTGTAATAGCCGCACCTGAAACGTCATACTTGGCGGTCTATTATAAGGAACATAACATCAATATTTCATTGCATGTTTGAGAAAAGTAATTTCCCGCCGTATGTACGCTTAGATCATTCAAACTACTTACTTATGCAACGGATTTAACGCGATTTTCATCAATGGATAGAGTAAATCAAGAGGAAGGTCTTTATCTGCATTATGTACGGGTGCGCTAGTATTAAATATTACATGATATTACTTAACAACTAGCTGAACTCATCAGCCTTTGCCGTGTCCAATATTTAATCTCTTTAAGACCTATAAATACAATATTACTAAATCAATCCAACTGTTCTCAAGTGAAGCAACCAACGAACACCATTTAATTTTTATTTATATGCATGGACTAAACAAACATTTATAGAATAACAAGAAATCTCGAAAAACCTGCATCAATGATTTCTAGATGTATCTCCCATGGACTCTGTTGGCTGTCTGGGTTCTGGCAGCGCTGCAGCTGGTGCTGGGCGGCCCCCGGGAGTACCGGCTGCCGCGTGCCGTGCGCCCGCGCCACTATGACCTGGCGCTGCTCTACGACCTCGACCCCAACACCAACTTCAGCTTCTTCGCCAACGTCGACATACTGGTAAGATATTATCCCACCAAACCAAACCAAACAAACCAAAAGCAGTGGTATCTGAAAAGGACAAGATTAGCACTAGATTCGATATTTATTTATTTATTCAAATGCATTATTAAATTTAGAAAGATGAGTTGTGTCTTCCAATTTGTCTTGTTGGGCAATGAATTGTTGACCGTCAGACCAATTAATGAGGCTAATGCTTTTTCAGCTCTAACTTGGCAGTTTTCTTAAATACCTAAAACCTAACTGATCACGATTTGTAATATACTGTATAGAAATTACTAACTCTTCAAAGGGTAATGTAATGAAACAAGATTCATTTTCATACTGTAAAAAATGGGCTCCTGGCTGTACTGAAAAAAAGGTTCGAGGGTAAGAAAAAGGGCTGAATGGGTTTGTGTAAATATACACACTGCAGTATAGCTCGTCTTTATCTTCGAACATGGCCGGACACACTACCGTGTGTGTTGACAACTATTAGGTAGATCATCATCATAATTTCAGCCCTCAGTCGTCTACTGCTAAACATAGGCCTCCCTCTTTGATTTCCAGCGAGACCGACCCAATGCGGCCTGCATCCAATGACTTCCTAGATACTACCTACCTTTAAGGATGATTTCCACCAAACGGCTCGCATCGCATCGGATCGGAAAGGATACGTACGGATGCGTCGACAGCCGATCGCGTTTGTTAAAATTATTATTGTCTATTTATGACGTAGCCGATCGCGCGTCGCAGCATACGCTCGGCTACGATCGCGTGTCGCGGAAGACGCCCGCGGTCAAGTTGCTGTGCGCGGCTTGGTAATATAGACTTTAAATACTGTGAACATGATTTAATATCGTTTAAAGACCATACATTTCCGTTCCGATCCGTTGCGGGCCGTTTGGTGGAAATAGTGCTTTATGAGATCATTTGTCCATCATGGTGGACGTCCCACGCTGCGCTTGCCTTGTCGTCGATAAATACCCCTTAATATAGTGGCGATCTTAACTTTCAGAGGCGATACTTCGATTTTCATGAACCCTAGCTAATGTCAAAAATGTCAGCTGAAACATGGCTTCTGCCGGAGATAAGTCTTCTGCAAAGATCGTAACCAAAATCGGTTCTGTGCTAGTCGCATAGAACACGGTTTCTTGAATTTCTACGACGGATGGTGACTCTATCCACTAAGTTGTTTAAGCAGGATTATTTTAGTACGCCTGAAGATTGCAATCTGGTTGCCGATAGAACGGATTTATTCTTTTGTCATTATAATGAATTTTTAAATGTAACTTTGTACGTATTGTCTATGTAATGTCTAATGTATTATTTATATGTAAAAAAATATGTGATTGATTAAGTTAATTTAAGGCACTATTGTATTAGGGTAACCCTGTAAAGATAGTAGCTCAAATGAAACAATAAATAAATAAATAAATAAATTAATTAATTAATTAATTCTTTGCCAATCCTGAGGAATAAAAGGAAATGCCTTTTGTAAATTCTTCTGCTTGTTTTTATAGTTATTGCTTTTTGTTTTCTAACAGCTAACAGCAGAAGAATCGACATCTAAAATCGTTCTCCACGCCCAAGACTTCAAAATTGCACCGGATAAAGTTATTCTCATCAAAAATGGAACACCAACCAGTGTTATCGACGTCCAGCTTGATGATACCCTCAACTTCCTTACCATCAGCCTGGCAGAGCCTCTACAAGAGAACCAGAACTACACCCTAAGAATACCGTTCTATGGAAACCTGAAAAAGGGGTTGTCTGGAGCATATATTAGCAGTTATATTAACCAGAAGACTCAAAAAGAAGAGTAAGTCTTACTTACACCCCAAAGTATTCATTCACCTTTCTAAATGAGATTGGCCTTTCTATATGAGATTGTTAAAGTTCATTACTGCTTATCATGATTATAAAGATTTAAATTGATTATCATACCATTATGGAACCGATCATACAACATATGTAGTGGTTGAACAAAAATGTACACAATCACAGAATATTGAAGCTTGTTAAGAGAGACTAGGCTAATGTAATAATTCGTAAGCAATTCAGTTTCGGCGTCATGAGATTTACCTCCTGTTTGTTTGGATTTTAGTTATGTATGACTTACTTAATATTTATGCCGTAGGCAGGCATTACCTAACTTATTGTGAGCCCATGACTTTCTCTCAAACATTTTTGACGACGCGCTAGCCTAGTTGGTGGTGACACTGCCTACGAAGCTAGCGGTCCTGGGTTCAAATCCCGGTAAGGGCAGATATTTGTGTGTTGAGCGCGAATATTTGTTTCTGAGTCATGGATGTTTTCTATGTATTTAAGTACCTATATATTTCTCTATATAAGTATTTATATCGTTGTCTAGTACCCATAGCACAAGCCTAGAGCTTAGTTTGGGACTAGGTTAATTGGTGTGACATTCCCTGATATTTATTTATTTAAACATACTTCTCCATCATCATTGCAAAATGGTTACACTTTCAACTAGAGTTTTATTTATTGAATTAATGTTGTTTTTCCTGAACAGATACATGGTAACCACCCAGTTTGAAGCGACCTCGGCGCGCAAGGCGTTCCCGTGCTTCGACGAGCCCGCGTTCAAGGCCACCTTCCGCCTCAGCATCGGACACCACCGCGACTTCTGGGCCATCACCAACACGCCTATGCACAGCTGTTCTGATGAGAAGTGAGATTTCTTTGTAGCTATTATACCTATGTATTCACCTAGGTACTGATTGGTGTTTAATCTATACATATTAAAACTCTTCCGTGAATAATAACGCACAGCCTATTGGCCTAAACCACTAAACCTAGGCACTTGACACTTGAAGGGAAAATTCCTAGGGGGTGCACTAGATGCCAAAACCATTTCAACGCTTAAAAAATACAGACTGTTTATCTTTTCAGCGCGTTGGAAAGCATTTGGCCATGGACCACAATTGCAGATAAATTTAGGTACGTTTATAATGAACATTTGTTACTAAGTAATAATGGTCCCTGTGTGTGTAAAAAGGTTAGTGTAAGGGTTGTATTCCACTCACACGCACTCTGTCAGATTGTTTTAACAATCGTAGAGTGTTGTAAAATCTGATTCGTCGTTTTGGCTCTCCTCGAGTAAGATCCACTTGTGTTAAAAATTAAAATGTTCCTAAAGAGTCTGTTGAAACATTCCACTAGTTCCAGAACTTTTTGAGCCTGTTTGGATTTTGATCAAATCGTAGCCTTTCTTCAATTGCCTCCACGTTTAGAAACCTGCTCCTTGACATCTTACTTTATGCCTCAGGCGATACCAGCAGCAGTTTATGTGGCAGCACTACTCCAGGTCACTGCCGATGTCCACATACCTGGTGGCCTGGGTGGTGTCCAAGTTCGAAAGCATCGAAAGCCCGCCTGGTCTCTCAGTCCCCAAGTTCCGGACCTGGGCGAGGTCCGATGCTCTTCACCAGGTAAGGGTATAAGATTGGGTGCATAAGTTCACTTAATGCCTAGTGTAACGCAGGGTGCTGATGAAAGAAACGATATTTGAAATTTAATTTAATTTAATTTAATTTTTAATATCTTAGACGCTTGATATAGCAACCTATTTAAATAACTTAATTTTTAACAGCACCATTTAAACATAGAAAACTTTATTCGTCTTAATTTGAGCGAAGGTGCACTACCACTTTAGAAGATGTCTAAGTTGAAATGAGCCACACCTCCACCATAAACTATAACCCTATAAGTAAAATGTATATGCTTTAGGTTACTTCACTTAACACAAACTCTACTAACATTTAAACCTACTTCTTCCATTTAAGTCTACTTCTTCGATTATATCAGTAAGTATTATTTTGTTAACAGGCAGAATACGCGTCAAAAATCGGCCCAAAAGCGCTGTCCCACTACGAAAATTGGTTTGGAGTGTCCTACCCGCTTCCGAAGATGGACTTGGTAGCCATCCCTGACTTCGCGGCTGGTGCCATGGAGAACTGGGGCCTCATTACCTTCCGGGAAACAGACTTGCTCTATGATAAAGCACAGTCTTCGTTTCTGCGCAAGGAGCAAATTGCTATTGTACGTTCTGAATTTTCCATCTATCCCTAAGAAACATGTAATCATCCATCGCTTAGCATGCTGCAAAGGTGGAGCCATTACTTGTTGCAGTACAGATTAAATTAGATTGTTGCAGGATTTTAGGGTGACGACTCATGATTTAAAGTACTAAGTTCAAGTTAAAACAATTAACAATTAAAACACCATGTACCAGGAAAAAAATCGTGAGGAATCCTGAACAGGAGTGTGTGGTCGAAGGTAACATACAGTGTTAACTCTAGCGCTGTAGACGTTACTGCAACGAATAGAAACAGGATCGTAAATAGATAAGCATGTACCTCGCCTCCTAAATTAAAAAAACTGATATTTATCTGCTTTTGAACAAAATCACAAAATAAAAAAACATCCAATGCTATCTATATTTAGACAACATACCCTAAGTGTACCCCATTTTTGATGTGTTATATTCTACTTCTGACAGACTATCGCCCACGAGCTGGCACACCAGTGGTTCGGTGACCTGGTGACCATGAAGTGGTGGTCCGACCTCTGGCTGAACGAGGGCTTCGCCACATTCATGTCCTCCCTGGCCGTGGCGGCGGTGGAGCCCGAATGGAAGGCCGAGGAGAGTTTCGCTGTGGGGAACATCCTAACCGTCCTTGATTTGGATATTTTGGAAACGTCACACCCTGTAAGACCATACTCTTTCGACCATAACCTTAATGAACAGACTTATGAGTGTGGAGGAAGCGAAAAAAGTTTGTCTGGATCGTAGGAAGTGGAAGGAAGTGGTCTCTGCCTACCCCTACGGGAAAGAGGCGTGATTGTATGTATGTACGTATAAAGTTAATGATTTATGATTATGACAGGGTTTAAGACAAAGTGGAATAAAGGTCCAGTGGCGCTAATAGTAAAAATGCATTCGGCAAACGTTAAAGTTATCGATAATGCCTAGGAAGATCGCGTGGAGCGCCTTTGTCATTTCTATAGATTTTAACAGTTTTCTAAATTCGTTCATGTTAACGTTATGATTCCTCTCTAGCGCTTCTGACCCCTAATATTAATCATAGCTGAGCACCCAACCCTCATTGTTATAAAGCTGGCAATAAGACGAAATGGCTCTACCATTAAGGTGCCTTTTTTCTACAACCAGGTATCTGTCTCTGTTGAAGACCCAGATAGCATCCTCGAGATCTTTGACGCGATCTCGTACCAGAAGGGATCGACTCTCATCCGGATGATGACCAAGTTCCTTGGATTAGATGTCTTCAGGCAGGGCATAAACAGGTGGGTTCCAGGTGCAAACAGGTAAAAAAAACAAAAAGGCTTTAGAATTTAGCCCTTAGGCTTGACTAAGCATTTACTCTTAGGGTTCCAAATGCCCATCAGCTTCAGAACCTACTTACGTCTGATGGGGTTGTCGTTAGGGTTGCTTGTGTGCTTGTTTGCCTTCTCTGGGCCAAAACAAAACTTACAAAAATACATTTCGACGTCGAAAATATTGAACTTGGTAGAAATCACAAAACCAATTTCAGCATCTCTATTATTAGCTAGTAACCCGAGCATCGAAAGATCAATGAAAAATTAAAATGTTATAGGGCTATGAAATCAATAATGGATTAGGACCAATGATGGATACTTAATTCTTATTTTACAGAAGATACGTACTTAAGCCTTAAATGCATAATGATGTAGATATACATCGTATATTTTAAAGCTCATTTTCAAACGTACATTTTAAGTAAATTTCAATCTTATAATGTATGCAGTAAGATTTGAAGCTTTGTCAAAATTCAAATTTGGAAATGAACTTTAAAGACGCGTTTCACTTTCGACATGCTATGCATTAAAGGGTTAAGGGTTATTCATTTGTTTAGCAACAGTCAATATGACCGTAAGATCTTTGAAATTAGAATTAAAATGCCCATTGTTGGTGCCTTCAGCTGACAATCACTAGCTGCTTCGATAGATTTTAACAGAGATTTTTTTTCATCATAAATAATTCCGAAGAGTATAATTCCGCATTGATCAAAGTAGACTTTATTTTTTGATATACTTATAGGTATAAATTAAACCTAACCGAACCTACGCATATCAATTGAGTTATGCATTTAATCTAAAAGATATGCAGCATAACATAGCTTTCGGAAAAATGAAAATTTGGACATATGAGTATTCGGAAAAAAAAGAATAAAGGTGTTCCCCTTCTTGATATTTCTATTTTCTAAACTAGATATCACCTAAATTGTTCTACATATATTTTTTTCTTAGCTACCTGCTGAAGTATTCCTACAAAAACGCTGAACAAGACGACCTGTGGAACGAACTGACACAGGCAATACAACAACATGGCGGCTTGACTCGTGACGTCACTGTCAAAACTGTGATGGACACCTGGACCAAGCAGATTGGATACCCTGTACTTAATGTCACTAGGGATTACAGTGGGAAGACGGCGTATATAACACAGGTGGGAGATTTTTCATAAGGAAAAAACTCGTAAAAACCTGTTCGAAACTACCTTAGGGTCGGTATAGACGGAAAGCATTTGAACTGCAACCCAGCTGCAAAATGGCAGTTCATGTTCAGTTCTGATGTAGTTGACGAACCTGCATCAAAACTGCAAGCCACCTGAGCGGTGGTCCGCTTGCATTTGGCGTGCAGTCCTGCCTTCGAACTGCCATTTTGCAGCTGGGTTGCATTAGAAGTAAAATCATTGATTACACTCTTACTCAAAACAAAACAAAATCAATGCCTTCAATTTATTGACAGCTTACAAAATATTTCGATTCAGCTCCATGCTTAAAAACTATCCACTATAAAATACTACAGCAATCTATCATTCCAGAAACGGTATCTGAACGAGGGCGTTAAAGATACTTCCGCACCCAGCTGGTGGGTACCTTTGAACGTGTTGAGCCAGAATGAGGCTGGCGAGAAGCCTGGGCCTTTGCAATGGCTTGCTGCTGACGAGGGAGTAGCCACGGAGCATGAATACCAGCATGGTTCCAGTCCTGGAGAGTGGGTGCTATTCAATGCTGACATGATTGGTGAGTAGTTCTTGACGTAATCGACGAATACCATCTCTAAAACACTTATTCCATAAAGCTATACTGTGGTGCGAGAGTGCTTGAGATTGGAGAGTGATCAATGTGATCATACGTAGTATGTGTAGTGTGTGTAGTATTCATTTGTGTGTGAAGCAAGGAAGGCTATGCAGACTAATCACATTGACACCTTTAATTAGGCTTGGCAAAAGAGGGTAGGATGGCGGTGCAAATAAAACCTCTCGTTTTGTATTCGCACTGTAAGGAGCATCTCGGGCACGCGCTTTGCCCAATACTTATAAAAGCAGAAGCACACTAGTGCTACTCTACTAGACTATGACTCTACACTCTACAGCAAGAGGCAAAGCCCCGAACTGCTCCTTAGTCCCCTGACGGTGGCCAGATGAATGATACTCCATAGTAACAAGCACTGTGTAGTGTGCTCTCTTGGTAGAAGGTGAGGTGAGATGTGTGAAGGTGCAAATGGTACCTCCTGCCCTCCAGTTGTTATATTTGGCGCCCAACGTGGGACCGATCTTTCACAAGTAATAACACTAAACTTCCAGCACCGTACCGCGTGAACTACGACGAACAGAACTGGCGCCTGCTAGCTCAGACGCTGCAGAGCTCTCAGTACACCAGCATACCAGTGCTTAGCAGAGTACAGCTGCTCAGTGACGCATTCGCGCTCGCCTGGACTAACGTGCTCGACTATGAACTCGCGTTGAAGTGAGTACCAATGGGACAAAATATTATAAACGTTTGCACAAACTCACGCATTGATTTTTTATGCTTAATGCAAAGAACTTCTGAAAGAAGAACTTCTAACCCTAAGAGGCTTCTTACAAAAGCTGTGCTGGCAAACTTGACGAATTGCAATACACGAATTTAAATATACCAGATGCACAGAATTTTGGTAAATTTTGTTGAAATACAGGCCTTTTGTGGAAGAAATTCCTTTATACTCGAAGAATATCATTTTACTGCAGACCAATAAAACACAGTTTTGTTGTTAAAAGCAAAAAAAGAAAATACTATACTCAGTAGTGCTTTTCCTTTCTAAAAATATTGGTTCACATAAAACTAATAATGCATTTGTTATTTATGAAAGCAACAAATTTTATCAGTAATCAAGAACAATTGCGACGTTGTCAGCTCGCCCTTGTAAGAGGCCTGTTTATTTAAAAATACTTTATTATTACAAAGTTATATGCACAATATAATCCTATAAATATACAGTATCGTATCCTACTTGAGTCGCGAGACCGACTTCCTCCCGCTCTCCACCGCCCTCTCCGGGCTATCTGCCATCAAAGACGTGCTCCAGCGCAGCGCCGACTTCGGCGTGTTTCAGCTCTTCATGCGCAGCCTAATAGCGGACACGTATATGAGAGCCGGGGGACTTGCGCGGAAGGAAATCATCAATGACCAAGACTTGAACAGCGTTAAGATGCAGGTAACGACTTTCGAAAATTTAGGTGTCAACATGCCACCAGGGGCACGTTTTATAAAACTACAAGTTACAATTTTACAGGTCTAAACTCGCAATACTGCTCAAATGGCTGGTCGTCATAGGTCGAGGTTGTGTCTAATGGAAACTTGTAACCTGTAAATTGTAACTTGTAGCTTTATAAAACAGGCCCCTGATGGTAATATAATGGGTTAAAGACACATAGACATTAGTAATCTCAAGACTGCTAAGCGTTGCTAACCCTGAAGACTACGACTAAGACAACTAAGGTGGAATGCCTCTATGCTAGTAATTTCACCAGTTGTCTTATCCGTACACCAGAACACAATAAAACTAACACAGCTGCTAAGCCATATAAGTTATAATAATATATCTCCGTCCTTGTCACTACCTGGAACTTTTCAGGTTAAGACAGCTTAAATATAATATGGCCTCTGAAGTGATTAAATTAGCTACGTAACTTCAGTCCTTGCTGAATTAAGAATTTTAATTAATAGTGACCACCAAACTACGAACCGCTTAGGTCAGGTCTCCTTTCCTTTATTTAGGCTTAGCCTATTTCTAAAGGTGATGCAGTCCTGTGGAGGAGGGGGGACATGACACTTGGACCTCCCTCTGGATCCGCCCATGACCTCATTTAGTTCTATGGTTATGACAGGCGATGTTGAGCAGCGTTGCATGCCACGTGGAGGTACCCGGCTGTCAGGAAAACGCCGTCCAGCTGTTCCAGCAGTGGATGGAGACGGAGAATCCTGACGAGAACAATCCGTGAGTTACTGTATGCTTTTCTTGGCGGCGATTCTACAAAGCAATGCTGGTCTGAAGTGCTAGTAGATCATCATTACCCATGTGTAAAGGAGCCGTGTTGATTGAGGACAATTTACTACTAGTGACATCTAGCTACAACTTTCGACAAGTTAAAACAACAATGTACGGCAGCACCACCAGCGCAACTAAAATCTGTCAGTGCAAATCATTGTACGTACAATGTCAGTCATGTGTAGGTAAAACTTCAGATCTCTCTATAGCTCTATAAATGCATTTGAATTTGATATGATAACAATGATTTCGTTTTTTTTGGCGAGGAGAAGGCAAACATGCATATTGGCCACCTGATAGTTAGTGGGATCTGAGACCTAAGACTACAATCTTAAGACTGCAAATGCCTTACCAACCCGAAGAACTAAGATGGAACACCTCTAACCTAGTAAGTTCGCCAGTTGTCTGCTGCTTGGCGGTAGGTGAAACGGATAAGATGGTGGTAGCGATCCGAACGGACTCTTTACAAGGTCCTACCACTAATGATGATGACTTCGTATTTTGCAGTATCCCCTTAGATTTGCGGCACACAGTGTATTGCGTCGCCATGGCCAATGGAGGAGCCGAGCACTGGAACTTCCTCCTCTCGCGCAAGCGTAGCACAAATGTGGCTTCTGCGTCGAGCACCATCCTGAGCGCGCTTGCCTGCACTAGGGAAGTGTGCTTGCTGTCACAGTAAGTGACTTTAAGTAGCCAGCGATCATCCGTGCAGCTCGAGACGAAAGAAGCAAATTTTCGCTGTCTTTTTCTAACTTAAAAGTTAGAGTAGTAAAAAATTGTTAGTCTGGTCGTGTCGTGATCACGGTCATTGCAATGCGATCGAAACGTCGAGGTAATAATAATGTTTATTTCACGAGTACGTTTTGTGCAAAAAAGTTTTTGCAGGATAAGCACGAATGTGTTCCAGTCCAGCCGGTCGATTTTTGAGAAATTGAGCGCTCGAAAGCAGAAAATATATCGTATGCTCGTTACAACCAACACCGAACTTAAAATAAAATGATTGTACTGCCACGTTGATTTTCAAATGAATATTTTGAGTGTATGTTACTAATAAATGGAGCCACTGATTCATTTTCTATATCTAAGTATTGATCAAATATGTTCATCAGTCTCTCAATCAATCTCAATACAAGGCATGAGTAAGATTGTCCCTTGCCATTTTTTCTTTATTTCTCAGCAGCGGTCTCCTCTTGGGAGGGGCCCGTATATTTTGACGTGTAAAATTGCGGCCTAGTTACTGATATTTAAATTATGTCTGGTGTTAGATACTTGGAGATGGTGGTGACGGAGGGGTCGGAGATGCGGCGGCAGGACGCGGGGAGGGTGATGATGGCTGTACTGACCACCAGGGTAGGGTACTACGTGGCCAAGGAGTTCTTTTACAGCCGCATCGAAGACATTCATCGAGCGTAAGTTAACATTATAGCTTAGCAAAAGAGTGTGTAGCTACATCTGGCGACCACTTGTAATAACAAGGTAGTCAACGCCACTAAATCTGAATGCGCTAACGAAGTTTCTCCAGTTAGTTGCATACATACAACTTCCAACTTCATCTCATTAGTCATATGACTTTGGATCCCAAGTATAACAAATACCGCCTGGAGGGGAATATAGAGGTATAATCTAAATGAAAAACTCTCTTTTTTTTTACTACAATTGAGTTTGAAAGTTTTTACCACAAAATACCCCAGCTAGCGAAACTTTTCCAACCTCTCTAGATCATAGTGAAATGGCTCTCAAAATTACGAAGTACTTTTTTCCGAATATCGATTTGTCCGAATTTTCGTTTCTCCGAAAGCTTTGTTACGCTGGAATTATTTTAGATTAAATGTATAATTTAATTGTCATAGGTTTGGTTAGGTTTGATTTATTAAAAGCGATAACAAAAAGTTAAGTCTTCTATCAAAAAACGACGATCGGAATTATGAAAATTCGGAATTTTGATCAATTTGGAATTATGACTCTTCGGAATTATGTAGTGTACCCAGACAGCCATAGCCAAGCTGTTAGTACTTGCCGTTCAGAATAGTACTACCGGGCAGAATATTGGTCAGCTCATATATGACATGCCGTCGGCACGCTAAGAAGAAGAAGTATTTTAACTACCATTATTTGAATTCAGGTGCAGAGGGCAGTTCAATACTATTGGACAGATGGTAAAGGCTCTCACTCACCAGTTTACTACACAGCGGGAGTTGGACGAGGTAACTGCTTCTCTTTAACTATTAAGTGATAAGTATCAGAATTAAATTGGTTGACTAATATGACCATTATCGTCCACACCGTAACCCACAACACAAACGCCATAAAATTCCTTCCTTAAGAGGATTGTGAAGCGCTGCCACTAAAAACGCGTAGATGTCAAAAAAATAACATATTTTAGCTCCGGGTGATAATAATACATTTCCAAACATGCAAAATTGTTTTTCAGTTAAAGGAATGGCGTGAGCGAAACAAGAAGTATTTGGTGGAATCTGAAATGAACGTGAACCAGGCAATCGAGGCAGCGCAGGTGAATGTCAACTGGATGAAGAAGAACCGGAGACATGTGGTGGAACTGATGAGGAAATCTGTGCAGACTAAAGCCTTAGCTGCGTGAGTCACCGAGACGGTACTGGCTGGAAATCAGCGCTGTAGGTGCTTGACACCTCAGCATAATGCTGATTCACTACCGCGAGGACACACTGTATACATGCTGTTCCTGTCACATTGTTTGTTTTTATTTATTTATGCCTATTTGTGTGTCTTCTGTGTAGCGAATAAATGTATTTCTTCTTCTCCTTCGTGTCCTTATTAACGTCATTAAGAGGATTGTCAAGCTAAAAATTTCCATACAAAATGCGATTTCTCTCCCCTTAAAACTAGTCCAATTATTAAGATTTGAGAATATTTAGTAGATATCATGAAAAACTATGTCTGTACGTTTTCCTTTCCAAGAAAATATTTCTTAGAATGACAGAAATTTTAAAAACAAAAGACCGAAACGTGCAGACCTAGTTCTTTATAATAACTACAACATATTTGAAACACGGGTCTTGATCGTAGATAATAGGCCAAAAACCACAAAAAAGAACACAAACTTCTTTCTGCAAAGCATGTCAGTCTTGACATACGGCTTGTATCACTGTCAGCCTGTCACAATATGTATTATTCTTCGTTTTGTTGATTATTATAAATTCAAAGTTTTGTTGATAAATTCTTTTCCATTCCAGGCAAAAATCTTATTAGCTATGTTGACGCAGATAATTTGAAGTGTCGAAATTGGTTGTGTTGTGTTAGGAAATGTTATCGATAAGCTCAGGTAACCGCGTTATATACTCAACCTCACGATCCCCTACCTAAGTGCTTGTTTACGGAGACGCGGGGCGTCGCGCGTAGCTTTGGGCGGCACGGTCTGCACTAAATTCACATATGGTTTTACGCGCGTTTGCTTCAAATACAGCGTTACTTGCAGCGGAGCCCGCGGATGGCATCGCCGCGTTGCACGCAGCATCGCACGCGTCAATAACGGCGGCTCCCGCCACTGCGCCCGCAGCGGGGCCCGCGGCGGAACCTTCTGACAGTCTTGTGCTCCGCCGCGCGCTCCGCTACACGCTCGAGAGTCCGCCGCGGATGTAGCGGACACCGCTACTCTCTACGCCCCGAGTGTGATGACGCGGTCCGCTGCACGCTCCACCTCTCTGTAAACGGAAAAAACGCTCCACGCGCCGCGCAACGCCAAGCCGCACGCCACGCGCGACGCTCCGCGTCTCCGTAAACAAGCCGTTATTCCGTAAGCCTCTGACCGATACTGCTCATTTTTGTAGAAATGTATTTGCCACAACTACATCTTCTACCCAATTTCATAAAAATACATATAATTAAGAATGCCGTGCCGTCCCAGTTGGCTAGACTCCACTTAGTTCGTTCGTCTTTTTCGAAGATTTCCCTCCGTAACCCCAGCGCCGTAAACCTTATGATATAGAATTTAAAAAGAAATTTTTAGCAACGCTTTTACCAAAAATCTTCGACCAAAAATACGTATGCAAAGCGGATACCGTGCCGTGTCCCAGTCGATTCTAAAACCTTTCAAGGGAAAGGTTAGACCAAAGGGTCGATTATATGTGTTTATAATTAATTCCGTGTCTTGCTGCTCGGCAATCATCACAGGTAAGCTGTGAATAATAAGTCGCAAGAAGGGAAACAAACACGTCCCGCACCGTACAGATGTAAGACCTGACTGATTACTAGCTCAATGTGAGTGCGGCTATAGCGGATCCTTATTAGCCAATCACGTGCAACTGCACTTTTCCAGTACTAGGTAGTAAAATTAAATGGATAGTTATTTCACCGGTCATCTTGCCCCTCACAGCACATTTTAACACCAACTGTTATGACCATATTCTTGCACATAAATAATTATTCTATATTCTATTCTATTCTCACTGTATTACAAACGATGCGATGAACCCTGCACAAAGCCCCACCACTAAAAGTACGCCATGTACAGTCGAGTTCATAAATAGGCATGTGTACACTTTCGTACCTTGTCACTTTAATCGCTATGACAATTCATATATGGCAATTTAAACATGACATCAAATAGACAAGGTACTAAAGTACACATATTAATGAACTCGACTGTAGGTATAGTAGAATATGTCTTTAGGAGCTGATATCTCTTCATCGACCCAACCGATATTCATAAAACCTAGCTGGACCATCTCGATTGAACTATCCTTCTTTTCAAAACCTCGTCCGTTCCGTCCGTTTGGGAGCTAAACGCGACAGATAAACACATAGATACACACATTAAACTTATAACACGCCTTTTTTTACGCGGTGGTTAAAAATGCTGCTACTCTGTGGTCTTCCTGCCAGTGTCCATAGTCTGTCTGTGGTGGGTGCTGGCAGCGCTGGGCGACGAGTACCGGCTGCCGCTCGCCGTGCGCCCGCGCCACTACGACCTGGCGCTGCTCTACGACCTCGACCCCGCTAGCAACTTCAGCTTCTTCGCCAAAGTCGACATACTGGTAAAAGCCACACAAAAACCTACACAAACGTTTTCCAAATATATTTTTTAATAGAAAGTAAATCTTCAGGCACACATACATACCTACATACCTTCACGCCTGTCTCCCAATGGGGTAGATGGAACGCTAGGTACACCGGTCTAAACGTACAACTTTCGCTTCCTCTACATTCATGAACCTCTTTATGCGATTAGGTACAGTCAAGGAATTTAATTTGTGACCCACCTTAGGTCCATAGTCAATCTGACATTCTACAGCAATAAGGTTGAGTTTCCTGTCAATTACAAATGACTTGACATCTCTATTGACAATGACATCTTCAAGCAGATTTTCTTTGAAAAGGGTAGCAAATTAACTTCCGTGACCGTACTCGTACGTCGGTTTCGGGTGCTTTTGATTTGGCCCTTATTCTGTACCTACAGTCTATAAATATGTTCTTTCCACTCCTTCCTTGTCACTTTAAACGCTGCGATAATTCATGTATGGCAGTTTAAACATGACATTAAATAGAAAAGGTACTAAAGTGTACACATATTTATGAACTCGACTGTACATCTTGAATCTAATCACTGTATGTGCGTCTAGGGCGTCGCCTACCGATATCTATTCTTCCATCCATCCTTTCGAAGATCTAACCATCTTAGCATACCATTTTTTTCATCAGATTTTACAAATAAAAATAACGTTTAGCATATTTAGTTAATTTATACAGAAGTTCACAGAACACACCAAAAAATAATTTCGTCGAACCTTTATCTACATAATGTTCGGAATTCATTTAACAACAACACAAAACAACGTACACTTGCAGACGACCATGGCGTTCAAAACATTAAGTGTTATACATGGATATACTACAAAATGCTTTAGTTTTTTTGAGTTGCAATATGCGTGTCTCAGTCGCTTCAAAAATACGTCTATCGCTAGCAAGCGGACAGGAGCTTAGTCCATGCATAGAAATACAACTCGAGACAGTGTTAATTGTAGGTAAATTCAAATTCTAAATTTATTTTATCTACATCCATATCATAACTTCCCTATAATTTGAAAAGAAACCTGTATCCGTGGTTGTACTTTAATTTTAACATTAAAGTATTACATGTAATACGGTGACCGATACTTTAATGTGCACATTAAGATACAGGGAAACGACAGACACAGGTTTCTCACAAATGGTAGAAAACTTATGATATCTCTCTCTCTCTTAATTTAAGAGGTTTGCTCTTGTCCGTGGAGTAATTTCCAATCTTCTCTGCTCTCTGCATGTAGATAAAGGTATGTATGCAACTGTACGCATAATCAGGCATTAAAACACTCGTGTGATTTTATCATTAAACTCGCGTTTGGGCTCGTTTCATAAAACCACACTCGTTTATTAATGCCTCTCATTATGCACCATTCATATAAATAGCTATAAGAGGTAAATCGGCTACACCAAGGCTCTTTTACACATGATGATGATGTATTAAAGCGTAGATAATTCAAATGAGCTAACAGTCCTGAGGGTAAGTTGGATCTGAGATCTATAAACATTTGCAGCCATAATGGAGTGATTTACTAACACTTCTTATAAGACCATCATTGCTGAGTAGGTAGTGTCTTAATTAAGAAGAAACTAACAGTGACGCGGCCAATAAGAAGTAAACCCTGACACATCGCACATCCATAAAGTTTTTGAATGTGTATAATGTGCTGTTATTTTTTTTATGTGAAAAAGCAGGCAGCCGTGCAAGCAAGTCACCTGATGGTAAGTGATCCTCGCGACCCATAAACCGTTCAGGTTCACTTTGTCCATATTCCCATCTTGTCCACATTCTCATCTCGGCCACCTTCCCATGTCGTCCACATTCCAATTTCGTCCACATTCCCATTTCGTTAACATTTCCATCTCGTCCACATTCCCATCTCGTCCACATTCTTATCTCATCCACATTCCCATTTCGTTTACGTTCCCAGCAACTAGTAAACAACCGATTCGAGTGATCGAATTGATATCGAACAGCCCTAGAGTCCTAAGTTAGGTTGTAGACGAGTTGGAAATGAGGACGAGTTGGGTATGTGGACTAATTGGGAATGTGGACGAGTTGAGAATGAGGACGAGTTGGGAATATAGACGAGATAGGAAGTGGACAATTTGGGATTGGTATGTGGACGAGTTAGGAACGTGGCCGAGATGAATATGTAGACGAAATGGGAATATGGACAAAGTGAACCTGACCGCCATAAACACCCGAAACACCAGAGTAATCACGCTGCCCGCCTTCACAAGCAACAAAAAAAAGTTTAGCATTGTTTTACTGCTGTGAACAATGTCAATAGTTAGAAACTTTATGGTCGCACTATGGGTCAGGTTTGACTTCTACTGCCTTTTACTGTAATTTAATGTACATTTATTTATTGTACTCTTCGACAGCTATCTACAGAAAACTCCACATCAAGGATTATTCTCCACGCAGAGGACTTCAAAATCGGCCCGAACAGCGCCAAGATGACAAAAGAAGGATTAGTGGGCGTGGAAGTGAATGAAACTAAATACGTCGGCGGCTACCTAACCGTCACTCTGGGTCAGGCTCTGACAACGGGGAAGAACTACACACTGAGCATCACGTTTCACGGGAATCTAACGGAAACAGTGGCTGGAGCATATATCAGCAGCTACGTTGATACCGAGATAAATAAAACTGAGTAAGTTGGGCCAGATCCTCCGACTTCCTACAGGTCCAAAGAAGGCTGGAAATCAAAGAGGGAGGCCTGTGTTCAGCAGGGGACGACTACGGGCTTAAATGATGATGATGATGATGTTGGGCCCCATTTTAACGTATATTTTATTTTTGTTGTATCGTAAAAACCATAAAACATAGAAGCGTCAATTTTAGTGCCCTAAGGCCCTAACCGTAAAAACAACAACAAAAATACAATAAAAATGATTCGACATCGGTTTTAAATCGGAGTATTATAATAACTAATGTGCGGTGGTACGGAATCCTCGGTACGCGAGTCCGACTCGCACTTGACTGGTTTTTCGAACTTGTGTATCAAAAATCGTAACTAAGGAACGACTTAATCCGCCGTTAAGAGATTCTAAGTGCGGCCGTAAATCTAATAAGCTCAGGTGGGGTAAGTGCGTCAACGGGGTTAGTGCGACCAACCATATATGTGGCATCTATGTAAAGGGACCTTATGGCGGATGGCGCTTCCACCATTATTAAAGATGCTCCGATATAAATACAACGTCGCGTGAAGCAGTGCGGCGTAAGCGCCATCCGCCATAAGGTCCCTTTGCATAGATAACGTCACATATAGTCTGTGTCAATTGAAATTGCAAAAGATGTAAACAAATTAGTACTGTTTGACACATAACCTCAAATATTCAGCAAGCGTATTTTAATTTAAAATATCATATAGTAAATAGTTATTTAATCTTAAAGCTAATGTGAAAGTAAAGATCAAGTGTATAAATCATTGTTGAGACCTCACTTGATCTTTAAAAGCACGTGATTATCGAGTAAAAATGGTGAATTGGTTCGTTTGATTGTGTTTTACATCTTTTTTATATTTTTAGGACATATTGTTGGTTTGACGCACTTGCCCCGTTGACGGACTTGCCCCAACTTATTAGGTATTTGTTTCCCGGATAGATACCTGGTGGCCTCCAAGTTCAGAGCGATCTGGGCGCGCAAGGCGTTCCCCTGCTTTGACGAGCCCGCGTTCAAGGCCACCTTCCGCATCAGCATCGGACACCATCGCGACTACAGCGCCCTCTCCAACATGCCCGCAGCACTGACCGATGACAATGCTAAGTTAGACACGTTTACTATCCATCGCTGGTTCATATCCGGCTCTTAGGCTTCATTTCCTCCTACGCTGACATCGGTTGAGCGTACCGTCGGTCGCGTATGACAAAGAAAAGTCTCGCAGTGCGAATCCGATTGCTGTACGCACCAGATCTGCTCGCCTGCGCTGCGCACACGAGCGTACAGCCAACGGATCGCAATGGTCGTGTATAGCGCGTCAGCGCACCGACATACGCGGCGCCGACGAGCGAGACCGAGGCGCGCTATCAGCGGCGCGTAGTAATAAGGCTTGATTTCCTCCTACGCTGATGTCGGTCGCTGACGTCGGTCGAGCGTACCGCCGGTCGCGTATGACAAAGAAAAGTCGCGCAGTGCGAAACCGATCGCTGTGCGGAACAGTCGTGTGCAAAATTACATAGTGTTTTTTTTTACAATGAACCCGTTTATAAATTGTTTAGTTTCTGCAGCATACTTACGCAGACAAAGAAAACGGCGAAAAAGATATCACATTCACCCACTTCTTGCTGAGAGATCGGTGGCTGGTGAAACACTACGTGCGGATGAAGAAAAAATCTTTAACTATTTTAGAATGTCGGTCAACACTTATGATTAATTGTTATCAAAGTTAGAGAATCATCTGAGACACTGTTCGGGAAGTTTAGTTTAGTGGTAGCGCTTTTTTGCTCGCCTGCACCGCGTACACGTGCGTACAGCCAACCGGTCAGCTTTGCATCGAGTACGCGCATAGTGATGTATAGCGCGTCAGCGCACCGACGTGCGCGGCGCTGACGAGCGAGACCGAAGCTCGCCATCAGCGGCGCGTGGCAATAAATCTGCCGCGGATATCAGTGTCAGTGTGCGGTGTCTCATAGAACACGGTGTATATTCGTACGCTCGACCGACGTCAGCGACCGACATCAGCGTAGGAGGAAATCAAGTCTTAGGACTACTTGCTCCGTTCAATAATAGATACAGTAGTTACTATAGTACCCGGCCGGTAAGAAGTCAATCCTCGGACATTGCACAACTATAAAGTTTCTGAATATCAATGACATTGACAAATAAGTTAAGAATGGTTTTAGCAGAGAGTGTCAATATTATCAATACTTATTCAGAAACTTCGTGGTTGTGCAATATGTCAGCAGACAAGATGCAAACGCCGCTATCGTTTTTCTGTTCTATCGTCTTGAAATGTATGGGATCACACATTGACCACGGGGTTTATCTAAACGAATAGAGCAAGTGCTAGCCAACATCCTATTTTTTTCCTATTTTCTATTTTCTACACTACACTACACTACATAATTCCGAATTGATCAAAATTCTGAATTCTAAGTAATATATGGCGAATAAGTTTACTGAATAATTTCAGCCCAGTCATTACATGATTAAAAAAAAACTATTTTTTAAATTGCTTTTGCTTGTTTAATAGACAAATTACATACTAATTGAAAGCATGAAGCCTATAGAATATGCAAACGTAGTTTACTGCAAATTATTAGTACCAACTTACCTACCAAAGCCTTATCGCTCAAAGGTTAACTGGAAGATATCCCTTAAAGGCATAAGTTCGCCTTTGTACATACCTTTTGTGTTTCTGTCTATTTTGTTGTTTTTTATTTTCCCGTTTACTTGTACAATAAAGTATTTACATATATTCATACGTACATACCTGCTCAATAGTTATGATGGGAAAAAATAGTCAACCTAACGTTTGCATATTCTATAGGCTTCATGCTTTTTTTTAGTTTTTTTTAGCCCTATAAGGACTGGACTGAAATTTTTCAGTCAACCTATTCGCCATACATAACTAAGCATATTCAATTTGATATATAATACTTTTTATCGAATAAACAGCCCGGTGAAGGTCGTTTTCCCTACTAATACCTTCACACGCAACAAATAGGTTTATCATTGTTTTGCTGCTGTTTTGTGTTGTGTGTCAGGACTCAAGATTAACAGGATTGGCATTATTCCATTTTAGACGTTATTTCGATTAGACTATTCTTTTCGGTGAATTTAAAATTGTAATTTTTCTAGTTTGACGTATTTAATTTCGAGTCGTCGATTTTCCTTTAAACCCACACGACAGTAAATCTAATATCGCACTGCTAGATCAAAACAGCATCAACTCAAAATCCTTGCTAGTTTTGTTTCAATTGCATAGAAGTTGTATTAAAGTTGATTTTTAAATACAGTCGTATTTTGAGTTAATACTGTTTTGATCTAGCAGTGCGATATATGAACACGCTGCAGCGTTTTATTTTTACGTAAATTAAATAACAGTAGAAGCATATGTGGCATGTGGCATTATCTATGTAAAGGGACCTTATTGTCGAAGGCGCTTACGCCGCACTGCGTCAGCGACGTTATATTTATATCGGAGTATCTTTAATATTAATAATGGCGGAAGCGCCATCGACAATAAGGTCCCTTTTTAACCGACTTCAAAAAAAGGAGGAGGTTCTCAATTCGTCGGGTTTTTTTTTTTTTATTTATGTTCCCCGATTACTCGAAGACCACTGGACCGATTTGAAATTTTTTTTCGTTGTTTGAATGGGTATACTTTCTAGTTAGTCCCATTATCATCACGTCATAATCTGATGATGGGATCTTGGAGAAATCAAGAGAACTCCTCAAATATTATAGGCACACCTATAGCGATTTTGGTATTTTTCACTGTAACTCGTGCATTTGCTTTTGAAAAGTACTATATGGTGAAGTGGAACTGGTGATGAAGACCACAGATGGCCACCGGAACTCCTTAACGGTACCTATTTCAAGGGTGGCGATAAGATATTTCGATTAAGGTAGTTGAGCGACTATGCCGAAGCACATTTAGATTTAAATATGACAATGACATTCCCGCGGCGTTGTCTGCGGCGAGCTTGAAATGTTCTATAGTTTCTCATTAATATTTAGAAGTGGAGCTACGCAACAGCATAAATAGGATCACTAAAAAGTATAGGTACAATAAAATAAATGTTTAAAAAAACAAAAACCCGCCTTCAAAAATGCAAAAAATTACTTCTTTTAAAATGGTAAGTCAGTCCAACTGAAGTCGGCGTCCCACAATATTTTAAACCAAAAGCCGAATGCAGTTGGACTGACCTACCATTTTAAAAGAAGTTATTTTTTGCATTTTTGAAGGCGGGTTTTTGTTTTTTTAAACATTTATTTTTATAGATAACGTCACATATTTTTTAATAGAAGTTTAGTATATTAAGTACTTAATATTTTTCTTCCTTAGCGCATTGGAAAATGTCTGGCCGTGGGGTACAATCAATGAATCAATTAAGTGAGTGTGTACTTAACATTTTTATTTATTTTTATTACTATTTTAGTGCCTAATATCTAAAATATATCATTGTTATATGTCGCTTTTATTCTTATCCATATATTACTTCCTTAACTTCTCAAGTGACATTAAACCAAAATGACAAAAATGCCATGACAGAGTAGATAGCATTTTTTTCGGGTTAGGTTCGTAAGAACTAGATTGCGTTATGACTATATAAGCAAAACATCGTTGTTTCATATTACGCCACCTTATTTTCCGGGGATCTAGTGCAAAAGGGTTTAAGTCAACTTAACGTTTTCTACAAAAGGGTATATACATGAACGGAGTATACTAGATTTAAACTATTTTTCACTTGATCTTCAGGAGACTTTCACCGTTTTTCACTAGGAACGAGATTTTATCTCATCTTATCTTACTAATATTATAAATGAGAAAGTTTTGATGTTTGGACGTTTGTATGTTTGTTACTCAATCACGCTTCAACCACTGAAAGGATCAGGATGAAACTTGGCATAACATATGGGTTTAGGCCCTGGAATAGGAGTAGGCTACTTTTTATTCCGGAAAAATGAATAGTTCCCGAGGGAATAGCGATAACCGAATTCTAAGCAGACGGAGTTGCGAGCAACAGACGACCCCACGACTTTCTATTACCTCTTGCACTGTACCCGACGAATTTCTATTACCTCTTGAACTGGACCCGTCGAATTTCTATTACCTCTTGCACTGGACCCGATGACTTTTTATTACCTCTTGCTCTGGACCCGACGACTTTCTATTACCTCTTGCACTGGACTCGACGACTGTCTATTACCTCTTGAACTGGATCCGACGACTTTTATTACCTTTTTCACTGGACCCGACGACTTTCTGTTACCTCTTGCAGTGGACCCGATGACTTTCTACTACCTATTGCATTGGACCCCACCACTTTCTAATACCTCTTGCACTGGACCCGATGACTTTCTATTAACTCTTGCACTGGAGCCGATGACTTTCTATTACCTCTTGCACTGCACCTGAAGACTTTCTATTACCTCTTGCACTGGATTGGAAGACTTTTTATAACCAATGACGGAAAACAAGTGTTCGTTATTGTAATATTGTTGCTTGAGGTCGAATCTTTATTTCCCCAAATTAAGCCTAGGAGCCTTGGTCCCATAAAGCTAAAGTTATTACAGAGTTAGAGTCTTGAACAAATCCTTATGAAAAGCTCAAGCTTTAATGGTTTGAAGCGGTTTCAAAGCTCGAACCTCAATGTTTCACCCCGACGTTCTCCTGGCGCCTTCTAAAATAACACTGACTATTGGCACTCCTGTGCTTTCCCCCCACCACGCTTGTACCCGCAAACCAAGAGAGTGAGCCCATCTTATGATGGTTAGACTGTAAGCCTATATTCTGCCGCTTGTCTGGTCGGTCTTATACATAGCTGCTCATTTTAGTGGTTTGTGACTTTAACATCATGTTTTAATTGCTTCACTGATCTGTCAAAGCAACGAGATACTTAAGTGTGCAATGACTAATAAAGCCGACTGTACCATGCCCGTTTCTCCAGGAAAGAACAGGAACAGTTCGTATGGAGTCACTTCGAAACGTCTCCACCGATGTCCACAAAAGTGGTAGCGTGGGTGGTCTCCAAATTTACCCACGTGACGAAACACAGACGAAGCGGCTCCGAAATCAAGATCTGGACAAGACCTGCCGTTATCAAACAGGCGAGGATTAGTCAATATGCTCGATCAGAATGACAACGCGGACGTAAAGTAATCTGCAAAGAAAATAAATAATGATTTTATAGTGGATCGATTTAATTGATTTGTATGCGGTTTGTACAATTTTATAGAAGTTAAAAAATACCTACCATCTGTTAGAGTTTTTTTACAGCGGTGGTCTTATCAGAAGCGCTGGTGGCCAATTTACTGAATTAAATTATTTCATATCATTTCATATTACTTAATACCGATTCCGTTCTCCGAAAAGCCGCATCGGCCGAAGCCAGGGCAGATTCATAGTAAATAGTTGTTGGTAAGCTTTAGAAAGAACTGCCTTTGAACGTTGCTATTTCTTCTTGCAGACCAAGTACGCCTTAGAAATTGGCCCTAAAATGATGGATAAATACACCGAATGGTTTTCGATGTCCTACCCCCTGCCCAAACTAGACATAGTGGCCATCCCAGGCGCCGGCGACCCTGCCTCCGAGAGCTGGGGTCTTATCCAGAACGCGGAGGTGGTTTTGCTACATGATGAGACACAACATATTCCTTTGAACAAGGAAACTGTCTCTCATGTAAGAAAAAGAGGATCACTTTGTTTGCCCGAATTTCATTTGCCATAATTGTATAAGTTGTCATAATATTCATTTTCCATAAAGGCATTTTTTCTGAAACAGTAAAATTTTCAGGTAATTTTTACATGCCATCGTATAGAGCTCAATAGGTGAGGTTAGGTTTGTTTTATAACAATTCTGAATAGTTCACAGTTTCAGAAAAATGTCTTTAAGGCAAATGAATATTATGTGATACAATTACAGCAATTGAAATTCGGGCAAACGATAGAGAACCAAGAAAAAGATGCTCGTTATGGAAAAACTAACGAAGTGTGCAAGGCTAGGAAAATGAAGGAATTTTGGATATTTTTTTTCCTTACTCCTTAGCCCTTCAAGCGGCAAGAAAACTATAGTTAGTTTAAATTTGAATTTTGAGTTAATGTCATAAAGTACTAATTGTTTTTTGACAGCAGCCGTTAAACGGCTGCTTGCCACTCGAAGGGTTAATTAATAGTTCCTTTTTAAGTGGGCAGATACTACATTTTTTACATGGCAAATGATCTCAACATGCCAACTGGATGGTAAAACTGGAAACATCCTAAAATTCCGAATTATCTTTTTCCAAATAATCATTCATCGGTTCGAAAACTATGTTATGCTGGAGCTATTTTTGATATCAATTAGAAATTATGTAGAGGGATACCCGAGGCTCATAAGGGCATACACAATTTTAAGATTGTAAGTGCATAAAAAACCAATATAAAATGCCTATATCATCACATTACTATACCAGCCGGAAGACGTCTACTGCTGGATACTTCCCCAAGCATTTCTAAGGCGGTTGGTTTTGTGATACTCTCGTCATTTGGCATAATATGCTAGTAATTCCACTGGCCCTCATACTCTCACAATGATACTTGGCGGTAGGCAACGAGTAAGACGCCGAAAGCGACCAAGACGAACCCTGCTCGAGCTCTTACCACTTCCAGGGGCATTCCATCTTGATCCTCAGGGTTGGCAACGCATTAGCAGTCTTAGGATTGTGATTATAGTCTTGAGAATGCAGATATATATGGGTCTCAGATTCCACTTACCATCAGGTGGCCTGTGTGCTCGTTTGCCTTAATTTGCCATAAAAAAGCTACCGAAGTGAAAGTAATAACTGTTGCTATTAAAGGCGCTGAATCTGAGGTTAGTTTTCAAATCGCAAGTGTTACTAACACAGATATAAATATACATAGATAACGCAAATGCATCTACTTCACGTGTCCGAATCCAGACTTAAACCCCCGACCAAGCTTCGGGGTTGGCCGTGGCTACTGACGTTCCGCGCGTATGTTGTTGCAGCCGGTCGGCCGTCAAAATTAAGAAAATTCATCGTTTTCTTAATTTTCACGGCCGACCGGCAGATTCTAAAAACGGAAAATTTTCTTCTCTTGGTGTGTCCCACTTGGTAGCAAAAAGTGACACGGTTGGTTGAGATCTTTAAGTTATCTATGTGTATTTATATCTGTGGATACTAATGTAAGCTAAGTAGTGTAAAATAATTGGCTATCCATTGATTGCTAGTGACCTCTGACAGGCTATAGCTCACGGTATGGTGCACCAGTGGTTCGGCAACTTGGTGACGATGGATTGGTGGTCGGAGCTGTGGGTATTCGAGAGTTTTGCCACGTATATAGCTGCACTGAACTTGGCGGCGGTGGAACCTGAATGGGAATTCGAGGATAATCTGGCAGGGCTATATATGATGTCAGTCTTAAACAAGGACTTTCTGGAGTCATCGCGTCCCGTAAGTGTGTTTGTATAATATAATAGAGATGCAACGAATATTCGGCAACTATTCGGTATTCGGCCTATTCGGCCACTTTTTTCAGTATTCGGTATTCGGCCGAATACTTCCTACTATTCGGCCGAGTACCGAATATCTTAAAAAAAAACACATTTTATCAAAAACATATTTATTTATTAAAGAATCATCATCATTAGTCTTTATTTCGAGAATGGTAGAGATTTTACGTAACATAATAATTTAAAAAATGTGTATTTATCTTAAATACAATACATTCTTACAATATATTCTTAATCATCATCTTTAGTCTTTATATTGAGGATGGTAGAGATATGGTGAATAAAAACAAGTTTTTCAGCATTTGTTGGTAACAGACGGATGCGCTTTTCTTCCTATACAAATATATGCCGAATATTCTGTATTCGGCTGAGAGCGCCGCCGAATATTCGATATTCGGTATTCGGCCAAATCACTATTCGTTGCGTCTCTATAATATAATCATCCATCATCTAAGAATATGTTAGTCACTATTTATTTCATATGTTGGTCAAAATGTCGCACCTTCAGAACAATAGTGACCTAATTGAGAAATTTTAAATTTCGAGTTAGGTCTCTATAATAATAAATTTATGACTCGAAGTTTGAAAGCACAAATTTTGAATTAGGTCATTATTGTTCTAAAGGTGCGATGTGTTAGCCACTACAAACATTATGCCACTTTGCTTCCATAATCTTAAACGACACGTTAGCCTAATTGGTAGTGACCCTGCCTAGTGGTCCCGGGTTCAAATCTCGCTAAGGGCAAATATTTGTGTGATGAGCGCTAGTTTTGTTGGTTCTGAGTCTTGGATGTTCACCATAGCAGTAAAACTTTAGAACACCCCTATTTTTGCGTCGGGGGTTAATAAATCTAAAAGTAGGGGATCGCCGGGAGTTTTTATCTATTATTTTTATCTTTTATGTTATTATATTGTGGTTTTTTTCCACAGTTGTCCGTTAGTAGCGAGGACTTTAACCAACTCGTCTCGTTTAAAAGGGGCTACGTTCTTATTCGTATGTTGGCCAAGGCTCTTGGAGAGGAGGGCTTCAGACAGGGTATTAAGAAGTGAGTTTCTACAATTCTACGTCCAAGGGTAGATAATCATTAAAGTAAACTTCAAAACCCCGGCCGTTCATAAACGTACAATAAACCTATTTTAGTTAAAGTATTCTTTGTCAGTTTCTGTCAAATTCAAATGTCACATTGAAAGATAAGGACAAACAACACTTTGCGTTTAGGCAAGCCATTAAAATAAAGTTTATTGCCAAATAAAAATAATAATTTATTTGCAATTCGGCTCGGGGTAGCTTCACCCACATTCCTGCCACCCTTCCTATGTCGTCCACAATTCCATGTCGTCTGCATACAATTCCCAAATTGTCATCTTCCTAACTTGTTCAGGTTGCTATTTTGACAACTTCTTATCTCGCCTACATTTATATATATATATATATGGTCTATAGTGCTCAGGGCTACTTGCACCAAAAATTCAACACTGGGTAAAGCACTAACTCGAGTTAGTGTCTTCACCCAGTGTTAAATTTTTGGTGCAAGTGGCAATAAGTGGTCCAAGGTTCTAGATGGTCCGCAGTCCCAATTGGTGCACATGTCTCAGACTTGTCTTACTAATGTCATCAGCATCATCATCATCATGTCAGCCGAAAGACGTCCACTGCTGGACATAGGCCTCCGCCAAGGCTCTCCGCTTAGACCGGTCTTGTGCTTTTCGCGTCCACCGCGTTCCCGCGATCAATGATGTCACTGATATACAATTCGAAAGCGTTTAATTAATCCCGTTTTATAAAGAGAAGCCAAATTATTAAAAAGTTTGGATGCCGAAAGCTCGTCATAAATAAACTCATACGGATCCGCAAGATTGCCTATCTAATTATCATATAAAAGGTGACAAGATAGGAATGTGGACGAATTAGAATAATGGACCATTTGACAAGACAATAAGCACAAGTTAAGAAGGTGACAAAATACGAACGTGGATAAATCAAGATAGTGGACCATTTAACAATGAGGACAAGTTAAGAAGTTGGCAAAATAGGGATTGTAGACGAGTCAGGATAGTGGACCATATGGAATTATGGACGACATAGGAAGGTGACAAAAAAGGAATATGAGTGAAGTCACCCTGAGCCCCCGTTTAAACCACTAAATACAAGCCTAGAGCTTAGTTTGGGACTACGAGTATGTCAATTGGCGATACATTGTCAACTAAAAAAAAAACTACAAATATTCCAAATTTCAGCCCGATTTTTAAAAGTGGTTGAACAAGCGCGCGACTACTCTAAACATTCCATCTATCCCTCAGCTTCCTCATAATATATTCCTACAACAACACTGGCCAAGACGAGCTGTGGCAGGAATTGACGCTGGCGGAGCATGACCACGCCGGCCTCAACCAAGACATGAATCTTACATCTATCATGGAAACCTGGACAAACCAGGCTACATACCCTATACTCGACGTAAACAGAGAATACGTCAAGGGGCAGTACCTAAGAATCAGGCAGGTTAGTTTCGGTTTCCTCTATTGAACAGTCGACAATAAAACGCAGGCTCGGAAATCTGGTAATTACGGTAACTAAATTTCGCTCGCTAATTTGTTCGCACTGCCCACCACCGCCATCGCCATCGGTTTCTCGTCGTTTCTACTCAGCTTGAAGACAAGCCGGCCTTATCATTTTAGTCGCGACGCCATCCACTACAGGAAGAACCGATCCCGCTCCGAGCGAGTGTTTTCGAAAAACTTGGTTAAGAACCATAATATACCGGCATTTTTCGAATCAGTTCCAAGCCCTGGCAAAATGACGACTGTGGACAACGTGGGCATAGTAATGGAATTTTTGACTTACTTATATTGTTTGTGGATATCGTTTAAACAGTAGGCAGAATATTGACGTTTTTGTCATTAGAAAAATGTATTTGGTCGGTAACTATAGTAAATTGCGACGGACCATTAATATAGAGCTTGGTGTTTTCGTTTATGTCATGTTGGTAAGAAAAGTGTTTTTTTAATGGCAAGGAGAAGGCACGCGAGCACTCAGGCCACCTGATGGTAAGTGGGATCTGAGACCCATAGTCATGTGAAATCACAACACTACAATCTCAAAACTGCAATCCTAAGATTTCAAATGCGTTGCCAACCCTGAGGACTAAGATGGAATGCCTCTATGCTAGTAATTTCACCACTCTGTACTTTAGTCCTGGTGTCCTGTAGTCTCTGTAGTCAAAAGTGTCACTTAAGTCCCACTTAACATGCTTGACAAGCGACTGTTAAAAAATTGAGCAGCCGTGCAACAACGTTGGTCTACAACTTAAAGAACCTGGACCAGCATGACGTGCGGGGGTGACGTACGATAAAGCTTGACTAGTCGCCATTGCTCCCCGCGCAACATGCTTGTACCCTGCCTGGCATTCAATTGAGTTATATAGGGAGGGCCAATTTCTTTTCAAATCAAAATGTAGAAAAACAAAAATATTTATTTGCTGAACACAGGTAGTTATAAAGTTGGTGTACATAATATACAATGGATCTTTCCATGTTCTGCCGCTAAGCGTGCAAGCTTGGGTGTTATACAGAATTTTTATTAATTATATTTCCCCACGTTTCCTATATAACAGTAATTTTACATATTAATAACCTTTCTAATAATAATTTATAATATTTACTACATTTCCTTTATAATAACTTAGTATTAGTCCTTATTTTCTAACATAAATTCATTGATTGCATAGTAGGCTTTATTGATTAGAAAACTCTTCAAGCGCTTTTGAATTCGGTATTAATGTCTAGCTTATTATACAATTTTGGCGCCATTCCTAGTATGTTTTTAGAGAACAGAGCCGTGTTTGACGACCAGGGACGTATTTTACTTCGCATTCGCACACTGACGAAATTATTAAATAGTATGCTACTATTAATCCGAACAAAACTGGCCATTTCATAAACGTACAAGCTTGGAAGTGTCTGTATTAGAGATGGGCCGACTAGGAGACGATTAGTCGGGAAAGCCGACTATTCGGCATCATTTCTAGCCAGTGATTAGTCGGCGACTAGTCGGCAAAAAATGCCAAATATTCGGCACTTTATTGCCTATAGGAAATATGGTCAAAAAATGTCCACACGCGCGATTTTATTTTCGACATAGTTATAAAAAGCACTAGGTAGTTCGTTTTAACTCTAAAATTAGAGTTCTAATTGTTTTTTCGTGCAGAAAATACGGAAACGAAACTGGTCAATACATGGTAGGGGTAGGTAACAAAGCACGACGGACGAAGCAAAACGAACGTTTCTGAGTTCACCCGAACTTAGCAAAATCCTAAAATCGGCATTGCCGACTAGTCGGCCGATTAATCGGCAAATTGAAAACCGATTAGTCGGCCGACTGGCCAGTCGGCAAAATCCGTATTCGGCCCATCTCTAGTCAGTATGTTTAGCTTTATGAAATGCGGTTTACATGAGGATGTGCGTCGTAAGTTACATATTACTCTGATACATTTCTTCTGCGCCAAGAATGCCCGCTCCCTATCTGGGGAATTACCCCAAAACACTATGCCATACCTCAGTGCTGATGAAGCATAAGGGTGTATATTGACTGACATAATTATTTTTAGTCATAATGTGCTTTAGGTCATAATCATCGCAAGTCATAACGTGTTTTTTTAAAGAAACTGTTAAATACTTTCTCAGGATTTTTATAAATCAAACCTAACCTAACCTAGCCTTGTCTACACGTTAGATATTTCAGAACTTCTGAAAAGTTTACAGTTTCAGCGATATAAAAAATTATGACTATCAAAAATCATGCCAACGATTACATTATGACCAATAAAATTATGGGAAACAAAGGGCTCCCGAAGCATAAGCGTGATAGGCTGTGAGAACATTTGACTAGTTAGCAACGTTTCTTAGCTTGTACAGCGCGTATGATAATTGGTATAATTTTTTACATACATTTACAATTTAATCTCTATAATTTTTGCAAATTAGCAAGAGTAAAAGCAAGTCAAATTCAAATATTTCTGGCCCTATACCTACACCTAGAGTAATTTCACCGGTTGTCATCTAAGATCAATTGAATAAGATTTCCTGCTTCCTAGATGTTAAGCAAGTCTGCTTGGGCTTCCGCGAAGTGGTGGGTGCCCCTGGGCGTGCTGTGCCAAAACGAAACCATCAACGAGTCAAGAGTGGAGTGGATCGCGGTGCATGATTCGAAGCTACTGAGCCAGTACCAGCATAGTTCGGACAATGACCAATGGGTACTTCTGAACACTGATATGATCGGTGAGAATATGATTTAGTTTTAATCCACGATGGCATGCCAGAAAAAAATCGGTCGAGTGCGAGTCGGAGTAGCGCACCGAGGGTTCCGGTCCGGATCCGGATTTCCGGGTATTCCGATTAGAATTCGATTTCGAATCGAAGCAGCGCCAGCCTAACTTACACTTGACCATTTTTTTAACCGACTACAAAAAAGGAGGTTCTCAGTTTGACCTGTATGTATGTTTGTATGTATTTATGTTTATTTGCGATTATCTCGCGTTTCGCTGAACCGATTTTGATGCGGTTTTCAGAATGCATGGATTTTATAAATCGCATTTCTCAACAAAATATAAAAATACCGTAAAAAAGAGCACCAAAAGTGAAATTAAAATTAAAATCGGTTAAGTAACACGGATGATACAAGCATTTTAAACACAGAGAGATCCGAAGTGCACCGGTGACGTCATCGTGCAGTTCGGCCATATAAACTCCACGTAAAATTCTGTTTTGCTAGAAAGAGATAGGAACAAATCTTTATTGGCTTATATCTTGGTTATTTTTTATAGCTATTCAAAAAAGTTTTTTTCTCACCTGTTTGTTAGATGAATCAGCTTTTTTTGAGGATGTAAAAAAAAAACATGCATATTCCCTATTGTATTGAGTGAACTTACATTGGGATCCCTTTGACTGCCATACATTTATTGTTTCGATTAGTGAAAGTCAAACTTTTGTACCCATATTATTTATGTTCATAACTACCGGAAGTCATACAATTTTTAGGTCATAGGTAACGCTTTATAATTCGAACGTTAATTATCCATAATATAAAAGATTATAATATAGAAAAGTCATAACCTAAAACCCTATAACATGCGAAGGTATATTTATAATTAGTTAGATATATTTGAGGATATAACATAAGAATAAATAATAACTACACGTAGAAGCGAATCTCCTTTGACCAGGCCCCAAATGCCGCGCTTTAAATACCTACTTCCCCCTTCGCCCCGGTACGCCCCTCTGTCTTCCGCGCCCAAAGTTAGGGCTGTCACTTGCGATATATTTTAATCGATTTATGGATGTGGTATACAAGTTCAGTCACGAATTATTATTAATGTTTTACTTCAACATGGAAACATTGTTGCAAAATGAGTTTTTTACATTTACGTTAAATTAGGTAATAATACTTTTTGATGATATTAAGATTATCTCATAAAACTCCTTTATTCAATCAATTATTTCTAATTAGTTTGCCGTAAATAGTCGTTCACTTTTTAAAACACTATCTTAGTTCAACCATATCTAAACATTAAAATCAACACAAATACGAAAACCAATTCAAGACACAATATCAATATCTTGGTTAATATATATTCCGTGCGTGACGGCCCTGACTGACTAGACACCTCAGGTGTCGCCAGGCGGTAGGTATCTAACGCGCCGAGCGCGCGTCCGGAGCCGGGAGTTTCGCTTCTACGTGTAGTTATTGTTTATTCTTATGGATATATTTTTTATAATATCAATTATTTTTATTCATACCGTTTTTCTACCAGAAACCCCTGCTAAAGACAATAAATTTAAATCAACTAACTTTATGGCAGTCAATAGAGACCCACTTAAATTATTAGTCTAGAGAAGAGAAGTGTCGAGAAAGGGGTGAAGGCGTTGTTATTTTGTACACGCAGGTCACTGATTTCCCTCTGTGTGTCCGAGACGGACCCTGCACAAGGTCCTACGGAGTACCTGTCACTGATAGGGAACAACTTGAAATTCCGAATATTCCTCTGTCCGAGTTTTTTTTTCCGTGAACTATGTTATATTGGAGCTATTAATATTATAGGTTAAACGCATAATTGAATTGCTATATACAGGTTAGGTTAGATTTGATTTTTAAGCGTAATAAAAACAAAAGTCTTCAATTAAAATGTTTGATTCGGAATTAGGAAAATTCGGGATATTGATCAATTTGGTATTATGACTCTTCGGGCGACTGTGCACTACAAGGTAAGTAAGTATGTAAATCATTTATTCACAACAATAACACACAGACAAAAAATATGTGACGACTTGAAGTGCTAGTGTTGCGAAACGGTCCCCACTCAGTATGTGAAGGAATGTTTACTTACTGTCCGGGAGTCCGATTTTTTACGGCTCCGCACTGTAATAGTACATTGTGTATTAAGGGTGGTAAAGACAGAAATACAAACGAGAATCTGTTAGAACGGCTTTAATGACTCGAGCTTTGTATTTCCTTTACCATCCATGCAACATACAAAGTTTTTCATCACATTTGCGAGGAAATTAAATAAAATCAGACAAAATATCTCTAATAATTTTAGCCGCGTTGGCGATGTCCGATGGAGTCGCATTATCCCTTTCTTCTGATGGCGACATGTATTTTATTGATATATAAAATTTTCTATGTGCACAAAGACACCCTTTTAATTATTATTTCGGAATCACACAGTTTATAATCAGTATTTATAAATTAGCGGCAGACTACATCATTATCTATGACTTACCGCAGATAATGTCAAACGTGTTTAGGAGTCCGATTCTAGTGACAGTCGAGATCAATAGTTTATATTGCGACATTTTTAGAAAATTGTATGCAACTGACATTTCCTCTTGAATGAAACTTCATATCGAATGGCACAAGAATTGGGGTCCTGACGTATTATGATAGTTTGAGTCCACGTATTAAATTTAAAAAAAAAGCTATTACCCACGATAGGGCGTAATGGTAAAAAAAAGGCCCGCGGGTATTATTTTGGATTTACCGTCGATTTTTCTAGCATGTTAGGACACTATTTACGAGCAAGTGTGATGAAAAATTCCTTGTAGTACATAATCGCCCTTCGCTATTATATTAGTGTACCCTCATTGATGATATGATGTTTGTGTCTTCCTCAGCGCCGTACCGCGTGTACTATGACCTCCATAATTTGGACCTGCTGGATCGCATGCTGCATACCTCCAATTTCACGGCCATACCAATGCTCAGCCGCGTGCAACTGCTCAGCGATGCGTTCGAGTTTGCCTGGAACGGTCAGCTCAACTACGGGATCGCCCTGCAGTGAGTTTAGGGATCTCTATTGGATCGCATAATTTTTTTACGCATAACGTATCTTTACGCATAAAATCGTTTGACCTAAAACGGTTTTTACAATAGAAACGGTTTTATTTTAATTATTATAAAAAACTAACCTAACCTAACCTAACCTTATCTACAAAATAGACGTTTACTAAATTCTGCAATCTCAGCCTAAAAGGGAGTTATGCGAAAAAAAAATTATGCGAAAAGTAAATATGCGTAAAAAAAATATGCGTTCCAAGGGGATCCCGAGTTTAGTGATAGCTTTAAACATCAACGTTCAACTTTCATGGCACCCGGTAAGGGTTGCAAAAAAAGAAATACATTCGAATATTTAATGAATAATAACATCAGCATAATAAAAGTTATGCTGATGACATGGTGCTGCTGGTCCCCACGATCGGAGGTATCCGTAAATTAGTGGCTATATGTGAAGCCTATGCTGAAAAGCATGGCTTGAAGTATAACTCTGAAAAAAGTGAGCTATTATTATTTAAGGGTAAAAATAGTCCCCCAGCGTCGGTCCCCCCAGTTTTTCTCAATGGTGCGCCGCTGCGGAGAGTGACGCATTTTAGATACTTCGGGCATATAGTCACTGAAGACCTCAAAGACGACTTAGACATTGAACGGGAGCGCAGGGCGCTGTCTGTGAGAGGGAATATGCTGGCTCGTAGATTTACTAGGTGTACAGCTGAAGTCAAAGTCACGCTTTTTAAAGCTTATTGCCAAACTTTTTACACTAGCAGTCTATGGGCCAGCTACACCCAAAAATCATACAGTACGCTGCGGTTACTGTATAATAATGTATTTAGGGCGATGTTCAGACTCCCACCTCGATGCAGCGCTTCTGGGATGTTTGCCGATGCGCACGTGGAGGATTTTTATGCACTGATGCGTAAAAGTGTTGCTTCCTCTGTTCGGAGAGTGAGGGACAGCCCGAACAGCCTTCTGCAGGTCATGGCAGGGAGGCTGGACAGCGCTCTGTTTGACAGGTTCACCGAGCTACACGTTGTGTGTGTGACTCGGTGACCCGATCAGACAATTCTATTTTAATTTTATCTTAATTTTTAGTTTTAACATAGTATATTAAGTGTAAATTACTAACAGCCTATGGACCCCTGAAGTCTGCGAATAAAGTTTTTTTTTTTAATTATTATAATAACTTATTTTCTGTGCTATTTTTTATTTATATTATGCTGCAGCTAACTGCACCTATATTTATACCGTGCATATACTTCAAGTTTAAAATTCTAAATAATGTCATAGAACCTTAACACTCATTTCATACAAAAAATAAAATATACCAAATAGGTAACAAATATCAATTTAATTGTCACACCAAATAAATAGCAGTGTGGAAAGGTCATTATAGTCATTTAAAACGGATATATTATAACAGACGTCAAAGGTTGACAGCAAAATCCATGAAACCAATTTTAGTAATTTATACAAAACCTTAATACATTTTTAGCGTCTTTCTTTTTGTTTATAAAAAATAAAGGTACAAAATACTGGATGTATTTTTTTGTAATTATTTTTCTTCAAACCGTACTCTGCCATGAAAGTTGAACGTTGATACCGATGTTTACTGATAGCTCGCTCTTAGAGCTATTACAGAGCTTAAAGTTACATCTTGAACAGCTGAGGGGAATTAGAACGGCTGCAATGTAACTGTACAGCTAACCTGCAAGGCAAGGCAGACTGTAAGTGAAGTGCACAGTCCATTTGCAGTTTTGATGCGTGTACGCAATGATATAATATAAAAAGAGGTAGATATGTTACCTATACGGTATTCAGCTTGTATAAATGGCCCGGCTTACGCACACATAATCAGTAAATATTGCAATTACACAATAATTCATAAATGACAAGTGAAAGCAGGATGGTATGCTAATTTCCGGGAGCGAAACAGAGACGAGTGTATGTTGCTCTGCAGACTAGTTCACGGGTCCGACGGCGCAAGACTGAGTAAAGGTGTACCAATTGGCTTGGTTTTAGGGTGCCACTATCGAAGCGCGTATAACATATCTACCTCTTTTTACTATATTATATCATTGCATGTATGCCTACCGTACAACAACTTTGCAGCTGGCTAGCAGTTGAAATGCGGACCATCTGTAATGGGAATAGCCTGGGTCGAGATTCGAGGCAATAAAAACCATAGTCATTGACCTGTCGTGGCCCGTTTGACGGAGCTACAAGTTACAAATTACAAGTGGAACTCTTTTTCTAGCAGAAGGTGTTAGAAACAGACTTCAGAGGCCTGTTTCACGAAGCTACAAGTAACAAATTACAAGCGGAAGCCTCTTTCTAACTCCTTTTGCTAGAAAGAGAGTTCCGCTTGTAATTTGTAACTTGTAGCTTCGTGAAACGGGCCACAGCTTGTAATTTGTAACTTGTAGCTTCGTGAAACGGGCCACAGCTTGTAATTCGTAACTTGTAGCTTCGTGAAACGGGCCACAGTTTGTAATTTGTAACTTGTAGCTTCGTGAAACGGGCCACAGCTTGTAATTTGTAACTTGTAGCTTCGTGAAACGGGCCTCTGTTATCATATTATTACGCGGATAAAGCGTCTAATTTTCAATCGTCGATTTTGGTGCTTTGGGAGCGTTTTCAGCAGGCTGAAATTTATTTAGGTACCTAATTATTTTCTTAGGCTCGTTACATATCTGAAAAGAGAACAAGAGTATCTCCCGATCAAAATTGCGCTCGAAGCCTTGTTCAGGATGGAAGTGATGTTCATGCGGGATCCGGGATACGGTCTGTTTCTGGACTTCATTCGGAACCTGATAAAGGACTCTTATAATAACGCTGGGTCAATCATGGGTGAAGTGAATAGCAAGACTAGCGTCAAGAGAAGTAGACTGCAGGTATGTTAATACACATCGGTAATCTCGAAGCATTTAGCCGACCAGAGGCCCTTGCCAAGATGCACTACGCTAACTAGCGTTTCTATTCGTTTCGTTTTTAAACCAATCGCGTCACTGGTAGATGACGTGATACGAAAATTCACGTGATCAACCAGTGACGCGATTGGTTTAAAAACGAAACGAATAGAAACGCGAGTTAGCGTAATGCATCTTGGCAAGGGCCTCAGTTAGCTCATTTTATCAAAATCATTTATTTCCTGAATAGTATTATCCATTCACATTTTTCCCCATTCTATTTTTTACCACACGCATGTAACATTGTAGCTTTTTCCGAGTCGCATTTTTGAAGACGGTAATTGCATCAAAGATTTTTATGGGTCGAAATGTATCCGGAAGAGCTCATCCGTAAGATAAATTAAGATATTGCTGGAGCTTGCGCATGTTGAGATGTGTGCGTGCGACTCGAGCATAGTGCATCAAGCTTGAGCATACTGCGCGCGCAAGTAGCCAGCGCCTTTACTTGCTCCGGCTAAATGCACCGTGTACAAGCACCATAACCCGCAGGCGCCTCGCACAACGAATTTTATAAATTGTCTCTGTCACTCACGCACAATGATATTGCCATCGCACTCGCACAGTGACATTAACGCCGGCATCATGGATTATAAACCTTTTCTCTAATAGTAACACGGTTCCGTATAGTAAAGGTCAATGTACGAAATTCTTCGTTGTCGGCGTCCGCGCTTTGTAATAAGTAATTATTAAGAATAGGATTTTGGTGGCATATCGTGGTTTTAGAATCCATGGAGTCGCTATTTCCTAATTATTATAATACATGACACTTTGATTTTGAAATTCATTCAGCATGGTCATATTTTAAAATGAACTAAATACATTTTTAGATCGGTTATTCCATACCTACTAATATTTGCTTGTTTGTAACGCTTTCATAGCAGAGATATCCTCCATACCAAAATTCATTTAAATTGATTAAGCGGTTTAATGAAGAAATGAATTTTGAAATATTAAAATACTGAAGGTCAAAATCAAAGTGGTATGTACTATTTCCTATTTATTATAATAAATAGGAAATAGCGACTCCATGGATTCTATAACCACGATTTGCCACTAAAACTCCTAACTCTAGTTATCACTCCTTTGGACTCCTGGTCCATGGATATCACACTAACAATTGTCCGGTTCAAGGATTTTTTCGTTTGGACTTGACAGATGTACGGGTTAGTTCCACGCGCTTCTGTCAAGTCCAATTAAGTGCATAAAAATAATTAGGTTCTCCTATGGAAGCCCTAATCGTCACTTGTCCTAATGCATCGTTTGTCCGAATTTTCATTTATCCTATAGCCATTTCCGCTTAAATTTTAAAACTTTTTAGTATTGTTATAATACAACCCTAACCTAACCGAACCGAAGATATAATTGGGAAACTTAAAAAGTTGCCTGACTCATCTGAAAACCAGTTTAGGGCAAATGAAAATTCGGGCAAACGATGTGTTAGGACAAACGTTGTTAGGGATTGTGAGGGACACCCAAATAATTAAATATGGCAGGTGTTGTTGAACAAGTGGGCGTGCCGCGTGGAACTGGAGACATGCCAGGAGAAAGCTGTCGATCTCTTCCAGGTCTGGATGGACGCGAAACAGGGTGCCCGAAGCAACCCGTGAGTTTAGTGAACTCTTCAATTTATATTAGCGGTAGAGAACATGGATCGGTTCCACAAACTGAATAAAGGGTCGTTTAAAAAAAAACTGGTCATGTGCAAGTCGGACTCATTGTACCTAGGGTCCCGTATTTAAGATAATAAGCTTGGTAACCGCAAAAGAAACTACTCATTTTGTTATGAACTTTTGAACTTTATTTTCTATGCCATAAAGTCCATTTAGACTAGCCTAAATTCTAATACAGATTTTCAAAGTTTTTTTATTAATTCTCAAAAACTGTAAATATTGAACACTTCATTTTATTTTTCCCATAAAATATAAGTAATTATCTATACTTTGGAGCAGGGGGAACGGTCATTTTTTGTAAATTTTTGGCTATAAATCAAAAAGTACATCACAAAAAATTCAAAATAAAAATGTTTTGAAATGTGCAGATTAAGCCCTTTCATATGACAACCCATTTGCTATAATCAAATCACTTTCATTTTTCATCCCCCCATTCTAGACCCCTCTTCAATTACCTATTTATACTATTAATTTCATATTTTTTTTACTAAATACTGATGCGGGCAAGCAATTTGTACAAGTATGCCAAACTATGTTAATAGCATTTGTAGTTGCTGAGAAAACGTGCTGTGACAAACAGACAGACAGGCAGACAACGAAGTCTAACTTTAATGTCGCGGAGCTCCTATTTCTGCGTGCTACTGCCCATCGGGCCTTCCGCAAAACTAACTTAATCTAAACCCATCTACCTAAAAACTACCGATATAATGGTGACCTTCTTTCAGAGCTGATATCTCTAAAACGGCCCAACCGATTTTCATGAAATCTTGCTAACAACCACCGCTAATAAACCTAGAAAAACGTACGTTTAAGAGCTACCGTGCCATACACACACACATAGCGGTCAAACTTATAACACGTTTAGCGTCTTGGGTTAAAAAATAAACTATTCAAACCACAGATATAAATACACATAGATAACGTCAATACCTCAATCTATATGAAAACGAACCGTGTCACTTTTTGCTACCAACTGGAACAACCAAGAGAAGAGAATTTTCCGTTTTCCGCACAAAATCGATTCAAAGTCGTTGCTTTTTTGGGCTATTGCAATTTATTATCACGCAACGAGGCATTTTCTTAATTTTCACGGCCGACCGGCTGCAACAACAGGTGCCCGGAACGTCAGTAGCGACGGCCAACCCCGACGCTTGGCCGGGGTTTAAGTCCGGATTCGGACACGCGAAGTAGATGCATTTGCGTTATCTATGTGTATTTATATCTGTGCTTCAAACAGTCCCCTTCTCCAGTATCGCGCGGGAAATGCGGCCCACCGTCTACTGCACAACCATCGCCCGGGGCAACGTGGCGCACTGGAACTTCCTCCAAGCCAAGCAAAACGTCGCTAACGACAAGACCGAGTCAAGGGTGATACTGCGGGCGCTCGCCTGCTCCGAAGAAGTGTGGATTCTGTCACGGTATGGTCCTATCCACCATTCTCCAAGTATTGGGTCCTTACATATGAAATTGGCGTTTTGTTGAACTGGCCACTTTGGTTCAAAATATCTGGTGTTTGGCTAAGAATTCTAAATTCAAATTTATTTTATCTACTCTCATATCATAAGTCCTCTATTATGTGTTCAAAACCCGTAGGCAATGACCAGCATTACCTGTGGTAGTAGGTGACAGCGATGACAGCTGTTAATTTTGGAAGATGTTCAAAATTTGGATATCATTACCTTACAATAATCGATAACGTAATTTCAACATTACGTTACAGCTGTCATCGCTTTCACCTACTACACAGGTAAGGTAATGCTGGTCATTTGCCTTTAGGCTTCTGAACCCATCTTAGAGTACTTATAATATGTGTGTAGATAAAGTATTGTACGAGACTCTGCGTAATTGGCATTACGCAACCGTCACATAAACGACTTTTAAATTTTAGCTCATGTATTTGTGCTTCGAATTTAGCGATTCATTTGTTATCGCGTCATTTGTTTTTTCATTGACATCATTCTGCTCACAATATGGAGAACTTAAAAATATCGAATTATTTACGAATACGAGTTCTCCTTGGCACCAGTGTTGTAGAAACGGCTCGAAGGTTTAATGATGTGTATGAGGCAGCTACTGTAAGAGAAAACATGGTACGTTTTTGGTTCCAACGTTTTCGTTCTACAAATTTTGACCTACAAAACAAGCCCCGTGGACGGTCGGAGAGAGAGACCCAAGTTAATAACGAAGAAGTAAAAGTGGTTGTGTAAGCGGATCCATCGCAAACTACGTCAGAGTTAGCGGCAGGCTTCGGTGTGAATGATTTAAAACAGATTTAATTCACCTGAAACAAATTGGAAAGGTGAAAAAGCTCGAAAAATTAGTATATTATGAGTATATTTTTGCCATATAAAACGCCAATTTACCTAATAGTAAGTAACTTAGCACTATTTCACTTATGATTTTGGAAGGCCCTACTTTGAAATTACGTTAGCTCCAACCCTTACTCTCGATTTAGTCTCGAATGACGAGTGACAGGGATGGAGCTAGGACATGCTCCCGGGAAATCCCGGTTCTGTAATTCCCGGGAAATCCCGGGAATTTCACAGGTCCTAAAGAACCGGTACTGAAGATTACATCCCGGTTCTCCCGGTTCTTTCCATAAATACCAAACAAATATCGTGGCGCGTATCACATATATCCAATTCACACCTGAGCGACGAAGCCGGCACAAGCGGCAACATCGCATCAATATCCATCATATTTGCAATAATTAATCTCTAGATTTGTAAAAAGGAATAACAAATAACTTTCTAGTAAGTATTTTACTTAATCAAGATATGTTTTTCTTGAAGAAAACGTGCATGATTTTATTGCATATTTATTATATTTAAAGTTTCCTAATGTTTTTCAATCGTTTTTTATCTCAAATGTCCATGATTGCGGTGATTTGAGGTAAAAAATAAAGAACCGGGAGAACCGGGAATCCCGGTACCGTCCCTGCTTAGAACCGGGAAGTGGAAGTTTCAGAACCGAGCCCGGTACTGCATGCCCTAGATGGAGCTAATAATATACCTTCGAATTTCGCTATCTTGGCCCCTGGTTGCTCGGTAGGTACCTGGAGTGGGCGATCACGCCTAACTCTAGCGTGCGCTCTCAGGACGCTGCAGCAGTCTTCGATGCGGTCATCAGGTCCAAGGTTGGGTTCCTGGTGGCTAAGGACTTCATCTACAACCGAATTGAGGATATTTACGAAGCGTGAGTGCCTCTTTTTAACACCAAGATACAAAAAATTGCTACTGGTCGTTGCCCATTACTTCGTCCATGTAGAAGTTGTTTATCGCGGGTAAAAAATACCCTATGTCCTTCCTCGGGGTTGATGTTATCTCCGTGCCAAATTTAATCGAAATTGATTCAGCGGTTTGGCCGTGAAAGCGTAACAAACGGACAGAGACTTTCGCATTTTTTTATAATATTAGTCCAGATGCTACCGTAGCTTTATTTTGGATATTCCAAATAATAATGACGTATGTAGCTGTTTGTTTAGTTTTGTCCAGTAATTTTTATTGGTTTAGCAACAACACAACAACTAGAGAATAGAAAAAAGAATTCCCGATATGTCCCCAAAAACATTGGTACATAAGTACTTGTTGTCTATTTGGCTAGCAAAGAGATTTCACGGTTTTTTTATTATTGTTACCAAAGATAAATAAATATGGTGACAAAGCGTATAACAAAACAAGTGACGACTTTTTGAAGACAGATCGATAGTGCACACAAACGCGCAAAAAAAAACTTTAAGAGGATCGTGAAACTAATACTTTCCATAAAAAATGCGATAGCGTTTCTCGTCCCTTGATCCTAGGATTTTTACGATTTTTGTAAAGAGGTGTAGAGGTGTATATGGTGGATATTATGAAAAACTAGGTCTGTACTTTCCTTTCCAATACGTTATTATTTTAAAAGAAACCAATAAAACTAAGCAAAACATAAATGTACAAAGCTAGTTTTTCATAATAACTACAAGATATTCAAAAATCGTGGAAACCAGACTTGATTTAGGGGGTGAGAAACTTTATCGCCCGGAGCAAAATTTGTATGGTATTTTGACATCTAGGTACGCGATTTAAGAGTAGCTTCACACACAATCCACTTAAGAAAAAAAAAATCTTAAGCTCTATATATTATTATAATAGTTTTCTGGTTCGAGTATGTTTACATTTTGTCAAATTCAAATTCAAATTCAAATTGTTTATTGCGTATCACATTTCAAAAATACAGGTGGAAATACAGGTAGGTATACATGTGACACCCTGCAAGGGCACAGCAACATAGATCTAGAAGGGCTAACTAGGTATATTTAGTCAACCTATGTATGAACTAACACTCGATTAACACTTAACAACGTATGGTGAAATTATCTATTAAATTAATTGTCTATTGCTTTCAGGTTTGTAAATCAACAAGGCCAGTTCGGGACCCTTTTGAAGGCCTTGGCGAGCCAGTTCACGATGCAGCACGACGTAGACGAGGTTATCACCTTCCTTTGATACATTTTAACGCAAAATAATTTGGGGAAAAGTGCGAATGGAAAGTTTGCTAGGCGGAATTAATCAATTTGGGGAACCGATCTAACTATTAGAACTTAGATCGGTTACCCAAACTGACTTATTCCGCGTAGCGAACTTTCCATTCGCATTTTATTTTTTCTCCAATCCCATTTTTGAAAACGCTTAACTACCTATCTGTTAAGTGTTAATACAAATATGAAACTTAATTATACCCAGTTTTATTAATACTTGTTGGGATGGCTTATTTTATTTCATATTAGAGGTATAGTTTTAACCGCCTGGTATATTATTTTTGTTTTGCAAATTACCGCCATTGTTCTAGTTCGAGGGATGGCACAAGCGAAACGAGCGGTTCATGTTGAGCTCCGAGAAACAGGTGGTAGAGGCGGATGCGGAAGCGAGAAAGAACATGCATTGGCTCAAGAAATACCGGACTGACGTGATGCAGATCATGCAGGAAAGTTTCCCGTAAGAGCCTAATATCGAAATATTTTTTTTCGGATAAAGTTTATGGGTGTCTTGTACGAGGTGTGCCTTTTAAGTTCTGTCGTTTGAAAAAATTAAAGACAATTTAAGTGTTAAATGGTATTTATTGTTTTTCAAAGTAATCACCGTGATATGTAATACACTTTTTCATTCGATCGAACCAGTTTTCGAAACACTTATTCCATTCCGAAGTCGGGGTCTCCAAAATGGCCGTTTTGTATGCCTCAACCGCTTCTTCAGGCGTCCGGTACCGTTGACCACGAAGTCGTTGCTTGATTTTTGGAAAAGTTCTTCACTTTTCCAAAAATCAAGCAACGACTCATTAGGGCTTAAGTCTGGACTGTACGGCGGGTGATCCAAATTTTCGACGTTTTGTTCTTTTAAAAACGCAATTGTCTGCCGGGCGGTGTGCGAGCTAGCATTATCGTGGTGCAGTACTATACGACGTCTTGGGTTATTTTTTCGGAACTCGCCGATAACTTCTGGTAAACAAACAGTGGTATACCAGTCAGCATTAACTGTTTTACGATCTTCGAGCACGATGGTCGCAACGTGGCCACTTTTCGCTACAAACGTGGCGACCATTTTTTTCGAAGTGCTCCGTGAGCGTACTACTTTGGTCGGTTTTGGCTCATCTTGAAACACCCAAGCAGTCGACTGCTGTTTAGAATCCGGATCGTAGGCATATATCATATATATGGTTAGAAAGAGACACCTATGTTAAGAGATCGGACGTGAGTATGAGGTGGCAGCCGGTTGATACTAAAACTGTGGTGAAAATAATTAATGACATGAGTATGAAAAAGGCTCCTGGCAGCGATCTCATTCGCATGTCCGATCTTAAACTAATAGTGGACAAGGTGAGCCCAGTTATAGCTAGTTTAATAAATTAATCTGTAAATAATCATAGTTTTCCGGAAAAATTAAAAGAGGCCCTTATTCGTCCTATACATAAAGGGGGTGACCGCAAAGTTTTTAGTAATTATAGACCAATAGCGATTTTGTCCAGTATAGATAAAATTATGGAAAAATGCATTGTTAACCAAATTGGATCTTACCTACAACGTAATAATATAATACATAGATGTCAACATGGGTTTCAAAAAGGTAAGGGAACGCATACTCTTTTAGCAAAATTTACAAATGAAATTAATACACATTTAGAGAATAACAGAATAGTAATGGCGATTTTTTATGATTATAAAAAAGCATTCGATACGCTTGAAACAGAAACTCTTTTACACGGAATGGGTGAATGTGGTGTTGGGCAGCCGCTGAACGAATGGTTCGGCGACTACCTAACATCACGCGCGTATCGTGTTCAAGTTAATGGGGCACTCAGTGAGGAGACTGCGGTTCATTGCGGTGTTCCGCAAGGTTCTGGATGCGGGCCTATTAGCTTTCTGATGCATGTTAACAGCTTAGGTGGAGTTATACGTCACAGGACACCCTACATGTTCGCAGACGACCTGTGCACCGTGAGTGCCGGAACCAACCTCGCCGATATGTGTCGCACGATTCAATTAGATATAGATTCAATAGTTAAATGGTCTCATGATAACGGTATACTTCTAAATTCTAAAAAAACTAAACTTCTTATAATACATTCACCATATTTGAGAGTAGACGATCAGGTTCCCTCGTCATTTACACACAGCTATCAATGCTTTCATGATTCCCTCGTCAACTGTCAGTGTATACCAATTGAAAAAGTAAGTTGTGTAACTTATTTAGGTGTCAAAATTGATGTTAGTTTTTCATGGGCTCATCATATATAGACTATATTTGTGCTAAGTTAAGAACGTTATTGGGAAAATTTTATCATTTAAGTTACAGAGTTCCTATTAGTACCTTAAAGTGTTTATATTTCTCGTTAGTAGATTCCATATTGGGATATGCTCTTGATAGTTATGGTCTCACGTTTAAAACCCATTTAGATAAATTAGAATCATTGCAAATAAGGTTTTTAAAATAACTTGTTAATAATAATACTAGAGAAAGCTGTAATAAAGATTATCGGAAATTGTTTAAAATTTGTAAAATCCTTCCAGTTAGTGTAAAACATAAATACCTTCTAGCAATAAATAATCGTGATAGTCAAGAGCATAACCTATCTCAGGTAAGTCACAATTATGGCACAAGGTCGGTATCTGCGGGTAAATTTGAGGTACCTAGAGTGAATAATTACTTTGGTGATAGAACATTAAGGAAACGTGTGCCATATGTGTTGAATAGTTTGCCCGATGATATCCGGCATGAGCCAAATATACGTAGATTTAAGAGGCTAGTCAATAAATTTTTATTAGAGTCACTTCCATACTAGACACACTGTAAGACATAGCTAAGTATATTTATATTTAAAAAAAAAACAGATTTATTCACGGACACATTCCTGCAGTCAAACTGTTGTAACAGTTTTGCAGGGCCTTTAATATTATTGTATCATGTTGTTTGTTTTTAATAAATAAATAAAATAATAATAATAATCCAAGATTCGTCACCACTGATAATGTCATAAACGTGTTTAGAGTCTCCTCGGTTGAATTGCCGCAGAGTTTTGCGGCACCATCTAACGCGAGCCGTTTTTTGGTCTTCACTAAGTAAATGTGGTATCCAGCGTGAGATCAATTTTTTTACACCTAAGTGATCATGCAATATATTTTAAACACTGGTCCCTGAAATGCTTAATGAAGCTTCTATCTCGCGGTATGTCGCATGGCGATCTTCAACGATTAGTTGCCGTACAGCATCAATGTTTTCCTGGGTTACAGCTGTTTTTGGTCTGCCTTCACGATGCCTATCACTAAGACTAGAGCAACCACGTTGAAATTCCAAATACCAACGTTCCACAGTCCGGATGCAAGGTGCTTCATTTTTAAAAACCGTAGTCAGCTCTTCAAAGCACTGAAGACGCGTTAAACCCCTTTTAAAGTTGTAAAATATTATCGCACGTAAATTTTCCTTCGAAATTTCCATTTTCACAACCGACTTGTCAAATTTGAACCGACGCTGTACTAAAACGAATCGGCCGATCTCGAGACATTCTTTTGTTTTTGAATTCTAAAATCAAATATTTTAAGATGATACTAGTATTTTTTTTAATAATCACGGGAGTTTTGCAAACGACAGAACTTAAAAGGCAGCCCTCGTATGCTAATGACCAGGGGTGTTATTCTGTTAAAAACGGCGCTCGGTCAGTTGAACGAGTAAACGAATGAACGCGCCACACGGCGAGCTTAAGTAGTCCCGTCAGGGCGCATAAAACACATTTTGGCGCATGCATTCTCAATTAGAAATTCGATCTTATCGACGGAAGCCCTGAGGGCCCTGCAAAGATGCACTACGCTAACTAACGTTTCTATTCGATTCGTTTTTAAACCAATCGCGTCACTGGGAGATGACGTGATACGAAAAGTCACGTGGTCTACCGGTGACGCGATTGGTTAAAAACGAATCGAATAGAAACGTTAGTTAGCGTAGTGCATCTTTGCAGGGCCTTCAGCTGCTTAATTCAGAATGTTCGCGCTAAAATATTATAAATATATTATAAATTATAAATTATAAAATAAATATTATATATTATCCAACGTTGGGCGCAAAAATAGATATTTAAAAGATATTTTTGCGGTGACTTAACCATATTGGCTTACGTTAGCTCCATCCTTGTCACTCGTTATTCGAGACTAAATCGATAGAAAAGGATTGAGCTACCGTAACTTCGAACTTCTATATTATTATTATTTTTGACAGTAATGGCGACCGAGTTAGGGCGGTTTCAGACTAGCGTTTTTTTAGCGCGTATAGGCTCGTAATAGGCGCACATGAAAGGCCGTAAAAGCGCGAGTCACGAAAAACTGACACACTAATTCAAGCGAGCATGCTGGAATGCGCGTTCGGCTTATTGAAGAGCGAAATGTGTACCGCATTTATGCGCGAATGTCAAAACGAGCGTAAAATGCGCTGAAAAAACGCTTGCCTAAAACCGCTGTTAAATATGATAACACGTCAAAGGTCAATATGGTATTACCTAGTAGAGAATAGGGGCCCAGATTTAATACTATAATAAAGAATTTGTGTTCACAGTAGGAATGAGTCGCAAATCCAATGGCGGGGCAAACCGAATTACGATGATATAACGACAGGGGAAGATAGCAATAATGTCATCGATAATAGGTAACGTAAACGTTTTTTTTTCTATTTTATCTGAATAAAATTATTTATTTACAACATTAGACATTAATTACAAACTGTTAGTACGAAAGTGAAGTAAATAATTAATTAATATTTGTGACGGCGCCCGCTGCACTAGAATGCAATTATTTTTTATGGCAATGTAGATATAAATTACGTGAGAAAAACGAAAATAAACTCGTTCGAGTGCTAGACACCGGCTACACGCTCAATCATACATGCTCAAATTCCAATTTTCACAAGCATGAATTTGCGTTAAGACATGGCTTTCCATAAAGTTTTGCAATTTTGCACAAACCGTTTGCGCATGCATGTCATTGCGTGTAGCCGGAGCCTTAGATGATCTTGTAATGCAGGAGTCCGCTACTGTAGGTAGGTAGGTACGTTGCGACCCCCAGGGTGTCATGGATAGGGTTGCCAGGTGATCCGCTTTTTACGCGTTTTGTCTTTTAGACAAGGTCACAGATTAATAACCTGTCTAGGATACTGATATTTTTGCGGATAAGTGGCAAGAGTTTACGCAAAATAGATTTATTTTTAAGTTTAACATTGTAAGTACTTTGGTATTTTTTCACTGTATTCTTTGTAAATAAATAAATAAATGAGTAACAGTAATAAATACCCAAATACATTTTTTTTTAAATCAATGTGTCAGGCTTTCAGACAAAAAGGTCCGGCTAAATATGAATTTGTGTCCGGGTTTTCTAATTTTGGGCCTAGCAACCCTAGTTACGGCACTGTCCCAATCTGAGACCCTACTTTGAAAATCGATGTTCGAAGTTTCGTTAGCTTCATCCCTGTCACTCGTCATTAGAGGCTAAATAGAGAGAAAGGGATGGAGCTAACGTAACTTCGAACTTCGATTTTCAAAGTAGGACCTCAGGTATGCTAGGTACTATGCTCACACGTCACCTTAACGTGACGTAATGAATTCACGCGGGTAAGGTAACGGCACCTATTACCGTGGGAGTTAAGGTAGTTTGCAAATAAGAGCCAGAAATTAAGGGTATCAAGACACCCTAACGAAAGATAGTATTTTTTTTATAAAAGTGTGTTGATTGAACTTTGTAATTTGAACCTTTTTGGGCTTATTTTAGGTGATGATATGGGATAAAATAAATATTAAACACAAAAAGTCGGGTTCTCCTATTACCGAGGTATTGGACGGGCTTTTACCCTATTATCGCGGATGAGGTTCCTATTACCGAGGGTAGAGGATTAATGTATTTTTAGTTCCGTACATTTAATATTTAAAATCTTTGTTTAATACAATATAAAGCCCATCTCTGCTTACTTCAATATAACAATTTCGATAAATACAAAAAGACTGTATTGTCACCCGATTTACATAATTATGATTATTATCCCAGTTTTCGACAGACTAACATAAAAACCCAGTCTACCTGATGAGCGTTGTACCATCAGTTAGTAGAACAGTTTCCAATATACTATCAAAAAAAAAACTTAATTTTATTAAGGAATCCGGACTACGGTACCCTAAAATTGTTATTTCAGTTAATGTTACACGGTAATAGGAGATAGTATGGGATCCTAACTCCGACCCATAAAAAACCTAAATACCTCGGTACTAGGTTCCCATACATCCTATTACCGAGGGTAATCTTTTCTTACCCTCGCTAATAGGATAAATTCACGGTACTATCAAACCTAATTACGACCCATAAAAAAATGAAGTTATCGTGACGTAGGTTAAACAAATAAATGCTTAACATTTTAACCATCTAATAAAACGAAACTCATAAAGCTAATAAGAATATCTTTCAACATATCTTTATATTTAAACGACTCAAACATTTAAGGCTTTCTATGGAAACAAGTAATATAGTGCACTAGTTTTTAATAAAAAATAAGACTTTTATTAGTATTTTTCATGGGTCCATATTGGCTCACCTAATTATTTTTACTCATAACGACTCATAAGTCCTAATTATCGCAACTCCTAACGTATTTATTTCAGCAACTGTTACATTTTCAGGATTTTTATAAATCAAACCTAACCTAACCTAGTCTTATCTACACATTGAATATTTCAGAACTTCTGAAAAGTTTACGGTTTCAGCGGTATAAAAATTTCATTTTCGGAGTTCCGATAATAGGAGTTGCAATTTTAGTTGAACTTTGGCGCTCCCATTTTTCATACCACGGAAATTGCTCTTTAACTGCTTAGATAGATAAAGTTTTTGATAACACTAAAAAAATAAATAACCGACAGCAAATATAAAAAATAAAGGCCATTGAACCTAAAGTACCATTTTCGCTATTACCGTGGTATACCTCGGATTTAGGAGCCATAGCAAAAATCGAAACCGATTACCGCGGTATTTAATATTCTAATTTTAACGTATTTCCTGACAAAAACACACAAAAATAGTATTTGGAATTCGCAAAGAAAACAATAATAAATTATTTAAAAATCTGAGCATTAGGTTAGTCATTACAACTATTACGCAAATCACTAAATAAAATGTGAGTTTTCTTACGTGTGGCGTCTCGCGTTTCTATGGCACAATCTGCTCCTGTGCCGGCGTCGCGGATACTGGTGGTTTGCGAGTTGTTTATTGGATGCATAAGCACTAGCGCCATAAAAACTGGTAGTCTACAAACTGAGCTTTGCTCGTGTAAAATAAGTTTCTTAGTTAGTAAATCGACTTGTTCATAAAACGCAGTTTTAAAAATACCGCGGTAATGGGTGCCGATTTTGGGGAGAGCGGTAATAGGTGCCCTTACCTTATCTTCTCTTACAAGAGCGCCGAAAAAAAAAACATTTAAAGGGAATCGCATTATAAAAAGGATGAGAACCTCTTATGATAGTGCACTGAGGCCCTTGCCAATATGTATTACGCTAACTATCGTTTCTATTCGTTTCGCTTATAAACCAATCGCGTCACTGGTAGATCACGTGACTTTTCGTATCACTTCATCTACCAGTGACGCGATTGGTTTAAAAATGAAACGAATTGAAACGCTAGTCAGCGTAGTGCATCTTGGCAAGGGCCTTAGGATCTGAAGATCTCTAAAAGTTGGGCCTGGGTTTAAATGAAAGTTTCTAGTTTCGCTGTTGAACGATGTGTAGTGCCAGCATTATGCTTCGTTAAATGCTCTAAGATTTTTTTTGCAGCATTCCAGATCCAAATACCTCCGGTGGTGCCAGGAGTAGGATCTGTAGAACAATATACGTCATTGTGTGGACGTTTTTTCTAACAATAACAACAAATATCCAATAGGTATTTTTATACTTAGTTAAAAATGTTATAAATTTGACAATAGCAACTTTTGTAGCGTTTCCAATCCACAAAATTACACGTCACTTTGAAAAACCATTCCTATTATTATTATTAGTTTGTTTTATTATTTAAATAAATATTTTAAATCCGATTTTTTCCGGATGTGATATTTTCATCTGAACTGTCTTTTAAATTGTTCAGATTGGTATTTTCGCATTTATTTATTTATTTATTTATTTATTTATTTATTTATTTATTTATTACCAATTAGCACTAACAGTTAAACCTTACGTGCTAATCGTTACACATTAATTACACTATCATGTCAAGACGGTATGAGACTAATTATTAATACAATATTATTTACGTCAACTTACATACTATCATTCAATTTAACATGCCCCGATGGCAAAATAAACAAGAAAATATACTATAATTAAGAACATGTCCGCTTAAGCTATACAATACTATACTACAAATAAAAACAACTATTAATACATAGTTGTTAAATTATCATTTTTGTGAAATTACTTTAAAATTTTCTCAGAATGCACTTAGACAGAAGTACCTATGTACATAGCTCGCAATATACGCAAGGATGTGGGTGCATGCTAGTGTTAACATCATCGTCATCATCTCCTCCCAATCATCAGGGGTCGGTGCAGCATGTTTTTTTTCTTCCACACATCCATTAACCTCAGCATTCACTTCCTTCTTTCTCACTCTACTTTCAATCTACTGTCTTAACGCAGTGTTTCTTTCCCTCTTGCATAAACGTGCCATAGCTAAATTTTATTGTGCTTAACATTATGCTATGTCTGTCATTTTGGAATTTGAATTTAACAGTAACAATAACAACTGTAACTAAAATAGGATTATTGTTACTTTATGAATAAGAGGGTTTTTGTCTGCTGTCACTTTTTTTGCTAAATATTATATTTTTATGTCAAATAGTTTTCTGACACATCTTAAGATTGGCTCAATGTACAGTTATTCTGATAGATTTTTTCAAAATATATTATTTATTATTATTTTAGATATGATTTATGACGCACCCAATTTAAATAGCGTTACAGTATTGTGTAAATGAACAAAAAAATAATTAACGGGCCCACTATACCTGCAAATATAGTGCCAATTTGTTTTAACTTTTTTAAGTGAGATACATGTCAGTAATGAATTAAGTACTTATATAACAATGTCACTAACATAAGTATTTATATCAATGATACTAAAAATATAAAGTTGAAAACAAACAAGTTGTTTCATTTTATTTGTTAGCTCCTAAGTTTCCAAAGTTAGGTACTTATACTAAAAAGAAACCATCGTAAGAAGCACTTTGCTAAATCTTCCGACTAATAACTATAGTTTTGAAAGTTATCTTGTGACACTGATTTTATATATTTATTTACAAGACTTGTGCCAAAGTTTGCTGATTCTTTAAAATTGTACTTTTATTTTAAATTGTGTTTGACTGCATAGTTTGTGTTCCTAGATAACTACACTCGGGGTCAAATAATTCGGGTCAGTGTGCGTTTTTCATACAAACGAGGCTATTTCGAAGCCTTGGTTCCTCGGCAGGTGTTGTTTTGAGTGAGGTTTAATGGTGGATACTCCGAGGTTCAATAGAGGTTGTCAAAAGTTCTTAAGATACCTAACTGATCGCACAATCAGATAACATCACAGCGAGAGAGTCTGGGTCAGCGTTTGGATTTCCTTACATTTTATTGCAATTTTAGATGTTTTCCTGAACATGCACGATTCCGGCGTTAACCACAGATTCAATCAGTTGGGTATCCTAGGCACTCTCGAAGTCCTGTATCGATGCTCGGGGTATCCATCATCAGATTTCACTACAAGCATCCTCCGGCGAGGAACCAAGGCTTCGAAGTAGCCTCTTTAGTATGAAAAACGCACTCCGACCCGTATTATTTGTCCACGAGTGTAGTACATAGGGGGAATTTAAAAAATCACCATGGGACCATCGTTCTAGAAAAAAACATCTAAGTATAATAAAACAGAAAGTGAGGCCGATTCGGGACCCAATGTTTTTTATCGATTAGATTTTGGTAACGAAATGGACAACCAACATCAGATTTTTGAGGACATATCGGAAATTGATTTTTGGTTCGTCCCCGCTTATTTATCAATTATTGTCGTTATTATTGTCGATTTATTACTTTATAAATCACCGCAATAAAGTCAATTACTCGTACGCCAACAACACATAAAGTTGTCTTCAGTGTGAGGCCAGATTAGTTCATTATAAAATTGAATATTTTGAATATTATTAAAAGGGCTTTGACTATGTCTCTATGTTTTAATAAATAAATACGTCAATATTAATACATTACTTGTTTGCTAGATGTTTTAAAATGGCGTTAAAACCGATTGTTTATGGTTTCAAATGCGAAAAAAGAAAACATAGAGAAATGGCAGTCGCAGATATTTATTGTATGGAAAAACATTGCTCTAATGTAATTATCCAAAGAGGACATACGATTGTATGGACTTGAAGCCGCCCGCATATCCTTTTAACGGGGTTTTTTTTATTGGTAATACCTGAGGGGCCAAAGAAAAAAGTCCTTGCTTTTGTTTGCTTTTTACTTGAATTACTTTAACAAAAAGGGGCAGAGGTGAAAATCCCTTCCGGAGACCTGGGAATGGAGGGCCCAGAGGGCTCAGACAAGATGCACTACGCTAACTAACGTTTCTATTCGATTCGTTTTTAAACCAATCGCGTCACTGGTAGACCACGTGACTTTTCGCATCACGTCATCTCCCAGTGACGCGATTGGTTTAAAAACGAATCGAATAGAAACGTTAGTTAGCGTAGTGCATCTTTGCAGGGCCCTCAGGTACTGCCGCGCTCGCACCGGCTAATAACACCGATGCCACTATTACCAACTAGAATTTAGACTCCCGCGGATACTACCCCAGCCAGTGCTGAGAGGCCGGAGGAGAAAGTTCCTCTTAGCGACGAAGTATTAACCAACCCTCTTAGCGGGTTGGTTAATACTTCGTCGATGGATTGAGAATCAAGTTGTGTAATAGACTACCTAAAACCTCTGGGTCGCCTATATCGCTGTGGACAAACGTGGATATTGCATTCGTCACACTCGCACTTAACTATTGGTCAGAAAGTGATAGAAGCTTTATCCACGATTATTCATATCGACACACACGACCATAATAGGCCCGCTGATATCGGTGTTTACAAATTCTTATTACGTCTCGCTAAGGAGAGCAAAGAAACAATTAGGAACTATGTAAGTACCACGCCAAGCGCGCGCGCATGTAAGTGCCACGGATGGCGTTAAAGACGTAAGTATAATAGTGTTTCGAATCCGGGCGTTTTCACTAAAAAGTGTACCCAATTAAGGACTGAAATTAAGGAACTTTAACTTTGTCAGTTTTATGACGAAAATTAGCCATACACTGACGGCCGCAATGTATGGCTCATCCACTACCTACTGTAAACTCACATAACTATGGTCCTAGGTTTAATTATATTCTTTTTTTTACTATGCAGGGTCAACAGCATAAATAAGTGAACATTTCTGTACCTTGTCGCTTTCAATTGTTTCAGAATTTTGTATGACATTTGAAACGACGTTAAAGTGACAAGGTACATAAATGATCACTTATTTATGCTGTTGACTGTACATTATCTTTAAAATATGATAGCTTACTGCTTTTTTTTTTGGGCTAAAATAATGTGCTCTAGCTATAAGCTATAGCTATCGTATTTTAAGAAAAATGTATTAGAAACATAAGACTATTGTTGATTGGTTTTACGTTAGGTCAAACAACAAACAAACAAACAAACAACCTAATTTACTGTTTTAATAAGTCAATAGGTCAAATATATATTGCCAAGTAATACACAATGCTCTAAAATATTTTATAATTATTACTTATTTGAGGCATTTAACACCGCGGGGCTTCCCATCTGCCCTGGTGGGAGTTTGGTCTGCGCTTGCGCTGGGGCTGGCGCTGGGCGCGAAGTACCGGCTGCCGCGCGACGTGCACCCGCTCCACTACAACCTGTCGCTGCTCTACGACATCGATCCCAAGACGGACTTCAGCTTCTTCGCCAACGTCGACATACTGGTACATATAACACACAACATTTAGATTACAAGAAAAGGTACCCAACTGTCCGGCTCCTATTTAATTTATTATGATAGGTATATGTTAGAGAGTAGTCTAAAATAACAGACACGTATTTTTTTTAGCTGCCCAATTTCCACCATTTGGAAGAAATCGTCCTCCAAAGTACCTACTGAAATTTGACTAAACCCTCTAACTTCTGTAGAGTTTTGTTCAAGCAAATTGCTAGTTAATAACTCGGTTGACTATATTTATATGTTTTTTCTACTCGCGTACTATAAACCGCTAATATTGACATCGTTAACGGTATCAGAATACCACCTATAGCGTAACCGAAGCGGGAAATCAATTCTATAATGAGCGTTGCCATGGTAATAACAGTTCTATAATAATTATTATGTAACTTGCACATAATGAAGCTTCTTAAGGTACGAGTGCCGAGGGTAGAGCGCGAGCTTGCGAGCGCTCAAATTACAGGCACGATTACCTTAAGAGCTAATTATGAACCGTTGCATCCATAACTTTTTCTACAAGCTTAAAATGATAGTGACAAAAATAAACAATCGCTAACTTTTCTCGTATACTTTACTCGACTTTTCAGCTAGAACAAATTACTTGTCAGCAAAGTCATTTTCATTATTCCGATTGGCGTTAATAGTTTGTGAATTTTATTGTTATGTAAATGTTAACAATTTTCATGCAAAGTTTAAACTTAGTTACTAAAAACATTTCTGACAATTTGTCACAAAAGTTGGAATGCCAAACGAAACGCCATTTTGTTGATATCCATGTTGAACGTACCTAATCAAATAACAAATCGATGGATTTAATAAAAATGTATTTTTTTAAACATATAATTAGTCTCAGAAACTAATTTTGTTTTTAATATACGTAATTGTAATTGGAATTAAAATATTTTTAAAGGTTTATTATACAAATTAAGATCTCAAGTGTTCACTAAACGCAAAGACTGATATCCGGAATTACCGTATCCATGGTTATAACAATGCTATAATAATTATTATGACACACCAAAATCTGTGCATCTGCACACTCACAGCTCGACCGACTGTACGAAAACTCTAATATAAATATCAAGAGACCGTATGGGGATCACCGTGCCCATTTCTTCCACTCCGATCAACCAACCAACGAATAGAAACAAGTCAACTATTTGTCTAAATATATGCTTCTACCGAAAATCAAACCCTGGACCGCTAGCGTTGTGGGATAAGTTCGCCTTTGTACATATTTTGTATATTCAGGTTTTTCTTTTGTACAATAAAGTGTTTACATACAGACATATACATCCCCTGATTATTTATTTTAATTTATTTAACAGTTAACACCAGAAGAAAGTACGAGTACAATAGTTCTCCATGCAAATGGCATCAACCTAAATTCCAGCCACGTCAAACTGTACCGATTTGGGCATCTATTGGACACCACCAGCGTTGAGATGAATCCAAGAAACGAATTCCTGTCCATTACCACGCTGGAAGCTCTAGAGAAAGACGTGAACTATACCCTAAGTATCCCCTTCTTCGGGGACTTGGAGGACGGGTTGGATGGAGCGTACATAAGCAGTTACCGAAAGGATGTCACTAGTGCAACAGAGTAAGTAATTTTTGATACAAGAGGTACCTCGTAAGGCCCAGTGTGTAATATAATGTATATAATCAAGGAAATTTGAACTGTGTTGCAATAGGAATGAGGTTTATTTTTCTATCATCATAAAGTGAAAATTGGTATATCGAACAAACTTAATTGAACTTTATTGCCTTGATGGTAGATTCAAAGTCCCAATTACAAAAAATGCCTGTTTGTAGTATGGTGGGCTTTACGAGGTACAACTATTAAATAGATAAAAACCCCCGATGTAATGGTTAACCTTTCATCAGAGCTGATATGTGGCGTTATCTATCAAAATGTTTAAAAAAACAAAAACCCGCCTTCAAAAATGCAAAAACTAACTTCTTTTAAAATGGTAGGTCAGTCCAACTGCATTCGGCTTTTGGTTTAAAATATTGTGGGACGCCGACTTCAGTTGGACTGACCTACCATTTTAAAAGAAGTTATTTTTTGCATTTTTGAAGGCGGGTTTTTGTTTTTTTAAACATTTATTTTATTTTATACTTTTTAGTGATCCTATTTATGTTGTTACGTAGCTCCACTTCTAAATATTAATGAGAAACTATAGAACATTTCAAGCTCGCTGCAGACAACGCCGCGGGAATGTCATAGTCATATTTAAACCTAAATGTGCTTCGTCATAGTCGCTCAACTACCTTTATCGAAATATCTTATCGCCACCCTTGAAATAGGTACCGTTAAGGAGTTCCGGTGGCCATCTGTGGTCTTCATCATCAGTTCCACTTCACCATATAGTACTTTTCAAAAGCAAATGCATGAGTTACAGTGAAAAATACCAAAATCGCTATAGGTGTGCCTATAATATTTGAGGAGTTCTCTTGATTTCTCCATGATCCCATCATCAGATCCTGACGTGGTGACAATGGGACCAACTAGAAAGTATACCTATTCGAACAACGAAAAATTTTTTCAAATCGGTCCAGTGGTCTTCGATTAATCGGGGAACATACATAAAAAAATAAAATAAAAAATAACCCGACGAATTGAGAACCTCCTCCTTTTTTTGAAATCGGTTAAAAAGGGACCTTATTGTCGATGGCGCTTCCGCCATTATTAAAGATGCTCCGATATAAATACAACGTCGCGTGACGCAGTGCGGCGTAAGCGCCATCGACAAGGTCCCTTTTCATAGATATACGCCACGTATTTCTAAAACGGCCCAAATAGTTTCATGAAACGTAGCTAAGAACCATCGCTAGAAAACCAGGTTGCAAATAAAAAAAACCGCATATAAATCGGTTCATGCATTGCATAACCAAAATTGTTTATAAGTACCTTCATACTGAATAATAAACCGGTCAAGTGTGCAAGGATGCCGTACCGCCCGACTTACGCTTGACTGAGCTGGTTAAACAAAATAACCAGGTTTCCTAGCCCTGGTCGCCATATACCAGGAGTTTCTATCTATAGTTACCAATTTAACGCAGATGTATTGGTTCTTGGACCATTTTGACACAATCCTTTGCGTCCAGATACCTGATTGCCACGCAGTTCCAAGCAATCTCGGCGCGGAAGGCGTTCCCCTGCTTCGACGAGCCTCACTTTAAGGCCACCTTTGGCATCAGCATTGGACACCACGAGAACTTTTTCGCCATCAGCAACATGCCCTTGAAATCCCAGTTAAAACTTAAGTGAGATACAAACATAGACAATATAATAATAATTAGTAATGAGTGTGGTATGCATCGTGATGTGGTTGCAGTAGACAGGAACCTTACGGCTCACTCTTTGGCAACCGTTAGCTGGCGCAAAGCAACGGTATTGAGCAGTGAAGACCGCAAGAACGTATGGAAGAGCAAGGAGCTACACGGACTCTTTTACCGGGCCCGTATAAGAGTCCGTGTAGCTCCTAGCAGACTTTTTACCTCCGTTTACTGGCAGCGATTTGGTGACCTCTTACGGGAAACCGAAGGTTTTGTCTGTGCAATTGCTGACGAGGTCATAATGAGGAACAATTATCGGAAATATATTCTGACGGCCGCACAGTGGTGCACGTTGTATGGAGCCGCGGAATTAATTGTTTTTTTTAGGTTAATGGATAAAAAAACACATTTTAAATATATTTATAAGTGTAATAAAATCATTCCAACTAATATTTTAAATAAAACCTACATTGATTGAACTTAAAATAAAATGTACAATTAGGTGTTGCTTTATTGAATTCACAAAAGTAAATGATGCACAATGTTGTAAATACCCTTTTTATACTATTTTATAATTTAATAGTCTTTGTAATTGCCCTCATTACCATCGATAACGCATTTAAGTATTTTTCTTAGAAAAATAAGCTCATTCACTTAATGAGGTAGTAATAAAAAGTTTGCAAATTATTGCAGCTAAAACCAATTAAATAATGATCTAGATTAAATAATGTGTAAATATTGTTGTATTAGAGCTTGAGGGTCGTTGTAGCTAAAAGGTTATAGCCAATGAAATGTAATATTTAGGGGAGAAATGCTATCAAATTCTTACAGCCCTAAAATTACTCATAATTTAAGAGAAACCATAAATGTTATTTCATTTACAATAGTAGGAATAATGTTTCTTGTATATAAATTAAACATGTTAAACAAAATCAATAACCTGAGAGGAATACACCGTTTGCAAATGCAAGGTATTTTTAACGTTTATTTCATGCGAGTTCATTTGTACGAGTTTGGCGGCCTAATTTCTTTATAAAAATAACATATATATGCAATATTTTATTAGATCATAGGTATTTGAAATGTTTTATATACATATCAGATAAAAAATGTGACTACTGATGACCATCCCAAAATTGAATTAATTCCGCCGTTGCCCCACTGTGGGCCGGTACGGTCAACATTTGTCGAGCGTACCGTTGCCCCGGCGAGTCCCGCATATTTACATATAATTTCCGGTTGTTCGCATTTAGCCAACGGCGAGTACTTTCCACAGAAATAACCATGTGGCCAGGATCATCCATCGGCAACTTGCTCTTCAATGTAGTCTTGTTGAGTCCAAAGTGCCGTACTATAAGTACGCACCGGCGCCAGTTCTCGAAAATGGTCGTGCTAGGTTCTATTAGGATCGATCTGTCAGTACGCACAGGATTAATGTCGCCAATAAGCCTGATATCGTGTTGACAGATCGATCTCAACGCCGGCAGTGCTCGTCGACGTCACCATCCCCCATGACGAGACCATCGTGAAGGCTGAGAACGACAAGCTCACCAAGTACCTTGACTGGGCTCACGAGGAGACCGCCATGTGGGATGTTGACTCTACGAACATTGTCCCGATAGTTGTTCGGGCGAACGATCTCACAGCGAAGAGTCTCGACCAACACGAAGAGACTCTCGCTAGATGGCTGGATCAAGGGCCAGATACAGAAATCAGTGCACGCATTGTGAAGAGGTTCCTCTCTCTGCAGCCCTAATCAACGGTAGTTGAGCCCTGCCCCATGTATTTACGCGCAACTTTCGAACGACTGCACTAAATTTGATAATTCTTTTTTTGTATTTGTTATTGTCAGGACAAGGTTTGTATGACCTACAAAAAAAGTAAAACGCAAACATTAGCTTATTCTCAAAATGGTAATAGGTCAGTCAAACTGAAAAGCCAACTCCAGTTTGACTGACTTATTACCATTTGAAAAGAAGGTTTTTTTTAATTTTATTTTTCCTTATTTGTTTATTCGTGGTTTAAGCAGACGTTTGGAAAATTTTAAAACGAATTAGGTACCACTGCGAACAGCAAAAATTTAACGAATTATTTTCTTCTTCAGTGCTTTGGAAAAGATTTGGCCGTGGACGACAGTCGAACAGAAATTCAAGTAAGTATGTCGGTAGATTAAAAACTTTTAGGCATCCTTAGTTTTACGTGCAAAAGCTAAATATGCTAACTAAATAACTAAAACCTAAACGCACATAACATATTTTGTATGTGGCCTAGGCTCTGTGAAACTTTTTTTTTAAGACTGCTGCGCCAAGAGCATCCAATTAAAAAAACCGGCCAATACGGACAGACGGACAGACAGAGGCTTAGTAATGGGGTCCGGTTGGCACCTCAAAGGGAACCCTAAAAATGGTCTCACTAATTCAGAACAGTACCCTCATCCTATCTAAACTCTTTTGCCAACCTAAGTAAACAACAGAACTATATCAATGGACCTGTGCAGTAGCTGAAACCTATACAGCCTCTCTGTACTTCGTTTATTAAAAAAAAGTAATTTGAAAACAGAACTATGTATGTCAATGGATTTGTTAAGGAGCAGAAACTATACAGCTCTCTGTAGCAAGTTAATAAAAAATAATAATTAGAAAACAGAACTATGTAAATGGGACCTTTGCAGTAACAGTAACCTATACAGCTTCTCTGTAGTAACAATAAAAAAACCGGCCAAGTGCGAGTTGAACTCGCGTGGAAAGGGTTACGTAAATATGTTTTTTTTTTGTTAGAATTCTTATAGGTTTTCCTGTAATAACACACTGTCTAATTGATTTGAAATAAGAGTGTCGACGGAGCTCCGCTTACGCGGAGCTCCTATTTCTGGGTTGTTTGGCCCTCCGGGCCTGCTGCAAAACTAACATAACCTAAACCTACCTCATTTTCATATTTACATGTTTACATTTTCATAAGAGTAAGAATTCTGAAAAAGTGGGAATTTCAGGAAGTAGATATTACATGAAGTGTGAGTTTAAGTAAGTGTCCAATGTGATAAGTACGTAAAATAAACCCAGTGTGAATTTTGAGAATTGTTAATCAGAGGAGTTAGGACACAAGTTCCGAAAGGATTCGGAGCAAATTGGGTGTGACAGACGGACGGACAGACAGACGCACGAGTGATCCTATAAGGGTTCCGTTTTCTTTGTTGTACGGAACCCTAAAAAAAGTAATTTGAAAACTAAACTATGTCAATGGACAATTGGACATGTGCATTAGCTGAAACCAACCTATACAGCCTCTCTGTAGTAAGATTATCAAAAAAAAGTAATTTGAAAACAGAACTATGTCAATGGACATGCGCATTAAATGAAACCTACCTATACAACCTCTCTGTAGTAAGACAATAAAAAAAAAGTAATTTGAGAACAGAACTACCTATGTCAATGGACGTGTGCAGTAGCAAAAATGTGGAATTTCCGAACCAATACGACTTGGGGACCTTCAAAACACGAGGCTACTCATTTCTCAAACGCCGCAGCGCACTTGCGATCCCTCTTGTGTTGCGGGTATTTATTGGTCGCGATGATCACCAGAGGTCGGAATAGGTAGTGCTTATTAACCTAAACTTGATGCATCTTCACTCAATAACGTATTCCCATCTCACTCATTCATGAATGAACATGCGTCAAGTTTAGGTTAATAAGCACTACCTATTCCGACCTCTGATGATCACTTATTATCAGGTGACTCGCTTTTTCTTCTGCCTCCATTTTCACGTTTAAAAGTGTACTAGAGTCTGAGCAGTGAGCGGTGACACAAAAAAATGGCGGCAAATTTAAAATATCACTAGATGTGGCCCGTTTCACGAAGCTACAAGTTACAAATTACAAGCGGAACTCCTTTTCTAGCAAAAGGAGTTAGAAAGAGACTTCCGCTTGTAATTTGTAACTCGTAGCTTCGTGAAACGGGCCTCTGGTAAGGTAACACGAAATGCAAAACGACTGGATAGGTATGCATAGGCATGCTTGCATGTTTCATTGGTGAAATTGTTGCCATGTGAAGAATTAGAATAAAATACTTGCGTCGTCACCAATCGCAGACTCTATTTCACTTTAATTATTGTATACGTGTGTATCCAGGAAAAATCAGATGCAGTTCGTGTGGGATCACTTTGAGGTGTCGTTGCCGATGTCGACATACCTGGTGGCGTGGGTGGTCTCCAAGTTCGCCAGCGTCGAGAGTCCTGGAGGTGCCAACGAGAGCTCTATCAGGATCTGGGCGAGGGCTGACGCTAAAAATCAGGTAATACCACTAAATTCGAAACTCCACTCGTAACTCGAGACTAAATTGAGAAAAAGAGACAGAGCTAACGTAAGTACGAACTTCCCTCCGGCCACTAGGATCCATTGGCAGGATCCATCAATAGAGTATGATGAACTATAACATCGTCTAGAATCCATGGATGGATTAATGTGAACTTTTTCCACAATTGGATTTTAATTTACTTTGATGTCGTCTAGAATCCATCAATTGCGGTTTGCGGTGTATTTGTAATCTATGAATGTATCCGAGTCTATTAAAAGTTTATTAGGATCCTTTAATGGATCTTCGCTGTCTATTACAATCCATTAATGGATGAGTTAAATAAGTATTTCAGAGAATCATCAGCGTAAACATTGTAGTTTCTCAAAATCTACTGACTAATCCAAATGTACAAAAATCCATTATGGATTCTAGTGTACATATAGTCCGCTCGACTCCATTGATGCCAATGGATCCTAGTCACAGTATAGAGAACAGTAGATCGTCTTCAAACAAAGGTACATCGCGCGGCTTGCGGCTGTGGGCGGGGCCTGTGGCGGGGCGAACCAATACGAAACGAGATCTCAAGAAATTTCGAGGGAACTTAGTCGGGGCCGCGGCCGCGGCGTCATTGCGTTCGGTTACGTTTTGTTTTAGCGCGCGTACTTAGCTATCGAGCGACAATGTCGCTGCCGAAAACGCTTAAATATTGTTCTGTATACGGATGTCTAAACCTAGCTTAGGTAGGTACAACTATATCCAGATTTAATAAAAGGTATTTCGTACCGGCCTGCCTATAGTATACCTAGGTGAAATAAATACGTATTAAGTAGATAATTTAAGTTATTGAGTGTGACGTGACAGGTAACATGTGACGACGTGGATGGCCTAGGTAGTGACTAAGTAGTGACCTTGCTTACGAAGCTAGCGGTCCTGGGTTCTATTCCCGGTCAGGGCAAATATTCGTGTGATGAGTGCGAGTAGGTATTTTTTGTTTCTGAGTCTTGGGCGTTTTATATGTACCTATGTAGTCATATTAAGTATGCATTTTTCACTACATAAGTATGCTTATCGTTGCCTAGTACCCAAAGCACAAGCCTAGAACCAAAGCGAGCGGCCAATGCTCTAAGGAAGCCGCGCGGCGACGGCGCGTGCCGCCAATAATAGGTACCTAAGTAGTCAAAGGAAGCCGCCTTGCGCGAAAGCGGTATTATCAAAAGGTCGAAAAGGAATTTACATATCACGTCACATACCTATAAACATAATTATTATTTAGTGTCAACAGATAAAAAGTATGTAAGTAAAATAATTTAAATTTGGTACTTAGGTACCTAACAATATTTATACTTACTTTAGGTTTGTGTAATTTATGAAAATTAACATGATTATAAATCACAGTATGGCCACGTAGGTGACTAAAATTGAAAAACAAGTTTGGACAACCCTGACGCCCGAGTGGCAATAGGTATCAGAATCTCATAAATGGCCGGAGTCGAGCTACTTTTCTATTTATACTATGTCCTAGTGGCCGGAGGGTCGAACTTCGATATTCAAATTAGGGCCTCTGGTGAACTTGGGATAGACCTCGTATAACATAGACGGAGTATTACCAAGACAGCTGCTCCCGTAAACCCTTTGAAATAGCAAGGACTAGCGTTAGATGACGTGATACGAAGAGTCACGTAATCTACCATTGAAACGATTGGTTTTAAAACAAAACGAATAGAAACGCTTGCTAGGAGCGTTTGCGATCTCACACAAATTGACCAAACGTCCTTTATAAATATTTTCTATTCTATTCTATTATATTCTTTAGTCAATTTGTGTGACATAATCCCCTGATCTGTTCTTGCAGTTGAAGTACGCCTCCGAAATTAGTCAGAAACTGCTGAAATTCTACGTGGAGTGGTTCATGGTGCCGTTCCCCCTGCCCAAGCAGGACATGGTGGCCATCCCGGACTTCGCCGAGGGCGCCATGGAGAACTGGGGGCTCATCACCTACCGGGAGGCGAACCTGCTCCATAAGGAGGGAGAGACGTCGTTGTTGTTTAAAGAAAACATTGCTGCTGTAAGTTTTTGTCACCCTAACGCAAAAGAAGCATATTTGCGTATATTTTACAGTTTTTTCACACACAGTGATCACATTCGCGGTGTAATAAATAAGGGACAAATCAAAAGCACCTGAAACCGACCACGTGCATGAAGAGTTTGATGAATGTAGAGGAAGCGAAAGTTGTATGTTTAGACCGGTGCACCTGGTGTTCCATAGTCTCTGCCTACCCCATTGGGAGACAGGCGTGCAGCTATGTAAGTGTGTATTTTAATTATTTTATTGCATTTATCATGTGAAGTGTTCTAAGGAACTGTCTGTGCCTGCGAACGAGCGTACTCTTTTGTCCACTCAAAGCAATTCCTCTCGTAGTGTTGAAGATGGGTCTATATTGACTGACATAATTATTTTTAGTCATAATGTGCTTTAGGTGATAATCATCGAAAGTCATAACGTGATTTTATAAAGAAACTGTTACTCTTTCAGGATTTTTATAAATCAAACCTAACCTAACCTAGCCTTGTCTACACGTTAGATATTTCAGAACTTCTGAAAAGTTTGCAGTTTCAGCGATATAAAAAATTATGACAATCAAAAATTATGTCAACAATTACATTATGACCAGTAAAATTATGAGAAACAAAGGGCTCCCGTTGAAGAAATCCATGGGCAGCAGTGATCGCTTTACATCACGTGATCGTCTAGCGTAAAAACCGGGCAAGAGCTGCTATGGCATACAGACAGACACCGAAGTCTTATCATAATAGTTCCTTTTTTACCATTTTGGTACGAAACCCTGTAAACAGTCATATTTGGCAGACTATAGGGCACGAGCTGGCGCACCAGTGGTTCGGCAACCTGGTGACGATGAAGTGGTGGTCGGACCTGTGGCTGAACGAGGGCTTCGCCACGTACATGGGCACCCTGGGCATGGGTTCCGTGGAGCCTAGCTGGGACGCCGAGGAGAGCCACACTGTGACCACCATGATGAACGTACTCCAGATTGATATGCTGGACTTGTCGCATGCAGTAAGTTCATCTTGGGTTCATACCCACAGAATACCGCCGTGACGCAGCAGTACCTCTGCTGCGCTTCGTCTGGTCAAGTGAGAGTGCCGGTGGCCCAATTTCCCCTTTTCCCCTTTCCCCCTTCCCCTAACTTTTCTCAAAAGCTTTACCTGCGATTCCTCTGGCGTTGCGGGTGTTTAAGGATCGCGATGATCACTTACCATCAGTGTCCTGTTTTATAAAGCTACAAATTACAATTAACAGGTTACAAGTTTCCAATCCAACCTCGACCAATGACGATCAGCCATTTGAGTACTGTTGCCAGTTTAGACCTGTAAAATTGTAACTTGTAGCTTTATAAAACGTGCCCCAGAGGCCCGTTTCACGAAGCAACAAGTTACAAATTACAAGCAGAACTCCTTTTCTAGCAAAAGGAGTTAGAAAGAGACTTCCGATTGTAATTTGAAACTTGTTGCTTCGTGAAACGGGCCTCAGGTGACTCGTTTTGCTCGTCTGCCTCCTCTTATAATTACATTTAAAAAAAATGGCCGTATTAATAATCAAACTGATGTTTGTTGAGACGTCGGTCACAAGATACGTCAAAGTAAACGTCAAGACATAGAAAACTGTAGTTTTTGACGCATCTTGAGTCGAGCATTACAGTCGAGATCAGTTTATTTAATAAGGGCCTTAATTTTTGAAAATAGTTTAGGTTTCCCCGATACCAATACGCCTAGATCTCAAAATGCCTAAATACTAAACTGTACATATTTTTTTTGTTTAATTAAAATTCGTAGTATCTTTGTATGCAAAACTAATTAATTTAAACTGATTGATTTACCTGCCTTCATGACTCATACATATCATAACGTTGACAATACGATAGTTTAACATAAATCAAAAGCAATATGGATTTATCTAGTAGAAAAGAGCCCCAGGGGCACGTTTTATAAAGCTACAAGTTACAATTTTACAGTTCTAAACTGGCAACACTGCTCAAATGGCTGGGCCTCATTGGTCGAGGTTGTGTCAAATGAAAACTTGTAACCTGTAAATTGTTATTTGTAGCTTTATAAAACAGGCCTGAGGTAGCATCTAATGCGGTACTCATTTAACTTCTGAATTTCATAAAAAATTGCTTGCAAATCGTCGTTGAAACTGCAAAACCGCGTTAGTAACATTTTTAATAACTAGCAAAATGCACCTTCTTATTCAGATTGTAAGGTTTATCTTGTTTTAAAATAAATTTGATGGTTACCGACGTTATAATTATAATTATAAAAAAATACTATAAAAATTGCCTCCCCTTTTCTCAGGTACACGCCAACATCGAGAATCCGAACAACATCAGTGAGATATTCGACACGATCTCGTACGAAAAGGGCTCTCTCCTGGTTCGTATGATGCGCAAGTTTATGGGGAAGGAGGCCTTCAAAAAGGGGATAACGAAGTAAGTACCTATGTCCAAACTGTTTATACATGTATAGGACATGATATTATGCAATCGGACATTTTCAGTAGATGGGGAATTTCAAAAAAATTGCACGTGATTTATTTTTTACCATCGTTCTGAACAAGAAAAATAGCGTTTTTGACTTGTCCCCAAACATAATGTACTCGTCTGTAATTGTCAATTTTGTTTAGATTTTGATAACAACACTGACAAGGAACAAATGTTTGAGGACATTCGGAGATAATGTTTTTTTCACTTTCAGAATGATGACCCCAACAAAAAATCATGACTTCCAAAATCTGGAGAAAAAAATTAATCGGGTGCTATTTTTTGTAAACTTCCCAGCTGTAGTTCCGTTAAAAGTATTAAGTTTAATGGGTACTAGGTATTTCTTTTTTTAGCTCGCTTGTCGCGTAGTGTGTCTCTTTCCTTATAGAGACCTCGTCGTGTTGTTCTCCTAGTCATTATTTTAAACTAACTTCTGCCCGAGACTTTGTCCGCGTACGTTTTGACTATCATTATTCCTTTGGAAACTTTTACATTTTCGGGAATTAAAGGTGTTTTAATTAAAAGATAAAAAGATAAAAAGAAAGATAAAATTCAGGCTATACTCCATCTCTATTCCAAATTTCATCCAAATCCGTCAAGCATGAAGGAGTAACGAATTTTGTCCTCTCTTTCTTATTCAGCTACCTTCAAAAGTACTCCTTCAGTAACGCCGACCAAAACGACTTATTGAACGAATTGACGTTGGCAAAACTACAACATGGTGGCTTCCCTCGCGATGTTACTGTCAAAACTATAATGGACACTTGGACCACTCAAACAGGCTACCCTCTGCTTACGATCAGGAGGAGGTACAACGAAAATAATATGGTGATAAAGCAGGTAAAACTTTTGAACAGGTCATTAATGTTTCACCAAATTATCATTAAGCAAACTGATAGTGATGAATTTAATCATAGCAGCGATTGAGATCCTCCGGAACGAAGAGTACCGCCAGTGCTATACATTTTAGTTTAGACCAATGAATCGTTTTATAGAGACTAATGAATTTTTTTTTTAGCATTAAGCTAAAAAAATGTCGTGTCTCAAAATTTTCCTAGTCACGTAACCATTAAATAATAGTACAGGGTCTGTTGGGGCAAGTGCGTCTACGAGGCAACCCCAATGACGCACTTGCCCACCTTTCCTTACTAAAAATCGTTTAACAGAGACGCTACGTAAGTACCATCTCAACTTCAACTGAGCACCCAAGCTGGTGGGTGCCCTTGCAAGTGCTCAGTCAGAATAAGTCTGGCAAGACGCCCGGTGCCCTAATGTGGATGGCTGCTGATGAGGGAGTGGACATTGGTTACGAATTTGGGTACAGTACAGGCCTTGACGAGTGGGTGCTGTTCAATGCTGATATGGTTGGTGAGTGAGATCATCGCGACGGGTAATCTATTGCGAATTGATTGTGGCGACACCCCTGGCGTATTCGGCGGCGTCAGCATTTTGTGTAAATATTCACACTGTGCCCGGTCACGCCAGCCAGTCCTTTCGTAGCGCTCGACACAAACATCACGTCGCAGTCACGTCGGGGTTAACACCCGTTAAATAAAGATAAGTCAAATTTAATCACAAATTAGTGTTATTTACGGTACAAGAATAGATAGAAGGCTAGTGACCAGTGGGTGCGGACTTTCTAGATACTTAAGTTACTTGACTGTTTGTGTCGAGCACTACGAAAGGACTGGCTGGCGAGACCGGGCCGAGTGTGAATATTTACACAAAATGCTGACGCCGCAGAATACGTCAGGGCTGTCGCCACATGATGTTTGTGAAATGAATCAGTTTGTGAAACGTTTTTTAGCAAATGATGGTAAACCCTCTACCTCACTAGTATGGAGATGGGTAACCCATCATCAGGGCTCGAACAATTCATGCGGATGACGTAAAAATGACGTCATTTTGCACACAGGTTGATGTTTGTATCTAAACTTCCGTGTGACATGTGAAATAGGGATACATTTATTATTTATCTGAGGTCGTTTAATGCTTGGCATATTCATTTGAACATCTAATATAAAATCGTCAGTTTTTTCACTATATTCAAAGTTAGGTTTCAAATTCAAGAAAATATCCTTATAAATACTTGTTTTCAAAATTTGTTTGGTTGTCTCCAAATGTATTTTAATATTGTTTATCTTCGGTGCTATATTTTGATCACAGCAAAAGCAATATACGTGATTGTCACGTACCTCCAAAAACGGTTAATTGCAACAATATTCTAGTAAAGATGACATTTTATAGCGTCTTTTTATACATTAGTAAAAATAAATTGTAGATACATATAATTGTGAAAATACAACAGCTAACAATTACGAAGTTAATTTATTGTTCATCTGAATGACAATGTCAGTCAAAGAAGTTATGTACTCGGCTCATTTCAAGTGACGATAATATCGTTTAATTAATTAAAGGGGTTGAAAAATTATAAGTAAATAAATATCAGGGGACAATGTCACACCAATTGACCTAGTCCCAAACTAAGCTCTAGGCTTGTACTATGGGGACTAGACAACGATATAAATACTTATATAGAGTAATATATACTTAAATACATAAAAAACATCCATGACTCAGAAACAAATATTCACGCTCATCACTAAAATATTTGCCCTTTGGCTTTGAACCCAGAACCGCTAGCTTCGTAGGCAGGATCACTACCAATTAGGCCAGCGCGTCGTCAAAGAGTAAGTGGTACCTAATTGTTTATGAAAATACTACCTATTTGAAATCGCAACAATTGCACTTATCTGTCGTTTCTTTTCCTTATTTTTTGTGTTATATTTATGTGTTATTGTTGTGAATAAATGTTTTCTATTCTATTCTATTCTATTCTAAATCCTCCAAATGACGACACCGCCATTTGACGTCAGCCGCATGAATTGTCCGAGCCCTGCCCATCATTATTATCTAATATCAAACGTAACATTGAAACAATATATTTGTGTAATTAATAGTACCTATGTGAAACGTTTGTCAATGTCAATTTTCGGTAAAACATTAGTGAATCAACGATATTTTCTGCTGAAATCATGATGTTTTCAGGGGTAACACATCATGGTATCGAATTTTACTTCATCTTGTAATCTTTTATTGTGACTTGATATTTATATTTTACTCGTATTTAGCGCCGTGTCGAGTGAACTACGACGAGTACAACTGGGTCCTGTTGACGCGGGCGCTGCATAGTGCCGAGTACTCCAAGATACCAGTGCTGAGTCGAGTTCAGCTGCTCAGTGACGTGTTCTCGCTGGCCTCGATGCACTATCTTGACTACAAGCTTGCGCTGAAGTGAGTTCAGCTTCAGTTTTTAGGGATCTGTACAAAAAAATAAAAAAAAGGAACCCCTATAGGATCACACGTGCGTCTGTCTGTCACAGCCAATTAGCTCCGAAACTACTGGACCGATTGAGTTGAAATTGGGTACACATATGGAAATTTATGACACAAACACAGATGTATAAAGTAATTTTTTTTTTTTTTTTTTTTAAGGGCTCTTTATAAGGATCTCAAATATATTTTTGTTATTTTTGTAAAGTGAATAGATTTGATTTTATTCATGAAAGAAGACGAAAATTGACCATTCTCCTCCCCCCCCCCCCCTGATCTCCGAAACTACTGAGCCCTACATTTTGAAAAAAATAATACAAAATATAGTTCATTGCTTGTAGATTACAGGAAAAAAACCGGGCAAGAGCAGGTCGGACCGTGCTCCGTTTAGGGTTCCGAAGCCGTAACTACACAAAAACAACAAGCATGAACTAATTCTCTATTTAAGGCTATTTGGTGCTGTCGTAGATGATTTTAGTAGGTAAACACTTTAGTCGCCTGTATCTCAGGAACCAATCAAGTCTACTTAGTCGTGATGGTTTTCCTTTAAAATTCGTTATATGTGCTTTCATTTAAGATATTTTACGGATTTTTAATATTTGTAGTTTTGGCTGTAGGGGGGGAGGGGACACTAAACACTAACAAAAATTAGCGCTTTAAAGCTTAAATAAACGGATCCCTTAATCGAAAAATTGTTTGGACAACCCGCAATATTTTTGAAAGAACTATCCAACGACATCCCAATTCCCACACTATGGGGTAGACGAGAAAAAAAAATACATCGCCACGTAACGTGTAGGGGAGGTACAGTAAAAAAAGTTTTTCAAGATTTTATTTCACCACTTTGTTGGCGTGACTAATATGTATATTCATGCCAAATTACAGCTTTCTAGTACTAAGAGTCTCTGAGCTAGGCTGCGGGCGGACAGACGGACGGACGGACATGGCGAAACTATAAGGGTTCCTAGTTTGACTACGGAACCCTAAAAAGTATGTACGGAACCTCGCGAGTTCAACTCGCATTTGGCCGGATTTTTTTATGGCATGTAGGTCACAAAGGCCACTGACATGTCTACCCTACTAACACGAATCAAAGCTCACTTTTCAATGTCTCACTTTGAGCCGATCCGGTGCGGAGCAGTTATGTGTGCGCCAACCTTAAAACCACTAAACCGATCTCGACGGGTATGGAGGCAGCTTGAACCCCGAAAAAGGACATAGGATACTTTTTGCCGCAAGTAATAAACGACTTCTACGCGGATGGAGTCGCTAACATTAACAGCTGGTAAAGAAAATATAGTTTTATATTAAATACTTGGGTTTTTGATCTAGTAGGAATATGATTCATGGGCATTAAAAAAACGTTGCCATAAACTGACATTTCTTCGCGGACCATATGCAAATTTTTCCAAATATCTGTGATTGTCGATTGACATGGAACGGTCTCCTCAGATCAGAGGGCTCAGACAAGATGCACTACGCTAACTAACGTTTCTATTCGATTCATTTTTAAACCAATCGCGTCACTGGAAGATGACGTGATACGAAAAGTCACGTGGTCTACCAGTGACGCGATTGGTTTAAAAACGAATCGAATAGAAACGTTAGTTAGCGTAGTGCATCTTGTCTGAGCCCTCAGTCCTGCATTTTGGCCGAAATAGGTATGTTTGGCAAAATGTATCGTTTTCCAACCGTTTTATTTACAAACCAGCTTTTTATAGAGATACAGAACCCTATAGGTTAGGTTAGGTTCGTTTTTAAAAGAATCCTGAAATATTTAGTTACAGAAAAAAAGCGGGTTGGCAAATGAAACGGTTGGGAAACGATACATTTTGCCAATTTCTGCCAAAAGACAGAGAACCCCTCTCATTTGCGCATGGCGGCGTGTTCGAGTAGCTGGTATTGCTGACCCAGCTCAACTATTACTGTAACTATATTTGCAGCATGGTAACTTACCTAAAGCAGGAGACGGACTATTTCCCAATCGAAGCCGGCCTAGCCTCCCTGTCCGAGATCGGGGGCATTCTCAAACGCAGTCCCGACTACGGTCCGTTCCAGGAATATGTTCGCAAGATAATATTGCCGATTTATAAGAGAGTCGGAGGGCTCGGAGACCATACTGCTGACGCAAACATGAAAGCTCTAAAGACAAAGGTCAGTATTCTAAGACACTTACCGACACCTGGGGCCCGTTCCAGAAAGCCACTCTGCAACTCTGCACTCCACAAATCCCACTCTTCAAACGTATTTCTGTTCCACAAAGCTATTGCAGAGTTGAAGAGGCAGAGTCAAATGCAGAGTGTGGATTTGTGGATTTGCAAAGTATCTTTTAGGAACAGAATCTTTGCGGAGTTTGCAAATTACTTTAAGTGTTTTCTGGAACACGTTTACTCTGCACTTTGATTATCGTGGATTTGCAAAGTGCAGAGTGCAGAGTTGCAGAGTTGCTTTCTGGAACGGGCCCCTGAATTGCTCTATCTTTCTAGGTAGCTATTATAAAGTTTCTCGTCCCTTAATCGTAGTCAGATTTTTACGATTTTTGAATATGTTGCAGATACGTTTACGAATAAGCGAAATTTTTAAACCTATTTGCCCGTGTTTTTTTCATCAACTGTCTTATTACCTAATTGCATAAAGTTGTTTTTTTCATACATAGTAAAAATCAAGCACTGGGATACCTAGCATGGATACAAACTTTATGTTATTTACTTAAAAAGTTGATTTAAAAAAAAACGAGAAAATAGGTTTAAAAACTATGCTGATTCGTAATGATTCTCATAATGTAAGATACCACTGAAGAACTTATGAAATAAAACAAGACATTAATGATTTTTCGTGACGTGGACATAAGGGAAAATTACAAAAATTCAGACTAAAATGATCAATATCTCCGAAAGTAGCAAAAATCGCTGAAGATACATAGGGGTTAATTCGATAGCTTTTTAGCTGCTCTGTCAGCCCTAGGCGGGTTAACGTTGAGTTTTGGGACGCCCTGTATGAAAAACTAGGTCTGCAGGTGCTTTCCGTTCCCAGAAAATATTTCTAGGAATGAAGCAAATAAAAAAAAAAACGGAAACGTACAAACCTTGTTTTTCATATCAACTAGTACAACATACTCAAAAATCGTGAAAATGGAAATAGGTTTAGGGCTAAGAAACGCTGCTCGCGAGCAGAGGGCCCTGCCAAGATGCATTGCGCTAACTAGCGTTTCTATTCGTTTCGTTTTTAAACCTATCGCGTCACTGGTAGATCACGTGACTTTTCGTATAACGTCATCTACCAGTGACGCGATTGGTTTAAAAACGAATCGAATAGAAACGCTAGTTAGCGTAATGCATCTTGGCAGGGCCTGCTGGTCTCCAATAGAAACTCGTTACTGTAACTGTTCCAATTACAGTTACAGCTAGTACCTGGCTTTAGAGCGGTTCTCCGGTGTTTGTTTGATGTGGCAGGTGCTGCTGAGCAAATGGGCGTGCCGCATGGAGCTGCTGGAATGCCAGGAGGAGGCCATCAAGCTCTTCAGGAAGTGGATGAAAGTAAAAAATCCGGACACGGAGAATCCGTGAGTACCGGAGTGGAAGGGTCCTTCATGAAAGTACATTTTATTTTTTTAACGCAAACAGCCAGCTACGTGAATGTGGCTCATGTCACCGGAGAGGTGACTCTAAAAAACTCAAAAAAAAAATAGCACTTAAAAATCCTAATATTTCACAAACGGATCCCTTAATCGAAAAAAATATTTCACAAACCCGCAATATTTTTAAAAGACCCGCATTGACATTTTGAAGGATTGTTCACTAGACATTACTTATTCTGTGACTAGACGCCAAGACTGATACCCGGAAAGACCGAAACCATGATAGAATTAATGTTATAATGGTTATAAAAGAACAGTTATTACTATGGCAACGCTCATTATATATTATTTATTTATTTATTTGTATATACCTACAGTTTTTACGCTTCGATTAAGCTATCATGGTATTCTATTCTTATACCGCTAAAGATAGTAAGTGGGATCTGAGACCCATACACATTGAAATCTCAAGACTACAATCTCAAAACTGCAATCCTAAGACTTCAAATGCGTTGCCAACCCTGAGGACAAAGATGGAATGCCTCTATGCTAGTAATTTCACCGGTTATCTTATACGGACAGCAATGCGAACACTACTAGCTGCTTGGGGGTGGGTTAATGGATAAGATGGTGGTAGCGATCCGGACGGACCCTGCACAAGGTCCTACCACCACTATTAGCGGATTATAAGTACGCCGGTAGAAAAACTATTTTTTCTACTCGCGTTCTATAAACCGCTAATACGAGGGGCGGCTGATAAGTAATCTCCTTGGTCAGAAATATATACAAAAATAATGCTGGCTGGTATGGATTTATATTCGTTTGTTATTCTATTTTCAAAATGTATTACATTCATTTGTTTATTGCATCACGTTTATTTGTCTCCTACAATTGTTTCAAACATGTCGGTAGAAAAAGTGAAAATGGATAAAATCGAGCAGCGTGCGGTGATTAAGTTTTTGACTAAAGAAGGGAATACGCCTTCGGAGATCAGACAGCGTATGTTACGTGTGTTTGGCAGTTTGTGTTCTTCCGAATTTGTTATAAAGTTTTGGTCAAAGCAGTTTAAGTTAGGTCGTGAGAGTCTGGAAGATGATCCTCGTAGCGGAAGACCAGTTTCGGCCGTCACCGATGAAAATGTAGCCAGGGTGAAAAAAATTATATTAGAGGACCGACGAGTGAAGCAGTGGGAGATAGCTAGAGATGTGGGCGTCAGTAAAGAGCGAGTCAATGAAATAATTCATGAGCATTTGAACATGTCCAAGGTTAGTGCACGTTGGGTCCCCAGAATGTTGACTGCATTTGACATGGAGAGGCGTGTCAAATGTTGCGAAGAGTTTTTGGAGATGAGTCGAGGGAAAGAGGAAGAAATAATTTCTAGAATTGTAACATGTGATGAGACTTGGATTCGACAATGGGACCCGGAAAGTAAGCAAGAGTCGTTACAGTGGAAATTTAAGGATGAGAAGCCGCCTCGGAAATTCAAGGTCTGTCCATCGGCAGGTAAACTTATGGCTACAATCTTTTGGGACACAGAAGGGATTTTGCTCATAGATTATTTACCGAAGAAAACTACAATGAATGCTGATTATTACTCAAACTTACTATACCAACTAAGAGAGACAATAAAAGAAAAACGGCGAGGTAAACTAAACAAAGGTATTCTGATTTTGCACGATAACGCACCAGTGCATACCGCCCGCACAACGAAGCTAGCAATTAAAGACAATGGCTTCGAAACCATTGACCACCCCCCTTATAGTCCAGATTTAGCCCCCTGTGACTATTTTCTGTTTAGACTTCTCAAGAAAGACCTCAGGGGACGAAGGTTTATGACCGATGACGAAATGAAGGCTGCGGTTACTGACTTTTTTGACGACAAACCGAAAGATTTTTTTTTTAATGGTTTAAATTCAATATTTGAAAAATTTAATAAGTGCATTTTACTAGCAGGGGACTATATAGAAAAATAAAAAAAAATTAGCCACGACAGTCTTTTGTTTCATTGTTAGGTAGATTACTTTTCAGCCGCCCCTCGTATTGATATCGTTAACGGTATCAGAATACTACCTATAGTGTAACCGAAGCAGGAAAACAATTCTATAATGAGCGTTGCCATGGTTATAACAGTTCTATAATAATTATTATAGCATTGTTATTACCATGGTTACGGTCATTCCGGATATTACACTCGAAACTGTAATTAAAGACCAACGTGGGTTGCCACTAATAAAAACAAATATTTGCCATAGTATATTTCCACTTTTTAAAAGACCGCACTAAGAATATTTATTTGTAGGTAGTTTTAAACCTTCCATTTAAATAAACAAGTTAATTCAAGTTACTTACACAAATACAAGATGGCCTATTAAATATTTAACCATAGAAGATTTTTGGTAGCAAAACTGTTATTGCACTTGTAATACTTCGGTTTTGAATATCGGGTAGAAAAAACATTGAATGCATATTCCCTATTGTTAAATATAACTTTTGATATTGAAAATGTTAGAATTATATACAAATATTTACAACAATTTGATTATCAATGCAAAAAGGTTGACTAACTCTGAAATGTTCCATTGACACTGACATAAGCGACTTTGACACTTGTGACAGTGACGTATCTATCGTAGTTTTTTTGGTCTTAAATTACAGTTTCGAGTATAGTCTTGGCGTTTTGTGAACACTTGAGATCCTAATTTGTATAATAAACCGATAAAAATATTTTAATACCAATTGCAATTACGTATATTAACAACAAAATTAATTTTGAGACTAACTATATGTATAAAATTATTTTTTTATTAAATTACTAAATATATATGGTTAATATCCATCGATTTGTTATTTGGTTACCATGGTTACGTTCAACATGGATATCAACAAAATGGCGTTTCGTTTGGCATTCCAACTTTTGTGAAAAATTGTCAGAACTGTTTTTAGTAACTATTAAAATTTGCATGATTTTTTTTAACATTTATTTACTTAACAATAAAATTCACAAACTATTAACGCCAATCGGAATAATGAAAATGACTTTGCTGACAAGTAATTTGTTCTAGCAGAAAAATCGAGTAAAGTATACGAGAAAAGTTAGCGATTGTTTATTTTTGTAATTATCATTTTAAGCTTGTAGAAAAAGTTATGTATGCAACGGTTCATAATTAGCTCTTAAGGTACTCGTACCTGTAATTAGAGCGCTCGCAGGCTCGCGCTCTAACCTCGGCACTTGTACCTTAAGAAGCTTCATTATGTACCAGTTACATAAATAACTATTATTTTATTATAATTTATGTTTCAGTATTCCCCTGGACTTGCGAAGCACTGTATATTGCCAGGCGATAAGCCGCGGAAGTGCTAAAGAGTGGGATTTCTTGCTGGCACGATGGCGCCACACCAATGTGGCGTCAGTCGCCGAAGCCATAGTGTCAGCGCTGGCGTGCACCAGACAAGTGTGGCTTCTCTCAAAGTAAACGCTTATACCTAATATCTTGTGTTATGCGCGAAAAAGACTAGCAATCAAACTTGCAGAAGTTGCGATTGCTGTCTTACTATTAACTTCTGTTCAGTTCTAGGTCATATAATATCTAAAATCGAAAACAAACCTAGGTTAAGTTAAGTTACATATATATAATACATCGCTCTTTAGAAAATCCAGAAAAGTTTGCATTCCAAATTTGATCCAAATCCGTCCAGCCGTCGCAGCGTGAAGGACGTTGCACGAATCATGCGCTGTGTTCACATCTAGTAGAGCGTACACCATATTGCACCTAATGTATATCTTATAACGAATATACAAGTAATAGTAGTATATTCGTTATAACATAGTTTGTGTAACGTTCAGTTTTGTGACCTAATAAAAAAAATGCGTTTAAGGTGGGGCAAGTGCGTCAACCAACAGGGTAGGTACATACATACATACATAGATACATAAAAAAATCACGCCTGTTTCCCAACGGGGTAGGCAGAGACCACATCTTTTCAAATTTTCACATGGTACGAACCTGACAAATCTTTTTCGCTTCTTCCACATTCATACATCGAGTCATGCACGCACGTCGGATTCGGGTACTTAAGAAGTGCAACAAACTATATATTTTTGGCAGATATTGTTGGTTCGACACACTTGCCCCACCTAACTTTAATTAGTTACTTGTTTATTAGACACTACTCATTGTTTGTTTGGTAGATACCTGACGTGGGCGGTGACGCCGGGGTCCGTGGTGCGGCCCCAGGAAGCGGGAGATGTCCTGGAGAGCGTCATCAGCTCCAGGGTCGGCTACTACGTGGCGAGGAGCTTCATCTACAGCAACTTTGCAGCCATCCACCACACGTGAGTACTTACTGGATACCAATCTTAAGTCCGAAAATCTTTTGTCCGCTGTTTCGTTTCTCCGAATGTTCATTTGTCCGAAAAACAATTATTCTCTGAACCTTTTTAACTTTCCCGGATTGTTATAACTTATAAAACTAACCTCACCTAACCTACAGATTCTGTAGATCTCTTTAAACCTTTTGAAAAGTTCAGAGAAAAAATACTTTCGGAGAAATGAAACAGCGGACAAGTGTTTCGAAACATCGATAGGTTACCGTGCTTACTTCATAATAATACATTTTTACAGTAAATCCACAGATAGACAAACACACACACACACACACACACACACACAGACACGCACGCACGCACGCACGCACGCACGCACGGAAGCACTTCTTGCGTCAGGGGTTAAAAAATAGGTGGACGATCGTTTTCACACTCACTTTGGAATATTTTTTAAAATGTCTCTCTGTATAAATTTTTACATGCGCAACCGGACATCGGAAGAGATACCTTGAAAAATTAAGTTCTCTTTTATACATCCTTCTTTATCTTAATTTGTTTTAGTTTTTCTTTTGTAGGTACTTACAATAAAGTGTTAACAAACATACATACATAACATGAGTTACGATACTTTGACAGCGATTAGCAGCCGAGTAAGTACCTACTCGGCCAGTAACCAGACAACTAATAAACACTAGCTTTGCACGCGACTCCGTCCGAATAGAAGTCGTATATCGCTATTCCCTCGACAAAAAGTAGCCTATAATATGCTATTTCAAACTGCAGTTCAAACACGACATTAAACTGACAAAGCAATTTACATCCGTACTATGAAACTATACACTATTATGTTGTTACAGTGGTTAGGTTAGGTTAGGTTATAAATTTCGTAGTTCTAACGAGTAAATGAGTCCTACCCGCTTCCGCTTTGCCGACAGATTCCGAGGACAGGAAAAATATTTGGGGCCGGTGATCCAAGTGCTGCTGAATCAGTTTACGACGGACCGCGAGTTGGATGAGGTGAGGCATGCACCAAAAGCAGTGCGAGTGGAGAATAAACCCGTTCGATTTGTAATACAAAGGCACAATGATAGTCCAAGAGCTCCTAAGCAGAGCTAGTCAGACAAGAAGTCAATCCCGACACATTGCACGACCATGAAGTTTCTGACTATTGACATTGTTGAAAGCGGTAAAACAATGTTAAAATTATTTGTTGCGTGTGAAGTAATAGTAATAACATTACCGTATTGTTTTACTGCTGTCAACAATATCCATATTCAGCCTGCGTTCTTATCGCCCGGGCACTATAAGCATTTTTAAATAGGTGTTTCGAGGCACCGTGGATACTTATATGACTACGTACTTTATTTTATTTTATTGTGTTATCCTTTGAGACGTTTTGAAGCCCGTTCGAGACAAACTTTCAGACCGACGACGAACAAGAAAATGAAAAAATTGTTATTAATGATTAGGCATCGTATAAATAGCAGTTTTCCCTTAAATTTTACCATTTATTTTGTAATCACTAATCACAGAAATACTTACTTTATTTATTAGTATAGATTTAGCGTGTCGCGTTTTTGACAACTTGAAGCCCTACTTTGAAAATCGAAGTTCGAAGTTACGTTAGCTCCGCGGACGAGCTGGCAAGGGAAGGGTCCAAGGGCGCATGCGGCGGACCTGAACCATATGTGGCACCCTCACCGGGCACGATAGTTCAGTACTGCTTAGTACTGAACTAACGCCCTAGAAAACCACCAAAAAGAGTGGAAAGTAGAAACTACGGTAGGCTTAGGGCATGCGAAGCTCTTCATAGAAAGAGTTGACCAGAGCTGGACCAAAAAACTTTGGAAACTCAGCAGAAGACAACTCCGTTATATTATCGGAGTGTTTACCGGGCACCTCGGGGTTAAACATCTCCTAGAAAAGATGGGCCTCTATGACAACACAGATTGTAGATTGTGCGGCGAAGAGGTGGAGACAATTAAACACTGTGTGAATGTGATGCCCTCGCCGGAGTAAGAATGAAAATCCTCGGTTGTGGCTACCCAGAACCAAGTGAGTTCAAGGTACTGCCTTTGCACTCCACTGTCCGCTTTCTGGAAGGGGTGGAGGCTGCATTGGATTAAGCGCTTAATCAGGGGTAATTACACAAAAGATCCCATAGGGTCAAAGTGTATCCGTAAGGACCCCGCCAATAAAATAAGATAAGATACGTTAGCGCCATCCCTTTCTTTATATTATCGCAAACTCTTCTACGCGCCCCACGCGCCGAACACGCGTGCCCAACCGGTATTTAAATTTCACGCTCTACAGTAATGCGAGAGCGAGACGGACGCCGCTCCTCGAATCGGCGCAGCAGCGCCCGTGGCAGCCGCTCGCTAGTAAGCTAGAGGACCCGATTCTATAGTGGCCTCTACACTTCCTAATTTTATTTAGGTGTCGCTAAAACACTTTGCTATTCTACGAGCAGCTGTCATAATCAAATGACAGCGCTAATTTGAATCTGACGCTTCTTATTTTAGGCGGTCCATTAAATATTGTATTGACATTCTGGAATAGCACTTGTTAAATCTGCCGTCTAAACTAAGTCAAAAAAATAGACAATTTAGTTTTAGGCTATTTAAGCGATGTGCACGTAGAATCGGGTCCAATGTCTGTCTAAGGGTGGTATTCCACCTGTCCAATATCTTTGTCCAATGTGCATTGCGTCTCACATTTTTTAAAACAAACTGTGAGACGCAAATACACATTGGACAAAGATCTTGGACAAGTGGAATACAACCCTTATAAAAGCTGAACCTCACAAAGAGCGGCAAATTCAAAACCTTCATGTTTATTTTGTGTGCACTAAGGGAGAGAAAACGCGTACTTCTATTCTATTCCTACGTTGATCCGTAATATGTCAGGTTCAGCTTTCATTAGACAAGACTAGTTAAACCGACGCGCCCCACCCACTCGCCACGCATGGATTACTTTTTCGTGTTTTTTTCTTTGAAATATATTATAATAAGTAGTTATTGTGTTTTGGGGTTTGTAACGTAAATATTATACCTATAAGTTGTTTAACTCAAAGGTGGTTTTACTTAATATCCACAATACTATTTATTCTCGAATGACGAGTGACAGTACGAATCGAATCGGTGACGAATGACGTAACTTCGAACTTCGATTTTCAAAGTAGGGCCTCATACCATTGAAATGTGTTCCAGTTTTTGTCCTGGAGCAATGAGAACGAAATGTATCTCGCCCAGAGCATCATGACGATCAACCAGGCGGTGGAGGGGGCGCAGATTAACATAAAGTGGGTGCAGGACTTCCAGAGCTACATAGTCAACCTCACAAAGGAAATATAGTATTAACCTTCATAGTCAGTCAATAGCAACTAGTCTGTTTCTTCATAGTCAGTCAATTTGTTAAAATGGCAAATAGTATGGTCGAATTAACAGAAAGTATGGAATTAAGTCGTGTAGTCGTGCATTTTTGGCAATCGTTAGAGGGCTTAAGTAGATAGTTTTCCCCGGTTTGCACCGTTTCTATTATGTACGGAAAGCCTTTAAATGTTAGGTATAAACTTTAAAGTGCCGTAATTTTGGAGTATGTAAAAAACTATTTGGTGCAAGTTTAGCCACGTGTAAAGACCCCTTTAATACTTAACGTATCTTAATTAAAAAGGTGTGAGATGTATCAAAATTAAGTTATTTGTTTTTCTTAGATTGCGGCTCGAGGATAATTCAGTCGGTTGGTGCAAACTTACATTAAGCTTTTTAAAGCATAATAAACGCCCAGTTTATTTTGCACCCCTGTGCGGATTATGGAACATGAATTTTTCATCATTTTATAGATTGTACTTTGGGGCAAATTAAGGTAGTCGTGAAAATTTATTCATGGCACTTTTTCTAAAGATACTACATTCGCACCTTATAAAAAAAAGGAAAAAATAACGGGAAGTTTATCAAATGTAATCGCAGCGAACGCCAGGCGACCGCGGGCATACCTATTTAATCTTTGCCGCGGGTAGTGGGAGCGCGGGGCACGGGGCGGGGAAGAGCGCAACGCATGGCACCGCTCAGTCAGTTACTTTGTGAAAATTGTTGTGTGATCTGATGATCTCTGTGTACCCTATACAGGGTGGAAAAAACGCATATGAACGGCAACTTCCTTTATATTCAAAAAAGAAAATTCTACACGAAGAAGACTTACTTTTATTTTTTAAAACAATTATTACTGCATTTTTGGAATTTGGTCTGCCTTAACCGGGAATCGAACTGGTCGAATATATGACAAAACAATAAAACCATGTATTTTTTACGGTTTTTAATTATTTTGAAGGCGTATGTGTTGTAAGTTTAAAATGATCACTATCATGACCCTTTCGATCTGTATCATAAAACAAGACTTTATTGTTGTTTTGTCATATTAGACCAGTAGTCCAGTAACCATGTCGCCTGAAAGTACGGGGTACTTTGCGTCAAATTCGGTAGTTCTGATTTTTTGCAGACTTGTTTATGATGTTGGCCAAATTAATAATCCAAGTTTGTGACTTCAAGCGCCGAACGCAACTTTGTCAAAAATAAAAAAAACCGTTAAAATTTCGGACTTTTCTCAGACTGGCGATTATAACCCTAAAGGACTAGTTTTTGATAGTAGCTTCTTCGGACGTTTTAAATAAGACTAAATGTGCTACAACATGAGACTAGAATTGTCTCTGTGATAGTTTTCGAGAGTCTCGTGTAGGCGGTAACCTGGGCAGATTGAAGCTGGTTTTCGTCGCAGCCCTGGCAAATAGTAAGTTGGTATCGCAGTTCGTCGAGGTTGTTCAAAAAAATTGCGAAGTTCGACAAAAGTTGAATTTTGAAAAGCTTAATCTCGGAAACTATTGGGTCTACAGAGACAACTCTAGTCTCATATTGTAGCAAATTTATTCTACTTTAAAAACATCCTAGAAAAGTACTATCAAAAACTAGTCCTTTAGAGTTACAATCACCATTATCTGAAAAAAAAAAAACCGAAATGTTCACGGTTTTTTTATTTTTGACTAAGTTGCGATCTTCTCGGGGTCACAAACTTGAATTATTCATTGGGCCAACATCATAAACAAGGCTGCAAAAATTCAAAACTACCGGATTTGACGCAAGCCCTCATGTATAAAGTTACTGAAGTATAGTACAGTTCGTTTTCCGGTTAAGGCAGAGGAATTTCCAAAAATCCATAAATGCAGTATTAATTGTTTTCAAAAATAAAAGTAAGACTTCTTTGTGTAGAATTGGATATTTTCAAAATTTAAGGTAGTCGCCGTCTATGTGGCGTCTATTTTTTCTCTTAATTCCGCATGATGAAAACCTCATATAAAAACGGACAAAGTTAAACTGAGTAAATATACCGATCTTACTTTCGAGGTTCCACCACCATGTGGAATGATCACTCTATAGTTATTTTCCAAATAGTTTTATAGCTAACGGCATCCTCGAACTACACCTTCAAAGGCCTTGTTAGGCTGCTTGATCAGAGCTAGATTCAGAAGGCAGTGAATATACTTCAGAATGCACAAATAATGATGACATTATTATTGTTTACATTGTCCGCTCCAATATATTTGCTGGTGACTATACCGTTTGGATATTAGACACTTACTTTGATTATTGACGATCAGAACTCAAAATTGATTTTTTTCTTTATTATTTAATTTCTTAAACCAACTTTATTTTTCATTAAAACTTGTATTACAAGTTAAAAAATTCCACTTTCCCACTTAATATCCAATTAATATTATAAATGCGAAAGTTTGTGTATTAGTTTGTTACTCCCTCACGCTGCAACGGCTGGATGGATTAGGATGAAATTTGAAATGGAGATAGCTTAATAAAAGTTCCAAAGGAAATAATAATAACCGATATCTACAGAAGCTATAAAACATAAATTAATTAATAAGTACAATCTAGGAAAGGGAATGTCAAAGCATACTTTAACTAAAATAGGTTTATTGTGCAATTATGAATAAGAGAGTTCAAGAATATTTATTTAATTAAAAAAGAAAATATAACCGACTACTACGCTACTTTTGCCCATGCCTCAAGAACCGTGCATCATCGGTCCGTTTACGCGTGCGTGCGCTTCTGTGGCTTTATTGCTCTATGGTAATAAGTAATTTACAAACATACAGAAAACTGCATGATCCCGATAAGAATGCCAATTTTTTATGGGGTGCGAATTTAAAGTAAATCAAATGAATACGATTGTGACGATTTTCAATTGTTTCAAAATTTCCCCCGAAGTACGAAGACCGTTAAACGTAGATAACTACTTTCCGGGGGTTGCACCCCGGTGCAAATTAGATATTGTATTTAGATATTTTTTCTAATCATATCCTCAATTTGCACCGCGTTCTATATTTTCCCCCGAGCCGCGATGGCCGAAAGTAGGTTTTTACTTATATATATTTTTATTTATATGTTCCGTAGGTTGAATTAAATGAAATAATACGTGCAAATGTAGATTGAGAGGGATTAAAACGTATGCCAAATTGCACTGAGTACACCTTTTTTCCCTCGTTAGTTATGACCTTTGCAAGGTTTTCAACCAATTGCACCCCTTTCCGGGGGGGCGAATTTGTTAAGGGATGCATAAAGCTCGATTTTTAACCCCTACAAAGCAATCAGAAATGTTTTTATCAATTCTTAGAATTATTTCCAGACTTTAGTGAAATTTCATCTAATTTGCCCGTACTAAAAACTATTACCTGTCAAACGAAAAATAAATGTCGGTATTTACGTACAAGCTACGGGCTACAAATATCTACATCATACACATTATTTTACCCAACTTCAAAAAGTACGAATAAAAAAACTATAAAAAAATCTAGTATCAAACATAATTTTACCGGTATTGACACCTAAATGATATTTTAATTTGCCGCCTTTTTAATTTCGCTTGACACACTCTAGTTTTGCCAGGCGTCTGGATAAAGCCGGACACTGACAGGCGGATCAGTTACTGTGTCCGGCCCGTCCGGCTTTCTAAATTTGTGCATTTTTTTTACAATTTCATGTGTAATATTAAAGAAGACTGATTCATTCAATATTATTGTGGTTTCATTAGAATTAGACCTTATCAATCTCCTTTAAAAATAAAACAGGCAACCTGATTTCCAAGTCTTTATTTTCGTCAAAACGTCCCGGTCGAGACCCTAATTACAACCTGCCGAACGAGCGTCCTCCAGAGGGCCCTACCAGGATACATTGCGCTAACTAGCGTTTCTATTCGATTCGTTTTTAAACCAATCGCGTCACTGGTAGGTCACGTGACTTTTCGTATCCCGTCATCTACCAGAAACGAATCGAATAGAAACGCTAGTTAGCGCAATGCATCTTGGCAGGGCCCTCTGGCCTCAAGCTCATTTGCTCTCATCGCACAAAACTCGTCATCTTAAACTAATAAAAAGCCATACATAATTCCTATGTACTTATTATTATAACCTATCTATGATTTTCCCAGTCTACTTACAGAAAAACCAGTATTAATAATACTAGGCCATGGGTCGGCAACCTTTTGAGTCGGAAGAGTCAAAAATTACAATTTACAAAATTTCAAAGTTTTAGAGCCACAAAATATAATAATTCCAACAATAAAAAAAGTTTAAACTAAAGAGCCGCAGCTCCACATAAAAAGAGCCGCATTTCTGCGAGCCGCAGGTTGCCGACCCCTGTACTAGGCTGTCTGTCGGTTTCACTCTTCTTTTTAGGGTATCGTACACGAAGAGAGCCCAACGGGACCCCGTTTAATATGCCTACGCTGCAGATTACATACAGTCAAGGAATTTAATTTGGAACCCACCTTAGGTCCAAAGTCAATCTGACATTCTACAGCAATAAGGTTGAGTTTCCTGTCAATTACAAATGACTTGGCATCTCTATTGACAATGACATCTTCAAGCAGATTTTCTTTGTAATGGGTAGCAAATTAACTTCCGTGACCGTACATGTACGTACGTCCGTCCGTCCGTGCTAACTTTAATACAATTTTTACTGAAAGCACACGCATAAACGTTATCCTGACTTACCCAATGCCTTGACGCATATGTGCGTTTAACAGTATGCAAGCATTGTAAAACAAGTCGCGGCAGCTGAGGAAAGAATACAAAGGGACGGCATGCGTCAAATTGAAAAATAGAAAAGGTCTCACAGTGTGTCAAATCAATTATATAATAACTCTTTGATTGGTTACAATGGACTCTACTGTTCTTATTCGTTGAATAAAAGTTGCTAGCGTAAAAAATAACAGCTTTTAGCAATAGAGTACGCTTCCCCATTATATATTAAGTGAATGGTCCCGCGTGAAACTCATACGCAGCTTCCTAATTAGTTGCTGACTTAATTACTGACAAAGCGTTGAAGCGAGGCTAAAGCAAGTACATAATAAGTGAATTACAGAACAGATCAAGTCGCTATTTAACAAGGTGATAATACAAAGATGTCGTTATAAGGACATGAATTCCGAGATCTCGGAATCTCGGACCAATTTTTCAGATATTACAATTCCGAGATTAGAACACTTTCAATATCGAAATTGAATTCCGATATTGGGCCTATCAATATCGTAAATCCGATATTCATTACCTTTTAATTCCGGTATTATAATATCGAAAAACATAGTATTTCAAAGTTACCTGTGGAGTTGCCTGGTATAATTTCAAATTCTTACACATAGAAGACATCACCTTCTATGCATTACATGTAGGACATGCGGTATAGGACGATTTCGGGTATCGAAATTGAAAATCGGTGTTGAATATTGAATAGAAAGTGTGTTTTTCTAATAGATCCCAAATTCCGATACTACATTGAGACGCAATACCGAATTTCAATTTCGGTATTGGAAATAGTCGATATTGTATGCCCTGCGTAATTCCGAGATTCCGATATTGAGGTTCAATACCGATTGTCAATTCCGATACTGGAAATCGTCCGATATTGAATGCCCTAGTCGTTATTAAAATGACCACTCGACTGATACAATATTTTCATATGCATATTCGTCTTACAATAGAGATATAATGCGCAACAGAAATATTTGAAAACTATAGTACCACATGCATAATTTGACACATATATTATTATGGACATAAAAATACGACTACATAGAATAGACTTTACATATATCTCAGATGTTATTTCGTTGCGTGTATGAGATCGAACGGCTGCGATTGCCAAGTCATACAATAGCCTACCAAACGAAGGAAAATCAGGGGAAAAACTCGCTTAAAAGCGAATTTTGGCATAGTTGTAGGGAATGGTGTTTTAAATCATATACTGAAAATACTGATGGGTTGGGGTGCAGCTAACGGGTGGGGGGAGGTGTTAAGGTCCCATTTTTTTGTTTTTCCTAAATAACTCGTAAACGGTGGCCCATAGCAATAAATGTTCTGATACATAAAATTATCTACAAAAAAGATTATACATTCTTTCTCTGGGATCAATATTTCATGAGATATGAAATATTGATCAAGAAAATGTACAATAAAAAAATATATTTATTTAAGTAGGTACGACACGTATATTCCTAAAAATAAAATTCTTAATTATCTTTATCTTTGGCCCTCCCTCCCGGCCACTTCACCGGCGGCGCGCGCTCCACTAGGCCCTCCCTCCCGGCCACTTCACCGGCGGCGCGCGCTCCACTAGGCCCTTCCCTCCCGGCCACTTCACCGGCGGCGCACGCTCCACTAGGCCCTCCCTCCCGGCCACTTCACCGGCGGCGCGCGCTCCACTAGGCCCTTCCCTCCCGGCCACTTCACCGGCGGCGCACGCTCCACTAGGCCCTCCCTCCCGGCCACTTCACCGGCGGCGCGCGCTCCACTAGGCCCTTCCCTCCCGGCCACTTCACCGGCGGCGCGCGCTCCACTAGGCCCTTCCCTCCCGGCCACTTCACCGGCGGCGCGCGCTCCACTAGGCCCTCCCTCCCGGCCACTTCACCGGCGGCGCGCGCTCCACTAGGCCCTTCCCTCCCGGCCACTTCACCGGCGGCGCGCGCTCCACTAGGCCCTTCCCTCCCGGCCACTTCACCGGCGGCGCGCGCTCCACTAGGCCCTCCCTCCCGGCCACTTCACCGGCGGCGCGCGCTCCACTAGGCCCTTCCCTCCCGGCCACTTCACCGGCGGCGCACGCTCCACTAGGCCCTCCCTCCCGGCCACTTCACCGGCGGCGCGCGCTCCACTAGGCCCTCCCTCCCGGCCACTTCACCGGCGGCGCGCGCTCCACTAGGCCCTTCCCTCCCGGCCACTTCACCGGCGGCGCGCGCTCCACTAGGCCCTCCCTCCCGGCCACTTCACCGGCGGCGCGCGCTCCACTAGGCCCTTCCCTCCCGGCCACTTCACCGGCGGCGCACGCTCCACTAGGCCCTCCCTCCCGGCCACTTCACCGGCGGCGCGCGCTCCACTAGGCCCTTCCCTCCCGGCCACTTCACCGGCGGCGCGCGCTCCACTAGGCCCTTCCCTCCCGGCCACTTCACCGGCGGCGCGCGCTCCACTAGGCCCTCCCTCCCGGCCACTTCACCGGCGGCGCGCGCTCCACTAGGCCCTTCCCTCCCGGCCACTTCACCGGCGGCGCGCGCTCCACTAGGCCCTCCCTCCCGGCCACTTCACCGGCGGCGCGCGCTCCACTAGGCCCTTCCCTCCCGGCCACTTCACCGGCGGCGCGCGCTCCACTAGGCCCTTCCCTCCCGGCCACTTCACCGGCGGCGCGCGCTCCACTAGGCCGTCCCTCCCGGCCACTTCACCGGCGGCGCGCGCTCCACTAGGCCCTCCCTCCCGGCCACTTCACCGGCGGCGCGCGCTCCACTAGGCCCTTCCCTCCCGGCCACTTCACCGGCGGCGCGCGCTCCACTAGGCCGTCCCTCCCGGCCACTTCACCGGCGGCGCGCGCTCCACTAGGCCCTTCCCTCCCGGCCACTTCACCGGCGGCGCGCGCTCCACTAGGCCGTCCCTCCCGGCCACTTCACCGGCGGCGCGCGCTCCACTAGGCCCTCCCTCCCGGCCACTTCACCGGCGGCGCGCGCTCCACTAGGCCCTTCCCTCCCGGCCACTTCACCGGCGGCGCGCGCTCCACTAGGCCCTTCCCTCCCGGCCACTTCACCGGCGGCGCGCGCTCCACTAGGCCGTCCCTCCCGGCCACTTCACCGGCGGCGCGCGCTCCACTAGGCCCTCCCTCCCGGCCACTTCACCGGCGGCGCGCGCTCCACTAGGCCCTCCCTCCCGGCCACTTCACCGGCGGCGCGCGCTCCACTAGGCCCTTCCCTCCCGGCCACTTCACCGGCGGCGCGCGCTCCACTAGGCCCTTCCCTCCCGGCCACTTCACCGGCGGCGCGCGCTCCACTAGGCCGTCCCTCCCGGCCACTTCACCGGCGGCGCGCGCTCCACTAGGCCGTCCCTCCCGGCCACTTCACCGGCGGCGCGCGCTCCACTAGGCCCTTCCCTCCCGGCCACTTCACCGGCGGCGCGCGCTCCACTAGGCCCTCCCTCCCGGCCACTTCACCGGCGGCGCGCGCTCCACTAGGCCCTTCCCTCCCGGCCACTTCACCGGCGGCGCGCGCTCCACTAGGCCCTTCCCTCCCGGTGCGCGCTCCACTAGGCCCCTCCCTCCCGGCCAATTGATGACGATGATGATGATGATATTTTAAATTTAGAAGATAATTAGTAATTTCATTTTTTGGAATATACGTGCCCATACTTAAAGAAATTTAAGTTTGTTTCTTATTTTCCATCTCCTTCTCCAAATTCATCCCATCTCCATCATTAAAATATTGATCCCAGCAAAAAAGTGTGTTTTACACAAATTCGCCTTTACACGAGTTTTTTCCCCTGATACAGTTTTTGGTCTTTGTTGGGTGTTTTACAAGTTCACATGCATGAAATTGAATTGTCAATAATTTTTAGCTAATTCATGTCAAGTGTATAAATATTTCAATTTATTTTAGGAATAACCATAACGATTAATTTTGATTGTTTTAGCCTAAAATTGCTGTCCTAATCCTATGTAATTTATACAATAACATCCATTTAAAGGTATCACAGCAATTTCTTAGCCAAGTCTAAATTTTTTAAACATTAGTACGAATTTTGAGTCACATAGATTAATAACTTATTAGTTAACAAATGCGTAAGCTAAAATCGCTGCGATGGATACACTTATCCTATCTTAACTTATGAAGCTGTCACAAACAGAAGGTTAATGCCATTTCTAATGGCTATAGCTAAAAAAATCTAGATCTTATACTGTACCCTGTTTATAAAGCTACAGTAAAAAAACAGTGTACAACCTCACGAAAATTTTATAGGTCTATTCAAAAAGAGTTCGATTTGACAACTGTCAACGCCTTACAAGGTTATAGTTACACTGACAGCTGTCAAATAAGGCCTTCTATAGCGACTGGAGTATATGTCACCTGTGAATTTCAAACTAACTACATAAATTATATTAGCAGTTCACACCTCACCTATTCATATTTTTGAGAGCTTGAATACTCTTGTTTTTTTTACTGCAGACGGTACTAATAGACCAACTAATCAAGAAAATTTCTTAATTAGCCAACACTGTAGTGTCAAGTGGATATTAAGCGAGATCGCTTTAAAGCGGTCACATCACTCATTCCAAACTGGCCGTTACAACTTTTAAACTTATAATTACTAGCACAATCAAAGACATCTTAGTTTTTAATCCATTGATGGGTCTTGTAGTGTAAAAGAAAATAATATGTTACTGGGTTCCGGAACGAATACACAATGTAGCCTATCAAGTTATCAACCATATCGCTAATTCATAGTAAGAAAAACCAGTCTTAGTGTTGTAGTTGACAGATATACACTAGTATTATAAGAGTACTAGGCATACATAACCTCAAAAGGGAGCGCTACGAAACTTTAGCATAGTTTTAAGTATATTTACATTACCCCACCAATGGTTCCTGAATACTGCCGTGACTGCCTCGACCTAGTCGCTGAGGAAGTGAGTCTTGAGGTACTTCATCATGCCGAAGGTTCTGAAGCGCTTGGTGCCGATCACCTTGTACAGGGCGTCGTCGCAGATAGCGAACTGCTTGTTGTTGGGGTCGTAGAGTTTCTTCTCCTGAAATAGAATCAAAGATACAAATAATCTTGGGGTTTACCTTTCAATTACTTACTAATTTTAAAGAATGTTTTACTTTTCCAAATTTTCATTTCATTTACACGTGCAGGAGTCCCGTCACCTTAAGTTTGCGTGAAGTTGTGAAACACCAATATGACCATTACCATCAAATCTAAGTATTCAAAATTTTCTAGCAAATAAATATAATCATTTATCAACCATTTTGATGACGTACCTGGTCGTGACCCTGCCTACAAAGCTAGCGGTCCTGGGTTCAAATCCCGGTAAGGGCAGATATTAGGGCCGATAGTTCGCCTTTGTACATAGGTTAATATTAAAATTGTAATATTTAGATTTTTGTGCAATAAAGAATAAAGAGTTTACATACATTGTTACATACATATTTGTGCGATGAGCGCGAATATTTGTTCTCAAGTCATGGATGGTTTCTATGTATTTACGTATATATTTATATCGTTGTCTCGTACCCAATAGTACCCATAATACAAGCCTAGAGCTTAGTTTGGGACTAGGTCAATTGGTGTGACATGGTCCCCTGTTTGTTTTTGTGTGTTAGTGTGTATGTGTGGGTACCTTGATGAGCGCCCAGACGCGCTTGACGACCTCGTGGCGCGGCATCTCGTCGGCGCCCATGAGCTCGGCCAGCGCGGGCGACAGCTTGTAGGCGCGCGTGTAGCCGCCGCCCTTGCCGCGCCCGCCCGCCTGCCGGGACGGTATCGTACAGGTGAGGGAAATACGGAGTTGCCGGACGCGCTCATATACACTAGAGCTATACGATAAAGAGATGGCTGATAGGTCGGCTTAAGGGTATAGAAGCTTTAAAACCACATCTCGTTAAGACTAGGTAGCAAATAAGACCCGATGACTTTGTGACTACATCTCAATCTAACTACATCGCTTGGTCGCAATACGACCAGATGAGCATTTCTCAAAAAATTTGCCACTTTGAGTAACATCTCCAAATAAAAATAAAAATGTAGTTAGGTAGAGAACATCAAACTATGCAATAATTAAATAATATTCTAATGTGTCCCAAAATATTCGTATGGAAAGTTCCTTTTGTGTTACCAAAAACCTATGAATATTGGTAACACAAAAGGAACTTTCCATACAAATATTTTGGGACATATTAGAATATTATTTAATTATTTCAGTTTGATGTTTTCTACCTACCTACCAAATTACTATTTTTTAAATTTGGAGATATCACTCAAAGTGGCAAATTTTTTGAGAAATGCTCAGATCGCTTTGCAACTATATCTCAATAAGTCAGAGTTGCAAAATTACAACTTCATTTGCGTTACTAGGTAGGTTAGGTTCGTTAGGTAACTTCAAATGCCCAGGGAACAAGGGCTCCGTCGACATTGCTAAGACAGACATAAGATAAAAAAAACATTGTGGTCATTTAGAGACTTTTTTTTTTTGAGATGTAGTCGTAAAGCGATTTGGTCGTATTACGATTTAGACACAAAGCGATGTAGTCAGATCGAGATGTAGTCACAAAACGATCTGCCCCCTATTTCAGCATCCCGACAATGACAGGTGACAGGCTACATTTCAGTGTACAATTCGCAACTTATATGAAACCCTCTGATGTATCAGCGTGTTAACTTTGCAATGTATACCGAATTGTCACCTGTCACCTGTCATTGTCAAGGTGGTGAAATACGACCAGATCGCTCTACGACTACATCCCAAAAAATCTGAGTCGCTAAATGACCACATTGTTTATTCATCTTGTCTGTCTTAAGGTGCGTACGAATTTGAGCGGCTCAGCCTGAGGCATGCTCGCCCCGCGCGGCGAGCTTGCTCGCGAGCCAAATTGTTGCACATAAACATGCGCGGGTGAAGCAACGTGCTCGCCGCGAGCCGACATTGTACGTCGTTCAAAATGGCGTCGGATACGATGACAGCCAACAAAAAGAAGAAGAAATACCCTCGGGGATGGATGAAGCAGTTGTACAAAAATCGTAATTCATGTGATACGCATTTACTTCACCAAATGACATTTGAAAATCAGGCTTGTCCTTCTGCCCGCGGCACGCTCGGATACACGTCCAAATTACGCGAGGCACGCACATTGAGGCGCCTTTGAGCACGTTCAAAAGACCGACTCTCGGCGGCTCGACGCGCGCCGCTCGCGCGATGCTCGCGCACAGCGCTTGAGCGCGTACGAATTTGAGCAAAATAGGTCAGCCGTGCGTGCCTCAATCCGAGGCTGCTCTAATTCGTACGCACCTTTAGCAATGTCAACGGAGCTCCGCATGGCGGGGTCCGTATTCTTGGGAAATTTGCCCTTCATCATGTGCCATAAGCTGGTCGTATTAGCTACCTAATCATATCAAGATGTGGACAGAAAACTTTTATCCTGACTTATGCACCAGATTAAGTATATTGAGTGTGAATTCGTTACCTTCTTGGCCTTGGGCGCCTTATCCTTCTTCTTGTTCCAGTCAGCGTCCTCGTCAGACCCCTTCTTCTTACGACCCTTCTTCGGCTTTGGTTTCTGGAAAAAAATGCAAAATGTGTAGTTTTTTGTCCATTTCTGAAATAAATAATGCGAATATTGTGTGTGGCCCGCTTGTGAACGGCGTGACTGATTTGACTGGTTTATTTTGTTGAGTTGGTCAAAAAACCAGCTAAGTGCGAGTCGCACTCGCGCACCGAGGGTTTCCAACAGTCTTGTTGGTAAAATGGTTCGTCCATCACGCAAAATGAGTATCGTTTTTTTCCCGCTTTAAGGCCGAGCCACACCGGTTGCGTGACGTGCACGTGCTCGTTAGCTTTCCACTCCGTTGTATAGTGACATGTCGTAATGAGAATTCATACTATACAACGCAGTGGAAAGCGAACGCGCACGTCACGCAAGCGGTGTGCCTGGGCCTCTAAACTTTTGGACACACGGCTCTGGCCGTCAACTGAAGATCGTGCCACAGACGCCACGACGGCTACAGACGTCAAAAGTTCAAGATTAAAATACACTTTGTGTCGTAAAAATAAAGACCCGGGCGATTTCGGACAAGAATACCTGAAAAGTATTTAAATTTAAAAAAAAGCTAGAATAGGATGCGTATCTTTCATTCTCTATTCTTATTTAGTAAACATTTTTATAACCTCAAAATGCTCCCTTTTCGCCTAAAATTACAATTTTGTCATAAAAAAGATCATTCATGAATTCATGATGTAAAATCAGGAAAATAGTGTGCAAAATGTGGTCTCTAGTTGCTTTGTTCACCAGAAAATGGCCGTTTTAGACAAAAACAACTCATTTTGAGGTTCCTTTAAAGACAAGTCAGTTGGTATGGACTTTAAGCACATACCTCATCAGAGTCACTGTCGTTGGAGCTAGCATCTTCGTCCTCCGAGGGCTTCTTGCGCCACTCAAACTTAGGGCCGGGGCGCTTCACTGGTTTCTTCACCTCTTCCTCCTCCTCTTCTTCCTCCTGTAAATAACCAAAGAGTGAAGACCTTTACATAGTTAACACTGCCCTCCTACGGAAAAAAGGGACATCTACTATGAATTTCATTGCACTTCCAACCTTATTATAACCCTTGAGAGTTTAATATGCTTCTATGAATTAATTGCAGTTATGCCTTTTCTCCGCACGAGGTCAGAACACAAGTAATAATATCCCAGGACCCATATTCTGCCCTCCTATGGAGAAATGGCGCAATTTCAACTAATTCATAGAAGCATATTAAACTCTCAAAGCTTATAAATAAGGTTGGAAGTGCAGTACAATTCATATAGATGTGCCTTTTTTCCGTAGGGCCGTATTATGGCCGCCTTTATCGCGGTAGATCTCCAAGTACGTCAATCTCCCTCACTAACATACTGTTCAGAAAGTGATCGATGTTTTATCCACATCAATAAACACGACCATAATAGGCCCGCAGAAGTTAAGTTCTTTAAAACAGGGATCAATACCGGTAATAATTAAAATTGAAATATCTTCCTTAATTTGCATTATTTCCTTGATATATTCCACTGTAATTTAGGTAATAATACTATTCTATTGTATAAATTCAATAAGCGAGATACCGAAATTGAATACCGTTATTTTTGTATGAAAATAATACCAGTATACGATCCCTGCTTTAAAACAGTGATGTGACTAACATAGGGTTTCAAAGGATGGGCAGATATTTATTTATTATTTAGATAGGTATGTATGATAACTTTTCTACCTCAGGAAATGTCAAATTGCTGTGAGAAAATTCAATGCCTGAACTAAACAACACAAAAACTATGTGTTATGTTTGAACTCTCCCACCGTCTTTATGTGGGGAGACATTTTTAACACAAAGATTTGCGAGTAACCAGCAATTTTAGAAGTTAAAATTACCTATCATAGGCTCTATTTCACCAAACTGGAATAAGGTGTTATACCTAGATTAAACGCCGAATTTGTATGGACTAATCTCGGAGTAAGTCTTTAACTCTGCTGTATGCTAAAATGGGATTTAATAGATATTTGCAGGGTTAATAGAAATACAGCCTAAAATAAAGCATATTCCACTAGTTATAAGACTGAGATTTTAACATAATTTTCCATTAGGCTTCAAAATGTAATACTTGTTCTTATTAATAAGAAGTTACGACTCATTTTATATTGTACTTCTATTAACCCTGCAAATCTTTTTTTACTCTGTCTTAAAGTAATTAATCTACACCCAATGATCAGAGATTCTTTAAATTGGTGTTAATAAGATCCTGATCACTGACGTATCCTTAAATTTAAATCTCCAAATTTACTTCTTCCTGTTCATCAGAGCCATCATCCTCCTTGCTGTTAACGTATTCCATCACAAGCTGGTCGATAATCTTCCTCTTCTCCGTCAGGTCAGTGTCAAAGCTCTTCTCCAACTTTTGACGAACTTTCTTCGCCGATGTGGTCGCAAGATTGGCATTTTCGAGGATCTCTGCAAAACAATTTAATAGCAATAAGGTGTGGACCGTAAGCAGTAGATACATTTTCAGCTTTTCAGCTTTCGATACCTTCTGGTTTCTATAAACTGAGTAAAGGAAAATAATTCCCTGAATACTTTGGACATGTCAAAGTGACGTAATCAATCAAAACGTAAGAGACGTCTTATGATTTTATTTACTGTGTCACTTTGACATAGTCCAAAGTGTTCAAGGAATCAATTTCCTTGACTGTACAGTCACCAGCAATAATATATTATCCAACATTGGGCGCAAAAATATCTGACACGCTCTTATACCTCTAGTAATAAAGACGCGTAAGATATTTTTGCGCCCAATGTTTGGTAATATATTAGTGCTGGTGACTGTAGAGAGCGTCGGTGGCGTAGTGGCTTCGACTAGGGGGTCAACTCGTGATTGTGAGGTAGAGTTTGAATCCCCGCTGTCACCGTAAAACCTACATATTCAAACAGCTGAGTGTGTGAGGGCAATTGCACAAAAGAAACTAAAGGGTCGAAGTGTATCCGAAAGAACCTATCTGTAAGATAAGATAAGATAAGAATGTTATTAGGTAGATGTAGGGTATATTAATTTTTATTCACTATCAAAAGTCGCCTTGCACATTTTATTCAAGAAGCCTTTATTTAATTTATATTTAATTACAACAAAACAGCACTCTAGTAGAAAGAGTTGAAGATAGCATTAAGTACATATTTGTAGAGACAACTTAAAAAAAATTGGTTAACTGTTCAGTCATAAATATGCGTACACTTTAGTCCTTGTCATTTTAATCGCTGTGACAATTCATATATGGCAGTCTAAACATGATAAAGTGTACACATATTTATGAACTCGACTGTAAGAAATGTTATCTGTACGCCAGATTTTTTTTCAGTTTAGAGGTGTTGATAAAAAACCTAAAATATGAAATAGGTATACTTATTCACACATAAACATGCCTCAAAATTTTTATTTTACGAATAAAAAGTTTACACGGTGCACGGTATAGAAAACGAATGGATGTGATTACTGTAAACTGAAGGAATATAAAGCATTTGGTTATTTCCCAGCATTTTTCCAAGATAATAAAAGTTAGTCGAGTTTAGAAGTCGTAAAAAGCGCATGAAATTGATAAGAATGCCTACTTATCGTTCGTGCACCAAGCAAGTACGCGTCGAATGAACTCGAAACGATCGATGCGAGATTCGGAACGCAACAAATGGCTGCCCATGCCAAATGACAAAACATCCGCTACAATCACGGAAATAACCAATTCTAGCCAAAATAAAGCATTTCGAACAAAATGTTTCAAGTAATAACTGCTCATCAATTAAGTGCGCACCTTTTCTCGTACTAAAATAATGTCCTTATGCCGCCATTGCGGCGCTACATACGTGGAGCATTCGCGATACGAATTACGCGTTGTACAAAAATAAACCACCAGTGAGCAAGCTAATATAGGAAGATACAAATGAAGGCAAATACCACGAAAGATCCGCACTTTATTGCCCAATAACTTTCACTTGAAACATTTTCTTTTAATCACCTTACTATCAGAGATATTTCAATAAGAACACACGATAAATGAAGTTTCCTTGAACAATGTAGGAGGCCATTACGCGGCCCCCGGGCATCACCAATACCTAGAACATGGACAGCTGGAAGAAAACACTAAACGCTGCATTTCACTAAAAAATCGGTTAAATTACAATTCTATGCTAAAAAACTTACTAGCGATCTCAGTTTTAAGTTCTTCCTTGCTTATGTCTGCCATTTTCTTGAAGTCAGTAGATTTTCTCCCGCGATCCAAAGAAGAGCAAGCCACACAATAATATACCTACGCGCTAGGTGCTACACGGCGTCTAAACGAATTTAGCCGAATACCGTGTCGGAACCATTCGGTAGAATAAATGCACCAATTAACGTACGGGGCGGTAACGCTTAGAACCAATAGATGATCGAGATTCTTTGACATTTAGCCGCGTCAAATTTAAAATACTGTTTTGATCAACTTCGCATTTATTGTCATAAAGTTTTGCATTAACATATTTGTGCAATTTTAAATAAATACAAATTAAATCACTTTTGAGTATTGAAAACCGATCACACATTCGCTAGTTAAAAGGTCTCCCTAAAATTAAAACATTCCATCTGCTTTCGCTTAAATTCACTGCAGCAAAGAAAACCACAGATAGCAAGAGCGGCTGTTAAATGGCCAAGCCGTTTGAGTAAGCAAGCTTATCGCCAGAAATATCTTGGCATGATTTGTTAGCGGTTAAAGGGAAGATAAATAATTAATTAATTGTAAATTATATTTTGTTACAAATTTGAACATTAAAACGTTTTATTATATAAATTGTTTTCATAAATTTACTTTTACACACCAAAAAGTAGTTTTTCAGATGAGTCAAACACACAAACTTCTAAACGTTTTTCCATGTCTTAAGTATTTTACATTGTTTTTAGAAACAAATCACACAAAATGCTAATAATTAAATTCAATCTACTATATTTTATTTTGAGTATTCCGCTAAAAATAAATTAACTGGAGAACTAAGCAAGCCTTTGTTCGTTCAAAAACAAAACTTGGAATTTTTTCCAAGTTTTTTTTGTCATGTTGAACGGATATTTTTAAACAAATGGAAAAATCTATAAACGCTGTCAAAGTCAAAATCACACGTGAGTTGTCAAAACATTTCTAACCTAGTCCAGTGCGTTCATGTGTCGATACAATGCATTAGATAAGTTAACTATTGAACCATAACAGAACTTAATAATGGTTAAAGTTAAGAACAAGCGAAACGCTGGAGCAGCTGACAAAGCCAACCAGAAAAGGAAAGCCGAGGCAAACAAGAAAAAGTTGAACCCCTTCGAAGTTCACATAAATAGACAGAAACACCAAGTTTTAGGCAAGAAATCTAAACATGATAGGGGTCTGCCAGGTGTGTCGCGAGCTAAGGCTGTTCAGAAGGTAAAGTATTCAATGTGTATTACATAATTATAGCGAAAATATGAGAAAGTGCAACTATTATCTTGAATCTTTACTACGGCTTCGTCAGTACAAACAACTCGCCTGCGTACTTACAATAGATTTCTGAGCGTTGATATCATATCAAAAAGCATACGTGGTTACGCTTTCTTGTAGATTAATAAATGTTTAGGTAGATTCAAAGTCAAATATTAAAACCAAGCTTGTGTTTTGTAGAGAAAGGAAACTCTTGGTACAGAGATGAAGCTGATGCACAAAACTAACACATTCATAGACAAGCGTATTGGGGAGAAGAACAGCGAGTTGTCAGCCGAGGACCGCATGGTGGCAAGGTTTGCTGCAGAGAGAGCCAAGCAGCATAGCCGGAAGAATATTTACAACCTGGCTGATGATGAAGTGTTAACACACAGGTTAGGACTAATTTATTGTTGCACCAAATGCTCTTCAATTTACGAATTAAATGGACTTTTAGTAATTAAGTCCTTTGACCAAATATTATCTATGAAAAAACTTTACAGGCCAAGTCATATCTTGCGTAAAAGCTCCAAAAATGTTAATGCAATGTAAAATTGTTTTTAGTACTGTTTTTCCCCCCTTAGGGCTTAGGGGAGTGTGTAACTGCATTACATATAAAAGCAAAAAAAGATGTGCATCCTACAAAAATTTAAATTACAAAAATTTCAGACTGAAATTTTATGCTATCAGTCCTACTTATCTGCCCATTATTTGAAATGTTGTATCTCAGTAACTATTATAAATGTAATAATCTTAAAATTTTGCATATATTAAATAAACTTTATAGTAAAAGCCATCGTTTTGGATTTGAAATGCAAAAACTGAATGGTGAAATGCAGAAACTGGTTAACCATATAAACAACGACGTCGAAAAAAGTTCCATTGTGTGACAAAAAGTATCCCTACAATTGTATGGCTAATTTTCATGTCACAACGGAAAAGTTTCATAGAAAATTTAATTGAGTGAGTTAGCGTGCCCAACTTTTTGGTCCTTACCCTTATTCTATTCTATTATTTTGTTTTCGGCAACTGGTTCATTTTGGTTGCAAAATGAAGTTTTACTCTCCCCTAAGCAGTCCAAATAACATATTTTTTTTTTACTTTACATTGCGTTTTGCGTTTTTATCGACTATATCGACTGGCCTATTACGATTAAGTTCTGATTCTTTTTTTGATTTTTGCTGGCACATTTATAAAGTTGACTTTTATTTGATTTAAATATGGCTGTGATAATATTATTTGCTTTGTCTTCTGAAAAAATGGTTTTCTTTTATTGTGTATGTATTACAAACACTTAATTTTGCAAAAGAAAAACAATAATAAAACTTTGAACATGAAAAATAATGTAGGAAGTTCTTTAGTGAAGAGGTTCTTTCATTATTATACAAAGCCATTTTAATATGCTACATATAATAACCTTACCAAATAAAACATTTAACTAGCCATTCCAAATGCATGTTACTTGATCAACCATAATAGCGCTCAAAATACCCTGATGCACCATAAGTGCAGTGACGTGACTTATACGCCACGGCGTGTCATCATATTCTATGGCATCATCCTCATAGATCGCGATTGCGCGATCATCGCAAGTTCGCACGACTGGTTATATGAGTGTTTACATACAAACAGTCGCGCGAACTTGCGATGATCGCGCAATCGCGTTCTATTAGGACGATGCCTATGGCGTATGGCACGCCTGGCGTGTCATATGTTTGCCGCCACAGCCAAAATATTTCGAGAATGGAAGATGCAACGAATCGGTTTATGCATACTCTCCACATTGGATCTCAAAAAACGATACGTTTTAAGAAAAGCGGAAGCTTAACCAACGCGCCTGCGTACGCGCGTCGGTGGCGATCCGATCGCGGTTCTTACGACGCTGATCACCACCGTACGGAAGCGGGTTGAATGCGTTGGTTGGGCCTTACCTTTACCTACGCAAATCACACAATTCGACGTAATAAACGTAGGAAGTTACTACGTCAGCATTTTATGCGTTTAAACATGCGTTAAAACCTAAGTTAAATGGTCTCAACTAGCCAGCCTCGGTTTTGTACATGAAACTATTATTTTTCATTACAGAGGTCAAACACTGGAACAGATTGAGAAATTTGATGACCCTCGGTCTGATGAAGAAGATGAGGGTGGATTCAAAGGGCTAGATGGTGAGTGTCTTCTAGAACGTGGCACCGTTTTTGGTGATTCAATGTCAAACTAGGAACCCCTATAGTTTCGACATGTCCGTCTATCTGTATGTCTCACTCACTTTTTCTCAGAAACTTGTTACAAAACTGAAATTAACCCTTCGTGTGCAAGTCTGACTTGCACTTGGCCGGTTTTTTATATTACTTTATATTATTTTGCAGATGACTTTGTGTCCGAAGGCCACTTTGGTGGCGGTGTGCTTTCCAAGTCCGACAAAGATGGAGCCAAGTCCCACAAAGACTTGATCGAGCAGCTGATAGCAGAGAGCAAGAAGAGGAAAGCAGAGAAGCAGCACGAGAGGGAACAGACGCTGGACCTGACGGAGAAGCTTGACAACGATTGGAAGGACCTACAGCCTGTCGTGTTTAAAAGGTAACTATATACCTTTTCTCAAAAATGTCCGGAAATGTTGACATTCCTATCTACATATTGAGACGCGAAGTACATAGTTTACTGACAGTTCTCAAATTTAAAAAAAAAAAGAATTGCATACAAATTCCATTACCATCTAGCTTGTAACTTTTTAAAAAGTGAAATGGGCCATAATAAAATGAGGGCACAAGTCTTATACATCTAAATTTTACTCGAAACATAACTTTTTTATTTGTGCCTGGTATAGCTTATGTTTTTTTTTAAAACAAGAATTGCGTTTCTCCTTGTCATAAACAAAAAGGCGGTAAGGAGTGATGGTTTTTTCACATGAAGTTTCTGTTTGTATGCAATTAAAAAAATGAGTTCAAGCGATGAAGATTTGACTCCAACACGAATTTTTTCATGCGATTTTTGAGAAAAGCACTATATTTGCCTGGGCAGGAACAGCAATTGCGGGCTTCGTATTTTTAAACGGACTCGCAAGCTCGTCCGTTTAATCCAATACTCAGCCCGCAATTGCCTACTTCCATGCCTAGGCAATAATGTACTATTGAGTCTAATATTCAGTAAGGGGTTCCCAACCTTTTATGCGTCGAGCCACCCCGGATAGTAAGTAATATTTTCATGCCCCCCTTTTATTTTTTTCCTGACAATAAAATAAAACGTACGTTGATTTAACAGCATCTACGGACGACGTCGCGTTTTGATACAGAGACCGAATGTATCACAATCAATGTGTTTCATATTGTTTATGTGATGTACACATTAAAATGAAGCTGCTTTCGAAATTTTAATGCATTCTGCGCCCCCTCTCCATCTTTCTATGCCCTCTTAGGCCCCAGAACAGACGGCAAAACGCAACTGCAAAGAAATTGCTTAAATCTTAAAAAATAAAATACATCATTTTTTGTTTTCGGTGAAATTGCATCTACTTTCATCCGTATTCGTTTGTGCACTTTATCCAGGGTCACACTGTTTAAGATGTCGGACTTATAATAGTAATGAAGATATTTGATTCTAGATACAGAGTTGAAGAACCTGAAGAATCGGCCATAGACAAGGTATTAGGAAAAACAGATAAAAACAGCATGGACTATGACAAAATGATGCGGGAACTGAGATTCGAGAAACGAGGAACGGTAAGTCACGATTTCTCATTTACAATATTAGTAAGATAAGATAACTATAAAAATAGAAAGATAGGGGTGTGTCCTGGGTAAAAAATAAATAATTCTAATTAGTCCGTTAGTATGATTATTAAAAAATATTGAACACGTATTTTTTGCTTTATAAGATCGATCAAAATTGACAAATATAACGTGCGTCAAAGTTCGGGAGTGGGGGCTCGTGACGTCACAACGTGGTATAAAGTGTGTCACGGCGTTACGTCACGCGAAACCTCAACGCACTTTAAATTCGTCATTTTTTGTTTAATTGAGATATGAAAAAATACGTGTTCAATATTTTTTGTTTGTGTAAATGACGGACTAATTACATTTTTTAGGACACTAGCCTATTAAGTGGGTATTTCTCCACTAATTGGAAAATCGCTGTCCGTCGCGTGTGTTGTGATGGAAAACTATTTTTACTGTTTAAGAATTAGAAGAGAAAGTTGGTAGGGGAGTGTTCTAATTTTGCTATTAGTGAAGAAATGCCCCAGTAAATAAATCCCCGGTATAACCTCGTAAGGCCCAGTGTGCTATAGGATGTACATAATCAAGGCAATTTAATTTGAACTGTGTTACAATTAGAATAAGGTTTATTTTCTTATATTCATAAACTGAAACTGGCTTTATAGAACAAGCGAAATTGAACTTTATTGAAAAAAAAAAAAAATCATTTATTCGAGACATACATAAAAAAAAAAACAGATTAACACGTACAAGAAGGAAGTAGCCACGAAATGGTCCCAACTCAGCGTAATGCTGGCATTAAAGTCAGCGCTGGTCTTCCGTTGGAACCATCAGGTGAAACCACGGAAGGTTACACACACATAATTATTTGAAAAACAAGGAATGATTGCAAAATAATAAAAAAACTAGAGAAAAAAAACAATAATAATAAAAAATATATAAAAAAAACGCAAAAGTTTTCCATGGCCGTCCTCAGATAGCGGAAAGGGCAACAGTCCCTTAGCCTTACATGGTTCAAGCACAGAAAACCGACATGACCTATTCTATTTTATCTATGGCAGCGGCAGCGCTGACAGCACGCGACATAATCTAATCTGTGACTTAGTCTCAGTAATCTGTGATGATTAACCATGCCAGCGTAGCCAGATCTACGGAAAAGTCTGTAGATCTACGGATTTCAAGCCTTGTACACAGACCTACGGATTTTATTGAAAAATCTACGGAATAACAAAAAAACTCAATTGTTTACTAAATACGTAACGTAATAAGGATGTTGTTAATTTTTTCTGCGAATTATGGAACGTAATCCCGTCCACAGGTAATCTTTGACAATCACTGACTCTGACTGACTAGGGAAGTGCAGCGCAGGCATTAATCATTATGCTTCACTAAATAACAATTTAATGGTTTTACTTCACGCCTTCACGAATATTTGGGCAAATAGGTACGGCAAAGTTAAAGTTCCACCTTACGTTAAGGTCAGTTATTAAAGCTTAAAAAAAAGTCTGTAGTACTACGGATTTTTTTAATAGTAATCTACGGAATTCTACGGATTTTTGAGCCTCAACCTACAGATTTACAAAATTCTAATCTGGCAACACTGAACCATGCAATTGTTTTATTTTGATGCATGCAAAAGTGACTATAAATAACTTAACAACAACACGTAGTGATTAAACTCATATTAGAAATTGACCATGAGCTATTGCGGTGCTGCTTGATTCAAAGTCGTACTGACAAAAACTCCCTGTTTGCATTATGGTGGGCCTTACGAGGTTAATGGTAGCCCTTCTTTCAGAGCCGATATCTCTTTAATTGCCCAACCGATTCTCATGAAACCTAGCTAAAAATCATTCCTATTAAATTAGCTTTCTTTCAAAATAACCGCATCTAAATCGGTCCATCCATTATAGAGCTACGATGACACAGACAGACGCACACCTCAAACTAATTTTCGGGGTTTTATTAAATATTAAATACTAGCTTCTGCCCACGACTTCGTCCGCGTAGATTACGATTATCGTTCTTCGCTCCGGAACTTTTAAGTGTTCATTAACTGTCTCCAATCCTTTCATCCAAATCCGTCCAGCCGTTGCAGCCTGAAGGAATAACAAAGTAACAAACAAACTTTCGCATTTATAATATTAGTATGATACGAAGGTTTAGTTATCATCAAAATCGTCAGAGCCTTATTCGAGAACGGCATAACAAACATATACATACTTCTATACCAGGGGTCGGCAACCTTTTAAGTCGGAAGAGTCAAAAATTACAATTTACAAAATTTGAAAGTTTTTAAAGAACCGCAAAACTTTTTCTTGCCAACAATAAATAGTACTTGCATAAATAAAGTTGGAACTAAAGAGCCGCAGCTTCACATCCACAGAACCGCATGTGGCTCGCGAGCCGCAGGTTGCTGACCCCTATTCTATATCAATATTATAAATGTGAATGGAACTTTGTCTGTTTGTTGCGCTTTCACGGCTACACCCCTGAACCGATCTCGATGAAATTTGGTATGGAGATAGCTTGAACCCCGAGGAAGGAAATAGAGTACTTTTGTTATCACGAGTAGCGATAGACGACTTCTAACGCGGACGGAGTCGCAGGCAACAGCTAGTTTTTAATATAGGGTGTAATCGTTAAGTGTAGCCAGGCCATTATTCCGTAAATATAACAGATATCAGAAAACTTTAAACTTTATTTAACCTTTATTTGTCAATTTCCAGCCGTCAGACGCAATAAAGACCGACAAGAAGAAAGAGGAGGAGGAACAATTGAGGATCGCGCAGTCAGAGCGAGAAAGGAATCTCAGGATGCAGGCAGACTACGAACCAAAGAAAACGCAGGCTGTTAAGCATCGGTGAGTTTTTAGGAGTTTTTCTCGTACCCAAAGGGTACTAACGGGACCCTATTACTAAGCCTCCAGTGTCCGTCCGTCGACAGTTGAAATTTTTACAGAGCGTGTATTGTCACATACTAGGTGTCCCAGTATTTGCTTTTCACTTTGTATGGAACAACAAAAAAACTTTATGTGATTGATTACTTAAAATAATTATTCAAAAAAAAGGGCAAATCGGTTTAAAAACTTCGCTGTTTCTTAAGGCCCGATTTAGACCAAGCGATCGAACAATAATTCTATGCATTATCTTTAGTGGGCGGACGACGGATGCAATTTACGTGTACGATGAAATAATGTCAAACGATATCCGTAATATGGATAAGACTACAATTGATTTAAATAAAAAGGGAACTTTACTGCAAAAAAGTTATAGAATTTTATTGTTGAAGTAAATAATTACACTATTTTTTTTATTATGTATTTTCAGTACATTCCTTTTATAGTTAACTATCTACTTACGTATATAGGGAAAATGACCTCTCCACATCTACAGACGTGAGAGCGGCGTAATTGTAAAGTGATACTTCAGAACTTTCTTAATATACCTACAATATATGTACTGATTTATGGCAAAAACTGCATATATTTTCAAACATATAGTAGTCGAAATTTAATAAAAGCCTTATCCATCTTGTGCTTTCGTCACCATATTGCATCCGTTGTCCGCCCATTAATTATCTTATCTCTCACGTTTTCTTTATAAAAATAAAGACAAAACATGTTCTCGAGCACTCCTTCGCTTGGTCTAAATGCACCTTAATGATTCTTACAACACTTATGAAATAAAATATGAAATTAATGATGATTTTTCGTGACATGAACATAAGGGAAAATTACAAAAATTAAAATTAAAATGATCAATATCTCCGAAACTAGTAAAAATCGCTGAACATAGATAAGGGTTAAATCAGTAGCTTTGTAGCTGCTCTATCAGCCCTAGGCGGGTTGACGTCAGTTTCAGGGACTAATACTATTAGATATACAGGGTGAAACTATAAGTATTAGACTAATACTTATATTTTCAGCAGTTAAAAAATATTGAAGAGTAATTTGTGGCAATTCCAGGTCAGCAGATGCCTTGGAAGATAACTTCGTATTGGATGAAGATGACGAGAAGGAGTTCATGCTAGCCTACGACAAGGACGGCAAGCCTCTGGTGCCAGATCACATATTGAAGGACTACTCAGGTACGTATGTAAACCGGTGATGTATGAGAGGGACTATATTTTTTTAATGCTAATATTTCCCGTATTGACCTTGTACCAAACTAAGCTCTAGGCTTGTAGTTTGGGTACTAGACAACGTTAAACTTAGGTACTTTTATAGAAAAATACATACTTAACTACATTGCCTCCAAGCTCAGGAATAATACTCACAAATAATATCTATGTCAAGAAAACTGATTATAGTTAATGAATCATGTTTTGCTTTCAGTACCAAATTCCGAACCAAAATTTGACGGCTGTATATCAGAATCTTCTGAAGATGAAGATGAGGAACACGATAAAAATGAAAATGATGATGATGAAGAAAGTGAAGATGATGAAGAAGGTGAAGGCAGTGATAAGAGTGATGAGGAAAGCGATAAAGTAGAGAAGAAACCTGAGGATAAAACTAAAAATGTAAAAGGGAAGAGTATATTGTTCCAAAATGTGGATAGCAGTGAAGAAGATAGTGGTGATGATAGTGATCCTAAGGATAAAACTATTAAACTAGCTAAAGGTGTAACATCAAAAGAAAAAGAAATAAAAGTAAAGAAACTTGTAACCAGTGAAAAATCTTCGGAAGGAAGTGAAGCTAGTGAAGATGATGAAGAATCAAATGAACAATCAAAACCGAAAACGAGTAAAGTTGTTAGCAATTCTAAGTCAAGTGACAAAAATAATGAAAAAACAGCAAAATCTAGTAGTGATGACTCTGAAGATGAAGATAGTAAACATAATGATTCCGGTGACGGATCTGATGAAGAAAGTGATGGAGAAAATATCACTGAGCAAACTGTAAAGAATAAAAAGGTTTTGATGCAAAATTCCGAGAGTGAAAAAGATGGCAAAGAAAAAACACGGGCAGTAAAACAAAATGTTGAAAACAAACAGTTGAAAAAGAACAAACGCAAAAAACTAATTGGTGATTCAGACAGCGATGAAAAAGGCGAAGAGAGTGGTGACGATGAAGATTTAAAACCGTTTTTAGGAAAAACTACGGACTATAACAATTTAAAGGTAGGTATTGAATTATTTATTTTATTATTGTTTTCACGACTTTTATTTAGGTGACAATGATTAATGTTTAAATACTTTTTCAGAAATTATTAACAGGTAAAACACCATCCCAACAGTCAACAGCGTTACAAAAACTAATTAAGAGTTATGATCCTAGCTTAGGAGAAAACAACAAGGAATTACTATCACAATTATTCGCCAATATGCTCCAATACGTCAATGATCTTTTTACAAATCTAAAGGATGTGGGGGAAATAAGCAAATCCTTCTCAATTATGGAGAGTATAGCACCATATTTCTACGACATAGCCCTAATCAACAGAGTGTCAACACGGAAATACTTCGCGGAATTATTGACCGAAAAACACAACCTGTACCAAAAGAAGCCTAAGAAAGTTCCAGATATGGACACAATAATATTCTTCAAGCTGGTTTCTAATCTGTATCCCACTTCTGATTTCCGGCACCCAATAACCACGCCATGTTTGACTTTCATGTCAGAAATTTTGTCGACTTGTAGGTTTCAAAACGCTCGCGCTATTTCTAGAGGTTTATTCGTATGTACTCTGATATCAGAATATACAGCATTGTCTAAAAGATTCGTTCCTGCCGCTATTAACTTTTTAAGAGGCATTCTATTTTTAAGCGCCAAGACTACAATTTTAAATCTCATCAAACCCGTACCGCCATTCCGTTTGCACAAAGACACTAAGGTTTTAATTTTAGAAGATGACTGTTCTAGACTTGACTTTGGCATAAAAATGTCTCTAAAGGATTTGGTCACAGATTCCATAGACAATGGATTTAAAATTCGAACGCTTTTAGTTGCTGTTATATTGTTGAAGGGTTTTTTTGATAATTGTAATGTAATGGAGGCACAGGAGTGCGTTTTTGAGCCTCACATAAAGTTACTAAGTAGGTTGGAATTAGAATTATATCCTAAAAGGGTGTCGGGTAACATAGAAGGGATTATAAAATACATGAAAGGAGCTTTGGAGTTGAAGACTTACACGCCGTTGACAAGTGGGAAACCGAAACCTAAAATGTTGAGGTTATATGAACCAGATGTACAGGAATTGTAAGTACTTTTGTTATTTCTACTATTATTTTTAACGTCTAAATACACGTAGTTTCTTAAATTGAAATTCCTAAATATTTTTTATTTCAAGTAGTAGGCTTTACAAAAATTAAATGAACATTTTAAGTAAAAAAAATCATCAAACAATGTTAAGTACCAATTTCACCAAATAATCGTCTGTTAAATTTTTGATGAAATTCGTCATTAGAGTACAAAACAGACCGATTCTGACACTTAGTTTGATGTTCTTTATTCACAAATAAACGTTTTTCAACAGTTTCACTGGCAGCAAGAGTTCCAAGCTTTCCCGCGAGATGGCAGAACGACAGAGATTACAGCACAAGTGCAAGAGAGAGATGAAGGGAGCGCTGAGAGAGATAAGGAGAGACAAGGCTTTCATAGCATCGGTCAAGATCAAAGACAGGATAAAGAGGTATGTCTTTGTGTTGTTACTGATTTTGCATGGCAATAATGGTTCAAAATAAAAATGGTCTAATTGGCCGCTACAATATTTTTTGTGTAATAATCTAATAATGGTAGATATTCATAGTTCTCGATTGTTCTTTGATTAATTTTATTCATCCGGAAATTAATTTTCAAACATCACAGATTTTATATACTGGCATATTTCATTACATTTTTGAATATAGAGTACCGACTATCTTTTGTTTTTTTTACAGCGACAACATACGAAAGGATAAGGTGAAACAGATCTACAAAGATGCTTCCATACAACAAGGGGAGCTGAACAAACTAAAACGCGGAAAATAAAACTTTATATTTGTATCAAAATATAATGAAGAAATAACAATTGTTTTAATTGTAATAATTAATTATTATTATTCATAAATCATAAAACTTACGTAACAGTTCTATTTCTCGTCCACAAAATGGCACCTTGTGGCAAGAGACACCAAAAAACAAAGATACGTAAGTGGGAAAATGTAGTTTTTAAGTGTCACGTATTTATGTGTAATGTTTTGTTTTTCTCATTTATGGTCTGAAGCGCATCCACATGCTTGGTGTTTGCCACAAACGCTGCAGGACGCAACTGTATGTTACAGCGAGTTAAAACTAAATCGTGCTCACTTTAACATGTATGTAGTTGCGTCACGCAGTGTTGGCAACCACCAGGCATGTGGATGCTGCATTAGTCATCAGGGTTGTCAGCAGAGATGGGCAAAATAATCATTCGAATAAAAAATAATTCGTAATATTTTTATCTGCGAATAATTTATTCGTCGAATAATTTATTTGCGAATGATTTATTCGCGAATAGTTTATCCACGAATGAATCATTCGACTACTTTTCGAATAACGAATAATTTATAAATTTATTAGAGAAAAATGGAGCAGGTATAATAAGTAATACATAATAATTATTCCTGGCAATTCATTCAACGAATAAATTATTCGCGAATAAATTATTCGGCGAATAATTTATTCGAATAAGAATAATCATTCGAGAATTTCATTCGTTATTCGCGAATAATTTGGTTATTCTTATTCGTTATTCGTCGTTTGAATAAATTTTGCCCATCTCTGGTTGTCAGTCCATTTGAAGTCTAACGATTGAAGTCCTGAGAATTCAATTTACTACGAGTCTCAGATCCCACTTACTATCAGCTGGCCTGAGAGCTCATGTGGCTTCACCTTGCCATAAAAAAAAGAAAAAACGGTAGTTTTTAAATATATATTCAATATAATGTCCACAACGTTACAAAAAGTACACCCCGTGTCGACTTAAATCTCCTTAAATTATGCTTGATATCTTACGCATAGATTTGTATAACAATAGGGAATATTCATGACTTTTTACAGCTTCATTAAAAGCGATTAGACAGAGAGATGCGATATGCACTGTGACGTCATAATATGTAACAGGTCGGCTTATATCTTGTTTATTTTTATAGCTATTCAAAAATGTTGATCCATGTAACAAACAGTTGAGTAAAAACATTTTTGAATAGCTATAAAAATAACCAAGATATAAACCGACCTGTTACATATTATGACGTCATAGTACATATCGCATCTCTCTGTCTAATCGCTGTCTGTATAAGTTTAAAATGCTTGTATCATCCGTATTTCTTGACCGATTTTAATTTCACTTTTGGTGATCTCTTTTACGGTATTTTCATATTTTGTTGAAAAATGCGATCTAAAAAATCCATGAATCTTCCCTATACTAAGACTAAACATGCCCTATAAATAACATGTATGCTTATGATACTAATCTTCCTATATCTGGTCAAAAGAAGTTATGTAACACAAGATAATACTTATAAAAAAATGCTTCTATGTACTTCTAGAATCCATATTAAAAAGCGAGCTTCAGAAAAAGTACAACTATAAGATTGGAAAGCTGTTTCGTTATTTAGAGCTATTAAAGGACAGAACAAGTGTTGGAGTATACAAAATCTTCAACACTGACTAGATTTAATAAATTTTTCCGCATTTTTGCCTAGATTTATGGATTTAATTATCTTAATTTATACTTCATAAAATATTGAAATTTGGAATATTGCCATTTTTTTATACCCTTCCAAGGTTTGTCCGACAAAATACTTGGTATTTTTTATACTACATTACCTTAAATCAATCAAGTCTTTACAATTGGTATACGTAAAATTAAATTGTCAAGTGTTTGTTGATTCAGTCATTCTTCTCGTTTAACTGCCAGATGGAATAGTTGAGGCAGGTGGCGAAGCTCAGCCAGCCGAGGTACGGCAGCATGAAGTAAGCTGTGCTCGGATTCACCAGGTAAAAGCTGAGTGAGCATGCTAATGCGGATACATCCAGCACTAGTAAGTGGAGGAAGGCCTGAAAAACAAGGATTAATTATTCACTTCACCCATTCAGAAGAAACCATTATTTATTTGGCACTAAAAAGGTGCAATTGGTCATTCCATTAGTATGTTTCAATATGTATGTTTATATATTCTGCGCAAACAAAGACTAACTGCTTCTTCTCGGCATATCTTTACCATTTCTATTAAACATCATAACTCTAGATTAAATGTTGTATGAAACTCAATCTTATGGATAGCACTATTAGTACTCTCATGTGTTAAATTAAAATAGTGATGTATTGTGTCTTGTGTTTGCGTAACCCCTTTAGTCCGTTTTCGTAGTTGCGGTTTCGTAATTGGCTACGAAAGAGGAATTATTTGTCGCTGTTTCGTAATTAATTATCAAACAAGATTTTATTTGCCATTTCCGTAATCAAGTTTCGTAATTAACTACGAAATAAGTTTTTTTTTCTGTGTTCGTAGCTAATTCGGCTACGAAAGAAGAATTTTTTTTCACTGCTTCGTAATTAATAATCAAACAAGAATTTATATGCTGTTTCCGTAATCGAGTTTCGTAATTGACTACGAAATAAGATTTTTTTTCTGTGTTCGTAGTTAGGTAGTGAAGCTGCCTTTGCTACGAAAGGGAAGGTTATTTTATCAACGTGACAAGTTACATAATTAAAACAAGTTTTCTCTTTTTAATTCAATGAAAAGCCGATATTCTGTTCATCCAGCGATCCTTGGGGGAGACCCTATCCAGCAGTGGACGTCTATCGGTTCAGATGAATGATATTCATATTATCCGACTATTCATTGCTGTGGCATTTTTTTTTAACAAATCTTGGTTATATATTACCTAACTCTCTTTGTGAAAGATACTCGTAGTTGATAATCGGAAATAACAAACGGTACACACACTTCGAATCCTTTAACCACGGACCTAAAAAAAATACGGACGTAACGTTACACTAAAAAGGTGTGAAGTATGCAAGGTCTGTTATTTCGTTCCGTCATACACGATCTACCGTCTCACAAATGCACTAAGTCTGTTAACCCGCCGCCATTACGCGTCGATCCACAGCACGAGTGACATTTAATTTTACGCCGAAGAAAATGTCGCATTGTGTTGTAAAAACGTGTTAAAACTGCATTAGTAAATATAAAAAGCCACACGGTATCACACGTGTACGTTATGATTATTCGTGTTATTTTTCTTAAATATGTGTTTATTTACTTTGACGAAAATTACAAACAAAAATGACAATCAGTGTTGCCAGTTTTTTCACGGTTTTTTTTTCCTAAATGTTCAAGTTTTTAAGTTTAAATAATAAATTGCTTTATCCGTGAAAATTATTTTTAATCACTTCCTATATTCATAAACATGTGGTTTGATACGAGGGGCGGCTGATAAGTAATCTCCTTGGTCAGAAATATATACAAAAATAATGCTGGCTGGTATGGATTTATATTCGTTTGTTATTCTATTTTCAAAATGTATTACATTCATTTGTTTATTGCATCACGTTTATTTGTCTCCTACAATTGTTTCAAACATGTCGGTAGAAAAAGTGAAAATGGATAAAATCGAGCAGCGTGCGGTGATTAAGTTTTTGACTAAAGAAGGGAATACGCCTTCGGAGATCAGACAGCGTATGTTACGTGTGTTTGGCAGTTTGTGTTCTTCCGAATTTGTTATAAAGTTTTGGTCAAAGCAGTTTAAGTTAGGTCGTGAGAGTCTGGAAGATGATCCTCGTAGCGGAAGACCAGTTTCGGCCGTCACCGATGAAAATGTAGCCAGGGTGAAAAAAATTATATTAGAGGACCGACGAGTGAAGCAGTGGGAGATAGCTAGAGATGTGGGCGTCAGTAAAGAGCGAGTCAATGAAATAATTCATGAGCATTTGAACATGTCCAAGGTTAGTGCACGTTGGGTCCCCAGAATGTTGACTGCATTTGACATGGAGAGGCGTGTCAAATGTTGCGAAGAGTTTTTGGAGATGAGTCGAGGGAAAGAGGAAGAAATAATTTCTAGAATTGTAACATGTGATGAGACTTGGATTCGACAATGGGACCCGGAAAGTAAGCAAGAGTCGTTACAGTGGAAATTTAAGGATGAGAAGCCGCCTCGGAAATTCAAGGTCTGTCCATCGGCAGGTAAACTTATGGCTACAATCTTTTGGGACACAGAAGGGATTTTGCTCATAGATTATTTACCGAAGAAAACTACAATGAATGCTGATTATTACTCAAACTTACTATACCAACTAAGAGAGACAATAAAAGAAAAACGGCGAGGTAAACTAAACAAAGGTATTCTGATTTTGCACGATAACGCACCAGTGCATACCGCCCGCACAACGAAGCTAGCAATTAAAGACAATGGCTTCGAAACCATTGACCACCCCCCTTATAGTCCAGATTTAGCCCCCTGTGACTATTTTCTGTTTAGACTTCTCAAGAAAGACCTCAGGGGACGAAGGTTTATGACCGATGACGAAATGAAGGCTGCGGTTACTGACTTTTTTGACGACAAACCGAAAGATTTTTTTTTTAATGGTTTAAATTCAATATTTGAAAAATTTAATAAGTGCATTTTACTAGCAGGGGACTATATAGAAAAATAAAAAAAAATTAGCCACGACAGTCTTTTGTTTCATTGTTAGGTAGATTACTTTTCAGCCGCCCCTCGTATATCAATATTATTAATATTATTCTGTCGTGCAACCGTTGAAATTTAAATTGTCATATAATTTTCTCATCTCTAGTTCCCATTATTTTTTTGTTGAAATTGGTTTTGTCATTACAAAATGAGAAAACCCAATTTCAATTAAATTAAAACGGTTGCATGACACAATCGAACCCAATGCTGAAGTAGTACATAAATGATAACACTATTTAATTGTACAGTCAACAGCATAAATAAGTGATCATTTATGTACCTTGTCGCTTTCAATCGTTTCACAATTTTGTATGACATTTCAAATACGACGTTAAAGTGACAAGGTATATAAATGATCACTTATTTATGCTGTTGACTGTACGAAGTTTTTGCAGCGATACAATCGCGATTCAGCCTCAATGCAGTACCTGTCGATACAGTCACAAATCGTCTAGGTTTAGTCGCGATACAGTGCTGCGGCTGTCGAATGCGCATTTGTATCGCTGCAAAAAGTTGCTGTTGGTAAAAGGCCTTAAAATAGGAAAATTGGCGATTTGTATGGCAACCCTCAAAGCACGCACACTCGTAAACGGACGGCCATTTTGTGTGCTTCACTCATGATTAGACTAGGTTACGTCCGTAGTTTTTTTAAGTCCGTGCCTTTAACGTGAATTAGAGACAATAAAAATATACACATTGTGAATCATTAACTTTAATTGCAAATTAAATCCTACATCAGCGCCTTAACAAAAAATATACTTTTCACTTAAAAAAACAATACTTCTTAGCTTAATACATAAATGTAGCAATAATCTCCAAACAGTGCCCGGTCGTAATTTTGTTGTCCACTAACTCCTCTAATGCCATTTTGATCTCTTGATCGAGTTCTTGATAGTTTTTATTTAGTTTCATAGCAGGTTTGTAATTACGAATTTTTGTTTCCATTTCTAAAACTTCTAGTATTTGTGCGACATTGGGATTCTTTCTTGCTACATACTTATTTATTCGCGAGTGCCACGCCTCAACTGGGTTTGTTGTTCGCATTACGTCGTCTTCGCAGCACCACTTTTTTATAAATCCGATGTCTTTCATCCATTTCATTTGGTAGTACTTATTAAATGTTGCAGTTTTTTCATCCGTTGGGCTTCTGTTCATCACATATTCGTACCCATCCTTGACAAACGCTAAAGGTAGACGTGCTAAACCAGCACAACGGGCTACATGACGTCTTTGAATCCTTGAATTCATTTCGAGTGTCTTTGCTTTTCGAAAAAGGGTATTGCAGAAGTGATAAAAGCAACCCTTCACTATCGTGTCAGGAAATACGATTTGAATACCTTTCATAGCCGCTAGTTCATAATCTAAAGTCATTTTTACTGGTTTCCAACTTGGAATTTTACTTTTAATCATCCGGAATAATATCTCATATGTTCTTACATTCTTGTTTTGTAAAAACGCAAATAATATTGGTACTACCTTTTTTCCTTCAGCATCGAACCCATGTATACTGTACAATTGTTTGAAAGGGAGTGGGCATGATCTAAACGTACCATCGAGAAAGAAATGCTGAAAGCGATGTATTATTTGTTGAGTATCCGGGGAACCAAACACGAGGATTCTCATATCGACATCATTGTAATCGGCGATAAGTAGATATTCAAACTTAGCTGGCACTATTACCTCTTGAGGCGATTTAAATAGTAGTTTGGGTACTCCCAAGTTTCTGTATCTTTCATTATACAAACCACTTTTGATATTCTGAAATTTTGGTAACTCGTGAAGGAAGTTGACACCTTTATCGTGAAGATCACTCACCATTTCGTCGTATTGTTTCTGAATGGGATAGTTGTTGTGCACACTTTTTTTTTCAAACCACAGAGTTCTTGTTCAAATAAGCATTTAGCTTCATTTGCCAAACAATCAATATCATGATCCTTTGATTTAACTATGGTATTTTCTTCGCTCAGCGTTATGCTACCCTTGCATGCTTTTTTGTTGTAACACTGCCAAAATGTTTTACGGTCAGCGTACATACTCCTTTTGTGATATTTGCGGCCATTGTAAAGTATTGATTGGCCTCCTCTTTTTGTTGGAATGAACCGAAGTTCATTGGTCAAGTTGTTTGATGCACTGCACTCCGAGGAATCAGCCATAATACGATTGTCTTGATATCATGGACAGTGAAAATAGGTTTTATCAATGCCAAGTGCAGTTCATTTTCATTCACATTTCACACCAGTTGATAAGAAATTATATATAAATACGTGTTTATTAAATTGATCGAAATCAAATGACAAATGAAATGGAAATATTTCAAATGACACAAAAGAAATGTTTTTTTTTTCTTTTCTTTATTAAGTTTAAGTAAGGAGGTTGGAACCTCAATGACGTAAGTGACGTGTAGGCACCAAGGAGTTCGAATAGTGCAATAAATAAAATCTTGTTTAATAATTAATTGCGAAAACAGAAAAAAGGCATGTGTTTAGTAATTAACTACGAATGAAGAAAAAAAACTCGATTACGGAAATGGCAAATAAAATCTTGTTTGATAATTAATTACGAAACAGCGACAAATAATTCCTCTTTCGTAGCCAATTACGAAACCGCAACTACGAAAACGGACTAAAGGGCGTAACCTGCTGTAGAACATGAGATAATAATATAATTGTCTCAATTTGTCTAATAACAATAACACAATGAATCCCAGTATGTTAACAATCAAGCTTTGATCAGTATGTGTTATCACTAGTCAATGTACTTACCAAGCCAATTAAATGCATTTTGAAGAAGACTGGAGTCCATGTCCAGTTGAAAACGAGCTGACCAAGGTAAAGTGCCATTGGGACAATTGATTTGGCTGCAATGAAAAAAGAAATGCTGGATTCCGCGAAAATGGGAAAGATGAGTTTAATAATCATCTGCGTAAACTATTTCAATATATTATGGGACCAGATCCAAATATACGGATGCCAGATGCAGAGATTTCAGCGCATTGACAGAGTAAAATTATAAAATTATGTAGCCTCTTATCCAACTGTTCATTTTATTTACTTTTATGTAGTTGCATTGTATGAGAAAGCACAGTGAAATGAATTTTATTGGCTTACCTACCACTGTAAAACTCTGTAGCAATGAAGTGACATATAAAACGCAACATAACTTCAGTTTGACTGTACAGTCACCGGCAATAATATATTATCCAACATTGGGTGCAAAAATATCTGACACGCTCGTATACCGGGGGCCTGTTTTATAATATAAAGCTACAAATTACAATTTACAGGTTACAAGTTTCCATTTGACACAACCTCGACCAATGACGACCAGCCGTTTGAGTAGTGCTGCAAGTTTAGACCTGTAAAATTGTAACTTGTAGTTTTATAAAACGCGCCCCTGTAGTAATAAAGACCTGGTAGATATTTTTGTGCCCAATGTTGGATAATATATTATTGCCGGTGACTGTACCTATGCAGTTAACAATTTTAGAACTTAATACAAACTATAGGTCACCTGAAATTATGTACAGTCACAAACTTTAATTTGGGACCCACCTTAGGTCCAAAGTCATTCTGACATTCTACAACAATAAGGATGAGTCTCCTATAAGTTACACATGATTCGGCATCTCTAATGACATTGACGACTTCAAGCCTATTTTTCTTGAAATGGGTCACAAATTAACGATCGCGATAGTACATATCTACACGTAGGATTACTTTCCCGCTACACCCACTATTTTTGCCGTCCCTATTTTCCCAAGTATCCTTTAATGCACCTTAGGGTATATACCCAAAGAATATCCCCTCAAAATATCAAACCTGTAGGGTAGGCTGTACGATTTGTCTGCAACTTGGTGGGTCAATCAGTCACAACTGTCTGTTATATGTTTAGACAGAAGAGAAGACGATGAAGTAATGAGAGTGATTGATTTACTGTAACGTTTACGTACTTGTCATTCCTCCACAGTCTCTGAATACCATGAAACTAGCGTAACCCATGCCAGTATACAATGCTGTCCAGGCCGGTCCAAACACCCAGTTAGGTGGGTTCCAGCTAGGCTTCTTTATGGACTGGTACCAAGCCGTGCCGTCGGGGCTCTTGACTTCCCCAGCCATGGTGAGGGCCCCAGCCCAGCCCCCAACATTGGGCAGAATCATGGCCCCAATAGCTGACCAGTTCAGCATTGTGTGGATTGATTTTACTGTAATTAATAAAAATTTGATTCGTTAATATTACATTGGTCTCTGCCAATATTACATTAAATCACGCCTGTTTCCCAGATACCCCTATCTGGGAAACAGGGGTGATTTAATGTATGTATGTATGTATATTACATTTACTTCAATTAAATAATAAATTCATGAATAAGTTTATTGCATTGCAGTCAAGTTAACCTTTTCAACGCCACAGTCTGCTATGGCCGTCAACTAAAAGTCGTGCCACTGACGCCACGTCGGCTACAGCCGACAAGAGTTCAAGATTAAAAGAGACTTTGTTTGGTAGCAATAAGGTGTAATTTGCATAGCATAGCAAACATGTTTGGCGTGTGGGTGGCACATTTTGTATTCGATGTATGGCGTTCAAAAGGTCAAGTATGGTTACAGTTAATTCAACAAGATATTGTTTATAAACAAGAAGATTAGGTGTAGGAAGAATATAATATGTAGCCTATTTAAATTTAATTTATATAACAAGCTCTTGACTTGAGTTCTTAGTTTTATGTTCTGATTAATATAATTATGAAAAAAAAAGAATAAAATAGTTTCATAGATTTTAACCAACTTCAAAAAAGGAGGAGGATCTCAATTGGCCTGTATTTTTTTTTTGTGTTTGTTATGCAATCATTCCGCCAATTATGAAATGATTTTGATGATTCTTTTTTTGTTTGTTAGGTCATACTTCAGAGGTGGTCCCATATAATTTGATTCAGCGCTTTTTGAGAAAATCATCAGGAACAAAAATGCATATACCTATACACAGATAATGTTTTGGTTTGTGGACTTTCAATCTCTGTTTTTTTATTAGTAACAAATTCAGAAAGTATCATTTGGTGAAGTGGAACTGATGATGAAGACCACAGTTGGCCACCAGAACTCCTCAAAAGTACCTATTTCAAGGGTGGTGATAAGATATCTTGATTAAGATATTTGAGCGACTATAATGAAGAGCATTTAATGTTTTAAATATGACTATGACTTTCCCGCGACGTTGCTTGTGGCGAGCTTGTAACGTCTTGAACTTTCATATCAACTAAGAACTGGGACTTATTATGATCACTAAAAAGTATAGAATAAAATAAATCTTTTTAAAAACAAAAAACCGCCTTAAACCGAAGTCGGATTTTGGCTATAACTATAAATATTGTGAGCCGACTTCAGTTGGACTGACCTTTACCTACCATTTTAAAAGAAGTTATTTTTTGCGTTTTAGAAGGCGGCTTTTTGTTTTTTTATTAATAACATATGTTTAACTCATTACTACTCTTACAAGTTATGGGTACTTGTAAGAGTAGTAACGAGGTAAGGTAGGTTACTAAATTAAGAATACTTTTTAAACTTGAAACACAAGAGTAGTCCTAAACGAACAGTTTTGAAATACGAAATAAACAACTAAAATGGTCCCAGGAAAAATAAGTACTTAACTACCCTTGGTTTTACAAACAAAGATAGGCAAGCTTATCAGTATTTACTGTCAGTACAGAGGTGCATAATAGCAATAAAATGAAAATTCATTGATAAACATAAAGAATTTTACTTACGTGCTTTTACTACCTACTCCACCACCGGTCAAAATCAAATGAATTAATGAATAAACAAGAAAGAAATACTCAGCTTGAAACAGTTGAAACAACACTTGCTTAGGTTCAAAATTATTAAACTATCACTACTATCAGGATTAACAAAGAAAACTCTACATCGTTGACATAAGACTTAACATTCAACTAGGTTAACGAAACGATATTTAGGTAGTACAATTAAGCCCTCTATGCATTATCCATCTTGGAAGGACAGCAGCACAGGATCGTCAGGCCCGATGGTAACTATCGTGCAAACTATCCATCATGCTAGACTGTGCCACAGATTCCTAAGCCCCCTACGCATTATAGTTCCGTGCCATCCCTCCGGACACGATGCACGACGCAAAATGACAGTGCGTAGGCTTGCTGGACGGCAATAATCACGGTAATAATAATAATAATTGACGTCCAGCAAGCCTACGCACTATCGTTTTGCGTCGTGCATCGTGCCCGGATGGATGGCACGGAAGGATAATGCGTAGGGGGCTTCACTTCCCCATTTCGTTTCGTTCAGAAATTGTGGCTCCTACACTCGCTGCAATATCCATCCTTGCTGTCCGTCCGGGCACGATGACGACGCAAAACGATAGTACGTAGGCTTGCTGGACGTCAATAATTATTATTATTACCGTGATGGAGTTGCACGACCGAATTTGTGTTTAACAAGCCCCCTCACTATTACTTGCACGACGTGCGGCTGGATGGTGCGTGGCCCTGACGTACCGTCGACTGAAGGACCTAGCATCCACTGTCAAGAACAATTATTAAAAAAAAAATGATTTAAAAATTGCGCCTTTGTCAGCTTAGTACTAGTTTTCCGTTTGTTTATAGTTAAAATATACATTAATTATAATTCCTCCATAGTAAATTCATAGTTTTCTATTTGGAAGAACTGTATCTATTTTTCACATGCTTTTTTATTGACAGTCGGAAATCTACAAGTCGACATATCAACAAAAATCGTAATACCATACAAACTGGGTCTTGGGCTAAAGATACTAGGGAGTAAACAACTTAATTGACATTAAGATTAATGATATTGATTTAGTTTTATGACGTTAATTATTAAAAATTGTTCCTAAAATAAAGATTTCCTAATTTTGTATTTGTACACCGTTACAGTTATGGTAGGCTTGTGTACCTAATATAATGACATTGTAATATCCCTTTACTCTTGTTAGACAAATAAAAGAACTAATTCTAAGAGTAGCTTAAAACACCGCTCATTCCCAAAATACAAGTTTTTTAAAATATTAGTATTTTAAAATACCAGGTTCTCAATATATCGGAATCCCAAAATGAAATTTTTAAATTATGGTTTTATTTATTATCTTAACCCAATATTTCAATTCAGGTTTTTTGAGAACATGGTAAAAAGAGTAGTTTGGTATTTTAAAATACTGGTATTTCGGGAATGAGCGAGAAAAACAACAACGGCTTACATTTATGTTTATTCATCAAGGTAAATACTCTATGTTTTGGCTTAAATCTAAAACATTTAATGTATTTAGGATGTCTTTTCCCAATTATATCCGAAATCCATAGAAGCCCGTTTTAGCAAGAACTTCATGCTTCAGAAGACAGCAAACTGGAAGTCAAGTATTTCTTCAAACTATTAGCGAATTAATTATTATTATAATTTTTAAGGAATAAACTCTTAAGATTTATTTTTTGGACGGTTTTTATTCTTAATAACCAAATTAGTGCCATCTATCTTGATCGAATCGTACATCCATTTTCTATTACACCTGAAATAAAAGCCAGAACTTAATATTACATAAATTCAGTTACCTGCCTACACATTGCAACCTCAACATCTTGTAATACTGTATTGTACATGAAACAATGAATAAATAGATAAAGAAATATTTACAACTTAGATAGATCTTTGTTTTGTGGCATATGTCATTTGTGTTGCCACTATGATTTCGCCAATGTCAGGTTTAAGGAAGGCACACGTTTTAATATTTACAACTTAATCTGTTAACAAAAACAAAAATTTAACATCAGAAATTATCAAACGGGAACACTTATGTTTGTTTTAGGTGACTAAATTAAAAGTCCACTGTATGGTCACAGTAAAATAATGTTTTGTGTTGTTAAACCTTGACGTTTTAACATGTAATGCTAAACTACAGGTTGATTCACAAAAGCTGGCACGAATGGAATGAATGAGTGAATGAAAGTATACAAGTGTGTAAATTAATAACCAGTTTTTGGTTTGAAATTTGAACATCGGTTCAAAGGATGGCACATATGCAGTGATAGGTGACATTACTTTTGTTCATTCCATTCGTGCCAGCTTTAGTGAATCTACCTATAATACCATTTACAATCTAGAGACAACATTATTAAAGCACCCCGGAGAAGATCATTGGCAATTGCAAATGGCTTACGTTATTGTTAGTAATGATTGAAGTGAAACAAAAAAACAGAGATAAATTGTAACCCAGAAATAGACAAGGTAATTTGGTTGTTTCGATTCATTAATGATGGTTCCTTAAGGCATACCTGCACACATGGCCGCATTTGCAGGAGTTGCACTTGGGACACGGAAAATGGCAGCCAGGGCACTCGTCATCCAGGCAGTCGCAAAGATCTTTACCGGTCGCCGCTACCAGACCACGCTCATTGTATATCGGTTTACTTTTGGGACTAAAAAAAACAATCTTATAAGAATCTGATATTTACCATACCTACATATTGGGACGAACAGAGCAACTTACTTCATAAAATAGTTTTTGCGTTCTAGTTTGCGACGTTCCCGTGCCGAAGTTTCTGGATTGAAGTTGTTTAAAAAGCTCATTATTTTGCGGCGCTATCGCTCCTCTTTCTTTACAAAGTTAATCAATACGAAATGTATAATACAACTAAGCATACGTTATTTCTTCATTTATATTTATGGCGGTTTCTTACTGATTTCGCCAATGTAAAGCCTAAAAACCTTTGTGATGTTATGTTTATGTGATGAATTTTTCGTTCGTCGGGACGTCGGTCAACTTCAGTCAAGTCGAGCCCACAGATCACAGATTATAAATATGGGTATGTCAGTCACAGTGTTGCCAGATTAGAATTTTGTAAATCTGTAGATTGAGGCTCAAAAATCCGTAGAATTCCGTAAATTACTATTTAAAAAATCCGTAGTACTACAGACTTTTTTTAAAGATTTAATAACTGACATAAACATAAGGTGGAACTTTAACTTCGCCGTATTTGCCCAAATATTCGTGAAGGCGTGAAGTACAACCATTAAATTGTTATTTAGCGAAGCATAATGAGTAATGCCGCACTGCACTTCCCTAGTCAATCAGAGTCAGTGATTGTCAAAGGTTACCTGTGAATGGGATTACGTTTCGTTATTCGCAGAAAAAACGAACAACATCCTTATTACGTTAAGTATTTAGTAAACAATTGAGTTTTTTTGGAATTCCGTAGATTGTCAATAAAATCCGTAGGACTGTGTACAAGGCTTGAAATCCGTAGATCTACAGACTTTTCCGTAGATCTGGCTACGCTGGTCAGTCATGTCAGATTATGGCCGATCGATCGCGCCGGTTGACTTGACAAGCGACCTTTAAGTTTCGGTCTAAGCCATGTTTAAGCAGACATACCTATGGTACGTTACAAATAAGAACAGATTCATTGATGTTCCATATTAGTATTATAATTATTTTATTTTCTTAAAAGTTTAAATATAAGGACCTGTACTTTTTATTTAAATGAAACAACTTCAAAGAACAGAAGAAATGAACGTACATTGGAACGAAATAAACACGTACTTTTCAAGTCGCCTACTCCTGTTTACGCTGCTAAATTAAAAAGTAACCTTAAATATTCTTAACCCTGACGTAAACATGTGACTTAATTTAACCGCATAACACAATCAATATAAAGTTAGTGTTGCCAGATCAGCGAATTTATCAGTAGATCTACGTGATTTTGAAAAATTCAACATCTCCTCTAAGAGACATCTACGAAACTTGATTATTCCCAATCCTCGGAGATTTACTTACTCGATTTTTTCATAGTCATAATCTGAGCCTTTGTAAACTAATTTGAGGATAGTCTGAGCGAAAAAGACAACAAAATCCATTTTTTACATGAAACTGCTGTTCATCGGGCAGTTCATGTATACTTCAAAATAGTTCTAACTACGAAAATCACTGTGGCACTAGTATGAATAAATATTGTAACCCTCGGAAATATTGTTTTGGCATCAGTTTTTTAAGTCAACAGATTTTTCCTAGTTTTTCTAATGATTGCCTTCAATTCCATCTGGCAACACTAACAATGGATTTTAAGAATTTACCACACCGGCAATAGTTTTCTATTTCTCGTAATTTCTCTACCAGTTTCATCAATTTCCTGATAACTTCTCACCAGGTAAGTAATGTACTTTACTCAATTGGGTAGGGGCACCAAAAGACGAACGGTTTAATGACCTACACCAACCTCGAACGGTTTGTTCTCATTGATATTAACAATTTTCACCCATTTCCTTTTTTTACACGATACAATTTATATTCTAAGTTGAAGTTGACAGAGCTTATCATTATAAACCAAGTTTTTTAAATCGATGAGAACATAAACGTACCGATTTGACCAAAACATGAACAAAAACCCTAATTCTGAACGGTTTGACCCCCAGTACTTGAACTTAATGTAACAAAAAACCTATTGCATTGTCATTATTATTAGGAACTTTAGAAAATAAATATATGTTAACTGAATCAGTAGGCATCTGTTTTAGATTGTTAACATAATAATATGTGGGTAGATAGACTTATGTGATGTCATGGATTCAGCGGACAGCGTCTTTGAGAATATTATGTCCATCAAGTTTTACCTTTTTTACCGTGCTTTTTTAGGGTTTCGTACTAAAATGCTAAAAAAGAAATCCTTATGGAGAGACTTGGAGAGAGGTTTCGCTCTCTCTGTTTGTCTGTATGTCACAGCAGTTTTTCTCAAAAAATATAGAAGATATCAACTTGAAATTTGGCATAGTTGTAGGTATAACTTGCTTGCCCGCATCTGTATTTAGTAAAAAAATATGAAATTATTTTTCTAAATATTTGGGCCTAGAATGGGGGATTGAAAAATGAAAGTGATTTGATTATAGCACACGGGGTGTCATATGAAAGGGCTCAGTCTGCAAATTTCAAAACTATTTTTTTAGAATTTTCTGCGACGAATTTTTTGATTTATAGCCAAAAATGTATAAAAATAGTACGGAACCCTGCGTGCGTGAGTCCGACTCGCACTTGGCCGGTTTTATACTATGTCAATGACATAGTATAAAAAGGTGAGCATTATCTGAATCTGTTAATCGTTTATTATATAACGAAGTTAACAATATGTTCAACGTATTAACTTCAAAAAATAAATGTTTAAAAAAATAAAAAACAGCTTTCGAAAACGCAAAACCTAACTTCTTGTAAAATGGTGGGTAGGTTACGCTACATTACGAAAAGTTTTATTATTTTTTCTGTAAAATGTATATCTATCAATTCTACGACGTTGTGAATGTAGATTTGAAGAAATCATGTTTTATGCTTTCAGTACCAAATACTCAACCAAAATTTGGCGGCGGTGTAACTGAACCTGGTGAAGAATCTTAATCGAATTGAGAATCAAAATCTAAAACTAATGCAACTGTAAGAAGACAGGAAACTGACAGAGAAAGTGATGGAGAAAATATCACGTCATATTAAAAAAACTGAAGTAAAAAAAATACGAAAAGAAGTAGTTCGTGCTTTTCTCCGCGCGAAAAAAGACGCAAAGTATATAGAAGTTGAGGACTTAAGAAACGAAGAGTATGAAGCAGATCAATACTTAAACGTCTTAAAACTGTTTACAGAAGATGAAGACTTAGAAGATGAAGAGTATGAAGAAGATGAAGACTTAAAAGTCTTAAAACCATTTTTACGTAAAACAACTGACTATGGAAATTTACATGTAAATAATTTATTACTGTTTTATTACTTATATGTTTTAAATTTAGGTGACAATGAATAACATCTTTATCTATTTTCAGAAATTATTGTCAGGTAAAACACCATCAGAGCAGTCAACAGCTTTACAAAACTTAATAAGGAGTTACGATCCCAGCTCAGAAGAAAGCAACAAGGCATTATTATCACAATTATTCGCCAATTTGCTCCAATATATCAATGATCTTTTCTCAAATCTGAAGGACGAAGAGGAATTAAGAAAATCATTCTTAGTAATGGGCAGTATAGCACCATATTTCTACGACATAGCCTTAATCGACAGAGTCTCATCACGGAAATCATTTGCAGAATTATTGACTGAGAAACACAACGAGTATCAAAAGAAGCCTGACCAAATTCCCGATTTGGACACCTTAATATTCTTCAAGCTGGTTTCCCTTCTGTATCCTACTTCTCATTTGCCACATCCGGTAACCTCGCCATGTTTGACTTTCATGTCAGAAATTCTAACAACTTGCAGATTTGAAAACGCTCGCGCTATTTCTAGAGGTTTATTTGTATGTACTCTAATATTAGAATATACAGTATTGTCAAAAAGGTACGTGCCTGCTGCTGTTAAATTTTTAAGGGACGTTTTGTTTTTAAGCGCTAAGACTACCATTTTAAATCCCACCAAACCTGTGCCGCCATTTGATTTGCACAAAGACGTTAAGATTTTAATTTTAGAAGACGACTGTTCTAAACTTGAAGCTGGCATGAAAATGTGCCGAAAAGATTTGCTCACAGATTCCATAGACAACGGGTTTAAAATTCGAACGCTTATAACCACTGTTTTATTGTTGGAGGAATTTTTTGACAACTGTAACGAAATGGGGGCAGAGGCACAGGAATTCATTTTCGATGCTCACATACACTTACTAAGTAGTTTGGAGTTGGAATTATATCCTGAAAAGGTGGCTACTACTATAGAAAGGATTATAAAATATACGAAAGGAACTTAGGAGTTGAAGACCTACGCCGTTGTCAAGTAGAAAAACAAAACTTATGAAGTTATATGAAGATCTACAGGCAGTGTAACAAGTATTTTCACTATTCCTGTCTTCAACGTAGAGATAGTTCCTTATTGATATTCATGATTATAGGTTATTAGTTATAATGGATGTACTTAAGGTGGAGCCCCGCTATACTAAGGAGCTCCTCGTAGCGTAGATGTGACCATTTGCCAGTAAGTTAGACGAAATAACGAGGCCCTTTCTACCTCTTGGGTATGTGTATATATGTATAAAGGTACGTACCTATATATATATATATATATATATAATAAAAAAAATATGAACTCATCATTTCACTTAAGTATTAATTAAAGTATCTGTTATCGATGTGGTGGCATCTTTGTGTTAAGATACAGGTACATTAAGATAACAGGGCAATCTCGCATACGGGTTTCTCACATGTTGTAGAAAACGTATGATATATGCATGTAGATAAATTTCGCGATGTCCAGTAAGATCACCTGGTAGGATCCCCACGTACAAAATTAATAGGTAGGGGATCCTACCAGGTGATCTTACTGGACATCGCAATAAATTTATGTATGCGCCTGTACACATATTTAGGCATTAAAACACTCGTGTGATCTTATTATGAAACTCTTCTTTCGGCTCGTATCATAAAACCACACTCGTGTTCTAATAATGGCTCTCATATACACAGGTACAAAGACTACTATTAGTATTTGTAAATATATTATTTTTTATGGTGGTTTGAAAAACATAAATTCAATATATAACAACAATTCCATGTAGAATTCTGTAGCTCTGCCTACCCCACTCTGGGAATAAAGGCGAATGAGTATGTATATATTTAGTCTCCTTTAATCGAGCTTGATATCTTAGGCATAAATGTGTACCTGTGTAAATACAAAGATTAAATGTTCCCAATAAACAAAATTTGTATGTTTATAATACGGTTGTTTTATTACTAGTAGATGTAACGCGTATAGACACGCACACTACGGCGACGCTGAACAACGACAGCTACGAACTCAGAGACAACGTGCCCAGCATATACAAAACAACGCACATAAAAAGAGCTCCGGGCGATGTACCTGCGTAGTGAGCAAAATACGGACCAAATTGGCGGTGAGCGGTGGGGTACGGGGGAGGGGGCGACGGAGCGCGCGCGCCATTTGTTAGTTGATATCTTGCATCCACGCAAGTACCGTATTCGTTCGTTCAAGTTGATAGATGTGTAAACGTATCCCCTCCACTGGCCGCCCGTAGCTTTTTGGTCCTTCTTTGAAAATCAAAGTTCGAAGTTACGTTAGTTCCATCCCTGTCCCTCGTTACTCAAGACTTAATCGAGAGAAAGGGATGGAGCTAAAGTAACTTCAAACTTCGATTATCAAACTAAAACTCACAAGATTTATCCTAGTAGGGCCTCTTTTTACGTGCATTGACTTGTACAAAGTTACAAACACAAGTAATGGTCCACCCGCTTTCGTAAAGTAACTAAGTAAAATCCTATACCTTGTAAAAACACCTTATTTAACCCAACATATTATACTGCTAAACAAATACTGATAATAGCGAGTTAAAAGAAATCGTTAAAACTAATGTTGTCTTTTGTTATTAAGAGTTTTTGAAGGACTGACATTAGAGCCATGAAATTAAAGTTGTTAATGATAACCGCTTGCGGAAAATCCAAATTCTGGACTTTTTTCATTAAAAAACCTTTGAAGTTAACTATATCTGTAATTTCTTCTTTTGATGTTAACTTTATATGTAATTTTAACAAAAGTTCTGACTCTCCGCAGACGAAGACACGGGCGGAAAGATATTTAATGAATAAAATTCTTGTATGTAACATATTATTATTGGTATTTTTTTAATAGGTAACTTGGTCAGTTTTGGCGGCCGTCAATGTTAAGCTAATTTTCGTCACAAAAAGTTAAAGTTCCTTAATTTCAGTTTTTAATTGGGTACACTTTTTCGTGAAAATGCCCAAGTACGGCGTATTTACTCGCCCGTCTATCACCCCTTTAATACAGGGGTGCGAGGAGAGGGGCGTGTTGCAAAGAGGTTTGAGGTTTTTAAAAAGCAATTTTCTTTTATGACTTGGTGCCCACACGAGAAATTAAACTAGACAATTTGTAAAAAAAACTGTTTTTATTGTTGCAATAATGTTATATTAACGATACAAAATCATATGTTAAAATTTGTCTATATATTTACTGTTGGTACAGATATGCATAAAAGCAATTAAATTGCTAATGAATTTATAAACTACATGAATTTTACTTACGCTGCCACCTGCCAAAATAAAATAAAAGAACAAGTAAAATATTCTGCTCTAGTTTTGAGCTAGCTAAGTTCAAGATTTTTTAATTATTAGGGTCAACAAAGACATCACGACGGCGCGGCGTTTGCATAACACTTAATAGATTCAATTCTATTCAACTTCAATTACGAAACGATTTTTTTTAAATACAATGTCCGTGTGTACCACCCGGTATTCCACCTGTCCAATATCTTTGTGCATGGTGGATTTTTGATCAAAGAAATTGGGTGACTTCATCAAATTGAGTAGAAACACACCGACATTTGATCAAACATTACGAATGAAATTTAATTAAAAATGGCTACCTACGTAAATAGTATAAAAAATTGAACCAAGTTATTGGATAAGTGAAATGGGCCTCATTCAAGAAATTAGTTCAAATGTTGGATATAGAAATTGGACAGATGGAATACCACCCTCAGTGGAATACCATTACTTCACCTGTCCTGTACGCAAATAGTATAAAAAGTTGAACCAAGAGAAATTTGTTCAAATATTGGATACAGAATATAGAAATTAGACAAAGATTTTTGCAATTTTATTATATATACTATATCTGTGACATCTGTCACTGTCAGTCAGTGTCAAGCATCTATCAGAAAAAAATCCAGCGATTTTTGCTTGTTTTTTTAAAAGTCTATTAATCAAAGTGGGGCATTACCGATTTGGTAGTACTGGCACCATTAAATATTGTCCCAATGCACCACACTATTGGCAGTATTGGCACCAATAACATATTATATTCATAGACCCACTGTACTCTTGAGACATTTTCTCGTTCTTTCCATTCTTGAAACTCGTTCCTTGTTCCTTTTTCAAACTTGCGAATGAAAATCGTCTCTAGGGCTAGGGCTTGTTGTGTGATCACTTTGTGTGGTAGTTAACGGAACTAATAGTTAGGCCCTGTTGTTTGATCAGTAGTTAAACTAACGAATTGTTAAAATTCGAAAAAGAAATGGAAAATTAGACACATTTCCTTGACATTTTAACCATTAGTAACGTTTTTTGACCATTAGTTACCTAGTTTAACTACCGATCAAACAACAGGCCATTATAATCCTAAGCAATAGTTAAGTCTGAACCAAATGTCTCACCCATTACCAGGTATCCGAATAGGTAGAGCTAATTTGCCTAAACTTGATGCATATTCATTCAATAATGTATTCCCATTTCACTCACGTATGAATGAATATGCATCAAGTTTAGGCAAATAAGCTCTGCCTATTCCGATCTCTGCCCATCAAAAAATCACCCCAAAATGACTGAAGAGATTTAAATTGTCCACATTTTTAACCTTAGTATTAAATAACTATCTAGTAATTTTTGTAGAACCTAATGCAGTAATTATGTAAAAATCTACTGCAATCCTTAGTTAAAACTGCGCTCTTATACATAAACGTCCATGATTTTCAACCATTAAAGCCCTGGCAATCCTGGAGACCGGATGGTATGACTTTGGTACTTCTGCAGACTGAGTTGTGGGGAAAAGCTAGTAGGGAGTAAACAACTTAATTGACATTAAGAGTAGCTTAAGAAAAACAACAATATTTCACATTTATGTTTATTCATCAGGGTAAATACCCGATGTTTTGTCTTAAATCTAAAACTTATTCTGTATTTAAGATGTCCATCGTCAATTATATCTAGAATTCATAAAAGCCCGTTACGGTAAGGTCGGTAAGGACATCATGCGGATCTGCCAGAAGACGCTGACTGGAAGTTGAGTATTGCTTCAAACTATTTGCAAATTCATCTAAGGTTTATTTTTTGGATGGTTTTTATTCTTGATAACCAAATCAGTGCCATCTATCTTGATTGAATCGTACATCCATTTTCTATTGCATCTGAAATTAATTACCATTATATTGATTATATTCAGTTGTGGAAAACTGATCTGGCTGTTAAATCAGAAATTATTAAACAAATTGAAAAGTTTATTGAATGGTCGTAGCAAAATAATGATTTATTAATAAATCAAGACAAATAATAAAAAAAATACTAAGATTACAAGTTTTTTCAATAGTCAGCCAACAAGTTAGTTTTGCGTCTAGACTTAAAAAGTTAAGTTAAGTAAAAACGTTATTCAAATTCAAATTCAACACAAACAACAAAAAGAAACCATTTGGTATAATTTGGATTTGGACATCATACTACTTAAAATTTGTATAATAAGGTACTTTTTCTCCTTGCTGTGACAAGAACTACAAAATACCAGACTACTCTTTAAACTAGATTTACAAAACACCATGTTTGAAATTTAGGGTAAAATAAATTAAACAATACTTTACATTTTAATAAGGCTTTCACAAGAATCCACTTTCATAAGTATAATAGAATAAAAGACAGCTACATCCACATAATTTTATTAATGTTGGATTTAGCTGCCTTTGATTCTATACACCTCAATTTTTTTTTCATTGTTTTTTTTACTTTCAAAAGTGCAAAGTAAGTATAATCCGGCGTTTTCAGTGTTTAATTAATCTAGTTTCTTGTGGCACTTCTTTGCAATAACAACGTATAAAAGAGCACTCATGTGCCCAATTTGCGAAATAAACATTCTGATTTTGTTCATACCTGCACTCGTGGCCGCATTTGCAGGAGTTGCACTTGGGGCACGGGAAATGGCAACCAGGGCACTCGTCATCCAGGCAGTCGCACAGATCTTTACCGGTCGCCGCTACCAGACCACGTTCATTGTATATCGGTTTACTTTTAGGACTAAAAAAGAGAAAAACTTGACAATCATATTTTAAATAATCTGAAATTCACCTGAGATGAACGCAGCAACTTACTTCACAAAATAGTTTTTGCGTTCTAGCTTTCGACGTTCTCGCGCTGAAGTTTCAGGATTGAAGTTGTGTAAAAAGCTCATTATGTGCTGATTATAACCCTCTTTGTTTACAAAGTGAATCAATATAATATAAACAACAAATGTAATGCACGCTACGTAGGTAAGTAGCAAAGACTACTATTATACACTAGGAAAGGTAGGTAGTGTACCACAACACAAACAAACCCTTATAATCTAATCTATGCGATCTATGCAGAGCTGTGGTGCAGAGGTGTACCATTGATCACGCAGTTGACAGTTGACAAGCGTCTGTTAACGTTTCGGTTTAAGCAGACATTTACGTGTATGGTACAACAAATGACAGTCGCCTTTATATTAAAACTTGAGCGTTTTTTTATACTTTACTATTAAACGAGCAATATTTGTATATAAAGAGTGATTGCAGGGTCGTGTAGCAACAAATTAAACTAAAACTCACTTTATATTAGTTCTCGAAAACTGCTCTAACGATTTCGATGAAATTTGCAATATAGGGGTTCGCGGGTGGCGAAAAATCAGTTTCCATGTTCGGGAACATTCGTTTTCAACCCGAGCGACGCTCGGTCTTCCGGGTCACCCTAAAGCCTGGTTTTTGTATTAAAATTAAACAATTTCAAAATACAAGCAACAAGCGAAAATGAACGTATATCGGAACGAAATAAACATATGACTTTTTTCAAAGCTACCTGATTACACTGCTAAATTAGGAAGAAGGCTTAAGTATTGTTATTCCTGACATAAAAGTGAGATTAAATTTAATCGCATAACATGATACACAGTGGATTTCACCAAACGCAGTAGTTTTCTATTTCGCGTGACTGTTGTTTTTCACCGGTTTCGTCGGTTTCCCTGATAATTTATCACCAGGTAAGTAATATACTATTACTCAATAATCTAATCTAATTTAGTTTAAATTGTGTCTTCGGTTTTTTAATGTCTTGTGCATGAAATGACCGGCGAGCTATTTTTAGAAAGATAAACATTGCGTATTATTTAACAAAACTTACGTAAGTAACACTTAAGTGATAATAAAATTATATCTTTTTCCGGGACCATCCTACCTTGTTTGTCGAATTACCCGAAAACACTGGTAAGTTGTAATTGTTTTTTATTTAATCTTATCGGTAGGTATATCGTTATCTGTAATTTAATTACAATTCAAGGCGGGGTCATTCACGTATCTATTATTTTTCATAGCAATGTTAATGTACATTTAAAGTATTAATTATGTCTGTATGTTGTTCATAATAATTTTTGAAACAGATGATTTGAATTACCCTGTTGGGTATTATAGGTACTCATTAGGTACATACTTACTGTTTAAGTGTTTTAAAACAATTGAAACAATATTACTTTCTAATGATGCTTATTAGAATTAGCACTGTTTTTGTAGTTTTAAAATCTACATACAAGCTCTTGTAAACCCATTTTTTACAGCAGAATGGTTAATAAATCATTTTGTAACAATAAATGTTCTCACCATTCAATGTTACTTGATAGAAATGCAATAGACCGTAACTAAGAACCAATTGTGCTGACTGATACTTAAGAAGCACATTTTTCTTTGTATTCTGAGTTCGGTGAACATTTCAGTTAGATTTAGGTTGTAATATTGGAATTGGTTAACTCTTTTTATTGATATTAATTTCATAGAACTTTTAAAAAAGATAAAGATAAAAGATAAAAGATGTTTATTCAGTAAGTAGGCTGCACGGGCACTTTTACACATCAAAAAATCTACCAGCGCTTCGCAAGAGACCACTGCTGAGAAGAAACGCCGCAAGAAACTCAGCAGTCAGTCGTTTTTTAAATATTGTTTATACAATTATAAAACTTAACCTAGCATTATATAAAACAATTAGCAGGCTTTTTGTTTATGCTGATAATTTACCTACATTGGTTCTGGTGGTGGAACCACCATACTTGAATTTGTCAAATTGGTGGTTATCTTCATGGTCAGGGCTCGATGAACCATGTCAGGGCCCATAGGCAATTAAATTCTAGGAGCCCCTTTAACTTTCCTTGCACAGGGCCCGGAAATAAATGTGCACACCCCTAAATTCAAATTCAAGCAGTTGCTTCCTAATGGATAATCTGGCCCTGTACATGGTACAACCCAAATTAACTGCTCATCGTTAAACATGACATCCTTCTTGGCAAAAACAATTGATAAATAAGGTTAGGTTCAATTTTTTAAAGATTCTGATGCCATCATTATAATTAAAAAGTGGGTGAGACAACAAAGTGGAATCATTATTAGTTCATTGTAGTATGAGCCATGTGATTGCCATATTTCATAATGACTAACACTTAATATAAATATGCAATAAGTCGCTGCACGTCATGGGTCCACTAATTAATAAAATATCAGTTGCTGTATCTCATGAACTGTTTTAGGTTGACAGTTTAAATTTTCACTGAGTGTGTATTTCTAAGGCCGCTGTAACAACAAACAATAGAAATTAAATTAAATTGAAAATTAAAGGCATACAAGAACCGTGTTTTTTTGGCACGTTGTCTCTTAAACCGTAACTGGTTTTTCATCGCCTCGGTTGGCCTCGTGTGGTTGCCGAGTTAGAATAGTGCCACTCCATGTCTTCCCGTGGATGTCGTAAGAGACGACTAAGGGAATAAAGGCTTGTAGTACTGTTAGGCGATGGGCTTGCAACCTGTCACTAATACGCTGGTAAACATCTTAGCCTAATTGCGCAAATTGTGGTTATAGAATTATCAACAAGTTTTTAGAGATGTTTGTATTTCTGTAGCTCTGCCTACCCCATTCTGGGAACGAAGGCGTGAAATTATGTATGTATGTGGTTTTTCATTCAAAATCAATGTATTACTACTTTACCTATTATTTTGCAATAAAGTAACATTAATTAGTAACACATTGTAATACGTTTTAACCTATGGCGCAATCATGACATAAGTTTAACGTTTGTATCTGTGTATTTGTCTATAGCATTGTCTCTACCAAATGGATTATGATTAAGTTTTTTTTGATAGAAAGGTAGTTTCAAGTGTGTTCTTACACCCTGGTTTGATGAAAATCAATTAACATTATCGGTTAGTTCAAATTTAGCTCTAATCCTTTTCTTTTGAATGGGAAAATAATAATTTTATTTGTCAACTACTTTTATTGGAAAACTCAGCTTAAAAAAATTATGCTACAGAATTTTACTAGGAACGGAAAAGTTAAGAGGAAAGAGAAGGTCACACAAAAGTTATTCTGATCTATCCATACTATTTATAAATGCGATTAATTGTTTTTTTGTTTGTTGGTTATGCTTTCACATTTGCTGAACCGACAATATTTGGTATGAAGATAGCTTGAACTCTGGGGAAGGACATATAGTACTTTTTATCCCGAAAAATATAGTTTACGAGTTGACAGCGATAAAATTCTTCTATACGGATAGAGTTGCTGGCAACAGCTTTTCTATAAAAAGATTTAAAAAAAACAAGTATATATTGTATAAACATAATGAAAAAAAATAAGATTACTGTGACTAATTTTAAAAAACTTCAATATGAGTTTGTTGTGAATTTTTCTAATTACATTATTTTTGGCATTTGAATAAGATTCATCTAAATTATTAATCTAAAGAGAAAACTTTATTTAACCATAAATAAAAATGGCACGCCTTAAATAAATAGCAAATAGAAAAACCCAGTAAAAAACACTAGTATTGCAAAGTCATCACACATAGCAATAGTTCGCAATAAACTAATCATCCGCAGTGTGCGTTAGTTGCTCGTGTAAACAAGTTGTAAGTGTGACGTCACAATTGACAATTGTCATGAATATGGAGGTCTTTAACAATACCAGGTACATTTATTTTTCCGATTTTTAAACAGTTTTTTAAGAACCAAAAAATTAATGGTGTGATAAGTTTATCGAGTGTATCTGTGTATGTGGCACCGTAGCTCTTAAATGGGTGAACTGATTTGGATGAGTTTTTTTTTATTTGAAAGCTGGTTATCTGGCGGTGGTTCTCAGCAAGGTTTCATGAAAATCAGTTCAGCCGTTTACGCGATATCAGCTCTGAAAGTAGGGGTCTCCGTATCGCGGCTTTTTTTTTAAATTACTTAATCGTTTTTTTTACTTGTTCCAGCGAATTAATAATGGCGAACTGGCCCGCAATTGGCTCCGTGATCCTCCCCAACGCTGGAGGTTGGGCGAACGGCATCTACTTCGCGGGCCAGATCCGCACGGAGAAAGGCAAGGCCTGGTACGATGAGCTGAAGAAGCCGTGCTGGAACCCGCCCAAGTGGGTCTTCGGACCTGCGTGGACCGTGCTCTACAGTTCCATGGGTTACGCGTCGTATTTGGTGCTTGAGGAGTGTGATGGGTTCACAGGTATGGGATATAGCATTAAGATTTTTTTTCGGAAAAAGTAAACGAGCTCAAAGGCCTTCTGATACTTAGTTGGATCTGAGAAACTCAAGACTACAGTCTCAAGACTTACTGTAAATTGACTAGCTTAAACACATTCCATCTTAGTCTGGGAAATAGGTACATCATATAGCTATAACGTCACATTTTAAGTAAGTAATATTTTCTCATTAACTCATTATACATGCAAATAAAATACTCGAGGCCATTACTGTCTGACGTCAGTTTTAACCTGAACTTAAGACCGTGATCTTGATGACAATCGCGATACCTACGGCGTCAAGGTTATACGATAAGCCAACTAATACAGCATTTTACTTTATCGCTTCAGACTTCAAACTGTAATAAGGATTAGGATGGTAAGCATGAAAATGATATGTGGCGTTATCTATGAAAACCTTATTGTCGATGGCGCTTACGCCGCACTGCGTCACGCGACGTTTTATTAATATCGGAGCATCTTTAATAATGGCGGAAGCGCCATCGACAATAAGGTCCCTTTTCATGGATAACGCCACATATATAGAATTAGCATGACAAGGTTCTTAGCATGCCTAACATATTTATTTTGCGATTGACATTAGAAGACTATTAATATGGTGTACCGAACTATTTGAGCATTTTGAATGTTACCTTATTTATGACGCTGACTGTACATTTATAATTATTTTAATGCAATACCTAAACTCTAAAATCTAATTCAAGACCAAAATCTAAACCTCAACGGGCGCATATTCGCTGTGATTACTGCATTTTTACACGACTGCCCTAAAAAAGGAGTGTAATGTTTTCAGGGTTCATGTTTGTATGTATGTATGTATTTATGTGAGTTTCTTTATTCCAATATAACTTCTAAATCCCTTGAGCGATTTAGATGTGTGAGGTATCGTTAGAATCCTTACGTCATCCCGGGTGACATAGGATACCTAAACTGTTAAAATTGAAATAACAACAATGGCAAAATGACAATTATTAATATATGTAGGTATATCGACGACAGTATAAAAAATGCATGCATATGAAACATTATAATAATCGAATTTATCATAATCAACATTACCTTTGTACCTTTGACCCCACACTGGCCGAGTCCTGTGTGTCGTGGCAGCCAAACTCCATAAATGTAAATTTGTGGTCTGTAACCTAAGAATTAAGAAAAAATTAAAACAAACGCATAGAATAATAACTAGCTGCATCGCTAAAATATTGCAATAAGGCAATAAAAATGCAAGTAAGTACCAAAATAAGGCCAGTAGCGGTTTTAATATGCATGGATTTTTTAATCGCATTATTCAATAAAATATGAAAATACCGTGAAGAAGATCACCAAAAGTGAAATGAAAGTCGGCTAAATTCAAACTGCTAATTAGACAGCGATTAGACAGAGAGATCTGATATGCACTGTGACGTCATGAAACATAAAGGGCGGCCATAAAAACTTCATGTTAAATTCTGTTTTACGAGAAGGATATAGGGACAAATCTTTGTTGGCTTATATCTTGGCTATTTTTATAGCTATTCAAAAAATGATTTTTCTCAACTGTTTGTTACATGAAACAGCTTTTATTGAAGCTAAGAAAAAAAGTTATGAATATTCCCTATTGTGCTAGTGTGTGTGCGTGAGTGTGTGCGTGTGTATGTGTGTAAATGTGTTGTATGAAGGTGCACGTGGATGGAAATCTATGTCAGTGCATCTAGGCCGGAAAATTGTGAGCGTGATGAATATCTTGGGAGCGGAGATTAACTTGAAACATTTAAAACCACGAATGTAGGTACACTAATTCTGTGTATTTTTTATCAGTAATTGATAAGAGCTATCGTTATCTGGACTGAACGCATGACGGCTTAGGGTTGTCTCGCATATGTCGATATATCTTATGAATTTGATATTGTAGTGATTGAAGACAGTTTTGTGATAATGCACTTTTATAAACTATTAACTTTGTCTCGTGACTCCGTCCGTGTAGTCGTTTATCTTTATTTCCTCGGAAACTCAGATTTTCCCTATCCTACCCTATCCTATTGCAGTGAATTCCGCACGATATGTAGGTTCGAAAAATACAACTTTCCACACGATACGCAGCTACAAAATGTAAACTTTTTTATTATCTGTATTGAAAATGACTTAATAGTTAATTGTGGGTAGGTACAGAGTTTTATCCAGTTTATATGGAAACAACTATGATTTGCCATATTGGCGTAGAATATTGGTGTCCTTAAAAGTAAAGTTTGAAATAACTCTATTAAATATCAAAATTATAAATATTCAAAAAGTCATTTATATCGTAGAATGTGCTACGCATTAATAGTTAAATTATTGTACGTTTGAACATGGTCATGTTCAATTCTTTTATGCAGTCTGGCAGAAGATCGAGTTTTATGAGTTGGTACTTTTGTAGTTAACGGCACCAGTGTCAGACCTTTTTGGCTGACAGACACCAATAATCGACAAAAACTTTGCATTCAAAGATTTATAAATTGATTGTTGCAAAACAAATGAATAACTCATATCTTCTTTGAATAATAATCAAGTGTCGAACATTGGTCCTTTGTCGAGTCCTGGGGCCCTAATATGGCTGCGTTTATCGCGTGACAAAGTGTGGATAAGGCATCCGTCACGTCACCTTCTGACACGTAAATAAGTACGAGAGCGACGGATGCTTTATTCACATTTGACACGCGATATAGACGCAGCGATACTAGGCCCGCTGGTGCCGCTACCTTAACGTAGTGTTTGTAGGCTTCGCAACCCTACACTGAGCTTGGCCCGACAAGCTCTGTCCCGGTTTTTCTGCATTCTAAATACAGCGCCTTTATCCATCGTTTCCACTGTTCGGACCAAAACTTACTCTATGATGATGATGACACTGACATGATAGTGATTGATGATGGTTGGTGGTGATGTTTCAGAGCGCGCTGTGGTCCCACTGACTCTGTACGGGAGCCAGCTGCTGCTGAACTGGGCCTGGACACCCATCTTCTTCGGTCTCAAGGACTTCAAGCTGGTAAGTTGATGAGAACAACAAACTCAAACTCAGTTTAACTAAACTGCAACTGCATGTTGGCATACATATAAGGGCTTTATTCTACTTTGGTCTTACCCCTGTTGCAATTGTATTGTTTATGACCTGAGCGCGTTACTGTTAAGGTAATAAGAGATACCAGAACGTTAACAATAAGATAACAATAGGGGCAAAGACAGTGTGATATAGATAACCAGATAAAATTAAAAATACAATACAATTAATTGGATTATAGGGTGTCCAACACTTGACGTAAATGTTAAGGGAAAAGAAAGCCTCCTTCTAGTTAATTAGTTCAGCAGTTATTAAGGTTTTTAATTATACTGGCGAAAAATGCGACCTTGCGGTACACCTTTGCTTCCCTTGGCTAAAAATATCTATAGGTAATTCGTATTTCTAAAATTATTGAATCTACAATAACGTAGCAAGGAATTGAATTACACCATAATTCCAAAATATCAACGCATACAAAATAAATCCATACGAGTACTTTCTAAGCATCTCAAGTTAATTAGGCAATTTCTCGTTTTTCACTCCACAAATTTCACTCTACGTATTATTACTTCCAATTCACCTAAATTCAGTTAAATTTCGCACCCATCCCAAAATGCTCAGTTTGAATAATTCTGATCAATGTAATAGATATCATTTTATGCAATTTGATCAATACCTATACAGGTGAAACATTGCAGTAAATGGCCCAAACCAAGATACCCTGAGCGCACCGGATATCTTAGGTTTGAATAGAAATAGTACCTATATAAAATTGTTGCAAAATTACCAACAAGTTTAAGTCTATCCTAACCAGAGATAGGTACCTAAAGTACACAAGTAATTCTAGTTTGGACCGGTTTGCAAAATTTATCTACTTATCACATCACAAGGTCGAATTTCAGTTAAGGAATCAAAACTTATACTGGAATATCGTAATGCATCTCTCAACCTACGTAGTACGAATAAAATTTATTGATGCCAATTACAATAATTTAATCTACAAGAACCTTCGTCAAATATGTGCCAAAAATCATCTCATCAACAACAATTTTCTTCAAGAGTTTACAATTGTTAATCAGCAACATGCTTCGGAAATAGTGTACATAAACTAATCAGCTATATGCTTCGTCAATAAATCTATAATTATTATTCGCCAAAAAAAGAAGCGTCCAAAGAAAGGATTTTCCGAATGTCGAATTCCAACGGGAAGAAGTAGGGGGAGTAGCGGGAGTAGCGGGAAACTAATTCTACGCGTACAAAGTCGCGGGCGGTCTCTAGTACGAATAAAAAAGAAGTAACTGACTGGCTGATCGATCAACGCCCAGCCGAAGCCAGTGGACCTAGGGACTTGAGATTTGGAGGAAATATTCGTTGGATATCCTAGGGGCGTACTAAGAAGGGATTTTTGTAAATTAATCCCCTAAGGGGTTAAAATAGGGGGAGTAGCGGGAAACTAATTCTACGCGTACGAAGTCGCAGGCGTTCTCTAGTTCAGAATAAAAATTCTATTCAATGATCGATTGAATTAATTATAATTCCAGGCTTTCATAGAGATCGCAGTACTGTCCGGCGCGGCGACCGCCACGACCGTTGCGTTCGCGCGCGTGGACAAGGTAGCCGCGGCGCTCATGCTGCCCTACCTGGCGTGGCTGGGGTACGCCAGCTCGCTCTCCTACTACGTGTGGAAGAACAACCCCAAGATCACCGAGGTCAAGGACGAGAAGGAGAAGTAATGGCAATTATACCTTTAATCTGGTCATTCACTAGTCCAAAGGACCTGTGGCCCTAGCCATGTAAACGATTGTCGAAATCTGGCAAAATGTCGCAATCGTCCAGCACCTTATGTCAGTCCAATAAATTGTCTATAATGACTCATTAATTAATTCATTTATTGCATCTATGGTCTTTACAGAGTTCTTACAAAGATAATAAGGCCTTTAGACCGTTATTAAACATGGCTCCATTAGGGTATAGCAATGTAATAACTAATTAGTTTATTAATTAAAAGATACTCATATTAACATAAATATTACAATGGGTCCCATCATTTTATCGAATATCACGTCTTCATCGATTGTATCATTACAATCACATTTCATTTCATCGAAAGCTATTTTCTGCTGAAACCCAATGATATTTTATATTAAGATACGTCATCTGCGAGCAAAAGCGTTCCTCGAAAAGGAAGGTAATTGCCTTACTATCGTTTAGTCGCGCCGTGGCCGCTGACACGCACGCGTCAAAAACAGTAGAGTTTTATTACCGAAACGCAACAAATATAAGTTATAAAAAATGCCGTCTTATGTTTTTCGAGGCCGCCGAAATTATACTGTAACTATAAAAGGAAGAAAGGATGTCTCATTTCATTCGTAAGTACCGTAAATATTTTTTACATTTTGTTTTACATCGCCATACTTTGTTTAATTTGCACCGGTGGCGTCACTGTCACCTGTGAAACATGAGATACACAATTAGATATCGCATGAGTGCGATAAAGACGGGTAGCTATATGGCAGCCATGAGCGGGCACGCCGGGTCATTCGTGTACGCAATTTGAAACAACTATATATCTCTTTCTAACAATAGCGTTCGCTACGAATTGCCGTCAGTGTCTGTAGAAATATGGCAACGTAGCAACTGTCAGTAATTGGCGACGGTTTTCAAACGCGTTTAGTATGAGCATAACGTATCTAAATATAAAATATCATTGCTGAAACCACGATGTTTTCAAGATATCTTAAACATTAATTACGTAGGCTAGGTTAGACTTGTAACTACAAACTTGGGGCGAGAAATCCCTGTCGATAAAATGAAAATTCTCAGTAAAATAATACGTTCGTTGAAAGGTTTTTCGATAAAATTATAGGTACACTCAGCATCAAAATTAGCTAAGCAAAATAATATGCTCAAAATAATCTAGACACGACGTATCCTCTTGACAATAGAGTCGAGTGCAGCCCATTTTGACCTCTTTGGTTGCGTAGCTACTTTTGCTGCTGACTGTACCCATCCATGCGAAAATGAGGTTTTGGTATTTGAAAGATATTTAGCTAGTTTCCTTTATATTAATAATACGTTTTGTTTCAGATAAATCACAAACCAACGCTTTTAACCATCGAACAACGTGTTCTATCTTTTAGATGCCTATTTTATTCGCCATACGGCAAGCCTCTTTAGTACTTATTTTTTGATACTTTATTTAGCGTAAGTGTCAACGTGTAATAGTCGCTGCATGCATAATAAGTACATTGTAATGTCACTAATAATATGAAATGTTTGCTGGTTTAGCCTTCTCAAAGCCATTCAATAACTTACGCATTAATGACTGCCGAATATCTGCATACATTTTTACATATAGTCCATTCCATCTTAGTTGCCTTATTTTGTAAACAATTTTATAACCTCAAAGTGCTCCTTTTTCGCCTAAAATAACGTTAACGTCATTTTCGCTCTTATTGCTTGGTCATAAAACTTTTCTTACCGGCTCAAGCCGATTCCGCGTCGATAGGTCTGGAGAGACCCTTAAGGTGGGTTCACACTTGTGACATGAAATTTGACCAGACTGCGTGACATTGCTACAGGACATGTCAAGCTAACGGTCAGCGTCATATCGCTACGTGACAGTGCGAGTCTCTCATTTAAAGGTCCACATTTCATCGTGACATGGTTTCGTGATCGTGTCAGTAACGCGTGTCTGATAGCGGAGATTCCCCTACCCTCCTCTCCCCCGCAACGCGATCCACAATACTTCCGTGACACGTCACGCGTACTTTAATGCGTGAAATGAACGCAAGTGTGGAATTGTTCCGTATAGTTCCCGTCACGCGGTTTCTTTTCATAAAAACCGACTTTCGATGGATCGGCTCGTGACCGCGTCATGTATGCATGACTCTCACCCTGCCGCGATGTGTGGGACTCTCGGGTGGGATTGCATCGTGACATTTTTTCCAGCAAACACTCGCTACGGAGCACGTCCACAAGTGTGGCCCCACCTTTACGCCTTCCAACTCTTCGCTTCCCGGCTATCATGATGGTTTGAAGAATGGACTCTAAAAGCGCGTATGTCGATGCAAAAAGTTGCAGGGTGTACCCAGCTCAACCCACGATTAGTTTTTTTCAAGTCAGTTTTCACTGAACTTGTTAAACTGAGGTGATGGTTATGAACTGTCAGTTTCTCTTTTAATTTTTGTGTTTAAAATGATGGTTTAAACAGCAGGCCTATCGTCTAACGCACTTGCAATCGCCGAAGAATCCGAAGGCGAGTCTGCATTCAAAATGAAAACAATTGTTCCATTTTGAAGTCGATGGCGATTGCGAGTGCGTTAGGCAATATGCCAGCAGGTCACTGAAAACTGACAGTTAAAACTGATCGTGCGTAGCCGGCATAACAGTGACAAATTGAATCAGTGATTCGAATATAATTATCCTTGAATGGCGTTGAAAATGTGAAACGAAATAATTGTGTTGGAAATAATAATTATTTTGGCGTTTTTAAGGTTATCTATGTCAGCTTGCGCATTTATTGTATGAGTATAGTTTTCGCAAGATGAAATCAATTTTGACAGCTGTCATCCGAGTAAAATTTATAAACTCAAATACAAGGTTATAAATTCTACACAATTGACAGATGTCGCGCTTGACTTGCGGGAACATAAGACAAGATAGAAAAACTACTGTTAATGTTGTAGTGTCAACCTAAATTTGATGTAATGAGGTGTTAATCGTTGACCATTATAATTAGACCTCCACGACACACAGACTCCTTTTTCTTATCGACGATATTTTTTCTTATTGTAATTACAAGTATTTTCAAGGCTTATTTATAGAACTATCTAAGTCACCGAGACCAGAAATATGACTTAAAATGGTAGCAGTTGTATTAAAATATAAAAAAATGACAAGTTACATGTTTGAAACAAAATCTGTCAATTAGGTTGAAAAATAAGGATTATTGGAAAATTCGACCTACTCGCAAGCTATGGCAATAAACATTTTTTTTCTTTGTAGATGTTAAGATCCAAAGTGACCTTGCACAACTTAGTATAGTAACAACTTAGTGTAGTAAGTAACGACAGTATGAATGTGTATCTATTTAACACAAAAGTTAACAATAATTTATATTCGCATTCCTATTGCATTTATATAAAATCAGTCTTAGTTCAGTTAGTCTGAGCCGTTTATTTTGCAACATTTGACAAATAAATACAAATTTGTTGATACAGAGTTTGTTGCGAACAAAAAAGTACTTGACAACACAATATTTTTTTCAATATGTTGAATGGCTTGGACTTAAATCAAATACAGAAAATGTTGTATTAAAATATGTTTCTATGTGAGCTTTATTTACGGTTCATTTTCGAGTATTTATTCTTGTTGAATTTAGAATTAAAGTGGAAGTACAGAATACAATGTTATTTTATTTCATGAACCATTATTTTCAAGTGAAGGGTACACGAAAATAACATAATCTAGTCACTTAACCTCAGTAACTTTTGAGGTATCGCGATTTGAAATTAAGGAACCATGTGATACTTACGTGTTTTTTTAAAAGTGAAAGTTAAATAAAGAGGATTGTGAAGCTAAAAAATTCCATACAAATTGCGAAAACGTTTCTCTCCCCTTAAACCTCGTCCGATTTTTACGATTTTTGAATATGTTGTAGATATCATGAAAAACTATGTCTTTACGTTTTCTTTTCCAAGAAAATATTTCTTAGAACGAAACAAATTTAAAAAACAAAAAACAGAAACGTACAGACCTAGGTCTTTATAATAACTACAACATATTCAAAAATCGTGCAAATCGGCTTTGATTTAGGGGGTGAGAAACGTTTTCGTCCGGAGCTAGTTTTGTATGGATTTTTTTTGACAGCTACACGATTTTAGCGGCGCTTCACAATCCTCTTAAGCCGGGTCAAGACGAGTGTAACGTGTAATGTAACATTACGTGTAATTTAGCGTCAACAGTGTGGACGGCACTGCGAGCGCCTTTGTGTTCGCGCGAAAACCCGACAGCCGATGGATCAACACCGAGCATTACATGTACCTAATGCTCGTAGTGACGTCCACACGTAGAATTCGTGTTACATTACCACGGTAAATTACATTACACGTTACACTCGTCTGGACCCGGCTTTTCATATCTGTAACTGTTCTTCCGTTAAGACTGTACCGAACGTCCAGTGGCGCCCTCATTACTAGCGAGCGGATTTGAAGATTCTGAAGTAGCGATTACAAGTTTAATATGGATATGACTAGTGCGATTGGTTAAATAGATGAATAGATTTATTTATTAGATATCGTTGTTTATTGGTTACAGTTATCTTATTACTTACTTCCCGAAATGCAATCCTATAGATAATAAAAATCAATAAATGTTATTCTTGCCACAAACTATACGTAAAGAAAAATATTTTATTCTAATTAAAAGAGTTGGATACAGTTCAAACATAATAGATCCTATTTATTACGCACCTTTTTGATAGTTCCGATCCTCCTGTCACTGTAATAAATACTTACTTATACTAGTCTTATCCATATTAAACTTGTAATCGCTTCTTCAAATCCGCTCTCTACTCATTACTATTATTGTGTTTTTTAATAAACCTAAGTATTGTCTTGAAATCGAAACATGTTTTTTGTAGACACTTTTTTCCATTACTACTTTACTTTAATTTTTTCCATTAAGTTACTCATAGTTAAATTGTTATTAAGTTACGTCGTATACCATATAAATTGTTTATTCATTTGTACAACAAAAAAACATCCTTCGATTTCAAAACAATTACCTATTTAGCTTATTAAAAAACAATAATAGCAATGAGGGCGCCACTGGTCGGCGTCCTCTTAAGTAAATAGTTCACTTCGAACTAATTTTGAGACTAAAATCTCATTCAAAAATAAGTGACGACATTTTTCTTTCCGCGAACCCTTCAAGTAGGTATGCGATTGCGATTGCAACCGTTTTTTTAACCTTTTAAGTCCGCATTTCACCAAACTTGGAATAAGACTTACTCCGAGATTAGTTCTACACAAATTCGGCGTTTAACCTAGTTATAAGATCTTATTCCAGTTTGGTCAAATGTAAAAACAAAAGTCGTCACACGCCAAAGACAGCTAACCACCGAAGCCTTTATTGAACAGGCTAAAACCATATTTCCTTAGGTTTGTTGGTCTGTTTCTAAACCGCCCGCCATTTAATGTCAATTAAATAAGAGCTATCAAAACGCTGACAATACGGAAACATGTCAAAAATAATAAACTTCTACCATGAATCTCAGCCTTAAGCTAATGTCAACCTTGCGTCATAGAAACTCTGCTCTATTTTACGCTGTCTTCCATGACGGATAAATTCAAATTCAAATTCAAATTGTTTATTGCGTATCACATTTCAAAAATACAGGTGGAAATACAGGTAGGTATACATGTGACACCCTGCAAGGGCACAGCAACATAGATCTAGAAGGGCTACCTAGGTATATTTAGTCAACCTATGTATGAACTAACACTCGATTAACACTTAACAACGTATGGTGAAATTATTACCTACTTAAACTTTAACCTAGGTTAACATGTAAAAAAGCGTACATATTATATATAAATTCACAAACACACACGCATATATGCATAAATTTTCGAACATTAGTTGACATTGAAAAATTCATTCAAATTATAAAAACATTTGCTGATGAGAAATAATTTTAATTGTTTAATAAATAGCATTGGCTTATCTAGGTTTTTTATGGAATTTGGTAAATGGTTATACATTTTTATCATCATATGGTGAGGGCTAGACGTAACCAATTTTAATTTTGAAAAAGGTAATTTAAGCTTGTGTAGGTTTCGGTCGTTACGTCTTATGTTTGTCACAGGCGTAAAAAGATCCATATGTTTTCTCACAAACTTGCATGATTCGAATATGTAAATGGAAGTAAGAGTGAGCATTTGCAGCTCTATAAAATGAGGTCGACAGGATTGCATTTGATCGATATTTGCTAAAATTCTAACACACTTCTTTTGGAGGATAAAATTTTTGTCTGCATCAGAACAGTGTCCCCACAGTACGAGACCATACGACAAGCGTGAATAGCGATATATCTGGCGTTGAACGAGTGGTGCGGATATATGCGGATAATGGCATGAAAAATATTAAGGATTATCACGGTAAGTTACCAAAATTACGTTTTAACTAAGGCAAAACGTAGCCTTATCCCTGCATCCTTCTGTCTGTCGGTCCGTATGTCAAGGGTCTTTTTCTGGTAAAAATTTAACTCAGAACCGAATATTCAATTGAATAATTACAGTAGATTTTTTACCCTAGCATGCGGGGTTTCATTACCTAACTGACAAAATTGTTATGCCGGCATTATACCTGTAAGTTATTACCTACTGTAAGTTTTAAAACAAAGCTATATGCAAGAGAGAGAATATTCACATATTTGCGACTCACTCTTACCCATAGTTGCGTCTCAAAACTTACAGCAATAACTTACAGGTGTAATGCCGGCCTTAGTCAACCATTTATAATTGTATAATTGAATTTAATGTTATAAAAACATAGCGGTAGCCTGAGAGCACCCAGTTTTCTACAAACTGCCTGTGCAGTCTTTCGGAACACTGTTTCCATGCTTGAAAAATAAATGCTGCAAAACCGCTAGCGAGTGAACAGTAGGTACAATCAACTAATTTGACATCTAGGCCACTTCGGTCTATGTTAAAGCGACGTTGTCAGCCAAAACTTGAGACTTCCTATGATTTGGTTTACAACGTCACGTAGACCAAGTCCATAGTGGCCGAGGAACAATTTGATTGACTGTACTTGTCAAATAAATGTTGTATGTTTGAGTTCCACCTTCCACTGCGAGCGGAGCGGGCTCCGTACGGACTCCGGTTAGCATACAACGGTGACTTCAAGAGGTTGCTCGCGGTGGAAACACTTGAAAGTCACCGTTGTAAGCTAAAACGAGTCCGTACGGAGCCCGCTCCAATCGCAGTGGAAGGCGGGCATAACGAATGAGAGGCCAGTGAAAAAAAATAGTCTATGCCAAACATGTTTGTTAAGCTACGCAAATTACAACTTAATTGATGCGAAACAAAGTCTCTTTTTTTAATTAATAATGAGGGCAGTCTGTAGCCGTCGTGGCGTCAGTGGCACGACTTTCAGTTGAGGACATGGATTATGTCATTGTGACAGCTCTGAGCGTTTTTCTGTTCGTTTCGATATATTTAAGTAAATCGAAAATAAGGACGTTGGCTAGCACTTAGCTATTCGTTTAGAACTTTAGATAAACCACGTGATCAGTTTGTGATCCCATACATTTCAAATTCCGCGTAGCAAATGTTCCATTTGCATTTTTCCCCATTTGAATTTTTCTCCAATCGTATTTTCCCCATTTTTTAACAATTGCATATTTTCCATATTGGATTTTTTCCACTCACAAAATTTCCCATTGTAATTAAGTCGAAATAGATCGAAATAAGTAGATAGGTTTAGGTTATGTTAGTTTCGCAGAAGGCCCGAATTGCCATAGCACCGCGATAGCGAAGCTCCGTCGACTCAGTGAAATTGATTTATAATTGGGAAAACATGCAAGCGGGGAAAATCCAAAACGGAAAATATGCAATTGGTAAAAATAAATAATAGGCAAATAACGATTGGAGAAAAACCATTTTTTTGGAAAAATGCGAACGGAACGTTTTCTACGCGGAATACATCAAGGGCTCAGACAAGATGCACTACGCTAACTAACGTTTCTATTCGATTCATTTTTAAACCAATCGCGTCATTGGTAGCCCACGTGACTTTTCGTATCACGTCATCTTCCAGTGACGCGATTGGTTTAAAAACGAATCGAATAGAAACGTTAGTTAGCGTAGTGCATCTTGTCTGAGCCCTCTGTTTGGGAAACTGATTGTTCTGGAATAGAGACCCATAGTAGGTACCTAGAGTTACAAACACAACTAATGCATAATAAGGAAATATGCCTAGTTACAAATTGGTAACAAGTCAGATATATTACTACGTCCAAGACAGGTCATTACAAGACTGCCAACTTAATAAAAAGGCAGGTCTTTTCCAGAGTTCTTCAAAGCCTAATTACGGAGGTGCTTTATCGTTCCATTGCACTCTAATTTATTCGTGGAGGTCTAGCGGGCGAGGACTGGTTTGTTTCAAGACTCCTAATTTACCGCAAACTGACTTGCTTACCTTTGCTAGTAGTGGGAAAATCGTGTTGCTGTCGATAGTTCTTTTAATATTAGTTTGTGCCAGCAATTTCGGCCGCACCAATTTGTTTCTCTAATACCCATCATTGTAGTGAGATAAAAAATAATAATGGTTTTTAAGTTTAACTATGCAAAAGGTTTTGAACAAAATGTTATTATTAAAGTCGATGTAGGTTTAATTATGTAATGCTTACCAAACAACACAACAAACAGACAAAGTAAAGGCATAAGGATAGTTTAAGTGAGGGAAAAATATAAAAAAACAGGACTAGATCTAGCACTAATATTTTAATAATAGGTAAGTATAGTTACGTACGTAATGTTTACCTACCTACGTAAAGTTTTCGAATTGCCTTTACTATTTGAAAACACTATAACTCCTTAAACACGACTCACGTTTCCATACAATATTTTACTTTTACTTTAGTACTCTATACGAAAGTCAACGTCAATGTAAGCGTGCTAGGATATGTCAGTACTAAATAGGGACACGGGGCGTGGATTCCAATCGCCATACATTTTTTCTCGATAATATTACGTTCGTTATTTGATCAAAGGAAACATTGTAACTTAATCTTACGATTTGCGTAGTCAACCCCGAATAGGATATTGACGAAATAAAATGTTCTTTATTTTTATCGACATCCATTTATCGATATGGTTGCGCTCCGCACTAATAAGCTTGCAAGGCGGATTGCCGGCGGGCACATAGTTTTTATTCTTTTATCCGCCCAGAATTATTGTATTTCTCACTTTTACTACAAGAATTATTTACCTGGGAACTGGGTGTAGAGAACATTATTCAGAGGGATAATAACCTAGTCCTGTAGTCTGGCGGCAGGTTTTATTTATGTTTACTTAGGTTGGAACGAGGTAGCATAAACTTGTTCACACTTTTTGATACAAGTGTAACCAAAAGAATGCCTTAAAAACTGAACTAGGGTAGAAGTACCGGTCTTGGCCATCTTAAGACCGTTTTAATTTGGCCACTCTAAGTTTGAACTAATATGGAAAGCATTAATTAAACTACAAAAAAAAAAATCTATTTTATCTTAATATTAATCTTCACTCTTAACTATTTATGAATATAACTTTTCATTTTACAGTATTTTTGATACTTATTTCAACCTTAAGTGGCCAAAAAGGATACAGTGGCCATAAACACTACCTCTACCCTAAGACGCAGTTAGTATAGTTGGTAAAGTCGAGTTCATAAATATGTATACACTTTAGTGCCTTGTCTATTTAATGTCATGTTTAAACTGCCATACATGAATTGTCACAGCGATTACAGTGACAAGGTACTAAAGTGAACAAACGTTTATGAACTCGACTGTAGTGACCCTGCCTACGAAGCGCGGGTTGGATTCTCGATTAGGGCATATTGTTGTGATGGGCGTGATTATTTGTTTCTGATTCTTGGGCGTTGTCTATGTGTACATTTCTCTAAAGCAGAGGTCCCCAAACTTTTTTGACTCATAGACCACTTGGCAATTGTTTCGGTTTTGGGTGGACCCCTGGAATATTTACGTTATCAGGTTATCAAATAATAACTAAGCAACAAATCTTCGGGATTTTTTGCAGGGATAACTTTGGAGGTCTAGCCGGCAAAAAATTGACACAGGCTACAACGCGCAAAAATTTTTTTTACAAAGTAAAAAAACTAAAATCTGTTCCTATTCGTTCCGTCACTCTTGCAAAACAAATCAATTGACCATTATGACTTTATATACACTTTATCATTGTCTTCATGTCCATTTTAAGGTAGTAATCTCTATTTATTATTGTATTTTTTGATGAAAAGCACATTCGCTGAAAACACCATTACACTGAAAAGGTCTTGTCATAAAGATATTTTTTTTCGAACTATTTCTGACATCGAAAATGTATTGAGGTTTGATAGATTTGATTGATAAGTGAGATTTTCGTCTCTGTCGCACCCAGCGTAATAATACGATGATGATGATGAATATATATACAACCTTTTTAAAAAACTAATTATAGGTAACATTTTTCTCATTACTATTTCATCCTCTATCTAAAGACAATTCCAGTCAGGTATACTTGTTATTGTCATTGGCAGTCTGAATAGGAACAGACTTTACACACAGAGAAAATTTAAACATAATTTACATAGATAATATTTGTTTACTTATATATTTCTAAGAAAGTGTTACGTCAGTTAGTAGGGACCTACTACTATTTATTAATGGAAAGCCAAAATTAAATTCGCGACCTGCTTCAATGGGATCCACTATCGTGGACCCCCATATTCCTCTCATGGACCCCCATTTATTTTTTCCGCTCACATGGACCCCTTGCAGGTCGTCGTCGACCCCTGGGGGTCGATATAGACCAGTTTGGGGATCACTGCTCTAAAGTATAAAGTAGGTACCTATGATTGTAGTAGGTACAGTCAACAGCATAAATGTATTCAGCGTAAATGTAATCGCATTCTAATGAACATTAGGAACAGAACAAACTGCAAACCGTATTTTACCAAATATAAAATTCTTTCACTACCCTCACTTTATATTCTCGAAGCAGTAATATTTGTACGGAAACATAACAACCTATTCACAAAAATAAGGATGTATGCAACTTCAACACCAGAACGAAAAATACATTAGTTTTACCGAAATCCAAATTAGCTCTGTTTAGAAATAGTCCTCATTGTAAATGTATAGACATAGGTATTTAATAAAATCCCGACATCCTTGCAGCAAGAATCCAACGACAATATTTTCATTAATAAGCTGAAAAATATCGTTATAGATTTTTTTTATTATACAATTGATCAATTTATGTCGGACAAAAATTTTACATGAGGAAATTGTTTAAAACTAGGTATGTATTATTATTGACTATGTATCTTTACGAGCAGATTAAATTTTGAACTTTTGACATTTTACCTATAATTTATTACCTATATTGACTGTACTAACTTTTGACTATATGTGCATGATATATATATATATTTCTTTATTATTAGCTATATCATGTTTTCTATGCCTTGGAAATGTAATTAATTGATTGACATAAGTTTTTAGTTAAGATTTAGTATATAAGTGCAGTGCCCTTACATTGTGGTGCCCTTGCAGGGTATCGCATGGACTAACGGTTAGTCCGCTAAGTAGAGGTTATTCACTAACCTATACTTAAGTTTTAAAGATGCTAACACCAATCTGTACAACTTCTGTGCCATGTGATGACAACGAATAAATGAATATGAATATGAATATGAATAAATAAGTGATCATTTATGTAACTTGTCACTTTAACGTCGTGTTTGAAATGTCATACAAAATTGTGAAACGATTTAGGCGACAAGGTACATAAATGATCACTTATTTATGCTGTTGACTGTACAGCCCAGTGCTTGGTTTGGGAGTAGGTCAATCTGAATGAGATTGTCCCCAGATGTATTTTCGTACGTAAAAGGAGCCTAACGGGACCCTGTTAATATAGGTACCTACGCTGTCCGTCCGTCTGTCCGCCTGTCTGTATATCCAGTTTAAAGAGCCGTATCTTACGTATCCGTATCGTACCGGGTGATGGAACCAGTAATGGACAAGGCACCAATAATAGACACTTGATTCTTAGTTTACAGAAGATAAGGGTTATTCATTTGTTTTGCAACAATCAATTTAGGACCGTATGAAATTTGAATTAAGAGTGAAGTGCCCATTACTGGTGCCTGTCAGCTAAAAGTGTCCATCATTGGTGCCGTTACCCTAATATATAGCGGGTTTTTTATCTTCAAAATATGTGTTATTAAGGTGGATGTACTAACAATTAAAAAAATATACTTTCTAAGTCATCTGAGAGTACCTACGTTAGGTTTTTGATGTGTGAGTGAGTGAGTCAGTCAGCTATAAAATTGCCGGTGTTTAGACTTTAATATCTGAATAACCGTTGAGCTGTATTTATTAAACAAGGGACAATGTCTCACCAATTGACCTAGTCCCAAACTAAGCTCTAGGCTTGTACTATGGGTACTAGGCAATGATATAAATACTTATATGTATAGAGAAATACATACTTAAATACATAGAAAATATCCATGACTCAGGAACAAATATTCGCGCTCATCACACAAATATCTGCCTTTACCGGGATTTGAACCCAGGACCGCTAGCTTCGTAGGCAGGTTCACTACACTCACTACCAACAGGGCCAGCACGCTGTCAAAGTATTAAATTTGGGGTTCTAGTTAATTTAAAGGATCTTAATAAATAAACTAAATTTCAGGTATTTATGTTAAATAAATTTTGAGTTATTATTTAGGTCAAAAGTGATTTGAAATGGTTCGTGTAATATAACCTAGGGTGATGGAACCAGTAATGGACAATGCACCAATAATGGACACTTGAGTCTTATTTTACAGAAAATAAGGGTCATTCATTTGTTTTGCCACAGTCAATTTAGGACCGTATGAAATTTAAATTAAGAGTGAAGTGTCCATTACTAGTGCATGTCAGCTAAAAGTGTCCATTATTGATGCCGTCACCCTACGGCCGGTGTCACCTATTTGCTTTGCAAACTTTGCTGACACAAAGCCGTGTGTCTAGATACGAAGTATCAAGACCATACAGGACCTCTATTTTAGGCGGTAAAAACCATATCGTGTTTAACCTGTTATGTTATTGTTTTTTCTCAAACATGCAATGAAATATTGATGTTATGTTCCTCATAATAGGCTGCGAAGTATGACGTTTCAGGTGCGACTAAGACAAGAGGTCGTTAATGGAATTTCATACAAATCGTGCAGGCCTACGCCGGCAAAGTCCTCTTTTTTAATTTCCATTCCACATATATTTGTGGCACAGGCATCATGACATTCTGCCACTATGCATATAAAAAAAACGATAAACGTTTTTTTTTATTTGAATGTAATCATGGCGGCTGTGTTTATGAACAGGCTAGATAGCATTTTTTTTTAAATATACTAAGTCGTGCTTCCAACCAAAGCGTTTGCATGTTTATTTAATGTACCAGGAGAACAAAGGTAATTAGGGGTGCGTAGCGCAACTTAGATCGCAGGCAATGCGCTGCGGGGCACCGGCGGGCGGGCGGGCGCACCCGACACAGCGCGGATGACTGAGCACTGTAGGTTACTTTTAATGTTTATGCACTCCTAGTAATTTGACTTTGTAATTTTTGTTTTAATTTTTTAATGAATTATTATTATGTTTGAGAAAAGCACTATACATACCTCGGCGGGAAATATGGCCTTTTGTCCCAGCCTCTGTAGTAATGTACTATTAACTCGGACGCTATAATTCTCAAGTAAATAAGAGCTATCAAAACGTTGACAATACGATTACAGATCAAAGACGATACGGTTTTTACCGCCTAACTAGAATAGAGGCCCTGTTCGTTTCTTAAAGCCAGCTATTTAATTTCGTGTTGAAGTTTAACTTTGAGGCTATCTTGATACTTATTCGTAACAAACCGGAGTTATTTTCAATAGATTCCCGTTGCAAGTCTCACCGACGGAATGCATTTCCGACAGAATGTCATATGTGTCGCGGTACATTCGCGAGGTGCATTGCGAGCGAGAAACCTGGTGGACTAGCTATAGATACGCTTTCGATAACGTTTTAGACGATACTTCTGGCCTAGTTGGTAGGTTGGTAGCTATACTACCAAGTAAAGTGACCCTTTTCGATTTCTAGTAAGCCTAGGTCTTCCTCTTACTCTTTTCTCTTCAATGTTTCCTTTCAGAATTATAAAATAACTAGCTTCCGCCCGCGACTTCGTCCCCGTGGAATAGTTACTTTGGGCTAACGTTAACTTTATCCGCGACTTTGCTTACGTAGAAGGTTGAAACATTCTTCATTGGTGCTTTTAGCGTGATGATATATAGCCTATAGCCTTTCTCGATAAGTGGGCTATCTAACACGCCAAAATAGTTTCTGAGATTAGCGCGTTCAAGCAAACAAACTCTTCAGGTTTATAATATTAGTATAGATAATTATTTTCTTACTCATCCACCATCTTTAAATCCTCTTCGGTAGTTGCCTTCTCTGTCTATCTAATCCTTTATTTCATAAAAGCTAAACAACCGGGACAAAATCTTCGTCCTCCAAGGGCAAAGGGAGTCAAGACCCATTATCAATAAATAAATGGTACAACGGTTAATGAAAGTGTACCTACCTACATCCGGAGCATTGCGATGGTAGCGAGACATGGACATCTCACAGAGAGAAAGATTGAAAGCGTTTACGAGTAAGATGTGGTGTTGGCAGAGATTGGGAAGGATAAGGTAGACGAAAAATTTTTTTTTTTTTTTTAAATATATATGGTTCGGCAAACAGATAGACCGACAGACAGGCGGACATACGGACAGCTACACAGACGGAACGACGGACAGATAGAAAAATGGATAGATAGAAAGACGGAACAACGGACACACGAACCGATGAACAGACGGATAGATGGACAGTTCCACCGACAAACAATTCGTCAGACAGAGAGATGGACAGACGGACAGATGGACAGACGGACAGACGGAGAGACGGACAGATGTACAGAAGGACAGACGGATAGACGGAAAGACGGAAAGACGAACGGACAGCCAGACAGACGGAAATAATTATACACTGGCAATTAACTATAAGAGTTCCTAGATTCACAACACAATGAAATTGGTTCTAAAAACAGATGAACAAACGATCTCGTAGGAAAGTCTCAAAAATACCCCTCAGCATAGCTCAGTCTCGCTGCCACTGCGCACAACCCGACCGACGTTTTAATTTGAACAACGTCTGCGGCTAGCCCGCGAAGCATCGCGCTGGTCTCCGAATACGTTCTGGAACTTCTAGAATAACTTACTGAACACTGTGCTACAACCTGTTAGGTGATTTTCTTAGACAACACACTTATAAATTGACAGACCGAGTGACAAACGGAAAACTCAACAAATGAAAAGACCTACAGATGGAAAGACGGGCAAACGGACAGACGAACAGGTGGACAGACGGAAAGACAAATAGACGGAATACGGACAGATGGGCAGTTCCACAGCAAGACAAACGGACATATGCATAGATGAACAGCTGCATAGACAATCGGACAGACGGATAGACGGACAGATGGACAGACAGACGAACAGATGGACGAACGGATAGACAGATGGAAAGACGGATAGATGGAAAGACGGATAGACGGAAAGAAGGACAGGCGAGCAGATGGACAGATGGATAGACGGACAGACGGGCACACGGACAGACAGACAGAAATAATTACAAATAGAAAACTATAAAACTATAAAGATTCCTAGATTTACTACGAAATGGTTCTAAAAACGAATGAACAAACGAGCTGGTTGGAAAGTCTAAAATTACTACATTTCTCAGCATAGCTCAGTATCGCTGCCACTGCGCGCAGTCCTACCCACAATGTAATTTGAACAACGTCTGCGGCGAGCCCGCAGAGCGTCGCGCTCGTCTCCGAATGGGTTCTGGAATAACTTACTGAACACTGTGCTGTGAACCTGTGAGGTGATGCTCTTAGACGACACACTTTATAATTCATCGAGGCGATCCGGCCAGGCTAAGTTGTCCAGTCAGAGCATGTGTTTAGTCAACGAAGCAGGGCGCAACAAGTACACCGCTTAATATTGTCAAAAAATTAAGTTACAGAAGATTTTCCGTTTGTTGCAATTATCAGCAGCAATAAAATTGTGTGCAGCATTTCATATACAGGGTGTCCCAGAAACCGACGTCAACCCGCCTAGGGCTGATAGAGCAGCTAAAAAGCTTTCGATTTAACCCCTATGTATGTTCAGTGATTTTTACTAGTTTCGTAATTTGTTTGAGTTATCACAAATCAAATCAAAATCAAATCAAATCAAAATTTATTCACTTGAGATGCGGTTACAGTGGTTGATAAATAATATACATTTGGTCAGCGCTCTCGCCGGCGACACCAGCATGCAAATGTGATTGTGAACTTAAATTATATACCCTTAATTATTAATATTACATGACATTCCATTCCATTAATTATTTCTTACAGATAAAAAATCCCTGACAGAGTAAAATCTTTTTTCTAGTAACCATTTACACAGAGTACTAACAAATCTATTGTATGGCAAATTTATTATGTCTTTCGGAATGTTATTAAAGATGTTTACAGCCATGCAGTAACAATTTCTTTTCCGTAATATTGATACTGTTTTCTGCTGTACTAGTTTTCTGGGATACCTGGTGTTGAAGCTACAAACATTTTTGAGTTGAGTGAATAGATTTAAATTAAATTTTACAAATTTGCTCATTTCCAATATATAAAGTGATGGAAGAGTAAGTAGCTTCAACTCATCAAATAACGGTTTGCAAGAGGTTAGTGGTGGTTTATTACAGAGGGCCCTAATGCACTTTTTCTGACTGATGAATAGCCTGCTAATATCATAGGAGTTTCCCCACAGCAGCAGTCCGTACCTGAGCACTGACACCACGTAGCCGTGGTATGCTTGGAGAGCCGTTTCTTTATTGGCAACTGCTGCAAGCCTTCGAATTGGATAGACAAAACTATTAATTGCTTTACATTTCTTGTCTATTTGAGGCTTCCAAGAAAATTTATTATCTAGTATAATACCTAAGAATTTGTGCACGTCAGTTTCGGATATAATAGTATTCTCATATTTGGCATGAATGTCAACACCTCCTTTTCTATTATAAAATTGTATATATTTTGTTTTATCCATATTAACATTTAAATTATTCGATTTTAACCATATTATTACATTTTTTATTAAATTATTAATGTCATTGTTGTAGGTATTTAATTTTTTACATGGGATTACTATTGCAATGTCGTCAGCAAATAAAACACATTTATAATCAGTTACATTAGGTAGGTCATTGATGTACAACAAAAACAGCAACGGGCCCAAAACACTACCCTGTGGCACTCCAACGTTGTTTTGTTCGTAGTTAGACCTATTTAAGCTAGATAGTTTATCCTCAAAGCTATCAATTTGAACACACTGAGTTCTATTACTCAAGTAGCTCCTCAGCCAATTTAGAGCTACACCTCTTATGCCATACATTTCACACTTAAGAAGAAGGCGTTCATGTGAAACAAAATCAAATGCTTTACTCATGTCGAAAAATATGGCTGACACAGGGTTATTCTTATCGACGTGCTCAATTATATTACCAACCAACATAAAAGTCGCTAATGAGGTAGATTTACCTTTCTGGAATCCGTTTTGCTCATTTTTAATTAAATTGTATTTATTACAGAATCCTGTAATCCTAGCGTGCATTGCTTTCTCGAAAATTTTAGACATAATAGGTATCAAGGTTATTGGACGATAATTGTCTAAATCCTCCTTACTTCCTTTTTTATGCACCGGCTTTATGACGGAAAACTTTAATTTTTCGGGAAATGTGCCTTGTTTGAATGATAAATTTACTAAAAAGCTCATCACAGGTGCTATTAGAGAGGCACATGACTTTACGATTGATGTTGGTAAATCGTCATATCCCACGGCGTTAGTATTTTTCAGAGATTTTATTATTTTAGTAATTTCAAGTTCGTCACATGGATATAAAAACATTGTTGAATAACAAGTATTCATATGTATTAATGGGTGATCCCTGTGATTATACTTATTTTTAGTTAGATTTACATAATATTCATTAATAACAGTGGCGATTTCTTTTGGGTTTGTAAGTATTTTATCGCCCGTTTTAATCTTTTGTAAATGTCGGGGTTTATAATTTTTGTACACTTTATTTTGAATAAGGTCCCATGAAGCCTTGCATTTATTTTTGGATATGTTAATATAAGTGGTATTTTCCTTTTTCTGCGAGTTGCGAATACATTGCTTGAGTATTTTCGTGTAATTATAGTATTCCATTTTCGCTGCCGTGGATTTGACTGTGTAGTAATTGAACCGTAGCTTTCTTTTAGTAGAACATGATTTTTTTATCCCTTTAGTAATCCATCTAGTTTTCTTTTCTTTATTAGACAATTTGATGACATTCTTCGGAAAACACAATTCAAAAAATAGTACAAAAGTGTCATGGAATTCCTCAAAAGCGGTATTCAAGTACGATTGTTTAAAAACATTACTCCAAGTAAGGCTTTTCAAACACTCACAAAATTTTTGAACATTATCCTGACCCAAATCTCTTTTTGATATATACCAATTTTCAATTGAAGGCTTTTTATGTTCAGTATAGAAATTTAGTGTTTGCCCTGTGTGATCGGAGAGGCCTAAATCGTGTATGGTAGCGGTACCATGTGGTCCGTTACTAATTATGTGGTCGATACAAGAGTTTAATCGGGTTGGTTTGTCTATATGAAAGTGGAAGTTATAATTTTGTACAATTCTTTGTAATTCTCGGCTATCTCGTGAATCTTCCATTGTGTTTATATTAAAATCTCCTGTGAGAATGATTTTAAAAGATTTACGCTTATGCAGTTTGTGAATCACATTTTCCAAGTTTGCCAAGAATATACTTGTTGTATTAGGTTTAGGTATTCTATAAAGACAAATTATTATTGTTTTGTATTCTGGTATTTCAATGCCACAACATTCAAAACTTTGTTCAGTCGCTACGTTTTCAAGGCATAATAACCGCTTATACTCAATATGCGTCTTGCAAAGAATTGCAACCCCTCCGCGCTTTTGAGACTTCCGCGAGTAATATGAAGCTAGTTCGAAACCTTTCATGAATATGTTATTTTCGTGTCCCGATTTAATAAAAGTTTCTGATAAGCAAAGTACATCAATATCAACATTTCTATTACTAAATTCTAGCAGACATACTTCTAAAATATCCCTTTTATTCAAAAGCCCAGCAATATTTTGGTGCAGCAATGTGACATTATTCACGAAAGGAATAATTGTTTGGCATGTGATCCTCCCTGGGCTGCTCATCGGTTCGAGTAGCTTGTTCCGTATAATAGCGCATATCGTTATCATCGCTTATGCATGCGATGGTCTTAGCAATGCCCTGAAATATAGTTCTAATACCATGGTTATTTATTACGCCAGATGATCTGTGAAACATATCGTAATCATAAGACAAGTCAAGGTTTGAATCTAGTAAGAAGGAATATTCGTACTTTAGGTTATCGAGATAAAGCAGGTTGTTAAACCTTTCAATCCTCCAGTTATACATCGTACCTACATTACACCTATACGTTGGTAAGCATATAATAAAATTTGTATGGTTTGAGTTCAGCAATATTTCTCTAATCATTGTGACCAAGGTAGAATAGTCTTTAGTTTCTTTAAAATCTTCTTCCCCTATAAGAATTATACAATAATCATTTAAAGTTTGTTCACATAAAGTTTGTTTCTCCATACTGGGATACTCAAGTTCGCGCCGCGACAGAGACAGGAAACCGAGGCAGGACACCGCGACCGGAGATCTCGACCGTCACTTGACATTAGGCATTGTATAAGCGACAGTTCGCGAGCGAGACAGAGACAGGATACAGCGAGACCGGTAGGGTCTCGGTCTCCTGTCTCGCTTGTCTCTGTCGTGGCGTGAACCGCTACCTTTAGACTACGACTAGGTAATATATATTTTTAAATGTTTTGCAACCATCGTTTGCAACCTAAATATCTGCGAAAGCTGTCAATGTGTCAAACATAGCACTTGCTAAATGTTTTTAGCGTTAATATTAATCATTAATTTAGTATTCCCAGCAGTCTCCCTTGGTCAGATTACGCCAACAGGCTAGGACGAATAGCTAACGTGACCATGCTTTGTGTCTAAACTCAGGATATCTTGATATTGGTTGGCTAAAAAAAAAACTACTAAAGTATCAATAGTTTAAAATATTTGGTCAGAAAAGCATGCCAAGTGCGAGTCGGAGCCATTCTTGTATGGAATTTCCCCTTTTTTTGGTTTTGTTGTTATAGTTGCAACAGAAATACACACTCTGTGAAAATTTCAACTACTAATACCTCGGATTCATAATTAGATTCCATCGAATCTACCAAGAAATGTCACTGTCACAATAACATCTGTCATTGTCAGTATGACGGTTCAGATGCCACCAACCCTTTCATAATAATAAAAAATATAATTATCTTACTGCAGGTGAAAAACTTAACGAAAGTCTTTGTAGTGTTGTAGAGAATTAAGGAAATTAAAATCCAAATTCAAATATGTCTCCATTTTCTGTACACAGACACTATTTGTATAGTGTCTGTGTACAGAAAATGGAGACATTATATAAACGTAGGGGTTTCGTTATAAGTTTGTCGCCTATACTTCTTTGATTCTTATGTATCGTTGTAAACATTGATATTCATATATTCCTAAATCCTAAGTAAAAAGGATCCTAATTGTTTCGCTCTAATTAGTGAGATGATTTAACGCCCCTTCTCCAGTTTGGATGCTACAGTCAGGATAGTAATACGCCTTAAAAATAGCCAACACAACTAGGTAGTGGTTATTTTTTTCGAATTTACGTATTTTAGGTATAATAATTAATAATATACGCACATCTTCAAACGATAATATTATTATATCAAAACGGATACCTAATCTTATCGAGGCCTGAAGTTTTACCATTGCAATAAGAATATTTCTACCACAAAATTGCTTCAATTAAATATTTATTTATACAACAGGTTTTTATATAAGCATTTCTATTTAAACAAAGCATTTAAGTATTATTCTCAAAATTACTGAGTAATTAATTACTTACGTGCATTCTTTCGCCAAGAGTAAATTTACTAATGTTGGAATGTTTCATTTCAATGGCAACACCGAGGTAGATTTGATGGAATCTAATTATGAATCCGAGTTTACCTATTACGTTTCATGAGATACAGCCTGCTAACAACACCCAAAACCCAAAAAAAAAGACACTACAAACATGTAAAGCCAACGTCTACTCTACTAGTCAGTTTTAATAGGACTAAAGCGAAAAATCAATCTTTTATTTGAATCTGGAAAATAAAAGGATACGCTACGACCGCTCCTATATTTATTAACCAACTTCAAAAAAGTAGGAGAATCTATGTTCGGCTGTATGTTTGTAGGGTTCCCCCCCCCCCTTATTCTTTGTGTATGCTCCCGATTTCTCCGTCAATTGCGGACCGACTTTGAAAATGTTTTTTCATTTGTTAGGGTACAATTTCGAGGCGATCCCATTGTCACCAAATCGGTATCTGATGAGGGGATCCGTGAGAAATTGAGGGATCTCCTCAAGTTATAGCTTCAGTCGATTCAGTTGGCCAGAAAAAAGAACAATATTTCAGTGTTTACTAGCGGTTTGAATGTTTTTTAAGAATTTATTTTTAATCATATAATATATTAAGTAACATGGTTATAATTATTACTTACCTGGTAGCGGGGCAGCCCTCTGGACGGGCGAACACAACACAAAACGCTACAATAAACAATTCGTATTCTCATTGGAATAACCTTGTCTTGCAAACACCAATTTTCACCAAATATGCAAATCAAGGGATAACGGAACAACTTGACCGGACTGTCCTGTTGAACACAACGTATGGCCACATTACTGAAGGATTTAACCCATTTCTCCGTTTGATTTAGGTATAGTTTTTGCAAGGATTAGTTATGCTGATCGACGTAATGACCGCTAACCGAGGTTTAATCTTTCTTGGGCTGGTCTGTCAGTAAGGTGATTAATTCGTGCGGTCAAATACATAGTGGAAATTAAATTTATTAATCGAGGTTTTGGGATAGGCTACGGAAATTAACGGTGTGAACAATATGGTTGTTTTTGTTCTTTCCGACTGCCGAAGGAGGAGGGTAATGTTTTTGACCTGTATGTAGGTATGTATGTATGGTTCTTTGTTTCCTTGTAAAGGCTGGACGGATGACCCGATTTCGACAAGCGAGGTGTCGTAAGATTCGCATTAGCGTTATTTATAAAAAAAAATGAATTTGAGAAATAATAAATATACATGATGACTAAAGGTGCGACCACACCGCTGCTTAAAATACGGAGACGGTACGGAATCGCAGTGATGCATCGTATCCGTACCGTTTTTATCGTATGTCCTCCACACCGCTGCTCAATATGCTAACGGTACGGAATCGCAGTGACATGCCGTAAATATCAAGGTAAAGTCGTGACGTTCACGGCACGTCACTGGGATTCCGTACCGTTAGCGTTTATTGAGCAGCGGTGTGTAGGACATGCGATAAAAACGGTACGGATACGATGTGTCACTGCGATTCCGTACCGTCTCCGTATTTTAAGCAGCGGTGTGGTCGCACCTTAACAGTCTATTGACGACATTATCCGAACACCAGTTGGGTTTTTAACGCTTGCTGAATGAAAATGAAATGCTTAACTCAGTTATAGATGTAAATCGATAACTTCTATTTCTTCACCTTTAAAAATACCGCTACACGAAAATTACGTATGAAATTATCTGGGTCTGAACTTTCAGGTCGCAATGTCTCAAAAAGTTGTTTATGTGACGTATCATGTTAATTTTAAGTTATATTTTGTTACGTGTGTTAGGCCGCATTTCACCAAACTTTGAATAAGACTTACTCAGAGTTGAGGGTGGTATCCCACTTGTCCAAGATCTTTGTCCAATGTGCATTGCGTCTCACATTTTTGTAAGCAAACTGTGAGACGCAAATACACATTGGACAAAGATCTTAGACAACTGGAAAACCACCCTTAGTTTATACAAATTTAGCGCTTAATCTAGGTATAAGATCTTATTCCAGTTTGGTCGAATGCAACCTTAGTCTGTAAGGTATATTTGTAAATATGGGGTTTGTCGCCTGAAATAAAGTTATTCTATTCTATTCTAAACATTTATTTCCCCTCATACCATGTTCTTATGTTCTTTCTGTGCCCTTCATATGGTATTTCTTTATAGCAAGGAGAAGGCACACGAGCACACAGGCCACCTGATGGTAAGTGATATCTGAGAGCCATACACATTTGAATTCTCAAGACTACAATCTCAAGACTTCAAATGCGTGGGCAACCTTAAGGACGAAGATGGAACCAACGCCTCTATGCTAGTAATTTCCCATTGTCTTATCCCCACACCGGAACACAATTATGCGAACACTGCTTGGCGGTAGTTTAATGGATAAGATTGGTTATATTCACAGTAGATGATGAACCACTATAGAACCTTGTCGCATAAAACCAACGATTAATTCCTATGTAGCTTCTATCTCGTCACTTGACGCTGTCATTATGACAAGGTTCTATGGTGGATCAACATTAAAGTCCCTGACTAGCGACAGTAATCGATCTCCTAACTAAACGTAAAGACATTAAATATACCGGATTAAAGTTAGCGGAGTTCTTAAACTGCCGAGTCGAGGATTTGACTTTTTAGTTGAAGCTTTCCACTTAATTGTTTAGAGTCTGGAAGCTTTTAGTTGGAATTAAAATTGCGGAAAACTTTGCTCGGAGCTTTCGTGATTTTAATGTATTTTCACTAATAACTTAAAAGTGAGCTAGTGTGTTCGTTTCTAAATTAGTAGCTATAGTTAATAGTGACAGCTGTTCTCTCTATTGCACAAAAGTACGAAATGACGGACTTAATGCCTAGTGACATTCTCTTCCAGTCGTCCAAATAATCAAGGGATCCCCTTGGAACGTATATTTACTTAGCGCATTTTTTTTTTCGCATAACACCTTTTAGGCTTACATTTCAGAATTTAATTAACGTCTTTTTTGTAGATTAGGTTAGTTTTTTATAATAATTAAAATAAAACCATATCTATTGTAAAATTTACCGTTTTATGCGTAAAAAAATTATGCGATCCAATAGGGATCCATAATCAATCGGAAATGACCGCAATATGGTGTACAGTACATTTAATGTCTCTTTTTTTACGTTGTAGACATGTATTTATTGATACCACCCAGGTCCGGGGAACCCAGGATGGTTATGTCACTTGAAAGAGTTCGAAATGGGTAAGCTATTCTTAAGTTATTTATGTTTTAATTATTAATTATACGGTAGTTTAATGCGGTTGATTTGTTATTGTTATTGTTAGTTATGTTGTTTTTGTAAACATCTCTTCAATTGAGAATGTATAGGAGACTTGATTGACACTGACTTTCAAGTATTTATCAAAGATAAAAAGTTCAAAGTCACGTCCCTGTGGATATGTTATCTAAAGAGCTTTACTTTAATAATAGTTAAAACTCGGCCTCGTGTGGTTGCCGAGTTAGAATAGTGCCACTCCATGTCTTCCCGTGGATGTCGTAAGAGACGACTAAGGGAATAAAGGCTTGTAGTACTGTTAGGCGATGGGCTTGCAACCTGTCACTAATACGCTGGTAAACATCTTAGCCTAATTGTGCAAATTGTGGTTATAGAATTATCAACAAGTTTTTAGAGATGTTTGTAATTCTGTAGCTCTGCCTACCCCACTCTGGGAACGAAGGCGTGAAATTATGTATGTTATGTATGTATGTATAGTTAAAACTGTCTTCCAACGAGCTCACTGCAACGGAGCTGTGCAAAGTCGGCCAATCACATTCCGTAGATTCTAATTCACTTGTGTTCGTTTTAATGGCGACGTAAAGCTCGTAGAAAGGCAGCCTAATTGAAATCATTTCATTAATAATTAAATTACACATGGGAGGACTGTCATGAAATGACAGGGTGTGTCCATGTCATGCAAACTCTCAAAATAGCTCAGCCTTTCCGAGCTCTATATGTGCCACCATCAAACCATCTGCGTACTTCTGGGAGCACGTCACGACGAAGCGTATTCGGCTGTGGCACCTCGAGACGCCAAATCATTTAACGTCGCGTTCTACACCCACGGAGGCATTTGAAATTAACTTAAAAGTTGAGGGAGATAACTTTTCCCGAGGCATTGTCATGGGTAATGGGTTAGGGGGTGTTTGTATGAAGGGTGGGGAGGGGGGAATAACAGGGAGGTATAGCAGCTGTTTTCGTTTGTTGATTCTCTTGATTGTATTAATGAGGGAATAATTTAACTTGTACCTAGTTATATTTTTTAATTAGCTTATTTGATAACTTAACCCTTATAAACTTGGAAGAAGCTCTGCAATTCAAATAATGAGACACGTATTTCAGCGATAACTAAAATCAACCCTTAGAGGGATGAAAGGGGGTTGCAAAGTTTTTATAGAAAAATATTTTTATGATCAACTTCACAAGAAAATTGGTAGAAATGCTCTTTAATAAAAATAATGAGACATTTATTTCAGCTATTACTAAAATTCAACCCCTTGGTGGATGGAAAGGGGTTGCAAAGTTTGTGTGGGTATTTTTTTATGGTCAATTTTACTTGAATCTTGGAAAAATGCTGTGCAATACAAATAATGAGACAAGTATTAAAATACTTGTCTCATTATTTGTACTTGCTAAAGCAAGTATTAAAATTCAACCCCTAGAGGGATAAAAGCGGGGTTGCAAAGTTTGTATGGGAAAAAATATTTTTATCGTACAATTTACTTGAAACTTGGTAGAAATGCTTTTCAATGAAAATAATGAGACACGTATTTCAGCGATAACTAAAATTCAACCCCTAGAGGGATGAAAGGGGGTTGCAAAGTATGTATAGAAAAAAAATATTTTTATGATCGAATTTACTTGAAAATTGTAAGAAATGCTCTACAATAAAAATAATGAGACACGTATTCGATTACTAAAATTCAACCACTTGGGGGATGGAAAGGGGTTGCAAAGTTTGTGATATGATTTTTTTATGGTCAATTTTACTTGAAATTTGGAAGAAATGCTCTGCAATACAAATAATGAGAGACGTATTTCAGCAAATACAACCCCTGGGGGATGGAAAGGATTTGCAAAGTTTGTGTGGGGATTTTTTATGGTTAATTTTACTTGCAACATGAAAGAAATGCTCTTCAAGGCAAATATAATTTACCTATGTAACACAAAAGGCAATACCTATACATATAAAAAATATTATTTCGGCGATTCAGAAAATCTACATCTGAGGTGGTAAAATGGGGGGTAGAAAATTGTATGATAGGTAAGTATATATTTTTGAAGTGAGAAACGACCAAATTTTGTGTATTGCTTTTAGCGATTTTGGAAAAACATAGGGGCAAATTGACGGTAGAAGTTTGTATGGGATTTTGGACATTTGTAAAGGGAGAAATGTGGTGAGACTACTGTTTTTATAAAAAGAATGTAATTTTTCGGCGATTAAGGAAAAACTACCCAAAAGGTGGTAAGGGGGGGGGGGGGGTAGAAGTTTCGGATTTCGGCCATTTTTGAAGTGAGAATGGTGAAAATTACTATTTAGGTTACTGTTTATGAATAGAAAATACAACTGCTTGCGATTTTAGCGTCTATCGAAGTTAGTAGGTAAATAAGCGAGTTCGGATTTTTTTTAAGTGAGAAACGTGTGAATTTGTGTCAGGGCTACTAAATTGCTTTCGGAGATTTTGGAAAAACTATCCCTGTAAATGGCGATGGTAAATGGGCGGTAGAAGTTGAAGTTGTGTTTTAAATGAACTATCGAAATATGTTTATGTCTATAACACATACACCTTTAAATAAATAAAGACCTTGAAAAAACCCTTTTTTATTATTTTGTCATATTCGACCAGTTCGATTCCCGGTTAAGACAGGCAAATGTTCAAAAATCCATAAATGCAGTAATAAATGTTTTCAAAAATAAAAGTAAGTCTCGTTTGCGTAGAATTTGCTATTTCCAATATTTAAGGTAGTTGCCGTCCATGTGGCGTTCGTTTTTTCCACCCTGTATACCTACAAGATATGAAAACGGGTATTGCGACTGAATAGTGTAGCATAAATAAAATATCCAGCTCAGGTGTTTTTCGAAAATGTTCTGATAAGTGGGTTAATTGTTTGTATAGAAATTTAGTAAATAGATGAGATGACTAAATTATAAATCTATTGAATCTAGGGTCCATTAAAAAAAAACGTAATAGTGAAAGAGGGGCAGTGAATTTATTTTGTATGGCAATTTTGTTGTTTTAGAGTCATAAACTCATAAAATGAAAGGTGTTTGTGGACCGCTTACTTAAAATTCACGTTCTGGACTTTTTTCATAAAAAACTCTTTGAATAAAACTATGTCTGTAGGTACTTTTAACACGAATTCTGACTCTCCGCAGACGAAGTCGCGGGTGGAAAGCTATTTTTATATAAACTCTTTGGTGTATTAATTTAAAACAAGTAAACTGTTTTTGTATGCATAATTTATTTATTGGACTGGTATCATTGACTCGATACACCTGTGTCAACAAGTCGAGGGCCGCTTGATTGATGTGAGATGTCACTTCACTTGCTTCGCTTTTACAATTCGTCCTGACTCATTTGTGCGATTTTAATTTCAATTATTTCTCGAATTTATTTTTATATCATGGTTCGAGCGAAACGATAACTTAATATTATATTTCTTGCGGGCCCAAACTTCGAGATCCTCTGAAATGTCACTTTGACTTTGTTTACATTTTTTCTGTGGGAATAAAAATCCGACCTTAAATCCGTAGCCAACCCTAAAGACCAAGAAGTTCCTAGGTATTATTAGGGCTAATCTCTCGCAAATTATTCATATAATTTCTGAAGAAGATTCGCAGCATTTCAAATATAATGGACGAGTTGTTATTGTTAACGTTCTGTTTTAATTGAGAGACTTTTGATTGACTTTATAATCTGTTATATGATTTGACTTGAAAATTAAGTTAACATTGCTTAAGTAGCCACAAGGGCTCTATTCTATTCCGTAAATCCGTATTGCTTTTGACATGTTGTATATAGTTAACGTTACGATAGCTCTGATTTGGCAGCAATGATGGCCGACTTAAAAAGGGTGTATCAATTTGTTTCCCAAACTCGATTATAGAAATTTTTCCAGTCGCGATGTTTCACATTTGTGATTTTACCCAATCGTATTTTTCACCATTCTTTTTTTTCCTGATCGCATAGTTCCCCATTGTAATTATAGGTTTAGGTCATGTTAGTTTTGCAGCGGGCCCGAAAGGCCAAATAGGAGCTCTGTGTACTATGTGGAGATGATATTACTATTCAGATAAATACAAATTGGGAAAATGATAATGGAATTATTTCTGCTCGAGAAAAAAATCTTCGGCAAAATAATCTACTGAAAAAAAACACTGGTAAATTTGGCGAAAGGAAAGATTGATACAAGAAAAAAAAAAATTTGGGAAAAATATTGCCATAGTCACCTGCCGTAAAACAAGAATTCTTTGACACCCTGTATAAATCAGTGAGTTTAGCTTAGAAAGATGTGTTGTGGCTTCAGCGTCAATAACATACATCACGGGACGCAATATAGAGTGCCCTTGACCAGTTCAAGGGCAATGGTCCTTTGTGCCGGATGGATACCTTGAGCTAGCTTGAGCTTAAGTGGCGGTGCTGCTACACCGCTGTTGCATCGTTTAAACAAGGGCAAAGACGTTTATTGCAAGAACACAGTTTTCTGTCTGTTTTTAGTGGTACAGGGTGAGCTTGTTAAATTATATACCTTTCTTGGGCATGCAACGTTAAAAATAATGCATTTCTCTGAGGAGCGTATAGTACTGCTCATTCGTAGTAGCAGGTCATGTATTCGTATTTTGTTTAACTTTGTATCATTATGAGATATCACTATGAACTCAGAAAATATAAAAAAAAGACAACGTTCTTATTTTTTCAATTCATTTTATCGGCAAAAATCTTTTTTTTCAAATCGCCAATAACCGGAAAGTATCGGTTTTTGTATACTACATGACCTAAAACACATGCATGATCCTGCCTAAGAAGCAAGCGGTCCCAAACCAAGCCCCGAGCCGCTACTAGAAAATTATAATACATACGTATATACATAAATAAATGAAAATAAAAGTCAGGAACAAATACTCGTGCTTCCAGGATTGTGAACCTGAAAATTTCCATACGATTGTATTATGTTGTAGATATTTAATGAAAAACTAGGTTTGTATGACTGTCTTTCCAAGAAATATTTTTTAGAAACAATTTTGATAAAAAATAAAACACGGAATCGTACCACCTTGTTTTTCATAATAAACACAACACATTCGAAAATCGTGGAAATCGGACTTGATTTAGGGGGTGAGCAACGTTATCGGCCCAAGATAAATAAATTTATATGGTTATTTTTTGACAGAGCTACGCTATTTAAGCGTCTCGCCTCACAATCGTCTTAACAAATAAATATTGGGCCTTACTGGAATCGAGGTTCATCTCACTAGTAACTAAGGTAGATTCGAGAGACGTTTATGGAAAGAGAATTGACCAGTATGTGGTGCCGCTCGTGCTAAACACCTTAACTAAGGATTTAATTAATCTCCTAGTATGTAACCCTAACCCAAAATTATGTAAAAAACTACTAAAAATACACTATATTGAAAATATCTGCGCACATGCCTAAGGAAAGTCTCCATAAATGTATTTTTATTCTTATTGTTTAATTACGGACCGCTTCGCGCGATCTCGCCTGCTATTGTATAAACCTTAAGAGGTTTCTAATAGTGGCTTGAATTGTCAAAAACGTTTTTTTAAAAATTATAATTAAATAAATTAAAAAAAAAAACCCTAAAGCTGGCACGAATGGAATATACAAAAGTAATGTCACCTATCACCGTGTGAGTGCCGTCCTTTGAACCGATGTTCGAATTTCAAACCGAAAACTTGATATTATTTTACACACTTGCATACTTTCGTTCACTGATTCAATCCATTCGTGCCAGCTCTTGTGAATCGACCTGTACTTGGCGAACCGAGTAACAAGCGTAATTCTTCTATATAGTCTGTGTCAATTGAAATTGCCAAAGATGTAAACACAACCAAACGAACCATTTTACCATTATAACTTGATAATCACATGCTTTTAAAGATCAAGTGAGGTCATAGCAATGATTTATACACTTGATCTTCACTTTCACATTAAGTTTAAGATTAAATAACTATTAATTATACGTTTTTTAAAATAAAAACACGCTCGATGAATATTTAAGGTCATGTGTCAAACAGTACTAATTTGTTTACATCTTTGGCAATGTCAATTGACACAGATTATACACGGTCAATCTTACCAAATAACCTTCTATAAAAACCTCTTCCTACCTCAAATATCTAAGCTGTGGAAGGGCTCCAAGGTTTCATTAAGCTGCATTATCCTTGAACTTGATGGACGGCCGCATGAGCCTCGACTTTCCGCCGCAGCACCAATAAATAACCCCAGTGTCCATTCAACGACGATACCAAGAAAGGGGAATGAGTATCAAAAATACTAGCTTCTGCCCGCGACTCTGTTTGCGTAGAAGTCATTTCTCATTCCCTCGTGAACTGAGTAAGAAGGCGTTGATCGTCGTTCAGCGGATGACTAGTTCAAGAAAACACATCCTCTATGCCTCTTACTCAACTGCGCAAAACCAAAAAGTGTGAGTAGTAATAATTTTCCCGGTATTTTAAGGACAAGTCGTACTGTACAGAGTGTCCCAAAACTCAACGTTAACCCGCCTAGGGCTGATAGAGCAGCTAAAAAGCTATCGATTTAACCCCTATGTATGTTCAGCGATTTTTACTAGTTTCGGAGATATTGATCGTTGTAGTCTGAATTTTTTGTAATTTTCCCTTATGTCCATGTCACGAAAAATCATTAATTTCATGTTTTATTTCATAAGTTTTTCAGTGGTATCTTACATAATTAGAATTATTACGAATCAGCGAAGTTTTTAAACCTATTTTCCCGTTCTTTTTATTAACTGTCTTAGTAATCGCATACAGTTGTTTTTTCTATAATAAACACTGGGATATCTAGTATGGAGAAACAAACTTTATGTTATTACTTAAAAAGTTGATAAAAAACAAACGACCAAATAACTAGTAAAAATCGCTGAACATACATAGGGTCTAAATCGATAGCTTTTTAGCTGCTCTATCAGCCCTAGGCGGGTTAACGTTGAGTTTTGGGACACCCTGTAGAAAGTCACTACGACTTATCCTTAGCGCCCTGCGGTTACAAATGTTAAAAGTTTTTATGCACAATAAACATCACCCTAGCAGAGAACGTCTTTCGGCTGTATGTTGATGATAATTATATAATAAAAATACAGGGTGAGCAATTCAAATAGATCAGTATGGTGAACTCGGGAACTTAAGGTAGGGCAATCTGAGCCAAGGAATCAATTCCTCGATTTTGGAACAGGAACAGGAAAAAGCTACATCTATATATATATATAAAAAAATATATGTACCCGCATAACTCCGAACGACTGCACCGATTTTTTGTGCTGTGTTCGTTAACTGCCAGGACCATGTTTGTGGAAAATGGCAAAATTCACCGGGAACGTCGGAAATTTGCAGCAGGGGCGAAGCCGCTGGCGGGCATGTGAGTATTTTAATAGTTTCTGAATTTCCCACTCGGACTCTTTTGGATTGCTGTACGGTCGGCAGTATACTGCCGCTACTTATAAGTAGCTAAATTATTTAGTGCTTTGTCACTTTAATGTCATGTTTGAATTGCTTCACTAAGCTGTCAAAGGCGTTAAAGCGAGAAGGTACAAAAGTGGTACTTACTGACTATTCCGCTGCGGGATACTTTCCTCAGAGATGTACAACAGTGGTGGCCACATAATTAGGAACGCTTGAGTTTTTCCCATGCAATTAATTGCCTACAAATATGACTTTTCAATGATTTTTAAATTTAACAGAAACGTCTATTACGAAATTATAAACTATATTAAAGCGAAAAAAATTCATCGGTCTTAGGCAGGATTCGAACCAACATCTCCTCTGGCTCTCCGGGCCGATGCAGGATGAGTGTCGTTTGTTATTAAACACCGATAGATGGCGTCAGCATACCCTCCAAGTATGAGAAAAGCAAGCGATTACTAATTTCGTGGATCTTAAGTAGGCTCTTGGTGACATAAGTGGTAATGCGCCTGCATCGGCCCGGAAAGCCAGAGGAGATGTAGGTTCGAATCCTGCCTAAGACCGACGTTTTTTTTTCGCTTTAATTTAGTTAACTAGCTTTCCGCCCGCAACTTCGTCTGCGGATAGTCAGAACGTATCTTAAAAGTACAGACATAGTTTATATAACCTTCAAAGAGTTTTTTAATGAAAAAAAGTCCAGAACGTGAATTTTAAGTGAGCGGTCCACAAACACCTTTAATTTTTGACTCTAAAACAAAAAAATTGCCGTACAAAATAAATTCACTGCCCCTCTTTCACCATTACGTATTTTTTTAATCAACCCTAGATTTAATAGATTGATAATTTAGTCATCTCATCTATTTACTAAATTGCTATACAAACAATTAACCCACTTAGCAGAAGATTTTCGAAAAACACCAAAGTTGGATATTTTATTTATGTTACAGTATTTAGTCGCAATACCCATTTTCATATCTTGTAGGTATATACGTTTGAAAGTAACTTTATTTCCATACAAACTTTACAGTCACTATCAGTAGTCTTAGATCCCATGTTTTTCCCTTTAGTTTTTTTTATTGATGATGGGTTTGTTCTTGACTATTTGTTTCTTTAAGGGGCAAGTGTTTAAAAAACACTGAAGCTTGCACTTTTTAAAATGCTAACATTCATGTAACTGGAAAAATACCAACTCAAATACCTACAAACTTTCACCCCGCTTTTCACACTGTTAAGGGCTTATTTTAAAATCTGTTTTTTTATTTAATTAATATTGGTCTTGATACCGACTTTCATGTATCTAACTTGCTCAGTCATAATTCTTATGTATAGGTCAACAGTAACCTTAATACCAATAATGTCCACATTTCTCACATCAAAATTGACCAAATTCCCACAAAAACTTCTACCCCCATTTTACCCCCTTTTTCGAAATTGCCGTATTTTTTTTCATTTATGTCGTAAACTACGACGTTCACTATTCTCATTTTAAACATGGCCAAACTCTCTTTAATTTTACCACCTCTGGGGAAGTTTTTCAAAATCGCCCAACGCCTTTTTAGGGTTCCGTAGCAAAAATGGCAAAAACTCTTATAGTTTCGTCATGTCCGTCCGTCCGCCCGTATGTCACACGCATTTTACTCGAAAACTGCAGAGGTTCATAGATGAAATTTGGAGTAGGAATAGTGTCTTGTAGAAGCCGCTACGTTTGGTAGTGAAATAACAAAAATTTATATTTCTAGGTTCGGCACTCTCTATAAACATGTGACTGTTGATAAAATAAAAAATTCGCTATAAATCATCGTGCGGAACATATTTCGACAGTTCTTTTAATACACAACTTCATCTTCTACCGCCAATTTACAACCGCCATTCAGAGAAAGTTTTTCCAAAATCTCCGAAAGCAATTTAGTAGCCCTAACAGGCTGACACCTATGTACACGTTTCTCACCTAAACAATAACCGAAGTCGCTTATCTACTAACTTCGCTAGACGCTAAAATCGTATTTCCTATTAATAAGTAGTAGCCTGAATACTAATTTTCACATTTCTCACTTTAAAATTGACCAAAGTCCGAAACTTCTACCCCCCCTCCCCCATTTTACAACCTTTGGGGTAGATTTTCCTAAATCGCCGAAAGTAACTTTTTTTTTATAAAAACAGTAGTCTTACCACATTTCTCCCTTCAAAAATGTCCAAAATCCCATACAAACTTCTACCGCCAATTTACCCCTATTTTTTCCAAAATCGCTAAAAGCAATATATTTAATTCATATACATTAGCCACGTTTCTCACTTCAAAAATATATATCTTCCATACAATTTTCTACCCCTCATTTTACCTCCTAAGAGGTAGTATTTTCTGAATCACCGAAAGTAATACATTTTGTAAGTATATTGCCTTTGTACGTAGATTATATTTGCAATGATGAGCATTTCTACCAAATTTCAAGTAAAATTTACCATAAAAGTAATCTCCACAAAAACATTGCAATTGAATTTTAGTAATCGCTGAAATACGTATCTCATTATATTCTTTGAAGAGCATTTCTACCAAGTTTTAAGTAAATTTGATCATAAAAATATTTTTTCTTTGCAAACTTTACAACCCCCTTTCATTCCTCTAGGGGTTGAATTTTAGTTATCGCTTAATACGTGTCTCGATATTTTCATTGAGGAGCATTTCTACCAAGTTTCAAGTAAATTTGATCATGAAAATATTTTTTGCCACACAAACTTAGCAACCCGCTTTCATCCCTCTAGGGGTTGAATTTTAGTAATCGCTGAAATGTGTCTTATTATTTGTATTAAAGAGCATTTCTACCAAGTTTCAAGTAAATTGGACCATAAAAATAATTTTTCCCATACAAACTTTGCAACCCCCTTTCATCCCTTTAGGGGTTGAATTTCAAAAAATCCTGTCTTAGTGGATCTCTACATCACAAAAAAAACATACTGCCCAAGTTTCATATTTCTAGCATTAGTCGTTTTGGCTGGGCGATGATGAGTCACCCGGGACATTGCCTTTTATACACCGTGGGCTGCTAAAACCCGACCGATTTTAACCATAGCTTCCTAAGCCTAAATGGAGTAAAAAAAGTCGTACAATATGTAGTCCAAAAACGCATATTTTTTGAAATAATCGCGATTTTAAGAATTTATAAAGTTAAAAAATCTCAAGTATAACACATCCTAAGAATGTGACGTAATTAGGTGCACTTAAAACTTATCTGCGCAGAATCACAAGAAAACGTTACTGGCCAGTAGGTACCTAACGCCCAAGTTTTGTGTACAACTACAAACAGGTTTTAATACACAGAGTATTTCTGTCTAACAAAAATGTGACTTGCATTACAGCTGAGTGCCAGTGTAGTACTCGTATAATCGCAACAATAATCTTTATCTTTTCTTTATCACAAATTACAAGTATCGCGAAACTAGACAGGTTTGTTGTTTGTTTCCGAGTTTTATTGATAGAGTGCAAACCTTTGGTGCAAACGCATGTGTCTTCGCTATAACTGGCCGGTAAATTGAACTTAAACGTTAAAATGTCAACGTCTAAAATGATGATTCTGTCATACCCAGTGTCATTTGCAAATAATTGTAATAAAAATAACCACGATTCTCTTTGGGTTTTCGACAAGATGGCGTCGCTTTCTTAGTTGTAATTTATTTTTTGCATATTTTGTTGTTTAATGGATAGTAATGATGTATTAATATGCAGTAAATTAACATTCAAATGTGCAGTATAATGAAGAATTCAAGTTTGAACACGTTTCGCCTTTGGAAGGATTGCTCCAAGAAAATCCCATCTGGTCTTCGTAAAGTTACATCGCTTCGCGGAGGCTAGAGGATCACCGTACAACGTCGAAATATGATTTTTTTGATATCATTTACACCGATCACGTGTAACTTCCAACCTTGACACTGGCAGAATTGTCTCACTGGACTGAAGCCATAATTATATCAAAGAATTGAACTTGAAAATAACCACAATGCCCCATTATCCTTCGGCTCATTTAGCTGATATCCATTTCATTTATGGATTCTGCAACGGAAACTCGCACAGGGCGGTTGATGAATACAGAAGAAGATTTCCAAACCGCCGAATCCCGGATCATTCCACTTTCGTGGATGTACACAGACAGTTTCGTGAGAGAGGCCTCAATAAACATCGCAGAGAAGTGGCGATGAATTTAGATATCCGAACAGAGGATAGAATTATGAATTTAATAACAGAAGATCCGACATTGTCATCCAGAGCTGTAGGAAGGATTGTAAATGTCAATTACAGACTAGTACTAAAAATATGGAAAAAGTACGGGCTCCATGCTTTCCATTACCGGAAAGTTCAAGGTTTGGTAGAGAATGATGGACTTGCTAGACTCGCCTATTGCCAAAGAGTCAACCAGAAATTAGTAGAAGACCCAGGGTTTCTTAATAAAATTTTATGGACGGACGAGTCGATGTTTACGAGGGAAGGAATTTTTAATTCTCGTAATCAGCATTTGTGGCAAGAAGACAACCCTCATGCGAAGAGAGAAAATTCATTTCAACACAAATTTTCCGTCAATTTGTGGGCTGGAATAATTGGTAACAAATTGATTGGTCCTGTCATATTTCCTAATCGATTGAATTCAGCAAATTATTTGAATTTTTTAAGAAATGAGCTTTATGATCTACTGGAAGATGTAGATTTGGAAACACGAAGAACAATGTGGTTCCAGCACGACGGTTGTCCAGCCCACTTCGGCCTTGTAGTGCGAAATTGGTTAAACAACGAATACCCAAACAGATGGATAGGACGCGGAAGTAATGTTCTTGCCTGGCCCGCTAGGTCGCCGGACTTAACGCCGTTAGATTTTTTTTTATGGGGGACACTGAAGGACAAAGTTTACTCGAAACCGGTGCATTCAAGAGAGGAATTGTTACTAAGAATTACAGCAGCCTCAGAAGAAATGAAAGCAAATTTTGTGAACCTCAATGATCAAATACGTTTAAGACTTAATGTTTGTGCCCAAAACGGTGGTTCACACTTCGAAAACCTTATTCATTAAAACATGTTATCGTATGTCTTGTTCTTTTCTTTATCTCCGATTTTCATATTGTGACAAGATGAATGTCATCATTGTGAATTGATATTTATGTACGATCGTGTCTATCGCGATATAATTTCATGGTTTTTACCTTAATGTCGTGACCACAGCTAGAGAAACTTGGTTGAATCGTCGGAATTAAGGTAAAATCCATAAAATTTGCTGCAGACTGCAGACCCGTTCGTACATAAATGTAGTCCGTTTTCACACTAACCGATCCGATATCGGATGTCGGAAGGGTTTCAATGGAAAAAATCCAAGAGGTCGCCTGTAATGTATGGGATATCGGTCCGACATCCGATATCGGATCGGATAATGTAAAAACGCACTAAATGTGTTCAAAACGCGAAAGTACAAAGTGAATTGCATGATTTTGGTTATGATATGAAACTGAAATTGCTTTCGGGAATTCATTTATTTATTCAGATAATTGAGCTAAAATAATAACTTTATGTAGGTACATAATCTTCGCTTGAAGCCTTGAACCACGAAAATGATAAAATAGTGCTAGAAATACGGATACTTCATTTAATTGGTTTGTTTACATTGTTACTTAGCAAGTTCATTAACAATCATTTTACCTACTAACTTGACATTTCTTGTCATAAACTAGTAAACACTCCATGACACATAGGTACTCATATTTCACTTGCTGTCGGAGTGATTCGTGAAGTGTCGTGTTTGCTTACTCTGTTTCTCGTTCAGGTATTACATTTTCTTATTCACACTCTCAAATAAAGATTTGTTCATAATGAAGTGCAAAGCTTAATTGATTTATTTTGTTACAAAAGTTAAAAAATAAATAATGCGTAATTGGACCTATGTTCATATAACATTATTTACTTGTAATTAAGTCAGGAATATGTGGTTGAAATCGGTCGGGTTTTAGCAGCCCACGGTGTATATATAGATAACTTTTCAATTTTGACAAACAAACAAAAATATCTTACCGATTTTATTTTTAGTTACAGGTATCGTTAAATACTAATAAACTAAGGTTTAAATGTATGGACAATTAATCGCGGTTAAAAACGAATATTTTATAAGGATTTCAAATTATGTTTTTTTGACGTTCATTGAAAGTTGTAAAGTTGTTTTGTTTTTATAGAGTAAGTGTATAGTCACGGTATGAAGAGATTTGTCACTTTTGGACCTTAATACCATTGTAATAGAGACGAAAAGCGACGAACGCTTTCATACCGCGACTGTACTTATTAAAAGAAGTATCAGGGGACAATATCACACCAATTGACCTAGTCCCAAACTAAGCTCTAGGCTTGTACTATGGGTACTAGACAACGAAAAAATATAAATACTTACATAGAGAAAGCATACTTAAATACAAAGAAAACATCCATGACTCAGGAACAAATACTCGCGGTCATCACACAAATATCTGCTCGTACCGGGATTTGGCCCCAGAGTTGCGCTAACTAGCGTTTCTATTCGATTCGTTTTTAAACCAATCGCGTCACTGGTAGATGACGTGATACGAAAAGTCACGTGATCTACCAGTGACGCGATCGGTTTAAAAACGAATCGAATAGAAACGCTAGTTAGTGCAATGCACTTTGGCAGGGCCCTCAGGATCGCTAGCTACATACCAACTAGGCCAACGTGTCGTCAATATTAGATAGTTGCGACGTTCAAGGTTTTATGAAGCTGCACTGTCCTTGAACTTGATGGAAGGCAGAAAGAGCCTCGACCTTCACAGGGATAATAAACAACTCCAGTGTTGGATAACTCGACTAGGGCATGCAATATTGGATGGTCAATTGAAAAATAGTCGCGACAACCCGCCATTCGCTTCTATTACCTAAAAACGAACCTATGATTTTACTCTTTGATTTCGATTGGGTTTTAGGGGTCGCTACCACGTGTCAAAGCTTGATCTTACTTTATGAAAAAATATTTTTCGACTTTTGAAAAATAGCCGTGGGGTCCCGCCATTCGCTTCTACTACTTAAAAAAGGAACCTATGACTTGTTTTTTTTTCGATTGGGTTTTAGGGGTCGCTACCACGAGTCAAAGTTTGAAATTAATAATAAAACATGCTATTGCAACTATTCGTCGCATTATTTCAGGAAGGAACACTCTTATACCCAAATTTATAGTCAAGAAAAGTAATGACTTTTGTAAAAGTAATGACTAAAGTAGCGATTTTTATATGACTTTTGACGTTACTAATACTCAAGTAATTACTTTTCTTGATTATAAATACGGGTGTTACTCCACTCTTTTTATTGAAGAACAAAAGCAATCTGACTCCTTTTATGGAATTTCGGGCTGGTTCTGAAAATGGTGGTTGTCCTATAACAGTGTGGTATTATGTAAAATATGTATTTTGTTGCCCATTTTACTCCAACCGTAGCCTCATATAAATGACTTAATGGTGCGAATTAGGTACGACTAGAGAATAGGCTAGTGTCCAAAAAAAATCTAATTAGTCCGTAATTTACATTATCAAAAAATATTGAACACGTATTTTTTCTTTTGTCAATTAAACAAAAAATTACGAAGATCGCACGCACACTTTATACCACGTTGTGACGTCACGAGCCCCCACTCCCGAACTTTGATGAGCGTTATATGTATTTGTCAATTTTGATCGATTTGAAAAAGCAAAAAATACGTGTTCAATATTTTTTGATAATCTTACTGACGGACTAATTCGTTTTTTTTTACCCAGGACATACCCCTATTGTAAAAAAAACAGGTGTAAGTAATTAAATCTCCAAGGATTGGAAAGAATCAAGTAGATTCCAATTAAAGCAGTAGATCAGTAGAATTTATATGTAGTTCATGGAAGGTATGTGTAATTAATTTGTGTTTATGTACGGGTGTTACTGAAAACTCACATAAACCGAAGCGAAGCGAGGGCGGGCCGGTAGTATGTTATATTTCCTACAGGTAAGATAGACAAATAATGTTTACCTCATTTATCATAACAATCCTAAACAAGCCCATATTTTAAACTGGGTACTCATAAATCCTGGAGCATCGGCAGACGTGTCGGCCGGACGTCCGGCAGAGGCGGAAGTGGGGGCACGACTTCCGGTCTTGCCACATTTTATTTACACGTTATGTTTTTGGGTGCTTTTTGAGTGTAAGTTTGAAAAACTATAAGAAAGAAAACATTTTATAAAGTTTTTTCTACAGGCGAGACAAGAGATTTCTGGAGATACAATGGAGTAGGTACTTGACATAAGCTTTCAAAATTTACCGCTTTCTACTGAACAATACCCTCGTAAATTTTTTTGGGTTCCGTACCAAAATGGTAAAAAAGGGACCCTTATGGTGAGACTTCGTTGTCTGTCTGTCTGTCTGTATGTCACAGCAGATTTTCTGTGATACTAACTTTAAATTTGGTATAGTTGTACAACTTGCTTGCCCGCATCTGTTTTAAGTAAAAAAAATATGAAAATAATTTTATAAATAATTGAAAAGAGGTCTAGAATGAGGGGTTAAAACATGAAATTAGTTTGATTATAGCAAATGGGGTGTCATGAAAGGACTCAATCTGCACATTTCCACACAATTTTTTTTGAAATATTCTGTTATGTACTTTTTGAATTATAGCCAATTATTTATTTATTTATGGGAAAATAAAATGAAGTGTTAATTATTTACAGTTTTTGAGAAATAACAAAAAAGCTTTGAAAATCTGTTTTAAAATTTAGGCTAGTCAAAATGGACCTTATTGCATAGAAAATAAAGTTCATACCAAAATGAGTCGTATTCAAAAAAAAATTACCATTTTAAAAAGGGCTTTAATTAAAACAAAACTTAGTTGATTCCTTTTTGTAACGAAAGTTACCCATATAGTTTGTATGACTAATTTTCGTTATGCAAAGGATGCGATCGCGTGATTTTGTTTTCAATAAGCCTTTAATTATGTACAATATTTGCTCGGTGCGTTCCGACTCGCACTTGACCGGTTTTTTAAATATATAGGAATTGTTTTTACTAGCTGAATATCGTCGTCTGTAGTTAGTCGATGTACAATTGTACAAACATTTTTTACCTTAGACTTGAAAATGAGAGGAGTTCCTTGTTTAAAACCTTTGTCTGTCTGAGTGCCTGTTTGTCCATCTGCCTGTTATTACCAAGAGCGCAAATGTTAAGACAGATTTTTGTGGGCTTTATTTGAAAAGTGGTACTTCGTCGTGGGTTCTTGACTTAGTTTTATGAATCTCCGTTATACAAAGCTACCATCGTGGGTTTGAAGTATTTTTCTTTGTACCGTCGACTAAGAAACTACTTTACATTTTTCGACTCTACCTAAGCTGTAAAATACCAAAAGTAAAACATCGAACACAATTAAGGACAATTTTTTGTAACATTGTCCTCTGGAATAATGTTACAAATGAGTTATATAATATCATCTTGCCGTCTTATCTTATGTTGTTCCAGATGGCATTTTCGAATACTGCGGGATCTTTTGCATACACCCCTTTACACTCTCAGTTGTTTGAATGTGCAGGTTTCTTCACTATATTTTCTTTCATCATAAGAGCATTGTAAAATGTGCTAAAGTTAGAAAAACTCACTGGTAGAGTCAAGTTCAAAAATATGTAACCTTGTCTATTTAATGTCATGTTTAAACTGCCATATATGAATTGGCACAGTGATTAAAGTGATAAGGTAATAAAGTGTACACATATTTATGACCTCGCCTGCACGGTCACAAGCCGACAACCTTTTGTAAAAAATATGAATTGTGTAAAGTATTTAATAAAATCTAGCTGGTCAAATTGTCAATCGGAGTGACTTTATTTTATAAACATTTTTATTGTAATACACTATAATGGAGAATTTTCAAAGTGCTGATGATTACGAGGTGACGAAGAAGAAAGAAGATGAGCATCTCCGACTTCAACGACAGGTTGGTCACAATATATCAAAATACAATATTTTTACTCAGTAAATAGGCCTCATTTGGACTCTCCATACATCGGTAAAGCCAACACCCATGATTGCTAGAGGCCGATCTCCTACCCGGTGGACCGATCACCTGAAGAACTCATCATTGTCTTAGTTTATCGCGATTGTAAGGGACGCAATGGACAGAAAACGATGGAAGCGAATCATACACTCAAGTGTAGATCGTCCGCTGACGCCGACGATCCTCAATCATGAGCAGAGAGCGGACAAATGGGCGACATCACTCGCAATAATATGGACATGACTCCAAAGATTTTAATTAAACAAATCAAATTACATTAATTGATTACTTACCCTTAAAAAAAATTGATCCTTTGCAAGGTGGTAATAAATAAATAATACAAAGACTTGTTATTGTGTAGATTGTAGACAGTAATTTTTATAATTTTTTCGTGGTTAGTTTATTCCTTTTCACGGCTAAAATAAACTTATGAGGTGAAAAGCTCCTTCCGCAATCCACGCATGTTAATGGAGCAAACTTAAGTAGATTAATATTAATGTACACTCTTCACTTATTTTCTTTTCTTTCTTGGGTCTTGGCTTGCGTGTTTATTAAAAAACTGCATATATTCATCTCGATCAATGTCTAATTGAATTATACACGGAAAGAACATGCCTAGACACTTCTTTATTTAAATGACATTTAAATCTCTATATGTAGAGTTCGCAATGCACGATAATTTACAATTCAGTTACAGATATAAATCTTATTCTTATATTAATAACATTATTTTTTTCACTTCTAAAACAAACTTACAAAAATGACGTACAAAATTTCATACAAAATTACATGGTTCCAAACTTTCAAATCCCCATAGCTCAAAAGGTTACCATGGGCGTACAGTCACTAACTTAAATTTGGGACCCACCTTAGGTCCAAAGTCATTCTGACATTCTACAACAATAAGGTTGAGTCTCCTATAAGTTACAAATGATTTGGCATCTCTAATGACATTGACGACTTCAAGGCTATTTTTCTTGAAATGGGTCACATGGGTAGTTCAACTTAACTGAGAGGTGCAACATGAGGTGCGGGGAGGGCAACGTTGACTATATATAGGCTTTATCTTACCCCGCACCTCATGCCTACCTTGGATCTCAATAGGGAATATGCAATGATTTTTTAAATCGCATTTCTCAACAAAATATGAAAATACCGTAAAAGAAAACATCAAAAGTGAAATTAAAATTAAAATCGGCCATGAAATACGGATGATACAAGCATTTTAAACTGCTAATTAGACAGCGATTAGACAGAGAGATCCGATATTGCAATGACGTCATGTAACAGGTCGGCCATATAAACTCCATGTTAAATTCTGTTTTGCGAGAAGGAGATAGGGACAAATCTTTGTTGGCTTATAACTTGGTTATTTTTATAGCTATTCAAAAAATGATTGTTACATGAATCAGCTTTTATTGAAGCTGTGAAAAAACGTCACGAATACTTCCTATCAAGTTGTACAGTAACCCAATAAAAATGTTGAGCATACTTAGAACCTTGTCGTTGTGCCTACCATTGTTATTGTCATACTTGTCATTTGATGTTCAGTTTGAAGTTTATTATGACAGTGCACTAAAGTTTTTAACATTTTCGTTGGGGTCCTGTACATCTATAATGTAATTAGACTTGTTCTTTACGTGACTTCAATTAGGCCCCCAGTTTTAGTTAAGTACCTAGTTAGTCTCAAACGCTGTCTAGTATTTGAACTAAAACTACCTTTGATCTTGAAGGAGTTTTCAAAACTTCCTGTTTTACGAAGTTACAAGCAGTTGAAAATAATAATGAAGTATCGTGTCTATTATAAAGTTTTAACTCTAATTAGTGTTTTAATCTACAAACCTGAATACATTCTAGCTTTATTTAGCAGTTAAATGTCCCGATTTCGTTCGCATAGTATTAATTTTATTGCTGTAGTTTCGAGAAGTATCCGAGTTCCAGTTTCATTAATTCTATTAATCGGATATTTTTAGTCATGTAAAAATACTATTAGAGCCTCTTTCCTACATTCCTATAGTCTGGGCTTACACAATTTGGAATAGACACTCAGGTTTAGTTAAATAGCACCTTGTAAAACCAGCTTATGAAAACTACATACTAGGGTGGCAGCACCAATGTTGGACACTTTTAGCTGAAGGCACCAATAATGGACACTTAACTCTTAATTCAAAGATCATAAGGTTACAAATTGACCGTCTTTAAATAAATGAACAAACCCATATCTTCTGTAACATAAGAAACAAGTGTCCCTCATTGGTCCTTGTTCATTACTGGTTCCGTCACCCTACTATCCTATGCTTTCTATTCTATTCTATTCTATTCTATTCTTTCTATTCTATTGAAGTTTTGGTTTTTAGCTTTAAATTTTTGTTGCTGGCTTTGTGACCTGCCTTGGTGTCACCAAATGGTTCCTGTGGAAGACCAGCTCTGGCCTAAAAATCAGTAACATACCGAGCAGGAAACATTTTGCTCCGTCTGGCACTGGTTCAGATTTTTTGTATTTTGGTTTATATTTGTTAATTTGTTTTTGTGTACTTCTGTTTGATGTAAGCAAATAAACATTTTTTCTTTCTTTATTTTGACCACATATTAATATAACGTGAATGAGGACTGAAATACGCTTGATACTTTAGCATTACGTGAAAACACAAACCGCTCACTGTGCATATCATCATCATCGTCATTGCGTATGGCACTCGGCCTGCATGGATCAAAGTTCGATGTCCAGGTGTTTCAGCCAGTCTGCTGTCGCATTGTGGTGACTCCCTCAATCCCCACTTGTGTAGGTGATGGTTGGTTTACCTTTAAGATGCATATAATATTAGTACAAAGAGATGTATCTACTTTTTACCTCATTGCATTGTAATAGGGTCCAAAACTGGATGCATCTCTTTGTAGTGGGTGTACAACGTGATCCTGTAGTTTTTGCTCATGAGTACATTGTTGCCGAGGGTAGAAAGTAGGCGATTTATGGACGAGTCGTATAGAGGGCCGAAGAGTAGTTGAGGCCTTCTCGTATACGGGGCCATAAATCGCACTTTCTGCTGAAGCAAATATAAGTGCTTTTCTCAACCCACTGTGAGGTCTTTTTTATTATTATTGACTATCTACGAAATTAGTATGAAATGTGCCAAGAATATTTTTTTGTATTGAAGCGGCCTGTCATAAAATTAATGTTATCTAATCCCAAACCAGACCAAAAATCTTCAGATTCATTGTTGAGAAAATATATTTCATCGTATTTTTTTCTGTCCCACAGTTCAGGCACATCCAGACAGACCGACAGAACCGCACCATGGGCGTGCATCCTCAGTTCCGCCGCCAGAACCTGCTGCTGAAGACCCTGAAAAAGGATTACCGCTCGATGGGCAAGGATCTGAAGGTAAGCAAGAGGTATTAAAAGCCTTTCGGGTAACATCTGTTACAGACATAAGAGCGTGAGAGCGAGAGAGAAGTACAGACCCGAAGGTCGTTTTCTAGGTAACCCATCATTTGATCGAATTTCACTTCATCGATTGTACCTACGTTTCATCGAATTTCATTTCATCGAACGCAATTTTCTGCGGAAACCATGATGTTTTCAGGATATGCTAAACATTGACTTAAGAATGAATGATACGTTCGTTAAAAAGTGTTTCGATAAAATAATAGATACCCCGTTTACAAAACTACCGCACAATATTAGTACAGTACAAAATGTAACCTTGAACTTGAGTTTTAAGTTCAAGGTCAAGAGTACAAGTTCAAGGTCAATTATAAAGTTGCTGACCAACATCTTACCATGGTATTTAAATTAATGTAATTACTTTGAGTTGTGAAGGTTTAAGCGTGTACCGATTTGGGTTTATTAGGCTTGCAGTTACCGGTGCATCGTCTACCAGAGTCTGTGGGCCTATTTGTCGCTATTGCACCTTGGCAAAATTCACCACATTGAGTCACAAAGGATCATAAGACACGCTTAATATTCGCTTGTCGATTCTAGATCGCAACGACAGGGGCGCACAAGAAGAATACCAAGCGAATGAAATCAGACCTAGAACGCGCCTTGCTGTTGCGAATGAAGATAATGAAGGATTGTGAAGGTACATCCATTATGAGTGATCCTTCTAGCTGTTAAGGTCCGCTAAACTAACATTTTACCAGGGCCCCTATTCTAGGCGGTAAAAACGATATTGTATTTGATCTGTTATGGAATAATTTTTGGCTGGCTGTCAAAAATCTATGAACACACATTAAACGATCCCAGTCAAGTTTAAGTCGGAACGGAACCTCAGGGCATGACGCCCGACTACTATCTCTTTGAAACGCATAAAACTGTTTGTGATAATGAATTTTTCGGTCTAAAATGTTTTAGCCTAAGCTTTAATTGCAGATTTAGATAAACGTCGATTGTTAACACTAGTTAGGTAATGTTAGTTTTTTATCATAATTTTTGAAAATACGTTTTCGGCGAAACGGTTTTCGACCGATTCGATCGATTAGGACTAACAATGATTATGCCGTCCCACTCGCACTTGAACAATTTTTTGTTTTACATGTTACAAAGTCATGACGATATTTCCATTACGCATTATAAAGGTAAGCGTCCACATGTCGGTATCTTACGCATAGGACGGATCGCATCGAACGGATGAGTTTTTCACAATGCGTCCACTGTATCGGCAGCGACCGGATTTGCCGATGCCAGTTTATTCGGATTTTCGTCATCTGACGTCATCGGCACGCATCGCAAAAGTTGCCTCTCGAAGCATCGGCCTCGGCATTGCCGATGAGCAGATTCGTGCGATCCGTGCGGTGCGGATCAGTGGACGCACTTGTGTCACTTTCTATACAAAGAATACTACGATCCGTTTGATGCGATGCGTCTGATGCGTACGACAGCGACATGTTTTAATATCATGAAATGGGTTGTTGTGCAGGAGGCGAGACCATGATGGAGCAACTGGAAGGTTTGCTGCAGAATGACAACACAAAAATGCTAATGCTGAAGAAACGCGTTAATGCGAGCATGGGACAGGTATGCGATACATAAATACGAACTATTTATTGATAAATAAAAATTGAGGGTGATTTTTGATTTATGTCTACTTTTACTGTTATAGATTATTTGCTCTACTAGGGTTCTAAACCATATCGTTATACAGGGTGAAATGGAAGACGTGATCAAAAGTGATATGAATTAATGAAGCATTAAAGTGAAATCCTAATAATGTTTAGATGTAGTATTCAGACTTAATCACGCATGATCAAAATTAAATAATTTATTGTAAATAGTGTGGTCACCCCACATGACAGAAAGAGATTTTCTAATTTCCACAAAACAACAAAACAGATAATTGACAATGACGGACTTGAGTTTTCAATGTAACCAAAGAGTCATTCAAGTTTTATTAAACTTGTTGATGTTTGAACAGGATCCATAGAGGGTATGATTCTAAAAATAGGGTAACCATGATTTACTTAATCGGTGATTTAATTAAGGGGAAAATTAACAAAAAGGAAATAGCTTTTGTTTCTTGTAACTAATATTGCTTGGGAGGCCATCAATTACCGAGTCTGAAAAACCGGTTTCTGATCATGTCTTCATATGTCACCTGTATGTTGTTTAGTGAGGCTAGGCAAATAGCCTAACGCTAACGTAAACGATTTTCGTAAACTGACAAAATGTATGGAATTGACGTAGGCGCGACCGCGACTGACAGCTAACGTCAATCCTGCACAATTTGGATAACGATAACGAACGTCGAATGCATTGTCTAGAGCAGAGGTCCCCAAACTTTTTGGGCTCGTAGACTACTTGGCAATTTTTCCGGGTTTGGGTTTTGGGTTAAGTACCTAATATTTAAGTTCTCACGTAAAAACTAAGCAAGGTTTTTGCACGAATAACGTTGGAGGTCTAATTGGCTAAAAATTGACAAAGTCTACAATTTAAATTGAAATAAAAAATTACATGCAGAGAAAATTAAAACATAATTTATGTAGATAAATATGTAGGTATATATTTTGTAAGAAAGTATTACGTAAGTAAGTATTTATATACTATCTGTGTACGAATATGGATTATTCCATTAATGGAAAGCCAAAATGAAAGTCACGACCATAAATGGAATCCACTATCGTAGACCCCCATTTTTATCTCATGGACCCCCATTTATTTTTTCCGCTCACATGGACCCCTTGCAGGTCGTCGTCGTCGATATAGACCACTTTGGGGATCACTGGTCTATGGCGTAATAGTAAGAACAGTAGGAGAACTCTAAAAGATAACTAGTTAACTATCAAAATGACTTCGCCTGTTTTTTTCTCTGTAACCAACCTTTAGCTCATGTTTTTCTTGATTGCATAAGATAAAAGAGAGGCAAATACAAAGTGAGCTGCGTCTGATAAGGACGGAGAACGCCCTGGAGACAGCCAATCTACGGTTCAATGCCGTCCAGTACGAGAACCAGCGGATCAGGGAGCAGATTGACCATATGCTGAAGGACAGGTGACTCTACCTTTTGAACGCTATGCAAGTTTCAACTTAATTTATATGAAGCGAAAGTCTCTTTTAAGCTTCTTCTTGTGTCGGCTGTAGCCAACGGTGGCGATCAGAAGGTTAACCATTTTGGGACCAGACGCCTTAGCCATGCAAACGCTACTAACGTTTTTCTTTAGTATCGTTCAAAATTTATGGGATGACATTCTCGTACGTTTCGATAAACCACGTGGTCAATAGGTACATTTTGAGTGATAGAAAATAAAAACGTTAGCGTTTGCAGTAGTTGCGTAGATTTGTATTATAGTTATTCTCTCAGGAACTTTTTAATTTTACGGGTTGAGCCAATGAATAACTTTCCAGGGTATAAACTTTCTCCATTTCAAAGGAGACAGGGGAATAAATGTATGAAAACTGGCCTAGAAACCAATAACAATAAGCACTATATCATCAGATATCCTTTTTAAGTCTACAACGATTTTGTGTAGCGGGAAACCTCAAATAACTGTGAGAAGTATTTAAAAAATCTGGAACATCGGGACGCCTACATAGACGACGTTAGCATAATTAATTTGAAACACCGCTGTCGTTGCGTTGCGATACCTTATTTCACACAAATATTTCAAACTACCTACCATAGTAATAGTTCTACAACTTCGAATTACCTATCCGGTGACATATCACTTGTCCTCATTGGTTATGTAGGCCAATTAGCCCATCCTTTGATCCAAATCCGTTCATCTGTTGCAGCGTGAAGGCGTAACAAACTAACACAAACTTGCGCTTTAATAATATTAGTAGGATCTCTGGATAGTCTTGTGCACGTTGGACATTTTTAGCCCTGAGAAACTAAATGTTCCTGAAGGCAAAACCATAAACGAGTAAAATATTTAAATTCCACAGATTAACCTTCAATCAAGAATGGTACAAGATGATGACCGCCCTCGGCAAGGGGAAGAAGTTCCTCACGGACCTGTTTGAGTCCTCGACGGTGGCCTACGACCAGCGGGACGAGTGGTGCACCAAGCTCAAGTCCATGACGGAGAAGGGACGAATAGACCAGATGCTGCAAGTACAGGTTTGTATAGATCAGAAGCTTTACTTTTGAAATCTATCTACTTTGAATCGAAGTGACAAAAACTGTCCAACCTTGTATATACAGGGTGGAAAAAACGAATGCCACATGAAGGGCAAGAGGGCAACTACCTTAAATATGGAAATAGCAAATTCTACGCAAAGGAGACTTACTATTATTTTTGAAAATAATTATTACTGCATTTGTGGATGTTTTGATATCTCTTATTTACTTAACAATAATGGTAGCTGAGTTAAAAACGATACCATAACACATCAAAAGTAATATAGTTTTATGGTGTTGAATAGAGACCCAGGTATCTTTTCAATTTAGTAATTTATCATAATTCAAATCAAATTTAAGCCTAATATAGCAGAGCATAAAATGCAATTTCGTTAACCAGCTCTACGGTCTACCAGTTTAACTAGATCTAAGTTCATTAGTGTTACAGAATAGCAGCTGATCACTGCAATTTTGTCGCCTGACGCCTGCCGTTAAAACTCCAGCAGTAATTTCGCAACTGTATCAAACAATGTTGTTTTATATATTAACTCATTTAGAACCACTCTCTAATATTTACATACAAATTTGACGCCAAATCGGGTCTACGGCACCTTGACCTTCAACACATTGACAACCTGGAGTTTAAAATTGTATGCAATTTGAATAGGCGATGTGTGTCGGTGGTTCTCAACGTTAATAAGGAAACTGGGTCTTCCTGGCAGTTAATTTGACACGCGGTGCTACAATGCTACAAAGCATATTGTACAGTTCGTTAAATTATGATCGTAAAATAAGCTTTACAATCACTAGCCAATCGGTACATTAACTGTAACTGTTTTGACGATAAATAATGTGGATACATTTATATCCAAATCCGCAGGCTTATTGCCTAACTTGCTTGCAATCGCAATCGTTTTCATTTTGACAGTCGAAGGCGAGTCTGCTTTCAAAATGAAAACAATTGTCCCACGTTGAAGTCGATTGCGATTGCGAGTTGCGAATGCGTAAGGTAATAGGTCAGCTGGTTAGTATTTGTATTTACCTTTTTAAACCTCGACATCTGTCTGTGGTATCTTAGCTCCCAAACTAACGGAATGTTTTGAATGCGTTTTTTTCAACAAAATCTAGTTTAATCAGTATGGTTCTTAGCTAGATTTCATGATAATCGGTTGGGCCGTATAAGAGATTATCAGCTTTGAAGTTTCCGTCTTAGTCATCAGGGTTGTCAACGCATCTGGAGTCTTGGGATTGCAGTCTTGAGATTGTAGCTTTGGGAATTCTAGTATCAAAATCGCACTTCCCATCAGGTGGCCCGAGTGCTCGTTTGTCTTCTCGCTGGCATTTTTAATTAACTTGCTTCTAAATTACAGGAAATGCGAGACCTCCAAAAGGCTTTCGATCACGAGATGAAGCTGTTCAACTTCCTCGCCAATAAAGGAGTGAAGAGGGTCAACAAGAAACAGGAGGAGCGAGACGAGGATCGGAGGATAATGGAGGAGAAGAAGACACAGCAGAACTTGAACTACCATCTCAATATACTGACCGAGATCAATGTAAGTAGGAATGTACCAATGAAGGAAATAAAAATAGTATAGACACATTTGTAACAGGTTACAGAACTAAAAAAACAAATGCCAAATTATGTCAAATAGGGAGCCACTCAGCATTATGCCATGGCAAACTATGGTGCTGGTTTTCAGTGGTTCCTACTTAAATAGCCTCACGAATGCTGGCGCCGATATAATTAAAATACTCTTATGGACGTACACTTATATACAGTATTTTTATTGGTGGTAGGACCTTGTGCCACATTCATCCGAATCACTATCACCACCACCATCTTATCTTTGAAAAGTACCGCTAAGCAGCTGTTTACTTTGTTGTGTTCCGGTGTGAAAATAAGACATTCTTAGTCCTCATGTTTGGCAACGCATTTGCTGTCTTAAGATTGTATTCTTGAGAATGTTAATGTCCACAGATCCCACTTACCATCAGGTGATCTGTGAGCTCGTTCGCCTCCCCCATGTGTTGTTCTCCTAGTCATTATTTTTAATTTTGTTATTAACCTTACATTTGTGATGGTTTTATTTGTGTTCGTTTTAAAAAATATTATTTATTACTTTATTACTTACCTTGAAATGTAAACTTACTTTTAAGTATTATTGTATTTCATGATTGAAAAAATGACTTTCTGCTGGATTTTCTTGCGGCGTTTCTTCTCCGCAGCGATGGTCTTTTCCGAAGCGCTGGTAGATTCACTCTATATTACCGACTTGGAAAAGAGCCCTCATGTGGCCAGTTTACTCAATAAATATTTCGAGTTATGTCCTTTTCTTTTTTAATAGGACTACACGCATGAGACTAGTGTTGAGAAGATAATCTACGGGTTCGAGAGGGTGGAACAGCAGAACTTCTCCATCTATTCGCTGAATAGCGACTTCTGTGCCGAAATCGAGGTTCTGACGAGGGAGCTCCGCAAGATCCACCAGGATATTGGTACCATTACAGACTTCTTCAGATTCTGCTGAGCAAAGCGACCAAAGATGTAGGGTCAACAGCATAAATAAGTGATCATTTCTGTACCTTGTCGCATTCAATCGTTTCACAATTTTGTATGACATTTCAAATACGACGTTAAAGTGACAAGATACATCATCATCATCACTGGCCTTGGTCAGTCCACTGCTAGACGTAGGCCTCCCCTAATGTACGCCAGTTTACCCTGTCCTTGGCCTGTCGCATCCAACATCTGCCAGCAGCGTATACGGTATATCGACTTCAAATCCTTGAGTATGGTGTATTTCGCCAACGTTTTAGAGAATCACCATAGAATTACTAGAGAAGAAGTCCATGGATATAACACGCGACGGCAATTGGTCGGGTACATAGTATTGAATCTGGTGGACTGAACCGAAGCACATGAGGTTGGTTCCACGTGCATCTGTCGGGTCCCGACTTCATCCTCTTATAAATACTGCCTTTTTTTTGGATGGCAGCACGACTCTGCCATATTGACAGTTCCATATAGTCAGGCTTTTTTTTTTGTCATAGTGTTTAATTTTTGATGAAACAGCTGTCCTTTTCACAGCCTGGGACTTTTCAAGTCTTCCAGCTCATATTCGGCCTGCAATGGCTCTATTCTGCTATAAAAAATGCTTTTGACATGTTATTGTATTGTTTTTTAATGCGACCGCCTTAACTGTCAAGTAAATAAGAGCTATCCTAACGTTGACAATACGATAACACGTCGAAAGCAATAAGGTTTTAGCGAGAAGAACAGAGCCTTATAACTTCTCTGAAAAAATAATTAAGACCTCGCAATGAAGTTTAACCCTCTTATTCATAAACACGCAACAGCTAAAGTGTGCTTGAAATGTGCTCCGCCCTTATCAGTAATTATGACATTTGAATTTGACAGAAAGGGACAAAGGACACTTTATATTATCTTCCTTAGATAGGGCCCCTTTCAGATACACTTCGATCCCTTTAGGATATTTTGTATAATTACCCTCTTACACAGTTAGCTGTTTGAGTGTGCAGGTTTCGTCACGATGTTATTTTTTCACCGTAAGAGCATCGGGTAATGTACGTTAGTTAGAAAAACTCATTGGTACATGGTGACGGCGGGGGTTCGAACTCGCTACCTTACGATTGCGAGTCGAACCCCTAAGCCACCAGGTCACGGACGCTCTTAAGGCCACTTTAACTAAAATAGGTTTATTGTGCGTTTATGTAAAAAAGCTAAATATATAACCGTTTTAGCTGACCGTCGAGACAGCAACGAATCCAAAGAGGCCAATGAAATATCGAGGATGTCTGGACTCCATCAGGAGCTAGACGCGGTAGGGTCACGCAACGAGCAGCTGAGGGCCAAGATGGCGGAGAAAGAACACCTGGTCAACATGACCGTAGAAAAGGTCAAAGAAATTTTCAAGTAAGTTTCAATGACATGCAATACTTTATGTTAACATTAAAGTACAGACACAGATACAGGTTTCTTGATATAGGCCATTTGCTTATAGTTTTTGAACATATAATAGGGAAGTTATGATACGGGTGTAGAATATGTAGATAATAGTTATTTATGTGACTGGTGCATATGCCTAATTATGCGTACAGTCGCATACATAACTTTATCTACACGCATATCATAAGTTTTCTACAATATGTGAGAAACCTGTATCTTAATGTTCACGATTAAGTATAGTTCACCGATACTTAGGGAAAATTAAGATGCATCTACAGCGATAACCGATACTTTAATGTTAACATTAAAATACAACCACAGATACAGGTTTCTTAATATATGCCATTTGCTTATAGTTTCTGAGTATATAATAGGGTAGTTATGATATGGATGTAGATAAAGTTTATTTCGTCATCATGTAGGTACATTTAATAATAGCAAAGGTTGGGACCTCCTAGTAAAAAATATTATATTATCATAAGCTGTGTCAGGAGACCCCGCCCTTCTATGACAACGGCGAAATCACAATAAATAACATAAGCCAAACCGATTTAACAAAACATACAATTACAATAGATTTTTTTTAATCATGCTAGAAATGTACCTTAAATGTGTGTGGGTGTGAAAAATTTACGTTGCAGTGTGTAAACACGACCAAATATTCACTCAGTTTGACTGTACAAATAATAATAGAGAATATGCGTGGATTTTTTAAATCGCATTTCTCAGCAAAATATGAAAATACCGTAAAAGAGATCAGCAAAAGTGAAATTAAAATTAAAATCGGTCAAGAAATACGGATGATACAAGCATTTTAAACTGCTGATTAGACAGAGAGATCCGAAGTGCACCGGTGACGTCATTGTGCAGTACGGCCATTTAAACTCCACGTAAAATTCTGTTATGCTGGAAAGAGAGAGGAGCAAATCTTTGTTGGCTTATATCTTGGTTATTTTTATAGTTATTCAAAAAATGCTTTTTCTCACCTGTTTGTTACATGAATCAGCTTTTATTGAAGATGTAAAAAAAAACCATGCATATTCCCTATTATGATGGGACGCTTGTAACCGCAAGTGTACAGTAGGCTAAGTGCGCCTGCGATCAATTATCTATAATGTAAACTTAATCAATCTTAATCGAATTAAAGGCACTCAGACCTTATCCAATTTTATTTGACTGTACTTGAGTGACTTCAAGCAGATAGGGTTAAGCCGTGGGTAAACAGAGAAGTGAGTGAACGCTTGCATTGTGTACTTAGATTGAGGGTTACTTTGAACCCCCGATGCAAAAAGTGGGGCGTTGTAAGACTTATAAGTTTAAAGGAGCGTCCACACCGACGCGTAAAATACGGTTAGTCCTGTAGCCCGTGGATATTCAAATTACAAAAAAGGTTACCGTCTGTCTTTGTGAAATTGTTATAGATTTTGCCATTTTATGTACTAAAAGCGAAGTCTTAAAGATCGTAACCCGCCGTAACCATACTCATACTCGCAAGCTATGGGCCCGCAATTGCCTACTACCCTGCCTAGGCAATAATGTAATATTTCATTGTTTTAAAATGGCATTTTAAAGCAAAAATAATTGAACTTTGTTGCCATGGTAGTAGATTCAAATTCCCACTCACAAAAATCATCCTGCTTGCAGTATGGTGGTTATCACGACGGTAAAGCAGGCTGTAACCACTGAGCTCATAGATCTCGCATCAATAACTAGTAATTACAGCCTGCAATGTCACCAGCGCAGTCATTAGCGCTGTCACTCGCCGCCAGATGGCGTTACGACAATTAGTTATGTGGGACCTGGAGGGCTTGAGGCTAAATGTAATAAAACATAATATCCTAGAACTCAGCGTAAATATGTATTGTACTTTTTCAAACTCTTTATTGCACATAAAAGTTTTTTTTTAAAGTTACAATATAAGAAGTCGCTGTTTAAAAAGATTTTAAATATGTACTTATTAAACATTTTAATAGTACTTACATTGTTACGGAGGAGATTAATTATTTCTAGTGTTTTTTTTAAACCATGTAACCTCCTAATAGAACCTCATCTGAGAAGCCTCGCAGTCAGTTGTTCCTTGTTGCAGCATGCTGGGTTTATCTCTGGAACCGTTCCAGAACCTGCTTGGCGACAAGTTTCCATCGCTTCATCAGCTGGGCTTGACGCTGTGCCTCATTAGTGACAAGATCAAGGAGAATGTAGCTACTGTTTACTACATGGTACGTGTGTTACGGTTCCATAGTCAACAAGGTACCCTTATAGCTCCTCTACACTATCGGCAATGATCGTCGATCGGCAAGCGTACAAGGTGAACGTGGATTGTGTTGCTGCTTTATTATTTAATAAATGGAGAAAAAGAAAATGGTGGTGCGAGCATTCATAATAATAAAACGAAGCATGTAGATACAATAACTATATAATGCAATATATTTTTTATTTAATTGTCCACCGGGGAATCAATGATCGGCGATAGTGTGGGCAACTTAACGCACCACACGGCGATTCCCTTGGATGCGTGCCCGAAAAACCTACAAATCACGGGTCGCAGGCGATCATCGGCGATCATAGACGATAATCGGCGAATACAGCCGAGTATGGCCATTTAACTATCGTGCTCTTGTAATCGTCTGTAATCGCCGATAGTGTAGAAGACCTATTATAATTTCCCCATGTTCGTCTGAGGCTCAACTCAGAGATGATGAGATGAGTGGTAGGTACTAAAAAGCTGTAATTTGGCATGGTTATACATATTAATCACGCTGACAAACTGTAAAAAAACGGGTAGTTTCCATACACGAAGAACGTTTTTTTTTACTTGTCTATTTCATTTCATACCCATAGTACAAGCCAAGAGCTTCGTTTGGCAAATTGAGACCAGGTGGATTTGTGTAGGGTAAATTGGAATAAACTGGGAGATATACACCCAACAAAATGCTGCTTAACTAGTTTTTTTTTAATACATGTAATGGCTGCAAAAAATATTCAATCTTCTGCCAGACCGATTAAAAGAATTGAACTTGACCATGTTAAAACTATTAATGCAAATCACATTCTACGATATAAATGACTTTTTAATAATCATCATCATCGTCATTGCGTATGGCACTCATCCTGCATGGATCAAAGGTCGATGTCCAGGTGTTTCAGCCAGTCTTCTGCGGCAGGCGAAAATTTATGCAGCTCCTCCATGCCACCGGGAAAACAGCGAAGTGGGCAATCATTTACTACGTGGGAGAGGGTCTGGTCAGGTGCTCCGCAGTCCCCACTTGTGTAGGTGGTAGTTAGTTTTCCCGTGGTCAGATCGAGTTTTCGGTCGGCGCAGAAACCAGGCAATTTCTTTGAGGGGTCTGTTACGAGGGTGGCGTTTGCACCGGCAAAAAGGCCCCACCCCTCACGCCAAACATCGTTTAGGTGGTACGGGTGATTAAGTCCCTCGTCTTTCCATATTGGGAACCTAGAAGTAAGGCGGGAGGGAGGCAGATCGTCTTTTTAATAATGATTTTGATATTTAATAATTTCAAACTTTTTAAGACATCAATATTGTACGTTGAAATGTCAAATTACAGCTGTTCCCTACCCATATACCTACTCTGTACCTACCTAAAGTTAACAATAAATGATTTCTGATCCTGAGAAGATGAAGAATAACAAGAGGAAGAAAAATAAACTAGTGTGACAGCCCTGATATTAATTTATTTGCAGGAGCGCTGTGTTATTAAGAAAGATAAAGGGCAAGGGGTCACCTCCCGGCTGAAGAAGTTCACGGTGAACGCGGACCCCATCATGGACGACGTGCCCCCCATGCCCATCCACGCGCTGGTTCCGGCTGATCCTTGCCCTGCGTGAGTACTTAAGGCCTCAGCTCAACCTCGGTTGCGCCGCGCAACATGTCACACCGAACGCAGTCGCGAGGCGTCAGCAACGAGGGTACGCGTTGCAGCTGCCGCTCGCCTGAGGGCCCTGCCAAGATGCATTGCGCTAACTAGCGTTTCTATTCGTTTCGTTTTTAAACCAATCGCGTCACTGGTAGATGACGCGATACGAAAAGTCACGTGATCTACCAGTGATGCGATTTATAAAAACGAATCGAATAGAAACGCTAGTTAGCGCAATGCATCTTGGCAGGGCCCTCTGCAGTGTGCCGGTTTACGCGTCGCTTACGCCCCGCAACGCGACGCGACGCTCACGACACGCGTTTGGTGTGCCGGAACCTTAGGTGTTACCGTAAGCGCTTCTCAACAAAAAGACGTAAGTGCCGTGAAGGTACGCTCTTTTGCGGGTGCACTTTTTTGTGTTTTTAATCGGCTTGGGAACCCGCCACTGAGCATGGACTTAAGAGGATGTTGAACCGACGCTTAAATCGCGTAACTGTCAAAAATTGCCGCACTAATCGGGGTCCTAGTTAAAAAATTTACAAGTCGACTTAACTCGTAATAAAAAAGGGTATATACCTACATGAACGGAGTATACTAGACTTAAACCCTTTTTCACTTGATCTTCAGACGACTTATACCCTTTTTACTAGAACCCCAGAATTTAGCTCCGGGCCATACCGTGTACCGGGTGATTTAGGGAATTCAAGTCCATTTGGGGTGTTATAAGTTTGACGTGTGTAACTGTGTATCTGTCTGTGGCATCGTAGCGCTTAAACGAGTAAACCGATTTGAATGCATTTTTTTTTATTTGAAAGCTTGTTTTCTAGCGGTGGTTTTTAACTAAGTTTCATCAAAATCGGTTGGGCCGTTTAAGAGATGTCAGCTCTGAAAGAAGAGGTCGCGATATCCGGGGTTTTTTTAGGGGTTCCGTACCCAAAAGGGTAAAAACAGGACCCTATTACTAAGACTCCACTGTCCATCCGTCTGTCTTTCACCAGGCTGATTCTCATGAACCGTGATAGCTAGACTGTTGCCGCTATAACAAAAAATACTAAAAACAGGATAAAATAAATATTTAAGTGGGGCTCCCATACAAGAAATGTGATTTTTTAGCCGTTCTTTGCACCATAATTAATAACGGCAACTGGTATAGTGTCTAATGTTGTATAGATAGAGGAACCCTTCGTGCGCGAGTCCGACTCGCACTTGGCCGGTTTTATCTATGTAATAGTTATTATATGATATTAATAACTTATTTTCAGATGCACCGAAGCCCGCTGGCTCTCCCGAGTAACAGAGACAGACGAAGCGCCTCTGACCCGCGCAGGCGCGCTGAAAGCTCTTCGAGCGCTCAACGCCGAGCCGGCGTACGAGCGGAGCGACCGCGTGCACCCGCTCAGCGACTGCCGCCTGCCTGCCAGTCGGATAGTGCTCGCTAAGCGATACATGTGATCAATTAGTATGCTCAATAAATACTCTAGTGAAATATATGTGTTTTTTTAATAGGTATATAAAAGTCTGCAATTATTTGAACCGGCAACACTTAATTTTTCTATTAAAAATACGTCAAAGTTGCCGCATTAAAACTATTTTGGCATAGGCAGTGGCGCCCACAATTTGCACTTACTCTTTTGGTCACACTGTACAGTGTATGTACAGTCTGTGAGCACTTAAAAGGTGCTTCGGGTTTGCACTTGTCTCTCACTCGCTTTTAACAGTGTATGAGAGCGAGTGAGAGACAAGTACAAACCCGAAGCACCTAAGTACTATCGCACTGTACATAGACTATAAGAAGTTTGTATACTTGAAGCAAATGGTTCCACTGCTGGTTCTTTTTTGAGGTTAAAGAAGCGCTTTAAGCGCTTAACTCCGAGCTGGCGCACGAGCGGAGCGACCGCGTACACCCGCTGAGCGACTGCCGCCTGCCTGCCAGTCGGATAGTGCTCGCGAAACGATATATGTAATCAAATAGTCTGTTCAATAAATACCGTATAGTGAAATAAAAGTGTGTTGTATTTTTATTATTCGTCCGTCCAAAAAGTCTACAATTGTTTGAGCCGGCAATACTTAATTTGTCTATTAAGATACTTAAAAGTTGCCACATGAAAACGATTTAAGGTCAGAGCCACAGACAGTGGCGCCCTCATTATTTTCTACCTACTCTTTTGGTCACATCTTACATTAAACAGCCTGTGAGCACTTAGAAGGTGCGTAGGCTTAGACATTGCGTCCTCATTATTTTCTACCTTTTGGTCACACTGTACAGTACCAGATTGCATGAAGTTTGTATACTTGTTGCCAATGGTTACACTGGTATTTATTTGTTCGTAAAAAAACGCTTTAAGCGCTAAACGCCGAGACGCCCGAGACGGCGCACCAGCGCAGCGACCGCGTGCTCCCGCCTGCATTCTGCAGTCGGATAGTGCTCGCAAGACAATACATGTGATCAAATAGTCTGTTTAATAAATACTGTATAGCGAAATAAATGTGTTGTTTAAATTTTTTAATGCGTACAAAAACTTTACATTATTTAAACGGGCACAACGTAAGTTTGCTTAAAAAAAAAACGTGAAAGTTGCCACAAGAAAACGAGTTTGGCATGGACAGTGGCACCCTAATTATTTTCTACCTGTTTTTTTGTTCACACTGTACAGTGTACACAGACCGCAAGAAGTTTGTATAGGTACTTGATGCAAATGGTTCCACTGGTTTTTTTTTATCACTGGACGCCGAGCCGGTGTACGAGCGGAGCGACCGCGTGCACCCGCTCAGCGACTGCCACCTGCCTGCCAGTCGGATAGTGCTTGCGAAAAGATACATGTAATCAAATAGTCTATTCAATAAATACTGTAATGAAATATACGTGTTTTTTAATGTATAAAAGTCTGTAATTATTTGAACTGGCAACACTTAATTTTTCTATTAAAAATACGTCAAAGTTGCCACAATAAAACTATTTTGGCATAGGCAGTGGCGCCCTCAATTTGTACTTACTCTTTTGGTCACACTGTACAGTATATGTACAGTCTGTGAGCACTTAGAAGGTGCTTCAGGTTTGTACTTCTCTCTCACTCTTTCTTAATAGCGTATGAGACAGACGAAGCGCCCCTGATCCGCGCAGGTGCGCTGAAAGCGCTTCGAGCGCTCAAAGCCGAGCCGGCTAACGAGCGGAGCGACCACCGGCACCCGCTCAGTGACTGCCGCCTGCCTGCTAGTCGAATAGTGCTCGCTGAGCGATACATGTGATCAATTAGTATGCTCAATAAATACTATAGTGAAATATATGTATTTTTTAATATATAAAAGTCTGCAATTATTTGAACCGGCAACACTTAATTTTTCTATTAAAAATACGTAGAAGTTGCCACATGACAACGATTTTAGCACAAACAGTGGCGCCTTCAATTTGGACTCTTTTGGTCACACTGTACAGTATATGTACAGTCTGTGAGCACTTCAAAGGGGCTTAGGGTTTGCACTTGTCTCTCACTCGCTTTTAATAGCGTTTGAGAGCGAGTGAGAGACAAGTACAAACCCGAAGCACCTAAGAACTATCGCACTGTACATAGACTATAAGAAGTTTGTATACTTGATGCAAATGGTTCCACTGCTGGTTCTTTTTTGAGGTTAAAGAAGCGCTTTAAGCGCTTAACTCCGAGCTGGCGCACGAGCGGAGCGACCGCGTACACCCGCTGAGCGACTGCCGCCTGCCTGCCAGTCGGATAGTGCTCGCGAAACGATATAAGTAATCAAATAGTCTGTTCAATAAATACCGTATAGTGAAATAAAAGTGTGTTGTATTTTTATTATTCGTCCGTCCAAAAAGTCTACAATTGTTTGAGCCGGCAATACTTAATTTGTCTATTAAGATACTTAAAAGTGGCCACATGAAAGCGATTTTAGTATAAACAGTGGCGACCTCAATTTGTACCTACTCTTTTGGTCACACTACACAGACTGCATGAAGTTTGTAGGTAAAGTTGTGACAGATCCCACGTAGTTTCATTTTCGCGGAAACGAATCGCTTTCAACGCTAAACTGCATTAAATAATTGGTTCTTTCATATTTGAAGCTCGTGCCAAGAATTGGGATTTGAGACCATTTGCAATCCTCCCTCGATTGCAAATGGTCTCAGATCCCAATTACCATCAGGTAGCCTAATGGCCTATGTGCCAACACCTTGCCATGGAAAAATATGCACAGGGATAATACTTACTTCCTTACTTATCTAGACATTTCTGTCCCACTGCTGGGCAAAAGCCTCATCTGAGCCCAGTCTTTACTGGTTCATTTCATCCTGCCGTCTGCTTGGTCTGCCGCTCCTTCACTTTTGACTATGGCTGAGGAAATTATTTAAAAAAATCCGGGCCAGAGCATGTCTGACCATGCTCAGTGTAGGGTTCCGAGGCCGTTAATACACCCTATATCTCAGGAACCAATCAAGTCTACTTAGTCGTGATGGTTTTCCTTAAAAATTCGTTATATGTGCTTTCATTTATAATATTTTTCAGATTTTTAGTATTTGTAGTTTTGGCTGTATGGGGGGGGGCGAGCCTTGACTTTAACAAAACTTAGAGCTTTAAAGCTTAATATTTCATAAACGAATCCCTTAATCGAAAAATTGTTTCGGCAAATCCGCAATATTTTTGAAAGACCTATCCAACGACGCCACACACTATGGGGTAGACGAGAAAAAAAAATACAGCCCCACTCTTTGTACTAGACACAGTCTCTGAGCTAGGCCGCGGACGGACGGAAGGACGGATGGACGGACATGGCGAAACTATAAGGGTTCCTAGTTTGACTACGGAACCCTAAAACAGGGGACTATACTATGTCACACAAATTGACATAGTCCCAAACGGGCTTGTACTAGGTACTAGACAACCATAAACATAGTTATATGTATAGAGAAATATATTCTTACTATAAAATTATGAAAATTTTATTAAATCATTCTTCCAATACTAAGAAAATACGTAGCTTTTGTAAATGGCCTCTTGAACTTACTGAAACCAAAATCTGAACTTACCCTAGCTTTGCTATTTAAACTAATGAAAAACAATCATCCAAGACGTCACTTTTTTGTATCTTATTATTTCTTAGATATTTCAAACTACGCAAAAACTCAACACTAGCGCCGCTGTCGGGCCCAATTTAGCCGTGTTTCCATCTCGCGCCTAATTCGGATTTATAACGCCTTAACCCTTCCGCTTCTCAGCAATTAGTGCCGCTTGTGATTACTTTACAGCTATTTATTACAATAATAAAATATATTTCATAATTCGAGTCGAAGATATAATATTAGATGAGATTATGTTTTAGGAAAACGCGTAAAGTTAGCGAGTTTTTAAATAATGCTTGTCTAATGTCAAAGTTTACAAGCAATACCGTTTTTTTTTAACTACTGATCAGCAATTGAGCATTAATTCTTTCGATGCTCAGCTACTCTCTTTGAATTTTATTATTTTTACTCACTTCCACGATTACGATTAAAAATAGCTGATATAAAAGGGGGGCAATTAGCATGAATTGAAATATATTTGTAATTTTTTCATCAAAAGCTAATTCTGCGGAATCCTTATATATTTTAAGTTATTTTAAGCACGGGTTACGTAGGTTAAAAATGATGTAACTGAAGGTGAAAACCGTTTCAAAATTCGTTTCCTTTAGGAGGTGTTAGTCGATATACAGACAGACAGAAAGGGAGAAAGACGGACTGATGCGGTAAGCGACTTTATTTTATACTACGTAAAGATGAAGAGAATAAAGATTAATGGAAACATTGAAAGAGTAGGCAGACAAATGGTAAAATAATGATTAATTTTATTACATTATCATACGAGTAATCAATAACCGTTCACGCTCGTTCAAAATTAATGTTTGCTTAATCTATGTCACTTGAGAGAGTTAATTAATGTCGCGTCTCCATGTTTGTGATGTGACAATGACGAGGCGCATGGGGTACTAAGCGCGTCTCTCTCTTCGTCCTGGGACTATTCTTAAATTTTAAATGCGTCGGCGAAGTATTATAATAAGGAGGACAAAAAAAAATGGAACAATTTCACACAAATCGACCTATTCCCAAACTAATGTCAAGGCTTGTACTATGGGTACTAGAAAACGATGCATACATACACATACATACAATCACGCCTCTTTCCCGTAGGGGTAGACAGAGACCACTTCCTTACATTAGCTACGATCCAGACAAACTTCCCTCGCTTCCTCCACACTCATAAGTCTCTTCATACACGTGCGTTGGTTTAGGCCCTAAACTTTAGGGTCTCCCGACCTGGCCCTTTCTTAATACGTCCCCGATCGGCTCGTGGAACGTTCGCCTTGGCCGCCCTCTTCCAACAACGATTAACTTACTTATATAGAAAAATACATAGAAAACATCCAAGACTCGGGAATAAACACTGCTGGTCACCTCAAATATCTGCTTTTACCGGGATTTGAACCCGGGACAGCTAGCTTCGTAGGCAGGGTCACTACCAACTAGACTCACGTGTCTTCAACGGGCACCAGGTCATATATTAACGGGCAAACTGAAACAGGCGTACTAGTAGGCTGGTAAAGAAAAGCATTCATAGTCTTAGTATTGCTGTCTTAAGATTGAAGTCTTGTGATTCTTAATGCCTATGGGTCTCAGATCTCACTTACCATCAGGTGACCTGAGTGCTGGTTTACCTTCTCTTTGACATTAAAAAAAACCGGCCAAGTGCGAATTGAACTCGCCTGGAGAGGCTTCCGTACATACGTATTTTTATTTTGATAGAATCTCTTTAGATTTTCCTGTAATCTAAAAGCAATGAACTATATTTTGTATTTTTTTTCAAAATTTTAGGCTTCGTAGTTTCGTAGTTCAGGGGTAAATGGCCAATTTTCGTCTTCTTTCATGAATAAAATCAAAACTATTTATTATACATTAATAACAAAAATATTTTTGAGATCCTCATAACGAGCCCTTCAATTTGATATATGACACACTATGGATTGCAAAATCTTTTTTTTTAATTTCCTCATTTATACCCCGAAAATTTAAAAAAAATCTTTATTTACTTTGCACATCTGCCTTTGGGTCATAGGATTACACGATCCGACCAAATTTCACCTGATTTGGTCCAGTACCTTCGGAGCAAATTGGCTGCGACAGACGGACGGACAGGCAGACGCACGAGTGATCCTATAAGGGATCCGTATTTTTAATTTTTTGTACGGAGCCCTAATATCAGGTTTTACATAAGCTGTCAACTGAAAACAAATAACCTAGGTTCTAGGTACTCCAAACACTATTACGATATGAGCTCGAAAGTACAGGCAATATGTTAAAAGTCTCACAGACAGCGCGGTCCCGCCTGACTGTACCGACTTGCTGCTGCGTTTGCACGTGGTCGAGTACTGGCGCGAGTAACTTGAGTGTCAGCTTGGGTGTCGTTGATCAACCGTTTTTAAGAGTTATCACATTGCTACTTATTTTACTATTATTCGGAGTAAGTTTTGCGGTTTTTACCTCTATATTATACTAGTTTTAACGTTTCGACCTTAATTGGGATAATGGATGATTCATACATGTCGATCTAGTCTAGATCGAAACTGCGTTGCCAGCCTTCAGGACCAAGATAGAATATTTGTATACTCGTAGTAATAATTTTAGCAGCTTTTTTACCCCTATACTTAAACATAAGCGTACAAATATATTTGGCGGCAAGTTAGCAGGACCTCTCGTATATTGTATTTGATCTGTTATAGCATTGTCACCATTACAGTCAAGTAAATAAGAGCTATTAAAACGACAATACGGTAATAGGTCAAGGACGATATGGTTTTTACCTCGTAGAATCTAGACTCAGGTAAAATGGGGTATCGATCCAGACAGACCCTGCACAACCTCAACACTACTAAGTTTTTTTTAATTGGAGACTGATCAGCGAATGAATTATTTAACCGTAAGTAACGAAGAAGTCAAGTAACACCCTTTTTACTCTTCAGATAAAATAAGTAAATCACAATTATACCTTATTTTAATATTCCCCGTCAACAAATAGTCTTATCACTAGTAAATATTGATCTGTCGACAAATCTGTGTAGAAATCTTTTTTTTAAGACAAGTAGTCAAACGAGCATGTTAATTTTAACGTAGTGAAAACAGAGCATTCCTAAATTATTTTTATTTAAATAAAGTTTTTTTTAACAGTAATTAATTTTTCCTTTTTTTATGTGAAAAAGGAGGCAGACGAGCAACAGGTTCGTTACCACTATTTTTACAATTTTACGAGTAAGTACATCAAAGATTTGGTTATTAAAGTTCTATTAAGAGTAATTTTCTTATAGTTAGACTACAGTTGTTGTATGTTATTAAGTTATAGCAACAAAAATGAAGCCTTATTTAATAATCAATCTCAGGTAAGTACAAATTATATTTAGGCAGCATTTTCGTTCGGATAATTAAGCGATCTGTGCGTAAGCGTAATCAAGGTAGTTAATTAAATTTCAAGGCTAAATTAAACAATGCTCAATTAGTGGTAGGTAAACGAAGTATTAAGAGCTTGGTTACGTGATCCTCAGCCTACTTAACAGTTTAAGTCTCCACAGAAAAAGTGGACTGAAAGGCAATAAGGAATATCCATGACTTTTTTTACACCTTCGATAAAAACTGATTCATGTAACAGTTGAGCAAAAACCACCAAGATATAAGCCAACGATGATTTGTTCCTATCTCTTTTTAGCAAAACAGAATTTAACATGGAGTTTATATGGCCGAGACATGACGTCACAGTGCAAATCGGATCTCTCTGTCTTATCGCTGCCTACTGAGCAGTTAAAATGCTTGTATCATACGTATATCTTGGCCGATTTTAATTTTAATTAAATTTTCGAGACGACAAACGGTCCCACCGTTTGTCGTCTCTTATATTTTATTTTATTTTATATTTATGTCTGTTATTGTTGTGAATAAATGTTTTTCTTTTCTTTTCTATTAAAAAGGTACGTCCTATTTATTTCCTTTAAAAAAATATTTTTTCTTCATGCAGCAACCTTCCTCGGTTCCACCTGGAAGGTGATCTATGAGTTTATATTCCGCACAAATATCTATTACAGACAAACAGAAATAGCGACCTCGATTTATAGAAACCTTATTAAACATTTGTACCTTTTTTGACATCCATTTACTAAATTCAATGCGGCACTCAAAATTATACCCTCTTAAGCGAATTACTCTGCACGACTCGGCTAGAATCGTATAATTACCATATGACTTTATAATTAACGGCTATTAACTTTTCGCCGACGTTACGTTCTTTGTGTGAAACACCTTTTTAGGGTTATTTGACCTTTGTAATTACTACGTACTAGGCTTCCCGTACTAGGCCAAAAATATTAGTAACTTCTTGGAAATGTGGGTTTTTTTAGGTTATATCAACGAAAAGGGTCTATAAAAAACGAAGTAACGCGAAGGATTTCTTTTAACAGAGGCATGTGTAGGTAAATACTACTCGCTCATTTGAAGGAAAAATAAGTGTTTTTTTTAAAAAGGAGGATGTTTAATTATGTTCTTTGACCAATTAAGCACGCAGTTATAATTACTTAATTATTTTGTAATAATCTTGAATTTGCTAGTATTTCACTTAATTTCTGCCCTTCTTAGCAAAAAAGCGGTATCTTAAATTGAATAGTCAAGCCAGATTCAATCCACTTTAGGTAGTAATAAGGTTTCGATTGCTACTAGTATTTTGTCTGAGATGCTGCCATTTCGCTTAGCAGGGCAGATTTGTCAAGTAGTGCTAGTAATTTCACCGGTGGTCTTAACCCCGCACCGGAACACAACAATGCGAACACTGCTGCTTGACGGTAGGTTAAAGAATAAAATGGTAGCGATGCGGACGGACCCTTCACAAGAACCTTCCACTTCTAAAACATTAATATTAATTAAATAACATATTTAATCTTTGGTTTTTATAGCGGTAATAGAAATACAAACTCCGTTTAAATTTCAATTTTCTACCTATTACGGTTCATGAGTTACAACCCGCTGAGAGACAGACGTAAAGCGGAGGCTTAGTGTTAGGGTTGCGTTGGTTCCTTTTGGGTACGGAACCCTAAGAACTGACACATTTTGGACATGGTAAATGTCAAATTTTAATTCAAAGTAAAGGTTAGGTTACTTCCGTGGTTTAAGAGGATTGTGAAGCTAAAAATTCCCATAAAAAGTGCGATAAAGTTTCTCTCCCCTTATACCTAGTCCGATTTTTACGATTTTTGAATATGTTGTAGATATCATGTAAAACTATGTTTGTACCTTTTCCTTTTCAATAAAATATTTCTTAGAATGAAACAAATTTAAAAAAACAAAAAACAGAAACGTACAGACCTAGTTATTTATAATAACTACAACATATTCAAAAATCGTGGAAATCGGACTTGATTTAGGGGGTGAGAAACGTTTTCGCCCGGAGCTAAATTTGTATGGATTTTTTGACAGCTACGCGATTTTAGCAGCGATTCACAATCCTCTAAAATATTGGTAATAAGTACTCGTACTAGGCACTAATAGCTTCCAGCTACTAACCATACTAAACGCGGCAGCAATCGCGAATGACTTGGACGTCTCTGCCAGCGTGAAATTGAAGTCGGTCCCGCGTCATAAACATATAGCGCGGTCGCTCTGGCAGTACCTAGGTACTATTGGGTACCTATATCTTAGGTGTTAGTGTGACTTTTGAGTGTTATCGCAAAGAAGAACACGATGAAAGTTTACATTTTTACAAACTAGCTTTTGCCCGCGACTTCGTCTGCGTGGGGTTCAGAATTTGATCTTACCAAGATGAATAATGTAAGTTTGTCTTACTATAGGGTCGAAGACTATCGAACAGATAATGCTTGGCCTAAACTAAACACCTGAATAACTTAATAAGAACTTAGTCAAAAAAATATGTAAACATTGTATATTGTCTACGGGACACGGTTTCTTTAGGAGAATGTCATCATCATCATCATCATCATGTCAGCCGAAAGACGTCCACAGCTGGACATAGGCCTCCCCCAAGGCTCTCCACTCAGACCGATCTTGTGCTTTTTGCATCCACCGCGTTCCCGCGATCTTTACAAGGTCGTCACTCCATTTTGTTGGAGGCCTGCCTACAGCTCGTCTCCCGGTCCGCGGACGCCACTCAAGAACCTTCTGACCCCATCGGCCATCAGTCCGAGTAGGAGAATGTATCGAAACTTTTTATGTGGTTATCTTGCACCGTCTAAGGTAAGTATAATAGGGGTGTTTCCTGGGTAAAAAAGTAATAATATTAATTAGTCCATCAGTAAGATTATCAAAAAATATTGAACACGTAGTTTTTGCTTTTAGAAATTAATCAACTTAATAAAATTATAACGCGCATCAAAGTTCGGGAGTGGGGGCTCGTGACGTCACAACGTGGTATAAAGTGTGCCGCGGCGTGACGTCACGCGAAACTTCAACGCACTGTATCTTCGTCATTTTTTGTTTAATTGACAAAAGAAAAAATGCGTGTTGAATATTTTTGATAATGTAAATAACGGACTACTTTGAATTTTTTAGGACACTAGCCTATTAGCATAATTTTTATTTTTTTATTACTACTACTTATTAGTTCTTGTGAAAATTCTGAGTCTTGACACATTTTCCTGCTCAACTACGCATGAATATATTTCTTTTTTATTTTATGTCATGTTCATTATTTGTATAATGCTAGGTTAAGTTTCATAATTTTATTATATCATAAGCAATATTTAAAAAAACGACAGATTGTTGAGTTTCTTGCGGCGTTTCTTCTCAGCAGTGGTCTCTTGCGAAGCGCTGGTAGATTTTTGACGTGTAAAAATGCCCGTGCGGCCTACTTACTGAATAAACATCTTTTATCTTTTATCTTTTTATCTTAACCTAACCGAGAACGAAATATACCTATACATTAGTTAATAGGTAATATGCCTTTGTACATTAGTTTAATTTTAATATTTTTTTGCAATGAAGAGTTTACATAACTACATACATGCATACATAAATATAAAGCTTATAGTTGCGCTGTATAAGGAAAATCGTTATAGATGAATTAGTATCGTTATAGTGGCATTGCATATGTAGTGGTTGTACCGTTCGCATGAAAAGGAAAACCATTTAAGTTTTTTTCTTAATTTAATGAGGTTACCCTAAACAAGTGGAATAAGTATGTCCTTTTTTTTCTTTTAGTCGGTATCATTTATTTAAATTTTCATCTTTAAGTTTGGAAATTGCTTAGGTATGGGACAGATGAAAACTATATAAATATAGTTCTCCTGATGACTTCTTGATCTAAATCATCTACTGCCGACGGACAAGTAGGTACGTAACTTTTTTCTTACACTGAGAGGGGAATTTTTGCGGTGTTTTGAATTTATCACTCTTACTCTGTCATTATTTCATAAATATTCGAGAGAGAAACACCTGTAGCTTTTTCAACGAATTTAAAATTTTCATTAGTCCGAGTTCAAAGTATTTATGACAGTTAAAATTATTTGTTAACTTTGACTGTCAATCGGACCAAAATTACTGATCCTTTCTGCCATAATTTTTGCAAACTGTAACTTACATTCGTACGTGCCCAGTCAAAATAATTCTGAAAATTGCAAGAATACAATAAAATAAGACGTATATTTTAGTGCATTGTGAAAAGTATTTAGAATTTGACGCTGACATTATTTTTGTCCTTACTTATTGAATATAATTAAAATATAATAATACTCTTTTTATGCTGATGGTATGAGAAGTAGAGGAAATTTAAATATAGAATGCCTGTAAACATATTACCACTACATATGCAATTCCACGCTCTCGGTAATTCATCTATAACCACCGACTAGTGACTTTGATCACACCATGGCAACAATTCCATACCGAGTTTTAAATCAGAACTAGCGCCATCTAGTTCCTATATGAAGAACTAAAAGTGAGTTTCTTTTTAGTAACTTTTGTGTACGCACACAGCAATGAACGTAAACTGAAAGAATTACAGGATCGCAAACGTAAACTGAAATAACAACACACTACCCACACATGGCTAGCTGAGATATCGCCTTTTTTATTTTATTACTCGTCCATACAAAATGGCGCCACCTTGTGAGCAAATTCAAAGTAGGAATGAGATGTTTTTCGGTGTCATATTCCAAGACAGAACCTATATGTGTGCCAAATTTCAAAATATAATTTTAAAACTTGGCACACATATAAAAAATAAATTTAAACAATATTTAATGACCTATTTATTAAGCACAAGACCGGTCTGAGTGGAGAGCCTTGGGGGAGGCCTATGTCCAGCAGTGGACGTCTTCCGGCTGACATGATGATGATTGAAGTTACGAGTATACGTTTTTAAGATTGAGCACCAATCTGTAATTCTGTGATGACTTGTAGAGTCACGAGATTAAATTTGGTACCCACCTTAGCTCCAAAGTCAATCTGATATTCTACAACAATAAGGTTGAGTATCCTAAAAGTTACAATTATTTGGCATCCCATGACATTGACGACTTCAAGAAATGGGTCCAAAATTAACGCTCGTGACCGTACCTACATGAAATATTGATTGAGATTAAGATTTTTGATTATTTATTGCTTAATGTAACGTTACAGGAACAGCTGTAATAAATTAAATTGACCTCGTCAGTATTACAAATAGGAATTCAATAAACAATAAGATTTTTCTTATTTCAATAAGACTTAAAACAAAACATTTTTTTCTCCGTAACGAGCGTTGTAGCAAATATTGCAATGAAAATAACTACAACTTGAAATAATAATAAAGTCCCTCAATCTTCTTCAATGTATACGGCAAGATTCATATACTCATCTCGTATAGCAAATTTCCTTCTATAGATTTTTCAGCAGTTGTGATAACAAATAATACATTGATAATAATATGAATATGGGCTAAAAATTACCCCAGCCGATGACAAACAGATGGGCATACAGACCGACAAAGGCTGTGAACATAACCCCTTCTCATTAAGGTCTGGGGTTGGAAAAGAATACATATTTAATGCTGAAACGGCAAAAGGCATTATGCATTATGCTTACCGAAAGCGGTCGGTAGCGGGGCCTCAAAAATGCACACTCCTAATATTTGCATTGGAAATGTGCTTTGCTGGCGCTCAGTTTGCACGTGTACAGTTCCTGTACACCCATACTTATATTTAGTATTGATCTAGGGAGAATAAAATTGATTTTTCTCAAAAATGTCCGGAAATGTTGACATTACTATTACATATTGAGACGCGAAGTGCATAGTTTAGTGACAGTTCCCAAATTAAAAAAAAAAACATTGCGTGCTCGCTACACAAGCCCGCAATGTTGCATACAAATTCCATTACTAATAAAAAAAATGAGGGCACAAGTATCCATCCAAATTTTATTCGAAACATATTTTTTTTATCTGTGTCTGGAATAGGTTATGTTTAAAAAAAAAAAACTTGCGTTTCTCCTTGTCATAAACAAAAAGGCGGTAAAGAGTGTTGGTTTTTTAACATGAAGTTTCTGTTTGTATGCAATTCAAAAAATGAGTTCAAGCGATGAAGATTTTACTCCAACACAATTTTTTTCTTGCGATTTTTGAGAAATCCACTATATTTGCCTCGGCAGGAACAGCAATTGCGGGCTTCGTTTTTTTAAACGGACGAGCTTGCTTAACCAATACTCGGCCCGCAATTGCGTACTTCCATGCCTAGGCAATAATGTACTATTAATCGTACTACTAATATTATAAATGAGAGAGTTTGGATGTTTGTTACTTAAACACGCTTCTACCACTGAACGGATCGGGATGAAACTTAGCACACATATAGATTCGGGAATAGGACATACCTCTAGGATAGTTGTTTTCACGGAAAATTGGTCAGTTCCCCAGGGAGCAGCGGTAAACGACTTCTACGCGGACGAAGTCGCGGGCAAAAGCTAGTTTTATATAAAAAAAAGCTTTGGTTGGGTTTATTTGACGACGCGGTGGCCTAGTTAGTGGTGACCCTGCCTACGAAGCTAGCGGTCCTGGTTTCAAATCCCGGTAAGGGCAGATATTTGTGTGATGAGCGCGAATATTTGTTTCTGAGTCATGGATGTTTTCTATGTATTTAGGTATACATTTCTCTATACAAGTATTTACATCGATGTCTAGTACCGATAGTACAAGCCTAGAGCTTAGTTTGGGACTAGGTCAATTGGTGTGGCATTGTCTCCCGATATTTATTTATTAATTATTTATTATTAGCATTCGCCCGCGACTCCGTCCGCGTAGAAGTCGTTTATCGCTGCTCCCGCGGGAACTGTCAAATTTTCCGGGATTAAAACTATCCTATATCCTATTCCAGGACCTAACCAATATGTGTGCCAAGTTTCATCTCGATCCGTTCAGTGGTTGAAGCGTGAAAGACGGACAAACATACACACTTTCACATTTATAATATTAGTATGGATGCATAAGAATCATCCAGGGGTCCTATCAGGCACCCAGGGGCCCTATTAAGGCATCCTTCCGTCACCTTCTGACACGTAAATAAGTACGAGAGTGACGAATGCGTTATCCATATTTGACACGCGATATACACTAGGACCGCAAAACGAAATAAAAATTTACGCTAAACACAACAATATTGCACCGAAAATCGAACCCAGAGGGCCCTGCCAAGATGCATTGCGCTAAGTAGCGTTTCTATTCGTTTCGTTTTTAAACCAATCGCGTCACTGGTAGATCACGTGACTTTTCGTATCACGTGATCTACCATCCAGCTTCCAGCTCCAGCTTCAGCTTCGTAGGCAGGGTCACTACCAACTAGTCTAAATGCGTCATCGTCCTCGTCATTCTAGTCGAGGATTTTGGTATCACGTAGAACTCGTCGATAACCTCGCCATTATTGCTGGTAGAATAACTGATTGGTTCGGTCATTTGGAAAGGATAGATGAAAGAAGATTGACGAAAGACATAAACAGAGCAAAACTAAGTGGAAGGTTCGGAACGGGCTGCCATAGGCGTACATTTGCGAATCAAATCCGAGAAATACTGGAAAAGTGCCGAATATTACGTACCCGAAACCGACGTGCATGCATGAATCGATGTATGAATGTGGAAGAAGCGAAAGAGATTTGTCAGGATCGTAGCAGGTGGAAAGAAGTGGTCTCTGCCTACCCCTCTGGGAAACAGGCGTGATTTAATGTATGTATGTATGTATGAGTAACTGACCCTTTGTGCCTCGAACGCCAGTTTTATTCGAGCCGCGCCCCAGTTACCTGTGATGCTGATTGTGTTTAGTTTCAAAGTTGACCTATTGCTTGGGAGCGGCCAGGGGGTTAGAAGGAGCCCGCTATTTGATTATCGAAACGAAATATAGTCGATCGGTAACCAAGATGATGCGCGCCCATAGTTCAAGCGTGGGTTACCTTTGTATGGGCGAAATATGTTTGGCAAAACGTTTCGTTTCCCAACCCGCTTTTTTTTCTGTTACCGTAAATGTTTCAGGATGCTTATAGGGTTATTTACAGTTACAGAAAAATAAGTGGGTCGGCAAATGAAACGGTTGGGAAACGATACATTTTGCCAAACAAATTTCAGTCGAAATGCAGGATACCTTCAAGGGTACAATTGATACTTTCAACGTTGGACCAATCTAGACTTTTTCTTATTTTACTGTTTATTGTAAATGTAGTTGTTCCGTATGTATGTCTGTGTCACATGGCAACATATCATCTATTTGGCTGTTTGTGGTTTTTCAAGGCTTTTACTTGAAAGGAAATAAAAATGAAAAAGTACTTTAGTGTCTAGGGTGTAAAGTGTATACTAATAAAAAACTTGCTTATTGAGTATAAGAGAGGCCCTGGGCCCTGGAAAGGAAACTAAAACTAGGGGAAGTAATCTAGCTGCACTGGCTCGACTTTTAAAATACTTTAATATAAAGCCAGAAATATTTAGATACAGTACTACCATTTTCCTAAAAAATTGGCAATCTTCGTTTTTCTATGACACACGAGTGACAAATATACTGTCAGTTTTGAGTGCAAGCGTGATAGCGATAGCCAGCCGAACGCTATTAAGAAGCTGGGAGTATACAGTTTCATTTTCGACAATCGACAATCGCCACGCCCGGCTAGCCCCGCCACCCAATAGCGCCGCAAGTGCAACTCCGTACATTTGTGACATGCACGCCGACAATGCGATGTCGCGACTTGTCGCAACTTGGACACGGGTAAGTTATGTTTAGTGATGCATACCGTAAAACGGGGTGAGTAGGGATTAAGGGGTGAGTAGGGACACAACCTAAAATGAAGCATATGTTACTAATTATAAGACTGAAATTATTTCCAATAGACGTAACGTTATTGTCCATTTAATAATTGTTCTTATTTGTAACAAGATATGACTTATTTTTGGTTGTGTCCCTACTCACCCCGTTTTACGGTGGTATGATTTTCAGACCTTAGCTTAGGTGTTCTTTTTAACCTTTTTTTGTATGTATGTATATAAACTCTTTATTGTACAAAACACAGAAATTCAAATACAATATTTAAGGTTGACTGGTAGAGAATGCTTGTAGCATTAAGTTCGCCTTTTGTACACTATTTTAATTTCGTGCAATAAAATATTAAAATATAAGAAAAGGAATGTACATACGCGAACTAATCCCTTTAGGGATCTCTTCCAGCTAACCTTTGGGATTGAGGACAATAATAAAAGTAAAAAGTGGCAAAGAGTAGACAAAAGTACAAAAACAAAGTTTACATAAACTGCGTGAACTAAATTTAAGACCTTAAATAATGTATAAATAATAAGTTTGACGTGTGTATCTATGTCGTTGTGTAGTGAAGTCATATGTGGCATCGTAGCTCCTAAATGGATAAACCGATTTGGATGCGGTTTTTTGATTTGAAAGCAGGTGTTCTAGCGGTTGTTCTAAGCTAGGTTTCATCCGTTTGAAAGATCTCTAATTCTGAAAGAAAGGATCGCCAATATAATAGGTTTTTTTTAATCTAATAGTTATAGGTATATATAATTTAGTAAAATTAATAAAAACCCCCTATGGAATCTATCTGAGATATGAGATATCTCTCAAAGGTAGGCTGGGAGAGATCACTTAAAAGAACACTCGGCAAACTCAATTACTTTTTACAAAATCTTTTTCTACAAAACCTGAAACAAATTCGTTTTAAAAGTGCTTACCTCTGTCTGTATGTAACTGTAAAATAACATAAAACAAAGCGTCCAACTCCAAAACTGTCCTTTTTAGAACTTTAAGCCATTCACCGTGCAATTAACTACATTGTGTAGTTGCACTGCCCTGGGGTATTCTCCAACTCACGTCTCAACCCGTCAACGAACTATTAACCGACAGGAATAAGTTGCCCTATCAGGGGGCCTAGTTAAGATGCAAACGGTAAGTTATCGATTTTCGAAAATCGACCACATAGGGCCTTGCCAAGATGCATTGCTATTCGTTTCGTTTTTAAACCAATCGCGTCAATGGTAGATCACGTGACTTTTCGTATCACGTCATCTACCAGTGACGCGATTGGTTTAAAAATGAATCGAATAGAAACGCTAGTTAGCGCAATGCATCTTGGCAGGGCCCTCACATGTATAGGATTGACGTAAGGTGATGACAGATGTCAACTCCATACATTTCGAGTCGATAGAAAACAGAAACGATAGCAGCGTTTGCAATTTGGTTATGTCCTCAAATGTGTTATTCTTTTAAAAACGGCTTCTTTTTGAACGGCGAGTGAAGTCATATCAGTTTTAAGCTACCAAATTAATATGAATGTCCTAAAAAATGTGCTTTGACGCTCTGGTTGGACGCTCTGACGGGTCAACTTAAACTCGCTGGTTAATAATTCATCCGTCGATTAGTAAAGCTAGTTGGTTAAGATAATCCTACAAGACTGTTAATAGTATTCGGCTGCCTATCGCTGTTACACTCTCTTTGGCTCTTATGAGCCTACGAGCTTGTTAACATCTGACGAAGCGTTAGCCTAGTTGGTATTAACCCTGCCTACGAAGCTAGCGGTCCTGGGTTCAAATCCCGGCAAGGGCAGATATTTGTGCGATGAGGGTAAATATTTGTTCCTGAGTCATGGTTGTTTTCTATGTATTTAAGTATATGTTCCTCTATATAAGTATTTATATCGTTGACTAGTACCCATAGTACAAGCCTAGAGCTTAGTTTGGGACTATGTCAATTGGTGTGACATTTTAGCCTGATATTTATTATTATTATTATTTATCTTAACTTTGCCAGTTAATACTTCATCGACGGATCTAAAAGTGAGTTGGTTTAAAGAATAACACTCGTTACTTTGTCGTGGGCTCGTGATTTTATCGTATCGAGAACGATAAACCGTTACAGTGTAATAAACTGTCGTTACGACGGAAGCTACAAATAATGCTTAGTTTGGATTTGTTTGAGTTACATCTCGTAGAACTGGTGGATGATCCCTTAAACCGGCGAGTTAAGAGCTGTGCCGTCAGAGCGTACCAACAACATTTGCAAACAAGGATGTGCATTCTGAAATAGGTCGTTTTACCCGTCAAGTGAGCCCGCTTGTATGAATTCGCTCGCTCGATTGATTGTTTGACGTAGAGGCGTCTTTATCAGAATAACACCTCTGATGACCGAGTCTGAAGGAACATCTTAAGCTGGCCGGTTTATAATTCTTTGGACAAATTAAAAGTGAGTTGTTTAATGGTAAAATATAAAACATGTGAATACAGTAAGTAGGCCGCACGGGCACTTTTACATGTCAAAATCTACCAGCGCTTTCCGAGAGGAGACCGCTGCTAAGAAAAAGGGCCGCAAGAAACTCAACACTCATTATTTTTTTTATATTGCTAGTGACAATGATAATATTTAACCTAGCATTATAATAAAACAATGAATATAAAATAAAAATATCATGCGTAGTTGAGCAAGAAAACGTCTCAAAACTCAGAATTATCACAAGACCTACTAATTATAAAATTAAAATATATTTTTACTTAAATATGACAGCGCAACCACATTTAAAAGTTTCGATACGTTCTCGTACAGAAACCGTGAATCATAATATATAGCTATTGGTTAGTAGATGGAGTGGAAGGCGTGGAGGGAGTGAATGGAATGGACGGATACCAATGCTATTATTCTTTATCTACACTCATATCAATAAGTCCTCTATTATACGTTCAAAACCCGTAGGCAATGACCAGCATTACCTGTGGTAGTAGGTGACAGCGATGACAGCTGTTAATTTTGGAAGATGTTCCAAATTTGGATCTCATTACCTTACAATACGACGCGATAGCCTAGTTGGTAGTGACCCTGCCTACGAAGCTAGCGGTCCCGGGTTCGATTCCCGGTATGGGCAAATATTTGTGTGATGAGCACGAGTATTTGTTCCCGAGTCGTGGATGTTTTCTATCTATTTAAGTATATATTTCTCTATGTAAGTATTTATATCGTTGTCTAGTACCCATAGTACAAGCCTAGAGCTTAGTTTGGGACTAGGTCAATTGGTGTGAGATCGTCCCGTGATATTATTATTATTAATATTAGATAACGTAATTTCAAAATTACGTTACAGCTGTCATCGCTGTCACCTACTACCACAGGTAAGGTAATGCTGGTCATTTGCCTTTCGGCTTCTGAACCCATCTTACAGTACTTATAATATGTGTGTAGAATAAGTATTGTACGAGCCTCTGCATAATTAGCATTAGAACACTCGTGTGATCTAATATGAAACTCGCCTTGAGGCTCGTTTCATAAACCACACTCGTGTTGTAATGCCTGTCATTACGCAATCGTCACGCAACTACTATTGTTCCCTCTTAACACAATCAATTCTGCAGCAATGTGTAGCCGGCAACTACTGCTGTGTTACTCATACTTCGTACGAGTATGTAAGACGCAAACAGTTGCCGGTAACACATTGCCGTAATAATGTTGCTCATCTAAACGGTCCTTTAGTAGCTGAAGCCATCCGCCTGATTTTCAAAAGCAAGTTTTCGTTAGATTTGTCTTATCATCCCGAGTATTATTAGATAAATTAAAAATAACTGAAATTGCACATTTAAAACAATATAACCTAGTTATTGTTTAATGTATAAACGACAATATCAAAACATTTTAATCTTTTAAAGTTTTATTTCATTTAGTCTTTTTTATTTTACTACTAATAGATTTACAAACAACGAAAGTATTCAAAATTAAATATTTTCAATCAGCACAGCTTTTGTTCTCGTAAACAGACATGAAAAAAGTATTTCACATCTTCCCCGAGTCACCCTTACACAAATGGTAAACTAAATACTTGGCCCACTTTTCTAACAAAACTATACGATACTATGGCCATATTGGTAGTATACAAAGTTGGGAAAAAGTTGCATTTTTTCTGAGAGGTCCGTTCGATGGCTCGCTCTCTCCCACGGGCACGCAGGCGCTGCTTCGCGCGGTTTTCTCGTCGCGGGGAGGCTACAGTTAGGGAGGTTACCCCGGAGTAGGGAGAAATTTTGGGGTAAATTTCAATGGTTTATCAACTGAATACGTTTTCTTGATAATTTTGGTAGGTGCGTATTTGTTAAAGGTGAAAAGGTAATTTTAGTTTCGTTATAATTTTTAGAGTCATCTACATACGTAAACTCTTTTGTGTATTACAATATAATAATTATACAATTGCATTTAATTTATATGTAAGAGCAAAATGATCTCTAATTAGATATCGTTCAGGTAACTCTGAAGTAGATACATTGATAAATATGGCTTTCATAGTATTTTAGTACAGGTAAGTAATGTGTTATATTCATAAGTTATAATTACATTATTATATACTGATTGAATTGGCTTTAACTTTTTCTTTTTTAAGGCAAGGATATTAAATTATTTAGAATGCATATTTAACAAGTAGGTATGTAGGTACCTATCCCATTATTTATGTTGAATGATAACTACAAATATAGTTTGACAATTGTGTGTAAAGTTAAAGTAAGCCTTCAATTAATTAATTGTTTTTTACACGCCTGAATGCAGGCTAAATACTCAGGACATTTAACATATAATGAAACAACCATGTACAACAAGTGTATAAGAGCGTTCTCACTGAGAGAATATTCGAGTGGTATGGACGTTGAGCCGAGCGTTACAAAGCTTACACACCACTCTATGTTCGCGACGAATTCTCATTACACGCGAATGCTCTCAGTGAGGCCGCTCCTTATTCTGCAAATAAAAAATATGATTTGATTTGCCCAAAAATAATATTTAATGTTTGCCGTAGTATGTTAAAAACAAAATCTTAAACTCAACTACGAATACAACTTTACAGTTTGACAAATACCAAACCCCTAACTCAAAAAACTCCAAAACCCACCAATCAAATTCACCCCCAAAAATTGCCAAAAATTTACCCTTAACCGCTGTCGGGAAATCTCCCCGCCACCCTAGCAACATTTCATCCCGTATGCTCTCAACCAGTAGTTTTGGCGGCGACGTCGGCCGAGCTCGACGTGCGCTGCCCCGCGACAAATATGTGCCGATAGTGACTAGTGTTAGTGTAGTGGAGTGTAGTGAGTGGCCAGTATTCAACCGTGAGTATTTACTATTAAATAATAAATTAATACTTATTTTATTAATAATGAGGTGCGTAATGTGGAACAACATGGTCATTTAGGCGGGCGTACTACGGATTTTATTTGGATGTAAACAATGTTAGATATAGGTTGTTTTTTTTCGTGCGGATAAAATATAATAAAGTGCTATTTTGTGATATATTTTTTTGTAGGGTATTAGGGGTTAAATAGTTTTTTTTTGGTTAATATTGGGTATACTTTTATGTTTTGTTTTTTCGTTACATTTTATGTCTTGTCGGTAAGTGCAAATTAAAAGAAAATATTAGTACGATAAAGCTTTAAAAAAATACTACAGATAAAAAACTATTAAATTATTTAAAGTCAAGATAACCTTTTAGAATATATTTTTGACACCATTATTAATATATTACGTAAAGAGGCAACTCATAATATTACATGAGACGTAGACAACGTTAACGTTGTAACTTTCTGTGACCTACAGACACCCTGACCGAAATGTACGTTATATTCGTCACACAGACTACTAAATCATTATACTATATGGAGTTTCTTTAAAAAAGCTCATGTCAGAATACACAGGAGAAATACAGGAGACTTTTGCATTGCAATTCTTATTAAAAAGTAACAAAATATGTAATTCAAACTCTTAACAATATTGGCAACTGCGTAAAAATAAAACATCGAATGGATAAAGTATTTGTACCACCTGAGTAATACGAACCAAATTAGATTTCCATCTTTAAATAATCCTAGTAAACAATGCTGTAACTTTGTTACTAATTGACCTAGTAAGTAATATTTTAGTATGTTGCTTCACGCTGTAGAGCGACAAAGCTCCGCCCGTGAATTAAAAAATGTTGTTTTTTCTGGACGTAGCAGTTTACGTATCTTTTAACAGATTATTAAGGAAATATATATTTGTGTTACGTCTATTTCTTTATATCAATACTTAATTGCACAAAAGTAAAATAGTGTACAAAAGGCGGAATTAATGCTACAAGCGTTTTCTACCAGTCAACCTAACTAATGAGTATTAGTATTATTATCTCCGAAACGTTTTGTAACGTATTCTATGAATATCTCCGCTTTAAATCATTTTGAAGCGAGAAAACAGTTTTAGAGTTTTTGTTAAAATGTTTTTCTTTTAAGCTGCAATGAAGAAAAATACACCCTTTATATGAGTCACATCGTATACATAGAAAAGGTATTTTAATGTAGTTTTATTAGCTACTTATAGCTAACCGGACAGAGTTGGTCTTGTGTCAATTTGTTTTCTTGTTACTGTTACAATTTTCTTTTACCTAAAAACCTTAGATTGTTACTAAAATAAATTGTCAAATCTATCCAACCGTTCTCAAGTGATGCCTTTTCCAAAGAACAAAATTTAATTTAATTTTTAATGGTTTATTATTTTTGTTTTAATACCAACATTAAAAGATTGTATTTCTAAATATATTTATTTGCACAAGTTCTATAGAAAAACGAACAATTATGTTTAAATATTTTTTATATCGAATACTTACGCGCAATTCTATAATTATCCGTCATAATATTTTATTAGCCAAAGCTTTCATGTAATATGGACTGCATGATCTTGTTTTCAAGTGCCCATATTTTTGTTCTCTGGTGAGCTAAGTATTGTAACCATAGTAAGAAATGATGTTTTATCTCATATAGGTTTCAATTTTATTGGTTCTACAGTTACACCCAATTTCCATACAAAAGTGCTCGTTGCATTACTGACGTTAAAAATGTATTTAAAAAAAAAACAAAAATAATTTTCCGTCCTAAAAAAAGTTAAGTCAAGGGTCTTAATATTATTCTTTTTAATAATTTAGACATTATAAATATGTATAGAGCGTGAGATTATAAACAAAGATTTAAAATAAAACAAGATGGCCCCGTAATAACATAATCTTTTTCCTCGAAAACTCTTTCGTTTATGGTTTTCTTAGGACGGATTAACTCTGAGCGAGTCTGTGGTAACTAATTTATTCAAATTTATTATACAATAAAAAAACGGTCGTCTTCTTTTTCTTCTTTAAATAGTATAAAATAGTCTCTTTCCGCGACTGTCTGTCTTTCTGTCTGTCTGAATATCTGCTAACTCTCCTCTATCTCCTAAACCACGCAACGGATTTTGATGCGGTTTTCACTATTAGTTAAATATTTTTACAACGGGAGGTTTTTGTGTATAATAAATTCTGGATTATGTACGGGTGTTACAGAAAACTCACTTAAACCGAAGCGAAGCGAGGGCGGGGCGCTAGTCGAGAAAAAAAGCGATGATTAGTTGCGTAGAGTTAACGTTTTTTTTTTTAAGTTTGAATAATGAGCTATATTCAGCACTAAAATAAAAAAAAGAATTTATTTGAATGAAATATACCTACTACTACTACTACTACTGCTAGTCATAATATTAGGACGTTTCACATTACAAAAATATCGTAACCACATTAGGTAATTAACCCATATAACTATAGAATATCAATTTTAGACATTAGCATTCTCAAGACTGTGATCCTTTTATGTGTTTTTATTACCTTCTCATCACCAACATCGTTTCTGTTTGGACCATTGGTTGACTGGTAGAAAATGCCTTAAGCCATTAAGTCCTCCATTTGTCCCTACTTTGTGTATTGTTCATTAAAGTATAAATAAATAAGTAATCCTCAGACTGATAATGCGTTGCCAACCCTGAGGACTAAGATGGAATGACTAATGTAAGTTTTATTAAAAAAAAACACCCAAAGGTTAGCTGGAAGAGATCCCTTAAAGGGATAAGTTCGCCTTTGTACATTCCATTTCTGTAAATATTGTATTTGATTTGCTGTTTTTTGTACAATAAAGAGTTTACATACATACATACATACAAATTAACAATCAATTTATTATTATATACCATTTTTGTAATACAGATCAAATTGGATATACAAACAATTAAAAAATCTGTTATGAAATTAAATAAATAAATATCGAACACAACAAACTCAACTATGTGGAGTGTGGAAGGGCAGCACCATCATCGAAAGCAAACAGCTTCGCCTAATGTAAGTTGGATCTGAGACTCGTAGCATGCATTTTCAACACTGCAATCCTAATACTGCACGACTGCAAAGGCGTTGCCAATCCTGAGGACCAAGATGAAATACCTCTATGCTAGTAATTACCCGACTGCGGCGGAGCCCAAAAGGAGGGTTATGTTTTTCACCGTCATGTATGTCCAGTTCTATGTTCCCCGCTACAGCAAAAACGGCTTGGAAGAATTTGACAAATGAAGTATCATTGGATTCGTCTTCGCAGCGAGAGTGTCATAGGATACCTAAACTGTTAAAATTGAAATAACAACAATGGCCAAATGACAATTATTAGCATATGTAGGTATATCGACGACAGTATAAAAAATGCGGTCGGGTTTTTAAAGCTTGCTTTTCATATAGTTATTTTACCAGTTGTTTTATCCTTTCACCGGAACACAACAATGCGACCATTTCTGCTTCGTAGTAGGTTAAATGAGAACGTGGTGGTAGCGATCCGGATGGACCATGTATAAAGCTGCAACCAGGGAACGGCCCGGTATCCCATTCAAGGGGTTTCGAATGGGTTTTTATGATTTATTTAGAAAAGCCGTATCGCTTGAAAGCCGTTCGATTTGCTTTTTAAAGCGCTATTTATAAGAGTTACCCTATTATTATATATTTTGAAAGGATTAAGTATCCAAATCCGTTTCGTATAAGTCTTGTTCGTTTTTGCTTTTAAGTCGCTATATTTTGAGTGATACCAATATCCCTTTAACTTAAAAAAGCCGTTTGATTAGCGCTATTTATAAGAGTTACCCATATAAAAAGCCGTTCGATTGGCTTTTTAAGCGCTATTTATAAGGGTTACCCTTATATTTGGTTATGCAATAAGGGAGGGATATCAATTTACTGCTGAGGATGTCAGCTTTAGCTCTTTAGGTTTCCCTTATGTGAATGGTTAGTTTAACAAATAACTTAGTAATATATTTCTTCCAAAGGGGTTATTATTTTAGTGGGTTATACTTCGAGAGGTAAGTCTTTTAAAGACTTTTAACGGGTAATGGGTGGTCGGGTCCCTGGCTGCAACTTGTTTGTCCTTCTTGTCATAAAAAAAGTTCACGTTTCAGTCAACTCTAATACTGAGAATTGGTTCAAAAGTTACTTGCAAAGTTTGACCCAAATATGTTCAGTAGGACTTACGAAAAACCTTGCAAAAATACATAAAAGAAATGAATAATGGGAGAAGTACGATACTAGTAAAGTTTGGGTTGAGAGACGCTGTAATTTTATATTTAAAATCTGGGAAAAGTCTGCTCGGGTTTATTTTTACGAGTAAAATTTTATGATCTGTGAATTTGTTATAATGTAGACTTAGAAAGTGTTTCCATAATAGCGAATTAATTTAAAGGCGATCTTTTTAAAGTTAAATTAACTGTTATGTTTCTTCGGCCGTTTTTAATGAAAACTTTGACATTAATTAATTTCAAATTTGTACCCTTTATAAGTTTTGTGCTGAACTTTTAATATAATGACTTTAAAACAGTTTATTTCTTTGTGAATGGAGAAGAATTAATTTTGTTGAAGTCTTAGAATATTATTATTCGGTTTTTGCAATGGCCAGTATACTCACAAATTAATACATCGACTTGGCATTGCTACTATCAACACTTTTGTTAAAACCATATTGTATTCGTATTGCCATACACATACATTCATTAAATCACGATTCTTTCCCAGAGGGGTAGGCAGAGACCACTTCTTTCCACCTGCTACGATCCTGACAAATCTCTTTCGCTTCTTCCACATTCATACATCGAGTCATGCATGCACGTCGGTTTCGGGTACTTAAGATTCGGCCCTTTTCCAGTATTTCTCCGATTTGATTCGAAAAAGTACTCCTAGGGCGGCCCCTTCCGACCCTCCCACTCACTTTGCCATACACATTTTCTCTGTAAAACCTAATTGCTTTTGAAATGTTTTCGTATTCTTTTTAACTCAGCCGCCATTACTGTCAAGTAAATAAGAGCCACAGAATAAGAACATATAGCATAGAAACCGGACTATAAGACGCACTTTGCGTCAGCTATCTGTCTCTACTTTTTAGATTACACATGAGAAAAAATGAAACAAAAAGTAGTCTGTTTTTTCTTCTTTAACTGTCATTGTCACACGGTTTTACACAGGGACTTCTTTGTCCTTCCTATAGGAAGGATTTGGCTTTCCTTGTCTATAGGTCCAAATACTATAGGTGCTTATAGGTCCAAATCACGCCTTACTTGTGACCATGTACGAAATAACAAAAGAACAGCTATAGATTCATCTCTTTCCGACTCACTATGAAAACCATCATTAAAAAGAAGTGAATCATAATGTATTTTCTGCTTATTTAGTACGGTTTCTATGCCTTTAGTCTTTATACTGTGATAGCTATCATAAAGTTGACAATAGGGTCTATGGCTGGCTGTCATTCTGAAACCATATGTCCAATTATTTAATTTTTTGTAAATTACTTAATCGTTGATTTTGGTTCCCAAATCCAGGGCAGTTTAGTGGGACAACTTGTAACATTGATGAAGAACTTGCATTGAATAAAATAACAGTGAAAAGATGGTCCCAAATGAGTAAGCGGTCAAGATCACACCAAGCCATTGAAGGGGATGCTCGCCATCTTCAAGGGTCGTAACGACTATGACTGGAAGACTTCGTCGACAGGACAGGATTCACCGTACAACGTTGCTTATACAGGGTGTTAGGCAGAAGGTTGGACAAACTTCAGGGACTAACTCTGTAGGTCATACTCATCAACTTTTATTATGGGACCAACATCCAAATCGCAAAAAAAAAACTGCTGTTTCATACAAACTTTGAGAGCTAAATAGCCGAAAATGGAACAGCTGTTTTTTATTGCGATCTAGATGTTGGTCCCATAATAAAAGTTGACGAGTATGGTCCAACCTTCTGCCTAACACCCTGTATATACTTGACATTGGCAAAATTACGTTATTATGTAGACGCCATTAAATAAATAAATAATAATATAGTTGACAATAAGATAACACGTCAAACGCAATAAGGTTTTACAAAGTAAGATACAGCCTCAATACTGGAATGTTATAATGCACTCATTATAACGTCTACGAGCGTAGTGCGTCCGGGCGTAGCAATAGCCGCTACGCGCATTTTGTATGGAAACTATTGCCACTGAGCCTCGATACAAGCTTCGGTCGTAGCACGTTAGTACTGTGGGGCTTTTAGATTTGAGCCTTGCAAAAAATCTAAACAGTGGTTTTTAGGGTTCCGTAGTCAAACTATGAACCCTTATAGTTTCGCCATGTCCGTCCGTCTGTCCCTCCGTCCGCAGCCTAGCTCAGAGACTCTTAGTACTAGAAAGCTGTAATTTGGCACGAATATACATATTAGTCACGCCAACAAAGTGATAAAATAAAATCTTGTTTTTTTTTGTGTACCTCGCCTAGTACACGTGACGTGGGGATGTATTTTTTTTTCTCGTCTACCCCATAGTGTGTGGTGTCGTTGGATAGGTCTTTCAAAAATATTGCGGAAATTTGGAAACAATTTTTCGATTAAGTCACACGTTTATGAAATATTAAGCTTTAAAGCGCTAATTTTTGTTAGAGTCAAGGGTTACCCCCACTACAGCCAAAACTACAAATACTAAAAATCTGAAAAATATTTTAAATCAAAGCACATATAATGAATTTAATAGGAAAACTATCACGACTAAGTAGACGTCATTGGTTCTTGAGTTTGTAAACGGTTTAAATGTTTATACCTACCGGAAACTTATTTGCGGTGTTGGTAAACTGACCGCGACCTATGTCGATGTATAGAGATAACAGTTTTCCAACGGCAAAGTTAAGTTTGTCGCGAGGTCTAATTTGTTTTTAGTAATGGCTTCAGAACCCTACACTGAGGATGGTCCGACATACTCTTGCCCGGTTTTTTGAATCATGTTTTTAAACTTAGCTCATAGAAAGTATCGAAAAATTAAATACTTTCTATGACCGGGCTTTCTATTTTTTCACTCCACTGTCCTTGACTAATGTAAATCGGGCTTTAGAGTTAAATCTCTAAAGCAGCCTTAGCAATTTTTCATAAAACCTACGAAACATCCCTATTAAAATAGATTTCAAAAAAAGCCGTGTCCAAATCAGTCCATTCGTTTGGGAGCTACAAAACCACAAACATACACACTACTAACCCCCTTTTAGCATCGGGGATTAAAAATAAATCAAATAGAACAAACGCAGCCGCAGTCATTCCAAGTTGAAGCTTTTACTTAAAAGCTAAGTCAAGCAATCTGCGCAAGATGCCAAGCTTAAATAAAACTGACCCCAGTCCATCTGAAACGTGACAGAACTAAGATCCAGGATACAGCCAATATCCCCCCCTACATACCCCCTTAGGGCGCTTACAGACTAGCGTTTTTGTAGGATCCCTATTAGATCGCATAACTTTTTTACGCATAACGTATCTTTACGCATAAAATCGTTTGACCTAAAACGGTTTTTATAATAGAAATGGTTTTATTTTAATTATTATAAAAACTAACCTAACCTAATCTAACCTAATCTACAAAAAAGACGTTTATAACGTTCTGCAATGTAAGCATAAAAGGGTGTTATGCGAAAAAAAAATTATGCGAAAAGTAATTATGCGTTCCAAGGGGATCCCGTTTTTGTACGCTCGTAAATGCGCCAATTTAAGGTTAAAGAACTTTATTTCCCAAAATAAATTATACATTTCACTTGAGAACATACTTAATCTTCCTTAGTCAGTATAAAATGAAGTCGCTTCCGCTGTCTGTTCGCTTAGATCTTTTAAACTACTCAACGGATTTTGATGCAGTTTTCAGCAATTAATGTATAATGTACGAGTGTTACAGAAAACTCACATAAACCGAAGCGAAGCGAGGGCGGGTCGCTAGTCTAAGATAAATCTTCCTGTGGGCACCCGACGCACCCGAAAAAAAGGATACAAAATATAAACTACAATGTAAATGGTTATAGTATAAAACAATGAATGCAAGTTGAGTATTCAAAAAAAGAAAAAACAGTACTTACAGTTCATACAGTTTAACAAAATTCAAATTCAAATTCAAAATATTTATTCAGTAAATTGGCCACATGAGGGCTCTTTTACACGTCGGTAGCATGGAGTGAATCTACTAGCGCTTCGGACAAGACCATCATTGCGGAGAAGAAGCGCCGCAAGAAACTCCAGCAGAAGTTCATTCTTTCCAATCATAAAATACAATAATGCTTAAAAATATCATAACAAGTTAATAAAGTAATAAATCATTATTTATAACTAACACAAATAAAATCATAACATATGTAAGCTAAATTACTAACATAGAGGCATTCCTCCTTAGTCCTCAGAGTTGGCAACGCATTTGAAGTTTTAGGATTGCAGTTTTGAGATTGTACTCTTGAGATTTCAAATGTCTATGGGTCTCGGATCCCACTTACCATCAGGTGGCCTGAGTGCTCGCGTGCCTTATCCTTGCCAAAAAAATAAATTAAAAGTAGTGGCTAGGAGAACAACATGAAGAGGTCTCTACGTCAGGAACGATAATTAAAATAACTAACTGGAAAACAGATCCTTGCGAGCGTGAACAGACCGGACCCCACAGACAGCACCCATCAGCAACAAAACATACTTTACATAGCAATTAAGACAAAAAATTTGTGAACCAAAATCATATTTGGCACATTATTACGTGGGTAATTTACAAAATAAAAGTAGGTAAGCGACCAAGTAACGAGTTGCAAATAATCTATTTTTTGCTGTTCATATATTTGCCACACACACTTCTCGTACGAGCGTAGGCGCGCTTGTAAGGCCGTTGATGTGCGAGCCACGAAAATATGACACATTAATTCAAGCAAACACTCAGTAATGAGCGCGTATACGCACGTTCGGCTTATTGAAGCGCGAAATATAGCGCATGTCAACGCGCAGAATAACATAACAAAAAGCAAGCTTGACTGTTGCTAACCAATTTTAAATCGTTATAGAATCCTAAATGATCATTCAAATAGAAAAATAATAACTCTATGAAAAGCAAGCTTTAAAAACCCGACTGCATTTTTTATAATGTCGTCGATATACCTACATATGCTAATAATTGTCATTTGGCCATTGTTGTTATTTCAATTTTAACAGTTTAGGTATCCTATGAAACTCTCGCTGCGAAGGCGAATCCAATCATACCTAATTTATCATAATCGTCCAAGCCGTTTTTGCTGTGGCGGGGAACATAAAACTGGACATACATACATGACGGTGAAAAACATAACCCTCCTTTTGGGCTCCGCCGCAGTCGGGTAATGAAAGAAACCTAAAGAATTATCTTAAGTGACACTCACAAGATAAAGACAAATCGATTGATATAAGAATCATTAAAATCGGTCCACGCGTTTACTTTCTAAAGCGCCACAAAGGAACAAACATACATATATAGGATGATAAACACATTACCCTCCTCCTTCGGCAGTCGGGTAATAATGTACTATACCAAAAAGCAAGCTTTCAAAACCCGACTGTTGCTAACCAAATTTAAATCGTTATAATTCTTAAATGATCACTCAAAATGAAAAATGATGATTTTTAAATCCCTATTCAATGATACCCCACTTGTCATACTTCATCGACTTATTTTTTTTTAATTTGCACAATATGGCGTCTGGTTGCCATATTTAATTTTGATTACTGTCATATCTTCAGTGACACTCACCAGATTAAGACAAATCGATTGCCATAAAAATCATCAAAATCGGACAATGGGTTTAGTTTTTATAGTGCCACAAAGGAACAAACATACACATATAGGCTAATAAATACATTACACTTCTCCTTCGGCAGTCGGGTAAAAAAGGGTAGTCTGGAACCGCTCTTACCCCCCACAGCAACAGGGCAAGGCTAGGGTAATCCCATGTTATCCCCCCACGGTACGTTTACACTGCGCACAGGTTAATTTGGGTTGCAGGTATTTAATTAAAGTTCTGGGATATGTGTTTGATTGGACTGCTCCGAGAGGTTTTAACGTAAGAATTTGTAATTAGGTTTATTTTCTAATAGCTTCTGCTCTCGTTGAATAGGTATCGTTATTGCCTAGGGAACTTTTAGATTTTCTGGGACGAAAAGTAGCGTAAGTATATGGGGTATAAGCTATACAGGGTGGAAAAAACGAACGCCACATGGAGGGCAACTACCTTAAATATTGGAAAAAGCAAATTTCACGCAAAGGATACTTACTTTAATTTTTGAAAAAAATAAATCCTGCATTTGTAGATTTTTGAAAATTCGTCGCCCTTAACCGGTATTCGAACTGGTCGAATATGACGAAATAATAAAGAAGGGTTTTTTACCGTATTTATTTAATTTAAAAGTGTATGTGTAATAGACATAAATGATCACTATCAATAACCCTTTCGATCTGTATCATAAAACACGACTTTATTGTTTTGTCATATTCAGTTAAGGGAGATATATTTTTCAAAAATGCTATGATGCAGTATTCTTTGGTTTTAAAAATAAAAGTAAGTCTCCATTGCTATTTCCAATATTTAAGGTAGTTGCCGTCCATGTGGCGTTCGTTTTTTCCACCCTGTATACATTCAAAATTTCATGCGTGAAGGAGTAACAAGCTAACACAAACTTTGAAACTTTTAATAGTAGAACTAGCCCGTGACTTCGTTCGCGTAGATTTCCATTATCGATATTCTCCTAATCTTTATCATTTTCCGGTATGAAAAGCAGCGTATGTGTTATCCAGCCAGGGTATGTAGCCCGGGAAAATTGAACCAGAAATTAAGCCAACCTTACCGAACTACACTGAAAAAAATAATTGGTCGCTTGTAACAAGATTGTGATTGTTGTGCATAAGCGTCTTGATCCCATACGAGCCTAACAAGACGACAGATACACCAACTAAGACGTTAGATACATCAACTAAGATGTTAGTTGAATCACTAAAGAAATTGCTGTTTGTTACTATCAGTTTTGGTTTGTATAACTAATATCTTAACTCTTGTATTCATTTTATGTCAACTAAGTGAAAATCGCTCTTTGTTGGCTCTCATTTTTTTGAGTGTAGAAACAGCGTTTTTTTATTTAACGTGTTGAGTATAGACAAGAGAGAGTATATCTAATTGTATCCCGCAAAAAGAACAACGCGCATTCGTTTTTTTTAAAGAAAGTAAGTTTAGCAATTGAATTTGGTAGTTTTTTATTTATTAAAACTTTGTAATGAGTTTTTGTGGAAGAGATAAAGTTTTGCCAGTAGGTTAGGAAATTTAACAATGGTAGGCCGCGCAACAATGTATTTTTTGCAAAAATCTTATAATTTGATGTTCAGCAAAAATATTAACAGACCAAAAAAAATGCAAGCATTTAAAAAACCATCGCTGACGCGTTCATACAAACCTCGTACATCTAGTATGAACGCGATGGCAATGGGTTTTATTTAAATAGTTCTCGTGAACTACGATATGTACAAACATTTATTACGAGTATATACCATTTTGAACCTTATTTTATCAACTAACGAATTAAATGATAGCAGTACAATTGGTCAACTAGTCTTGTTTGGTTGTCTATTTTAGTAAGTCATATTTGTTGGTTATCGTATGAGATGTAAGTACAAAGGTGATATAATATAAATATCAAGGCACAATCTCACACAAATTGACCTAGTCCCAAACTAAGCTCTAGGCTTGTACTATGGGTACTAGACAACGATATAAATACTTAAATACATAGAAAATATCCAAGACTCAGAAACAAATACTCGCGCTCATCACACAAATATCTGCCCTTACCGGGATTTGAACCCAGGACCGCTAGCTTCATAGGCAGGGTCACTACCAACTAGGCCAGCGGTCGTCAAAATATTGGCCGGTAATGTAACTTTCAATAAGCAATTATACTAGCAAAACATTGAAAAAATATGCACATCACAAACATCTATCCTTAGATGTATGATGTGCGTATTTTTGATCCGGGCGAGTAGACATTCCTATTTCAAAATTATATAACTTTCAAATTATAAAACTTCGACTTCTCATAAATATAGCAATCAAATAGCAAACCTTTACAAATAACAAGCTCCATCTGTCGTGTGGTTTAATCATGCAACACCCCCCCCCACCCCCGGGTCCCACGCGGTAGCCTTTTGAGCTGCACTGCGATCTCGCTATTTGTTGTGGATGCTTTTTGTATGGAAAAACTACAGTAGGACACATTTATATTAGACGGAGCGTTTAGTCTACTTATTAGTGAGCTTACGAAGCTAGCCGTCCCGGGTTGGATTCCCGGCAAGGGATAGTATTTGTGTGATGTGCGAGAGTGTTTGTTCCTGAGTCTTGGATGTTTTCCATGTATTTAAGTATTATCGTTGACTAGTACCTATAGTACTTAGAGCATAGAGACTAGGACAATTTGCGTCACTGTCTCTTCGTATTTATTTATTTATGTAGGGTGATGTAACCAGTAATGGACAAGGCACCAATAATGAACACATGATTCTTATTTTACAGAAGATAAGGGTTATTCATTCGTTTTGCAACAATCAATTTAGGACCGTATGAAATTTGAATTAAGAGTGAAGTGTCCATTACTGGTGCCTATCAGCTAAAGGTGTCCATCATTGTTGCCGTCCCCCTAGGTACTTTTTGTACCAGACTAACTCATAATAAGCCAAATTGTAGAAACTTGGAGAGGCATATACCCAACAACAACAAAAAATTACATTTTTTGAAAGCTATATTATACACATACATACACAAACTCACGCCTTTATTCCCAGTTTGGGGTAGGCAGAGCTACAGAATTGCCAACAACTCTAAAAGCTTGTTGATAATTCTGTAACCACATTTTGCATAATCAGGCTAAGATGTTTACCAGCGTATTAGTGACAGGTTGCAAGCCCATCGCCTAACAGTACTACAAGCCTTTATTCCCTTAGTCGACTCTTACGACATCCACGGGAAGGCATTGAGTGGCACTATTCTAAGCCGGCAACCACACAGCTATATTATGTTTTAGTTATTTTATTTTTAATGCATAATTGTATTGCTATGCGGAGTTAAGGGTAGGTTTGATTTATAAGTGATATCAAAAAATAAAGTCCTCTATCCAAACTATGAAATTTCGGAATTCTGATCAATTCAGAATCATGACTCTTGGGAATTATGTAGTGTATAGTTCAGGAAATATGATTTGGCCGTCTGTTATCTACTTCGCGATCTTTTTTCTGCTTGTTTGGCTTTGCTTACCGGACCTAACCTTAACCTTAACCTTTCAAGTTTCAACCCACTGTGCTGTTTGAAGAACGAGGGCGGTTTTAATTCCAATTCATATTAAAAAAATATATATCAGGGGGACAATGTCACACCAATTGACCTAGTCCCAAACTAAGCTCTAGGCTTGTACTATGGGTACTAGAACACGATATAAATACTTATATACATACTTACATACATAGAAAAAATCCATGATTCAGGAACAAATATTCGCATTCATCAAACAAATATCTGCCCTACCGGGATTTGAACCTAGGACCGCTACCTTCATAGGCAAGGTCACTACCAACTACACTAACATATGTCCGTCTGTATGTCCTACTGTATTTGGGTGTCCTGTAACATTGTCCGCCCCTAAGTAGGTCATTCGCGTTAATTGTACTTAAGGGATGTGTCTCGGGTTATTTTTATAGCGAAACGACTCGAATCCTCGTCGTTCCTCTTTCTACTAGCGCTGGAATAACATTCCTTTTCTTTACTTTCTTTCCATGTCGTTAAAGAATTTACTGGACGTTCTAGTTTCACGTCGAATAAATAACTTCATTTATTTGTCAGTTCAAAGACTTAGGAACGGAAGGTTCCGTAGTTATCAAAAAGCGTTTTATTTTCACTTCAAAAGTTGATTATAAGGTCTGTTCATCCTTACTTGTCTTATATAGTAAACAACTTTCTAACCTCAAAATGAACCTTTTTTGGCTAAAACAGCTCTTTATCGTAAATAAAGTAAACCGAGGTAACATTTTGGACATGACTTGGCCAATGTATTGTCTGTGATTGCTTTATTTTGTTTAGAATAGCTGTTTTAACCAAAAAAGGTTAATTTTGAGGTTAGAAAGTTGTTTAATATATATATAAGACAAGTAAGGGTGAACAGACCTTATTTCTCACTGCCTTCGAAGCTAGCGGGTTCAAATCCCGGCGAGAGCAGATATATGTGTGATGACCTCAAATATTTGGTTACTGATGTTTTCTATGTATGTATGTAAATATATATTGCTCTATGTAAGTATTTACATCGTTGTCGAGTACCATAGTACAAGCCTTACAAGCTTAGTTTGGGACTAGGTCAATTGGTATGATATTGTCCACTGATATTTATTTTTATTATTTATAAATAACTATTATATAACTAAATAAATTAACTATTACGAAGAATAAACCCTCTGAGCTGATCAACAGCTCTTATACGACCCAATGACCTAACCGATTTTCATTAAACCTAAATTAAATAAGGAGCAAAATGCACCTTCTATTAAACCCATTAAGGTGCATTTTGCTCCTCATTTAATTTGTTAGTTTCGCAGTGTTGCATTATCAACGACGCAGCTTCACCAACCCTGGGCATGGGTTCCATTGAGCCTGGCTGAGTCATGCTATATGCCATAAAAACCCCCGATATGATGGCGATGCCAATTTTAGAGCAACTTCTTTTTTTTGTACTGATACAAAATCAAAATTACCTTCACGGATCTAATAGTGCCTTTTTTATGTGTCTTCCTGATTTATTGATTTTAGTATGTTATTTAAATTTTTATTTTTTAGGTTGATGCCATTCAAATTTAGATTCAAATTCAAATAGCCTTTATTTCTGATAATATAAATTCATTTTGACAATTATTGATTTAATATTACTATTTAATATTGCCAACTAAGTACAGAATTCAAAATTAATACGATTAAAAATTAAAGCTAAACGGATTAAAATTAAAATTAAACTAAGCTCCTCAAATATTAAAGATATAAATAATAATCACCACTATTAAAAGAACACCCCCTCTAGCAGGTCCGCTCGCGGCATGGTCCCCATGACACTTATTGTTATTACATAATTTTGTAAATTTTGTATATGCTATAATATTATTTCAAAATAATATCATGGTACTAATTTAAATACACAAAAACTTTATATTTTATTAGATGAAGTTTTACACTTATTATATTTTAGGTAATAAAATTCTGTATCAATTCTATTTTATTTATTCAACATCCTTTTATAATTCTAAATACCTTATATACTACAATTTTACGATATTATAATGCTTGCTATTAATTAAAATTAAGTATTTATGATTATATAATAATAGTTTTATTTTGCCTCGTGTGGTTGCCGAGTTAGAATAGTGCCACTCCATGTCTTCCCGTGGATGTCGTAAGAGACGACTAAGGGAATAAAGGCTTGTAGTACTGTTAGGCGATGGGCTTGCAACCTGTCACTAATACGCTGGTAAACATCTTAGCCTAATTGTGCAAGTTGTGGTTATAGAATTATCAACAAGTTTTTAGAGATGTTTGTAATTCTGTAGCTCTGCCTACCCCTCTGGGAACGAAGGCGTGAGATTATGTATGTATGTATGTAATTTAATTCAAAGCTCAAGGGGCGGCGTATGCCAAAACGCAAGAGGTTGATGCAATTATTTAACCGAAAATAACGATATCGCATCCGTTTGGGTGCCACGGTTCCACAGACGGACACACACATACGATAAATTTAAACCCTCCCTCTGTTTAAGAGGGGCTAAAAAAAACTATCGTCAGCGCGTACTATCTTAATTTCAAAATCAAAACCTCTACTTCAATCCCTCGTAAACTCGGTCCTAAGTGCTAACTAAAGTAAACAGTTATAATTTATGGATACTAAATAACGCAAATCCACAGCCAGCTCAAAGTCTAGACCAACCCGAATCTAGGCTATGTAAAGTCTAATTCTCGTGTTGGTGTTGACTGAAGGCATTCAAACTTGTCTGACCATGTCTGCATAGTATAATTATTTTTAAACTTTCGTGTTTGCCTCTCATATTAAAAGTTAAATTGGTCTTAGGTAAATATTGACCTTTATGTACGTGTGCTAAGTTCGGTTAAATGAGTTGAACGAGGGTGGAGTTCTTCAAGAGGGGAGTAAATAGGTTTTTAAAGGGTCGGCGACGCGCATGCTATACTTCTGGGGTGTGATTCTCTCAAAAACGCGGTCGGACGAACGAACGAGTGAATGTCGCAGAGGCGAGTTGAAGTAGTCCCGTCAGAGCGAACAAAACACATTATAGCGCGTGCATTTTCAATTAGGCAGCATGGCCCTTGTCGATAAGATCGAACGTATAAGGCTGCCTAATTGAGAATGCACGCACTAAAATGTGTTTTGTTCGCACTCACGGGGACGTATACGAAATTTTGCCGATTTCGCTGATTTACGTGATTTTACAAACGTGATTTTGCAGTTGAAATACTGTATTTCTACAAGTTTTAATGCACAACACTAAAGATAATTTTAACGAATGTATGAGCTATTTTTTTGTTTTTATTATTTTATTTTGATTAATCGACCTGACACCGACGACAATCATGTGAATTTTGCTGGAAGAGGTTTAGAATGTCACATATTCATGAATCGCTTTGACGTCTTAACGGTATGAAATGCTGCATGGTATGAAAAATTTACAATGTATTGCTGTGAAAGTCGTCTAAAAATCTATTAATTACTTTTTACCACTTTCATATAAATTTTTCGAGTAAAAAAAACAATAAACTTTGTAAATTTTTATAGAAAACGGGCAAAAAATATTTTTGATCTCGGCTACTCAGAACTCTCGTTCATAAAATTAAAACAACAGAAATAAACTTCAGGTCAAAATCAATCCAATACCTAAAAAAAATATCCAAAAATTTCAAAAGAATTGGCAATAAATAATGTTTTAAAACAACCTAAATCTCGCATTATAATAATCGACAAAAATAAAAAAGTGGCTCATTTATTCCTAGCTCATTTATTCGATCATAACTAAAATGACATTTAATTTTGAGCAGTAAAACTTAGAAATATAGAATATAGAATAGAAATAATATAGAATAGAAAAGCAGTATTTTCACTGTAAAATCACAAAAATAAGCAAAACCGGCAAAATTTCGTACGAGTATACGTCCTCTTAAACTCGCCGCTGCGACATTCACTCGTTCGTTCGTCCGACTGCGTTTTTGAGAGAATCGCACCCCTGGTATTGCACGCGTCCACAGGCTACGGTAACCGCTTAGGGTAGAAGTACCGTTTGTGGCCACTGTACCCTTTTTGCCCACTTAAGGTAGAAACGAGTATCAAAAATACTGTAAAATTAAAAATAATGTGCATAAGTAGTTAAGACTGAAGATTAATATTAAAATAAAAAACGGTCAGTAAGATGGCCAAAATCCATACATCTACCCTACTATCAGGCGGGCCGTAGGCTTGTTTGCCACCATCATGGTATAAAAAAAAGTGCTTTTAACTTCTCTGGAGTAAGTAACGTTAACGTATCATCAAGAAAATGTGTATATCGATTAATATCAGCGCCCTCTATGTTTTAAGTGCTTCAATTTGATAGAAAGTTGATATTGATGATGACTTTCGTATCATCATCAAAGGTGTTATACGTTAAATAATGTGTGGAAACGTGAGTTGATTTTAAAAACAAATTCAAAACATTTATATGACAAAAAAACACACTACAACACAACAGACATGGTAAAAAAAGAAGAAACAAGATTAGAGCAGAAATAGCATCGTTGCACGTCAAATAGGATAGTACTCAGCTCAGGTGATCGTTCGCTCGAGTGAAGGTCCAAGCGGCGAGTTTAAGTAGTCCCGTCCGACCGAACAAAACACATTTTAGCGCGTGTATTCAATTTGGCAGCATGACTTCTCGAACGTATAAGGCTCCCTAATTGACAATGAGAAGAACAGAAGAGAGAATAACACAACAGCATGTGCTGCAGCCGGAGCCAAAGCGCTTTTAGGGGTTGCCACGGATAGGTTCCGAACACGTTTTCGAATAGTAAAGGTGATTGGAAATCGTGACGTATTATTTAAAATGTTCGTGCTCGAACAACAGAAATAAAATAAAGAAACGAAAAACCGTATAAAAGTGTGAGTAAAATATTTATCCTAATTCTGCACTGTTGACGACGCGCTGGCCTAGTTGGTAGTGACTCTGCCTACGAAGCTAGCGGTCCTGGGTTCAAATCCCGGTAAGGGCAGATATTTGTGTGATGAGCGCGAATATTTGTTTCTGAGTCATGGATGTATTCTATGTATTTAAGTATATATTTCTCTATATAAGTATTTCTAACTAGTACCCATAGTACAAGCCTAGAGCTTAGTTTGGGACTAGGTCAAATGGTGTGACTTTTTCCCTTGTTATTAAAAAAGAAAAAACAATTTTCTAAAGTCGTAGTTTTTACATACATACATACATTAAATCACGCCTGTTTCCCAGAGGGGTAGGCAGAGACCACTTCTTTCCACCTGCTACGATCCTGACAAATCTCTTTCGCTTCTTCCACATTCATACATCGAGTCATGCATGCACGTCGGTTTCGGGTACTTAAGATACGGCCCTTTTCCAGTATTTCTCCGATTTGATTCGAAAAAGTACGCCTAGGTCGGCCCCTTCCGACCCTCCCACTCACTTTTGCTCTGTATATCTCTTTCGTCAATCTTCTTTCATCCATCCTTTCCAAATGACCGAACCATTGAAGCATGCCCTTTTCAATCTTAGTCACTACATCTTCTTTTAGTCCACATTTCTCTCTGACCTTTTCATTCCTTACTCTATCAATCAGTTTCACACCACACATACTACGCAAAGAGCGCATTTCAACTGCGTTTATACGACTTTCATGCTTGTCCTGCCACACCCAACATTCACTACCATACATCAGAGTAGGGATCAACACTCCATTGTGAACAGCCAGTCGCGCTTTTTGTGAAACGCCCCTTCTGCTCACAAAGGAGTACAGGGCCCCATTAATTTGGTTTCCAGCATTCACCCTCCTCTCGACATCCTTCTCACACTTACCATCTCTTGCAAACATACTTCCCAGGTACACAAATTCATTCACTTGCTCTACTAATTCACCATTTACATTTATCACGCACTCAGTCATCTCCTCGTCCTTCTCTATCACCATGACCTTGGTCTTGGCAACATTTGTCGTAGTTTTTATCGCTGGCAAAAGTAACTCCTAAGCCATAAATGAAACAATCTTCTTGAATATTATAATAATTAACCCTCATCTCAAACATCCCTTCGAGTGCCCTCGGAATCTACGTAAAAACATAATATGCTAAAAGGTTTGTAACGAGTTAGGTATTCTGTTTTAAAGGCCTTTAGGCCACATTCTTAGAATTTCATCAACTTTGGGATAGATTTAGGGGACGGACGGATCTAGCTTTATTATTGCAAATAGTTACATGAAGGACTATTTACGACGCGCTGGCCTAGTTGATAGTGACCCTGCCTACGAAGCTAGCGGTCCTGGGTTCAAATCCCGGTAAGGGCAGATATTTGTGAGATGACCACGGATATTTGTTTCTGAGTTATGGATGTTTTCTATGTATTTAAGTATATATTTCTCTATCCTCGTAAGGCCCACCATACTACAAACAGGGAGTTTTTTGTGAGCGGGACTTTGAATCTACCATCAAGGTAATAAAGTTCAATTACGTTTGTTCGATAATGTCATTTTCAGTTTACCAAGATAGGAAAATAAACCTTATTACTATTGTAACACAGTTCAAATTAAATTGCCTTGATCATGTACATTCTATTGCACACTGGGCCTTACGAGTAGGGAATGCAAATAACCGGTTTTAACCGATTTTAACCGGTTATTTTCATACAAAAACGGTTAATAAACGGTTAATTTGCATTCCCTACTTACGAGGCTATATAAGTATTAATATCTTGTTCTATCTAGTATCCGTAGTACAAGCCTAGAGCTTAGTTTGGGACTAGGTCAATTGGTGTGACATTGTCTCCTGATATTTATTTATTTATTTAAACATTTCTAAAAAAGTTTGTACACCAATTAAGTCATTTTGAAACAGTTATAAATTTTTCCTTTTTGTTCCTTTTGTGTCATTTTATTTTTTATTATTATTTATACGTTTAATAGAACTTTGATTAATACCTTTTTTTATAAAATTACTGAAGAATTCGGTAGCGTAATGGGAAAAATTAAGTAGCGGAATTCAGCTCGTCAATTTTTTCAGTATAGTTGTAAAGGCACTAGAAGTGATTCTGGGGGTTTATTCCGGAAGCCTGCCGCTTGGCCACAATATTTTTGATCTAATTTATAATTTCCAAAATTTTCATTTTCCAAAGACTATTTTGTATTATTTTTATTTTATTCGGGATATCGAAACCACTTGCTTCTTCTTAGAGGTTAGGTTACACTTGTGACTACATAAAAAAAAACAAATGCGACGGGAAAAAACTTTTTAGGAAATTATGCATATTTTGGCCCGATTTATTCCATTCGGCTTTAGCTCAACTGCGACGACTACGTCAACGACGTGGTTAGCTTAGCATGGTAGCACGGGATAGACAGGACAGGGGACAGGGGATAGGTTGCTTTTCAAACAAAGCTATATCACGCGACTTGCATGCGTGTGCGTGCCTCGACCGTACGCGCCGCGAGCCACCACAAGCAAACTCAATACAATAAATAAATAAATAAATAAAATAAATATCAGGGGACAATGTCACACCAATTGACCTAGTCCCAAACTAAGCTCTAGGCTTGTACTATGGGTACCTACTAGACAACGATATAAATACTTACATAGAGAAATATATGGTTCTCCTATGGAAGCCCTAATCGTCATTTGTCCTAATGCATTGTTTGTCCGAATTTTCATTTATCCTAATGCCATTTCCGCTTAAATTTTAAAACTTTTTAGTATTGTTATAATACAACCCTAACCTAACCGAACCGAAGATATAATTGGAAAACTTAAAAAGTTGCCTGACTCAACTGAAAACCAGTTTAGGGCAAATGAAAATTCGGGCAAACGATGTGTTAGGACAAACGTTGTTAGGGATTGTGACGGACACCCGAAATATATACTTAAATACATAGAAAACATCCATGACTCAGGAACAAATATTCGCGCTCATCACACAAATAGCTGCCCTTACCGGGATTTGAACACAGGACCGCTGGCTTTGTAGGCAGGGACACTACCCAAGGCCAACGCGTTGTTAAACAATCAATACAATCATCTTAGTCCAAACGGTTGTCAAGTCATAAGCAATGTTATGATTGCAAAATTGTAGCCTTGAAATTACAAATGTCTATGGGACTTAGATCCTGTGTGGTTAATTTTCTCCGTGTCATAAATAAAACTTTAAAATTTAAAGTTTTTAAGTAAAGCCAACTTTGACAAAGTGGTTCATTACGAAACACTACTTGCTTAACGAACCGAGCTCATATATCGCCGTCGCATTTAAGCGGTAATAGCTTAAAAGTAAGTGGTAAGTTAAGCAAGATATAACTTAGTAAAAACGTATGGGTCAAGCTTAGGGGATTTTAACCCTAACTAGTGCCATTAAAGGGGGTTAGTTCAAAATTCAAAAATTCAAAAAATAATATTAATGTATCCACCCTAACCCACCGACTGCACCTTGCACATTATCAAAATAGGTAGTACCAGAATTTTAAAATACCAAAGTGATGTTTTTAGCAACGTTCCAAAAACACCAGAAATATTGGTTAAAGAAAAAATAATCATCACTACATAGTATAAAACAAAGTCGCTTCCCGCTGTCTGTCTGTCCCTATGTATGCTATCTTTAAAACTATGCAACGGATTTTGATGCGGTTTTTTTTAACAGATGGAGTGATTCAAGAGGAAGGTTTTTATGTATAATAATAATAAGTTTTGGATTATGTACCGGTATTACAGAAAACTGGCATAAACCGAATCGAAGCGAGGGCGGGTCACTAGTAAATAATAAACCGACGTAAGTGCATGAAGAGGTTGATGAATGTAGAGAAGCGAAAGTTGTATGTTTAGCCCGGGGCACCTGGCGTTCCATAGTCTCTACCTACCCCATTGGGAGACAGGCGTGAAGGTATGTATGCATATCATCATCATCATCAGCCTAATATTAGTCCACTGCTGGACATAGGCCTCCCTTAATAAGCGCCATAGCGCCCTGTCTCCAGCTTGCCGCATCCAGCATCTGCCTGCAGTCTTTCGCAGGTCGTCATCCCACCGGGCCTGAGGGCGTTCTACACTACGTTTGCTGAGACGCGGTCTCCACTCAAGAATACGGTTACCCCAGCGGTTGTCGATTCTTCGCGAGATATGCACGTATTTAAGACTGCCTGTATGCATGTATGTAGAAAAAATAATACCATAATTTGAATGTTTAGTAATGGGATTCTATTATTATTGAGAATCTGGTATTTAAAAGATTTCCTTTTTATGGCATAGGGCAGGCAAGCGAGCCCACAGACTACGTGAAAGTAAGTGAGATCGCCACCCATCAAAATTTGTTGTATACCAATACCTTCTCTAGAATGTAACAAATACTTTTCTGAAAACCGCATCAACGTCGGTTCAGTCAACCGCGAGATAATGGTTTTTTGAAGTCGGTTAAAAATACAATTATTCTTTATGTTTATTTTTGTAAGAGTAATTGCCTTATGGAGCCGCAAGGCATACTTTGAGTCTAGCTGACTTAGACAGTACTTACAAGGCATCACATTTAAACTATGTAGCACAAATTCCTAAGCCAGTAGCTAAGTGACCTCGCCTTTTACCAAGTTGTCTGCCGTCTGCATACACGGCATTATGTATAAATTCAGGACAATTTTCGTAATTACGCAAAGTTCCGGAGACTTTACTGGACCGTTAGAGTTGGTTAAATGTTTGGTAAACTATGCTTCTATAAAGTGCCGTGTGTGTTTTATGTCGTTTATTTTCTTTGTAATGAGCCCTGTGGGGTAGAATTATGAAGTGTTTAAACGTGCTTAATTTCAAGGGGTGGACAGGGCACTTTGTAGCAAGGAAGATAGTTTGTTTAACATCACCTTTAGAACAATAATGACCTAATTCAAAATTTGTGCTTTCAAACTTCGAGTCATAAATTTATTATCATAGACACCTAACTCGAAATTTAAAATTTCTCAATTAGGTCACTATTGTTCTGAAGGTGCGATATATTTGGACACATTTATGACAGGTTAAAGAAATGCTTAGTCACTCAAGATACGAACTCCTGCAATTAATAATAAAGTCTTATACTACAAGTATAGGGAAAAATCTAAAAACTATACATTTTTAACTAAATCACAAAAAAACAGGGTGTTCATGCAAGGAACGGCGGTCCAAATTTTGAATTGAGTTAACCGTGTCATGTGCGGAACCCTCAGTGGGGGCGTCCGACTCGCACCTGACCGGTTTTTTTTCTATTGAGGGCAGTGTATGTCCCCAAGTAACTCTAATTCTATTTACTAATGGCTTTCACTCCTGTTAAGGTGTATTTCGCCAATGTCAAGTTATTTATAGACTCTCCCATGGACTTATTAGAGAAACAAGTCCATGGATATCACACGCGAGGACAATTGTTCGGTTGAAGAATTTTCTCTCGTGGACTAAACAGAAGCACATGGAGATAGCTCCGCGCATGCGCTTCTGTCAAGTCCCATCCCATGTAAAATTATAATTAAATCAAAACGTCACAAAACAAATGGCACGTTAAATCCATCAGTGATACATCTCAAATAATAGTGACATTATAGCGCTAAAAAGAATCAACTTTTGTATGTACTCGTTTTCGATATTTAAATTCATTTCATAAAAAATCCATAAGAAAAATAATAATTTGTGGAGATTTCAATATTAACCTCATAACATAACACTAAATCTAAGACTAAAGATATAAAAATAAACTAAAATAATAAGGGCCTGTTTAACAATCGACGAGTAAATTATCTGCCATTTAAAGTTGGCTCTCTCCTTGTCTATTTACAAGTGTAAGAAAGAGAAAGGGCTAAATTTATCTGTCAAATATGCTTTAACTACTTGTCGATTGTGAAACAGGCTGTAAATCTAAGAATGGCTCCTGCGGCATTGTACCAAAGATGCTGGCAGCATTACCTAGTTGAATATCTAAACTTAGTCGTTTTTAGTATAATGTCACTGTTGGATATATTTGCGAAAAATAATAACCTACCAAAATTATGAATTACCCGCAACCTTGAACAGTCTCAACCTGCCGCTGGGTCAGTAAATTAACTCCACACTAATAAATTAAGCCGGCCCCCGTATCATGACGCCGGGCCCCGTATCATACGCGCGGGCATAACCCTCCCTCACGCTTTATACCTAGAATAAGGGGTGTCTGACTAATTGGGGAGATGATTCAAGATGGCGATTATCATTACGTCAGTGTTACTACAATACCGCGTAACTAATAAATTCAATCAGTTGCAAAATATACCTTACTGGCGTACTTGCTAAGGCGTATTTTGCACCTCGTGTAATTTATTAGTTACGCGGTATTGCATTATCACCAACGATTAGGTAAACAGAATATAATAATACTAGCCGTTTCCCGTGACTCAGTCCACGTAGAAGTCGTTTATCACGTGTAGAAAGTACCCTACGAGTATATCCTTCCTCAGGGCTTAAATTATCCTACTAAAAATCATCCAAATCGGTTCAGCGCTTCAGCGGTTTAGACGTGAAAGCGTAACTGACAAACAGATATACTTTCGCATTTAAAAAATTACATACATAATCTCACGCCTTCGTTCCCAGAGTGGGGTAGGCAGAGCTACAGAATTACAAACATCTCTAAAACTTGTTGATAATTCTATAACCAGAATTTGCACAATTAGGCTAAGATGTTTACCAGCGTATTAGTGACAGGTTGCAAGCCCATCGCCTAACAGTACTACAAGCCTTTATTCCCTTAGTCGTCTCTTACGACATCCACGGGAAGACATGGAGTGGCACTATTCTAACTCGGCAACCACACGAGGAAAAAAATTTTAAAAAATTAAAATTATGGATATTATAGTAATTATGGAAATTTAAGTGGTGCTAGGATCGATAAAAAAAACAAGAAATTGACATAATAAATAGGTTCCCATACAAGAAACGTTTATTTCAACGCATTTTCATTTTCGTTGTAAAAAAACGCCAAAGTTGTAGCGTCTGGTGCGATTATAGCATAGAGCCTGAAGAAAAACAACAAATACAAAAAAATGGTCAAGTGTGAGCTGGGCTCGCGCTAATTCGATTCGAAACCGAATTCAAATTATAAACCTAATTGGGCGGTACGGAACGGAATGGAACCAGATTTAGCCAGGTTTTTTTTAGATACACAACTTATTTTGAAGTATTTTTCATATATCTATGTACTTTAGTGAGTACGAGTATTTCTTACTTTCTTGTTGTTGCAGTCCCAGGTTTATATTCCTTAAAGGTTGGCGCAGACATAACCGCTCGGAACAGGACCAGCTTAAAGTGAGACATTGAAAAGTGAGCTTTGATTTAAGTGTTAATACGATATATTTTTCAGTGGACGACGCGAGGCCCGCGCCCGGCTAATTGTTTTCACTTTAACTTTATAAAATGTATCGTATTAGAAAGAAAGAAAGAAAGAAATAAAGAAAGAAAGAAAAAACACTTATTCGTGACAAACAGAACAAACAAAACAACAAAAATACTGAATTTTGATTTTGATTTTTTTTTGACTGACATAGACAAAATACCTGTTGTCACGAAATGGTTCCAACTCAGCGTTATGCTGGCGTTAAAACCAGCGCTGGTCTTCCGTTGGAACCACTAACAAAAATCAAAGCTCAGTTTTCAATGTCTAACTTTGAGCCGATCCGGTGCCGAGCGGTTATGTCTGCACCAACCTTAAACGTTCCGATTAGTTGCTCTATGGAAGATTTAAGACCCATAGAATCCCTACATCATGGTTTATGGCTGGCTAAAGGCTGTAACTAATGATACCATATTGGCCCACACCATGCTTCTCATGGGGTATGTGGGGGGGGGTATAATTAATGGAGGGTCGACGGGATCAGGGTGTGGATTACTAACAGTGCATTTGTTTACGGGTAGAGCGGTTATATCCGGATGCCGTGGTGGAAAGGAAGGTGTTTCTAAGATTTTGTTGTTTTTTAGACGACTGCCCAAAAAAAGGAGTGTAATGTTTTCATATATGTAATAGTATATGTATGATTCTTTATTCCATCATAACTTCTAAACGCGATTTAGATGTGTGTGGTATCGTTAGAATTCTTTCACCATGCTGGTTGACATAGGATACCTAAATTGTAAAAATTGAAATAACAACAATGGCAAAATGTCAATTATATATGTCAAACAATAAAAGTTTTCTAATTATTACAATATAGGTATCATTTGAAAGGTCTTAATGTGACCATCTCAAATATATACGAATATACTTAGTAGCATTTATATTTATTAAAATATCGACGAAAATATAAAAAATGCAGTCAGGTTTTTAAAGCTCGCTTTTCATTTTTATAAATTTCTCCTTCGTTTACTAATATCGATGGCACCAATAAGCCAAGACCTGACTTTGGGTATTCTTTATTTTATGGTACCCCCGGCGGTAGTCTACCTCAGACCCTTGAGACCAAAGAGTCAGGACAAAGTGGAAGAGACACTGGCTTGCCTTACCTAGAAGGTATTAATATAAAACTCCTAGCTTTAAACAGACAGTTGAAAATGTCCAAGTTGATTTAAAGAGGAGTTTTAATAACATTTCTGGACTAATTTCAAAGTTAGTCAAGTTCAATTCCGAACAAAGGTAGTTCAAAAGTACCTAACTTTGTAAATTAAGTTACTTATTATATGTATTCGCTTTATTTTGTCTTATGTAAACGTTAATTAAATCACGTACCTTTAGTTATAACTTACTTAAGAATCTTTATATTCTAGAAAATACTAAAAAAACATTAGCAAAAAACAACAAAAAAAATCACGTTTGTTGTATGGGAGTCCCCGTTAAATATTTATTTAATTATTTGTCTTTAAAATTAATATACAACTAAATTTTCTGCGAATATTTCAAGCATCTACCTGTTGCCGTTATTAATATCGAGCAAAAAACGGCAAAAAAATCACGTTTGTTGTATGGGAGCCCCCTTAAATATTACTTTTATTTGGTTTTTATTTGTTGTTATATCGGCAACAGAAATACATCTTCTGGGAAAATTTCAACTATCTTGCTATCACGGTTAGCCTGGTGACAGACAGACGGACAGACAGACGGACAGACAGACGGACAGCGGAGTCTTAGTAATAGGGTCCCGTTTTTACCCTTTGGGTACGCTCCCTAAAAAAGCAATCGTTACAATCGTCCAGAGGGGTTATTATGAAATAACTGTGCAGTTCAGTTTACGCAGAGAGAAAAGGACAGAGCTATATATCTGCTATTTTATTAACGACGACGCGCTGGCCTAGTTGGCAGTGACCCTGCCTATGAAGCTAGCGGTCCTGGGTTCAAATCCCGGTAAGGGCAGATATTTGTGTGATGAGCACGAATATTTGTTTCCGAGTCATGGATGTTTTCTATGTATTTAAGTATATATTTTCTCTATATAAGTATTTATATCGTTGTCTAGTACCCATAGTACAAGCCTAGAGCTTAGTTTGGGACTAGGTCAATTGGTGTGTAATTGTCCCCTGATATTTATTTATTTTATTTATTTATTATTTATTTATTTATTTATTCAAATTCATTTACACGGCATTACAGTAGGACCAATACACCGAGAAACTTAAGTATAAATAACAAACGGTAGAGATAATAAATTAAAAACAGAAGTCAATTAATACTAGATCCTATCATCCATCATCTCGCAAAATCTTAGACATTCACGACACACAGCTGCCCATCGCCACGCAAGCAAATCACATTCGGGTACTGATACCAGAAGCGCATTTAGCTGCGTCAAGACGCGGAGCAAAGGCGAGTTCCTTCGCGACACCGTGCGCGCCATCGGCGCAGCCAACAGTGGACGCGTACGCGGCCTAAGCGTTATTCGCGATGTTTCAGGGACAAACAGCCTCACGACTCGTCCTACAAGCTCAGGGCAATCCGACTCTCCACGCAAAATTTGACAGGCAGGCTATATAGCTCTGTCCTTTACACTCTCCGTAAAATGAACTGCATAGTTATGTCATAATAACCCCTCTGGGCCTCTATTCAACTTTGTAAAGCCATATTCCTTTTGACATGTTATCGTATTGCCAACGTTCGGAAATCTCTTATTTACTTAACAGTAATGGCGGCCGAGTTAATGAAAAAAAAACAACAAACAAGCTTTAAAAAACCCGACTGTTGCTAACCAACTTTAAATCGTTACAATCATTCAAAATGAAACATGATGAAATAATCTTAAAGATGATTTTTAAATACCTACCTATTCAATGATACCCTACGTGTCATAGTTCGTCGATTTTCTTTGCGTCTTGTTGCCGCCATATTGAATTTGGATTACCTACTGTCATATCTTTAGTGGCACTCAAAAGAATACGACAATTCGATTGACATAAGAATCATAAAGCCAGCCAGCCATGTTTGCTAGAGCGCCACAAAGGAACAAACGTACATACAAACATATAAGTCTAGGCTGATAATAGTAGATATACATCGAGGGGATAAAGCACTGTTTTATGTCACGGGCGCGATATTGAATCCTGAGCAAATGAGGGACTCCAGATTTAACTTCCGAGCGTAGCGAGGGTGTTATGAGTTAATTCCTGAGCGACGCGAGGGAATTACAACGGAGTCCTGAGTGCAGCGAGCGATTCAAGCTCGTCCAAGACGAAAACAGCTTTATCCCAAAGGAGAATACTCTACTTTTCTCACCTTTTGTTTCATTTTCTTTATTTTGCGTATATGGCTTGTAGTGGCCAGTTCGAATTTCAAATAAGTTCTTTTTGCTGTAGGTTTCTATGGAACAATTTTTCATACGAATTTAAATCTCATTATTAACCAGCGGGTTATAATGAGATTCAGTACAATATTATAACCCGCTGGGTCATAATATGGTACTGAATCTCATTATAACCCGCTGGTTAGCCGATGGCTATAATGACTTACTTTAGGTGAGGTTTGCATTTTAATGTAATTGGGCAATTTCGAGCATGTAGTGTGAAAACATTCTTACCCTCCTCCTTTGGCAGTCGGGTAAAAATAATACCATATTTTACCATAACACGTTAGAAGCAATATTGTTTCACCCCGTAGAATAGAGACGCAGGTAAATTGTTATACTCGTAAAGTGGTGCCCTTCAAGACGAGCACATCCTTCAAGATATTATAATTAGAGATGGGCCGACTAGTCAACGATTAGTCGGGAAAGCCGACTATTCGGAATCATTTCTAGTCGGTTTATTAGTCGGCGACTAGTCGGCAAAAAATTACGATTATTCGTCACTTTATTGCCTATAGGAAATATAGTCAAAAAATGTCCTCACACGCGATTTTCTTTTCGACATAGTTATAAAGAACTACCTAGTAGTTCGTTTTAATACTATAATTAGAGTTCCAATTGTTTTTTGTCGTGCGGGAAAAACTTAAACAAAACTAGTCAAAACATGGTAGGGGTAGGTAACCAAGCGCGATGGACGAAGCGAAACGAACGTTTCCGAGTTCAGCCGAACTTAGCAAAATCCTACGATCGGCATTGCCGATTAGTCGGCCGATTAATCGGCAAATTGCAAACCGATTAGTCGGCCGACTGGCCAGTCGGCAAAATCCGTAGTCGGCCCATCTCTAATTATAATAGAATATCCTGACACAGCTTAAATCATAACTATCCTCTTTGCTTTGACGAAGTCGGATAACATTAAAGACTCATACCAATCCTCGATATTTTATCTCGTTGCGAAAAAACGCTTTTCTCTGCAAATTCATGCTTCTTTTAGACAACGCTATAAATCCTACATACGAAGCATAAGATATCTATAAAAATTAATGCTACCACCAATATGTTTTCTGAATGTTTTTTGCCTTGATAGCACCTATTTGCCTGGTAATATATAACGCACATTAAGTTAATGTATAGTTCATACATGTCTCCTAGTTTTTTCTTTTTATATTCGACTTTATTGGTATGAAGATAAAGAATTTATCGTCAAATATTCCGCTGTCTCAGCTACACTAGAAGGCAATGGTATGGGTTACAGTGTGAAGCAATTTACGCGCACCGTGACCTGGTTTCATTGCTTTAAGTGTACGTATGATGCACTTGGGTTTTATGGAGAAATCTTTTATAGAATTGTATATTTTGTGACTTTCTGACATTAAAATATTACAATTTTGAGCACACAATAAACCCAGTTGGTATAGTGAGACTGCGACTACTGAGTAGTACCTAAGCTAGTTTGATTTGCGGTATTAGTTAGTTCCTAGTTTGCCTACGAAACTAACGATTTCTGATTCTATTCCCGGTAAGGGCAAATATTTCTGTAATGACATTGATCAATTGTTCTTAAGTGTTGGATGTTTTTTTTTTCTTTATATTTAGTATGTTTATGTTTGTCTAGTACCTATGACAAGCCTAGAGCTTAGTTTGGGACTAGGTCAATTTGTGAGAGTTTTTTCTTTGTTTTTTTTTGCGTGTTTTGTCCGTTATTCAAGCATCACGGACAAAGTAGTTGGTACCTCATCATGTCAGCCAAAAGACGTCCACTGCTGGACATAGGCCACTGTTGGTACCTAACTATACCTAATACCTACGAGCACGCCTAGGGCCCTAGTCAAGATGTATGCGAAATGCTTCCCGCTGGTCAAAAACAGCCGTGGTCTACCTGGAAAGCTTTAAACAGACTACGCTCCCAGGTTGGCCGCAGTAGGGAAAACTTGGTGAAATGGGGTATACTAAGCGGGTTCTCTATTGGATGGCATAAAATTATTTGTAATAATATTGTTACGCATAATTGCTTTTAGCCGAAATAGCGATGTGCATAATCATCTTTAGGCATATATTTTTACGCATAAAATTAAAAAGCATAAATACAAAAAGCATAATCGTCATGAAGACTAACGTCAAATAGCATAAATACAAAAAGTCATAATAATAAATTGGCATCATTACAAAATGCATAACAGTGTCGTCCTAAAAAATAGTCATGTACAAATGGCACATAGCAATACAATTGCTGTAGCGAAATTCGTAGACGTACTACGAGAAAAGGTTAGTTTTGGTTTTGTGGTTATAAATATTTAGGAACTAAGGCGAGGTCGACGGAGGTCCGCTTCGCGGACCTCCTATTCTGCGTTGCTTGGGCGCTTCGCGCCTGGATATCATACTAACCTAACCCAACCTAATGTACCTAACGTGACCTAATTTAACCTTACCTAATATGTAACAACGAAACTGTATAGTGTAATTTTATTCATTTAGAATACTGAAATTATATGGTTAATGAGTAATATAACAAATAATTATTAGCCCAAACAATAATATGCATAATGTGTATTAGTCTAATACAAATTAGTCCAACTGAAATTATTCTAATAGCGTTATATGCCAAAAAAGTATTAGGCCAAAGTATTATTATGCGACAGTACTATTATGCCGAATCAATTATGCGAAACAATAATAGTCTAAAACAAATTATGCGATCCAAGGCGATCCCTACTAAGCGATCAGACGCTCGGTGTGCATGCGGGACAGCTCTCCAAATTATGGCGCATAATGATGTCTTGCCCAGCGTGCCCGTACACCTGCTCCAAGCACGATCTCCGAGATGCGACCGACAGAGCATTAGCTGTTGCAAGTTTCTGGTCCCGCTCAGTCTGATGAAAATAGGAACCATCGACACGAGAAGAAGAAGATGCTTTAGAGAAGAGGTTAGCGATTTCCGGATGCATTCGGCGTTCGTTATGAAAAATGTATGAAAATGTATACGATTGACGTAAGCTGTCAGACGGTCGCGTCGAACGTTTAAGTATGTCAATTCCATACTATTTGACAGTTTTCGAAAATCGTTTACGAAAGCTTTGTGCATCTTGAGGCCCTGCCAAGATGCACTACGCTAACTAGCGTTTCTATTCGATTCGTTTTTGAGACAATCGCGTCACCGGTAGATCACGCGACTCTTCGTATCACGTCATCAATCAGTGACGCGATTAGTTTAAAAACAAAACGAATAGAAACTTTAGTTAGCGTAATACATCTTGGCAGGGCCTCCAGGTCTGGGCTCTCAGAAATGTTAGCGCATTTGCATGTTAGCTAGGCCTGACACCTTAAGCCCGTCGGTTGATTCGGCTGCTGAATACTCCAGATCTCGGCTTACTCTATTGTTGCCTCACAATTGTGCAAGAGCAACGACCCGACATAAATCTCCATTGTGGATAATACAGTATCCGTCTGACGCCATATAATCTCGGCGGTAATACCATTACAAACGGATCAACGCATTCAAATAATAAAACAAAATAAGTCTACCAATAACTATTAGATAAAACACACCGATATAATGGCAATCCTTTCAGAGCTAATATCTCTAATACGGCTTAACCGATTTTCATAAAATTTAGTTTAAAAGCTCCGCTAGAAAACCTGCTTTCAAATAAAAATGCATTCAAATCGATTCACCCGTTTAGGAGCTACGATGCCACAAACAGATACACAGATACACACGTCAAACTTGTAACATAACTCTTTTTATGTCAGGGGTTAAAAGAAGGCGGTCTTCAAAATATAATAATTACAATACAGGGCAAGAGCATGTCAGACCATGCTCAGCGTAGGATTCCGTCGCCGCTACTACAAACACAAAAAATCCGGTCAAGTGTGACCTGCGCACCGAGAGGTCTCGTTGCGGCCTTCTTGCTAACATCTTTCATCTTTAGCTTAGTTAAAAGACATATGTTTCCATATTCTAATCTATTCTCGACTTTACACTGAAAGAAAAATTTAAGCACTATTTTCACTAAACGGCCCGCAACGGGTCGGAACGGAAAGAATTAATATAATAAAATATGGTCTTTAAACGATATTAAATCATGTTCACACTCAAAGTCTATATTACCAAGCCGCGCACAGCAACTTGACCGCGATCTTAGCCGAAAGGATGCTGCGATGCGCGATCGGCTCCGTAATAAATAGACAATAATAATTTAAACAGACGCGATCGGTTGTCGCCGCATCCGTATGTATCCTTTCCGATCCGATGCGATGCGAGCCGTTTGGTGGAAATCATCCTTAAGTCGCTTCTAACAAGATTGTGATTGTTGTTTATAGGCGTCTTGATTCTATACGAGCCTAACAAAACGTTGGATACATGCTGTCGTTACTATCAGTTTTGGTTGTTATACTTATAACGAATATCATAACTATTTTTTTCCAATGATTTAATATTTATTGCAAAGAAATAAGTACAAATGGCGGACCGAATGCCTAAGGGCATTCTCTAACAGTCGACCAAATAAACAATCAGAAAGGGCATTGTTAAATTTATTTCAAGAATAATGTCTTTTTTTTCAGCGGCCACGGGTGATTTTTACATAGTTATTTAGCCCTCTAAATACACATAGATATATAAGGAGATTTTAAAGATTTAAGTATTCAGTTTTTAGTACGAAAGTACGCCCATGTATGAATATTTAAATATCTCGGCTCCGATGTACTTAAGAGTTACATAACAAAAAATGTTTATCTTTATAAATTCTACCATAATTTACCACTTTTACGAATGGCCGCTCACCTTGAAAATGTATGAATTTTACAAATGACAACACTTTTACCCAAACCCCTTTACATAGTGGGTGCAAAGAAAAAGAAGACAGACAGAGATAAACCTAAAAACTTGAATCATAATTATCCTAATTATTGCTAATACTTACTACAATAAATAAATATGTTAACTATTTATACTACTCATGCATGTAAAAAAAAAAACCTATCAGAACAAAACCAGTGACTAAAACATGACCATGATGTGATGAGATAAACGCTACCTCAATTTTAGTCAACTATAAGAAAATCTCTCTAGTTTGGCTCTCACACCCGTATTCACAAACGTCACTATGAGGTCTCACAGTGCTCACGAACGCCTCATAACCACAAGGTCGGTCAAAAAGGACCAATCACAAAGCTGTACGGAACGCAGTGCGTTTACTCAGTGAAGGATCTCTTAAGTATTGTTTGTGAATACGGGTGTCAGTGTTTTAAGTATAATAGAACCTAGAGTAATGCCAAATAGGAGCCCAAAGAAATCTGCCTAAAACTTGGAGCTCGCCACTGAATGTGTTTCAACTTTTTATTTTTAATTTAAAAGTGTACAAAGTTGTCGGAGGCCGTTGGCCAAGTTTTAACAATGTCGCGCTACCCAGGGCTGTCTCACAAATGATCGTATATTTATTTTACTAGCTTCTGCATGCGACTTCGGACGCGTAGAATAAATAATTGGCTATCCCATGACAACAGTGGGATAAGGCTAAGTTCAGGGTTGTGATTCTCTCAAAAAGCAAAGGTGATCGTTCGCTCGAGTAAAGGTCCAATCGGCGAGTTTAAATAGTCCCCACAGAGCGAACAAAACACATTTTAGCGCGTGTATTCAATTTGGCAGCATGACTTCTCGAACGTATAAGGCTCCCTTATTGACAATGCACGCGTTAAAATGTGTTTTGTTCGGTCGGACGGGACTACTTAAACTCGCCGTTCGACCGGCCGCCGTTTTTTTAAAGAATAACACACCTGAACTTGAACTTGAGTGATCTGTTGATTTGCGTAAACCCACAAGCAAATTGCCTCCCCCACGTCCACCCTCACTGAATGTTCACGCTAGACTGCCGCTTGCAAGCCACCGTCATCTGAACAGCTGAATCGAGCGTTACCGCATGTTCATCTGTACTTAGCCGAATTTTCGGGATCAATTATAAGTATAGACTACTAGCTGATGCCTGCGACTCCGGCCGAGTTGAAGTTGTTTATCGCAGTAAAAAGTACTCTATTTCCTTCCGCCGGAAACAAGCTATCTCCATACTAAATTTAATCGAAAGGGGTTCAGCGGTTTGACCGTGAAAGCGTAACAGACAGACAGATAGAGTAACTTTCACATTTATAATATTAGGATGAATAGTTTAAATAAAAGGATAGTTATCTCCGTTCCAAATTGTATCTAAACCCGTCCAGCCGTTCTAGCGTGGAAGAATAACAAACTTACTAACACACGTGTGTGCGTGTGTGTGTGTTTGTTTATTACTCCTTCACGTTGCAACGGCTAGACGGATTTGGATAAAATAGGAATGGAGATAGCTTTTACCCTGGATTAACACAGTATAATCCCGAAAAAAATAAAAAGTTCCCAAGGGAATAACTTTAATCGAAAACTACGCTGACGAAGTTGCGGGCAGAGGCTAATTAATCTAATTATTAACAAAGTTTTTTGAATATCAGTTAGGCACTTGTAAAAGAGTCAAAAATGGTGATGGTTATTTTGAACTAACTAAAAAATAAACAATTATTTTTAAAATATATTTAATTAATATTTGCCTTGGTGACAACCCTATTTAACTTCTTAGCCGAAGTAGAGGCTGGCGGGCGAGATATACGCTGCAGGTATTTCGTTAAAACGTTGTCTTCTGAACGTTAGGAATAATGTATTTTACGCTGTGGTTTTACAGATTAATAATCTATAGATATCCATACTAACATTATGAATGTGGAATTGAGGGTGTAACTTTGTCTGTCTGTTTGTTACGCTTTAATGGATAAACCATTGGACCGATTTTGATGAAATTTGTTATAGATATAGCTTGAACCCCAAGGAATAACATAAATTACTTTTATCTAGATAATTTGAACAGTTTCCGGGGGACTAGGGATAAACGGCTTCTACGCGGACGGAGCCGCGGGCAACAGCTAGTTTATTTTATAAACGTTAAAAAGTTAAATCGACTGTTTTTTTTTTTAATTAATAAAGTACCTACCAAGAAAGTAGCAGTAGTAAGAAAGGGCCAGGTCAGGAGACTAACCCGACGGACGTGTATGAAGAGACTTATGAGTGAAGAGGAAGCGAGGGAAGTTTGTCTGGATCGTAGCAAGTGGAAGAAAGTGGTCTCTGCCTACCCCTACGGGAAAGAGGCGTGATTGTATGTATGTATGTTAGGCCGGTCGAAAATAGTATGAAGAAAAATAAAGTATATCAAATAATTCCTCCACATATATTTTTGTTTACGATAAATTTGTTGCTTATGTGTCAAATTTAAACTTATTATGTGGTCGTTAGCTGGTTGCCCAAAGAGTTTAGTTTATATTCAAAAGATCTCAGTCACATACAATACATCTAGTAAACTTAGAAAAAACTGAAAACAGAAGTAGAATATTGTGTGCACAAAACACAAAAATACAAGAACGGCACAATCTAAACTAAAAAACTAAACTAGAAACTATTAGCCTATTATATAAGCCGAACGATAATACAATACAATACAAACCACTTTATTAAAACACCACATACACCAAGTAACGGATATACAAGACGACGTGCTAGCCTAGTTGGTAGTGACCCTGCCTACGAAGCTAGCGGTCCTGGGTTCAAATCCCGGTAAGGGCAGATATTTGTGTGATGAGCACGAGTATTTGTTTCTGAGTCGTGGATGTCCTCTATGTATTTAAGTATTTATTTCTCTATATAAGTATTTATATCGTTGTCTAGTACCCATAGTACAAGCCTAGAGCTTAGTTTGGGACTAGGTCAATTTGTGTGAGATCGTCCCGTGATATTTATTTATTTATTTATTTAAGAAAATAAAATAAAGATTACATAGTGAGTCAACAGGCGGTCTTACCGCTAAATAGCGATCTCTTCCAGACAACCTTACAGAGAAGAGATGGTTAAAAATATACAATAGAATTTAGAAATACCTAGACAGGCGGTGCAAACTGGATCAATTAATAAAACATGTTATTATGGATATATATAAATATTCCACTCTTCATAACATTTTAAGCATGCAACTCGTATCAAATTTTGACTGTGACTTTGACAGCGATGACAACCCTAATCCGTCCCCCCTCCCCTTCTATCCCCCCGAGGGTGGGAAGCTTCCCTTCCCTTGCAATTAATAACTTTTTCACTTACAGTCACTTAAGACCTTTCAAAGCGTTCCGTATAATTAAAATTAGTTCTGAGATAAAGAGTGTATAATCGATGTCATTAGAATACTGTTGTTTAAAAGGTTTATATCAACCCCCGACATAAAAAGGGTGTTATTATAAGCTTCACGTGTGTATCTGTGTATCTGTTTGTCTGTCTGTAGTATCATAGCTCTTAAAAGGATGGACCCATTAAGTCAAGGTTTATAATCAGAGATCGGATAAATGGGCGACATTACTCGCAATAATGTGGATATGACTATAATAGTAGTTTATGCAACAGTTGTATAAGAGAGGTCAAAAAAGACGTGTGGTGTGGTTACGATGTGAGCCGCAGGCGAACATCGTAAAGCAAGACGCCACGAGTATTTTTTGACTTAGTTATACACCGTTGCATACAATACTTTTTCTACGACTAGGTTTCAAATAAAATGCAAAATTAAATTAACAAAATTTTATTAATATACCTAGGTTAGAATACGAACGAACGAAGCACAGAACAACAAACGAGCGAGAAACATTCGAAAACAATAAAATATGTGTCTATGGTTAACTTTGTTTTTAAATTGATGTGCACTTGCCAGGATTCATATTTAAAAAAAAAGTTGCACAATCGATTTAACTTGTGAAATAGGGACTAAAAAACACCTAATGATTTGAGAAATGAATTCTTTTACCTGATTGGTCGATTTTAATATAGCTGCGTTCTGGTTGGTTGATACCAAGTTTTACATACCAAAAAGAACCTAACGTTCCGGTTGACAGTCAATGTGTGTTGTGATTGGTGGTTTAATTTGGTGAAGTATTTTGATTGGTCAAATTAACCTAGGTGTAAGCTTTGGCAGCTAGGCATATCGTTTTGGCTCAAAAAAGCACAAGTGCTGTTAAGGGGAATAGACTATATAGACTTTTCTACGGAATGTTCTGCGGACATATTATCTATATTCTTATATTAGTGTTCGTGACTATATAAATGACAGATAAAAGTACAGGAGTAGGAAAAGATTTTAATTAAAAAAATTAACTTACATTAATTGATTACTTACCCGAAAAATAATTTTGATCGTTTGCACGACAGTAATAAATAAATAATACAAAGTCTTGTTATTGTGTAGATTTAATAAAGAAAATAAACAGTATTTTTTATATTTCCGTGGTTAGTTTATTCCTTTTCACGGCTAAAATAAACGTATGAGGTTAAAAGCTCCTTTCACAATCCACGCATGTTAAAAGAGCAAACTTAAGTAGATTAATATTAATGTACACTCCTCGCGTCTTTGTATTATTTACAAACAAACAAACTTATTTTTTGGGTAAGTAATCAATTAATGCAATTTAATTGGTTTAATTTAAATCTTTGGAGTCATGTCCACATTATTGCGAGTAATGACGCCCATTTGTCTGAATTCCGATTATAAGAAAACTAGTTTGATCTGGACGGTTCTCAACTAGGTTAGGTTTCATGTTTCGGTTGGGCCGTTTAAAGCCCGATTTACATTGGTCAAGGACAGTGGACAGTGGACAGTGGACAGTACAGTAGTGTAAACCGATCGGACAGTGGCGAGTCAAGTTGCCTTGCCAGTGGATCCAAATAGAATCGCTTTCTATTTTTTCACTCCACTGTCCTTGGCACTGTACTTGCCACTGCCCTTGACCAATGTGACCTTGACGATCGGGCCTAAGAGATCTCTCAAAGTATTCGATCGCCATTATAATGGAGCTTTCTTTAAAAAACCGGCCAAGTGCGAGTCAGACTCACGCACGAAAGGTTCCGTACCATTATCTATAAAAAATGACGTTTAATTATTTATTTTTAACCCCCTTTAATTATTTATTTTATTTTTATTTAATTATTTATTTTTAAAATGAACATACAACTAAATATACTGTAAATATTTCAAGCGTCTACCTGTTGCCGTTATTAATATTGAGCAAAAAACGGAAAAAATCACGTTTGTTGTATGGGCGCCCCCCTTAAATATTAATTTTATTCTGTTTTAATATTTGTTGTTATAGCGGCAACAGAAATGCATTATCTGTGAAAATATCAACTGTCTAGCTATAACGGTTCATGAGATACAGCCTGGTGATAGACCGGAGGATAGGATAGGTCGGAGATCTTTTTGGACCACTTGTGTGGCTGTGGATACCATCTTTATGGGTGGGGCTACCCTTTTTTGAGGCTTTCACTTTTGCCTGGAGATACAATTTTTTGCGCGTGTCTCCTAGCGCTGCCCTCTTTTGTGACCTCTTCCATTGCAACTTAGTCTATCCAGGTCCATCTTGTTGGTGAACGTCCGCGCTTTTCAGCCTTCGGTGTTCCCAACCACAATGAGTTTTTCTAGATTAACGTCACCTCTCCGCATTGTGTGGCCGAAATAAGAAAGAATGAGTTGTTGGCTTATAGTGGACAAGCGAGTTTTTATTCAGAGTTCGTTCAGGATCGATGCATTGGTGCGTTTCATTGTCCAAGGTTTAGCATTCGTCTCCAGCACCACATCTCAAATGTATCAATTTATCTTTCCCGGGCCAGGATTGTCCTCGTTTCTACAAGAAGATAGGGCTTGTACTAGTCTAATTCTACCAGGGAAAACCTAATCGCTTTTGAAATGTATTGTTTTAAATTTGGCCACCATTACTGTCAGGTAAATAAGAGCTATTATAGCAAATGATCGGCGGCCGGTAGCATGTTATGTCACTTTAACGTAAAACGCAATTACTAATAAGGATAAGTGTGTGTTGCTGTTAAAAATAAAACTATAATTATATTGTTGAAAACTCACTGAATTTAATTTGTTATAATGAAATATCCTATTTTTTCTGTTTGGTATTGTCAATCGATTCCTTTTAACATTGAGGATCCATTTATATAAACGTTTCTACGTCAACATATATGAGAGGTGCGTTGTTGTAAACCGATATTTCATCGTTCGAGACATGTGAAAACCTGGATAATAAAACTGCATAATTTTGTATATAACCTAATTTTTAATTTTTTAGATAACCTAAATTGTGCACGAAATTTATATAGAATCATATCCATGTTATACTTTCGTTGAAAAATTGCTGCCGGTCGCCGATCATTATCATAACGTCGACAATAACATAACACGTCAATAGCAATAAAGTTTTACCGAGTGGAATAGCGCCCCAGAATGTCGGTTCACTTTGTCCTACCTACAGCGCGAGTTCCGGTTTACGGAAATGCAGATTTCCGGCATAATATTCCCATAAGCCTCAGCTTTTATAATGCCTGGAATATTCATTGTTTGTGTCTTGCGGCTGACTGACTGTTTCCACGTATACATGTATAGTCAGGGAAATTGATTGTTCAACTGCATGACATAATACGCAAATTAGGCGTGTTATACATTTCCCGACGTGATTCGACTAATGAAGCGTGGAAAATATATAATCCGGATTCCGTATTATGTCTAGCTGCTAAACAATCGAACTCTTCAACTGTACCTGTCATGGTATTTTCAGAGCACGTCAATTAAACGTCGGTCTTTCAAAGAAAGCGTTTTAAGTTTACCAGTCGACGAATAGACGGACAGACGAATAACAAAGTCATCTTACGAGTATAAGGGTTCCCTTATTGGTACGGAACTTTAAAACAGCTTTGGGACCCAAGGTATTTATTGCGCTATATATAAAAGTGTGTTTATGTGTGTACAGTCAACATCATAAATAAGTGATCATTTATGTACCTTGTCACTTTAACGTCGTGTTTGAAATGCCATACAAAATTGTGAAACGACTGAAAGCGGCAAGGTATATATATGATCACTTCTTTATGCTGTTGACTGTACCAACAGAATTTAATAAGCCTTCACAATGAAAAAACAACTTTAGGACTGAATATTTTTACTTCTCCTTACAAAAGAAAAAAATACATTTTTTTTATCAATATCCTTCTGATCCTCTTCGAAATATACGTATATTTCTTACAAAATATTTCGTAACGCCAAATTCCTGAAGACGCCACCAGCATGAAGTTCTAAGGAAAAAATAGGGCGGCAACATACAAGGCGAGATAAGCTGCTCGCTCGAAATATTGACAGTGGATCAGTACGTGTCGACGCGTCTTTATGCTGCGTTAGGCGGGGCTCACACTTGGCGATTCACACTCTTTAGTTTATGTGTAGGTAGAGCTTGAGTAGTTTTAGGATCATGGGAAAGAGACGCTACAGCAGCTTATACGTTATGTCACTAATGGTTGATACATTAGTCCAGGGTTGTGATTCTCTCAACAAGCAAAGGTGATCGTTCGCTCGAGTGAAGGTCCAAACGGCGAGTTTAAGTAGTCCCGACAGAGCGAACAAAACACATTTTAGCGCGTGTATTCAATTTGGCAGCATGACTTCTCGAACGTATAAGGCTCCCTAATTGACAATGCACGCGCTAAAATGTGTTTTGTTCGGTCGGACGGGACTACTTAAACTCGCCGCTTTTATTCGCTCGTCCGTCCGACCGGCCGCCGTTTTTTGAGAGAATAACATACCAGCAAAAGCATGCCAATAGTAGTACATTGACGAGTTGGTTTTCACGTATCAGGCGAGAGCTATTGTAACGGCGCAATGTACTTCTACTTTCATGCTCTTGCTGGATTAATGTAAATCGGCCATAAATGTAGGTTTCGTAAATGTTTTTTTTTTAGATTTATTTATGTATTAATATTACTATATTAGTATCGTAGCAGGTGGAAAGAAGTGATCTCTGCCTAGCCCTCTTGGAAACAGGCGTGATTTAATGTATGTATGTATGTAATAATAACAATATTGTACAGCGTAAAATACTGTAAAAGAGTCATCTGATTCCTACAAGCAGTAGATTTTCGGTAAATAATAATATTGATGTTAGACCCCCGACTACACGTGATTAAAAAATATACAAACATATCTATATATTTACTTAGTTGGAAGTAGGATTTCCAATAACAAAAGGAAGTCTAAATACCCTTTTTGTCATAAAATATAATTTTCACTTCTCATGCTCTTAAAATATTACTTTAGTCTCTGCACATCGGGACTAAAGCTGCTTATTAATCTCTAGGGATTAAAGTAAACTTTTTTTAATTTACTTTGGAAACCCCTAAACAGCCAATCACAGTTTTTGTGAATGGAGGATTATTGCCTTTATTGCCATTTTCAGTGATTGTGTATGGACCATTTTTAGGCTATGGAAATAACCTCAAAATGACAACTGTGCAAAAATATTTAAAAAAACGATTTAATTTCGTGAAACACGAATAATAATTACGAATATAAATCTATTTAATTATATTAAGGAAGAATTCATTTTATTATGCATGGTGCAATTAGTATTAAAATAGTTTTCAAGTTTGAACCTGTTGGCTAAATATGCAAGCATTTAAAGCGGCACTGTACAAAAAAATAATAAAAGAAAAGAAAAACCGCGATACGAATTACCTAGTAAGAAACTTTCTTATAATCAATATTGTAGTTTTGTATAGAACATCGTCAGTGCCGGATTGAGCAAGCACGGGGTCCGTACCAAATTTTATAAAGAGACCCCGGTTTGCTTTAGGTTACAGGTTGTGGCGGGCTCTTTTCTGCAACTGGGCGACTTAGATATGCGCCTATTTTGTGTGGGGGTTTGTTTTAGGTTATTCTGCTGGAGAATATCGACTGGATTATTCATCTTATCGTCAAGCCTGATGGATATGAGTTCACGCATACTGATGTAAGTACCAAAACAGGAGAATAGCGGCCTTTACACGTAAAGATCGGATCGCGGGAAACGCCACGCGCCATTCCAATCTTCGCATTTTATTTTACTATTACAGTTGCATTTACACGTACGGTTCGGCAAGAAGATTGGAATGGCGCGTGGCGTTTCCCGCGGTCCGAACTCTACGTGTACCTACAGGCCGCTTTTTAAGAGGTCAGACGTGGGTGCGCGGGGCCACCCAATGCACGAGGCCCGTAGCATTTGCTACTCTTTCTACGTGGCTAATCTGGCACTGAACGTCGTTTTTTTTCCACGCATTCAAAGTGAAAAGTAGAGTGTTTTACGCGAGACTAAACAACCATAATGACACTCGATAAATATCTCTTGTCATTATGGCTTGTTTTAGTCCCTTGTTGAACAATCTACTATTAAATGCAAGTGTTTATAGTTATAGTGCCTGTGCATAATATAGATATACCTACTCGTAAAAATGCATTACCTATTCTAGATAAGGCGGTGAAGCATACTCTGCATCATCAATGCGAATACAAATGAATTCGAAGCAGATTTTTTCCGTCAGTAAATTAAATTCACAGCACGTTTTATATTAGCTTAGTTGAAATTAGAGTATCTTGGAATACTGATTTAAATCCAGCATATAATACCTGATTTAAATTTTGTTAAAAAACCGAACATCGGTCCATTAATATGCAAGACGACTTATTTTAGAATAAAAATTGTTAGTAAAAAGTTTTAGCAACAAGCTAAGATTTAAAAGTAAACAAAAAAGACTTTGAAGTTTGACATTTATTTTTTTACGTAAAATTAAATTCGTATAAATTCAAAATTAAAAACTCTATTACTAACGACAACATGTACAATGTGACGTGGTCTATATGATACGACTCACCAATTAAAGTAAATGAGTAAATTTATAAATCTTCACAGACTTAATCGTAAGTTTTTAGTTATTTTGTGTTTTGACTTTCGATTAAACTGTCAAAAAGTTAAAGTTATCTAAGTTAAAGTCTCTCAACATAAAAAAGTTATAAAAGCTAGAACCACTTATGGATTCATGATAGCCTAGTACATTCCCAACTCTACTTTTACATTACAGAGTAAAAACTCGTAACTATCCTTTCAAACTTTCAAGTAGTGGTAACTACTTTCTAGTAACTCGACTAAGTTACTGTCGCGTGTGGAACTTGCCTAAATTTACGTGCAAGGCACCTACACGTATTGAATGAAGGCTCAATGTGATTTAATAAATATCACTGACAACGATAGATGGCGGGATTTCACGCGCCCGTAATTTCGCGAATATCGCGCGATATTTACCGCTTCCCAGAAATAGAATTTAACGTAAATAGAAAATCCGGTTTCAAATTCGGAATTAGCCTGAACTTATGTAAGTATGACAGGAGTCAGTAGTCGTCTTCTTGCCATGAAAAAACAGTTAAGTTGGGAGTTGTACCCAGCCGTTGAGTGTTCCGTACGTATCAAAATTTTCTCTGTAATAAGTATTATATTACAATCACTTTTGGACTAATGGAAGTTTTGGTAAATTATAAATCTTTTATAGGAATCAGATTGGGGACGTATTAAGAAAGGGCCAGGTCTGGAGACCCTAAACCGACGCACGTCTATGAAGAGACTTATGAGAATGGAGGAAGCGAGGGCGTGAAGGAGTGATATTTATAATATTAGTAGGATCTGGGTATTGTAACACAGGGTATCTATCTTAGCTCAGGGCCCTGCGAGTGTGGGTATTTCTAGAATTTTAATTTTATTTTTTCAATTGTTTCGGCTACAAAAGCCTGAAACCATAATCCTTCAACATTGTTAAATAAAAAAGTAATAGTGTTATAATAAGCTAACGCAATCAATTCCGCCCGTTGTCCCGGCGGGCGTCCTTAATACGAACAATGCGTCCATTACGGTATCGCAGCGCCATCTTAATTGGCATTAACTGTGTATGAGGGTAGTGTTTATTATAAACACCGAGAATAGTTTTGAATGTTTATTAGTCTTGAGATCGTCATCGTAAGATTACAATCTGGAGATTACAAATGGCTATGGGTGTAGAGTTAATTTACCATCAGGTAGCCGGTGTGCTCGTTTGATTTATCCATGCCATAAAAAAACTCATTGGGTAATGGAACCAGTAATGGAGGAGGACCAATGGTGGACACCTGATTCCTTATTTACTTAAAGAAGATGAGGGTTATAAATTCGTTGTCATTTTTCATGCTCTAAAATCACTCATAATAGCCATGTAAAGGCGGACTAAAGCGATGCATTTACTCCCTAGGGACTAAAGTAATTTTTCTATTTAATTTTCAAATTGGAAATCCACAAACAACCAGATACATCTTGCAGGCAGCAGGCTGGGCATACGACCTCCACCGTGCAATGACAAACGAACTATTTGCTAGGGTGGATAAATGTCTCGAGTCCCTTGATGATTTGTTAGATCATTCTCACAATAAATATTTTTTCATAATAGCGAATTTTCACATAGTTTTTTTTCATAGTAGCGAATTTTGTTATACGCTTTTTTATGTAGCGTTTTTCATATAGCGTTATTTAATGTTCGCGTTTATTTTAATGACTAAATTTACCAGTACATTATTTTATTAGTCGCATTTTTTCCCATTCCCAAAATCTAATTTGACAGAGTCGACGGAACTCCGCTTGGCGCAGCTCCTATTTCCATCAAGAAGAACAATATGTAAAACGCCAAGTTAGCGATTATCAAAATTCGTCAAATAATGGATTGACGTAAGCTAAGGCCCTAACGAAGATGCAAACTCTACTGACGTTTTTCTTTTCTACCACTCAAAATACACGACGACAGTCTCGTGTGTAGTGATAAACCACGTGATCAACAGTCATCCCATACATTATGAGTGATAGAAAATAAAAACGTTAGTAACGTTTGCATCTTGGCTACGGCCCCTGGAGGCGCTGCTAAGATGCGTTACGCTACCTAGCGTTTCTATTCGTTTCGTTTTTAAACCAATCGCGTCACTGGTAGATCACGAGACTTTTCGTATCACGTCATCTACCAGTGACGCGATTGGTTTAAAAACGAATCGAATAGAAACGTTAGTTAGCGTAGTGCATCTTGGCAGGGCCGCCAGATGACAGATCGCGTCGACCGCTTATGTCAACTAAAGAAACATCTATTAGATACAATGCCTTAGAATTAAATAAATAATAGGTACACATTATGTAGAAGTAAACATTGTATAATACTAGATTATAGTACTGTTCTTTTAAAGTCTTCCTGCAGTAAAACTGTCCTAAAACAGTTTTACAGGGCTTTTGTTAATATAAAAGCACATATTACGAGTCGATAGAAAGCAGAAACAATAGCAGCGATTGCATCTTGGCTACGCCGTCAGGAAAATTTTCAGAAAAATAAAAATCTAACTAATGAAAATTCGGACAAATAAAACAGCTTGGCAACTATGAGGAATCAGCTTTTGGAGTCTTTATTTCCGAACCAATACGACTTGGGGGCCTTCAAAAAACGAGCCTATTCTTTTCTCAAAGGCCTGCGATTCCTCTGGTGTTATTATAAATCGCGATGGTCAGTTACCATCAGGTGACTCGCTAGCTCTTCTGCCTCCTTCTTCACATAAAAAATAACCAGCTATAGTAGTTTATGTGACTGTACATAATGAAGGGCATTAAACACGAGTGTGGGTTTCACGAGTTTCATAGTAACATCACACAAGTGTTTAATGCCTAATTATGTACAGTTACATACACTACTTTAACTACCCACATATCATAAGCCTCCATGATGCATTCAGGAGCCGCATATTAAATTTTAACCGGTAATGGCGGTAATGAAAAGATTGAAAAGTTTTCTGGCAGCTGTCATAGTTTTTTTTTAATTCAAAGACAAACTAGAGTCGGCTCCAACTATCATATCGTTCAATATCTTACTTACGTGCGACATTGTCCAATTTTGTATGCAAATTGCCAATTTATTTCGAACTAAACGTCATCTCGACTGATATTAGAATAGCGGTCAAATCAAATTTCTTTGTTTTTCAGAGATGTTCGAAATTTGAATGTTATAAGACCATTGAAATTGATGTTCTTATGAATCCATAAGATTACAGCCGCAGATAAAAAATTTGCTCTAACAACAGAGTTGATTATTATGCTGGTCATAATTTGCGGTTTCTGAACGCATCATAGGGGGTTTATGATATGAGTGTAGATAAAAAGATAAATAGGACAGACAGACGGATTCAAATCCACTAGCCAAAGAGCAAGCACGTTTATATCCAATCGACAAACATGCCAGCCAAGCATTAATGAGCGTATTAGACTCATATCAATAGATTCATGTCTCACAGTCATAATAGAGTAATTATCTAGCATTATACCCTATAATCATAGTTGTAGCTGTACATCCCACCGAAATCCAAATGTGACAAGGCAAGATCGGCTACTCACAGCAGATTTGAACCTTATCACCCATTAATAAAGGCTGTTATGGTTAATCCATTGGTGTATTCAATTAATGGACCGAAGATCGAGTGATATGGCTGATGCTCGGGTTAATTTGGTTTGATCTAGAGTTTAATACTATCTTGTAATTATGTCTAAGGTCGTATCATGACCTGCCAAGTTCCAGCGAGTGACAGGGACAGAGTTATAGCAGTCGTATAGCTCTGTTCCTTACGGTTACCTATCTTAACCTCCTGAGGTTCCTTGTACTAAAACTAGTACAAAATACGGCCATTCAAATAAAGATCTAGTGCGAAGAGAGTAAAGTGTAATTTCTTTTGTTTTTATGACATAAGATGAAATTGGAAAATTGACTTTATGTAATTCGTAATAGATTCATATTCCATTGACAAATTTCGTTGTATGCTGGGCCGTAGGAGGTGACAAATGAAAATTTCGGACAAACAAAACGGCGGAGAAAGGTTGTTCGAAACATCGATAGGATACCGTTTCTTACACTACATTGAATCTTCAAGGTTTAGCTGTTAGTTAGAGGAGGCAAATGAGTACACAGGGCCTCTATCCTAGGCGGTAAAAACCATATCGTCTGACTTGTTATCGTATGGTTATGTATCGTGTACTGTTATCGTTATGTATTGATAGCTCTTATTTACTTGACAGTAATGGCTGCCGAGTTAAATACAATACCATAACGGGTCAAATACAATTTGGATTTTACTGCCTAGAATAGCGCCTCTATTTCTAATATGGTATTTATGTAGGACTATTTAAGAAAGATGAGAACATAAATAGGGCATAAGTAATATAAATGGAATTATATGGATTGTTAAACTAGACTATTGATGAAACTATGACGCCTGAATATACAGGGTGGCCGGAACAAAGACGTCCAAAAAAAAATTTTGCTCCCTCGTATCGTGGGGTATCCGAATCACCCCCATGTATGTTTCGCGATTTTTAGTACTTTCGGAGATATTGATCATTTTAATCGGAATTTTTGTAATTTTTCCTTATGTCCATCTTAGGAAAAACCCTTAAGTTCATGTATTATTTTAATATTTTTTCAGTGGTTTATTACATTGATAGAATAATTATGAACTTAGGATGTTTTTAAAACTAATGCCAATTTTTTTTTCATGACATCTTTTTGTGTTATCACACAAAGTTTGTTTGTCCATACTAGGTGAAAAACAAACATGGGGCACAATTAGTTCGGAGAAAGTAACTGGACATAAGGAAAAATTAAAAAAAAATCGATTAAAATGATCAATATCTCCGAAAGTATTAAAAATCGCGGAACACATGGGGTGATTCGGATACCCCACGACACGAGGGACCTAAATTTTATTTTTGGACGTTAATGTTCCGGCCACCCTGTATAATTATTACATAGTATATTATTATTATATGGGACAAAACCCCCGATATAACGGTGACTGCTCTCAGAACTGATATCTCCTTAATGGCCCAACCGATTTTCATGAAACCTCGCTAATAATCACCGCTAGATAACGTTCTTTCAAACAAAAAAAAAAAACCGCATACAAATCGGTCCATCCGTTTAGGAGCTACGATTTATATTTTATTATTAATTTATAACACCCCTCTTTTTGCTTAGGGGGTTAAAAACAAAGTCGCTTTCCGCGTTATTCTGTCTGTCCGTCTGTATATATGACTCCTAAACCACGCAACGGATTTTGATCCGGTTTTCATCATCAGTTAGATAATTTATCAAGGAAGGTTTTTCTGTACAATACATTCTGGATTATTTACGGGTGTTACAGAAAACTCACACAAACCGAAGCGAAGCGAGGGCGGGCCGCTAGACATGTATAAATAGTAGTTTATGTAAGGGAGCAAGCACACTGCGACTTTTTGTAGAGATGCAGTTGCCGCCATTTTTGTAGTCAAGTCGTTGACTTCTGAACTTACCAGAGAGTACTTATAATATGTGTGTAGATAAATTAATGTATGCAACTGTACATAATTAATCCTTAAAACACTAGTGTGATCTTATTATGAAACTCGCCTTTGGCTCGTTTCATAAAATCACACTCGTGTTTTAAACACTTTTTGTAGCGATGCAGTCGCGCGTTTCGTATCGCTGTCACTTTTGCTCTTGTGAAAGTGACAGCGATACGAAACGCGGTTTTATGAATCGAGCCAAAGGCGAGTTTCATAATAAGATCACACTAGTGTTTTAAGGATTCATTATGTACAGTTGCATACATTAATTTATCTACACACATATCATAAGTACTCTATGGTAAGTTCAGAAGTCAACGACTTGACTACAAAAATGGCGGCAAAAAAGACTTGTGCTGTATCAGTGTCACGAATATTAAGGGTTCGATTTAAATCATAGTCCAACTAATAAAGTCCCTATTCTCATGTCGTTCGAAATCAAATGTCGTACGATATTTGTACTGAAATATATATCGAGTAGACGTTTCAATCGATACTAGAATTGGGCCTATTTAAATTGTGTTGGTTTTGGCAATTGTTCCAAATTTGAAAACTCTTTAGTTTATAATATTTGATAACGTAACTACAATATTACATCACAGCTGTCATTGCTGTAACTTACTACCACAGGTAATGCTGGTCAATTGCCCACGGGTTTTGAACGCATAATAGTCGGCTTATGATGTGTGTGTAGATAAAATAATAGATACAGCGTGTGTATTCCATACGATCCTAAATTTTAACATACGATAGATTTAAGCAGTATTAAGAGGTACAGTAATAAATTTTAACAAATACTCTCAATAATTAAGCGTAATGATTTTTTTACATTTTCCCGGCCAGCAATGTAATGCAAATATTGAGTCGACAATAACGTCGTCAATAAATCAATGAACACAACGTGCTTACGTAGACGACTTGGTTATTTGAATACATTGCGTGCCGAATTAATTTGTATGAAAAAAAAAATGTTTTCTTTTGTTAACTTAATGTACCAATTTACGTAAATTAGGGTCTTATCTAACTGCCCTTAAAATATAGGATCGTATGGAATACACACGCTGTACTCATATTCATACTCATACTCATTTATTTATAATATTATAAAACATTACAAGTCAAAATAATTACAAAACTTTGGTTATGTTATAGTTAGTTGCATTATAGTAGGCACTTTAGATAATATTGAAAATAAGTTATAAATTACACAATTTGAAATTAAAATGTTATGTATTAATTATGTGTATATAGATATACTGAACTATATGCTGTCTATCAAAGCTTTGGCATCTCTAAGATTACAAACGGCACCGATCGAGCCGGGAATTGTTTGAAACTTCGCCCTTTCATTTTGGAATATCCCGGACTTAGATAACTCCCGTCGAAGGGGGGAGTTGGGAAAATTTTAAGAGTGACTTCGTACTGTTTGCGTTAAGTAGTTTCAATTAATTTATAAGGATTGAGTAATTTAAATAGGTCACGGGATATATAAATAAATATCAGAGGACAATGTCACGCAAATTGACCTAGTCACCCCCAAACGAGTTCGGTCCTGAAGGCCTTACTTGTATTTAGCGTTGGCGAGCAGAGCGCCTTAGTATAATATTTGTCCGGGTAGCGAAATGTCTTGGTCTGTAAAACGACTTAATGTAATAATGTTTTAATAGGGAAATGGCAAAACCTAGACGTTTTGCTAAGTAAGTCTTACTGGAACTAAGACAATTTTGTAACCAAAGGCATTACTAAAAAAAGTCATTTTTCATACTTGGTCAGTGTACTACTGTGACGTTTTGAATGTCAAGGCTAAATGCAAGTAAGGCCTTTAGGACCGAACTAGCAATGTACAAGTTGCAGAATATTCCTTAAACGTGGAAACATTCTCAAGAATGTTCTGAGAACATTCTTGCAACTTGAAACTTATTGTTTAGCAAAGAAAACGTTCGTGAAATAAAGTTTAAATGTGCATTATAAATACTCCATAATTATTATGTACATGTTTTAGTTTGATACAGTTAATTATTTTGTTAATAAGTGATAAGTTACCAGTAACTTGATTAAATTCTCATTAAATTTCTGAGAACATTTCAGAGAAAATTGCAAACAGAATATTTTCAGTAACAGTAGTAGATTTTGATAGACAAATTTGACGCCTACTAGTGAGAGTCGTGTAGTTTAGTGGAATCCGTAGACAGCTGTGATGCACAGGACGTGAGTTCGAACCCCGTAACACTATTTTTCTTAAAGATTTTTGTATTTTATAAAAATCTTTTTTGAATTATTAATGCCGCCATCGTTTTGCTCTCTATATAAAGAAAAATATAATATATATATTTTAAATAATTAGCAATGCTGCAGTCTAATTTCAGGGAACTTGTGCTCGAAGTTGTAAGAACAGACGGGGAAATGTCTTCTTCTATATCTTTATTGTATTTTACAACAGAAAATTATGTTGTGTATACCTAATTATTGTGAAAATAAATAAGTAGACGCCAGGAGGAGGTAAATTCTCGTTCCCGAGAACATTCTCAGAAGTTACCGAGAAGTTCTCACTTTGAAAGGTTCGCAACTTTGGGAACTTCTCGTCGGTGCATTGCTAGACCGAACCCTCCCAAAGTAAGCTTGTACTGTTGGTTCCTGCGTCATGGATGTTTTCTATGTACAGTCGAGTTCATGAATATATTAACACTTTAGTACCTTGTCTATTCCATGTCATTTTTGAACTGCCGTACATGAATTGTCACAGCGTTTAAAGTGACAAGTTGCTAAAGTGTACACATATTTATATTGTATTTAAGTATGTATTTGTGTATATGAAAAAGTATTTATATCGTTGTTTAGTACAAAACTAGAGTTTAGTTTAGGACTTGGTCAATTGGTTCGACATTGTCCCCTGATATTTATTTTTTATCTTATCTTATCTTACAGATGGGGCAATTACCCTCTTACACACTCAGCTGTTCGAATGTGCAGGTTTCCTCACGATGTTATTCTTACACCGTAAGAGCATCATCGGTACTTTAAAACTTAGTCCGAGTTTTAGGATTTTTGAATATGTTGAAGATACGACTTGGGGGCTTTCAAAAAACGAGCCTACTCTTTTCTCAAAGGCCGGCAGCGCACCTGCGATTCCTCTGTGTGTGTGTTTATGGGTCGCTATGATCATTGATCACTTACCATCAGGAGACTTGCTTGCTCGTCTGCTTCTTTTTTCACATAGAAAAAAAATATTATGAAACACCAGGTCTGTACGTTTTTGTTCCAAGAAAATATTTCTGGGAAAGAAACAAATAAAAACATGACACGGCTAACTCAATTCAAAATTTGCACCGTCGCCGTTCTTTGCATAGGACCCTGTTTTCTTATGATTTAATTTTAAAATGTTGGGTTTTCAGACTTTTTCCTATATTTGTAGTATATTAATACTTGCCAAAGTTGCCAAATTTCATAGCTCTAGGTCAACGGTAAATACCCTATAAATTTTGATTCCCTTGAGAGTGTCGAAATATACGTTTTTTGCAGTACAAACGGCCGTATCTTTTTTTTACGTTAACATAGAAGTTTGATTTTTTCACAGTTTGAAGAGACTGTAGATTTGAGTATATGGTTTAAATTTCAACTCGATACCTCCACGCGTTCCCGAGATAAAGGGTCTTGACAGACAGAAGGACAACAAAGTGATCCTATAAGGGTTCCGTTTTTTCGCTTTGAGGTACGGAACCCTAAAAACGGAAACGTACAATACAAACCTAGTTTTTCATAACCACTACAACATATTCAAAAATCATGGTAATCAGACTTGGTTTAGGGTGTGAAAAAGGTTATCGGCCGAGCTAAAATTGTATGTTTTTTTTTGACAAATACGCAATTTAGCCGTCCCCTCACATTCCTCTTAAACATTTAATTAAGAAACTGGTATCACTCACGTGCTAATCCAGTGTTGGCAGAATTTAATTAAGCTGGCAAACCCATCATTAATTACGTAATGCTCCATTAGACCACTGGCCTGCCATTCGTTCACGTCGGTGAAAAAAGATTGGCCGAGTTGATAGATCGATTGGTTTACTCGGGGGTATTATATACCCAGAGGACACCGTCGGTAACTTATCGGTATACAGGGTGGCACATTTAGACCGGTCAGTATGGACAAGTCTGTAACTATAAGATGAAACATGATATCTAAACTGAATAAAATGCATGAAATTTCATATCCTTTAGTTTAATTAAATAGGTGGGTCTTCGAAATGGGTAACCTATCGCAACCTCGAAAAGTTTTTGACCGAATTTCATTTGACCGAAAACATTTCGTTTTTATCGTTTCTCCGATGGCACGATTCGTCATTTTTTTATTTCACCATTTGACTTTAAGTAAATGGTTCGTTAGTCCAAGCAACTTTTCTCCTTGTAGTCACGTACCCTATGTATTGTTACGTATTTTATTTCAAAGCCCATTTTTCATTACACCAATGCTACAACTAGCCTGTGGATCGTTTTGTATTTTGTTTCTTAACCCATTTTTCACTTCATCAATGTTACATATAGATTTTGCTACGTTACGTCAAATATTCATTTCGGCCAAAAAATCTTGCTTGTAATTAGTTTCAACTATCTACAAAATGCAACGAGCAAGACGAGTCAGGGCAGAACCGACTCAGATAGGTTAGGTTAGAAGGCCAAGGCGGGAGCTTTGCTCCCGCCTTGGCTTTCGAGGTTATTTTTTTTCTGCCCCGAAAAACTAATAGTTTACCTAAAATTAGGTAAACTATGAATAAACCGAGCCGTAATATTGGGCAAAGGATACTAAGGTAAAATCAGAAATAGGAAAAAGACAAATAGACAAAGCATTACATTGGACAACTGTTGATACGCCGAAACCAGTAATGAGGTATAGATAATTTGTCAAATCGTTAAAAAACCAAAACAAGTAATGAATAAATAAAACTATTCGAAATGATCATTCGGCCAAACGTAAAAAAACCCAAACCATAATTGACGAAAAGTATTTGTCGAACCAAAATTCGGTCAAACATTTTTCGAAGTTGTGATAGGTAACCTTCGAAATGACACCCATTTTTTTCATATAGCATTTTATTTTTCAATACGACCGGCGTCGCTGTTGCCTAACGCATTCGTAATCGCAATCGGCTTCAAAGCGGAACAATTGTTTTCATTTTGTATGCAGACAAGCCTTCGATTTTCAAAATGAAAACGATTGCGATTGCGAGTGCGTTAGGCAATAGCCCCTCGATTGCCGAACAAAGTACAAGCTTATTTTTAAATTTATGAATGCAGTTTTTCTTGTCACTAAAATCGAGAAACACAAAGAACAGATCTTTGTATGTCTTATAGTTACAGACTTATATATGTATAACCAACCCTTTTATTAATCTGAAATGTCAAAATGTCGATTACTCGTCGACTCTTGCGATAAAGCGATAGAGAATAAGACCAAAGTCCTGTAGGCTTGTGAGTTGCATTCTATCGATTGTAACGAATGTAGAAAATAGAAAAGGTTTGTGGGGCTGACGTATACTAACGATTTAACGATTTAGGGGATTGTCGTTACGCTTTAATGGGCGTAGGGATGTTATTTTGTTAAAAAACACATCAGCAGTAAATTTAACGGTGAGCCTTATTTGATTAGGGTGTATAAACGACGTTGTGTACATAAACAAGAGAAATAGTTTCGCCGAAGTTTACAACGCGACAAATAGTTTCTAAGAAATAAGAAACCAATGTATATATTTTTACTCATAAATTTATACGGGTACCCCAGAATTTCACATAAATAATACAGCATTAGATAGCCTCTTCTTATACTGTTTTTTTATGGCAAGGAGAAGACACGCGAGCACTCAGGCTACCTGATGGTAAGTGGGATCTGAGACCCACTACCATCTCAAAACTTCAATACTAAGACTTCAAATGCGTTGCCAACCCTGAGGACTAAGATGGAATGCCTCTATGCTAGTAATTTCACCGGTTGTCTTATCCCCACACCGGAACACAGAAATGCGAACACTACTGCTTGGCGGTGCGTTAATGGATAAGTTGGTGGTAGCGATCCGGACGGACCCTGCACAAGGTCCTACCACCACTAAAACTCTCGTTCCAGAACATAGGTTTAACTTTCTTGTAATAAAATATTAATAAGATTAGTGGTAATTCAGTTTTGAAGGACGCTACTTGGCCTAGAATATTTTATTCAGTATGAAGAGTTGTAGAATAAAAAACGAGAAGTGCTTTAACGGCTTAAAAAGTGGGCTTTTATTCAGAATAATTTAATATTATTGTATTATGGTATTATTCGATATACTGACGTTATTGAGGATTAGATACTTAGTTTCGGAATCACAAATTATAGCTAATTTTAGTCAAGGAGGTAAATGTGTATTTTAAGGTAACGTTCTTTATCAGTATCTTTAAAACCTTAATAACTCCTATTTACGTCATTTTCTGGGACACCCTGTAGTATGTTTACAAGTTGATTTCACTTAAATTAAAATATAGATAAGTGGCCAGGCGAAACTAACAAAAACTTGCTAACTTAATCGTGATTTTCACCCACACCCGTGAGTTAAAAAAAACCAGTTAATCTCATCAAATTCGGATAAATCTAAACAAAAAATGCAAACACAGCTGTAGCATATTTTCTTTTATAAACAATACAAAAACTTGTTTCCCAAATACGTAACATTCGTCCCTCTATAACCGTAGATAGGAATCTGATTGTTTGTTTGGGGTAACATGTAGCGAGAGCTTCCCTGGTATAGAATAACAAGAGTTTAGCTGAAAAAATATGTTTCGGATCTCGCAATCGACATCGCTTGATAAGGAAAATGTTTAGGGTTATGGTGAATACAAAACTCGGCGGTGCTAAAGTATTAATAATTAAAAAAAAGAGTAAATATTAGAGGACAATATATCATCTCACGGGTCTCTATTGACTGCCATAAAGTAAAAGTTTCGATTATTGTTGTCCAAAACGTTACATTATACTTATTATTAGTCATGATGTTAAAAGTCACAATATTGACAAGACAACATTGAACAGACAAAAATGCATGGCCTAAACCCGAAACTTAGTCAATAATAATTTATTCAAATGCAAAATCTTAATCTTGTCTAGGGGACACCGTTGATGTAGGAAAACATATCGAAACTTTTATGTGGTCGTCTCGCACCATCTTATATACACATAAGTATGTGGTTTTTTTTCTCTCTGTCTCTCCCGTAAGATTCTTAATTGGCATGTTTTCCTGCTGAACTACGCATGTTATTTGATACTATATTTAATTTAATATTTATAGCTTTATATAATGCTAGACTAAGTAGTACCATTGTAATAAGAAATATATTTAAGAAATGACTGACTGCTGAGTTTCTTGTGGCGTTTCTTCTCAGCAGTGGTCTTCTCTTGGGAAGCGCTGGTAGATTCTTGACGTGTAAAAGTGCCCGTGCGGCCTACTTACTGAATAAATTTATTTTATCTTTTATCTTTTATCTTTATCTTTTTATTGAAGAGTATAAATCGAAATGTCAATTATTGCGTGTTATATTTGTAGGAAGTCATAAAATTCATAGTCATACCAATTTATGTCATAATAACTTAACTTAGGTAATAATAGTACTTGTAATAAATGTTATTAGGTCAAAATTTGTTAGTCATAAAAGTACAACACATACAACTTGAAGTAAGTAAGTAAATAATAGACATGTATGATGTGATAGGGTCGACGGAGCTCCGCTTCGCGGAGCCCCTATTTCCAGGTAGTTGAGGCCTTCGGCCTTGACGCAATACTAACCTAATCTAACCTATTGATTTAAATTTATTCTCTATAGCAGGGGTTTTTGGTAGAAAAACGGTATGAATAAAAATAATTGATACTATAAAAAGTATGTCCTAAAATAATTCTGACTAATTATAAATATACCTTTGAATGTTACAGGGTTTTAGGTTATGACTTTTTATATTATAATCTTTTATGGATAATTAACGTTCGAATTATAAAGCGTTACCTATGACCTAAAAATTGTATGACTTCCGATAGTTATGAACGTAAATAATATAGGTGCTAAAGTCTGACTTTCACTAATCGAAACAATAAATGTATGGCAGTCAAACGGATCCCCATCTCACACAAGTTGGCTTCGTCCTGAATAGACTTATGGTACGGGTACCGGGGTGATGGAACTAGTAATGGACAAGGCACCAGTAATGGACACTTGATTCTTATTTTACAGAAGATAACGGTTATTAATTTGTTTTGCAACGATCAATTTAGGACCGTATGAAATTTGAATTAAGAGTGAAGTGTCCATTACTGGTGCCTGTCAGCTAAAAGTGTCCATCATTGGTGCGGGCAGCCTAGTCAATTCTATTTTATTTATTTTTGATTAATTATTTACATACTGGTTGAGTAGTCTTCTCTCTTCTTAAATTTAAGAGCGGGCTCTTGCCGGTGGAGCAATTCTCATGACTCTCTTTCTAGAGCCTTTTCTTTTAGGGCCTAATACGACTCGACGTCTACTTCTCCTTTTACCTAATCCATGAACGTTCTCCTTGTCTCCTCTCTTCCGCCTCCCCTCCACTATGGTCTTTGTCTATTCGTCGTGTCGTAAAAGGTGTCCTAGCATCTTCCCTCTTCTATTTCCAACGGTTTCCAATAAGCACCTCTTCTGTTTAATCATGTTAAGCACTTCTTCGTTGGTAATTTTCTGAGTCCAGCTAATCCTCTCAAACCGCCGCCAACACCACGTAAAAAGATAAAAAAGATAAAAGATGTTTATTCAGTAAGTAGGCCTCACGGGCACTTTTACACGTCAAAAATCTACCAGCGCTTCGCAAGAGACTACTGCTGAGAAGAAACGCCGCAAGAAACTCAACAGTCAGTCGTTTTTTAAATATTACTTATACAATTATAGAACTTAACCTAGCATTATATAAAACAATGAATTTAACATTAAAATATATATATCATGCGTAGTTGAGCAGGAAAATGTGTCAAAACTCAGTATGTTCAGATGAACTCATAAATAGTAATAATAATAATAATAATTAAATATATACGTGTATATATATATATATATATATATATATATATATATATATTGTAGCGCTCCATAAAAATAAAAGGTACGGAACACTACACGGGATGGTTGTGATAAAACCATCAGCACGTAAATTTGGACCTGTATAAATAAAATAAAACCGAACGAAATTCAACAAGATTATATAATAAAGAGAACACACAATGATAAAATTAAAACAAACTACATACAATGTAACTATAAAAAAACAAGGTCACTAGGCTGTTACGGAACTTAGCTTACGTATCAAAAACAATTTAACACAGAACGGTCTGCGGGTTATCACAATAATAAAGTTTTTCTAGTTTAAAAACACATAGCCTAATAAAGGGTGAAAGACCACCTTGGAACACGGTCAGGCCAAAACTTGTATTCAATTTAAAGGTAATTCTGATTCGAACTAAAACAACAAGAATCTGTTATAATGCTAGAAGCGCTTCATGATTAAAACTGATATGTTCGAAGTATTATAAAACTGGGATAACAAATTATGGTTTTGATCGGTAAAAAAGGTCTAGGGATTCTATAACATTTATCGCCAAAATGAAACCGAATGAATAACCTTAGGTAGGTTAGGGGTGAGTTCGCGGACTCAGATTGGAATTTAATATGGGAAAAATCAACGAAATAGTAACTGTCCTGCGAAAATCCGCCGTTGCTTGTCGCCGTGTGAAGATGTAACCTCCCTGCGTTCGTCGCAACCGTCGCAGCGGGTAAAACCTGCGGGCGCTGCCGCAGACGACGACCCGTTGCCAGCGAACTTGACGGCGAACCGCACGTTGAATCCAGACGTCCAAATCTTCAGTCGGGGCGTTGAGTCGGAAGATATGGGGTAAGCGGAGGTGCTGCAAAGGACACCTTTACTCACAAAATTGAACGAGAAGGACGGAAGAAAGGCTTCCTTAGATTGGAGGACTGTGAAGACTTGTTCGGCAACAAAAACCAACTCACCCGCTATCCGGACACACAGAAGACAACAGCACCAAAAACGTTCAGCCCGCCATTGAGACTACGGCGTAATAGTAAATGTCTTCATTTAACTTAATTGCCGGACGCGGCATTCGAAGCTGGCTTCAGTTATAGAGAAACTTGGGATGACTAGAAATTATTAAATTTTTCTGTTGTATCAAGGCAAGAGTACGAAAATGAATGACATTCCCAAAACAAGGAACGGATCTAACAAAAACGAATTCAAAATTCAAAACTGTCAGTAGAAATTACAAACTCTAACCGGTCAATGAACAAGTCCGCAATACCAAAAAGGCTGAGAAACGAAAAAGGCGAAATAAATAAACAATAAATAACGCGAACCAACGCGATTTGTAGCGGTAATGCTACAATTATCCCCTCACTAGAACAAAAAAACAAAAAATTGACAACCCTAAAATAATATTGAAGTAACAACCCTAAAATTTCCAAAAGTGACAACCCTAAAATAATATCGAAGTGACAACCCTAAAATTTCCAAATGTGACAACCCTAAAATTTCCAAATGTGACAACCCTAAAATAATATTGAAGTGACAACCCTAAACATCGAACACGAAACACCAAAAACACACTTTAAAATATAAAGGTTAAACACAAACAGCATTTGTCAAAGTCGACCTTGATAAGGTTAACCTAAAATGAAAAACAAAACCACAGTCGCGACGAAAATCACACCTGAACACCAAAGATCGCTCACCTAGTATAGTTGAACCGAAACGATCTTGATACTAGACTGACTAAACTAGGACTAATTCTGACTAACTGCAGCCACCTACCCTAAAACATCTAGCCTAACACATTAAAACTATTTTATTAATAATACAGCCTGCTGGAAAAAAGCACCTCTATAACTAACTTACACCTAGTACAGTCAGCCAACAAAAACTGCAGAAAATGTGTTTAACAGACCATTATTACAAATCTACGCAAAGACAAGAAATAACCTACTACAAATACCATCTAGAAACCCTAACAAATATCCGCGACGAAAATTGAATCAAATTATCCTAACACTAAAAACTAAGGATTATACAAATCAACCACCACAATATACACAAAGAAGCCTATCAGAACTATCAATCAAAAAATAATGGTATAACGAATTATCATACTGGGTATACCAAATGACAGAACAAGTAACACGATCGGGATAAGTACCCTAACCGAAAATTCCAAGACACTAGCTCTTAAACTAGGGCATACCAATGCACAAAGTTTACTGACCAACCATTCCGCTATGATATCCAAAATCACTGATTAAACAGTTACCGGAAACTATATAATCGTTGACCCAGTAACATAGCCCAACAAAACAATTCCGTCTTGGAAATTCGCGCGAGAAAAACCACAAGTATCAAGACCTGTTATTGCACTATAGTTGATACGATGGCAAACAAATGCCTAACGTGAACAAAGTGATAGGTGATTAACAAACTTCGAACTTTGAACAACAATATGTATAGTCAGACCGAAAAAAATGAACACGGCAAGGAAAATTACCTCAACAAAAGTCGACGCAGAAGATATTGGAAAAAAAATGTACGAACATCGTACGTCAAATATTATAAAAATAAATGTGAAATAGAACACCGAAACAAAAAAACCAAAAGGGGGAAGACGTTGATCTCAATGGAACCTTTAGAATTTTGGGAAATATTATAGGAAAAAAAAAAAACGGGGACACCTAAAAAAACGACAAAAACAAAACGCGCAAAAAGAATATTTGTCCAAAAATTAAAATTTCACTAATCACCATATCGCCTAAACAAACAAATCTATAAATAACCACCGCAAAGTCAAAAGGGGGGTGAGGAACACCACGACCCAAAATCCCGTAAGAAAAATTTTAGACATAAGGCGCGTTCGTTCCGACTGTCTGCCATCTTGGGCACACAGTCTGAACATATTTAAAACAGCAAAAAAAAATACGCCCGAGTCGAAAACTTAACACGTTTCATGGTGGCTAGTTCATCCAGACCATGTTCCATCATGGACCCACGGTCTGAATATATTCAAAACAACAGCAAAGCCATACGCGCACACGAGACGAAATTGGTGTCCCTACACGCGAAAACGGCATGTCACAGAGCACATGGTATAAAAACATGCTGGGGACAAAAACTAAAAACCAATCATGCTAAAACACCAGATACCCTAGTAACAAGGAGAAGTACCTAGGGGCGAAAAGGTTACATGCAAAATAAAAACAAAACCACTCACCTTAACGGACCCTAACTACGAAACACATGGTAGGAAAATAAAATTCGGGGGTGAAAATTTTATTTGGTGGAATTAAAAGACTGTTTGTTTTGGACGATATACAAGTAATTATTTTAGAAAATAAACATTATCACAATAAATTAAATATGTCAAGTGGAAAGTAGGCGTCAGCTCCAGGTTGAAATACGCGACTCGAAGCCAAGGAAAGTAAAGCGCGGCGAAGTCATCGCACCACTGGAACCGTAGATGTTATTAGCTCCGCTACAACATAAAAGAAAAAGGATTAGTAGCAAAGAGAAAGGATTTATTGGTCGATTACGACCAATCTTTCCACCGACGACAAAAAAAAATAAAAATAAAAAAGGTATTTGACACATTAAAAAAAATATAATAAAAATCACTTACCTTCGGGCGCCATTTTGTAGCGCTCCATAAAAATAAAAGGTACGGAACACTACACGGGATGGTTGTGATAAAACCATCAGCACGTAAATTTGGACCTGTATAAATAAAATAAAACCGAACGAAATTCAACAAGATTATATAATAAAGAGAACACACAATGATAAAATTAAAACAAACTACATACAATGTAACTATAAAAAAACAAGGTCACTAGGCTGTTACGGAACTTAGCTTACGTATCAAAAACAATTTAACACAGAACGGTCTGCGGGTTATCACAATAATAAAGTTTTTCTAGTTTAAAAACACATAGCCTAATAAAGGGTGAAAGACCACCTTGGAACACGGTCAGGCCAAAACTTGTATTCAATTTAAAGGTAATTCTGATTCGAACTAAAACAACAAGAATCTGTTATAATGCTAGAAGCGCTTCATGATTAAAACTGATATGTTCGAAGTATTATAAAACTGGGATAACAAATTATGGTTTTGATCGGTAAAAAAGGTCTAGGGATTCTATAACATTTATCGCCAAAATGAAACCGAATGAATAACCTTAGGTAGGTTAGGGGTGAGTTCGCGGACTCAGATTGGAATTTAATATGGGAAAAATCAACGAAATAGTAACTGTCCTGCGAAAATCCGCCGTTGCTTGTCGCCGTGTGAAGATGTAACCTCCCTGCGTTCGTCGCAACCGTCGCAGCGGGTAAAACCTGCGGGCGCTGCCGCAGACGACGACCCGTTGCCAGCGAACTTGACGGCGAACCGCACGTTGAATCCAGACGTCCAAATCTTCAGTCGGGGCGTTGAGTCGGAAGATATGGGGTAAGCGGAGGTGCTGCAAAGGACACCTTTACTCACAAAATTGAACGAGAAGGACGGAAGAAAGGCTTCCTTAGATTGGAGGACTGTGAAGACTTGTTCGGCAACAAAAACCAACTCACCCGCTATCCGGACACACAGAAGACAACAGCACCAAAAACGTTCAGCCCGCCATTGAGACTACGGCGTAATAGTAAATGTCTTCATTTAACTTAATTGCCGGACGCGGCATTCGAAGCTGGCTTCAGTTATAGAGAAACTTGGGATGACTAGAAATTATTAAATTTTTCTGTTGTATCAAGGCAAGAGTACGAAAATGAATGACATTCCCAAAACAAGGAACGGATCTAACAAAAACGAATTCAAAATTCAAAACTGTCAGTAGAAATTACAAACTCTAACCGGTCAATGAACAAGTCCGCAATACCAAAAAGGCTGAGAAACGAAAAAGGCGAAATAAATAAACAATAAATAACGCGAACCAACGCGATTTGTAGCGGTAATGCTACAATATATATATACATATACTTAACCATGACGGTGCAAAACAACCACATAGTTTTGATACATTCTCCTACAGAAACCGTGTCCCCTAGACAATAATTATACCTACAATGTTTAGATATTTTCCTGACTAAGCTATTACTAAGTTATTTAGGTGTTTAATTTAGGCGTGACATGAAATGTGAAATGTGGTTGAGTAGTAATCGGATAAAAAAGTATAGCTAAACGACCATCGAATCCGTTAGCTATAGTTGCGTGGATCATTTCATTTGGCGCCGGCGTGACGTGATGATTAATAATAGTCGCAGGATCCATTTATTGTGGTGCGGTCTGATGTAGCCCCGGATTTAGTTTTACGGGGAACTTGCGGAGCTGACGGTGGTAAATTGGTTATGGGAAAAATACGGTTAAAATTGTGTGTCATAAATTATTTCGGATTATTTTTCATTACGTAACCCGAGAAAGGTAATATATATTAAGTTTTTTTTAAATAATTCTTATTTAAATTTTCATTAATAATCCATCAAAACATATCCATATCCATATCCATCCATCACATTTCACGCGTCAACCACTGAACGGATCGAGATGAAACTTGGCACACATATTGGTTAGGTCCTGGAATAGGCCATAGGATAGTTTTTATCCCGGAAAATTGGACAGTTCCCGAGGGAGCAGCGATAAACGACTTCTACGCGGACAGAGTAGCGGGCGAAAGCTAGTATGAAGTATATATATAAAAGTAGCTTTGTCTGTTTGTTACGATTTAATGGCTAACTAATGAAGCGATTTCAATGAAAGGTACGGAGATAGCTTGTGTCTCGAAATAGGGCATAAAATACTATTTATATATGTATACAAATACACATATTTATATATGTGTGTATTATGTATGTAAGTATATGTTAGTTTATTTGTTTAATATTTATTTATTTTCCCCGTATGGTAGCCGAGTTGGAATAGTGCCACTCCATGTCATCCTATGGATGTGGATGTGGATGTCGTAAGAGGCGACTAAGGAAATAAAGACTTGCTGTACCTACTGTTAGGCCATGGGCTTGCAACCTGTCACTAATACACTGGTAAATAACTTAGCCTATTTTTGCAAAATGTGGTTACAAAATCACCCGTCAGACGGGGCGACTACTGCCTGTCGCGGTGACTCGCGCTGCTCGACAGAGGCCCCTCGATGTACGAGCGCCTACCCGCCACTACTAAAAATGAGACCTCAAACGACACATTTGAACGCCGACTAAAGGAACTATTACTATCAAACCCTTTGTATCCTGTAAAGGAACACAACGAAAAGACATTATAAATTGATATGAATTTAATGACTTGTTTTTAGGTTTTATTACAAATGAATATTGTATATTATATTATATTTTGACTCTTCACAATTTATATCTAAGATGCCCTAGCTTTAATAAATTATTTGACATTTAAACATATTTTACCTTTGGCATAGTACCATTTTAATATTATTTTAAATTGTTCCATATTATTTCTTTGGTTCCTTGTACTAAAACTAGTAAAAAATACCGCCATTCAAATAAAGATCTAGTGCAAAGAAAGTAAAGTGTAATTTCTTTTGTTTTTATGACATAAGATACATACATACATACATAATCTCACGCCTTCGTTCCCAGAGTGGGGCAGGCAGAGCTACAGAATTACAAACATCTCTAAAAACTTGTTGATAGTTCTATAACCACAATTTGCACAATTATTTAGGCGTACATAAGATGAAATTGGAAAATTGACTTTTTGTCAATCGTAATAAATTCATATTCCATTGACAAATTTCGTTGTATGCCGGGCCGTAGGAGGATAATTTAATTTTTCATTGTATTTTTATTTGACTATTTTTTTAAATTGTTTTTCTTATACACTCTGACGATCTTTTTGTGAATTCATGGTATTTTAATTAAAAAAATGACATGTAAATTTTCAAAATGAAATAAATAAATCTAATCTAATCTAATTTATCTAATCTAATCTATCAACAAGTTTTTAGAGTTGTTGGTAATTCTGTAGCTCTGCCTACCCCACTCTGGGAATGAAGGCGTGAGTTTATGTATGTATGTATTTATTTATTTACAATAAGTATCATCGTCTCTTTTTGCTACTTTTGGTGCAAAGCTTGTGTGTCCTACCCCATGCATTGTCCTTACTCATCTACTTCAGGGTTAGCTGGAAGAGATCCCATTTAGGGATAAGTTCACCTTTGGCATTAGTTTAATAACAACATTGTAGTATTTATATTTTTGTGCAATAAAGAGTTTACATACATACATACATACATACATAAACGACTTTTACGCGTACGTAGTCGCGTGCAACGACTAGTAAAATACGAGTATAAGTAAAACAAACAACCTATAAATAAAAAAAATATACGCAGAAATATCTTATTGAGTGCTTCATGTGAAATACGTTCATGAAAAATGTATACAGAACCCGCTGAAAACGCCGCCGTAGCGCATCCCGTTAAACATAAATCACACACGACACCCTCTTCTATCTCTGTCGCACAGATATCGTTATCCTTTACCGATAAAAACCCCCAAAAATACGGAATTAAGAAAGCCTCAACAATGGATCACACTGGCAACACCAAACAACACTTAATACAATCTTTTGTTGCCAGCTCTAATTCAGAAAACCCTTCTATTTGACAGTTGTGGAGGGTGAAATATCGTGGTTGGTTTAGGGTGGGGATTGGTGGGTTAAGCGGAGCGATAAGCGATTTGAACCGACCCTTCCATCTCTCTACATCCTAGAATTTGTGAGAAAGTACCCATAATTCTTCAAAAAACGTCAAGACCTACCTGTGGCGCGATCTTTGCGCTATAAGAATAACCTCCGACTTTCGCCTTCCCGTCTAAAATTAACTTCTAATGGTCCTTTGATAATGTCCATAACAATTTACAATAGATTACCTGAAATTATAAAAGAAGAAAAAAACAATAATACATTGTTGCAGAGGATAGAAAGTACGCGATTTTTGGACGAGTCATATAGAGGGCCGAAACTTAGTTGAGGCCCTCTAGTGAACGAGTCCATAAATTGCACTTTCTACCGAGGCAGACATAGTGCTTTTCACAACTACTGAGAGGAAATAAAATAAAGATTCATATTCAAAACTCAAATTTTAATTCATGTTAATGTGACATCACCGCCAATTTTACCATAGATAGTTTTTTTTTTAATCCGGACCCCTATTCTCGTGGCACTCGAGATTAATAAACTAACATGCGAGATGAAGATGTCAACTCCATATAATATTGTATTTGTTTCGCCATATCCCCATGTAATTTCATCTCTAGTGGTTCGAGATTAGGGGCCAAGTTTGAATTACATTTTAAAAAAGAGCAGTGACATCGTTTTTGGTCTGTGTATCTTTTAGCAAAAATACACCTAATATTTTACGACACAAAATGGTGTGTTCTGATTGGTCGATTTCAATTTTTCATTTTAAGGAGCTATGACACAAAAATTGATTGATTAATTTTCATAGGTTCTTAAAGTTGGACAACAATGTTCTCGACCAATCAGCAAACACGCCGACAAAAACATTCGTGGTCTGTCCTTATAAGTGACGTTTTGTGACCATAAACAAGACCATCTATGGCCATATTTCCGAGCAGTGTTGTGAAAAAGAATATTTATTAATAAACTGAAACAAATACTAGTAAACAAAGCATATTATACTATAAAAGAATATACTGAAGACACATTACGATAATTAATAATGGTTTTATATATACTGATTAATTTATGCCTCCTCTCTCCTAGTGCTGCTGTGCCCTCCAGGGTTCATTTTGTTATTACTTATTTATTAGAATAAGCTGTACCATTATAATCAGTGATCGGAATAGGTAGAGTATATTTACCTAAAGTTCGCAAAAGGACATAACGTAGAGTGGTTACAACCGAGTATTTATTATTATTGAATTCTGGATTTCTGGTATTTTCTGGTACTAGTAAATGTAGTCGCAATAAAGTCTCCAGTTTATGTCTCTGTTCTACAAAGTTTAGGTAAATATACTTCACCTATTAATTAGATACTTAAAATAATTAAGTTACAGGCCCCTTTTATCACAAAATAACATAAAATATCCCATACCGTGAGTAAATATTACGATTATTTAGCATTAAAATACCGGAAATCCGGATTTCAATAAAAATTAACTAATATTTCATCTGGTTGTAACCACTGTATATTATGTCCTTTTGCGAACATTAGGTAAATATACTCTACCTATTCCGATCACTGATTATGAAAAAGCAATAAAGATTTGAATTTGAATTTTAAAGTATCAGTAACAACTTGACGGTTGCATGAATGATGTCGGTTGAGGCTATTCTAGTTTCAACCGGACGGGTAATCGTTTCTCGTCTCCCAAATAGTATATCGTTTCTTTTCACGGTATTTTTTTTGCTCTATCGTAATACCGTTCAATCATACAAGCGTCAAATTTGGTATGATTATAGTACGAACCTTGAAGAAAAACAACTAACTACTAAAAAAATCATGATTCGACATCGAATAAAAATAAAAATTATGCACTACTGTGCGGCGGTACGAAAACCTCGGTACGCAAGTCCGACTCGCACTTGACCGGTTTTTAACAATTGACAACAATTCATATATGCTGAGGTAGTAAATTAAAATACCGTTTCTAGATTTTACACTGCTGATTCCACTAAAAATATTTTTGTTTTTTTTTATGCAGTAACTAGTTTTTTTATATTTACGAAAAACAGTAAAAAAAGTTGGATTATGAATGTTAGGAATACACTTATAGTGCCCTTAGTCCATTTATTAGCATAGCAATTGAAAAAAATATACAACTGTCATGTCAATATTTTATCTGTCTGACGGATTACTTGATTCTAACGACACGCTTTCGATTCTTGTAATACTATTGTTTTGATATACGCTATTTAAAATGAATGTGACTAACAGATTTGTAAAAGCGGATAGTCGCAATCTGCCCAAATTCGACGAATTTTTGTGTTGTTACAGTTGTTATTGTTGACAAGTGACATGCCATGACAGTCAGTTCTGTTTCTGTTTAAAGTTACTTTTTTTATTTTATATCATGCTAAGATCACGACGTCAGTATTCCTAACTTTGTATATACGGTCTTTTTAATGACTATTTCTTTAATAAATTAGTTTATTTTCCAATATAATAGTATTTTAAAAAACGTTGAAAGTTTGCTTTACAAGTTTAGTGTTATTTACGTTACTAAAACCTAAAAAGTAAAATGAAATGCCCCCGAGCATATTTTCTACTAAAAAAAATTTTAAAGAAAAAAGTTCAAGTTATTAACTAAGTTGCCGGTATTTATTAGGTCAGATAGTTCCTGATAGTTAACGTCGCGGAAGTTAGTAAAAACAACCACTTATTGATATACTAGCTTTTGCCCGCGATTCTGTCCATGTAGAAGTTTATCACTATTCGCTCGGGAACTGTCCAATTTTACGGATTTTTTTTTATACTATGTGCTATTCCAGAGTATAATCTCTCTGCCTTTCATCCAGCTATGTTCCACCTTCTGAGGCTCCTGGCGTGATTGATTAAATGACAATGTGAAATAGTCCTGGCTCTATATATTTCGACAATTCAGCAATATCGGACGGACTTGGCATATGGATTTGTATTTTGAACCAAATAATTAGGTACCGTAGTCCTTAACTTTCGGGTAAAATGAAGGAAAAAGGTTTTGTATCTGAGTTTGCTTGTGGCCACTTTACAAAAGTCTGAATTTTAACACATTCCCTGTGCTTGTCCCATATAAAAACACGCCACGTGAACGCACACGCATAATCTCAAAAATCTTGGAAATTTTGATAAGATGTGCCTCATATCGTTGTACTCGTAGTATACTCTAGTATGGAGTTTACCTTGAAATGTATCACAATAATACATGGCACGCACTGACCTATAGTCGGTGCCAATTGAAATTGGCAAAGATGTAAACACAACAAAACGAACCAATTTATGTATGTATGTATGTAAAACTCTTTATTGCACATAAACAATTACAAAACATTTTGCATCACTATAGATAATGTATTTACCATCATTGCTCGATGATCACGTGCTTTTAAAGATCAAGTGATCACTATTTAACATTAATACAAATCGGTTTATGTCTGCAATCAAAAATCAATTGAAACCAAAGTAAACTTAAATAAGATAAGAATTCAATGCATATAAATAAATACGTAACTATAAATCTTAATATAAAACCTAAGTAGGTATACATGTACATAACCTTACTAAAGCATCTTTACAACTTATATGACTAGTTAATTAGGAGTCTTAATTAAGATAGTTAATTATTAGTATAGGCATTTTTCTTTTTCCTTTACCTTTGTTTCTTAGATCATTTTATAACTTTGTAACATCAAATTATTCTTATTATTTTTCGCGTCATATTGTCGACCTTGAGCAATTGTATCTAACTTTAAGTGGAAACTGCTTTGGCTTACTGTATTATCCTTTATGTTTGTATATTGTGTGAATTTATGTACGCTGTTTGTTTCCCAATAAAAAAATAAAAAAAAGTGAGGTTTTAGCAATGATTTATACACTGATCTTTACTTTCACATTAAGTTTAAGATCAAACAAATATTAATTATACATTATTTTCAATAAAAACACGATTGATGGATATTCGTTATGTGTCAAACAGTACTCATTTGTTTACATCTTTGGCAATTTCAATTGACACAGACTATAGGGCTGTTACGAATTAAGAACAATTTTAAACCCGCTGTTCTCCTGCCACCATGGCCGCACCCTTTCGGCGTGCGAGTAATTTTTTCATCTGTCCTACATAACCGGAAGATGCGTGATTGCCTTTATCTGTTTAAGCGGCCCCTGGCTTTGTTTTTATGTAAATCGTGGCATTTCCGGTCGACGTGACATTTCCGGTCTTCAGGCAGAGACAAATAGAGTTGGGCCGTTTTGGTTTTTATTTGGGTCAAGAGTGTTTTCGTCGGTTTTATCTGAAGTGCCCATGTATGTTTATATATTTAGTTTAAAGATAAAAAAGTTTAACAGGAAGCAAGTAAAAAAAAATGCAGTAGTCCATAAATACTTAGACCGTATTAATAATTAAATGATAATATTTACTAAACGCCAGCGGCTTCTGATGAAAGGAAGCGGAAGTTGTAGGTACTTTCCATTTATGAAAATCTCATCTAAGTAACTTTAAATAGAAAATTTGTTCATACATGTTGTTTTTACCCGACTGCCGAAGGAGGAGGGTAATGTGTTTCACAGCTTATATATGTATGTTTGTTCCTTTGTGTCACTATAAAAACTAAACCCGTTGTCCGATTTTGATGATTCTTATGTCAATCGATTTGTCTTAATCTGGCGAGTCTCACTGAAGATATGACAGTAATCAAAATTCAATATGGCGGCAAGCGGACGCCATATAGAGCAAATTAAAAAAAAAAGTCGAACAACTATGACAAGTGGGGTATCATTGAATAGGGATTTAAAAATCATCTTTAGGTTTGTTTCATCATTTTTCATTTTGAATGATCTATAGGATTTATAACGATTTAAAGTAGGTTAGCAACAGTTGAGTTTGGAAAGCTTGCTTTTTGTTAAAGTTATTCGAGATACCTAGTTTTTTGTTTTTGTAGCAACGGCGTCGGAACTCTACGCTGAGTCTATGTTTAATATAGCGGAGATCCTGTTGACACCTGACTCACCCTGACCTGGCAAAGGCTAGGGCTTATTATTTTTACCCGACTGCCGAAGGAGGAGGGTAATTTGTTTATCAGCCTATATATGTATGTTTGTTCCTTAGTGGGGGTTTGGACACTAAACGCATGGACCGATTTTAATGATTCTTATGTCAATCGATTTGTCTTAATTTTTTGAGTGTCATTAAAGATATGAAAGTAATAAAAATTCAATATGGCGGCAACCAGACGACAATATTGTAAAAAAGAAAAAAAAAGTCGACGAATTATTACAAGCGGGGTGTCGTTGAGTAGGTATTTGAAAATCATTCTTTTTAGGTTTCTTTCGTCATTATTAATTTTGAATGATCATTTAGGATTTATAACGATTTAAAGTTGGTTATTAACAGTCGGGTTTTTAAAGCTTGTTTTTTTGTTAAGTTATTTATAAATCAGAGCATAATAGTCTTTATCTACATCCATATCATAACTTCCCTACAATATTATGTTCAGAAGCGATAAGCAAATCGCCTATATTAAGAAACCTGTATCTGTGGTTGCATCTTAATGTTTACATTAAAGTATAGTGCATCATAATGTTTACATTAAAGTGTCGGTACCTAAACATTAAAGTATCGGTAATACTGTACCACTAACTTGAAAATGCAAGCCATATCTGTACATTATAAATAAAGGTTTTTTTTTTAAAGATTTGGTACCACTAACAAGTTAACAGTAACACTAACTTAATAAAAATACAGGCCATATTTGAAAATAATATTATAGAAAACTTATTATATGCATGTAGATAAAGTTATGTATGCGGCTATACATAATTAGGCATTAAATCACTAGTGCTTTAATGCCTCTTATTATGCACCAGCCACGTAAACTACTATTAAATCATCAAAAAATGTAATTCTTCCCAATATAAATAAATCAAAACACAGAATAATGATATCATTTAGTCTCAACAACCTCCAGGGGAATAAAACCTTTCCACACTAATAATTTAATTGTAAATCATTTTCCCTCGCTCCGTATTTCTCCCAAAGTATATTTTCATTTTCAATAGATAAGTAGCCGAAAATGTTTATGAAAGAACCTTTTTAAATATTATTTTCTTTACAGATCCATTCGCTGAAATCCCGTTAATTCAATTCTCTATACATTGCGGAATGTAAATAAATTTCGTGATATTTTTCTTCGACATTTTTATCATTCGTTTTGCTCGATTTAAGTGTAACACTCTGTACCTACCTGTAGCGAAAACTTTTTAAGGTGAACGTTGGCTATTTAAGAAAAGATTTTGTGATTGAAACTACGGGGTCCTCTTTGCAGTTTAAGGCGATTTGAGTTGTTAAGTAGTTTACTGCGGCGTTCTATTTAAAGAGGGTAGCGTTCAGTGTAAAAATACGAAAAAAAAATACGTGTTTTCTTTGTTTATGTTAATATTAATAAGTACGTTTTGATAAAGATTTGACCAAAAAGAACCGGACTTAATGCCGTAAATAATGTTGCTGTATTTATAGGTACAGTGCGACCAAAAAGAGTAGAAATTAAATAAAATGGAACTAAAAAAAATCCATACTAAATTGTTGCCATGTTTATGCATTTTACGTCAAAAATGTGACAGTTACATAGAAAGTTGCGCCCTCATTTAATGCACTGTATTATTTTTGATATTTCAGCTAACCAACACAACAACCAACCAACTAACCAAAATAAGGTGTCTCGTTATGGGTATTAAATAGTTATTTTCCTCAATCACCCAAAGCTTAGCTGGAAGAGATCCCTTAAAGGGATAAGTTCGCCTTTGTACATTCCAATTCTGTAAATATTGTATTTGATTTGCTGTTTTTTGTACAATAAAGTGTTTAAATACATACATACATACATAATAACTTTCAAAATGGCGTCCTAATTATTTATTTTAATGACTCCATTCATTAACAAAACTAACAATAATATTTACAATTAAATACGCCATCTTAAGTAAGCAGAGCTACTTTGTAATTCTTAAAGCTACAATTTATAGCATATTTACATTTGCCAGGTGGACGTCCGTAATTATGCTTAACTCCAGTGTTGCCAACAAAACAAATATTTAGCGACGTCCGTAATTTACAACAGGCAACACTGAAGGTCCCGCGCGCGTAATTGCCGTGAAGACATAACAACAAATTATGAAATATAATTTCAGCCTTTTAAAGTTTGTAAAATGTGTCCGCTGAGTTTAGAATTTATAAGCGACAGTTACATAGATTAAGTAGATTGCCTGTTACTAAAGTTAACCCCCGACACTAAAGGGGGGAGGGGGTGTTATAAGTTTATCGCGTGTATTCGTTTATTGGGTATACATTTTTTAAATGGAATGCTTTTATTCAGTGGCTCTATTCTATAGTGTAAAACCATATTGAAGTGGTGCATTTAACACGATTTTTTTATAGTAGCCCAGGGAAAGACGATAAATTTACTGTAGTTAACAAATCGGCATAAAAAAAATTAGAAGGAGGTAGGTTTATAAGTTTTTTTTTTCAGAGGTCAATCTCTTACAAATTGACCTAGTCTCCAGCTAAGCTCGGCTTGTACTATGAGTACTAGACAACGATAAATATACGTAAATAGAGAAATACATACTTGAATACACAGGAAACATCCAACATTGACCTCCACACTCATAAGTCCTTTCATATACGAGCTTCCTTCCTCCACACTCATAAGGCTCTTCATACACGTGCGTCGGTTTAGAGTCTCCTGACCTGGCCCATTCTTAATACGTCCCCGATCTGATCGTGGAACGTTCGCCTTGGTGGTTTGATCATGTGGAGATAATGGATGAAGTGAGATTGACAAAACAGATATATGAGGCATAAGTCAAAAATTCAAAAAAAACAAAATTAAAATATTTATTCAGTAAATAGGCCGCATGAGGGCTCGTTTCCAGGTCGATAATATAGAGTGAATCTACCAGCGCTTCGGAAAAGACCATGGTCTAATAAAACACGGTCTTCTCTTCCGAAAAGGGACACTTTCTACGTCATCACAAAGTTGCCACTTCATTAACCACTACCCTAAAATAAGGAAAAAAATTGATTTTAGGTTAGTGTACGATTTTATTTCAAAAATATATATATCACGAATAATATAAGTCACGAGCATAATTTACATATTTTGTTTGGGATCATAGCCTATTAAACCATCACCGAAGGAGGCGCCCTCTACGGGTAGATCCTGAACTAACCACCTACGTACCCGGAATTGTCATCCAATAAAAATGCGTACAAATGACGTGATATCGAGTACTGAGTGTCGTACTGTTCGCTAATTGGCTCATTGTTCCCTCACCCTTTTTCCTTTTTTTTTGTATAAATTTTTTGTCATTACATTCACTTTCGCTACTATCACTGGCTAACACCTCGTGTTTGATTTATACCAATCAACCCCTAAATCTCTGGCTCTCAACCATACAATCGCAGTAGCTGGACCTACGCCGCTACATATTGATCCTTCAGAACCAAATATTGGACCGCAAACTTGGATTTTGGAAATCTGTACACGTGTGCTTACGTAATCCCAGTCAGTTGGGTGAGTGTTGCTTATTACATGGATGTGAAGTACAGCCGAGTGCCGCTGCTAGCATAAGCTGTTCTTTATTAGCAGTTACTTACACGTAAGTAGTACCTACCACCTACATTTACAAGCCATCAAAATGTCGTTACTCGTAACGCCAGGAGATCAGGGTAGCACTAGCAATCGACCTCGCGATAAGTCTCCTAACAAGTCAGGTGACGAGAAACTCGACCATATCATTCGCGATCTGGTAAGGAAACGAGGTATCGTTAAAGGTAGATTAACTAAATTTTCAAACTACTTAAGTACTATCAGTAGTACAACCCTTACATGTGAATCCAGAATAGATTTAAAATTACGCATACAAGGCGCAGGTAGCTTGTTGTCTGAATTTAATGGTATTCAATCAAAAATTGAGGAACTTGTTTCCGATCACGAGATAGAAGAGCAGTTAGATCAGCGTCAACACTTCGAAGACAGTTACTATAGCACTGTGGCTCGAGCTGAGTCAATTCTTAGCGATGGTACAGAGGTCCCTAACAGTTCCAATACTTGCCAACATGGTACTAAATTATCTTCGGTAAAGTTGCCTACCATTTCATTGCCTACATTTGACGGTTTTTACGAAAACTGGTTGCAGTATAGGGATACCTTTTTATCGTTAGTACATAATTCGAATGAAATTAGCGATGTGCAAAAATTTCACTATCTAAAATCATCACTCAAAGGTAGCGCCGAACTAGTCATAACCTCACTCGAAATAACGTCGTCTAACTACGCAGTTGCATGGGAGCTCTTGCTGAACCGATACGATAACACTAGGTTATTGGTACATAGCCACGTAAAAGCACTATTTTCACTGCAAGCACTGTCTAAGGAATCGCCTACGCTCATTAGGAAACTCATTGACACAATAATAAATAACTTACGAGCTTTAAAAACACTCGGCGAGCCTACAGACTCGTGGGATACACTAATTATATATATTGTTGTGTCTAAGCTAGATAAAACGACGGAGCGTGAATGGGAGCAACAGAAAGGGGTGTTGTTGTCTAGTGCTGACTCTAAAATCACGTTAAAGGTCGATCATTTACTTAAGTTCCTCAAAGATAGGGCTGACTTGTTGGAAACATTAGTTCTATCGCACAACAAAGAATACGGTAATGTTGATCATAAAAAATCAAATACGCCTTATAAAAATAGCGTACTACAATGCAATGTTTCCAACAACAAGCCACCGCAACGCCCTGCGCACAAGCAATGTCCTATGTGCAAAGGGAAACATCCAATTTATTCGTGCCTTGATTTTATTAACACTGATTTTCAAACGAAATTAAAATTAATTAGCGATCACAAGTTGTGCGAAAATTGCTTGCGTTCAGGGCACCATGTAGAAAGCTGTCGTTTTGGACCGTGTAGACAATGCAACAAGAAGCACAACACACTTATTCATCCCAATGAATTAGATCCTAGCACAAGTGTTAACACCGTGACGTTATCTTGTTTGACTAAATCATTGCATTCGATTAGCGGCGGCGGCTTGCCCCTTCCTGCGCCCGCGTCACATAATAACGGTAAAAACCAGTCCGATCGAGGTGTTTACACGAATCTGCATACAAATGCACAATGCGTAAGTGTGCAGCCAGTACTTCTTTCTACTGCGTTAGTCGAGATATCTGATAAACATAATAAGTATCACACGGTATGCGCATTACTCGATAGCGGTAGTCAAAGTTGTTTTATTACGCATTCACTATGCGAATTGTTAAATATTCCTTTAATACAGTCCACTCACGAGATACGAGGAGTAGGTAATTCAATATCACAGTCAATGCAAACTTGTAATGTTGAAATTAAATCGCGCATCAATACCTACTCAACGCGCATTAAGTGTTTCGTACTACCAGAAATTACGTCTACGTTGCCAGCGGTACATGTACAAAGCGCGCAGTTAAGGATTCCTGACCACGTACAGCTGGCGAATTCGAAGTTTTTAGGTCCACAAAATATAGATATTTTAATAGGCGCGGATCGATTTTGGGACTTGCTTATAGAAGGCAAGATGCGTTTACCAAATGGTCCATTCCTACAAAATACAAAATTCGGTTGGATCATTTCGGGTCCCATTAAAAATCCGCATAATAGTGGGCCCATTCTATGTAACTTCACTCAGTCTATAGATTTGCAGTTACGTCAATTTTGGGAGCTAGACGAGTTACCTAAGGCGCGGGATACGCACACCGATGACGAGCGAGCATGTGAGCATTCTTTCATCAACACCACGTCGCGTAACGACGATGGTAGGTTTGTTGTCAACATACCGCTAAAGGAATCGGCCGACGTATTAGGTGAATCACTGTCCCAAGCAAAACGGCGTTTTCTATTCTTAGAAAAAAAATTATCGCGCGTACCTTCCAGTTATAAACAGTTATATACTGATTTCATGCGGGAGTACATTGACTTAGGTCACATGTCTCCAATTAGTGCTTACGCGCAGTCTCACTACTTTATGCCGCATCACGGTGTTTTTCGGGAACACAGTACGACTACAAAACTTCGTGTCGTCTTTGACGCCAGTGCTGTTACAAGTAGTGGGAAATCGTTGAACAATATACAACTTGTAGGGCCTCCCATTCAAGGGGATCTGTTAGGTATATTGTTGCGATTTAGGCAGTTCAAATATACAGCTATCGCAGATTGTGAAAAAATGTACAGGCAAGTACTTGTGTCTCCGACTCAACGTGACTTGCAACTTATCCTTTGGCGAGACGATCCGTCGTTGCCGCTTCAAGTTTATCAGCTGAACACAGTCACATATGGGCAAGCTTGTTCTCCCTTTCTCAGTGTACGATGCTTGAAAAAGTTGGCGGACGACTGTACGGATCCTCATGTTAAAAGGGTTATAAGAGATGACTTTTATGTGGACGACCTTTTGACGTCATGTGATGATAAGCACGAGCTATTAAATATTTGTAAAAGCACCGCAGATGTTTTAAAGTCAGGTTGCTTCCCACTACGCAAGTGGATGTTTAATTTCCATCTCGATGACTCATCCGATTCCTTCAATGAAGCCACATTTAGAGATCTCAATTTGGGCGAATATAACCAATGTAAAACCTTAGGCTTGGGTTGGTGTAACGACACAGATGAGTTTAATTTTAATACTCAATTTCAAAACAATAACCAGTCTATCACCAAGAGGTTATTATTATCCATGGTATCGCAAATATATGATCCATTGGGATTATTAAGTCCAACTGTTATGATCGGTAAAGTTTTATTGCAAAAACTGTGGCTATTGAAATTAGACTGGGACGACTCATTACCTACAGACGTCGTGCAAGCGTGGAACCGATTCATAAATAACTTAAGTTTACTTAACTCAATAAAGGTGCCGCGACATGTCTTTCAAAGCAACCCAATCCGCACAGAGTTACATATTTTCACGGACGCTTCCCAGATTGCATATGGCGCTTGTTTGTATGTACGCACTATTTGCAATAACAAAATAGTAGTTAGACTACTCATATCCAAAGGTAAAGTCGCTCCATTAAAGCCCGTCAGCATACCCCGTTTAGAGTTGTGCGGCGCGTTGTTAGGCGCTAGACTTTATGATAAGGTTCGTAATTCACTCACTCACACTGTTGATGACGTCATGTTTTGGAGCGACTCCACGATTGTTATTGGCTGGCTGCGCATGGCTCCTTCTTTGTTAAAAACTTTTGTACAAAACAGAGTCGCCGAAATACACGAGTTGACCAGTACGTTTACCTGGAGGCATGTGAGTGGCAAGGTCAACCCTGCCGACCTAGTTTCGCGTGGTGTCGGTTTGGATGAGTTGTCTAACTCGAACTTGTGGTGGGAAGGTCCCAGGTTTTTGCATGACCATGGTTTTAATGCTAATTTAATGTCACATTCGGCGACAAATGTCAATGAAATTTCAATTAATGAGTTACCGGAAATTAAACCTAGTGCCGTTAAATCATTATTAATAACGCAAGAAACCAGTACTTTTCCATTCGAGCGATTTTCTCAATTAAATCGTCTCAGTCGCGTTGCTGCTTACGTACTTCGATTCATTCACAATACGCGCAACAAGAAAAATCGGTTGAAGGACGATAAGCTCGCTGTCGATGAATTGAGGAATGCCGTGAATGCGCTCGCTAGAATGTCACAACTAGAATCATTTCCAGATACCTATAAGTTGCTCGTAACTGGAAAATCGGTCAATACCAAAGACAAGCTTTCTAGTTTAAATTTATTTTTGGACAACCAACGGTTGATTCGAGTAGGAGGTCGAATTAAAAATGCGCCTGATTTCGACTATAATAAAAAACACCCCATCCTGTTATCAAGTAGACATCATTTCACCGTCCTATTGTTTAGATACGAGCACGTTCAATCGCTCCACGCCGCACCGCAGGCGCTGCTATACCGAGTGCGCGAGACGTGGTGGCCGCTTGCGGGACGGAGTCTGGCTCGAAGGGTGACTCACCACTGCGTAACTTGTTCACGCGTCAAGGGTAAAACTTTAACCCCGCTAATGGGTAATTTACCTAAAGAACGGATAACTGCGAGCTACCCTTTTCTGCGAGTAGGAGTAGATTATGCGGGGCCAGTGCTGATTCTAAACCGTAAGGGCAGAGGCGCTAAAATGGTAAAGGGTTACATCTGTTTATTTATCTGCTTCGCTACAAAAGCGATACACTTGGAACTTGTTAGTGACCTCTCCACTAGTGCTTATTTACTCGCTCTAAAGAGATTTATTTCGCGACGTGGAAAGCCCACAGAAATATATTCGGACAATGGCCGGAACTTTTTAGGTCTAAAAAATGAATTTGCTCAATTTATATCAACATGCAGTTCAGATATTGTCGAATATGCAAATAGTCAGGCAATTAAATTTTCTTTTATTCCTCCGTATTCTCCTCATTTTGGTGGCTTGTGGGAAGCTGGGGTGAAGTCGTGTAAGTATCACTTGCGACGCGTAATAGGCAATGCTCACCTCACTTTCGAGGAATACACAACGGTACTCGCGCAGATCGAAGCGGTACTAAATTCTCGGCCACTGGTACCACTATCATCGGACCCGAGGGACTTCTTGCCACTCAGTCCTGGCCATTTCCTGGTCGGCCGCCCTCTCACCGCTCCTGTTTGCGATGGCGACCTGCAAGACACACCTGTCCATCGACTCTCCCGCTACCAGAAGATTGAACAAATCCGGCAGCATTTCTGGTCACGCTGGGCTAAAGAGTACATCTCGGAACTGCAGACTAGGACTAAATGGAGGAAGAATACCACTGAGTTGAAGCCGGATACTTTCGTCATAATCAAGGACAGCAATCTGCCGCCACTTAAATGGCAACTTGGCCGTGTCTTGAAGACCATACCTGGCAACGATGGGATTTCAAGAGTAGCTGATATCCAGACTGCGACAGGCATCATAAGACGCTCATACTCAAAGATCTGTCCTCTCACGGACAACTAGTAACGAGGCGACATTATTGTAAGCTGACGCTTTCAAGGCCGCGGGCATGTTTGGGATCATAGCCTATTAAACCATCACCGAAGGAGGCGCCCTCTACGGGTAGATCCTGAACTAACCACCTACGTACCCGGAATTGTCATCCAATAAAAATGCGTACAAATGACGTGATATCGAGTACTGAGTGTCGTACTGTTCGCTAATTGGCTCATTGTTCCCTCACCCTTTTTCCTTTTTTTTTGTATAAATTTTTTGTCATTACATTCACTTTCGCTACTATCACTGGCTAACACCTCGTGTTTGATTTATACCAATCAACCCCTAAATCTCTGGCTCTCAACCATACAATCGCAGTAGCTGGACCTACGCCGCTACATATTTACTTTCATTTAATGTTTTATTTTAATATTGTATATACATTTATGCATGAAAGTAACTAACAGGGATTTTTTTAAACATAAAGGTTACATTACAATGTGGAATTACAACCTGATACCACAGGCATCACCGGATTTAACAGATCAAACTGGCCGGTTACAAATTTGTCAACTTGATGTTTCCCGTCATACTATTCGAACCTATGGGAATATCATATTCCGCTCTCGCTCGGTATCATGACGCTAATGACACGCCAATGATTTTCAAACTGTCGTGGTAAAAGTTGTCGATGACTTTTTTTTGTAAAATGCAAAATAGTTAAATGCTCTATTAAAAGCTGTAAGAGCAGAAAGGGTAGGACACTGTCGGTTTCTATACTTTTACCACCAAAATAATCGCTTGCCGAGGAGTGGTTGCGATATTGCGGGCCTAAAACCACGGTTAAATATGGTGAGTAGTATTTTACGTCCTATTGTACCTAAATGAGAGGAAGCGCCTAATAAAAAAGCGCTTATCAATATTCAAGTTCTCATAATCCATAGTCCTATAATATTTAGAACTAATTTTTTATTTTGTTATGAGTATACTTAATCGTATATTTACCATTAAATGTTCAACATTTAAATGCCGGCGGTCACAGCACATTGCTCGAGGGTCACACACAGATTTAGGTTACCTACCGTCTTTCCTGTGGACATACCCGAAGTTAACGTTTTTAACCTTTTCAACGCCACAGTCGGCTCTGGCCGTCAACTAAAAGTTGTGCCACTGACGCCACGTCGGCTACAGCCGACAAGAGTTCAAGATTAAAAGAGGCTTTGTTTGATAGCAATAAGGTGTAATTTGCATAGCATAGCAAACATGTTTGGCGTGTGGGTGGGCACATTTTGTATTCGACGTATGGCGTTCAAAAGGTTAAAGCCTAATTTGCTGGCTGAACCCACATGCGTATAAGCGCCATCAGATCTACTTTAGTCCTATGAAATGAAAACAAAACTTATATGCACACAAGCCTTTAACTGACCACAGGAGGGACAACTTTTGTTTTTGCGAATGTATATGATCCTCGTGGAACTTATACCCGTACCTACGTCAAAATGTAGCAACACGTCGTCTATACGTTTTTTTTATAGAGAACAGTAAATGGTCAAAACCTAAAACCTATATAAAATGATAGTCTTAAGTTAATATATACGAGCTTATATTTTAAAATTACCCCGATTTTAAAGTTTGGAAATCTTCGGTTGACGGATATGACGTAGTACGTGTCCACTCACGTGACCAAGGTTTCTCGGAAGAGAATACCAGGCGAAGTATATTATTGTACCATGGACAAGACCATAATTTCGGAGAAGAAGCGCCGCAAATAACTCCAGCAGAAGGACATTTTTTCAATCATAAAAACATAATAATACTTTTTTTATTATTGCTAAAAGTAAGTTACATTAAGTAATAATAAGGTAATAAAGTACTTAATAAATAGTAAATTCTTAAAACTAGCAAAAATAAAATAATTACAAATGTAAGGTTAATAAACCATCCATTTGTACATCGCCGGTTCTGGCGTGCCGCAGGGCTCTCACCTCGGTCCGTTGCTTTTCAATATATACATTAACGACATTCCCCTCTGCATCAAACATTGCGGGGTGTTACTTTTTGCTGACGATTTGAAAATTTACAGGTCAGTAAAAACTGATTTTGATATGGAGCTCATCCAGAGTGATTTGGATGGTATTAATGAGTGGTGTCAGTCGAACTGTATGGCGCTAAATGTTGCTAAGTGCAAATCTATCAGCTTCACAAATAAACTGCGTCCTGTAGTTTCTACTTACTCAGTTGGTGGTGAGCTTTTGGTGCGAGTGGATGAAATTCGTGACCTGGGGGTTTTGCTCGACGCCAAGCTCAAGTTTACATCTCATGTGAACTCTATTGCCAGCAAGGCAGCACGGATGTGGGGATTCGTCAGGAGAAACACACAATCATTTAACGTGTCATGCAAGCTTTCACTCTACAAAAGCCTAGTGCGGAGTCAACTCGAATTTGCTAGTATTGTGTGGAACCCTTCGTATGTCGTACATTCACAGCGCATTGAGTCAGTTCAGAGGACGGCCACCAGACACCTGGCTTATGTCTCCCAATCTATATCACACAGATGTTCCTATGATGCCCGTATGAGCTTTTTAAGTCTCATCTCGCTTCGCAATCGCCGGAAACTTCAGGAGTTAATGTTTCTCAAAAACTGTATTAACGGAAGCATTAAGTCTGTGTTAATTCTGCCTCTATTTAAATTTACAGTACCAACCCGCATACCTAGGAAGCCTGTTAGTAAAATTATGTTTGTTCCTACATATAGTTCCAATGTTGGTAGACACTCTCCGTTGCCTCGTGTTTGTAATGCATTCAATGGCATGAGTGCAACTCTGCCTGATCTCGATTTATTTTTTGATTCGCTTAACAAATTTAAAACTAAAATCTTAGCCTGTTTATTACGAACTGATGTTTAGTGTAATCTATTGTTTTTATTTAGTCCGCTAAGTTATCTGGAAATGCTGTGTATACTTGTAATTGGCTTGTACACTAGACATAATACCTTAACCTGTTACTATGATGTGAATGCTTTCTGTACTTGCTGTAAGTGTACCTTTCAATAAAAAAAAAAAAAAAAAAAAAAAACCTTAAACTAAACTTAATGACTATGAGAACAACACGACGAGGTCTCTTCGTCAAAAGCGATAACGAGAATAATTAATTGAAAAACAAGCCCTTGCAAACGTGAACAGACCGGACCCCGCGTGACGCGTATCTCAGCCATCGCCTCTCTCAACCATGTGTTCGGGAAAGTGGCGACCCGATCAACGACGACGCCGTAAGCAAAGACCTTTGAGCGAACATGACACGCTCATGCTGCCGGACAACCAACATAAAAGTGATATTGTGTGAAACAGCTGTCCGGCGAGAAACATCACAGTAGTGTGTTCTTGTTTAAAAGCGTCTTGTACACACAAGGACTAGTCAAGGTAAAATACAAAGTAAATGTGGATGTAGGATGTGAATAGAGGTATTATATTTACGTCAAGTCCTGAGACACGCTTTATACATCAGCATAAACTGTACATTGACTCAAGTACTTATATTGTTTTCAAATCGGAGAACACCAAAAGGCTTCCAAGAGTCGTTATTTCCAATGGGAATCGAACCCGCGCCAGCACGGCGCTCGTAAAATTTGAATAAAACACTTCGACGTTTAGTTTACGATTTAATTCTGTTTGTTTCGTCAAACGATAAAATAATGCTGAAAAAGTGCAATAAATACATTAAATCCAAATAAATAAATAAATAAATATCAGGGGACAATCACACCAATTGACCTAGTCCCAAACTAAGCTCTAGGCTTGTACCTACTATGGGTATTAGACACCGATATAAATACTTATATAGAGAAATAATCATTATCATAATCTTTATTGGTAAAATGAAAAATATTACGTGTCACAATGTAATAGTAGTTTGCGTGACGGTTGCGTAATGCTAATTACGCAGAGTCTCGTAAAATATTTTATCTACACTCATATTATAAGTACTCTAAGATGGGTTCAGAAGCCGAATGGCAAATGACCAGCATTACCTTACCTGTGGTAGTAGGTGACAGTGATGACACCTGTAACGTAATTTTGAAATTACGTTATGGAATATTGTAAGGTAATGAGATCCAAATTTGGAACATCTTCCAAAATTAACAGCTGTCATCGCTGTCACCTACTACCACAGGCAATGCTGGTCATTGCCTACGGGTTTTGAACGTATAATAGAGGACGTATGATATGAGTGTAGATAAAAAATGTTTAAAATACAACCTTAATTGTACATTAATTATATATTATAAATAGTTACATGTATTTAAGTATATATTTCTCTATATAAGTATTTATATCGTTGTCTAGTACCCATAGTACAAGCCTAGAGCTTAGTTTGGGACTAGGTCAATTGGTGTGAGATTTGTCAGCTGATATTTATTTGTTTAAATATCTAAATATATACAAACAATTCAAGACTAAGGAAAATTTCTGGAAATCGAACCCTCGACCAAAACATAAACAATTAGAACTTAAAAAAATCCTACAGTAATGTTTACAGTGTGTGACATCCGCATTAACATATATTTTGATAGTCGTTAATATGCATCCTAATTAACATAAAAACATGTGTATTGTTAACAAAGTTGTACTTTTTTTAAATACTAAATAATTCGCCACACAATGTATCATAAATAGCTCAATTAACTTGCAATTAACTTAGACTTCATCACATTGCTGCTCGATGGACCCTTTAAAAATGAATAACAATAAAATTATTGGAGCTATTAACTTAATTCCTTCTTTAAACGGTTCACAACACTCAAAGCTATCGTTACTTAAAATTTATGTTCTTATGGATGTCACACACTGTATAGGCAGGTTAACGTACCAGGAGCAAATGAAGTATAAGCGGCAAACAAATACTACGCAAGTAAAATCGTAGAAGATCTCTAGCTTAAACATACTCGTACTTTCACATGAGAACTCAGATGCAATTTCTACTCCACATTCCATTCGCTAACATTACAATTTTAATTACAAAATTCCGACGTGTTTTATGTTCCAAATAATAACATTTGAAGATGTAGCGAGGTTTACGCCGCGATCTACACGTAATTTGACATTAGTCACACATCTTAACTCGGGGAAATGTTGCAGAGTAATGTTGGAGCTTCAATGTTGTTCTTGACATTTACAAAGTTATTCCTTCCGCGGCTCCGTCTGCGATAAAGCGATAAAGTACATTGATAACTCTTATATTTTCGGGATATTTATTATTAATATTTGATAAAACCCTCCCCTAAATACTACTACCCCTAAATAATAATATTATTATTTGAATAATAATATTATTCGAATAATTCTTCGAATGTAAAATAATTCGTAGGTAATATTTTTATTTGCGAATAATTTAGTTGCGAATGATTTATTCGCGAATAAATTATTCACGAATGAATCATTTGACTACTTTTCGAATAACGAATAGTTTATTAATTTATTAGAGAAAAATGGAGCAGGTACATAAGAATTATTCGTGGCAATTCATTCAACGAATAATTTATTCGCGAATAAATTATTCACAAATGAATCATTTGACTACTTTTCGAATAACGAATAGTTTATCAATTTATTAGAGAAAATGGAGCAGGTACATAATAATTATTCGTGGCAATTCATTCAACGAATGCGCGTACGCGCGTTACGATACGCTTACGATACGACACCGTGTGCGGAGGGCCTTACTTTTCCGTCCTCATAAAATATTCTTCCATGGTTTTGAGCTTTTACTCAAATGACGTCATAACTTCACAGCACAAGATTGTCGCATTCCGAGCTTTCGAAGCTTTACCGCTTTACAGCTTTTACGAGCGCTGGTTGTAACACGAACAATCTCTTGAGACAGTATTCTTAAGGCAAAAACGGTAACCAATTTCACTTGACCTTTAAACTCATACAAACTGTATCAAACAAGAGGTCATTATTATGTTGGTTTAGTAAATATGATACCAGTATACGTTAAGCTCCAAATTTGAACAATTAGTGCGGTTTCAAGGGTCGTAGTATAATGGACATCGAATTAAACAACGCGGCAACGTTTTGTTTAAGAATAACCGCAGTTAATAGAACAATAAAGACTGCTTAAATTATTAATGACATTATACATTTTACAGTGAACCCAGAGGAATGGGGGCTTTTTACCCGACTGCCGAAGGAGGAGGGTAATGTGTTTCACAGCCTATATATGTATGTTTGTTCCTTTGTGGCACTATAAAAACTGAACTCGTCCGATTTAGATGATTCTTATGTCAATCGATTTGTCTGAATCTGGTGAGTGTCACTGAAGATATGACAGTAAATTGTGCAAATTCAAAAACAAAAGTCGACCAAGTAAGACAAGTGGGGTAGGTATCATTGAATAGGGATTTAAAAATCATCTATATGTTTCTTTCATCATTTTTCATTTTTAATGATCATTTAGGATTTATAATGATTTAAAGTTGGTTAGCAACTGAACAGTCGGGTTTTAAAAGCTTGCTTTTTGTTAATGATATTGACAGAATGAACGGTTATAGGGTTGACGTGTGAGAATTGTTACAGAAGACCAAATTAAAGAAAGACGTGGCATCTTAACTTTTCTATCTTGACGACGCAGTGTTGTTTAATTGGAGAAGCTATATATCAGGGGATATATATCAGGGGACAGTGTCACACCAATTGACCTAGTCCCAAACTAAGCTCTAGGCTTGTACTATGGGTACTAGACAACGATATAAATACTTATATAGAGAAATATATACTTAAATACCTAGAAAACATCCATGACTCAGGAACAAATATTCGCGCTCATCACACAAATATCTGCCCTTACCGGGATTTGAACCCAGGACCGCTAGCTTCGTAGGCAGGGCCACTACCAACTAGGCCAGCGCGTCGTTAGCTATATTTATTTTGTTTTTATAAAAACTATTTATAGCGTTGGCTGAATAGTTCACCCTTTTGCCTATCTGGTTTCGAGGATAGTAATAAATAAATGAACAAATAGCATTTAAAGTGCATTTGCGGTCTTCGGATTATAGTCTTAATATTGTAATCTTGAGAATGCAAATGTCTATGGGTCACAGATCCCACTTACCATCAGCTGGCCTGTGTGTCCGGTTTCCTCCTCCATACTATAAAAAAGGATAAATTAAATAAACATCCCGAGCATCAATGTTTTCTTAATCTGGCAACATTAACTAACTAACCGAATGTCAAGTAAAATAATAATTGGCAATACTACGTTTAAAAATCTTTTCGGCACCGGCTTTTTCGTTCTGGCAACTCTCCAGCGCTGGCAACCCCGCTGAATATTATGGTGTAGTAATGCTCCCAACGTTTCAATAAAACGTTTCGGTTCAATTCATTATTAGATTTATTTAATTGAGTTGTTAATTTTTATGTGCTATCAAGTCTTTGCTTCGAATTTTTCAATAATTGGACCGATTTTTCCGATGAAGTATTTTATTAAAGTCTAGCATTTGCGCGTAAAACTCGTTTAGCGTTATTTTTACACGAATGCCCAAAAAAGGAGTGTAATGTTTTTAGGGTCCATGTATGTATGTACGATGCTTTATTAAACTATAACTTCTAAACACCTGAGCCGATTTGTGGTATCGTTAGAATCCTTTCACTATATCGGGTGACATAGGAAACTAAACTGTTAAAATTGAAATAACAACAATAGCAAAATGTCAATTAATTATTAACATAGTTATATCGAAGACTGTATAAAAATGTTGGGTTGTTTTAACCCCTAAGAAAAGAAAAGGGTATTAAGGTACTTGCAAACATAACCGCTCGGTACCGGATCGGCACCGCCTCAGCTCAAAGTGAGAAATTGAAAAGTGAGGTTTGTTTTGTGTTAATACGACACAAGTTTTAAAGTTAAAGTGAAAACAATAGTCGACTGCGGGCCTCGCGTCGTCCACTGAAAAATTGGTCGTACTAACACACATCAAAGCTCACTTTTCAATGTTTCACTTTGAACTGAGGCGGTGCCGAGCGGTTAAGTCTGCGCCGACCTTTATAAGTTTAATTTATTTGTCAGTGTGACCGTCTATGGCATCGTAGCTCCTAAACGAATGGACCAATTCGGATGCGTTTTTTTTTTAATTTGTCGGAATGGCTCTAAGTTAGGCTTATGAAAATCGGTTGGACCGTTTTAAACAGGTTTTTTGACAGGATTATAGTCGGGGGTTTTATCAATTTAATTATTGAAATTTAAACATTGTACAGATACCAAGCTCCATACTTAAAAGGTACTTAGCTCTGATGCATGGTGTTTTCAGAAAACGCCTTAGCAAAAATGAATAATTATAATGAAGTGGTGGTAGAACCTGTGCAAGGTCCGTCCGGACCCCTATATACCACCATCTTATTATCTAACCTGCCATCATGCAGCAGTGTTCGCATTGTTGTGTTCCCGTGTGGGAATAAGGCAACCGGTACAATTGCTAAGCCTCTGTCCTAGTAGTTTCACTGTTTGTCTTATCTCCACACCGGAACACAACCATGCACTGATGCTTCGCGGTAGTTTATAGGATAAGATGATCGTCCTACCGGGTACCTATTATTTTATTTAAACATCTTTCAACAAACATAGCTTTACGCAGAAGTTTTATTTCATCGAAAGGTAATTATCGCCGCATGAGTTCTTTTTTGAAGTCGCAAGTCTCACCTAACCTAACCTAACCTCCGTACAGCGCCTCTATTCTAGGCGGTAAAAACAATATTGTACTTTGCCTGTTAAGGTATTGTTATGACGTCAGCCGCCATTACTGTCAAGAAAATAAGAGCTATCAAAACGTTGACAATTCGATAACAGATCAAATGCGATATTGTTTTTACCGTGTTGAATAGAGCCGCAGATCTAGTGAATAATCCTTTCACATCGTGAAAACTCGGAACTCACGTCTACTTCCGAATGATGCCGACGTGTCTATGAATTATTGTCTTATTAAGTGACATGTTTGTATTAAATAAATAGAGTACTTTAGTTATCAGTGTCAAATGTCAAACCACGAGTTTGAAGTATGTCTACTAATTAACAAAAAAATACTCTGGTATTAACCACTCTATATAGATTATCACTCTCGCGATGCGACAAACTCAGTCAGACTGAAGTAGCATGACAAATACGAACATTTCCGAGAAAATACGATGTGAAAGGATATTTCACTACATCTGTAGTTAATTGAATGTTTAGGATATGAAAATGGTTTCTGCGGAAAATAATGTTTGATAAAATTAAATTTAATAAACATCTTATTGAACAACACACACGTCTTATACACACACATCTAAGCATAATTGTGCAAAACATGGTTACAGAGTTATCAACTCATTTTTAGAGTTGTTGGTAGCTCTGTAGCTCTGCCTACCCCACTCTGGGAATGGTGTGAAGGTATGTATGTATGTAAATTTGATAAAATTGTACAATTAATGAAGTGAAATTCGATAATTATAATGATGGATTATCCGTTCTACCACCACTAAATAATTATATCATAGTAAGATAACTCATAATTAAAATGTTTAAATCGAGAGGGAAAGCCTCTCGATTTAAAAAATCACTATGCTAAATATCGGCGTCAAAAACGACATAAAATAAAGCTTAACTTAAAATTGTCATGTAAGCGCCCAAAGTCCCAGCAAATTGTTTATTTAAAGGTTATATAAACCATCAAGTTTGCCACAAAAGTCATTTTCATCGTAAATCCAATATTCTCAAACGTGACAAGTTTTACGTGTTGCGGCTTTGAGAATAACCGGTTTTGCATCTCTTTTTATCCAACACTGTTATTTCTCTTTGGTGTTACAAGGTTCTAACTGTAATGCATTGGATATTTGTGTGAAGTGCGAGTGTTCTGTAAATAAATATTAGGGGACAATGTCACACCAATTGACCTAGTCCCAAACTAAGCTCTAGGCTTGTACTATGGGTACTAGACAACGATATAAATACTTATATAGATAAATACTTAAATACATAGAATGATCCATGACTCTAGAATAAATATTCGTGCTCATCACACAAATATCTGCTCATACCGGGATTTGAACCCGGGACCGCTAGCTTCGTAGGTAGGGTCACTACCAACTAGGACATCGCGTCGTCAAATGCAGATTAGTTTAAGCTATGAGTACTAGACGACGACCACAGGCCCGAATTTTAAATTTTCCGAATGCTATATGTGGCGTTATATATGAAAAGGGACCTTATTGTCGAAGGCGCTTCCGCCATTATTAAAGATGCTCCGATATAAATACAACGTCGCGTGACGCAGTGCGGCGTAAGCGCCATCGACAATAAGGTCCCTTTTCATAGATAACGCCACACATTATACTGGAGCTATAAAAGATTGAATGCATAATTTAATTGCTATACATAGGTTAGGTAAGGTTTGATTTATCAGCGATAGCAAAAAATAAAAGTCTTGCCCCCTAAGATCCACCATAAAATCCATAATAAAAATTTGCCAAAGGAAAATGAACCTATAAAGATTGCAATAAAGTCAATTTTCTATTTTAATTGTCAGTCATATTTATCTTCTTTGCAATAGATATTTATTGCGATGGCCGTATTATGTAAACAATTTTGTACGCGGGGTCTTACGAGGCTATCAAAACATTGTATTTGAAATTCTGATAATTCGGGATTTTGACCTATTCGGAATTATGACTCTTCGTGTTTATATCGCGTGTGAACATAATATTTATATACCAAGAAAACTTCCGTGACCCAGAAAATATATATTTCTGTCCCTGAAATCAACCCCGGGACCGCAAGTTACGTAGGCAGAGCTAGACCGACTAGGCTAACGGTCGCATTACTGCAAAGGATCTATTTTGGTAACAAATTAAAAAGTAAATTAACTAAAATATAAAGAAAACTTTTTAATACGTACTATTTAATCCTATAGCAAACTAAACAAAGAGCAAAAACTCTTGTAAACAAACTCCCTATAACTTAAAAGCTGTGTAAGAAGCTCGTAAAGTTCCTAGCCCCGAGTGAGTCAATTACCGCGTTATAGTATATAACAGTGTCCGGTTTCATATTTATAGCTCCATGGTCCCATAAAATGCCGATACTTGGTTATTAGTTAGAGATGTAGGTAGTCCATGGATGTACAAGAAACAAAGGAATGGCGAAATTACGATACGATACAACGATATTATTTTTAATCAATTTGTAATTTATAACCTATGTTTTCACAAATATATTAATATGATTTTATTTGAATATAATTAAAAACAAATACGATAAAAATAATACTTAAACGAAATGTCGTGTGGTTTTGAAGCGTTTTTTTTATTGAATATTGCGTGCAGTGATATATATTTCAGCGAAATTATTTCTCTGATCTTATAAATTAAGTAACACATTTTTACTATCGGCTTAAAATAGTAGCAAAATTCCTCATATTTAAAACCTGATGCTGTGTGATGTGAAACCCATAGGCTAAAATCTCAAGACAGCTAATTCGTTTGATATCGTGATGCTGAAAATTTCCACACATAGTGCGATAACTTTCTCTCCCCTAGAGTCCGATATTTACGATTTTTGAATATGATGTAGATATTAAATGAAAAACTATGTCTGTACGTTTTCCTTTCCAAGAAAATGTTTATTGGAATGAAATTAATAAAAAAATAGAAAAACGAAAACATACAAACCTAGTTTTTCACAATAACTACAACTTATTGACAAACCATGGAAATCAAACTTGATTTAGGGGGTGAGAACCGTTATCACCTGGGGCTTGTTTAATAAAGCTACAAATAACAATTTACAGGTTACAAGTTTCCATTTGACACAACCTCGACCAATGACGACCAGCCATTTGAGCAGTGTTGCTATTTTAGACCTGTAAAATTGTTACTTGCAACTTTATAAAACGTGCCCCTAGAGCTAAAGATCTTGGCCCATAATCCTGCCCGGTCAAAAACTGTTTGCGTACATAACCTCGTAAGGCCCATCGTACTACAAACACCCAGTTTTTTGTAAATGGAACTTTGAATCTACTCTCAAGGCAATAAAGTTCAATTACGTTTTTTCGAAAATGCCATTTTCAATTTATGAAGAAAGGAATATAAACTTTATTCTCATTGCATTACAGTTCAAATTAAATTGCCTTGATAATGCACATCCTATTGCACACTGGGCCTTACGAGGATAAACCAAATTGGTGGTAAATTTTGCAGTTATGACCCTCGTTTTATTTTAAGTAAATAGTTTTAAAAACCATGGAGGTATCATGTAACAGTGCAAAGAAGATTAGCTATTAATATATCTTTGATTAGTTTGGTATATGAAATCCCTAATTAATGCGGGTAGCTAGTCTTCGCAGTTCTTAATGCAACATATTATACCATTATAAAGTATACATAGGTATTTATCTTTAATTCCCGCCCTATTTAATTTCATTTCTGTACTCCCTGGGTATTATTTTCATACTAGGTGGGCCGCGACCAAAGGTAAGGACGTTTTTGACAGTTACGCGATTTTAGCGCAATCCTCTTAACTTGAATTACAACATTTATAACAATAAGTCATCAAACAACAAAAACATAATTACAAACATACAGTAAGATTAATTTAATTTAACATAAATTGTGTTTGAATTAAACCAAAAGCAATTCCTCTGGGGTCAGTCCCTTGGGTTAAAGCTAGTTGTTACTGGGATTACGGACAATGCCACTAAATACTTGGTATAAATACTTGTTGTCTGTCACGAAATACTTGGTATAAATACGAGTATACTTGTTACTATAATTATTTGTTAGTTTTAGAGCTAATTTTAAATTATGTGAGCGAATATTATAAATTTCAAGTAAAGTATTTTATTGTAAATAAAGGGATAACGTTTTAAAAGTCAATGTCAAGAAGAAAATTTTAATCCAATTAGAATTAATGAAATCAATTTTAAGAAGTATTTTAAAAGTCAATGTCGGCGACAATTGTTTAAGAATATACCTACTTAAAAACAGTTTAATTATGTTATTGATTAAGAGGAGTTTATTAAAGAATGTAGGTAATCAATATAATATTATCTACGAAATACGATTACTTTCATGTACTATCGCGATCGTTAATTTGTGACCCATTTCATGAAAAATAGGCGTGAAGTTGTCAATGTCATTAGAGATGCCAAATCATTTGTAACTTATAGGAGACTCAACCTTATTGTTGTAGAATGTCAGAATTACTTTGGACCTAAGGTGGGTCCCAAATTTAAGTTCGTGATTGTACATTAAAGTACCTAACTACTATCTGGTATGAATTTTTATTTTACACTCATTCTAAACTTTACTAAGATAAACCGAGCAAAGTATATCGTACCCCAAAAATACCAGCTACTTAAAATACTCGTCCAATTTGTACGGCCAGGAAAATAATTCAAAGCATAATAAGTATCCATCAAATAAAGCAGGTGTTAATTGTGAGATTCTTGTTTATCTCGTTTCTGTTTTAGATTAAAATAATTAATTCGAACAAGAGCCCTTGGCTTTTAATAACAGTCTTAATTTTAACACGTGTTTTGACACGTTTAATTTTTGTAGGATTTTTTTTTGCACTGAAGTGTATTTTTTTAGGGGTCTTGTCGTTTGACCAAAAAACGTTTCACCAAAATGATTCATTTCACAAACATATAATTTGACAAACCGCTATTTTTTCGGAAACTGTAAATATTTCAGGATTTATTTCAGAACCATCGTGTAGAACCCTATAGGTTAGGTTAGGTTGGTTTTTTAAAAATCCTGAAATATCTACAGTTTCGGAAAAAAAGCGGTCAAATGATATGTTTGTGAAATGAATCATTTGGTGAAACGTTTTTTGGTCAAACATTAGTGAACCATTTTTTTATTATGTTTGGCTTTATTATGTATATAATTATGGTGGTTGTTGAAAGGAAGATTTTTGTGCATGGTTTGACCATCAATTAGGTAAGACACGTTATCTATGTAAAGGGACCTTGTTGTCGATGGCGCTTACGCCGCACTGCGTCACGCGACGTTGTATTTATATCGGAGCATCTTTAATAATGGCGGAAGCGCCATCGGCAATAAGGTCCCTTATCATAGATAACGCCACATTTATATAGTTACACCATGTTTTGTAGTTTGAAACAGGTGTATTAAAAATATTCAGTTTTTCTGGATGTTCTTTATTAATTTTATTGCATTATAGATACGAAATTAAAATGAGTTATTAAATGAATATATACGCAATGCTGAGTATTAAATGTTATAAGTCAAAAATGTTCATTCTTTAAGACAATCAACCACTGACTGCAAAAACAACATTCGGACTTAACTGACAAGTGAACAAGTAAATTTGACACTAGTGATACCTACTTTTATTGTTTTCTATACAAAAATAAAATAAAAAATATCTTAAATCATAAGACATATAAATACTTGGGAAAATTGATAATATTATCTAATTTATCTTAGTGATTCTTGAAAAGAAATACGATAGGCAAATTTAAAATAGTTTTATTTAAAAACTAATTTAATTTGCTACCAGTCCCATCCAACGTGAGGTCTGCGTGGACGATTTTAATTATTATTATTATAATTATTATTTTTCAGAAATAACATTTCCATATTACACATAAAATTTAAATAAACATTAAAATTAAAATAAAATTAAAAATCAAAGTTAAAAATAAAATCACAATTAAAATTACAATTAAAAATCCCAATTAAAATTAAAATTACACAAAACTTTCATAACGAAAAAAAAAAAACACAATTAATAAGTACGATTGCTCCTTACATGGAGCTGCATACAGTGAACCATGTAGGGGCAATCAAACCTACTCGCTATCATGTCCAGGATGCTGTTGCCACTACCGCGCACTCTGCTCACCAGAGACGCGCACCGCTTGCGCAGAGTGGTGTAGAAGCAATCGATGCGCGCCTCCGCGAACATGCCTGACGCACTGCAGCGACGCGGCAGCCGCACCAGCACCCTGAACGCGTCATTATACTGTACGCGAAGGGCGCTAAACGATCTTCGAGTATAGTTGGCCCACAGGGCGCATGTATACAAAGAAGTGCAGAAAGCTCTGAAAAGAGTAACTTTCACTTCCCTGGAACACCGCGCTATATCCGTTTAATATCCGTAGTCTATAAAAAGTCCAGAAGCCGTATTAAACGCCGTCTCAACCTGACAAGTTCTACTGAGCTTTAGACCAGAGCTTAGTTTGGGTCTAGGCTTAGAATAATAACATTTAGACCAGAGGTCCCCAAACTTTTTTGGCTGGTAGACCACTTGGCAATTTTTTCGGTTTTGGGTGGACCCCCGCTTACCTAATAATATTTACGTTGTCACGTAAAAACTAAGCAAGAAATCTTCGGTATTATTGCACGGATAACATTGGAGGTCTATTCGGCTAAAAATTTACAAAGGCTACAAATTTAGTGCGGAAAAATATTTTTTTCAAAATAAAAACTTACACACAGAGAAAATTAAAAACAATTTATATACATAGATATGTGTATATTTATATAATTACAAGAAAGTATTACGTAGGTAGTATAAATTACGTAGGTAAGTAGGTGCTGACTATCTGGGTATGATAAGTATGATTAATCCAATGGAAAGCCAAAAAGTCACGACCTATCGTGGACCCCATGTTCCTCTCATGGACCCCCATTTCTTATTTCCGCTCACATGGACCCCCTGCAGGTCGTCGTCGACCCCTGGGGGTCAATATAGACCACTTTGGGGATCATTGATTAAGACACTTAGTATTTTCATATGCCTGACTCGGCTGAATATATATCTGAGAAGCTATGTAGGTATATACGCAATAAATAGTAATTTATTTTGTTAAAAAGCCCGTTTTTTGCTACTTTTTAGACGACACCATAAAAAAAGAATGTTAATAAATATTAAGGGACAATCTCACTCAAATTGACCTATACTCCGATTATTCCAAGATGATGAATATGACAGCTCATTTAAACACGGATTATACTTATTTATTTAACTTTACATACATACTACATCGGTACAAACCTTGCGTCGCCGTTGAGGAATTAAAATAATTAATCGCCTATTTTTAAACACATCGCTTGTGAGTATAGTAAGTGATTGAAATTACGAAATACGGCTGTCATAATCAGAGTATAGTCCCAAGTTAGTTTCATAATTCCGAATTTTACATCACCGATCTTGTTTGTGAATTTTCGGAATCGAATTATTCGGAATTATAATTTTCTTAAATAAGAAAATTCGGAATTGTCAACATTCGTCAATATAATATTCGGAAAAACGTTTTCGAGATTTTACTATTTTATAGATAATAATTCGGCCTTATATTTTTTCGGTATTGTACAAATTCAAAATTATGAAATTCAGTATTTTCAAATTAGGAATTAAATGATTTGAGATTTTAGGTTGTTCTCTAAAAATAAAGCAATCAAAGACAATACATTGGCTAACTGACGTCCAAAATGTTTACTCAGTTTACTTTATTTACGATAAAACAGCTGTAATAGGCAAAAAAAGATCATTTTGAGGTTAGAAAGTTGTTTACTATATTAGACAAGTAAGAATGAACACAGTATATTATAGGCCGTTGAAATGCATCCTACCCAAAATACAACTCCATCCCACCAAAATCTGTTACACCATAAATCCACATACCCATAAAAATTCAAGCCATCAGCACATTTGTGCCCTTAATTCACTTCCGAAGGGCAAAATTGATATCTAGTGCAGACAAGAAGGGGCCATTCGCGCCTGAAGCAATTTCTTCACAAATTTACGACGTACAAAAACCCAATTTAAGCTGACCTTCACCGCCCCTCTTCTACTTAGCCTATATTTAAACTTTAGGGGAACACAAAACTTCGTCCGAGGTCAGGTTACGTCGGTCCTGATCCGTGAAGTGATGTTTTGGCTGTAGGACACGTGATGAAATTTCTAATAGCGCGTAATAGGGACCCGATAGGAAGTGGCAGAGCCGAAGAGCGCTGGGGGTCTATTATAATCTGTACAAATCATGTGAGTGAAGGGTTCAAGAGATTTGAAGTTATTTTGATCAAGCGAGAAGGAAGAAGACAGTTTGTTTGTTTGTAGAAAAGTTTCATTAATACTTTTTAATAAAAGCAATTGATTTATGACATCTACGGATTCCCAGTAAGGGTCAATATTTGTGTGATTAATAGTGTTGCCAGACGTCCCGATTTTTAAGCGTTTATACACACGTCCCAATTTTACTCTTGATCGGGACGCCAATTGTCCCGATTTTCAGCACATATTATAATTTAAGATATTAATTTATAACAACCGAGAAGGTCAAAAACGGTTGGTTACAATTTGCATTGCAACAGGGTGGCTCTATGTTTTTTACTGTCCCGAATTGAAAACCGAAGACCCGTTTTTTTTCTATCATAATCCCGATTTATGTTAAACTGGACCTGGTGTGTTATTCTCTCAAAAAACGGCGGCCGGTAGGACGGACGAGCGAATAAAAGCGGCGAGTTTAAGTAGTCCCGTCCGACCGAACAAAACACATTTTAGCGCGTGCATTGTCAATTAGGGAGCCTTATACGTTCGAGAAGTCATGCTGCCAAATTTTATACACGCGCTAAAATGTGTTTTGTTCGGTCGGACGGGACTACTTAAACTCGCCGCTTGGACCTTCACTCGAGTGAACGATCACCTTTGCCTGTTGAGAAAATCACAACCCTGGCAACACTAGTGATTAACACGAGTATTTGTAAAAAACCCTTGATTTGATATTTCTGAAGCGAAAAAGTAATTAAGAAGTTATAAATACCTATTCATCGTTTAAGGTTACAATTTGTGCTGACATGTCAAGTATTAGGATTGATTTCTTATGTTCCACTAGTGACCCGCCCTCGCTTCGCTTCGGTTTATGCCAGTTTTCTGTAATACTCGTACATAATCCAAACTTATAATAAAAACCTTCCCCTTGAATCACTCTATCTATTAAAAAAAACAGCATCAAAATCCGTTGCGTAGTTTTAAAGATCTAAGCATACATAGGGACAGACAGACAGCGGGAAGCGACTTTGTTTTATACTATGTAGTGATGTAATAAAGGTACAAGGGGTTCTATACTAATCGACAAAACCATATTGCCTTTGACATACTATCATATTGTCAACGTTACAATAGCTCTTATTTACTTGACACTAATGGCAACCGAGTCAAAATCAAAACTATAGTAACAGCCTAGCTCAAAGACGATATGATTACCCTATGGAGTAAGGTCTGTTCATCCGTACTTGTCTTATATAGTAAACAACTTTCTAACCTCAAAATGAACCTTTTTTGGCTAAAACAGCTCTTTATCGTAAATAAAGTAAACCGAGGTAACATTTTGGACATCACTTGGCCAATGTATTGTCTGTGATTGCTTTATTTTGTTTAAAATAGCTGTTTTAGCCAAAAAAGGTTCATTTTGAGGTTAGAAAGTTGTTTACTACATAAGACAAGTAAGGATGAACAGACCTTAGACGCCTACATATATTATACGGAAAGCTACACATCCTTGCAAGATAAGAGATATACAAATACTTACCCCAAAGGTTACTGACACATAAAACCAATCACATTAAGACCCACATAAAAAGGAAGCACGCAGTTAACACAATAAATATATTAAGGCAAATCCACACTAAAGTAACATGAGAACATATTTTCCTTTCATTAGCTGTGGGGATACAACCCGGTAAAGGTTTCAGTAATTCCCTTGGAGCTTAACACTGTTTTTGATGGGGAAAAAATGTCTTAAAATGGATAAAGGATACGCTGAAATGGCGCGATAGTTTTCCTTCTGTGGTTCTATTATGGAATTTTGTTGAATTTTACGCGCGGTTAGAGCCAGTCAATGACAAACAAAAGGTATTTACAAATGAGAACTTATCCTTTTTAGGGATCTCTTCCACTTAACCTTTGAGCGATTGGGAAATGTTCGAAATAAGAAATAGCCAAACGTACAACAGTGAAAGGGACTAGATGTTTCATAATTACGTTAATATTTAATAACCAATTTAAAGTACTAAGAATAAATAAATAAATAAATATGAGCTAGGTCTTAGCTAAATAATGTAATACATTGCTTAGTAGATAGATGGATATATACTTAAGTCGTTCTTAAGTGAAGACTTTTTATACACAAGTTTGAAAATGGAACGAGTTGTTTGTCTTTAAAATGTCTTTACGTATGGCGGTTAGAGCCCTGTCATAAAGAAGTAACGTCAAAACAAAAGAAACTAATTATATCCAAAGATATGGGACGTGACAGAAGCGCGTGGAGCTAACCCCATGAGCTTCTGTATAGTCCATTTGAAAAAATTCTCTTTAACCGAACAATTGTCCTCGCGAGTGATATCCATGGACTTATTTCTCTAATAAGTCCATGCGAGTGTCTATAAATAACTCGACATTGGCGAAATACACCTTAACACGAGTGAAAGCCATTAATTAAGAATAGAATAGAATAGAATCCGAAGATATAAATAAGCTTAATCCATGCTAAAGTAGCATGAGAACATATTTTCCTTTCATTAGCTGTGGGGATACAACCCGGTAAAGGTTTCAGTAATTCCCTTGGAGCTTAACACTGTTTTTGATGGGGAAAAAATGTCTTAAAATGGATAAAGGATACGCTGGAATGGCGCGATAGTTTTCCTTCTGTGGTTCTATTATGGAATTTTGTTGAATGTGACGCGCGGTTAGAGCCATTAAATGACAAACAAAAGGTGTGTACAAATGAGAACTTATCCCTTTAAGGGATCTCTTTCAGGGATCTCTTTCAGTTAACCTTTGAGCGATTTGGAAATGTTTGAAATAACAAATAGCCAAACGTACAACAGTGAAAGGGACTAGATGTTTCATAATTACGTTAATATTAAATAATCAATTTAAAGTACTAAGATTAAATTTATAAATAAATAAATATGAGCTAGGTCTTAGCTAAATAATGTAATAAATGCTAAATAGGTAGATACTTTATTTATTTATACTTTAGTCATTCTTAAGGGACTATTTGTTATACACAAGTTTGAAAATGGAACGAGTTGATTGTCTTTAAAATGTCTTTAAGTATGGCGGTTAGAGCCCTGTCATAAAGAAGTAACAAAATAAACTAATTATATCCATAAGATATAAATAAATAAGACAAGAATTAAGAAGGTGTGTTTTTACACATTAACATATATAAGAATCAAAAATATCCCAACGTTATACTAATTATCCTTAGATATTTTCAATACAAAAATACGGTTGACTAATATTTTATCAAATCATCATTTGACAAACTATATAATTTAATAAACTTTCAATTCGCAAAGACTTCGCAAGTACTTCCCTCCAAATATTTTTTATTTTTTTATTGTCATTAATCTAACCTAACCTAACTTATTTAGTTTTATTAAGACAGCTCAATCAAAAGTTTTCATAAACATTTCCATCCCTCCACCGCCTTCCTTAAAATGAGATTTAGTGAGATTTTTCCGCACCCCCCTAATTCAACCTCAAATTATTACTCGATGCCCCTAACTAAACTACTACTATTTTTTATTAAAAATAAATACTAATTTGACTTCAACTGATAAGATTTCCCGGCCGCAGAGAACTAACCCCAGTCTCAGGGGTGTCAACTGCGACCGTCCTCACAATGATTAATGTAGGGCTGTCACTCCGACTAAATTGTCACCTTTGTTTGTACAATCGATATAGCTTTGTATCGACTAGTTTCGACCCTTTGTAGATAACCAAATTAACCGAGTTAATAAATGACTTTGTAATGGACTTAGTTTTGTATTTGATTTTAATGTTTCGTGGTTCTGATAGATTTTTGATGAAGCTTTGTAGTCATGTTTATTAGTGACTAACTTTCTTTCTTTTGTATACCTATTATTTATTTGTTTTGTTCATATTTTACTTCAACTGACTGATAAACGAATAGCAAATTTTGTATTTTGTATTTCACGACAAAAAATTATACTTCAATAAAAAAAAAAACTGACCAGTTAACGATTAGCAGATTCTGTATTTGGCATTTGTTGTATGTCTTGCCAATTATAAATCAAACCTTTTTATACACATACATACATACATAAACTCACGCCTTCATTCCCAGAGTCGGGTAGGCAGAGCTAATGAATTACCAACAACTCTAAAAACTTGTTGATAAATTCTGTAACCACATTTTGCACAATTAGCACACTTAATCCTTTTCATCTCAATAAATAATTAAAAAATGTTTACTTAACAACGATGTTTCTGACCAACAAGTGAAAAGCAGATACTGTTTTTTGTATATATCTTATAAATGCGCTCGAAGTTGTTGACGACTATATTTACCTGGGACAAACGGTCCAGTTAGGTAGGTCCAACTTTGAGAAAGAGGTCACTCGTCGAATCCGACTCGGCTGGGCAGCGTTCGGGAAGCTTCGTAGCACCTTTTCGTCCAAATTACCGCAGTGTCTGAAGTCAAAAGTCTTTGACTAGTGTGTGTTGCCAGTGATGACTTACGGATCTGAGACGTGAGCGCTAACAATGGGCCTTATAAGGAAGCTCAAAGTCACTCAGAAGGCTATGGAGAGGGCTATGCTCGGGGTTTCTCTGCGTGATAGAATCAGAAATGATGATATCCGCAGTAGAACTAAGGTTACCGACATAGCCCGAAGAATAGCCAAACTTAAGTGGCAGTGGGCGGGGCACATTGCTCGCAGGACTGATGGCCAATGGGGTCAGAAGGGTCTTGAGTGGCGTCCGCGGACCGGGAGACAAGCTGTATGTAGGCCTCCAACGAACAAGATGGAGTGACGACCTAGTAAAGATCGCGGGAACGCGGTGGATGCGAAAAGCACAAGACCGGTCAGAGTGGAGAGCCTTGGGGGAGGCCTATGTCCAGCAGTGGACGTCTTTCGGCTGACATGATGATGATGTCATGATGACCTGAATCTATATTAATTAAAAAAGATGCCCTATTTTCTGTCAATTAAATATTAAGCTCTTACACGTTGTTTATTGATATAAAATGTATTGGATAAAAATGGTCTCGCTGCCATTTCTGGTGGCTAGGGCTCATGAAATCAATACCTCATTCTGAATACTAAGTAACTTTCTTCCTCGTGAACGCACAATAAACCTATTTTAGTTAAAGTATTCTTTGAACCTTTCTGTCGAATTCAAATTAACAAATGAAAGATAAGGACAAATCATATTTGAAGCATACTTTAGTTATCCGTTTATGAATAAGAGACTTAAGTTTTAACGGCCGCACACAGAATCAGTTACGAGTAATGACGATTATTTATACATAAGTCTGAATAAGGAACAACTTAATTGTCTCTTAAATTTCTAAAATGGCGTAAAATGATATAAAATTTATTCAATTTGTTAAAAAAACAAATAAGGAACTTAAATTAACCTAAATTAAGAACAAAACCTACAATAAAACCACAACTAAAGCCGAAACCTTAGCTTGGAACTAGACAGTTTTTTGCGCACCTTTTCAGCTGAAGCCAAAGAATTGAATCTGAAGGCTGGCCTGACATTACCTTATCTCTACTTTAATGCTTACAGGGAGCTCACCGAATCTTTCCATTACGTCCAATGGCCTCATTTTAATTGCTAATCCTCGGCCAATCAGAAAGTTTCACGAGTTATTTCCTCCAATCGGAGAGCGTTCTGATTAGATTACTTATAACAGTTTTTGTTTCAGGTTGGTAACAATGATTTGTTATCCGGAAATTGTATTGCAGCTTCAGTAACATGTAAGTAACAAAATACTTTTTTTTTACGTGAGTACATAATTATTAGAAAGAAAAAGTTTTGTAAAATAATTCTAATACGATTATCATTTCATTTCATACATTTTCTATTTTATACTTTTTTTTGGCGCGGTGAAGTCCTAAGTTTAAAAAGCCCAAAGGTAAAATAAATATGAAAGACAAATTGATCAATTTATTTATTTATTTGTAAAACATAAGTAACAGTGGGTAAGAATCTTTATGTTTGGCCATGAGGCATACAAAATTATGAAAGATAGCTTTTATCATGATTTTGAATACTCTAATACTGAATAAAACGCACTGTCTGATAAAAAAGCAAATCAAATCATTTATTTCATTACATTTAGACATTTTGTCTTCCTATATTGATAATATGGATTGTGGTAGGTAATGAAAAGGGCGTAAGCACAGCTTAGCTGAATTTGAGCTCACCCGCGGTCAGCCGTGGAGAGATTACATTAACCGCTAATACCGCTACATTGACTAGGTCTATATCATGGCATAATCATTGTTTTTTTTTTCTAGAATCGTAAAAATAACCTAACCTAACTAATCTACACAATAGATTTTATTAAATCCTGTAATTTGGCAAAAAGATTTGGAAAAGGACAAACAATCATTTGAAGAACATAAAACATTAATTAACTTATTGATGTGTACCTATAACTAAATATTTAGGACTATTAAAAATATATACAATAAAATATACCTAAAATTAACTGAAAACTACACTAATCTAATAAACCGCTGCCAGTGGGCATCGTTCCCAAAATGCTGGCAGCATTGCCACGTTGAATGGATTGCTATTCAACGTGGCAATCTTTGTGCCAAATAAAGGCCTAATAAATATTTTATCATTTGATAATTTTTTTATAATATTTATATTTAAAACCAATAACAGTTTTGGAATTCTGGCTGGAATGATACCTATACCTATTATGTATTTCAAAGACTTTGCAAAAAAAGAATTTCCTCGATTTTTTTTCAATTTTGGGGATTTTTATTTATTTATTGTGTTTCTAATTTAGACATGTGTAACACCCGACTAGTGTTGAATAGAGGCCTGTTTTATCCTGTTTGAAAAACGAGTTTCATGCGACGCACCGACGCCGATAACGCTCGTTCGTTGGAGCCTCCGAAAATAGACCTCATATTAAACGATATGCTCGGCCTACACTGCTAACTTCGGGTAAAACTAAAACTGCGGGCCTTTTAAGCCGGAATTTCACAGTAGCACACGGTATACATGGGTATAAAAATGTTTTTTTCGCTTCTCATACTCTTAAAATGTTACTTCAGTCTCTGCACATCGGGACTAAAGCTCCTTATTAATCTCTAGGGATTAAAGTTCTTTTTTTAATTTAACTTGGGAGGGAGACCCTTGATTATTGACTGCCATAAAGTTAAAGTTTCGATTATTGTTGTCCAAAACGTTTTACATTATACTTATTATTAGTCATAATGTTAAAAGTCATAATATTGAAGAGTATAAATCGGAATGTCAATTATTGCGGGTCATATCTGTTGGAAGTCATAAAATTCATAGTCATACCTATTAATGTCATAATAATTAAAATTCATAATGTCATAGGTCGAAACTTGTTAGTCATAAAAGTACAACACTATACAACTTGAAGCAACTAAAGTTTTTAAAAGCGACATTTACAGAGCATAAACTTCATAGACATGTTTGATGTGACAGGGCCGACGGAGCTCCGCTTTGCGGAGCTCCTATGTCTGGGTAGTTAAGGCCTCCGGCCTTGAAGCCATACTAACCTAAACTTTATTATTACCGTGATGAATAGATGCCCTGATATAATTCAACTCCGTTTTTCAGATCTGACATCACTAAAACGGCCCACCCGATTTTCATGAAACCTAATCTCAGAATAGCTTAAAGAGTGGTCTGGAAAAAAAGTAGCAGTACAATATGGTTTTTTTTATTATGTGGTCATTTTTAAGCAGTGCGTTTGTTATATTAATCTGTAGATACTATTCAATAGAATAAAAAAATAACAATCGTAAAAATGTACGGTGATTTCAAGTTTTCGGCTTTTATATTAAATCTCACCTAAAGCTTTTTGAACAGCGTCTTCTATGTATATTATAAAGTACCTGCAATAAATATTAAAAAACTAAAGAATTTCATACATTTCAATATGAGTGTATTTTTATTACTAAAAAAAAACTGCTTCATAATTAGCAATAAATAAAAAACTGAAAATAGTATTAGTTCGCCTTTTGTACACTATTTTAATTTTGTGCAATAAAGTATTAAAATAAATAAATAAATAAATAATACATTGCTACTTTTTTACCGAACGACTCCTTAGTACTATTACTAAGATACAGGAGAATCACTCTCGGATAAAATCGGCAAATCCATTCGGGAGCTACGATGCTCCAGACACAGACACACACACTTTTTATATGTTATACGTAGTCCATAATATAGTAAGCAGTGTGCGTCATCAGAGCTCATAGGTTGTTATTGGCAAGTCTATCGAAACATAAATATGTTTGGAATTGAATATGCATGGGCCTTTGATCGATGGTTTTGTGGACAATTGGTATGAGAATAGGCTATTCTGCTAGTAATAATTGTTCTTTGTCTGTATTGCAACTTAAATTAGAATGGATGAGCCAATTTTACGCCTATGGATTATTTTTATCCGACTGCGTTAGAAGGATGGTTATGTTTTTCGAGCATGCCTGTCTATTTCTTTGGCATGCTTTGTAGCCTAAAAGGGTTTGATGTATATGATGTGTCGTAAGATTCATCTTGGTTTTGAGTTGTGGGACATGCGACTTTTAACGTAGGTAAATAAAGTAACAAGATGGAAGGATGTTTTTTTCAACATTGTTATTTTTTATTTATATTTGAGTGATGGCGTCCCTAAACATAACTTAAAAAAAAAATTACACCACATTTTTAAGATATTTCCGTTAAGATTTTTTGGGATTCTGAATAATTAAAAAGGTTCATCTTATTTTTCTTTAATTACTTATCATTAAAGTGGTGTCTACACGTATGGGAACACCCAAATACTCCGAAATATTTTATTCCGAATATTTATTTGCCCGAATTTTTATTTTTTCGAAAGCTATGTTATGCTGGAGCTGTTTTAGATTAAACGCAAAACTCAATTGCTACATGTAGATTAGGTTAGGTTTGATTAAAACGCGATATCAAAAAAATATGTCTTCTATTAAAACATTGCATTTGAAATTATGAAAATTCGGAATTTTGATCAATTCGGAATTATAACTCTTCAGAGTTAAAGATAAAGATAAAAAAAATGTGTGCGTCTCGGGACGCCCGACAGAAGTGATAACTCAAACTAATCTAAGTTGAACTATACCGCCCCGCCCCGCCCCGCCGCCGTATGCGTGAGAGAAAGGGAAGCCGGACAGACTGGCACAGTAACGCGTTACGTAACGAAGCGGTTTACCCTCCCATAAGAAGTTATCACTTCAAAATAGTACCTTGTGTATTAAGGGTGGTAAAGATAGAATTACAAACGAGAGTCTGTTAGAAGCCCGAAGCCGAATGCTGAGGGCTTTAATGACTCGAGCTTTGTATTTCCTTTACCACCCGTGTAACTTACAATGATTTTCATCACAATTGCGAGGAAATGAAATAAAATAAGACAAAAGATCATATTTTTAACTTACGATTGTCACTAATAATTTTTGCCGCGTTGGCGATGTCCGGCGGAATCGCATTATCCATTTCTACCAATGACGACATATTTTTATTGATATATAAATTTTAATTTATGCACAAAGACACTCTTTTAATTATTATTTCGGAATCACACAGTAAGTATTTATAAATTAGCGGCAGATTACATCATTGTCTATCACTTACCACAGATAATGTCAAACTTGTTCAGGAGTCCGATTCTAGTGACAGTCGAGATCAATAGTTTATATGCGAGATTTTTAGAAAATTGTATGCAACAGACATTTCATCTCGAATGAAACTTCATATCGAATGGCACAAGAATTGGGGTCGTGGCGTATTATGATAGTTTGAGGCCCGCGGGTATTATTTTGGATTTACGGTCGATTTTTCTAGCATATTAGAACACTATTTACGAGCAAGTGTGATGAAAAAGATAAAAGATGTTTATTCAGTAAGTAGTCCGCATGGGCACTCTTACACGTCAAAAATCTACCAGCGCTTCGCAAGAGACAACTGAGGGCCCTGCAAAGATGCATTGCGCTAACTAACGTTTCTATTCGATTCGTTTTTAAACAAATCGCGTCACTGTTAGATGACGTGATACGAAAAGTCACGTGGTCTACCAGTGACGCGATTGGTTTAAAAACGAATCGAATAAAAACGTTTGTTAGCGTAGTGCATCTTTGCAGGGCCCTCAGCTCAGAAGAAACGCCGCAAGGTCCGCAAGAAACTCAACAGCCAGTCTTTTTTTATGGCAAGGTGAAGGCACGCGAGCACTCAGCACTCACTTTTAAAACATTGCTTATGCATTGTTAATGTAGTAATTATACCCCCGAGCCTATGCAGTCAGGCATAAAAGTCAAGTCTTTTATTACACGGTGAGTAAGACTTGATAAAAAATAACATCCCCAACTAATAAGAGCACGTCCCTTCAAAGACCTGCCCTTCACCGTTTACGATATTATTTGTCAATACTTCCTCGAATATTTTCTCGGCAAATTCAGATGTTTACGGTGGCTGCATTTTTCGCGGGGAATTTGGGACACTCTTATAAATAGCTAAAAAAGGACAAAAGGTCGAGGATTTTCGTTCTGGGGAGTTTTGATGTAAAGAGCAATTTGGAGATATTTCAGGCCTCAACCAAGAATAAAGAACTAGGGTTTCGTAATCATAAAAAAAAATCATTCCATAAGCTTCGTACATTTGGCATATTAAAAAAAATGAAATTGCCGTAAGCTAATGTATGCTGGACTGGCTAGTAGGTCGGGTTTGATTTAAAAAACGATGCTAAAAATGAAGTCTTCTATCAAAATATTGCACTAGCAATTTTGATTATTGGAAATTACGTAGGTACTCTACCCGTTCCGAATTTATCCATAGCACGAACCCCTAAAACAAACTCTCGTTTCCATACAAATTATTCTACACATAGTTCACCTTAACTGCTAATCGGCGATGCGGAAGTTAGTCAATGCCAACGTTTAATCTAATTTTAGTACTAAATACGAACATGCACGCTGATTAGCTGATTAGTTATTTTTTTTGCTCTATAATTATGTTTTATTAAATAGATTATGGTATCTCGATGCCAATGCTGTAATTAATTAACTGATAAACACTGTTACCAATATAGTAAATAATATGGATGCAATAAAAATGTAAATAAATATTTGGGTTTTAGAACATTTATCGCATGAATAGAGCTAGGTACCGTAAAACGGGGTAGGGACTAGGGACACAACCTAAAATGAAGCGTATGTTACTAATTATAAGACTGAAATTACCAATAGACGTAACGTTATTGTCCATTTAACAATTGTTGTTCTTATTTGTAACAAGTTATGAGTTATATTAGGTTGTGTCCCTTCTTACCCCGTTTTACAGTAGGTATAAGTTTGACGAGACGTTAGCCTAGTTGGTCCTAGGCTATTATGCCTAAGCTAGCGGTCCCGGCTTCAAATCCCGGTAAGGGCAGATATTTGTGTGATGAGATTGAGTACTTGTTCCTGATTCTGGACGTTTTCTACGTATTTCTATATATTCTCCATAAGTTTATCGTGGTATTGTTTACGTTTTAAAGACAATAACATCCAGCGAAAGAGATTTGTCAGGATCGTAGCAGGTGGAAAGAAGTGGTCTCTGCCTACCCCTCTGGGAAACAGGCGTGATTTAATGTATGTATGTATGTACATCAATCTGTATTACTCTTGTGCTATGAGATAATAATGAATGACTGAATATGAATGGATATGATTTCAATTAACATGCACATTTTCTCGCGGGCAATACGTTAACGCCCTCACGTAAAAAGAGTGTTATAACATTGATGCCTATCTGTCTGTGTATCTGTGACATCGTAGTTCCCAAAAGGATAGTCTGATTGAAACTCGGATTTTTGATTAAACAGCTAAAAGCAATATGGTTTTAAAGAGTAAAATAGAGCCCGTTTGACGAAAGGTTTGAGAGACACCTCTGACAGTGACAATTATGTTGGAGGTTTTTCGGGGAAAATCTGAAATTACTTCTACGCGGACGGAGTCGCGGGAAAAAGCCACTTGTTTATATCGTATGATCCAGTCCTATATTTTTGTAAATTGGGTTGGCAGCCATGTTTGTTTGACAATGATAAAGATGTCCATCTATCGATCTACATATCTAAAACTTCCAGTGCGCAAAAAATCTCATCGAATTTCCATGAAACAAGAAACAAATTCACTTTCGCATAACAATTTATTTGTTCAACACAAAGAAAAACATCGTTATGCAACAAAGGAATCGAACCTAGAACTTTCGCCGTCCGGACCTAATCTGAATGCTCGAAACTTTGGGCACCGGTGGCCAATTCGATTACAATTGGTGAGGGGAGGGGATGTAAGTTTCCGGAATGTATTCTGACCTAGCACCGCTAATTGTGAAGGGACTCGTAACTACAATGGCGGACAGGAATAAAGGGTTATTAATTACTCTGTACTTAAATTCATTTTCAATTTGAGAAAATGAATTTAAGTACAGAGTAATTAATAACATACATACATGCATACCTTCACGCCTGTAATTCCAGAGTGGGGTAGGCAGAGCTACAGAATTACCAACAACTCTAAAAACTTGTCGATAATTCAGTAACCACATTTTGCACAATCAGGCTTAGATGTTGACCAGTGTATTAGTGACAGGTTGCAAGCCCATCGCCTAACAGTAGGTACTAGAAGCCTTTATTCCCTTACGGCCAAACCCTATATTCAAACCGCGGATAGATAAGCCTTACTACGGGTTAAAATTTGACATTTGCCCATACAAAATGTGTCAAATTTCAATCCGAAGTAAGCCTATCTATCCGCGGTTTGAATATTGGGTTCCGACATTAGTCGCCTCTTACGACATCCACGGGAAGACATGGAGTGGCACTATTCTAACCTGGCAACCACACGGGGTAAATAATAAATAAATAAACAATAAATATCAGGTGACAATCTCACAACAATTAAGCTAGCCCCAAACTAAGCTCTAGGCTTGTAATATGGGTACTAGCCAACGATAAACATACTTATTTACTTTTTGTGAACATCTTGTAATCTTGCCTAACCTCGTATACCAGAACTATAGCCAGGTTAACTGGAAGAGATCCCTTAATGGCATAAGTTCGCCATTGTATACGTTAATCTAAAGTTTGTACAAGAACTTGTAATTGGTTTAATGTGCAATGAGTTTACATACATACATACATCACATAGAGAAACAAATACTTACATAATAATATATAGAAAATACTCGTGCTCATCACACAAATACTTGCCTTGACCGGGAATTGAACCCGGGACCTCTAGATTCGTTGTCAGGGTCACTACCAACTAAATAGATTCACTTCGTCGTCAAGTGATTTATATTTCAACCCCCCGACCTAGTAAGAGGGGTAATAAACTTATAAACGTGTGTATCTGTGTCTGTTGTAACATTGTATCTCCCAAACTTATAGACCGACTAGCGACCCGCTCTCGCTTCGCTTCGGTTACTGTGAGTTTTCTGTAACATTGGTAGCATAATCCAGAATTTACTATACATAAAAACCTTCCTCTTGAATCACTCTATCTATTGATGAAAACCGCATCAAAATCCGTTGAGTAGTTTGAAAGATATAAGCGTACATATAGCCTCGTAAGGCCCAGTGTGCATTAGAATGTATATGATCAAGGCAATTTAATTTGAACTGTGTTACAATGGTAATAAGGTTTATTTTCCTATCTTGATAAACTGAAAATGTCATTATCGAACAAACGTAATTGAACTTTATTGCCTTGATGGTAGATTCAAAGTCCCACAAAAAACTCCCTGTTTGTAGTATGGTGGGCCTTACGAGGATAGAGGGACAGACGGCGGGAAGCGAGTTTGTTTTAAACTATGTAAAAGTACATTGTTGCTTAGGTGCGGAAAGTAAGGGATTTCCTGATTAGGTGGTTATCGCTCGCTATTGCTCGGCCTGCTAAAATACGAGTCAGGAAATCCTCATTTCCGCCGAGGCATACATAATGCTTTTCTCAAACAATGCGAGGATATTATACAAATACATGATTATAAGTATTTTTAAAAACCTTTGACAAATTCGGAGAGAATGTTTGTTTGAAAAAAAACGAGTGTTAGTTAAGATAGTTTCACGCACAACGAGCCACCGCCCGCCGCCACCGCTCCGAAGAGCCCCGCCGCGCCCCCACGAGCCGCTCCTCACTGCGCCCCCACAAGTTGGATGTACGGGATTTTTTTCATGGTCTTTTCGGTTTTATAAGTAATAGAGAGCACTTTTAAAACATAATATGGACATGGACGGAAAGTGTTTTCATATGGTTTTTTTACTCCTAAGTGTAAAAAGAGGCATTTTCCGTCCTTGTATTTCAATCGGAACACCGTCCTTTCCGAGCATGTTTGAGTTTTATTTTTTACCTAGTTTATAACGAGGGAGACAAGCTAGTGAGCCACCTGATGGTAAATGATCATCGCGATTAAACACCCACAACAGCAGAGGAATCGCAGGTGCGCCGGCGGCCTTTGAGAAAAGATACCGTCGGTGAAACTGCAAAACCGCGTAAGAAACATTTTTAATAAGAAGCAAACTGCACCTTTTCTCTAAGATCTTAAGGTTTATTTTGCCTTATAATAAATTTGTTGGTTACGCGGTTTTGCAGTTTCACCGACGATACGCATTTTTTAAAGATTGCTTGTTTAATCAAAATGGTTCTAATATCGAAAGATGGGTGAAACAATGTAGAATAAAATGTACACAAAAAGTCCCCAATTTAAATTGGAATGATTTAAATAAAGCCCTTTAGCCTTATTTAAATCAGTTTAGGCTTATTTGTGATGCTCAATCAAGTGGGATCGAGACCGTCAACCTGGGGACCCCTAAAAGGGTCGAATCTGGGTCTAGCCGGGTTCTGCGCTGGGTCCAACTTGTTCGTTTCGATTTGGGATATTGTGACAGTTTAAACTTGTTTAAACTTGTTCTGTATCCTTATCCTTACTTACATAATATTTTAATGCGAAAGTGTGTTTGTTGCTTTCGTTTTACGGTTAAACGTTTTAGTGGTGGTAGGGCCTTGTGCAGTGTCCGTCCGGATCGCTTCCACCATCTTATCCATTAACCCACCGCCAAGCAGTAGTGTTCGCATTGCTGTGTTCCGGTGTGGGGATAAGAAAACCGGTGAAATTACTAGCATAGAGGCATTCCATCTTAGTCCTCAGGGTTGGCAACGCATTTGAAGTCAGATTGCAGTTTTGAGATTGTAGTCTTGAGATTTCGAATGTCTATGGGTCTCAGATCCCACTTATCATCAGGTGGCCTGAGTGGTCGCGTGCCTACTCCTTATTATAAAAAAAAAACAGATTAAGCTTAAAGGACAATGCCAGCCCCCTATTTCACCATCTTGACAATGACATGTGACAGGTGACAATTCGGTATACATTGCAAAGTCAAGACGCTTATACATAACTGGGTTTCATATAAGCTGTGCCATGTACACTGAAATGTCACCTGTCACATGTCATTGTCAAGATGGTGAAACAGGGGGCAGGTCTCCATAGAAGGTTTGGCTTAAGAAAAAATTGTGGCGGATATAACAATGCTGTGGTGTTAGTTTTTCTGCATAACTTGTCTTATTTTACAGCATTCGCAGCTTCTGAATAGGTCAGGACCAAAAAGTTGGACCACAGTTAAGTATGTTAACCATACAAACAACGAAATTGATTAAATAGCCCGACTGTTGTTGCTAACCAACTTTAAATCGTTACAAATCCTAAATTATCGTTCAAAATGAAAAATGATTAAAGAAACCTAAATATGATTTTTAAATACAATTATTCAATGATACCCCATTTGTCACAGTTCGTCGACTTTTTTTTTTTTCTTTTTTACAATATGGCGTCTAGTTGCCGCCATATTGAATTTTAAACACTGTCATATCTTTAGTGACACTCACGAGATTAAGAAAAATCAATTGACATAATTAAGAATCATCACAATCGGTCCACGCGTTTAGTTTCTAGAACGCCACAAAGGAACAAACATACATATATAGGCTGTGAAACACAATACCCTCCGGCAGTCGGGTAAAAAAAGTTCCGTTGTGACACGAAAAGTATCTCTACAATTGTATGGCAAATTTTCGTGTCACAACAGAAAAGTTTCATAGAAAATTTAATTGAGTGAGTTAGCGTGCCCAACTTTTTGGTCCTTACCCATATAGCTTTCGGCCATTGAATTATTACGTAGTATACATAATTACTCAAAGCTTTCGGCTGACTATTGCTATCGCGCTTGCACTCGCAACTGACAGTATATTTGTCACTCGTGTGTCATAGAAAAACTATTATTGCCAATGTTTATTAAGAAAATGGTTGCACTGTACTTTACATTACTATTAGGGTTTTTTTTAAAGTGTTTTAAGCCAAGATCTGGCACTGTCCTTTGGTACAGAAATACTTAATAGTGCGGAGAAAGGCTTAGGGTACTTTAAACAGAGGGCCCTGCCAAGATGCATTGGCTAACTAGCGTTTCTATTCGTTTCGTTTTCAAACCAATCGCGTCACTGGTAGATCACGTGACTTTTCGTATCACGTCATCTACCAGTGACGCGATTGGTTTAAAAACGAAATGAATAGAAACGCTAGTTAGCGCAATGCGTCTTGGCAGGGCCTTCTGGGTCTATTATCGAGTGGCATAGTCATCGTTTGACCTATTGTTTGGCAGAAAACGGTTTTTACTATTGAAGAAGATTAGTGTTGGTAAAGATCTTAGCCCATTTGTGCAAAATGTGGTTACAGATTATCATCAAGTTTTTAAAGTTGTAGGTAATTCTGTTGCTCTGCCTACCCCACTCTGGGATTACAGGCGTGGTATGTATGTGTATGTATTGTTTTTAGAGTTTTTATGACCTCCACTATCTCCCATCGGTCATCCAGACACCGGGAGGGCTTCCATACGTATATAAGTAGTCGACATTCCAATGGTTCGGACTGCGGTTTGCTGCGTTAATTCTTATTCGCACTGCCAAGGAGTGGAATGCTCTTCCTGCGCCTTTATTCCTGGAATGGTATATAACTTTGTTGTTTTCAAGGAAATAGTCTTTTTTCTGGGTAAGCGTGAACCAGTCGACGTCAAAGATATGTTAACAGTTAAGTACCTTGTCACTTTATCCCCTATGACAATTTCATATGGCAGTTAAAACGTGACGTTAAATAGACAAGGTACCTACTAAAGTGTAAACATATTTATGACGACGGTTGACCACCCTCAACCTCATTGTTACTTAATATAAGATGGGGCTGAGGTCAAAAGGAAACCTATTGTTGATTTAAAAAAAAACGATTTTATATTATTACTAGCGACCCGCCCGCGCCTCGCTTCGGTTTATGTGAGTTTTCAGTACATTAGCCAGAATTTATTATACATTATAAATCTTCCTTTTGAATCACTCTATCTATTGCTGAAAACTCTATTAAAATCCGTTGTGTAGTTCAAAAGTTTCAGGCTTACAGACAGCGGAAGCGACATTGTTTTATACTACGTAAAGAAGATTATAAAAAACGAACCTAACCGAATACACTTTGATAGAAAACGTATTTGAAAACAAAATATCTAATTTTATCGATTCATATGAAAGTCATGAAAAAGCAATTAGTCAACTTTGACTATTTTAAAACTAAAGCCCATTAGTAAAATGACTTTGAAATTACATTTATTTTGTAAAAATAGCTATAGGGTTAATTGCTTAAATTTCGATCGCATCGCAAGTTTTCCGAAGGTACCTATAGTAAATGGCTTTTGCCCGTGACTCCGTCCGCGTAGAAGTCGGTTATCGGTATTCCCTCAGGAACTATGCATTTTCCGGGATACGAAATAAACTATGTACTATTCCAGACTATAATCTCGCACTGCCAGATCAATACAGCATTAACTCAAAATACGACTACATTTTAAAATCGACTCTATTACATTAAAACAAGCTAGTTTTTTGAAATGATACTGTGTTGATCTGGCAGTGCGATCTATCTTTATGCCTTTGATACAGACCCGGTCAGCCGCTCTGCCGGGATTGAGTTACAAACATACAAACTTTTGCATTTATTATACTTGTATTAGTAAGATGATTAAATTGTTTTTAATATAATGTTGATGACTGATTGTCGAGTTTCATTTGGCGTTTTTTTAACTGCCGACAAAAAAGAAGGGTGTTATAAGTTGTATATTTCACCGGCTGTCTTATCCCGACACCGGAACACAAAAACGTCAGCACTGCTGCTTGGCGATAGGTTAAAGAATTAGATAATTTCAACTTCTTACCTTTACTTAAGACTATTAAAAGAACAGGTTTTGACGCTCTTGACGGACAGACGTACAACAAAGTGGATTTGAAGGATTTTCTTTTTTCCTTCATGGTAAAGCCTCAAGCAATTCCATCTTGTTCAGTTTTAAAACGTGAAGATTATTTATTAATTTGCTCGCAACAGAAATACATTTTTACTTAGAAACGGTATCCACTCGCATTTCTACTTAACGGACAGACGGGAATTAAATAATAAAGGTTTCACGTTACTGGTTCGGAGTCATTCCCACTTTTAACCCCAAGCGCCCACTGTGTTAGGGATCCGTAGGGAGGAGTGAAAACCTTTCGAAGAAATTATTGATTTGTTATAATAGTATGGAGATTAGCACGCACACATTGTTTTTGACATCTCATCGAATTGTCAACGTTATGATAACCCATGTTTAATTGACAGTAATGGCGGCCGTGTTAAAAACAGTATCATAGTATGTAGGGCATGCAGTATCAGAAGATTTCCAGTATCGGAATTGAAAATCGGTATTTAACATCAATATCGGAATCTCGGAATTACGCTTGGCATACAATATCGACTATTTCCAATACCTTCCGGTATTGGAAATTCGGTATTGTGTCTCAATATCGGAATTCCGATACTAGTATCGGAATTGGGGATCTATTAGAAAAACACACTTTCTATTCAATATTCAACACGGACTTTCAATTTCGATAGTAGAAATCGTCCGATACTGCATTGTGATGTGTAAGAATTTGAAATTATATCAGGCAACTCCATAGATAACTTTTAAATACTAAGTTTTATTCGATATTACAATACCGGAATTAAAAGGTAATGAATATCCGATTTACGATATTGATAGGCCCAATATCGGAATTCAATTTCTATATTGAAAGTGTTCCGGTATTGCTTCGTCATAATCTCGGAATTGTATAATCTGAAAAATTGGTCCGAGATTCCGAGATTTCGAGATTCCGAGATCTCGGAATTCATGCCCTAATAGTATGTCAAAAGCAATTAGTTTTATAGAATGGGGTTCCAGGCCACAGTCACTGATGGTAAGTAGGCCCTGACGTTGGCAACCCCTGCGTTACTTTCCCTAAGCGTACCCTGCGGACTATGATGAAATAACACTATAGTCATTTTACGTCTGTCTAAAATGCACTTGAAAAAAAACTTTATGACTAAGAAGAAGTTTTAATACAAAGAGACAAAAAGCAAGACAGACATATAAACAAGAAAGATCGAAAAAATATACAAGGTCAAAAAAAAAACTTAGGCACTGGGTACCAATCTCAGCATGTGCTGCGGCCCGGAAGCCCCGGGCTATTTTTCAGATCGGCCCCTGTATGGAGTGGTCGATTCGCATGCTAACAACATTTTAATAAATAAATTAATAAATTAATACATTTTGTATGGGCTTGAACGTCCACGTCTGTTGAGTGCGTATATTTGTATATGTTTGTAGATATTTTATGATTTCACTTCAAAACACAACAGCGAAAACACAGCTACTTCGTGACAGGTTAGCTGGTAAGATTGGTGGCGATTTTGACAGAGCGTAAGAATTTAAGGAATTTAACTAAAATAGGTTTATAGTGCTTTTATGAATAAGGGGGTTAGTCTAAAAGCATTGTAAAAAGAGATTTCGGCGGAACCCGTTTAGATTTTAACGGAAGTACTTCAAAAACTTTTTCCATTTGCGTTACGTTGCCACAATTGTAAAAGAAAACAAATAACTTTAATACACAATTCTCAACTTTTGCCGGAATTAACCGAGAGCAGCTCGGTGAAGAATTAAACAAAACAACGAGAAAAACGCCAAAAACTCCTTCATAGCTGCGACGGTAAAAAGGTACGCCGGGGGCGCACAAATATGAGGTTTAATTTGTGGCTGATAATTATCTTTATTGCTTGACTCGTTAACCTGGACTTGGATTCTAGGTGATGGCAAAAAATAACTAATTTAATCGCGTAAATAAACCCACCCACACGCAAAAAACGCACTCATACACCTATCACACACAAGCATGCTAATGCATGAGAGTATCTATTTTAAAGATATCTTCTTGTTCTTTTTATATTTGCTTTGTCGTTTCTCGGGTTTGTGGCAGAATATCATGTGTGTTTTGCTCATGATGAGCCTTTATCCCTTTGCTCTGCCTGCAACGCACATTATTAAATCGGCAACTTATGTGTAATTTGCGTGTGCTTATTTTTTGTATGTGTGATTTATAGTACCCAAAAAAAAATTGTGTTCCGGTGTGGGGAACAAGACAACCGGTTCAATTACTAGCATAGAGGCATTCCATCTTAGTCCTCAGGGTTGGCCACGTTGCGGTCTTAGGATTACAGTTTTAAGATTGTAGTCTTGAGACTGCAAATGTCTATGGGTCACAGATCCCACTTACCATCAGGTCTACTAGTCAGAGGCCCTAACTTGAAAATCGAAGTTCGTAGTTACGTTGGCTCCATCCCTGTCATTCGTCATTCGAGACTAAATCGAGAGAAAGGGATGAAGCTAACGTAACTTCAAGCTTCGAATTTCAAAGTAGGGCCTCTGCTCATTTGCCTTGTTCATGTCATAAAAAAATGCCTAAAAACCAAAGGTTTTGACCAATGTGTCCTCCCCGTCCTCACGTACAGATCGGAAACGTGGACGCAAAGGCAAATATGCATCAAATCAAAGTTGGACAAAGAGCTATGGAGCGGTCCATGTTAGAAATTTCACTTCTGGATCACATATCGAATGTTGAGATTAGGCGCAGGACTAAAGTGGTGGATGTTGGCAAAAGGATAACGCAACATAAGTGGAGATGGGCGGGACACTTGGCTAGGCGAAACGATGGCAGGTGGTTGAGGGCGCTAACGGAGTGGTGGCCGAGATTAAGTCAGAAGATTAGGTTGGTCTGATGAAATTTGGCAGAAAGTATGGGAAAGGATGGATGGCGTTAGCACGAGACCGGGTAAAGTGGCGTGAAAATGAAGAGGCGTTTACCCTGCAGTGGGTGGATGTGGGCAGAAATGATGATGTCATAAAAAAAGCAGAAATATTTATGTAAGGCCTTCCATCAAGAAAACCCTTATACTAAATGGACTACCGACTTCTTTCTTTCCTGAAAGCCCATTTCTTACAATCTGGTTAGTCTCGGGCCGTTTCTTAATTAGTGAAACCGAGGCTTTTTGTACACTAATTAGAATATAACGTTCTGATTTGTAAGGATTTCTTGAAATGGTAATCTTCAGAATTATTTAGAGCGAAAGGAAAGTACGGGGATTGAGGTAATGAGAGGTTATTATGGTGGAGCGTTTAAAATTAATTAGCAGTATTAGAAAATTCTTTTTTTTTTTAACTACTGGGTAAGTCTAGCCCGGTAGCTCAAGATTAAAATAAGCTAGCCAGTTTAAAAAAAAAAAAGATTCTGGCTTTGATACGGTCGTACTTTTTTGTTGCAGGCCAATTTTTTAAGTTACTTGATTTGGTTAATCTAAGCTGAATTCAAGCGTGTCGCCCATAACCAAGCTAAAATCAAGTACATCGAACCAATGTTAAGTCTCTCTACTTCTTTTTACCCGACTGCCGAAGGAGGAGGGTAATGTGTTTCACAGCGTATATATGTATGTTTGTTCATTTGTGTCACTATAAAAACTAAACCCGTTGCCCGATGTTAATGATTCTTATGTCAATCGATTTGTCTTAATCTGGTGAGTGTCACTGAAGACATGACAGTAATCATGATTCAATATGGCGGCAACCAGATGCCATATTGTGCAATTTTTTTAAAAAATTTCGTTCAAGTATGACAAGTAGGGTATCATTGAACAGGGATTTAAAAATCATCTTTAGGTTTCTTTCATCATTTTTCATTTTGAATGATCATTTAGGATTTATAACGATTTAAAGTTGGTTAGCAACAGTCGGGTTTTGAAGCTTGTTTTGATTGGTTTTGTTTGCTTTCATCTTGATCCAATATTTGTGTTGGTTCCATTCCCGGTAAGGGCCAAAATTCGTGTTGATGACCAGGGGTCTAATATGGTTGTGTTTATATTGCGTGTCAAATGTGGATAAAGCATCCGTCACTCTCGTACTTATTTACGTGTCAGAAAGTGACGGATGCCTTATCCAAACTTTGTCACGCGATAAAACATCCGTCGCATTCTGACACGTAGGTATATAAGTAGGTACGAGAGAGACGGATGGTTTATCCACATTTTGTCACGCGATAAACGCAAACATATTAGGCCAGCAGGAATCAAATCAAATCAAAAGGCTAAATAATCTCGGCATCAATATTAGTTGAAATAACCATTTTTTTTATTGGTGTAATATAAAACGGTTAACTTAACCCTATCCAGACCTATTTTAATTAGGTTCTCTTGTTAATCCTTCAAATGTTGCCTAAGGAACCTTAATTCATTCACAATTTAATTAAACCCAACACGAATTTAACCTAGACTATCTTTGTGTGGAAATAAGAAAATCACGTTTAAATATGCTAAAGTATACTCTAAAACATATAAAACGGGTCACTGTTCATACAAATTTGTATATACATTGACTAGATTTCGTTGCATTTGTATATAATTTATCTAGACTGTCTTATTTCGCTTAAGAACGCCTCAACCAGTACAAAAAGGAAGTATCTCAAATTAAATAGCAAAGAAAAATCCAAGCTACCTCCAATATTCTTAAGGTTTATTTTGGAAAGAATATGCTAAAACAGATCTGTCTTAATTTCTAAAGGTTGCGTAACAAAAATCTCCTCAATTACATTCCTTTCTAGGTTTAACTGGTGAATGTTAATTGTGGTGGCGAACGGTACATTTAATTAATTTGGATTCCTGATAGGTATTTCTTATTTCACGGAAGGATAAACACGGTGCAATGTTCCTCTTAAACCTAGTGGGGGAAATTTGATTTCCTTCCTACGTTTTCTTTGGTCCTGGTAATCGAGTTACGAACTAGTGAATTAATTGTGTGAAATACTAGCTGTTACCCGCGACTCCGTCCACGCAGAATAATAAAACATAGCCTATGTTCATCAGGGGTAATGTAGGATTCTAATGGTGAAAGAATTTTCCAAATCGGTCCAGTAGTTTCGGAGCCTATTCAATTCAAACAAACAAACAAACAAAAAATCAAATGTTTCCTCTTTATAATATTAGTGTAGATGTAGATAGTGTAGATTTATACAGGGTGACATCGAAGACGCGATCAGAAATCAGTTTTTCAGACTCGGCCATTTTGATTGATGGCCATTTCCAAGCAATATTAGTTACAAAAAACATAAGCTATTTCTTTTTTGTTAATTTTTGTCTTTAATTAAATCTCACATGGTTACCCTTTTTTGGGTGCCCCATGAAATATCGAAAAACTATTTATCGAATTTCATTTCACCGAAAACGATTCGTAGAATATTCAGTACTAATGTTTTCTCTTGGAGTAATCTGGCTTCATCGGCTTTTACAGTAGCGGCAACGAGTGATGGCACTTTTAATAGCTGACAAATAGTGTAGTGAAACACTCCATTTTATCATCGTAAAAATAGAGTCAAGTATCTCAAGCGAGAAGTATATTTTTTAAAAGTTTATTTAAGATATAACGCATAAAAATAAAAGGTCATAAATTGTAGAGCAAACTCTCGAAATAAACTGTGTGGTTAGAAGAAGACGACATTGTCAGAAAGGACCATGCGTCAAAATGGACCCAGAACCAACAGACATGAGAGTTGGGCTATTAAATAGGTCTTTAAATCTACTTCATTTAATTATATGGGCACAAAGTCGAATTCCATTGCAGAACTGAGATATTCATTTTTTAATTTAGAGTGAAAACGAACTATGAAGAATCTGTGGCTAGGGTATTTAACATTTTGGAGGGTAGGTAACAAACAGTATATGTAGTAATAACGAAGGTATTGCTACCGAACATGGCGTGAACTACATTCGTCTTCGTCGTGGGTTAACTAGTCATATTTCTTGAAATATCTTGATTAATTATCTACATAAACGCATTTAAAGACGTTTGGAGTAGTTTATCTACGCTATCTTATGCGTACCTATAATATTTTCAAGTGTTATACTCGTAGTGTATCGTTGGTACTTAAATACCTATGTCACCAGCCGATTAATATTAACTATGGCATTAGAAGGACGCCGTTGTGTATTATGTCCTCGTTCGGTTTTGCGACAGCGTAGACATATTTTAGAAGACACATTACCAGAAGCAGAACCACGAATTGCAGAATACATACAGGAACATGCTCTCATTGAGGTAAGTGCGCATACTATACATTTCGACATAATTATACTTACATTTATTGTTTTATCACTACAGCTTACATTTTCTTGTAGGTTGTATTTAATAACATTCAAGCCACATATCATCGATGTTGGCAAACAGCTGAAAATGCTATCCGACAGCAAGAATTAAATATCATCCAGGAGCCAGAAGTACAGCAAAACCAGCAAATACATATTCCTGATTTTGTGAGAGCCCCTAATACTGCGAGGCATTGCATTTTTATTGGATGCCCTAACCAAGAACTTCATCGAATTACTCCGTCAATTAGGTTGCACATGATTTGCGAGTACAAGTTATTTATACCTGAATATTCAAGAATTTGCCAGGAGCATTTAGAAGGCAACCACTTGAACATATTAATTGATAATTGCAACGTGACGCATACTTTTACTGCAGCTTACATTAGTGAAATGAGTAACTTACTGATTAATGCTCAACGTGCGAGATTTGACTTTGAAACAGAGAATGCGTTAACGATTAGTGACTTATATTTTTGGACAGGACTTAATATAGACCAGTTTAATTTAATTTTAGAAGAAGCTCCCTCTTTGCAATTGCGAAGTCAACACCCTCGCACTGTATTAGGTATATATTTATCTAAATTGAGAACAGGAGAATCAAACGAAAGATTGACAACATTATTTAACGTTTCACGCCGTTCGCTGGAGCGAAAGCTCTCATTAGCTAGAGAATGTCTAATGCTACAATTCGTAAATAATCATCTAGGTGCTGACCATTTGCCAAGGGAAAATATACTCCAACGAAACCTTTTATTACCGAAAGCCATATTCGGTAACGAGGAAAACACCATAGCAATAATTATATGTGACGGGACATATGCATATATTCAAAAAAGTTCTAACTTTATGTTTCAACGAAAGACATACAGTTTGCACAAGTATGTAAACCTGCTCAAACCGTTTTTAATGGTGTGTGCTGACGGGTATATTATAGATGTCTATGGTCCATATGCTGCGACGACTTCGGATGCCACGATTATGAATGATATATTAAATGACGAAGAAAACCCCTTTCACTGGATGTTCCACGAAAATGATGCCTTTATTTTAGACAGGGGTTTTAGGGATAGTGTTGAAACCTTGCGATCGTTAGGTTATGTTCCTCATATACCTCCATCAAAGGATCCACATGAAACTCAACTGACAACGCTACAAGCAAACAAGTCACGGTTAATTACACTATGTCGATGGGTAGTCGAGGCCGTAAATGGCAAGTTCAAAAACAGGTTCAAGCTATTACGACAGGACTATTTTAATAGAGCATTACCGCACTTGTTTGTGGACTTTAAAATCGCAGCTGCTCTAATAAATGCATTTTATCGTGTAGCTGATGATAATATTCATGCAAATGATATTATAAGAAAAATCAATGACCGACTTTATGTACCAAATGTTTTGTATGATTACGTACAAATGAGGAACCTTAACAGGCAAAGAGTCCCATTCGTTTCAATGGACGCTGACCAGTTAGAAGATTTTCCACACCTAACATATGATAACATTTTTATGATATCACTTGGGTCATATCAAATAAACCTTGCAAAGTCGTACTGTAGTGAGCATTTACGAGATGGATTATATCGGATAGAACTATAACGTGAAAATAATATACAGCAATTAGCAGAATATCTTGATATTCAGGCTGAAAATGTATGGTTGATTAGAGCCCGTGTGCAGTCGAGATACGTTCGAGCACGTAAATACTACGTCTACATTTTGGTGGATAAAAATCAAAATGGCGTAGATGCCATCCCTCATTACTACTGTTCTTGCTTAACTGGAAGACGCACAATAGGCTCTTGTGCTCACACTATTTCCATTATATGGTACTTAGGGTTAGGCAGGCATATGCCATTTAATCATCCTGCAGGTCATTTGAATGACTTGGTTATTAATGTATAATGAGAATAATAAGATAACATTAACTTGCTGTAAATACTGATTATATTAATAAATAAAATAACCAAACGTCAAACGCTCGGTTCTGTCATGTCATTTTAACTTTTTTCCGCTACCTAAAGGTTGTCTGGAAGAGATCGCTTTTTAGCGATTAGACCGCCTGTTATCTTCCTCTTGTTTTAGTACCTACTTATTTTTTCTGTGTATCGCTTTTATATTCTTATCCTATCGATTAATGATTGGTATGGTAGCCTATCATTAAGAGAAACCCGTTTATAGACCTTATACATACACACTGACTGAAATATGAATATCTCGGTTCTGCAATGGAATACAACTTGGTGCCTATAGAACAAAATGAAGTATATTTATAGATCCTTTTAATGACCTAACTCTCAGTTGTGTTGGTTCTGGGTCCAAGCTCCATACTAAGTTGCCCATAGTCCTTTGAAATATTGTGTCAAAATATACAAAATGTGAAATTATTGATAAATGAGTGAATAAATAATCATTAAACCACGTTAACTCAGAGCTAGGACGCGAGTTTGCCAGCGGCGGTGACGTGAAACTGCAGTGACTTCATTGTCATACGTTGTTGTACCAGTTATCGGACCTTTGTTATCATCACGCGAGGTGTTTTTTTGAGATGTTTTTTGTTAGTTATGATTAAAACGATGAATGCTAGAGTGCGAGCAAATAAAAATAACCTCAAGATGAAGCTCGTTACGAAATGCTTTTCGGTAAATTACAGCGCCAGCAATACATCACTATTCCGGTACCTGCAACAATTAAGTTTGACATCTGTTCCTTTATACTTGCTGTCAATATTAAGGGATACTTCATGATCGAGCAAACTTCAAAAGTGCCATCACTCGTTGCTAATACTGTAATTACATATTAAAACAAAAGTTTGTCGATATTGCAAGGGTAAATTTTTTTAGAATGATACGAGGATCCTATTCAGACTATTTTACTTTAATTACACTTCAGTTACAGTGGCAATTCAAGTCAGTCACTGTCAATGATTTGTTTTGTTGTTTCGTGGAAATTAGAAAATCTCTTTCTGTCAAGTAGGTTGACCACACAGTGTACAATAAATTATTTCATTTTGATCATTGCGTGATTAAGTCTGAATTCTACATCCAAACACCTATATACCTATCTAGAAGTATTATTAGGAGCCCACTTTAATGTTTAATTAAGTCGTATAAATTTTGATCACGGAAGCCCGCGACCTCATACGCGACGTGGCGATGAATTTCCAAAAATCCTTTTTGGGATATCCAAGGAATATTCCGCCACAAGTTCCTAGGTCCAGCGGTTCCGGCTGTACGTCGATCGATCAGCCTGCCAGTTAGAGGGCCCTGCCAAGATGCACTACGCTAACTAACGTTTCTATTCGTTTCGTTTTTAACCAATCGCGTCACTGGTAGATCACGTGACTTTTTGTATCACGTCATCTACCAGTGACGCGATTGTTTTAAAAACGAAACGAATAGAAACGCTAGTTAGCGTAGTGCATCTTGGCAGGGCCCTCAGTTTCTTCTTTTATATGCACATAGATTAATTAAGTTTGTATCTTGTAAATATATGTTTAAAAAATGACTGACTGCTAAGTTTCTTGCGGCGTTTCTTCTCAGCAGAAGTAAGCCCGTGCGGCCTACTTACTCAATACCTAAATGTCTTTTTTTTAAACAAATATGTTTTAGACCCATTTCCACTATAGTTACCACGCCAACGTGATTTAAAAAAAATGAAGGGCATCATGGCCACTGACATGCGCAGTTGAAATAAAACCAACCAAAACTAAAACGTCTAAATTCCGACGCGTACAAAAGCCAGCGAAAAACGCGTTAAAATATCCCGAAACACAACAAAGGGGTCCATTCTGTATTTCTTTTCACACTTAGCCGCGGTCGTCAGTCGCCATTAAGTCGAATGTCCTCTCTGAGTGGCTCATTGTGCCTCTGAGAGTCAATGAGCATTCTACCTTTTTTAGCGTCTGCGACACAATAGGTAATGAGATATTTTTTTGGAATGGTAATGAAAGGAAATAAGGATTTTTTATAACAAGGAGCACACAGGCCACCTGATGGTAAACGTGGGATCTGGGACCCATAGACATTTGAATTCTCAAGACTACAATCTCAAGACTGCAAGCCTTATACTCCAAATGCGTTGCCAATCCTGAGTATTAAGATCGAATGCCTGTTCTCAAGAATCTCAAGACTGCAATCTTAAGACTTCAAATGCGTTGCTAATCCTGAGGACTGAGATAGAATGCTTTTATGTTAGTTATTCCACCGGTTGTCTTTTCCCCACACCGGATCATAACAATGCGAGCACTGGTGCTTCGTCGATCGATACCAACACAAACTGAGAAAGCAACATAGAAACGAAGATATTCAACAAAATACTATGACATTATTTTGATTTTTTTCTACATCAACGTCCTTATTTGTCTTTACACCTTTTGTAATCTTAGGTACCTATGCTTTTAACCCAACCGCCATTACTGTCAAGTAAATAAGAGCTATTGTAATTGTATAGTTATTTTTTTTTTAACTTATTAATGTTATGTAGCAATATAAATTGCATTGCATGAAATACGGAATTACATTGAGATTGTCAACATAAATATAAAAAAAAGTAACACAATACGGAATATTTTTGACTTTTTCCCAACTCTTTTACGGTATTTTTATATTTTGTTGAGAAATACGATTTAAACAACTATATTTCTAATGTAAATGTTGTAAATGTAAATTTATATTTTTAAAGTTCTATTAATTTAATGTAATTATTTCAATATTGTAATATTGTATGGGTTTTTTGCCTTAAAAAAAAAAAAAAAAAAAACCATGCATATTCCCTATTCATTAAAACAACATTAGGTAATAAACCCCTAATAAATAAAATGTCAAAAGACACTAGGTTTTACCGAGTGGAATACAGCTGTTGTACGTGTACAGTCGCATCAAAATTAAAACTTAATCTTTTATTAAAAATAAAGTTGCCAACATATTAAATTTACCCGTCAATGTCTCGAGCAAAGTTGCCCGACAAAAGTTTACATCTTCATAAAAAACCCTTGGAAAATGGGAAGAATTTTCAATTGAGGTTAAGAATGCTGGGGACTTTATTAATTCCTTGGCTTGAGGAAGGCTTTTTAAAGATTCCCCGTTTTTTAATGGTTAAAGGCTTTGTGGCGTGGTTTATGTCTCCAGAGTTTAATATGTCTTTAATTATAACTGGGGCTGTTTTCTACCCGGTAAAGTCGTATAGCTTGTGTCATGTCATCATACTACTTGGACCTGTTTTCCAGTTAGTTATTTTAATTTACGTTCCTGATTTCGAGACCTCGTCATGTTGTTTTCTTAGTCTTTATTTTTAAATTATTTTATTGACCTTATATTTGTAATGGTTCGATTTGTGTTAGTTTTAATAGCGTATAATACTTCATATGTATACCTACACATATTTTATAATACTCTAAGATGAGTTCAGAAGCCGAAAGGCAAATGACCAGGGGGCCGTTTCTCAAAAAGTATTAGTGTAATAATATTTGTGTTTTGTCTATTTTTTTAGTTTTATTTACGAGAAAAAACACTAATATTATTAGTCTAATAAGTTTCGAGAAATTGGCCCCTGCATTACCTGTGGTAGTAGGTGACAGCGATGACAGCTGTAACGTAATTTCGAAATTTACGTTATCGAATATTGTAAGGTAATGAGATCCAAATTTGGAACATCTTCCAAAATTAACAGCTGTCATCGCTGTCACCTACTACCACAGGTAATGCTGGTCATTGCCTACGGGTTTCGAACGCATAAAAGACGACTTATGATATGTGTGTAGATAAAAATACATATTTATTACTTTATTACTTACCCTGTAATGTAACTTACTTTTAAGTATTATGACCCCCTGCTGGAGTTTCTTGCGGCGCTTCTTCTCCGCAATGATGGTCTTGTCCAAAGCGCTACCTAGTAGATTAACTCCATATTACCGACGTGTAAAAGAGCCCAATTTACTAAATAAATGTTTTGTTATGTCGTGTGATTACCGGCTTAAAATAGTACCACTCCATTTAGTTAGTGATAAAAAAGGAAGGAGTGACGCTAATAATGTTACATAATACTATAAATTTTGTGCAGTATTTTATAACCTTTTTCACTTCTCATGCTCTTAAAATGTTACTTTAGTTTCTGCACATCGGGACTAAAGCTTCTTATTAATCTCTAGGGATTAAAGTAATATTTTTTTTATTTACTTTGGAAACCCCTAAACTGCCAATCACAGTTTTTGTGAATGGAGGATTATTGCCTTTATTGCCATTTTCAGTGATTGTGTATGGACCATTTTTAGGCCATGGAAATAACCTCAAAATGACAACTGTGCAAAAATATTTAAAAAAATGATTTAATTTCGTGAAACACGAATAATAATAACGAATATGAATATATTTAATTATATTAAGGATGAATATATTTTATAATGCATGGTGCAATTAGTATTAAAATAGTTTTCAAGTTTAAACCTGTTGGCTAAATATGCAAGCATTTAAAGCGGCACGGTACAAAAAAAAATTAAAAGAAAAGAATAAACCGCGGAACGAATTATTAAGAAACTTTCTTATAATCAATATATTGTAGTTTTGTAAAGAACGTCGTCACTGCCGGATTGAGCAAGCTCGAGGTCCGTAGCAAATTCTATAAAGAGACCCCGGTTCGCTTTAGGTTACGGGTTGTGTGTGGCGGGCTCATTTCTGCAACTGGGCGACTTAGATATGCGCCTATTTTGTGTGGGGGTTTGTTTTAGGTTATTCTGCTGGAGAATATCGACTGGATTATTCATCCTATCGTCAACCCTGATGGATATGAGTACACGCATACTGATGTAAGTACCAAAACAGGAGAATAGCGGCCTTTACACGTAAAGATCGGACCGCGGGAAACGCCACGCGCCATTCCAATCTTCGCTCCGAACCGTACATTTTTACTATTTTACTATTACAGTTGCATTTACACGTACGGTTCGGGAAGAATATTGGAATGGCGCGTGGCGTTTCCCGCGGTCCGAACTCTACGTGTATATACAGGCCGCTTTTTTAGAGGTTAGACGTGGGTGCGCGGGGCCACCCAATGCGCGGGGCCCGTAGCATTTGCTACTCTTGCTACGTGGCTAATCCGGCAATGAACGTCGTTTTTTTTCCTCGCATTCAAAGTGAAAAGTAGAGTGTTTATACGAGACTAAACAACCATAATGACACTCGAACTATAGCCACTCTCGCTCGCTCGCTCGCTCGCTCGCGTGGCTAAATATCTCTTGTCATTATGGCTTGTTTTAGTTCCTTGTTGAACAATCTACTATTATATCAGGTTTCTCGTCAAATGAAAGACGCATAAAAATGTCACATTAAGTACCTATTTGTTTTATTTTCGGCCGTTGATATGAACAAACACTTAATGGGAAATTCTCTATTATTGTCTATCGGGTTCCGTCTGTAAATACTAGTTAAAAAAATAGTTAAAAGTTGTATATGATATTTATTATATTATATTTTTATTTCATATACATACAAAATTGCAGCCAATCATTATTTTGGTATATATTGTCTTTCTAATACCAATAAAATCCACAATGTACAAAAAGTCGATTAATACTAGAGAAAAGAAGTTTATTTATTACCTACTAGCTTCTTCCCCCGGAAACTTGTAAAATTTCGGAATGAAAAGGAGCGGTGTTAATCCAAGGTAAAAGCTATCTCAATTTCATACTTCATCCAAATCCGTCCAGCGAGAAGAAGTAACAAACACACAAACTGTCGCATTAAGAATATTATTAGGATGTAGGTACGTTAAATACACAATTAATTATTGCGCTGGCCGGATAAGCATAATTGCGGTATACATTTTTAAATATTTGCCAAAGTTAAAAAAACCCTATTTACCCGCGACACACACGGAACCCTAAAAGCTCGAAATATATTGTTTCAAAACAATATACTTGGAAATTGGCACTCGCGCGTGGATGGCGACCAAAACATGTGTACTGTGCGTGTCACAGTGTCATATTTACTGTGAAAAGCAGTAGCCTATAGTCGTCTAAACTCCCGCGCACATCGACTACGACATTAACTACTAGATTATTATTACTACAGTTGTTCAGTAAAATTATACATTTCACCTTACAGTGGGGTATCCACCCTTTTTGGATCTTCTCTACAGTCCTTTATTACATTCTGGGGTCTCCTGACACAGGTATATAATGATAATTGCTAGGAGGTTCCATTTTTATTAAACCAAGTTTGGAGTGCTGCCGCGGCGCTCCGCCATGTCCATAAAACAACGAATTTTTTGACGTTCTTTCTATTTTTATTAAATATATCCTTAACTGTGGGCTTTATAGCAAATTTGTTTAATTCGCTACAGTTTGATTTTAAAATCGTTTCTATATTCTCAATACTTACTCAGATACGACAATTCAAACTATGGGTAGTTAGGACTAATTGAACCAAATTTTGAACTGTTAATAGTTGCACTATGTGGGGGCTACCCTGATACTACAAACCAAAAAGCATATCTAAAAATGGCCCTTAGTTCATAAAAATTCATACAGATGGGACATAGGTGTTAATCAACTTTTGTGCAACTGGGTGTACCCTATGTAAAGTGTAATCAAAACTAGAGATGGGCCGACTACGGATTTTGCCGACTGTCCAGTCGGCTGACTAATGCCGTGCCGTATGTAATGTAATGCCGATCGTAGGATTTTGCTAAGTTCCGGTGAACTCGGAAACGTTCGTTGTGCTTCGTCCGTCGCGCTTTGTTACCTACCTTTGACCAGTTTTGTTTACGTTTTTTCTGCACGACAAAAAAAAACAATAGAACCCTAATTATAGTATTAAAACGAGCTGCCTGGTGCTTTTTATTACTATCTCGGAAAAAAAATCGCATGTGTGGGCATTTTTTGACGATATTTCCAATAGGAAATAAAGTGCCGAATATTCGGCATTTTTTGCCGACTAGTCGCCGACTAATCACCGACTAGAAATGATGCCGAATAGTCGGCTTTCCCGACTAATCGTCGACTAGTCGGCCTATCTCTAATCAAAACTCATCCATGGTTTTAAACCAAACTCAACTGACTATTGAGTTTCTCCCGGCGTTTCTTCTCAACAGTGGTCTCCTTTTGAGAAGTGCTAGTAGTTTCTTTTTGTCCGAATTTAAAATTTTCCGAATGCTATGTTAGGGTACACGTAGGTTAGGTTTGGTTAGAAATTATGAAATTTGGAATTTGGAATTATGAAAATTAGGGATTGCGATCAATTCGAATATATGTATTGTATCCAGATTTTGACGTATAAAAGTGCCCGTGCGGCCTATTTACATGATAAACATCTTTTAATCTTTACTTATTCGTTATTTTATCTTTAAGTAGGTACCCACCCGAAACCGAAGTGCACGCATGACTCGATGTTTGAATGTGGAAGAAGCGAAAGAGATTTGTCAGGATCGTTGCAGATGGAAAGAAGTGGTCTCTACCTACCCCTCTGCGAAACAGGCGTGATTTAATGTATGAATATAAATATAAATATAAATATCAGGGGACAATGTCACACCAATTGACCTAGTCCCAAACTAAGCTTTAGGCTTGTACTGTGGGTATTAGACAACGATATAAATATTTATATAGAGAAATATATACATAGACATCCATGACTCGGGAACAAATTCGCGCTCATCACACAAATATCTGCCCTTACCGGGATTCGAACCCAGGACCACAAGCTTCGTAGGCAGGGTCACTACCAACTAGGTCAACGCGTCGTGGTATATATATTTTATATTTTGAAGCAGAGCTTAGATTGTAAGTTTTTTTACTTTTATTTTTAGGGCTCCTGTTTCAACGCCGTATACCGTGGCTGGAGTACGTGCCTAACGGTGTATTGTTTTCATTCGGCGTCGGAGCCGCTTTGTTTGGTTATCCGCGTCATTCGGTTTTTGTAGCGATATGGATTTGCATCTCGATATATTATGTTATCGAGGATATTTCCCCATTGTTATTGCCTCCTTTTGTTAGTGTTGCTATTGATTTAATGGTTTTTTGCATAAATAAAAATGAATGTTGGTTCTCTATGTTTTTCTAACCCATTGATCTGATTGCGATTGTGATGAAAATCCGGTGGATTCCTCTGTTTGACAAGTGTTTTTTAATAAAATGGTTTTTTCTCAAAAATGTCCGGAAATGTTGACATTCCTATCTACATATTGAGACGCGAAGTACATAGTTTACTGACAGTTCTCAAATTTAAAAAAAAACATTGTTGTATACAAATTCCATTACCATCTAGCTTGTAACTTTTTAAAAAGTGAAATGGGCCATAATAAAATGAGGGCACAAGTCTTATACATCCAAATTTTACTCGAAACATAACTTTTTTATTTGTGCCTGGAATAGCTTATGTTTTTTTTAAAACAAGAATTGCGTTTCTCCTTGTCATAAACAAAAAGGCGGTAAGGAGTGATGGTTTTTTCACAATTCAAAAAATGAGTTCAAGCGATGAAGATTTGACTCCAACACAATTTTTTTCTTGCGATTTTTGAGAAAAGCACTATATTTGCCTCGGCAGGAACAGCAATTGCGGGCTTCGTATTTTTAAACGGACTCGCAAGCTCGTCCGTTTAATCCAATACTCAGCCCGCAATTGCCTACTACCATGCCTAGGCAATAATGTACTATTAATTCAGGGTTTTTATAAAACAAACCTAACCTAACCTAACCTCATTTACCAGCTAGATATTTAAAAAATACTAAAAACACTGTATGACTTGCGATGATTATGATTATGAATAACAATAAATTCGGACTAAAAATAATGATGAGGAACAATAATTATGAATGGTGATCATTATGATGAAAAATTGTAGGAGATACATTTTCGGACTTCCAATAATCGAATTTGCAATTTTATATGAACTTTGGCGTCAACAAATAAGAGATATCGTAACGTTGAAAATTAGATTATACTCGTATGTCAAAGGCTATTTAGGCTTCTTACAAATACAGTTGTTAAGATTTTTTATAAGAACACGTTATGCCTAATTATTTTTATCATTAGAAGAAGGCGAGCCAGGCTACGTGATAAGTGGGATCTGCTGGCCTATTGCTTAACGCACTTGCAATCGCAACTGACTTCAAAGCGGAACAATTGTTTTCATATTGTATGCAGACTCGCCTTCGGACTGTCAAATGAAAACGATTGCGATTGCGAGTGCGTTAGGCAATGGGCCTGCAGGTAGACATTTTTATTCTTAAGACTACCACACTTTAATGAAGATTTTTAACCAGGTGTTTTTGCTATTGTGTAAGGGAGGGCATACTAAATGAGCAAAAATAATGTTTTTCCCTTCCTAGGTTTAATAATGGGTCAGCAAACCTTAAAGAGTCATGTAGAATACCTCTATACTAGTATAATTTCACTGGTGGTCTTATCCCCGCACCGGAACACAACAATGCAAACACTGCTACTTGAAGATGGTCACGTTTTATAAAGCCTAATCCAGTATAAATTCAGGCAATACATAACACCAAATTGTAACTAGATGTCTTTGCTTTATCTCTAAAGTAATATCAAGTTATTCTTCTTATATATTTAACATAATTAAGCTAGGTTTACTTTGTTTTTTCTACGTAAATCCACAGCATTTGGCTATCTCTTATTGTTTTCAAAGTTGAAAAGCCAGGGAATCCCAAGCCATTGGGTAAAACAAATACCTTAATAAATCAACAGAAGAAAGAATAAAGAATTAAGAAAATACCGCTGGGACCGCCAAGACAAACACTATTGTCTTTGTTCACATAACTAAATGACATATCGAATTCAATATGGCAGAAGACAAATATTTGTGATGGTACATGAATAAACTCAAGGCAGACGGCGAAGTTTGCTTAAAACAGTTATGATATTATGGATAATAATGTTGCTAATCTTTAGCATAATCGGGCTGGAAAAGAAAAACATATTTTATTAATAACCAATAATAGTAGATACTACTAAAACAAATTTAATAAAATAATATCAGGGGTGTTATTCTATAAAAACGGCGTGCATTCTCAATTAGGCAGCAGGGATTTTGTCAAACGATCGAACGTAAAATGGCTGCCTAATTGAGAATGCTCGCGCTAAAATGTGTTTTGTAAACTCTGACGAGACTACTTAAACTCGCCTGTTTATATAAGCTGCGCCGCGTTCACTAAACGCCGCGTTTTTAAAATATTAACATCCCAGTACGGCGAACTAAGGGAATAAAAACTTGTAGTACTGTTAGGCGATGGGCTTGCAACCTGTCACTAATGCGCTGGTAAACATCTTAGCCTTATTGTGCAAAATGTGGTTGCGGAATTGTCAAAAAGTTTTTAGAGTTGTTGGTAATTCTGTAGCTGTTCCTACCCCTCTCTGGGAACGAAGGCGTGAGTGTATGTATGTATGTATGCATGTACTGGAAATAAACATCAAAGTTTTTGGGGTTTTTGTGGCATAGAGAATGCGTACAGTCGAGTTCATGAATATGTGTACACTTTAGTACCTTGTCTATTAATGTCATGTTTATACTGCCACAGTGAAAAGGGATTAAAGTGTACACATATTTATGAACTCGACTGTACGAGCACAGGCCACCGTTAAAATCACACAGAGGCTACGATAGTTTAGTATTTTCCACAGACTAGAAAAAACAGTGGAAGTGTCAAGTGGGCGTGTAACGTGTGGCATGGTTATGCGGAGTTCCGCGCAACCTACCATACTTTTGCCGCGATCGCTTATTTCGATATTTCTAAAAATAGAAATAAATCCAGAAGCATGCCTTATTGTGCTATTTTGGAATATAAAAACGATAGCCGCACCAAAACATTTTCCATGGTGGCGTGTTGTTTTTATGATAGTTTGAGTATTGGCGACAACAGGTCTGATACTAAGCGAAGCTCATGCCACTTCCACTGTTTTTTCTATTCCGTGTGTTTTCAATTCAATGTTACGTTTGAATTGATGATGCGTTATTTATGCATTGTTCTGCTCCGGTGTGGGTGTAAAACAACCGGTGAAATTACTAGCATAGAGGCATTCCATCTTAGTCCACAGGGTTGGCAATGATAAGATAAGATAAAAGATAAAATATATTTATTCACTAAGTAGGCCGCAAGGGCACTTTTACATGTCAAGAATTTACCAGCGCTTTCCTAGAGGAGACCGCTGCTGAGAAGAAAGGCCGCAAGAAACTCAGCAGGCAGTCATTTTTTAAACATATCACAATGGTTACTACATTGTCTAGCATTATATAAAGCAATAAATATTAAATTAAATATTATACTTATAAAAGTAACATGCGTAGTTCAACAGGAAAACATGCCAAAAAAATTACGAGAGAGACAGAGGGAGAAAAGGAAAAAAAAACACCGATTTATGTGTATATATAAGACGGTGCAAGACGACCACATAAAAGTTTCGATAATGTTTTCCTACATCAACGGTGTCCCCTAGACAAGATAAAGCTTTTGCATTTGAATAAATTATTATTGACTAAGTTTCGGGTTTAGGCCATGCATTTTTGTCTGCTAGATAACGCTTTAGGCTTTAGAGTTTTTCAAGTAATGTTTAAGTGCTGGAAAGGGTAACTTTAAAACTACGCCAGTTAATTTATTATAGAAATGAATGAATTGACCAACAAATGATTTATATACTTTAACTTTATTGATTTGCGGACTTGGGATTGCAGCCTTCAGATTGTAATCTTGTTATTGCAAATGATCTCTTGGTAAGCGGTCACCGTTGCCTATAAACGTTAGTAATACCAGGCCCTCATGACAGTTAAGCTACCTTGCAGCAATGATATTTTATATTAAGATACTTCATCTGCGCGCAAATGCGTTCCTTAAAAAGGAAGGCAAATTGCCTTACTATCGTTCAGTCGCGCCGCGGCCGCTGACACGCACTCGTCGAAGACAAAAAAAAATATTACCAAAAAGTAACAAATATATTTCATAAAAAATGCCGTCTTATGTTTTTCGATGCTGCCGAAATTATACTGTAACTATAAAAGGAAGAAAGGATGTCTCATTTCATTCGTAAGTAACGTAAATATTTTTTAAATTTTGTTTTACAGCGCCAGACTTTGTTTAATTTGCACCGGCGGCGTCACTGTCACCTGTGAAACATGAGATACACTATTAGATATCGCATGAGTGCGATAAAGACGGGTAGCTATATGGCAGCCATGAGCGGGCACGCCGCGTCATTCGGGCACGCAATTTGAATCAACTATTTATCTCTTTCTAACAATTGCCGTCTTTGTCTGTACAAATATGGCAACGTAGCAACTGTCAGTAATTGGCGACGGTTTTCAAACGCGTTTAGTATGAGCATAATGTATCTAAATATAAAATATCATTGCCTTGCAGTAGACAATTCCTCAAGCAAACGGCATATCTCTCTCTCTATGTATAAATTTACTTGCTGTTGACTGGGTTTTCAATGGCTTGACCAAACAGACGTTTGTCCGGGCTCAGAATAGCTATTGATTGGCTGCCCTTTTGTGGATATTCCGGGTATTGTTTTAAGGGGGAATGGGGAAAGGGTGGGAATAGGAGATTACGAGGTGTTACAGATTAAAGTGAACAGTTTTTATGTTGATATTGGATTTCTGCCGTTTGGATGAAATGTTATTGGTTAAACGTTACGCATATTTTAATTTTCCTGAAAGGTGTTTCTCCGCAGCAGCTTTGTTACATTTTACAAGTTTTAAATAGGCTTTATTCTACGCGTTAAAACCTAATTGCTTTTGACATGTTATCTTATTGTAAAAGTTATGTCGATAGTTTTTATTTACTTGACAGTAATGGCGACCGAATTGATAACAGCAAACAAAATACCTAACAAGTGATACAGATGTATTATAAGTAGGTTTTTGGGAAACGAAATTTTGATCTATAATATAATTTCCAATAGTGTTTTTTTTATAAACAGCGTGCTTATTAATGAGTTAAAAAAATTATACATTTTAAAGCTGAATTTCAACCTAAGACAAACTAGGAATCCCAGTCAGAAACTATCAAATTCACAAAGAAAGTTTTTTTTTTTTACCGAAATGCTCCCAAGTACGCAAATGCCCGCTTGAGAAAATGAAATGAGTTGAAATGAATGAAATTATGTAAAAAAATATCTGTACAGGCTCTATAAAAAACATAAATACAAGCATCTAAACTAAATTATAAACTTGTTATACAGAAAAAAAGTCTAGTAAAATATTAAGCTTTTTATACAAAATAGCAAAACCAAGCCCTGATTACTTATTTATAAACCCAATATTTATTGCTGTACGTACAATAATTTAAAATTCAAATTAATTGTAACTTTTTGCGCAACATATCGGCGATATTGCTCGGCCATTATTATTCGAAGCCAGCCAGTATCAGCAGAAAGTTGGGAAAATATAGACAAATAAATCAAACGGAACAGAGTAACGCGTAGATACAGTATGACATCGTGGAGATAGCCGGAGAAATATCTAAATAACGTTCCCTGCCTGCGTACAAACAATGAAATGAAAATAATGAATTTAATGTATTTTTCACTGAGAGGCATTGCTGATGTTTATGGGCGACGGTGACTCCTTACCATCAGGGGCACGTTTTATAAAGCTACAAGTAACAATTTTACAGGTCTAAACTGGCAACACTGCTCAAATGGCTGGTCGTCATTGGTCGATGGTCGTCATTGGTCGAGGTTGTGTCAAATGGAAACTTGTAACCTGTAAATTGTAATTTGTCGCTTTATGGTGGCCCGTCTGCTCTTTTGCCTTTTACAATCTTAAAATATCATAAGCGAAAAGATACGATTGAGAAATTACTACGCGGAACATAACGCCAATCAAAAATAACTTTTGTTCACAATGCAGCAGCAGCATTCCTTAAGAGTTCGATAGTCAAGCAGATCTAGAATTTTCCTTTTTTTTAAATTTCAAATTATAAGTCATCAAATGGACTTGATAGAAGCGCGTGGAGCTAACTTCATGTGCCTCTGTTTAGTCCATGAGAAAATACTCCTTAACAGGACCTTTTATTTAATAAGTCCATAGGAGTTTCTATAAATAACTCGACATTGGCATGCACTGGAGTAAAAGTCATTATTAAATAATAAATTTAAAATTCCCCAAACCATTTTCTTTACGAGTAATAATATCTTGTCTCATAGAGTTGATCGATTTTAAGTAAATATACTTTTTTACTTGAATTTCTGGGAATTGGCGTACTGTTGTATTTGTATCGTGTTGACTGTGCCGAAACAAAAAATGATTGTCGTTTGTTTTCGAATGAATTACGGCCCATGCGATGCCATAGATAAGATGACCGGACAGATGAGTACATACTGCCCATAAATAATGGAGAATACTTGAATTTTATAGTCTATGACCGTCTGCTTTCTCGTTTATGCCGCGTAGATTAAATTAGACAGCCGCCATACTTCAAGTTGTCAAATTGTAGATAAGTGTCACTCTGAAATAGATAGAAAATAATATAATAAATAAATGAACGTCAGGGGATGATCTCACACAAATTAGTCCCAAACTACGCTCTAGGCTTGTACTACGGGTACTAGACAACGTTACACATACTTATATAGAGAAATACATACTTAATTATATAGAAAACATACAAGGCTCAAGAATAAACACCAGCGCTCATCACAAAAAAATATTTGCCCATGGGAATCGAATCAGGGACCACTAGCTTCGTTGAGAGGGTAACTACCAACATTTGAAAAACGTTTATGTACGTGTTTGATTCACATACATATGTGGCGTTATCTATGAAAATTGACCTTATTTTCGATGGCGCTTCCGCCATTATTAAAGATGCTCCGATATAAATACAACGTCGCGTGACGCAGTGCGGCGTAAGCGCCATCGACAATAAGGTCCCTTTTCATAGATAACGCCACATCTATGTACAGTCGACTACAAAGAGATGTACCCACTTTTTCACCTTATTGAATTGTCATATAAACGCAGTTGAAATGCGCTCTTTGCGTAGTATGTGTGGTGTGAAATTGATTGATAGAGTAAGGAATGAAAAGGTCAGAGAGAAATGTGGACTAAAAGAAGATGTAGGGACTAAGATTGAAAAGGGCATGCTTCGATGGTTCGGTCATTTGGAAAGGATGGATGAAAGAAGATTGACGAAAGAGATATACAGAGCAAAAGTGAGTGGGAGGGTCGGAAGGGGCCGCCCTAGGCGTACTTTTTCGAATCAAATCGGAGAAATACTGGAAAAGGGCCGGATCTTAAGTACCCGAAACCAACGCGCATGCATGACTCGATGTATGAATGTGGAAGAAGCGAAAGAGATTTGTCAGGATCGTAGCAGGTGGAAAGAAGTGGTCTCTGCCTACCCGTCTGGGAAACAGGCGTGATTTAATGTATGTATGTATGTATTGAATTGTCATAAGGACCAAATATCAGTTTAAAGGGTCCAGTAGATTCAAGGCTAATTGGCTGTGACAGTCGGATAGACAGACAGACGATAAGTGATCGTAACAGTGTTTCATTTTTTATTCGCAGGTAATAAACCCTAAAAACGAGGTAAACCCACTTTCAATAATTATTTAACGGATTACTTCGTTAAAAATCTAGCAATAACTTGAAGGCAAAAACGAAATGCTAACTAACTATTTTTTTTAGGTTTTTGTTCAGTTGCACTGTTTTTTTCGATAGATTTTACCTTGTAAAATGTTTTATTTTAATACTACGAATACTACGATTATATGACTGATCTTTTATCTCAGTACGATTCCCATTTAAAGCAATAAATAAGAAACTGAAGTAAAAGTATTTTTTTGTGAATTCCATAGACAATTTAGTTGGAGTGACGGTTGGAGTTTATCATTGCGCGTGACATATTGTTTTGTTGCGTGATAAATTATAACTGGTGGTGAATGATTTACGTCATGACATGTTCCGCGATGAGGAATTTTGGGAGTGGGTTTTGGTGGCAATAAATTAGGTTTTTAAGTAAAAATAATATTAGCCTATAATTGTGTCCCTGTGCTGGGCAAAGGCCTCATCTTTGGATTTCCATAACGATCCATTGCAACCTCCAGACAGTCTTTTAGGAAAGCATCCAGTCCAGGGTCTACCTCACCGCCTGTCTCTAGCCGTCCTGGGGGACCCACCAAGTTGCCGCATTAGCCCACTGTGGGTGCATGCAGTAGACATGCTCAGCCCACGCCCACTGAAGAGAGCGGTCTTTTTGCCCACATCCGCTATGCCCGTTTTGATTTAAAAAAGTTGAAGGGTGAGTTTTGCTTGCGCTGGAAGATTGGAATGTAATAATACCAATTTGTTCGGTGGTACGGAACCCTCGGTTTGCTAGTCCGACTCGCACTTGACCGGGTTTTTGTTAATTAACATTCACCGATGTTTATTTTCCATGGATTCCGTGCGGTGTTTACCCTTAAAATGTTGAATTTTACTCCAAAATGAACCGCTTTATCTCTGCGCCTAAATCAGTCAACCCAATGTCTTTCACGCCCGGAGATAAAAACGGTAAATTATGGACGTGTATGAAAGGAACGCCGTCAAAGGGGCCGCCTAATTAATTGGCCGTGTGACCGACCGGTAGTGACGAGACAAGTTTACACAAACTAAAACTATAAAACGGGACTATCGCGTAGTAAAATAAAAATTTACCTCTACATTTCGACTGTTTTACAACAGCCGTGGTCACGAGAAGACTACACAATTTTATATGGAATGGTTGAAAAATATTTGAAACAAGTTTAACAAAAATCAAGATTACAAAATCTAACATTGAAGTACCTACTTAAGATAGTTTAAGCAACTGTTATTTATAACATTATGGACCCTGTGTAAGAAATGGTTTATATAAACTGGGGGTTAATTGTCATCTACGGGACAAAGCTAAGTAGATGACATGAAGCTGATGAAGTGATGATGATGTTAATTAGTATTTAGTTAGTTAGTCATGTATTAGTCTTGTCGGCATCGTCCACTTGTAAAAACTTTCGGACGATTGCAGCATTCTGCATCTACATATTTCGCTGATTATTATTAAAACTCGACTGCATGTTTGGGAAGTTTTGTCTAACATAATTTTAATATCGATGGATGCAAGCGGAGCAGGAATAATACTAGCGCTCATCACTCTAATATTTGCCCATACTGGGAATCAAACCTGGGACCGATAGCTACGTACCGTCAAGGGTAAAAATAATTATCCGCACAAAGGTGCATAAATATGTACATAAACCTTATTGCCATAGTAATAAGGTCTGTATACATTTTTTGAGACTTTGTGGTGTATTCATATTGGTGGCCTTAACCCCCGAAAAACATTATTCTCCTTATTGGGTAGTAGGTTAAAAATATCGTTGAATTTCTCGTTGGATATTTTCAGTGAAGTTTTCTCGGAACCTGTTGCTTTTCGATATTAATTTGGTGCTTATAACGATTCTTAATTTAATTCTGAAATTTTGATTTAACGTTATTTGACTAAATAAGTTATAAAGATAGATATAATTTAATTACCTTTAGGCATGAGATTTTCAATGTAGTTGAAAAGACAAAAATGCTAAACTGTGGCTTTAGGGGAAGGCCAAGGCAAACGTTCCACGATCAGATCGGAGACGTATTAAGAAAGGGCCGGGTCAGGAGACTCTAAACCGAAGCACGTGTATGAAGAGACTTATGAGTGTGAAGGAAGCGAGGGAAGTTTGTCTGGATCGTAGCAAATGGAAGGAAGTAGTCTCTGCCTTCCACTAAGGGAAAGAGGCGCGATTGTATGTATGTATGAATGTATGTATAGAGAAGGCAAAGGGGCACACAGGCCAAACCTGCCCCTATTTCACCATCCTGACATTGACAGATGACATGTGAAATTTCAGTGTACATGGAGCAGCCTATACGAAATCCACTGATGTATCAGCGTATTAACTTTCCAATGTATACCTAACAAAAGGACGCCCGCGACTTCGTACGCGTAAAACTAGTTTTCCGCTGCTCCCCCCCTATTCCCACCCTATTTCCCCTATTTCTTCACGTTAGGGTCCGATTTTTAGAAAATCATTTCTTAGTGCACCCCTAGGGTACCCAAGAAATACTCCCTCCAAATTCCAAGTTTCTAGGTCCAGCGGTTCAGGCTGTGCGTTGTATCAGGCAGTGTTTACCCTTGTTTTATCGAAACCCATTTCGTAGAAAGTATCACTTCACAGAATGTTCGTTTCATAGAAAGCTATTTTCCGCTGAACCCGTGTTGATTTCAGGTTATCTTGTAATGGTTACAAGTCTAACATAACCTGAAATCAACACGGGTTCAGCAGAGGTTCACGTGCTTTTCTTGTTTTATTTTGCTATTAAGGATAAACAACGAAAAATTTCGATTAAAATCAGCTGAGGACATCCTCGAGACCGAAGATATATTCCCCTCGCGGAAAATTCCACGGTTTCCAAGGAATCTGGCATTAACGAATTCCAAGAGAAGCAACGAATACCAAAAGTACAAAATTAAATAAGACATTTTGTGTCGACTGAACAATCAAGTAAATGGGCAGGGGCGCTATAGAACTATGTCAAAGTGACGTAATCAATCAAGTCGTAAGAGATTCTCCGATTTGAATTATTACGTTAATTTGACACAGTTTCACTGTAGCCCTGCGATTTGGTAGGTTGTGCCATTGTGCCTAGGTATTGTTATTTTTATTTTATGAATGGTTTAGTAAGAGAGAAAAAATATCAAGAATTTTGTGGATAGGAGACCATGTAAACCGATTTCAATTATGTATTTGGTACAGAAATAATATTTAGTGGTGTAAGAGTAAGATCTCTAAAAGTCTGTATGAATATGATTCTTCAAAAAAAAACTAGAAATTTGTCAAAATATATGGGATTGATATTATAAACAAACGCAAAACAGCCTACACAGCAAACATAGTCTACGTCATTCCTGTACAGTCACGAACTTAAATTTGGGACCCACCTTAGGTCCAAAGTCATTTTGACATTCTACAACAATAAGGTTGAGTCTCCTATAAGTTACAAATGATTTGGCATCTCTAATGACATTTACGACTTCAAGCCTATTTTTCTTGAAATGGGTCACAAATTAACGATCGCGATAGTGCACATTCTTTGATTGCTGCAGTCGATAATGTTTGCACAATGCTACTTGACCAATCCCACTACATTAAGATAACAACTTTCTCTCGAAAATGCTAAGGCAGTAGGTTGAAGTTCCCTACGAAAATGTACAGTAATGAAGAGAGAGTAAGTAACTATTGAAAACCAATAACATACCATATTATTTTGAATTTGGAACTATCTGTAAAGACCTGTGACAGCCTGTAAAAAGGCTAAAGAGGTAAGCACGAGAAGGTCAAATGAAAATTAAAGAAATGAAAATAAATATTAACTCGATTTTTAATCTATCAATATTTTTCAAAAAAAATATAATTAAAAAGAATCGCTTTATAATTAATATACTCAATTTTATGACTATCATTTTTATATTACATTTTAAATTTACTACAGAGGTTCGCGGTCATTTTAATTTTTTTTAAATAGCCCTGAGGTCAGTTTTGTCAGGATGTTTAGCGTTATTTGTAGAATTGTAGGTAAAATTTACAATTTTACTTCTGACACAATCTCCTCGTACTTGTTTTATTTTTGAGAAAAGCACTATGCACGCTTCGACCATTACGAGCCATCCTGGAGTATGTTTTAAAGCCCTCGCCTGACGGCTTGCGCTGTGCGCGGACTGACAGGCCGAGAGGGATGCAGCTATTTGATAGAATGGGAAAGCTATACACGTCTCTCATCCGAAAAAATAGCTGCGTCCCTCTCGGCCTGTCAGTCCGACTGATAGTTTGTGGTGGCCATAACTAATACTCATCCAGGAAGGCTCACTTACTGCTCTCTACAGTAATGTACTATAGCATACATATTGTTGGGTCGAATTCAGGGTAATCTTCGTGAAAGCTCAATATAATCACGCTCGTTCCCTTGAATTTTCGGAAATACTACATTAATACGAACCCTGCGACTAAGTTAAATATTTTGTATGAGTCGTCACCTTTTTTTAAGGTGCCTTTATATCAAGTATGTTCCCTTACTTGCTATCAGGGCACCTTAAACTTCAGAATTCATTTGTCCGAATTTTAAATTCTCCGAAAGATATAACTCTAGCAGAGTTATTTTAGAGTAAATACATAATTCAATTGCTATACGTAGGTTAAGTTCGATATCAAAAAATTAAGTCTTCTATCAAAACATTGAATTCGGAATTAAGTAACTATAGTAAGTGATTGAAATTACGAAATACTTATCTCAGAAATAATTAAACACTGACGTAACTAAAGGACATACACGAGTATTAAATCAAGTGTCTAGGAAAAAATAAAGCAACCTGACAGACAACGATGAATAATATTACGTATTCAGATATGAAAACCTAAAACGTACCCGACAAAACATTCAATCAATCCCCCATCAGAAACTCCTAACGGCACCATTCCTTTTACAATCACAAAACCAAACTTCCATTAACTAAAAAAACTTTCGTACGGTCTCTACCAATTAAAGTCCGGTTGAATTGAAAACCGGGTGAAAAATCGACAAAAACCGGTGAAAAACATCGACAAAAACCGGTGAAAAACATCGACAAAATGGAGGTCGTCACTGCCTCGTGAAACCCTAATTGACACCGCCATTTTAACTCCATAGACGTGTCACGTGGATCTCGTTTCAGAGCAAACAAGTTTATTTTTACAAGGCTTTTTTAGTTTTTGGCTGATAGCTTTAAAACTAAATCAGGTAATCTCGCTCTCGAATTTTTGTTTGGTTTTTTAGCGATAGTGTTAGAATGTTTTTCGCTTTATATTGACGTTGGTGTTAGGGATAAATAACGAAGGTCTGTTGCTTCATCAATATCGTTATATTTAACGTTTTAATGAGAGATTAAAATAGTTTATTCATCAATTCATAAATAATTATCTTCATTTAGGATTACAGAAACATAATAATAGAAAAGAAGGCATGTATATAATGGCTTTTATTTACTTGACAGCAACTGTCAAATATTGCTGTTTGATAAAAAAAAACGATGGCGTTCGCCATAATTATGCATCATACACTGTAGTGTGGATCTATACAAGATATAGTTAGCAGCTGAAGTACAGTCAAGGAATTTAATTTGTGACCCACCTTAGGTCCAAAGTCAATCTGACATTCCACAACAATAAGGTTGAGTTTCCTATCAGTTACAAATGACTTGGCATCTCTATTGACAATGACATCTTCAAGCAGATTTTCTTCGAAATGGGTAGCAAATTAACTTCCGTGACCGTAGCTTAGCTACTTTTGATGCTGACTGTACATTACGAGTACAGTCAAGGACTTTAATTGTTATGCCACTATGGAACCCTGTCGCATAACGTTAATCATTCATTTAAGCGTAATTTCTGTCATGTGGTTTGACGCTGTCATTATGGCAGAGTTCCATAGTGGCATAACAATTAAGTCCTTGACTGTACGTTATCAATTCCATACATATTGAAAGTTTTCTATTATCGTTTTATTCTAGATTGTCAAAAGGTACCGTCATTGGTGCCGTCACCCTAGGTTTTAAAATGTGGAATAGAGCCCCAGATTAAGTGAAAAAGGTGTTGTTTTAACTCATCTCGCTTTAGACATCATTATTGTTTTTTTAATAGACTTTAATCCCCTTAAACCAGACAGTTCCAAATCCCATTACTTTCCCCAACATTTCCCGGCGTACTCAGACGTACAGTGTACACGTGTACACATGTACACTCAGTCGCGTAATGGCTTTAATTGCCGACTGTACGCCAAGCCAGCCGCGAACATCCCCACATTTACTCTTCAAGCTACGTTAAACCCCCCTTTGTCAGGAATAGACAATTTAATATCCCGTTAGCTTATAAAAATGATGTTTTGCATTTGAAACACGCTAGACTTTAATTATTTTCTGTATATATTGTAATTATATTGTTTTAGAGTCTCTGTTATACTGGGTAAAAACTATATTACCTTTGACATATTTACGTATTGTCAACGTTTTGGTAGCTCTTATTTACTTGACAGTAATGGCGGCCGAATTAACCATAATACATAACAGGTCACAAATAATTTGATTTAATTAAAGAATACGGGGCCGTCTTTGTTGTTTTCTATGTATTTAAGTGCGTATTTCTGTATATACGTATGTTTATCGTTGCCAAGTAAGTACCTACCCATTACGCAAATTGACCTAGTCCTAAACAAAGCTCTAGGCCAGTACTATGATAGTACAAGCCCTGAGCTTAGTTTGGGACCAGGTCAATTGTTTAAAATTGTCCCCTGTTTTTTTTAAATATTTCATTGTCATTAGGTTAACTTAATGTATTCCAAACTGCTCATTCTCATGACCAGAACTGTTTTAAAATTTAGTAGCAACATTTGAACTAAACATTCCTATTAATTCCTAATAAATCCTTGTTATTCTGAGGTAGTGGTAAAGTATAGTCAAAAGCATTAATATCTATACGGCCATCACGCGAAATAAATGTTATTTAGACCTTATTTTCAGAGACATAAGAGCGTGTAGATATTTTTAACGTCTTGGGGACGTATACATATTTATGACTTTGACTGTAAACGTCTCTCAGATAACTACTAAAAAGAATATGAACCTCCGAAATAATTGTGACGTTTACTTTCAAAGTTGATAACAAACACGACCCATTTTCTTCAAGCCTAGTAAAATACCTCCCCAGTTAAATAAACTTTTTTTAAATAACAAACCACATCCGAATCCCTCCATCTGTTTGCAAGCTACGATGCAACACACAGACATACACCCGTTAAACTTTTAACACCCATTTGCGTCGGGCCTTTTTATATAGTTAATTGCCAACCTGTTAACATAATTGACAATCATGATTGATTGTCGCTGCTATTAAGATAATGGAATAGATAACGAAAATGTTTGTTAAATTGTTCGTTAATTTACTAGTTTCGGTGTTACATTTTTGTTTCGTGACTTTATAATAAATAAATAAATAAATAAATAAATATCAAGGGACGATTATAGTGAGACACTTTGTTGTATGATGTAAACTCTTTGAGGACTGGCCTAGTGAAGTTTGCCTACGAAGCTAGCGTTCCTGGGTTCAAATCTCGGTAAGATATTTGTGTGATAAGCGCGAATATTTGTTCCTGAGTCATGAATGTTTTTCATGTATGTATTATATTCTTCTATGTAAGTATTAATATCGTTGACTAGTACCCATAGTACAAGTCTAGGTCAATTTAGTGTGACATTGTCCCCCTCCCCTATGAAAGCGAGGAACATACTTTTTTTTTTTGGTATCACGTCGTCATTATCATATTCCTGCCCTTGTTCAACACTAGGCAGGGTCGGCACATGTCTTCTTCTACTTTCCTCTATCCACTAATAACTCGGAACCCACAGCTTTCATACACATGTCATGTTTCATACAATCCATTCAAACCTTCTTCGGTCGTCATATATTCATCCACATTCATAGTCATCACTCTTTCACATGGCGATAAAAAATATCTAAAACTTATATACAGCGTGACTTCTAAGTGGTGAACAGAAATATCTTTTCTTATTCAGTAGCTTTAGTTTAAACACTTTTTCTTAACAATATTTCAAAATCCTTCTTTTTTTGTTATAATAAAATCAATATTAGTTTTCAATTTAACTGATTTTGTGGTCAACCCACTTCAATAGCCTAAGTGGGTACTCCATCGATAAGATTAAGTAAAATCTACATGAATCATTAAAAGTACAGTTAGCTGCAGAGGAATGTGACCCACTGCATACTAAGCTTCTACGCAGGGAGGGTCACGTTTATCCAGCTGACTGTATTTTGAGTACTTGTCATGTAGAATAGGGTGACCACACGGTTGCTATTTTTTTACTAAAGGAAATTAATTAACGTTAATGTCATTAAAGTTCAATTGTTTGCTTGTAGACTTGAGGCACTGAACTTGCCTTGAAATGCTGCGTTAGAAACTATGATTTTTGTTCTTCACTTAGGAGTCACCCTGTATACACAAGCGGAAATTGAACCCAGTTTTTTGGATTTTGCTTTCCTTCAGCATTTAATTTAACTAATTACCTTTTTCACAACACTGCTCGGAAATATGGCCATAGATGGTCTTGTTTGGGGTCACAAAACGTCACTTATCAGGACAGACCAAGATTGTTTTTGTCAGCGTGTTTGCTGATTGGTCGAGAACATTGTTGTCCAACTTTAAGAATCAATGAAAATCAATCAATCAATTTTTGTGTCATAGATCCTTAAAATGAAAAATTGAAATCGACCAACCAGAACACACCATTTTGTGTCGTAAAATATAACGTGTATTTTTGCTAAAAGATACACAGACTAAAAACTATGACACTGCTTTTTTTTTAAATGTAATTCAAACTTGGCCCCTAATCCCAAACCACTACAGATGAATTTACATGGGAGATATGGCAAAACAAATACAACTTTATATGGAGTTGACATCTTCATCTCGCATGTTAGTTATTAATCTCGAGTGCCACGAGAATAGGGGTCCAGATTAAAAAAAGGTTATCTATGGTAAAATTGGCGTTGATGTGACATTAACATGAATTAAAATTTGAGTTTTGAATATGAATTTTTATTTTATTTCCTCTCAGTAGTTGTGAAAAGCACTATGTCTGCCTCGGTAGAAAGTGCAATTTATGGACTCGTACACTAGAGGGCCTTATATGACTCGTCCAAAAATCGCGTACTTTCTATTCTCTGCAACAATGTACTATTAAGGGAACCCCATTTGCACCGTTTTTGTACGGAACCCTAAAACGTATTAATAAATCAGACACTAGTATTAATTCAGAGACCTACAATGGCTACACTTGTTTTCAACTGGGCAGAATTCCAATATTAACACTTAAAATGCAAAACCAGTGAGTTACTGTGACCAGAATGCCAAAGACAGTAAGACGACAATAACTTACGCTATATGTTAGTGGCACAAAGACAGTTTAAAATTGGAGGGCCGTACTACTTGTACATATAATACTAGCTTCTGCCCGTGACTTCGTCCCCGTGGAATGGTTACTTTGGGCTAACGCTAACGTGATGATATATAGCCTATAGCCTTCCTCGATAAATGGGCTATCTAACACTGAAAGAATTTTTCAAATCGGACCAGTAGTTCCTGAGATTAGCGCGTTTAAGCAAACAAACAAACAAACTCTTCAGCTTTATATTATTAGTAAAGAAGTATAGATTTTAAAGTTATTTAAGTTAGTTTTTCTACTCGCGTACTATAAACCGCTAATATAGATATCGTTAACGGTATCAGAATACCACCTATAGTGTAACCGAAACTGAAAAACAATTCTATAATGAGCGTTGCCATAGTAATAACAGTACTATAATAATTATTATAGCATTGTTATTACCATGGTTTCGGTCATTCCGGATATCAGTCTTGCCGTTTAGTGAACACTTGAGATTCTAATTTGTATAATAAACTGTTAAAATATTTTAATACCAATTACAATTAGGTATATTAAAAAAAAATAATTAGGGACTAATTATATGTGTAAAATTGCATTTTTATTAAATTAGAGAAAATTACTAAAATAGATGGTTAATATCCATCGATTTGTTATTTGGTTACCATGGTTACGTTCAACATGGATATCAACAAAATGGCGTTTCGTTTGGCATTCCAACTTTTGTGATTAATTTTCAGAACTGTTTGTAGTAACTAACTGTTTTTTGCATGAAATTTGTTAACGTTTACTTAACAATAAAATTCACAAACTATTAACGCCAATCGGAATAATGAAAATGACTTTGCTGACAAGTAATTTGTTCTAGCAGAAAAATCGAGTAAAGTATACGAGAAAAGTTAGCGATTGTTTATTTTTGTCATTATCATTTTAAGCTTGTAGAAAAAGTTATGGATGCAACGGTTCATAATTAGCTCTTAAGGTAATCGTGCCTGTAATTTGAGCGCTCGCAAGCTCGCGCTCTAACCTCGGCACTCGTACCTTAAGAAGCTTCATTGTGTACCGGTTACATAAATAACTATTAAGACATTGTCCACAAAATAGTACAATACAATACAAAACACTTTATTGTACACCATACAGAGACTTGACAGAGCCACAGCATAATTAAAAACTTTACTGCACAAATCGGCATAATAATGCACTTTTTTATAGGACAATGTCACACAAATTGACCTAGTCCCAAACTAAGCTCTAGGCTTGTACTATGGGTACTAGACAACGATTTATAGTTACAGAGAAATACATACCTAAATACATAGCAAACATCCAAGACGCAGGAAAAAACATTCGCGTTCATCACACAAATATCTGCCCTTACCGGGATTTGAACCCAGGACCGTTAGCTTCATAGGCAGGGTCACTAGCAACTAGGCCAGTGCGTCGTCAAAGAAAAACTATGTGAGTAAAAGCTGTACAGTCAAGGAATTTAATTTGTGACCCACCTTAGTTCCAAAGTCAATCTGACATTCTAAAGCAATAAGGTTGAGTTTCCTATCAATTACAAATTACTTGGCATCTCTAATGACAATGACATCTTCAAGCAGATTTTCTTTGAAATGGGTAGCAAATTAACTTCCGTGACCGTACATACGTATAAAGACCTCTCCTTTGGATCTCCTCGAGTTCCTGTTGAATGCCTCTCTCAACCAGATCGCAGATGACATTCAATACCGTATTAACTCAAAAATAAATTGTAATGCATAACTATTTGTACTAGTTTGAAATTAGAATAAATTTTTCAACACTGTCACATTTCGAGTTAAGACGGTATTGATTGTGATGTGCGAGATGTTATGGGTCAAAGTCGTCCTAACGTTTTGGCCGTCCCCCGGCATACATTTGGTGGTATCACAAGCCCACCTTTCTCCTCGCCTCCTCATGGGAAGCGCTGAGGGCTCTGCCAAGATTCATTGCGCTAACTAACGTTTCTATTCGATTCGTTTTTAAACCAATCGCGTCACTGGTAGATCACGTGACTTTTCGTATCACGTCATATACCAGTGACGCGTTTGTTATAAAAACGAATCGAATAGAAGCGTTAGTTAGCGTAATGCATCTTGGCAGGGCCCTCAGAGGGCTCAGACAAGATGCACTACGCTAACTAACGTTTCTGTTCGATTCGTTTTTAAACCAATCACGTCACTGGTAGACCACGTGACTTTTCGTATCACTTCATTTTCCAGTGACGCGATTGGTTTAAAAACGAATCGAATAGAAACGTTAGTTAGCGTAGTGAAACTAGTGCATCTTGTCTGAGCCCTCAGGTAGACTCAGGCATATGCAAAGTGATTCAAGGGCTCATTTGGAGATGGACAAATTTATATTTTCATTGTCAATGTTTCTCTGTGTTTCTACAAACGAAATTGAATTTGAAAAATACAACAAAGTTCAACTTCAAAATGTAAACTGAACTGAAATGAAAAACCAACAAAATTCGACGCTTCAGCAAAGCACAAAAAGTTAACCTATGATTCAATTTAAAATCGACAGCTAACTTTGTTTGTTCTGTATTTTGAGCACGACTATGTAACTGTTTTTGAAACGCAGCCATGTTGGATGGAAAAAGTTTCGTCAATAGAAATGGAAATAGAGCTATGAGTTTGGCTTGGGCTCTATTCTACTCTAAAACCTTGTTGTTTTTGAAATATTATCTTAAGGAGAGGTCTTTAATAATAGCTCTTATATACTTGATATACGGAACATAAGAAAAACAAAAGACAGTGCATTAAGATAAAAAATATTTAAGTCTAATAAAACTAAGCTACTTAAAAATTAAAAGAGAAGTATAAAGAAAGGACGACGGATGCAATATGGTGACTAAAGCACAATTTGGATAAGACTTTTATTAAATTTCGAGTACTATTTATATGTGAAAATATATATTATGCAGTTTTTGTTATAAATCAGTTCATATTTTATATGTTAAGAAAGTACTGAAGTATTACTTTACGAATACGCCGCTCTTACGTCTGTAGATGTGGAGAGGTCATTTTTCCTATACAAGTAGATACTGAACTATAAAAGAAATGTACTGAAAAAACGTAATTAAAAAAAAATTACGTCAACAATAAAATTCTTTTGCAGTGACGTTCTCTTTTTTTTAATCATTTGTAGTCATATCCATATTACGGATATCGTTCGACATTATTTTGACGTAACTTGCATCCGTCGTCAGCCCATTAATAATCAAAGACCACTATAAAAAGAATACCCCCTCTAGCAGGTCCGCTCGCGGCATGGTCCCCATGACACTGGTTGCTTTACCTCTCTGGATAGTGAGCCCAATCCTTAAGGGTGCGTTTCCACCAGAGATGTGCATTAATGTGTTTTCATACATTTGACAATCGGAGCGAGGTGTCGCGAGGTGTCAAATGTATGAAAACACATTAATGCGCATCTCTGGTGGAAACGCCCCCTTAAGGTAAATACCAGCTCTAGGATCTCCGGAGGCGTCTTAGGCGAATGCTATCAGGAATTGAATATAAACAGCGTCCTACTGGCGCATGCTTTTACTGTGGTGATTGAAATACGCCGTGAGAAGCCCGGCGCAAGTCATAACCAATCGCGATTTTAAAATTAGAATTTCATATAGCGATTTCATTAACTTTGAAATAGACAAAATCATTCAGATAAAGTGTTCAGTCATCTTATTACCAGGAGTACAGAACCTGTAAGGGTCTGCTCCAAACTGGCTGGCCTTACGGTGATATAGATGTTGATTGAAAATCCCTCAGTATAACCTCGTAACGCCCACCATACTACAAATAGGCAGTTTTGTTGATGGGTACTAAAGCTGAGTGAGAGAGCAGAACTAATACGAACTTTTATGACCAAAACCGATGTCAATATATCTATTGCAATATCTATATTCTAACCCAGTGTGTAGTGTTTTGTCCTTATCTGTCAAATTCAAATGTCACAATGACAGATAAGGACAAAACATTGTATAGCTATACCACCGTTACTCAACGTTTAGCAAGGGGGTAAGTTTTTATAATCATGCTGAGTAATCAATCATCATGTAAAGAAAGAAAGAAAATAAATATATTGACACAAAATCGACACATACATACTTTCACGCCAGTAATCCCAGAGTAGGGTAAATATAAGGGTGAGGGTGAGGTGAAAAAATGTCGATACAACATCCGTCACTTTTTGACACGTATATAAGTATGAAAGTGACGGATGTTTTATTAACATTTTGTCACGCGATAAACGCAACCATACTCGGCCCGCAGAATGCTGACCAGTAATAGTAGTAGTAGTAGTATAGTAGTGATATTGTCCAGTAACCGCGGCGACACCATTGAGGGCATCGTCCTTGTTTGATTATTAAGATATACGTATATATCCTTGATTTTACAGTCGCAGTAGTAAAATGTATTAAAACTTTCTTTTCCTTTTTTACGTGTCAATAAATAAGTACATGTATTTTACCATCTTCAAAAAACACACCGGCTGTTCTATTTACGCACAATTTTTACCCTTGTGAACCGAATTCAATTATGTTTTTTTTATAAAAAAAACACAAAAACTAAGAACAAAGAAATAAATTAAGTTCTGGTGACAACTCACCCGACAGGAGCAAAAATAAAGGAGTAAAATTTTAGTCGAAAAAATAAATGATAAAAAAATGAATGATCCACGATTGTTACTAAATGGACAGATTTTAATTATTGGCGCGTCATATTATTCACATTGCGACAAGAAAGTGCTGTCAGAGTCATATGCTATGTGTTTTCGTTAGTGTGTCGTAGCAGGTTTGCGTCAACGTATAAAAAATCGGTCAAATGAGAGCCAGACTCGCGCACCGAGGGTTCTGTAGGGTTTTCTTTAGGGTTTTTACTAGAATTTTACCGTTTGTAAGAATAAAAAAATGAAATACGTAAAAAAACATGTTTGTAAAGGGACCCCCTTTATTTTTTTACTTTCTTAATAAATTTAATTTTGCTTAAAACACTATGGAAATTATAAGGGTGTGTCACATTAAGTTGCCAGTATGGTTTTAGTTTTTAAATTGATTGCTTGTGCACATAAAACAAGTGTTTCGGCAAAATGTTAATAAAATCGATACATCATCTTAACCTGCGAGCCTATTATTGACAAGTTTATCGACGTGGATAAAACAACTGTCACTTTCTGACAGATGCCTTATCCACTGCGATAAAGCCGACCACAATACGGGCCCGCGACAATTTTGTCGCAAGGATCTCTATTTCTATCTACTCTGTAACGATACAGACGCGCTTGAGCGACTGGCCTTTGCGAAAGTGAAAACGAAATGCAGAAATTAAACCCTTGTAAGTGCTCACAACGACCACTGTATCTTAATCTCCACTTAGAACGCCGGTTGGGTCATCGAAGATCGAGATATAGTGGTAGAATTTTTGCATGGCAGTTATATTAAGATAAAGAAAAAGATGTTTATTAAGTAAGTTGACCGCACGGGAACTTTTACACGCCAAAAATCTACTAGTGCTTCTCAAGTGGAGACTAGCGGGCCTAGTATTGCAGCGTCTATATCGCGTGTCAAATGTGGATAAAGCATTCGTCACTCTCGTACTTATTTACGTGTCAGAAGGTGACTTGACCACACTTTGTCACGCGATAAACGCAGCCATATTAGGCCCCCTGGACCCGAGGACCCTAGGGCAGAGCTTCAGAATTACCTACAACTCTAAAAACTTGTTGATAATCCGTAACCACATTTTGCACAATCAGGCTAAGTTTACTCTAAACCGTGTAATTTTTCACGCTGACTGGTACAGGTACATTCACTAAAGCTGGCACGAATGGAATGAACAAAAGTAATGTCACCTATCACTGTGTGAGTGCCGTCCTTTGAACCGATGTTCGAATTTCAAACCGAAAACCTGTTATTATTTTACACACTTGTATACATTCGTTCACTCATTCAATCCATACGTGCCAGCTCTTGTGAATAAACCTGTACCAGTCAGCATGAAAAATGACACGGTTTAGAGTAAACAAACAATTAAGACAGAAAACATTTGAATCTGTGCCGTTACATCAATAAGGGACCCTCAGTATGATGTTGAGGCAAGCCACGGCGCTAATATTCAGTGGGGCCTTTTACCACGGCCGTTATTACAGAAGATAAAGAAAAACTACAAACGTAACAGTAACAAACAACAGTAAATAAAATAAAATACATACATACATAATCTCACGCCTTCGTTCCCAGAGTGGGGTTGGCAGAGCTACAGAATTACAAACATCTCTAAAAACTTGTTGATAATTCTATAACCACAATTTGCACAATTAGGCTAAGATGTTTACCAGCGTATTAGTGACAGGTTGCAAGCCCATCGCCTAACAGTACTACAAGCCTTTATCCCCTTAGTCGTCTCTTACGACATCCACGGGAAGACATGGAGTGGCACTATTCTAACTCGGCAACCACACGAAATAAAATAAATAAATAAATATCAGGGGACAATGTCACACCAATTGACCTAGTCCCAAACTAAGCTCTAGGCTTGTACTATGGGTACCAGACAACGATATCAATACATTTTTTTAAATATTATGTAGTCTTTTAGTCGACATAATATTTACAGAATTCAAAATGTATACAATTAAAAATTAAAACTAAACGTATTTAAATTAAAATTAAACTAATCTACTCAAATATTAAAGATATAAATAATAATCACCACTATAAAAAGAACACCCCTCTAGCAGGTCCACTCGCGGCATGGTCCCTATGACACTGGCCTGCATTACCTCTCTGGATAGCTAGCCCAATCCTTTGGCAGAGGTGAGCACCAGCTCTAGGATTTCCGGAGGAGTCTATGAGCCGGGATGACAGGTCCTTAATAAAGCTTTTCATATCAGCTGACCAAGATCCCATGGTCTCACACTGGAAGCGCCACAAATTCGTAATTATTTAACAATGATGAATATTTGCGGCGCTTGAGGTTTTGGGCCTGATCAGTTGCTGCACCGGCCCGATTACGGGTTGACTGGACGTAAATACTTATAAAGAGAAATATATATGTACTTCAATACAGAGAAAACATCCATAACTCAGGAACAAATATTTGCGCTCATCACACAAATATCTGCCCTTACCGGGATTTGAACCCAAGACCAACGCGTCGTCAATACGTAGAGCGTACACCATAATTCCCCCGATATGTAACAATGATTCTATAAGGACCTACCATTGTTTGTGTAATGTTCTTGTGATCCAAACCAAAACTGAATCGATGATGTTTTATTCCTCCGATTGACGCAGACACAAAAGGACGTCGAGCCGGGTGCGGTAATTAGAAATGGTTTGGATTGCAAACGGACACCATTACGTCCAAAGGAAAAAGACAGATCAAGAGTATGAAGTCCATATCGTCCCTTTACTTTCTCAACCTCGTATCTGATCGAATATTTAGATAGGAAAGTAGTCTTTATTATTTAGATAACATGAGTGCTTTTCCTATCGAACTATTCAATCAGATACAAGGTTGAGAAATTAAAGGGACGTATGCACATTCTGCATTGTTGATTTGGTCGATTGCATTCCACTTTATCAGTCCGGCAGCTTACGTCAATCCTTATTCATTTTCTATAGCGATAATGGTTTTGCAATGCGAGATGCATTCTCTAGGGCTACTCTTTTCTCACTCTCACCATACTGTAAAAAATGAAGCATTGGTCGAAAGAATTCCATTTGGTCGTTTACGATATTAGTAAAAGGTAGCACATTAAAATAAGGTCATTTCGTTGGCAAAATAGGCGTGCTATAAAATTTAGTATACGAAAGCAAGCTGTGACATCATGTGACATTGTGCTATTGATAAATTCCAACCACTTCATAGTTTTTGTTATTTTATCGTACATTTTTTTTAAATTAAAATGTTTAACGAAAACAATTGGTTAGAATATAAAAATAGAACATTGTCCCACAAAACTATTTACACAGTTTGTCTGTGGGATCATTGAGTCTCTTTACTAGTATAATAATATAACTTTACTTAATATTAATTTTAAAATGTATACAATGCTAACTAAAAAATTGAACATAATATTTGTGGGCAAGCTATTAAGAATTTAGGGTAGACGTTTCTGCAGGCACCTGTCACCATAGTAGTTAGCGACCCTCGGCACAGCGTACTTCCCCGCAGAGCGTAATGATTGTTACGAGTATAGTCCTGTTTTAGGTAGATTAAGTGAACTGGCAGTTATTTAGTCCTAAAATAGTTCTATAAAAGTTTACACAAAATGTTACCAAAACTTGTTTTAGTTTCCTTGTTTTTATCATAATTACACAAGTTAATAATTTATCTAACAACTTAACCTTTCATTAACTCTCACTTAACTTTATTTTTACAAGATTTAGCTTCACCCGTCCCGGTGTCTGTAATGACATCTTGCAAGTTTAATTTGACCCACTTCCCGGTTTCCGATTGCGCTGAAATTTGGTAACTTCGATGACAATACAATAATATGGCAGTATTGAGCTGGTCTGATGATGGAGTCTGAAGGTGACGACAGAATCTCCGCTATACTTAGCGTAGACCCACCGTGTTGGGACTCATTAGTTTGGTCTTGATAAGCAGATAATGAATTAACAAAAAAAGTACAGTCAGCAACAAAAGCTTGTCCCAAAAATGAATTTTTTGACAGAACCTTATTATAAAAATATTTTAACTCTATTTTTGAGATTTTGCAAAATAATATATCTCGACTAGTCAACATGAGTTATTCCCACCTGTTACCATCAATTTGTTACCACTGGTAACTTCGGGATTTTTTTTCCCACCTGTTACCACTAAAGTACTCGGTGGTAACAAGTGGGAATATTTTTCCCATTTGTTACCACTAAAATATTTGGTAATAACTACCACCAATTAGTTTAGTGGTAACAGCTGGGAATTTTTATTCCCAGTAGTTACCAGTGGTAACAGGTGGGAAAAAAATTCCCAGCTGTTACCAGTGGTAAAAAATTGGTGGTAACAGGTGGGAATAACCCGTCAACATTGACTCCGAAAATTAGCGAGTTAGAGCTCGCCAGTTAACACACCTGGGACCAAAGCACCTTTTTGTTACCAAAACCTCAAGCAACAGCTGGCAAACATCCCCCTTTACGGTAATAAAGGGGGAAATAAATAAACGAATTCTCTGCGTACGAAGTATGTGCCACTTCGCCGGTGATACTGCAAAACCGCGTAACTAACAAATTAAATAAGATGTAAAATACACCTTATCAAGCAAGTCAATAAGGTACAATTTGCAATTTATTGAATTTATTAGTTTGGCTGCATTATTTTATATATTTATTAACAAAGAAAGAAACAAAACACATTTCACATTTGAGAAGCGCAATAAAAACCAGCTTCGGTTTTCCCGTGCGCTAACTTGGTACATTGCTGAGAATAACGATTAACTATTTATATAAGTTTAACGTAAAAAGTCTACACTTAAGTGATAGAATAATAGGTAATAAATAACAATGCTAATTGATGAGGTAGATCAACAAAAACAGATACCTTCAAACTCGACGCGAACATTGTGGGTACGCCGATTCTACTACGCACATTTTTTCCTTGCATTATAGTTGCAGTAAAGACTCGCTAAGATACAGCGTGCTTCAAAAATGTTTAAATAAAATAACAGGTAAATAAATCGTTGCTTAAATACAAAAGGGACACAAATCAAAATGTGTCTGTGTTGCATTTAAATTCGGAATGCTATTGTCATTAAGTTTTCAATCGAACTGTATCTGTTTTTGATTTGTGGCGCTTTTGTATTGAATTATTGCAGTATTACCTTGTAGTCTCAGGCAGTTTCAGGGCTTCTCTTCAAAATGGTAAAACAATATTGTTTTTGACGACATATAGTATTGTTATTAACTCGGCCGCCATTACTGTTAAGTTAATAAGAGCTATCGAAACGTTGGCAATACGAAAACAGATCAAAAACGATAATGGTATTTACCGTGTTGAATAAAGGCCCAGGTGGTTTGTGGCGTTATTTATGAAAAGGGACCTTATTGTCGATGGCGCTTACGCCGCATTGCGTCACGCGACGTTGTATTTATGTCGGAGCATCTTTAATAATGGCGGAAGCGCCATCGACAATAAGGTCCCTTTTCGTAGATAACGCCACATATTTTTACATAACGATACTAGACGACGCCCGCGACTTCTTACAAATAGAATTCGTTTTCCTTTATTATTGATTTTAAAAATATATTTCCTGTACAAGGTCCTGACACCACCATTCCTTTTCTTCCTATTAACCTTTTCAACGCCACAGTCGGCTCTGGCCGTCAACTAAAAGTCGTGCCACTGACGCCACGTCGGCTACAGCCGACAAGAGTTCCAGATTAAAAGAGACTTTGTTTGGTAGCAATAAGGTGTAATTTGCATAGCATAGCAAACATGTTTGGCGTGTGGGTGGCACATTTTGTATTCGACGTATGGCGTTCAAAAGGTTAAGGGCTGATTTTCGAAAAAGTAACAAAAGAGTTTTGTATGTATAGAGTTTTATATCTATAGATACGTATATTCATTGTATACTGGTACATATTTGTTTTCGAATTTGTGTAAGAATATTTTACTTATTTACTTTCAGATTCATTATTAATATTTACTTTTATTTTTTTATTTTTTCTCTATTATCTAGTGGTTCCTAATTTACTGTCTTAATAAACACATGTAACATAATGCTGTAGAAGAGCGGGGTCTCCTGGCACAGGTTTATCTTTACTTAAAAGGAGACTTCAGCCATGGATGTGATATTATGTAAGCAGAATCAAATATAGTACATTGTTGCAGAGGATAGAAAGTACGCGATTTTTGGACGAGTCATATAGAGGGCCGAAACGTAGTTGAGGCCCTCTAGTGTACGAGTCCATAAATTGCACTTTCTACCGAGGCAGACATCTAGTGCTTTTCACAACTACTGATACATGTGAATGTGACATCACCGCCAATTTTACCATAGACAACTTTATTTTAATCTGGACCCCTATTCTCGTGGCACTCGAGATTAATAAACTAACATGCGAGATGAAGATGTCAACTCCATATAAAATTGTATTTGTTTCGCCATATCTCCCATGTAATTTCATCTCTAGTGGTTCGAGATTAGGGGCCAAGTTTGAATTACATTTAAAAAAAAAAGCAGTGACATAGTTTTTAGTCTGTGTATCTTTTAGCAAAAATACACCTAATATTTTACGACACAAAATGGCGTGTTCTGATTGGTCGATTTGAATTTTTCATTTTAAGGAGCTATGACACAAAAATTGTTTGATTGATTTTTATTGGTTCTTAAAGTTGGATAACAATGTTCTCGACCAATCACCAAACACGCTGACAAAAACATTCTTGGTCTGTCCTTATAAGTGACGTTTTGTGACTCCAAACAAGACCATCTTTGGCCATATTTTCGAGCAGTGTTGTGATAAAGATATTTTCTGTTTCTTTTTCTATATTTCTTTTTTTTAAAACAATCGCAAGAAAAAAACACAAAGTTCGATTTTAACACTTGCTTTTTAGCAATATAAGTTATATGACCTAATAAATTGTCATTTTTACTTCGACTTTATCCACATGAACCCATATCCACACGATCTAATATTAACGAAACTTAACCAATTGACTTCCATTAACCTCAAATAGCTGATACACACACAAGGGAACTAGATAAAAATAAAAATAAACCCCAACTTATTCGCTGGAGGACGAGAGAAGGCGTGGGATGATATGTTCCAGGCCAACTCTTTAAATCACCCTTTATAGTCCGGAGTATCCCGCGGGAATTTTTAGTATCCTAGACTAAAAATAAAACCTTGAAGACGGAGCAAACTTAAGATAGCTACAAAATTTATTGGCTTTTCAAATATTAACGTAAGTTTTAGTATTGGTACGGCCTTGATTCCAGATCAGGGACAGCATAACCGGAAAATAAAGGTACCGGTTTAAAACGGTATGACGTCATACCGTTTCGTTTCGATTGGTTTCGGTTATCCGTACCGGAATATAACGGTAGGTACCGTTTTTTTCGATACCTGAACCGTTTTCATAAAGGTATCGTTTGGGCTTTTTGCCGCCAACAGCGCCAACCAATCAGCGCTAGTTATTGAGTGTATGCCTAAAACCTACCTATTATTACTGGAAAAGGGCCGAATCTTAAGTACCCGAAACTGACGTTCACGCATGACTCGATGTATGAATGTGGAAGAAGCGAAAGACATTTGTCAGGATCGTAGCAGGTGGAAAGAAGTGGTCTCTGCCTACCCCTCTGGGAAACAGGCGTGATTTTATGTATGTATGTATGTATTGTTAGATTTCGTTTGGCGGATTGGTTATTAAATATCGGTACCGAAATAATACCGGTTGACTACTGTATTAATAAAGGTTTAAATACACCTATGAAAAATACTGATACCGTTATTTTAGACCGGTATTGTACCTTTATATTTCAACCGGTATAGTTCTACCTTTATAACGAAGCGGTATCGGTATCTAATAACGGTACCATACCTTTAAAATACCGTAATGAAAACGGTAAAGTAGTCCAGATCGCTTTCACTATATCCATAACATCAGGGGACAATGTCACATCAATTGACCTAGTCCCAAGCTAAGCTCCAGGCTTGAACTATGGGTATGACTCAGCGATCAGCGGGCCTAGTATCTATATACCTGCGTCTATATCGCGTGTCAAATGTGGATAAAGCACCCGTCACTCTCGTACTTATTTACGTGTCAGAAGGCGACAGATGTCTTATCCAAACTTTGTCACGTGATAAACGCAGCCATACTACGGAATAAATATTCGCGCTCACCACACAAATATCTGCCCTAACGGGATTTGAACCCAGGACCGCTAGCTTCGTAGGCTGGGTCATGACTAACTAGGCCAGCGTGTCGTCAAACAGTAAAGGTATAATAATACTGGCTGGTCCATATCTTTATACAGCCATAACTTTGTAACACCCTTTATACAAAGCCTTATACTCAAGATGGCTCCCAAGCAAATTCCCAAATTTGATGAAAATCTTGATCATCTTGCATCGCGTTACCATAAAAAATCCCTTGTAACAATGATAATAAAATCCCCCCTCGTACCCTTAGGGGGTTATTGAAAGCAATAAACATCTGCTGAGTAAATTTCTGTTCGGACGAAGGTGTGATAAGATTTCTTGATAGAGGTTAATAAGAGAATTTGTGAAATTATATTATTGTTTTAATAATGAAATTTGAAGGGCTACTAATGGCCTACGCAAACCGGCGGACGGGACGGCAGAGGATATTAAATTTATCAATGTATATTTAAAGCTATTTCAATTGATTAAGGTATAAATTTCAATGCTTTGCGCAGCAGATTGCGACGGAGGAAATTTATAGGGAAAACTCGCCTGCCGTCCGCCGGTTTGCGCTGGCCCTAAGGCAGCGGCTCCACTGAGGCGGAGACGAGCGGAGAGGAGCGGAGCTGTGCCAATATTAATCGATAGAAGGCCCATGCGCTCACGTCGAGCGCGCCTTGCGCACGTTAGTTTAGATTCTATTGGTTAATATTGGCACAGCTCCGCTCCACTCCGCTCATCTCCGCCTCAGTGGAGCCGCAGCCTAACGGTACTAACTTTCGCAACGTTCACACATAAGTACTGTTATAAATCTAAATGGGACTTCATCAAGTAAAAACATTATCCTACTATCCTACTAAATATTATAAATGCGAAAGTTTCTGTGTGTGTTAGTTTGGTACTCCTTCACGCTGCAACGGCTGGATGGATTTGAATGAAATTTGAAATGGAGATAGCTTATACCCTGGGTTAACGCATAGGCTACATTTCATCCCGGAAAATTTAAAAGTCCCCGATTGAATAACGGTAATCGAAATCTACGCGGAAGAAGTCGCGGGCATAAGCTATATATCGTCGGACAAATCCACGGACACTGTGAGTGTTGTGTGCCTGTCGGTGGGTATTATGATAAAACACAAACAAGACCAAGTGGGGGTAGTTCGAAGAACTCGCACGCAACATAAATAAGCACCAGCCCGCTTCAGTCTGCGCGTGACCATGTTTTTACGCAATTAAGTCCCCTTTTAGATGAATGAATACGCAAGTCTAAGATAAAATTGGGATACACATAGTGCAACAACATAACAAATTTGAAAACTATTTAAGGTCTGTTCATTCTTACTTGTCATAAATACTAAACAACTTTCTAACTTCAAAATGAACCTTTTTTTGGCTAAAACAGCTCTTTTATCGTAAATCGTCGGTGAAACTGCAAAACCGCGTAAGAAACATTTGAAACACAAGAAGCAAACTGCACCTTTTCTCTAAGATCTTAAGGTTTATTTTGCCTTATAATAAATTTGTTGGTTACGCGGTTTTGCAGTTTCACCGACGAAATAAAGTAAACTGAATAAACATTATCGACATCACTTGTGTTGTTTGTGATTGCTTTATGTTGTTTAAAATAGCTGTTCTAGCCTAAAAAAAATATTTTGAGCTTAGAAAGTTACTATATAAGAAAAGTAAGAATGAACAGCGCTTCTATTCTAGGCCCTAAAAACGATATCGTAGTTTGCCTGTTATGGTATTGTTACGACGTCAGCCGCCATTACTGTCAAGACAATACGATAACAGATCAAACGCGATACTGTTTTACCGTCTTGAATAGAGCCGCAGATCTTAGATGAATGAATACTTGCGTATAAGATACAATTGGGATACACCCTGCATATTGCAGGGAAGAACCCGCGCGTGATTGGTCCCACCTTTTACGAACGTCTACCCTCCGAACATAGGAATGAACCATCCGACGAAGCATTTGGACGCCGGCTGAAAAACCTTTTATTGGAAAATCCATTGTACTCAGTTAAAGAGTTTATGGACCTTAATTTATAATTAGGTACAGTCAGCGTCAGAGAAAAGGTACCCCCCTTGGTAATGACATCAAACTGTTTAAGTTTTTTGTATTGAAATGTAAATGGCATGTTGGTCCAATGGTCTAGACTGCGGCCTACGAATGCAACGATCACGGGTTCAAACCCAGGCCCTTGATGGGATTTATTCTTTTTTTTATTTCGTTTATCATTTGTCTAGATTTTATTATTAAAGAAATCAAACGTTAAAGTAGGTATGAGATATGTAAGAAAACAAAGGCATGTTGCGAAAACAATGTTAATTTATTTCTCGAATTTGTTTTCTGTGTTAAATTAGGTTTATTTACTTAGGATATTAATAACTGAACTAAATTTATTAACAAAACACAAATTAGCGGTTTAGAATGTTTAACATTAGACAACGGTTCGTTTATAGATATTTCTAGAAACAACTACCTACACGTCTTTCTTTATTTAAATCAGTGAACATATTTTTTTACATTCTGAATTATTTTAACAAAGAAAAGCCTGGTTAAAAATCAAATGTTGTCATTAGTGCCTGTGAATCTCAGAGGAAGAACCAACATGCTAAACTATAATAGTATAGCAATATACATCTTTCTCTTTTATCACATTTTCTTTCTGATAACAGTGATGATAACCCTTTAACACTTCAATAGAAAAAAATGTGAGGTCAGATGGTTTATCGTTAACACAAGACTACTTGTAAACAAGAGTAACTGGATTGATAATAATAAAGGATGTTTATTTTTGATTAACTACGTGATAATCCCACAAATATTTGAAATTGTTAACATATTGCTTCGTAAGTATTTCACCAATCAATCTGCCGAGTATACCTATTAATAACGGAGAGGATGGCCGTCACTATCTATCACTTCTTGAAGTCGACTTTTCATGCTCGAAACCATACTGGAACATGCATCACTATTTCGCATTAGTTCCCAAGTTTTGTTTACCTCACTATCCAAATTTTTTTTGTTTTTTATATCACTGGAGTCCCAGTTCAAAACCATCTGTCCCCACAAATTTTCTATTGGATTTAGGTCCGGACTTTTAGCCGGCCACTCAAACACCGTTATGTCTTCTTGGACCTTTAGCCAGTCTTGAACGATTCGGGACCGATGCACTGAAGAATTATCCTGAACCAGATAAATTTGGCCTTCAGGATATGCGACACGCACTGACGGCAGCATTACGTCCTTCAACACTTCAAGGTATCGCTCACTGTTCATGCGGCCTCCTATTTCCACTAGCTCGCCTGGGCCCATTGAAGACATCCATCCCCAGTAACCTAAAAACAGTCAACCGTTTAAAATATGTTGTAATAAAGATGTAATCCACATTAATTGTCAAAGATATATACCTAATATAATTTCAATAAAAATATTATTTACCTAGTGTTAACCGCCCGCTTGTTCTCAAGTCTAATACATTTTTAGGGTTAAACCTCTGCCCACATCTTCTCCATAAAATTTTTCGGCCATCCTTATCTGACTTGAAGCACTTTTCGTCCGTAAATATCACAATTTCGTTTTCCCAGTAGAAATTTAAATAACGAGTGGCAAAGTTTACTCGGTTGGTGCGGTGATTGTCACTAAGCTGAATTTTTTTGGCCGGTATATAATTATGGATATTCGCAGCGTGTAGATGTCGTCGAACAGTGCTAAGCGACACTCCAAAAGTTTCAGCACTTGAACGCGTAGTTTTGAACGGTGCCACTGAGTGAGCTTCCACAATATTACGGTGTAGCTCCGATTCATCAGTGTAAGCACTAGGGCGAGGGCCTTGGCGTTCACATTTCACATCACCCGTGGCTTGATACCTTTGTATCCATCTTTTAACAGTTTTTTTCTGTAATGAAAATGATAATATAATAGGAATACGTAAATCCAACTTGTAAGTATCTATACGTAATACTGCAACATGATTGCAACAATAAATAAGTATGTTAATATGTAAATAACGTAAATCTTACCGTTATGCCCATATCTCGTGCTATTTTCTTTATGCTTTGTTCCTGTTCCCAGAGAACAATAATTTTAGCTTTTAAAAAAGTTGTTAATCTAACCATAATATCGGTTAATCGAAGCAACTGTTTGAAAACTTAATAAATCAGATAATATTACGACGAAGGTTTTACACTCAATCAGTTCGGAATGAAATATAAAGAAACTGTAAGGTTATTATAAAGTTACCCTCAGTCACAGTTTAGTAAACAAGGCGAAGAAGTAAATTATTCTAAATTCAACCTTAAGTCGCAGTTTATGCAGCAGTTACTTTTCTGAAGTAAAACTAGGGTAGTGCAACAATCGGCAAGAAGCACAGTATATTCAACCAAACGAGAAATCTATACGTAATTCAACCTTATAGTTAATTGAGGAGTAGAACATGGTGGAAGTTGAAATTTGAACCATAACGTTTACAACATAAGATCGTTTTTAAAATTGTTCGATATATGGAGTAATGCAATTAAAATTTTCGCCGAGATTGACAACTGAGTCGATGGCCTAGTGGTAAAGGCATGTAAAAGCAATCGGCTAGCGGCTAGTGGAGCGGGTTCGTATCCTCAACAGCATGTATAAAGTAAATGTCTTTTTGTAAGTTATTCTTGGTATTCGGTTCAACCAAATGCCAAATAGTAAAATAAAGAAATTATGATATTCGAGTGGTATCGGTGGATGCTCGGGCAAGAGGTGGGTGCGGGGCGGGGGAAGCTAGCCGCTCACGGCGAACGTCACGTGACGTTCGCCGTCGTGCGATAATCTTTAACGACTTGGGGGGGTCCTTTTCTCTGACGCTGACTGTACATAAATTATTTAAAATGTTTTGATTTAATCTGTTTATTGTTTTTATTATTTCTGATGTTTTGACTTACTATGTTAAATATTTAAAAAAAATATATGCTAATTTGGTTGCATGCTATTTTTTAAGACGATCCTTAACGGTGATAACTCCCTAGTTTTGTATTTTTATTTTTATCCTGACTTCATTTCTATTTTTGATTATAAATTTGTGTATATTTTTGACGATTCCAATGTAATTTCTTGTACTTTTGACATAACATGCAATGTATGTGACTTGCTTTGGAAAATAAATATCATTCATTCATTCATTCATTCACCTATTGCAACATCATAACAAATTTGAAAACTATTTGGAAAAATAGGTTAAGTTTAACAATATTATAATAATACCTCTGCGGCAGAACGGAACCCTTGGTGCGCGACTTCGACTCGACTTCACCTTTTTTTTTTGCTTCAGGGGAGAAACGGCTTAAGCTCCTAAGCCCTGTACCCTTACCCTGAGTTATAATTACCGATAGCGAGCATTCAATTCGCTAGTGAGCCCGGTAATTGTAACTCATGATAAGGGTACTAAAACCGCTACTGCTTCGTGAACTCCTAAAAACCACATCTCGTTATCTAACCATTCGCTCCTATAACTGCTCCAAACTAAACTAACTCTCCTAAAGCAAATTCGAGTATGAATTCTCGTTCGCAAACGTCTCGATTTGTGATAATCTTCTTACGAGCAATCTGCGTTGATGGAAGTCATTACTGTGTCCGGATATGACCGGACTTCAAACTTATCGGACTTGGCTAGGAATATCACGGGATATAAATAGAAACGAATATGAATGTGCATTACTGAAAATGAAAAGGGAAGGCTTGGCTTTGCTGTGTTTGACTTGAAAATGTAGTAATATAAATTGTGAAGGTGGGAAATAGGGCTTGAATAGGTTTCTTGTAAATATAGAGGTACACACTGCAGTGACGCTCAGTTTGTTCTTTGAACTTGTATACTGCCGTATATCTAGATGGTCCACTGAAACTCAAACATATTTTTCACACCACATGCTCGAATTTGCCCAATTATATATCATGCAAACCTCACCTAAAGTAAGTGATTATAACCATCGGCTAACTAGTTATAATGAGATTTGAATTCGTATGAAAAATTGTTCCATAGAAACCTACAGCAAACAACTTATTTGAAAATCGAACCGGCTACTACAAGCCATATACGCAAAACAAAGAAAATAAAACAAAACGTGAGGAAAGTAGAGAATTCTCCTTTGGGATAAAGCTGTTTTCGTCTTGGGCGACCTTGAATCCCTCGCTGCACACAGGACCCCGTTTTAATTCCCTCGCTTCCCTCAGGAATTAACTCGTAACACCCTCGCTACGCTCGGAAGTTAAATCTGGAGTCCCTCATTTGCTCAGGGTCCAATATCGCGCCCGTGACATAAAACAGTGCTTTATCCCCTCGATGTATAATCTACCATTTATCTATCCTATTCTATTTTAATAAGGTTAAAATATAAAATTTATTAAAGTTGCTTTTTTGGCCTTAATTGGATATCAAAGCTTATTTAATTAGATTCTTTCAATCTCATTATCCGTAAAATCGACATCTTGGACAAACAAAAACTTCATTAATTAATCCACGATTAATCTCCTTGAAACTCAGAAAACTGACGGATAAATTAATTCGGTAAAAATCAATGGAACTGTAATTTTAAACGTATTAACCATGGAATGTTTTCATAGTCTTTCTTATTCAGATGTCGAAATGGACTTTTTTATGGAAGAGAAACGTCACAGATATTTACAAACGAAATAAGTAAGAAGGAATTAATTAAAAGTAAAATATCAGGGGACAATATCACACCAATTGCCCTACTCCCAAACTGAGCTCTAGGCTTGTACTATAGGTACTAGACAACGATATAAATACTTAAATACATACATAAACTCACGCCTTCGTTCCGAGAGTGGGGTAGGCAGAGTTACAGAATTACCAACAGCTCTAAAAACTTGTTGATAATTCTGTAACCACATTTTGCACAATCAGGCTAAGATGTTTATCAGTGTATTAGTGACAGGTTGCAAGCCCATCGCCTAACGGTACTACAAGCCTTTATTCCCTTAGTCGACTCTTACGACATCCACGGGAAGACATGGAGTGGCACTATTCTAACCCGGCAACCACACGGGCAAGTATATAAATACTTATAGATGAATATATACTTAAATATATAGAAAAAAATCGTGACTCAGGAACAAATATTCGCGCTCATCACACAGATATCTGCCCTTATCGGGATTTGAACCCCGGACCGCTAGCTTCATAGGCAGGGTCACTTCCAATTAGGCCAATTGTTTTTTAAATAACTACCTCCTTAGTTTTATCAATAGGGTATTTGCCTAATTTTTTATTAGTATTTAAATTGAAGCTTTTTTACCTTCCGAATAGCCTAGTATAAATAGTTATTTAATATCTTTAAAAATAAGAAAGATATAAATGTTTAAAACTTGCTTTAGACAGAGAGGAAAATACAGTAATATGACGTCACATTACTCAACCGCCATATGAATTACACGCAAAACATCGTTTCGTAAGAAAGAGATAAACAAAAAACTTGAAAAGGCTATAACTTTTTTATTTTATTACCAATTTCAAATTTGATTTTTAATTATTTTATCATAGTACGTATATTGATATATTATCCAAATTAATATATGAAATTTAATATCAGGCAAATACCCTATAGTCCAAAGAATGCGTTAGCGCAGTTGGTCCTGACTCGGCGTACAAAGCTAGAGGCCCCGGGTTCGATTCCCGGTATGGACAAATATTTGTGTGATGAGCGCGAGTATTTGTTACTGAGTATTGCATGTTTTCCATGTATTTAAGTATGTATTTCTCTATATAAGTATTTATATCGTTGTCTAGTACCCATAGTACAGTCAAGGTCACCAATATGTATACACCACAAAGTCTCAAATATATGTACACAGACCTTATTACTATGGCAATAAGGTCTATGTGTACATATTTTTGCAACTTTGTGAAGATTTTTTTTGACCTTGACTGTACAAGCCTGGAGCTTAGTTTTTGACTAAACCAATTTGGTTTGACATGGTTCCTTGATATTTATGTATGCTATAATTATGGAAAGCTAGGAAAGAGGTCTGGGGGTTCACAAAGCTAAGCAGTTGATTTTACGGTGAGCGTATAGGACAGAGCTATAGCAGTTATATAGCTCTGTCCTTTTCTCTCACCGTAAACTGAGCTGCATAGCTATCTCATAATAACCCCCCTGGTCAGCAGTGGGAGTAATGGGAGACTCGTTTAGGCTAAAGTCAAAGTCAAATTCAAAGTTCTTTATTCTTAAATTTAGGGATAATACAGGGTGACTACGGGGTCGTGATACAAATGATCACCTCTGTGTTCTACCCACAAATATGAACAACTTTCAGTATGGGACCAACTCTGAAATAACGAAAAAAAACCAGCTGCTTCATACATTTTGATCGAGTACGTATTGAACTTTTCTATGAAACAGATGATTTTTTTCCCTGATTTCAGAGCTGGTCCCATAGTGAAAGTTGTTCATATTCGTGGGTAGAAGACAGAGGTGATCATTTGTATCACGACCCCGCAGTCACCCTGTATAATGCTGGGCCCTCGATTCCCAGGTCTCCGGAATAGATTTTCACCTCTGCCCCGTTTTTAACCGACTTCAAAAAAAGGAGGAGGTTCTCAATTCGTGGACCGATTTGAAAAATTTTTTCGTTGTTCGACTGGGTATACTTTCTAGTTGGTCCCATTGTCACCACGTCAGGATCTGATGATGGGATCATGGAGAAATCAAGAGAACTCCACAAATATTATAGGCACACCTATAGCGATTTTGGTATTTTTCACTGTAACTCATGCATTTGCTTTTGAAAAGTACTATATGGTGAAGTGGAACTGATGATGAAGACCACAGATGGCCACCGGAACTCCTTAACGGTACCTATTTCAAGGGTGGCGATAAGATATTTCGATAAAGAAAGTTGAGCGACTATGACAAAGCACATTTAGGTTTAAATATGACTATGAAATTCCCGCGGCGTTGTCTGCGGCGAGCTTGAAATGTTCTATAGTTTCTTATTAATATTTAGAAGTGGAGCTACGTAACAGCATAAATAGGATCACTAAAAAGTATAAAATAAAATAAATGTTTAAAAAAACAAAAAACCGCCTTCAAAAAGCAAAAAATAACTTCTTTAAAATGGTAGGTAAATAGGTCAGTCCAACTGAAGTCGGCGTCCAACAATATTTTAACCAAAAGCAGACTTCAGTTGGACTGACCTATTTACCTACCATTTTAAAGAAGTTATTTTTTGCTTTTTGAAGGCGGTTTTTTGTTTTTTTAAACATTTATTTTCTTAAAGTAATTCAAGTAAAAAGCAAACAAAAGTAAGGACTTGACATTGGCCCCTCAGGCGATTACCAAAAATATATATAAATATATAATGCACCTATAAATGTCAAAAAGCATTACCACCGGTTCGCAAAATTAAACTTTTGCCCCGTGAAGAACCGGCGTAAAAAACTCGGCAAGGTATAATTTTTTCAAAAAAAGTTTGTCTTACATAAGTTTACAATATCACAGTATTTTTGCATCTTTTTTAAGCGTAGGTAGATTTTTAAGCCTAGATTACTCATGCAGGATGCACGACTCACTGAGAAACATCCCTATCCATGATCGTTTACTTTATAATATTGCTCGGGAGATTACTTTTTAATTTATGACAGATTTAAAATTGAAAAAGCTATGAAGTTTTCGACCTTAACTAAATTTACATGATTTTTGTCCTCGTGTGGTTGCCGAATTAGAATAGTGCCACTCCATGTCTTCCCGTGGATGTCGTAAGAGACGAATAAGGGAATAAAGGCTTGTAGTACTGTTAGGCGATGGGCTTGCAACCTGTCACTAATACGCTGGTAAACATCTTAGCCTAATTGTGCAAATTGTGGTTATAGAATTATCAACAAGTTTTTAGAGATGTTCGTAATTCTGTAGCTCTGCCTACCCCACTCTGGGAACGAAGGCGTGAAATTATGTATGTATGTTTTTTTTGACAGCTACGCAACTTAAGCGTCACTTAACAATACTTAGCTTTAAACCTAGTTTAAAAAATAACTGATATAAGATAAAGCTATCGTTTTAGGGGTAAGTTAATATTTGAATGCCGGCCTACAATGGAGTTGATAAAGTACGTGACGTCACCTCCAGATCCTTGGCTCCCCCTTGAGGGGTGGTCTAAGTTATAAAACAATAGCTTTTAAAAAATAATCACTAAATGAAAAGCAAGCATTAACCTCGTAAGGCCCAGTGTGCGATATGATGTACATAATCAAGGCAATTTAATTGGAATTGTATTGCCATGGGAATAAGGTTTATTTTCCTATCTTCATGAACTGAAAATGGCATTATCAAACAAATGTAATTGAACTTTATTACCTTGATGGTAGATTCAAAGTCCCACTCACAAAAAACTCCCTCTTTGTAGTATGGTGGGCCTTACGAGGTTAAAAATGCGACTTAATTTTTTATATTTTCGTCAATATAACTACATATTTTAAAAATTGACATTTTGTCATTGGTTTATTTCAATTTTAGCAGTTCACGTTCTAGGATTCTAACGATACCACACACATAAATCGGCTCAGGCGTTTAGAAGTTATGGTGGAATAAAGAATCGTTCATACATAACTACATGAAACCTGAAAACATTACACTTTTTTTGGGAAGTCGTATAAGTCGTATAATGCCATAAATAGATACACATATACAATAGATACAAGATAGCAAAGTATAGGAAAGCGTTGGCAGAAAAAAAAACTGTCAAGCTTTGTAAGTTGCTACGTCGTAGCATGTCTACGAAAATTAAGTGCTACGTGAGTTCGTAGCTCGCCTTTGCACTGAGAATAACAATGATAATTATTTTTTCTAGTGGAATGAAATGAAATTATGTTTTTTAAATAACATAAATAAAACTTAAATCTTGTTTTTAATGTATTATTTGGATATAGTTAAATGTGTAAGCTTAATAGTTTTTACTGTATTATGTAGAAAAATATAGAACTAACTTAGTATTAATGAGAATTTTAATAACAAGTTATACGAATTAAAAATATTTTTTTCAAAACTTTAATATTTAAAAATAATTATCTTATAAGTAAATATTTTTATACTGCGTAAGATAATTTATAAAAATATGAATAATAGACTATTTTAAATTAGTACATTTTAGAAAAATGTTTTAATATTTAAAACGTAATCAACTGCAAAGAGCTAAATAGATTTGGACAAAATTGTACGTAAATAATAATTGAAAATTACTTTATGAAAAATAACAGTACTAAAGATCTAGAAGAAATCTTTTATACGCTTTCTCTCACACCTTACACCATTCCATCGGAATCCCCGCTTCGTCTACCACGCGGACGATATTAAAATGATAAGTATTCCCCCGACCTTAATATAACCTGAATATAGCCTCATTGGCCCAATGCGACCGGATTTGCAACCGTAGCTCTTATAAAAGGATCGCTGATTTTCAACATTTTTCAATTATGTCCGATTTTGTTATATATTGCTTTAAACCTCGAGATTTACAGGATGATCTCAATTCGAGATTTTTTTTTAATGTGGTGTGGTGAAATATTGTATAGTTCGTTCGTCCAAATAGTTTGCATCCTTTGATGTGCCGCCACAATTGGTAAAAAGAAGCCGCTGCGGTGCGCACAAACACCTGACACACCTACACACATATCGCATCTTTAGAATTATAGTGACTTAACTCACAAATGTTGGATTTCGAGTTAGGTCTCTATCGTAATAAACATATGTCTCAAAGTAGACAGGTGAAATGTTGAATTAGGTCACTATAATTCTAAAGGTAAAACAAGATGGAGTGACGACCTAGTAAAGATCGCGGGAACGCGGTGGATGCGAAAAGCACAAGACCGGTCTGAGTGGAGAGCCTTGGGGGAGCCCTATGTCCAGGACGTCTTTCGGCTGACATGATGATGATGATGATGAATTCTAAAGGTGCGATATCACCTGTACACATCGCACCTTCAAAACAATAGTGACGTAACTGAGAAATTTTAGTTTTCGAGTTAGGTCTCTATAATAATAAAATTATGACTTGAAGTTTAAAAGCAGAAATTTTGAATTAGGTCACTGTTGTTCTGAAGGTGCGACATTATGAATTGCAATAAAGTATTGAGTATTGAAAGCGGTGTCGGCGACTTCAAAAGGTGGCAATGCACACTATTTGGACGAACGAACTATATATTAGGTCGATTAGCAAACAAGCAAAGTCGGTCTTTGTGTTGAGGATATTAAAACTTAGAATTATATGAGTGTCATCAGTGATACAATCTCATACAAATTGATCAAGTCCGAAATAAAAGCATAGGCTTGTATTATGGGTACTAGACAAATATAAACATACTTACTTATATAGAGAAATACATACTTAAATACATAGAAAACATCTACGACTCAGGAACAAATACTCGCGCTCACCATACTTAAATTTTACCCATATCGGAGTCGGAGTTGAACATTTTTCAGACCTAGATCCCTTAAAGGTATAAGTTCGCCTTTGTACTTTTTTTTAAATCTTCATTGCATTGTTTTTTTCATACACGATAAAATAAGCATCCCTTTATCAGAACTACAATGTCACACAAATTCATTTAGTCCCAAACTAAGATCTAGGGTTAGGTATAGGTGTTAAATAATGATAAAAAAATATTTAAGTATTGAAAATGAATACTAAGTTACACTTCGGTATGTTATCGTATTATCAACGTTTTGATAGCTCTTATTTACTTGACAGTAATGGCGGCCGAGTTAAATACAATATTATAACAGATCAAAAACGATATAGTTTTTACCACTTAGAATACTGCCCTCCTACGGAACAAAGGCACATCTACTATATGAATTGTATTGCACTTTCAACCTTATTTATAACCTTTGAGAGTTGAATATGCTTCTATAAATTAATTGTACTTGCGCCATTTCTCCGTAGGAGGGCATAATACCTACCTACTTTTGTAAGTTTTTCCCTTTTCCAAAATCAAAGCCTTGATGATGAGATAAAAAAGATAAAAGGTGTTTATTCAGTAAGTAGGCCGCACGGGCACTTTTACACGTCAAAAATCTACCAGCGCTTCGCAAGAGACCACTGCTGAGAAGAAACGCCGCAAGAAACTCAACAGTCAGTCGTTTTTTAAATATTACTTATACAATTATAGAACTTAACCTAGCATTATATAAAACAATGAATTTAACATTAAAATATATATATCATATCATCTTACGCGAATCATCTTTCTAATAAGACGGAAACAAATACTACAAAGAAGAATGTAATAATCCTTAGTGACCAACACGGCAAGGGACTTCGCACGGTGCTGCAAGAATTGCTAGGTGATAATTTTAAGGTATCAGCTATTGTTAAACCCAATGCATGCATAGAACAAGTATTATTATCATGTGAAAATATGTGTCAAGGTTTCACAATGTTAGACTATATAGTGATCATTGGTGGATCAAATGATTTTAATCCAACTAGTTTTAAATCCATTCTTCATAGAAAATTATCTTTGCTTTCAAATACAAATGTTCTAATTGGTGAGATAAATCACAATAGACATTTAAATGTTAATAGTCTGAATGAGATGATTCGTATGGCTTGTTCCGAGTTTACATATGCAACATACGTGCCTTTTGAATATGAAAACACCATGCAAAAACGTAAACGCACTGGTGGGTGGTTGTTAAGAGAAATTTTACGCATTGGTTACAAAAATAAAAGTACACAGCACATACATGTAAAAAAACAAACTACAATCGATCACAAAATATACACACGTCAAAAACTTATCACAGAATACTTATCAAGCAAAAATAAAACAAACCTACAAGAACAGCAAAACCAATCACACTTTTTTCGTGAATAAAGTTAATGAAGTGTCTAACAAAATACAAAACAACCTTGTTATTCTGCATCTTAATACACAGAGCATAAAATCTAAACTCGACCAATTAGAATTAATGCTTCATGAGCAATGTATAGATATCTGTTGCTTTACCGAGACATTTTTAAAAGATGAGGAAGTCGAAATTTTACAAATTGAGGGATATAAAAATGTTGCTCATTTCTGTCGAAAGCGCAAGAAACGAGGCGGCGTTGCAATATATGTAAAACACTCAGTCGAGTGCCGTGAACTTGATTGGGTAGCTAGGATGGCGGTAGAAAGTCACTTTGAGTGTTGCGGTGCTGAAGTAAATGGACTTAACTACCTGATAATTTGCGTATATAGAACTCCTAATAGCAATCTAGACATCTTTCTTGTAAATTTAGAATTCCTACTTAATAAACTAGTGGCAAGGCAGAGGAACAGCTATAAAAACATTTTTGTTTTGGGTGATTTCAATGTAGGATATTCACATTGAAATCACCCATTGAGAAAAGCAATAAAAGTGATCTCTTCCTAAACACTTTCTCAACGTATAAGCTTCACCCCAAAATATCTGTACCAACGAGGATAACAGCACATTCCCTAACATGTATAGACAACATTTTCACAAATGCAAAGCACTCTCAGGCTGAAGTATTGGACCTCGGTCTATCCGATCATACATGTCAAATTATCAAAATACCAACAGAGTTAGGTTTCAAAGAACAGTATTGGTACACATATAGTCGAAACCCAGACAAATATGTAGACGTTTTCTTGAAATACATCTCAAAAATCAACTTTTCTGATGTGTACTCTTCAATTGATTCTAATTGTGCTTATAAGTTGTTTATTGACACTTATAGACTTATTTTCGACCTTTGCATACCGAATAAAAAAATTAAATTAACACATAAAAAGAGACCTAATTGGAAGACCAAAGGTATTGTAACAGCTAGTAAGAGGAAAAGGCAATTATACTTACAAACTCTAAAATCAAGTAATGCAATGGTCAAAAATGAGTACAAACAATATTGTCGGGTCATGAAATTAGTGACGAAGCAATCTAAACGCAAAACAAATATAAACTTCATTAACCAGAGTAGTAACAAGAGTAAAGCCACATGGCAAGTAATAAAACAAAACACAACCAAAGTAAACGTTATAAAAGATACAGTAGAATCAATAAAACTAGATAATATTTTAATAGAGAATTCTCGAGACATTGCTGAGACAATGAATAACTTCTTTATAAATTTAAATAATAATCGTACACTTAACAACTCTCAATATAAATCACTTTCCCAACCAATCTTGACCAGCATCTATTTGACTCCAGTGACCGCTGAAGAGTTAGTAAAAATAGTTAAAAAATTAAAAAATAAGAAAAGCACCGGCCATGATCAAATACCTATGACATTGATTAAGTCAAGTATTGAGCACATAGCTGGACCCTTAACTCACATTATCAATTTAACTTTGGAAAATGGAATTTTTCCTGACGACCTTAAAAAGGCATTGATAAAGCCTTTACATAAAAAAGGGTCGAAACAGGACATAAATAACTATAGACCTATTGCACTGTTGTCTAATTTTTCAAAAATATTCGAGAAGGTTATACTGAGTCGCTTAATTTCGTTTTTTAACAAATTTAAAATTCTCAATATAAATCAGTTTGGTTTTCAAAAAGGTAAGAACACAACATTAGCTATATTCAAAATTTTACAGCAAATCTGGACAGACATGGATAAGAAAAAAACTTCTATTGGACTATTTATAGACATGTTAAAGGCGTTTGACTGCGTGTCTCACAAAATTTTACTGAAACAGTTAGAGCGTGTTGGGATTCGAGGAGTGGCCTTGAAACTAGTGGAGACATATCTTACAAATAGGACTCAAGCTACAATATTAGACACTTACGACAGGACTACAAAAACAATTACAAGAGTACAATCAAAATATGATTTGAATCTGCAAGGGGTACCACAAGGCAGTGTTTTGGGGCCTTTTTTGTTTTTGGTATACGTTAATGAGTTCCCCTTGACAATTAACCACCTGTGTGTTTTGTTCGCTGATGATGCCACTATTTTTGTATCTGAAGAAAAGGGCTCCGATATAGCTAACGAGTTACAAAATACCTTGAAAATTGTAATAAATTGGTTGTCCACGTTACATTTAAGTGTAAATCTAGATAAGACTAAAATTGTACAATTTATTAACAATAAGCAGATACATAAAAGCTTAAATGTTGTTGTAAACAGTAAAATAATTGAAAAAGTGAATAATACAAACTTCTTAGGAGTAACAATTGATAGCAACCTTAATTGGAAGTCCCACATAGATATCATAAATAAAAAACTAGCCAAATCCTGCTATGCACTATCCATATTGACTAACATAGTTCCGATTGATGTTGCGATGAAGGCGTACTATGGAAATGTTTACCCCGTACTTATGTACGGTATAATATTTTGGGGAAATTCCGTAAATGTTGAATCCACATTTCGTCTTCAAAAAAGATGTATGCGAATTATTTTTAAGCTCAGACATATGCAATCCCTAAGAGACATTTTTAAAGATAACGAAATATTAACTTTGACATGTATATATATACTACAAATTTGTTTATTTGTTAAAGACCGAAATGATATTTTTATTAAAAAAAGTGACTCTAAAAATAATATCCGATCCCAATATAAATACGATGTTTGTACAGTTAGACCTTCCAGCTTTATACTTGGTAAGAGCGCATATGTATATGGAATTAAAATATTTAACCATTTGCCTGAACATATTAAATCGCTAGATGGGATTAGATTTAAAACAAAGCTCAAAAAATGGCTTTTAACTGAAAGTTTCTACAATTTAAATGAATATTTCAGATGTATACCTGGTTAAGACTTTTTTAATATAATATATTTACTTGTTATTGTACGCCCGAAATGGGCAAACTGTTGGACCTTTTATATGATGTGACCTAATTGTACACAGTTTCTGACAATAAATGAATCTTATCTTATCTTATCTTATCTTATCTTATCATGCGTAGTTGAGCAGGAAAATGTGTCAAAACTCAGTATGTTCAGATGAACTCATAAATAGTAATAATAATAATAATAATTAAATATATACGTGTATATATATAATAATAATGATAAAACTCTTTATTTCAGACATAACAGTCCATAGTAGGTGTTAGTATACATAAATGATCTTAACAATAGTGTTAGTAGGTACAATAAAATAGATTTAAATTAAGAAATTACCTGAATTGCGTCATACCATCCCCCAATGAGCCCTATTTGATGGCAAATTGAGCAATATTTTTAATTTGCCCCACCCAGTGTGCAAGTATTGGGCAGTCAAATCAGCTGGCAATCACCTTTAGTATGCTGTTGTGACTGGCCCTTACTCGGCCAAGCAGCGAAACAATCTTCTTGCGGATTATCGCTTGAAAACTATCCGTGCGGGATTCGGCAAACATACCTGAAGCGCTGCATCGGCTAGGCAGCCCCAACAACATTCTAAAATATATTCTAATTATATATATATATATATATATATATATATATATATATATATATACTTAACCATGACGGTGCAAAACAACCACATACTTTTGATACATTCTCCTACAGAAACCGTGTCCCCTAGACAATAATTATACTTACAAATGTTTACATATTTTTCTGACTAAGCTATTACTAAGTTATTTAGGTGTTTAATTTAGGCCAAGCATTTTTAGTTTTTATAGTTTTCAAAGCCCCCATAACTGATCCATATAGGCCGGATCTCACCAAACGTGGAATAAGACTTACTCCGAGATTAGTCTATACAAATTCGGCGTTTAATCTTGGTAGGGTAAACCATACTGTTATTGCCCGCGACCAATGATTACCCACTACATTTTTAGAGATAGTAATCACAGAAAAAAAAATATGCTTACGTAGAAACATAGCTTATAGTTAAGTATATACTTACTGCTTGTTACATTTTTTTTTTGTGATTGCTGTCTTTAAAAAAATCGGCCAAGTGCGAGTCGGACTCGCCCATGAAGGGTTCCGGGAGATAAATTGCGGTTTACGATTTATGACGTATAAAAAAAAATACTCACTAGATCTCGTTCAAACCAATTTTCGGTGGAAGTTTGCATGTAATGTACATCATATTTTTTTTTAGTTTTATCATTCTCTTATTTTAGAAGTTACAGGGGGGGGGGACACATTTTACCAATTTCTAAGTGCTTTTCGCGCAAATTGAATCAGTTTCAATCAATCAATATCATTTTTGAAGACCTATGTATAGATACTCCACACGACCGGGTTTGATGAAAAAAATAATTGAGTTTCAGTTCTAAGTATGCGGAAACCCCAAAATTTATAGTTTTTTTCTATTTTTGTGTGAAAATCTTAATGCGGTTCACAGAATACATATTACCAAGTTTCAACAGGATAGTTCTTATAGTTTCGGAAAAATGTGGCTGTGACATACGGACGGACAGACAGACAGACATGACGAATCCATAAGGGTTCCGTTTTTTGCCATTTGGCTACGGAACCCTAAAAATGGAGTGCGTAATCACTGGTCGTTGGCAATAACAGTACCCTATAAAACTTTATTCAAGTTTGATGAAATACGGCCTTAGATTGCTACAGGGTGAGCACATTCTGTGCCCTACATCTAGGTCATGTCAAATAACCTAGACCCTAAATCTCGGTCAGTAACAAGACCTCAAGCGCCGGCCAAAGTGCTCAAGACGCGGCCCGGGAAGGATCCCGCTACCTTGACCACAACCATCACTCTGTTTTAAGGGAGAGGCTGTTAATCCTTTATTTAAGGGTCGCAGACGACATGGCAGAAACAGTAGGAAAGAGGTTTTCTTACGGTAAATTTTAATTCAATTATACTCGTTTCCAATATTTAAAATGCATAATGATTTGGTAAATATTTATTTACATCCAACTAAGTACAGAATTCAACATTAATACAATTAAAAATTAAAACTAAACGTATTAAATAAAAATTGGTAAATATTGTGTTTCTTACGATAGAAAGTAAAGAAAAAACAAAAAGAAATTATATTCGTCTACTAAATGGACAAGGGTAGAAACAAAACCAAACGAACCTATTTACCATTATTCGGTTTAAAGAATCTCTATTTATCCAAAGAAGTATATATTTTATTACACTACAATAACTTACTTCTCATGATCGAGTGAGATATTTTAATGATTTATACGATTAATCATTACATTTATTATGAAGTTTAAGATTAAATAATGAAACACACATGTCTTGTACTAAGTTCAACATTGTCCGGTTTTTAGGACGGACGTCAGTAGGACGTCAGTAGGAAGAATGTCAGTAGGTACGCCAAATCGCTTGAAACTTTGTAACAGTAAAGTTTATAAATAAACAAACATAGTACTTTTTATTTTATTCAAATATACCCAGTAGTTTTGACTCTACGAACGTTTAAAATTTGGATCAATAATATTAAAGCGTGCGGGCGCCATCTTGCTGGAGTGACGTCATCGCTTAACAGCGGTACGCGCCCTTATATGAATAAGTTTACAGGGCTATAACTTTTTATCCGTAATAAGTAGCCAGTTGAAATTTTCATAGAATACGTGTTATTATAAAATCTATCGTTTAAAATTATAAAATGAACAATAAATTAAATCCCAAGAGGGGTCCCCATACAAGAAACATGAAAAAACTACATTTTTTTAGCATTTTTACACGGATTGTATTTTTAAAATAGCTTCTTATTTTGATGCTATTTTAAGCTTAAATTGTAGTCTAATTTTCATAGTTTCCGACTAAATAGCAAAGTAAAACTGCTGCAATTATGCAACAAAACTGATTTTGTCAACACGATTTTTTACGCGGTCACCTATCCTGTTTTAGACTACGCGTGTAGTTGCTTAACTGGGGGGACCCCTCTTGGGATTTGATTTATTCTTCATTCTATAATTTTAAACGATAGATTTTATAATAACACGTATTTTGTGAAAATTTCAACTGGCTACTTATTACGGTTAAAAAGTTATAGCCCTGTAAACTTACTCGTTCATATAAGGGCGCGTACCGCTGTTAAGCGATGACGTCATCATCCGCGAGCGCTAGCCGCCGGGTTAGAGCGCTGCATACGAAGTTTAAAATTCAATATCTCGAAAACTATTTGACGTATCGAAATATACGGAAAGCCAAAAATCTAAACACGCTGACATTCTCTATTGTACCAAGGCAATCGACAATGTCACAAAAATGAAACAAATTATATAAAACACTTTTTTGCTTAAACCTTGCTAAACATTAAAACTTACCAGCTTTTTAAAATTGTGTACATTGACTGACAACATACAACTGTAAAATGTCTTACTTCAACTGATGCTCGCGCTTAAGGTTACAGTTGAAAACTGTTCGTGTATATGCAAAAGAAAAAGCATCATTTTCACACTTTCTATTCAGCATGTCCTGTTTTAGCCTGGAGTAATCTTTTTACCTTTACGGAATCGAAAAACGGACAAAAACGCTTTTAAGGGTTAAGGGATCTCTTCCAGCTAACGCTGACAGAAATGGCGGCCGAGTTAAAAACCATATGGTAAAACGTCAAAATCAAACCCCAGTTTGTTTGTTTAATTTTGAACATAGAAAGTGATTGTTAAACACGGCTAGAGATGAACGGAGTTGGTTAGTTAGTGACTGAGTGCGTCTCACTTCGCCAGGTCCCGGCAGAATATCAGCGCTGCCGCAGCAATGCGCGCAGCACACGCTGAGGCGGCGCCCTTTCATTACTATGCCGTGACATCTGAATCACGCATCTTAATTTTAGTTGTAGTTTTAATTATAGTTTAAGCTTTTAATGTTTTTTCTTTTACTTTATTTTAATTATGTAAACGTGTTTCAATTTATCATGGCGTAATATGTGAATAAAGATTGTTATCTATCTATTTATCTATCAGTTGCTATACTGTTAATTTCAGTATACTGCGGCAGGGTCGTGCAGTCGGCACGGTATTTCATCCCATCGAATCATGGACTCGCGCTAATTTATTGAGTAATTCAGGGCATAACGAATTGCTTCTGAGATGCCAGATTAATGGATACTTTGTATGGAATTCCAACGGGGTGACCAATAGGGGCGTTATACGTTTTAATTGTTTTTTTGTCTTTTAAGGAGCTTGGGTTACAAATAAAATTTTACTTTTGTGAGTTACATATAAAACGTTGATTCAATTATACTCGAAACTGTAATTTAAGACCAAAAAAACTACGACAGATACGTCACTGTCATAAGTGTCAAAGTCACTTATGTCAGTGTCAATGGAACATTTCAGAGTTAGCCAACCTTTGTGCATTGATAATCAAATTGTTGTAAATATTTGTAGATATGACTACCAAATATCAAAAGTTATATTTAATAATAGGGAATATGCATTTCTACCCGATATTCAAAACATAAAAATATTCCAAAACTAATATTTTCTCATATAGTGTGTTAAGTCATTAAATGGCGGGTGTGTGTGTTCAATGGCGATTTTTTTATCAGCTACAACAAAATGACAAGCTAAATTCGGATGCCTTACACTTATGCTTGATTTAAACTTGACAGTTACCGTAATATGGGGTGACTTTGGAAACGCGAGGCGACTTTGATATTTCTTTGAATCATCGATTTTGTGCAATGTCTGAGTTATTATTAAGTTCTTTCGCGATATTACTTTCATATGTTTCATAAGCGAGCGCAAAATATTAGTAGTTCAAGTATTTTCAGACAAATTGGATTTAAAACCTTCGAAACAAAAAAATCACTATTTTTTGACATGCTTCAGGGGTGACTTTGATATTGTGATGTAAACACAGGGATAATCAAAGTAGCCCCATTTTATGAATCGGGATTTTTAGCTACGTTTTTATTTTTCCTACTAAGCCGTCTACCGTAGTCTGCCTCTAGATGCTTTAAATTACTCCAAATTAGTAGTCGCCAATACAATATTTTTAATAATTTATTTTACGATTAAATGCGAGAGTTACAGAAGATTTATTTTTATTTAAAATTAATCAAACTAACCCCATTTTACGGCCCATGGACCCCATGGTATCACGGCTGGTAAAATGCCCGATGATTGTCATTATAAAGTGAGCTACGCACTTTTGGCCTGTTATTTTGTCGAATAGCTAAACGTATGTAATATTTAAATTGCATCTAACGTTGTTTACAACTATTGTTTATTTATCGTACGAAATGTTATTAATACCTGAAGTATTACAAGTGCAATAACAGTTTTGCTACCAAAAACCTTCTATGGTTAAATATTTAATAGGCCATCTTGTATTTGTGTAAATAACTTGAATTAACTTGTTTATTTAAATCGAAGGTTTAAAACTACCTACAAATAAATATTCTTAGTTCAGTCTTTTAAAAAGTGGAAATATACTAACGCAAATATTTCGTTTTTTAGTGGCAACCCACGTTGGTCTTTAATTACGTTTTCGAGTATAGGTATTTTATTATGTCAATTTTATAGTAATAGCTCAGCAACTGAATATCCATGATTGTAATATCATAACGATTTTATTGCACAACTTACTTATTGATTACTGCTTCGCGCAAAGGTTAACTAGGGCAAAAAGCCGTTTTTTTTTTTGGGATTTGTTATCTTGATGTAAACGTTATGATATCTTGACAGTCATATTGGCCGACTTAAACATAATGATACGAAACGGCACGCACTCTATTGAGGTGTCGTTCCCTGTTAATTCTGTACGTTTAAAAAAAACATAGTTCATTAGCCCAAAAATAAATTACAATAAATTAATTATTTACAAAAAAGAAACGTTAATTATATCAAACTGTTAAATTGTGGTTGACAGAACACACCGTAACAACTTGTGTAGGAATGCAATATTTGTATGCCCCATCCGGCAAAATATGGATGAAACTTTATGTATTCACTGTGACATCTATTTATGTACCTATGTTTAACAAATAAAACATTTTCATTTCATTTCATTTTTCATTTTCATTTCCATATCTAAGAGTCAAAGACATATCTGCATAATATGCTGTTAGCACAGCTGATTTGTTTACTATTTAACTATATACTAACTTTCTATGTTCATGGTTATTATACTATTTTAATAAAAAAAACAAAAAAATACCAAAGCTAAGTAAAGTTGCGTCGTAGCGGCATTTACTTTGATTTTAAAAGGAAAAAAAGGAGGTCAATTAAAATAGTTTCAATCTGTAAGTCTCGGTCCGGTAAGCAAAGTTTCATCATGGCGCAGATTGCAGAGAACAAGTCAAATTGAAAAACCGGTCAAGTTCGAGTCGGACTTGCGCACCGAGAGTTCCGTGCTGCCGCACAGTAGGTATCATTATAATTATTCCAATTTTTTCATTTCCAATTTGGTCAATAGTCGCCTACCGCCATATTTATACGAGAAGCTCACGTTTTCCCAGCGCAGTGTTCGAATTGCGACCAGACTACTCTGCCCGAAACACTGTTCGGCTGCTTTTCGTGGCAGCTTTCGGTACGCTGCTACGAAATGTTGGAATAATATACCACCACCAATCAGAAATGCCCGCACGATTAGCACTTTCAAATTTAATTTTAAAATATACTTACTGCAAATTCAAAAGAAAAAACCTTGACAGTCCGAACAGTGGCAATATGCTATTAGTAATATTTATTATCTTATATATAATTAATGGTCTATTGATAAGTATAACATTTGATTGATAAGTATTTTATATGGATATAATATATATGTATATCAGTGTATGTCAATAGTAAATGGGCAAAAATAGAGGAATTTAGATTTAGACTGTACTATAGTTGTAAGATTATTGTTATTTTTATCTACTAATTGTATCTTCTAGAAATAGGCGTTACATATCGGTTGCTGTCGCACACGATCTGGGCTTCACAGAATACCAGCGTTGCAGCACTAACAAGTTTAGTGTCGCAACGCAATGCTGAGTGAAGACCCATATTGATGTCACACTACCGCACCCTAAATGTTAAGATTAAGTAGTAATTAAATTATATGTTTAAGTTGGTGATGGTGCTGTGTGTGAGATCGATTAAATATTTTCATTTCATTTCATTTCATTTCATTTCATTTCAATTTACTAATTTCAATTGCCTTTCTTTTTATTTTTGTTCGAATTATCTTGACCGATTTTTTTACCTATTTTACTCCGTTTTCATATTTAAAATTTAATTTAATTTATTTCTTATTATCTTACTTGTTAATCTACTACTATTTATTATATTCTTTAATTAAACACAGTCTCTTCGTTCGTGTGTCACGTTGGCACCACTGAAAATCAGCGTCGCGGTTTATGCTGTGACATAGTGCTGAGTGGCGTCTATTTCGACGTCACAGAATCACCCATGGCAACATTATCATACGATTGTATTTTTTTCTTTCCTTCTTTATTGTTTTTCTTTTATGTTTGTGTCGACAGCCTTTTTTATGATATTTTCTCTGTTCTGTTTTTTTTTCTCTGTGCTCGTCGAATAAATGTTTATATTTCTATTTCTATTTTAATTTGAATCAGTGCGAGCCAAACTTACGCTTGACCATATTTTAGTACATTCATACATACATTAAATCACGCCTGTTTCCCAGAGGGGTAGGCAGAGACCACTTCTTTCCACCTGCTACGATCCTGACAAAGGGGTTTGGGTAAAAGTGTTGTCATTTGTAAAAGTCATACATTTTCAAGGTGGGCGGCCATTCGGAAAAGTGGTAAATTATGATAGAATTATTCAAAATAAACATATTTTGTTATTTAATGTTATACTCTTAAGTGCAACGGAGCCGAGATATTTAAATATTCATACCTTTAGTACACTTTTAGTATCAAAACTGAATACTTAAATCTTCAATTACTCGGCTCCGATATTATATATATCTATGTGTATTTCGAGGTCCTCTAAATAACTATGTAAAAATCATCGGTGGCCGCTAAAAAAAAATGACAATATTCTTCAAACAAATTTACCCAATGCCCTTTCTTTTGCTTCTTCCACATTCATACATTTTATTCATTGTATTCATTATACTGTATTTGCCTTTGCATTTATAAGTAAAAAAAACTTGTATTGGGACTTGGGGACCCCCTTTATCATTTCACTTTATTTAATTTTGTATATTTGTTAGTAAAATCGTCCTAATAAAACATATTGTGAAGAAAAAAAACCCGATATCTATTAAGATTCAAATACAGCTGTTTAAAGTTACGATCGACGGACGGACAACGGAGGCATATTAATAGGGAACCATTGGGCTCCCTTCGGGCACGGAACCCTAAATAGGATTCATAGTTATAATAAAGCTAAATACAGGCTGTCCTCTATTTGAATCGCTTAACTTCAAACTCGGATATGTCCTTGAAATTTGGTATACGAATTTAAAACGTAAGTTGTTTGAAAAAGACGCAAATTCCGTTGTCCTTTTGCATGGACTTATCCGAGTTTGAAGTTAAGCGACTCATTTAGAGGTTTACAATCAACCTGTATGTAGACGGAGGTTTGGCTCATATAAAGTGTAACATGGGGTGTTACAAAAGATTAATGATTTTTGTAGTAATCAGAACTTAATTTAGATTTTCGTTTTTTTTTTTAAATAATTTCTACTATAAGTTACACATTTTACTTATTGTCGTGCAAATGTGTATGTATGGGTGTAGGTGTGTGTATGGGTCACAGATCCCACTTATCTTACCATCAGGTGGCCTGTGAGCTCACTTGCCTCCTCAAAGCCATTAAAAAAAAGTTTATCTTACCTCTCTCAAAGGATTGGGCTAGCGATCCAGAGAGGTAATGCAGCCAGTGTCATGGGGACCATGCCGCGAGCGGACCTGCTAGAGGGGGTGTTCTTTTTATAGTGGTGATTATTATTTATATCTTTTGAGTAGCTTAGTTTAATTTTAATTTAAATACGTTTAGTTTTAATTTTTAATTGTATTTATGTTGAATTCTATACTAAGTTGGATCCAACAAAATACCTCGGCGGTACAACCACACCCTAACTTTAAAAACAGATTATAAAACCCACGTGCTCAAAAACGGTTCTCTATCGTTTGCCCAAATTTCAATTGCCACAATTGTATCACTTGCCATATTTTTTTCTGAAACCGTGAACTATTCAGAATTTTTATAAAACAAACCTTACCTAACCTATTGAGCTCTATACGATGGTATGTAAAAAATACTTGAAAGGTTAACGGTCACAGAAAAAATGTTTTTATGGCAAATAAATATTATGGCAAGTAACAAAATTATGGCAAATGAAATTTGGGCAAATGAAGTGGTCCGCTCGAAAACACGCTCGTACCAAATACGGAAGTCTCCATTTTTACAAAGGATCGTTAGAAAGGATTAACCCAGACCATTCCCGTGCGGACCCGAAAGACAATCTTTGATTTAATTACGCGTTTTTGGGCTGTTGGTTTTGAGAGCCCATTACGGAGTTTACCCTTTGAAGTAGTTAACACTTGTCTTTGTTTTTTTTCGTTTAATTTAAAACAGTTTAAAAGTTGAAATAGTAATTTTTACCAGACTACCGACTTTTTTTACTGCAAACGAACTCCTAAAAATTAATGTATCGAATGACCCATTCATCCTGTATATACGTATACCGAATGGACAAACTTTATCATTATTTATACCTATTCACCCAAAAAAACTAACTGCCATATATTAAACAAATCATACTGGCCATGAAGAAAAACAGTAAAAACAACGTCAAACCCATAGCATTCAATTCTCAACCTTATCCCGCTGTGCTAACAATTTATTTAGCAGTAACCGGTTATATTAAATTAGTTTTTGACCTTTGAGTAAGTTTCAAGTAGTTGTGAAAGGGTCTATAATAGGAACTTACTGTTTGGGGCCTCAAGTTTGGAGTTTGAAGCTAACAGGCGAAAGTGAACTTTGTGTTTGAGATGATAAGGTTGATATGAAGTTGGTTTGTTAGTTTTACTTTGAAGATTTTTCTCCTTTGTTATATAGTTTTATTTTTAGATAAATCATGATGTGAGTGTAAATTTAGGGGATAATACTGCGCAGATTGCCCTGGTCCCAAAATAAGCTCTGCACAACGAAAATAACTCAAAATTAGAGCTCAAATTCGACTAGCAACAACTATGACGCATTCTTTATAATTTTTACTGGACTGCCGAAGGAGGAGGGTAATGTGTTTCACAGCTTATATATGTATGTTTGTTCCTTGTGGCACTATAAAAACTAAAGCCGTTGTCCGATTTGTCTTAATCTGGTGAGTGTCACTGAAAATATGACAGTAATCAAAATTCAATATGGCGGCAACCAGACGCCATATTGTGCAAATAAAAAAAAAAAGTCGACCAAGTATGACAAGTGATATCATTAAATAGGGATTTAAAAATCATCTTTAGGTTTCTTTCATCATTTTTCATTTTGAATGATCATTTAGGATTTATAACGATTTAAAGTTGGTTAGCAACAGTCGGGTTTTGAAAGCTTGCTTTTTGTTAAAGTTATTATGCCACGTGTTTTAAAAAATCCCAAACAAAGAAACTATTGATCAAAGCCAAAAGTAATGACAACCCTGGGCTGGTCTGCCGTCTGCGGCATGCCTAGCGAGCCGAGGGCCAAAATCGCCACAGAGTGCAAGCCCAACCACTCACTATGGAAACGCGGCAGTCCTCGGCGATGGCGGGGTGACCTGGATTCCCGTTTACCAGACTGTAGTAAGAGGAGGGTAACGCGTCTATCAGCCTATGTATGTATATATGCGTGTATCGTGTATGTTTGTTCCTATGTGACGCTCTAGAAACTAAACACTTAAACCGATTTTGATGATTCTTATGTCAATCGGTTTGTCTTGTGTCACTAAATATAAATGATAGTAATCTTACAATATGGCGGCAACCGTACTGTAAAAAAAATTATTTATGTGTGTATTGACTATAAGGAAATATGACGAAGTATAAAAATGTCTACCTTTAAAACATAAATTAGTCTAAGTATAAGAAAGCCAATACTTCAAAACGTCTAAGTCTTATTAAGTCGAAATATAGAAATGACTACTCTCAAAGTATAAAAATATCTACAATCATAGCAAGTAAATGTCTTATATAAAAATCGACTATAAAAATACACTGCGACAAAATTATTCCAGTGGACACTTTTATACTTGGGCATATTTCCTTATAGTCTATTGTCGTAACATCTTTATACGTCGTCTAATATATTATATGTGCAACTTTTTATACTTTGACCAAATTATGCACGGACGAAATTATTCAAGTGGACATTTTTATACTTGGGCGTATTTCCTTATAGTCAATACACGCATAAATCAAAAGAATGTCGACGAACTATGACAAGTCGGGTATCATTGAATAGGCATTTAAAAAAAATCTTTACGTTTCTTTCATCATTTTTTAATTTTTAATTTATAACGATTTAAGGTTGGTTAGCTTTTATTTTAACAGCTTGCTTTTTGTTAGACCTGACTGACCAGAGTCTGCTAAAAGCAGGGAAACATGGAAAAAGTGGGGTGAGGCTTTTGCCCAGCAGTGGGAAACATCAGGTTCTTAATAATATTTTTTTATGTAAATTACACTTTTTAGCTGTGTACCTAATACTGTTCATGAGATACAGCCCGCTGACAGACGGACGAAGAGCGGATACTTAATATTAGGGTCCCGTTTTCTCCCTTCGGGTACGGAACCGTAAAAACTTCGTGTCCTATAAAAACAAAACCAGTCACATTTAATATAATAGTGTCAGAAATTGTTTTCCGCCATCTTATATTGCCAATTTTGGACTAAGTGGAGATATTAGGGGTGAAATTTGCGCGATCTTCTCAGTTATTACCTTATTTGTCTTGAGCGAGCGAGAGGACTCGCGTGCGTGTCATATATCACGAGTATTGATACTTTAACTGATAAAAGACGCCGCGGTAAGCTTGGTGGTTGTAGCCCTGCTTGGAACTAGCGGTCCCAGGTTCGATTCCCGGTTGGGTGTTTGCATGGTGAGTGGGAGTATAATGTTACTGAGTCATATTATAACGATATAAACTTCATATCGATATATAATAACGATATTATATAGGATGCTTCTGACCTTGGGGCTTTAAATACAACGATCGATTCTACTCGCTAAACTGAACTACTTTTGTTCTGCAACATTAAAAAATAATTTAAGTTTAGATAACTAATTGATGTTAGTCTAACCCCCTTACTAATTATCGTTGAGTAACGGTGTAAAGCTATACAATGTTTTGTCCTTATCTGTCAAATTCAAATGTCACAATGACAGATAATGACAAAACATTGTATAGCTATACCACCGTTACTCAACGTTTATTAGTAAGGGGGGTAATTGTGAAATCAGTGTATTAAATGATGACCACTGAAATCACGATCTCATGGTACGGGGGCGACATTTCCTTGGTACGAGGGCTAACAGAAAATGGAGAATAGGATCGCGTACATTGAAAATTACATTGAACTTGTATGATAAAATTAAAATTTAAGTTGGACATATTTTTAACAACTTACAGAACAAAAGAAGTTCAGTTTCAGGAGTAGAAGGGCGTTTTCCAAAAAAAGTGTACATGAACTTTTTTTTCCAGAATTCGTTTTTTTTTGTTTTTCTTGCTCAGAATCGTTGATACTATCGATCCTCATACAAAAAAGAAAAAAACAAAAAAAAAAAAAAAAAAAATCAAGAAAAAAATTTGTCCCAAATATTCCATTCCAGATCGTCACATTTTTGTATGCAGTCTTTTTTTATTTATATGGTCGTGACGCACTGGAAGATAAAAAATTCATGGTAAAATCTGGGACACTTTTTTTCTTGGATGAGGATTGATAGTATCAACGATTCTGAGTAAGAAAAACCAAAACTAACGAATTCTGGGAAAAAAAGTTCATGTACACTTTTTTTGGAAAACGCCCAGAAACGATCCATGTATTTAAAGCCCAGAGGTCAGAGGCACCCTCTGCCGTCCAACGGCAAAACGCTGCAAGTCAAAAACCCTAGTTTCGAGAAAAACGCGTTTAAAGGTTTTTAAGTTTCACGCTAGAAATCACCTATTATTTTGCACTCAATTGCCGCGTATTGAATTGATGTTGATGCACAGTAGGCAAAACGCTGCAAGTAGTTCGTTCCTTGTTCCGAGGTAGTGGTCATTTAGTACTTCCAGCGTTCTGTGGTGATCAGACGGCATTGACAGTTTTGGTATAAAACATCACAATTTGCAGTCATGATGTTTTGGCTAGTCTTATGCAGAGTTACCGCGTTTTGACAGTTTTCTACCGCCTAAACTAGAACATGTTTTTAAAAGTTCTTTTGTAGGCATGATAGAAGCACTCATGAGGAATCGTTTGATGCAAGTTTACATAAAACGCTGTAACTCGAGTTGCAGCGTAGGTAAGCGCAGCAGTAGGTAAAAGAGGTGACGTATACAGACGTCACCTCTTTTACCTATGTTTACCACTAAATCTCTTTGACTTTGACTTCGACCGTCCTTAATTCCCCTGGTTCGTACAATACTGCGGTGGCCTATTCTGCCCTCCTAAGCAAAAATGCAATAACTAAATTCAATAGCCAAAGCAGATTCAACTCTCTTCTGTTTGTAACTAGGTTGCAATTTCTACAGATGTTTTGTTTGAGATAACGCCATTATGCTTAGTAGGGCAGTATTATACAGGGTGTTATGCAGAAGGTTGGACAAACTTCAGGGAGTAACTCTGTAGGTCATACTCATCAACTTTTGTTATGGGACCAACATCCAAATCGCGAAAAAAAAACAGCTGTTCCATACATTTCGGCTGTTTAGCTCTCAAAGTTTGTATGGAACAGCTGTTTTATTTTCGCGATTTGTATGTTGGTCCCATAACAAAAGTTGATGAGTATGACCTACAGAGTTAAGGCTCGAACAGACTGCCAGCGGGACGGTGGCGGGGCGTGATGAGTGAGTGTTGCGGGCGGGACGCCCGGTCACACAGAGCAAGCGCGCATCGCGCTGGCCTCGCGCCATCGCGCGCGTGTCCCGCCGGCATCGCACTCTCCCGCTCGCTCTCTGTGGTTTGGTCATTCGTTTTGCGCTGCGCTGTATGACGCCACACTGACTGGTCGCGACAGAAGCGGGGCGCGATGCCGACGGGGCGCAGCCTGTTTGACCACGCTAGCGGTTTGTATGGAAATAACGCGCGGCGCGCCCGTCGCGCGCAGGCCGCGCGCCCGCGACGGTGCTGTCTGGCCGAGCCTTTAGTCCCTGAAGTTTGTCCAACCCTCTGCATAACACCCTGTAGGTAAGAGGCACGATTCTTTGATTTAGAGCGTTGCCACTTGAGTACTGATCGGAATAGATAGAGTATATTTACCTAAAGTTTGCAAAAGGACATAATATAGAGTGGTTACAACCGGGTAAAATATTAATTTCTTTTTATTGCATTCCGGATTTCTGGTATTTTTCTGGTACTTTTAAATGTAGTCGCAAGGAAGTCTCCAGTTTATGCCTCGATTCTACGAAGTTTAGGTAAATTGCACCTATTAATGAGATACTTCAACTAACATAACATATCCCATAAAATCCGGATTTCGATAAAAATTAATTAATATTTCACCCGGTTGTAACCACTCTATATTATGTCCTTTTGCGAACTTTAGGTAAATATACTCTACCTATTCCGATCACTGTGAGCGATGCCGGTGCGTTGCGTCATCGCAACGCTGTAATTTTAACATGGAGCGACGAGTGGCATGTCGTTCTAATTTATATGTAGAACAACGCAGCGGCGACGACGCAACGAACTGGGGTGTGATTCTCTCAAAAACGCGGTCGGACGAACGAACGAGTGAATGTCGCAGCGGCGAGTTTAAGTAGTCCCGTCAGAGCGAACAAAACACATTTTAGCGCGTGCATTCTCAATTTGGCAGCATGACTTCTGTCGATAAGAGCAAACGTATAAGGCTGCCTAATCGGGAATGCACTGGTTTTGTTACGTTTGTTTGTTATGAAAATAATTAGGCGATTAAAAAAAAGTTACACTAACGAAATATAGCGTTATGGTAACGATATTTTTCATAACGTTATGTGTGCAAAATTTCATCCAAATCTGATTAGCCGATGTTACTTTTTGCTTTTAGGAGCTTCTTTGTTTGTCCCGCAAAAATACGTCCTGAAATGTATTATTTATTAATCGTTATAACTCTAGCGGCCTTACCTCTCCACCGAAACACAACAGTGCCAACACGTCGCGTACCTAAGAGTTTAGAGGGTTGAAAAAGAAAACCAGTATAAAAAAAAAAACTTCTATGTCAAGGAGATTTCCCTTACCACTTTTTGCCCCTATTTGTGTAAAATTTTAAAAGTGGTTATAAAATTTCTTGGTCGACTGTGCATATACGATCTTCTCGTTTATTTTCATTTTATCAAATTATTTTGAGCCGAAAAATTAAAAGAACACTATCATTAACGAATACATTTCATAAAACTACAAACGAAAAACTTATACATTACTTTAATAGTACATTATTGCCTAGGCATGGAAGTAGGCAATTGCGGGCTGAGTATTGGATTAAACGGACGCGCTTGCGAGTCCGTTTAAAAATACGAAGCCCGCAATTGCTGTTCCTGCCGAGGCAAATATAGTGCTTTTCTCAAAAATCGCAAGAAAAAAATTGTGTTGGAGTCAAATCTTCATCGCTTGAACTCATTTTTTGAATTGCATACAAACAGAAACTTCATGTAAAAAAACCATCACTCCTTACCGCCTTTTTGTTTATGACAAGGAGAAACGCAATTCTTGTTTTAAAAAAAACATAAGCTATTCCAGGCACAAATAAAAAAGTTATGTTTCGAGTAAAATTTGGATGTATAAGACTTGTGCCCTCATTTTATTATGGCCCTTTTCACTTTTTAAAAAGTTACAAGGTAGATAGTAATGGAATTTGTATGCAGCATTGCGGGCTTGTGTAGCGAGCACGCAATGGTTTTTTTTTTAAATTTGAGAACTGTCAGTAAATATACTATGTACTTCGCGTCTCAATATGTAGATAGGAATGTCAACATTTCCGGACATTTTTGAGAAAAACAATAAAATGACCACTAACAAATTACATTTATATTTCTTTATTAGGTACATCTCAAATCCTATTTCAAAGTTCACAAATAAATACCAAGTATTTCCGATACGCGCTAGACAGCCGTTCTAATTTAGTAACGCAACATAATAACGATCAAAACAAGAAACTTGCCGGTCGTAAATAATCCCGCGGATCCCTAATCCCCCAGTATGGATTGTACTCCAGAGAGATATCAAAGTACGTTAGTTTAGTAGGTGAGTAGCGAAAATACTAGGATGAAATACCAGGTATTTGAAGTGTAGTTTTAAACATTTTTAAGTTACATCAGGGTAGGTATAATTTTACAATATATGTTATAATTTACCACAAATATAAAAGTTATCTCTAATTTAGGAATAAATAAATTATATTTTTAGATTTCAACTCTTTTTATGCCATGTCAGAAAAGTTACTGTTCCACCAAACCTAAATTTTAGAATTATTATTTTTTAAATTAAAAATTACGCTTCATTCCTGGTAATTATTTGTGTATTGTAAAAAAAAATATCTTCTTATTCATTTATTCTTAATAATCAGGCGCTTAAAAAAATCAGGTACTTTCCAATACTCGGAATATAAAAACATGTCACAAAGTACATAGTATTTTTCCCCGTTACCATACTTGTTCCTCAACACCCCTGTTACCGTGTAATATTAGTTTATTGTTGAACAATGTATTGGAAATTATAATTCGCGGGTCAGCGGCGTAGTTCCAACCGGTGCGCTGCCGGTAGCGACTAAACAACTTGGAGCATTATAGTGTTAAATGAATGCTACGGTTCCAAGTACAGGGTGTTAAAAATCTAAGGTAATTATAACTGTTAGTTTTTGTGAGGGAAACTTTTTTTTTTTATTGTTTGAAGTGTAAAGTTTAGTATCACTAATGACCCGCCTCGGAAACGCTTGGGTGTGACTCATGTTTATAACTTAAATAGCTAAGTTATTAAACACTTTTTTTTGTATTTGAACTGTTCGTTAAGAAGTGGGCTTTTAAAAAGAGGTTTACTGTTGTTTAATGGACAACACAGACTATCAGTCCGTCAGTTTATCGTATTAGAACAGAGACATATAACTTCCTCATTCTAATAGATAGTTGCCTCCCTCTCAGCTTCTCAGTCCGACTGTGTTGGGCGCCCATGAAGTAATAATGCGCATTAATTATCACGAATATTATCCATGACACTAATTATGATAAAACGAGGCTATCCTTAACTGTCAACGCACCCGCACACTTCCGTTATCCCGTGAACGTGATTACACAAATATTAAAAACATCCAAATAAATTAAAACTATGGTAAAAATTCATTAAAATTGCTATAAATAATATTACCAACCACAAAACAAAATGTGTTAGCTAAGTGTTTAACGAGGGGTACACTACATAATTCCGAAGAGTCATAATTTCGAATTGATCAAAATTCCGAATTGTCATAATTCCGAACGAATTTTTTTGAAAGATGACCAAATTTTTTGCTATCGCTTATAAATCAAGCCTAACCTAACCTACGTATGACACTTAAATTATGCATTTTAACTAAAATAGCTCTAGCGTAACATGGCTTTCGGAAAAATGAAAATTCGAACAAATGAATATTCGGAAACAAGTAATTCGGAATTTTAAGATGTTCCCGTTTAAAGAGATACTTAAGTTAAATGCCTCAGTTTACGCTTCGATCCCAATTTTTAACGTTCATGAAATAAAGAGCACCCTGACATCAGTAAAATGTAGCTAAATATTGACATTCGAAGGAAATTAAAAAGTAATTTAGCCCCTAGACATAAAAAGTGTCACTTTAGTCGTCTTCCGACTGAGGAGTTTTTTAGAGCATCATAAGTGTTAATCGTATTTAAAGCCGGAAACCTTTGAGTTGCGAGTCAGACAGTAACTTGTAGGTCAGCCGGTCAAAGATCGTAAAGGTCAAAGGTGTGGCTGACCACTACTTGACTTAAGCTTTCTTGAAACTTAGACACTTCAGCAATAGATTCCGTAGATTTTACTGAGCACCCTGTATTTGCCTTCATAATTATGTTTATCAGAGCTCTATTCTTCTTTGTAAAACCATATTGTTTTTGACATGTTATCGTATTGTTTTTAACTCAGTTGCCATTATTGTCGAGTAAAAATACGATTACATTTCAAAAGCAATGTCGGTTACTTAGTAAAACATAGCCCCTGATTAGGGGAAGCGTCTTTGTGTTATACTATGTAAAAATATAAAAAAGGAGATTCCCGAAAGAAAACTCAATTTACACAACCAAACGACTGACTTTCCAAACCTTTATACCCAACCACATAAAACCCCGAAAAATAACCTCTTAAATGGTCAACCCGTTAGCTATATATATTTTTAAGCGTCTAACGAAAGGTCGCGTTAGCCTCAAATAGGATTGGGTAGTGAGATAAGCCAAGTTTCCACTCTGCCACCCAACTGCTCAAGTAACTGTGAATACAATTTTCAAAAGCATTTTCCTTGTTTTCGCAGTATTGTGGAGAATATGGTGAGAAGCGGAGCGATTAGCGGTTTAATTCGTTTACAAAGAGTACCAACAAACCTAGTCACTTACATATTTTCTCGACATACTTCACTTACATAAAGGTGCTTTTCTACCGGCGGGAAGTCGTATCGATAAAACATATCAATTTCCTCCTCGCGCATCTTCGGAGGAAATGGTTGTTTTAAAAGATATTACAATTCTCGCACCGCCTCGTCTAGCTTCGCCTCGCTGGTGGAAAAGCTCCTTAACTTCTTTGTGTCTTATTAACATAATTATGTGGACTCTAGGATAATTCCAGCTTGCCGCATAAAATCATAGTGTTTTATATTATAAAGCATCTTAGAAGTACAAGGCTTTGTAAGCCTTATTTGTAAATATGGTGCAGTAGTTTTGTAAATAGTTGCAGATGTAAATTTGTATACAAACATATATACCCATATTGTAACAAGTTTGCTATAAGCATTTTTTTGCTAAGCTACCAGTCCACCAGTCCAGTCCAGTCCAGTCGGGTGGTGGTAGAACTATGTGCGGGGTCCAATAGCTAACACCATCTGCCGTTAAACAGCAGAATTCACATTTTTAAGTACCGGTTCAAGGGTAACACAACTGGCAAAATGTTTATAGCCTCCTGAATCCCCAGGTTTGCGCTTGAGGACACAATACCAAACACAATAGGCACCTTATATTTAGTTCAACAAGGTTGCAATTACAATGTTACTAAAAAGGTATTGTGTCTTATGAGGTTACGAGGTATCTAAGAATTTAGTCTGGAGATTGGAAATGGCCGAGCCTACTTACCACTAAGTGGTCTGTGTGTTTGTTTGCGTTCAGCTGCTCACTTGATTACGCGGGTGTTGCTCTTTTAAATTTTTCCACGAAGTAGTTTTAGGTTCAGCCAAGATCCCTACCACCATCTTATCCTTTCATTTACCGCCAAGGAGCAATCGTACTGTGGTGTTCCGGTGTGGGGATAAGACAACCGGTTAAATTACTAGCATAGATATTCCATCTTAGTTATCATTGTTGGTAACGCATTTGCAATCCTGTGATTGTAGTCTTAAGAATGCAAATGTCTACGGATCTCAGGTCCCATTTGCCTTCTCCTTGTCATATAAAAGTAATAACCGGCAAGTTAAAATTGGCTCGCACACTCGTACGCATGATTTAGTCGAGTTGCTTTGTCCCTAAAACCTGTCACCAAAATAAAATCTTATATTTCCTCGACGAATTGAAAAGTACAATATTTCCAGCTGCTTAATAGCTTTCGGGTGCCTATCGCTATCACGCTCGCACTCGCAACTGGCAGTATATTTGTCACTCGTATGTTATAGAGAAACGAAAATTGCCGATCGGTATTAAGAAAGTAGCACAGTAAGTAGTTTTAAAAGAATACCACCTCAGTTGCGTCACCGGTTTGCAGTCCAAAAGCGAAGGAACATCACCAGACATAAGAAACCAGGGGGCAAAATTTTATGACAGGTAGGGAGTTCCTATATCGATATACTCAATTATCGGTGCTTTTTACCCGACTGCGGCGGAGCCCAAAAGGAGGGTTGTGTTTTTCACCGTCATTTATGTCCAGTTCTATGTTCCCCGCTACAGCAAAAACGGCTTGGACGATTTTGACAAATGAGGTATCATTGGATTCGTCTTCGCAGCGAGAGTATCATAGGATACCTAAACTGTTAAAATTGAAATAACAACAATGGCCAAATGACAATTATTAACATATGTAGGTATATCGACGACAGTATAAAAAATGCAGTCGGGTTTTTAAAGCTTGCTTTTCATAGTTATTCCATATACTAGTGATCGCCCTCACCATTCTATGTACGGTCACGGAATTTAATTTGCTACCTATTTCAAAGAAAATCTGCTTGAAGATGTCATTGTCAATAGAGATGCCAAGTCATTTGTAATTGACTTTGGACCTAAGGTGGGTCACAAATTAAATTCCTTGACTGTACCTGTAAGTTTTGTTCTGAAGACGAGTATGAAGTTCACACAATTTTTAAATCCCCTATTACCTCTACAGAAATTGAAAAGCTATTTAGCCACCTGAAATGGATTTATCAGCCAAGACGGAGACGTTTAACGCCCGAAATTTGGAACAAATTCTGATCGTTTATTCTAACAATAGTAGATCTAGATGGGACACTAATGAAGAAAAAATTATGATGAGTAAATTTTAAAAATCTTTTTGGAAAAAGAAGAAAAGAGTTATGTTATTATTTTGTTGAATTTTTAGACTTTTAATAAAAAATATTTATATAACAAAACTTGGAGTGACCACTAGTATATAGAACAAGCATCGATAATTCAGTTTATGGATATGGGAACTCCCTACCTGTCATAAAATTTTGCCCCCTGGTTTCTTAAATTTTTAAATAAAATTTTGCCCCATAAATTCCTATGTCTGAACATCACCAACTGCGACTAACCCGCTCCGCTTGTCACTATACGCTCTCCCTCCCTCATATATTCGGGCGGTCGCGGCTCGGCCGCTATTCGACCTGTCAGGAGCAACGAGCGTAGCAGAAGACGAATGAGACCTACCTTCATATACCACTTGCTAGCTGAGCGGAAAATCTGAGGTCTCGGCTTAGCAAAGATACTAAGGGCCCCGTATTAATAAACCGGGGTGTAAAGGTGCGACCACATCGCTGCCTTAAATACGCTGACGGTACGGAATCGCAGTGACGTGCCGTAAATGTCAAGGTAAGGTGCGACCCCACCGCTGCTTAAAATACGGTGACGGTACGGAATCGCAGTGACGCATCGTATAGGTACCGTTTTTACCGCATGCCCTCTACAACGCTGCTTAAAATATGGTGTCGTTGCGTAAACAAAAGACGGGGTCATTGTAACAACATGGCGCCGTTTTTGACGCACCGTAATATACGCACCGTTAAGCAGCGGTGTGGACGGCATGCGGTAAAAACGGTACTCATACGATGCGTCACTGCGATTCCGTACCGTCACCGTTTTTTAAGCATCGGTGTGGGCTTACCTGTAAAGTCGTGTCCTTTATTTACGGCACGTGTACTATGGGTACTAGACAACGATAAACATACTTATATAGAGAAATACATACTTAAATACATAGAAAACACCCAAGACTCAGGAATAAATATTCGCGCTCATCACACAAATATCTGCCCTTACCGGGATTTGAACCAGGGACCGCTAGCTTTGAAGGCAGGGTTACTCCAATTGGGCTACCCACTAGGCTAACATGTCGTTATATAATGCTAGATTAGGTATTATCACAATCATAAACAATATTAAAAAAAAAAACCGACTGTTGAGTTTCTTGCGGCATTTCTTCTCAGCAGTGGTCCCCTCTTGGGAAGCGCTGGTAGATTTTGACGTTTAAAAGTGCCCGTGCGGCCTATTTACTGAATAAACAGCTACGAAACCCTCAAAAAGTGTGGAAGCCACATCAAACGCCTCAAAGCATACTAAAGAGAAGCCGAATGAGCAATCTACTTTTATATTAAACGAGCTCAGCGAAAAAACCTCGGAACCATCGTGTAAATTTAAAAATAGCCAATAATATATCTCAGTTATTTAATCCGCAAAAACTATATAATACGCATTAGTAACCCATCCTTATATTGAATTTCACTATAACAATTGCATCATTTCATTCTATTTCATCGATTGCTATTTTCTGCTTAAACCATTATGTTTTCAGGATATCTTAAGCATTAATTACTTAGGTTAGGTTAGGTTAGACTTGAGAACTCTCTTTAACTTGTGCTCTCTTTAACGGGCCATTTGACTGAGGATGCCTCAGACCAGCCGAGGCATCCAATAGCCGAGAACACCGTCAGGGCGTCATCGTCGAGTGCTACAAAGTGATCCTGTGGCGCCCCGACCCAACACGACGGAGACGGCATCCCGTTGGTTTTTTAGACGGTAGTCTGAGCCTTCTGCTCAGGAGTCCGTCATATCCACCCTAGCCGCCGACTAGAGGTGAGATGCGTAAATGCATTTCTCCAACGATAAAAAAAAAGAGGTTAGACTTGAGAAAACAAATAAAAACATGAGGCGAGAAATGCCTGTCATGAAATGAAAATTCATCGCCATGACACGTTCGTTGGTGGTGTTTTGATATAATAATGCGTACCCATGAGCATTACTAACAATTACAATCTCCTAGAACTTTCGAATCCAACCACCAATAATGACTAAAATGTAGCCTACAAATACCTGCGAACTCAACTCATTCAAAAACAGTTTTTAACAACCTACATATAAGGTTCACGTTGTACCCTTTGCCAAACGGTCTGATGGATTACTTTAAGCCTGAACGAATACCGCCCCTAAACCAATACTCCAAGCGTCGTATTAGAACGTACAGCCAAAAACGGAAGTCTCCTATGAGAGATTAGTTTTACCAAAAAGCGAAATTGGATTCTATGGCGATGTATTTCATCTGGTTTTCGAATGGGGATGTTAGAAGGATAAGTTGTTCCACAGATTAGTAGTTACGAAGTCGACATGTGGTATTCGGGACCGGTCAAGTGCAAAAGGTCGGGTTGATGCTAATTTCGACATTCCTCCGAGTAATTATTCCTTGTCGCTTAAGACGTTTGCGAATACGGTATATTAGGCAGGGTTCGTTGGACTAGAGAAGGCTGGGCGGGATAGGAACTATTTAACATACTGGGTCAGCGTAAAAGTTATGACATAGGAAATAGTACTAATTAAAAAAAACTAGCAGAGGCATTCCATCTTAGTCCTCAAAGTTGGTAACGCATTTTGAGTATTAAGATTGCAGTCTTGAGATTGCAGTCTTGAGAATTTTAAAGCCTATGGGATTTAGATACACTTACCATCATTACAACGTCATTAGGACTTAATTAAGAACCGGCCAAGTGTAAGTCGAACTCGCACGAGAAGGGTTCCACGCTATTCTTATATAGGGCTCCTTTTAATCTTATGTTTTATTTTTATTGCAGCTGTATGAAATACACACTCTCTGAAACTTTCACCTAGGGTGACGGCACCAGTGTTCGACACTTTAAGCTGACAGGCACCAATAATGGACACTTCACTCTTAATCCAAAGGTCCTACGGTCCTAAATTAATTGTTGCTAAACAAGAATAACCCTTATATTCTGTAAAATAAGAATCAAGTGTCCATTATTGATCCTAGTCCACTACTGGTTCCATCACCCTAATACGATTCATGAGATAGAGCCCGTTGATAGACAAAGCCATCAACAACATAATGAACTGTTGAATTAGTATAGCTACTAATTAATCAAGACCTTTGTACAGATCTAATGAATAATCCTTTCACATCGTGAAAACTCGGAACTCACGTCTACTTCCGAATGATGCCGACGTGTCTATGAATTATTGAATTATTAAGTGACATGTTTGTATTAAATAAGCAGAGTACTTTAGTTATCAGTGTCAAATTTCAAACCACGAGTTTGAAGTATATCACACCGAGATGTTAAAACCAAAATGATCAAATATATGTAAATTAGGTGTAGGTAAACAAGAAGAAATATAAATAAATGTTGAAAATAATTTCACAGGCTTGTCGATCTAAACGTTTCCCAGGTCTTAATGCTTTCGGCATGATTATTAACAAGAACTGAAAACAAACTTAATCTTAATTAACAAAAAAATACTCTGGTATTAACCACTCTATATCGATTATCACTCCCGCGATGCGACGTTCCCCCACGTTGTCTTGATGGGTACTGAGTCAGACTGAAGTAGCATGACAAATACGAACATTTCCGAGAAAATACGATGTGAAAGGATATTTCACTACATCTTTAATATCTTTATCTTTACATAGTATAAAACAAAGTCGCTTCCGCCGTCTGTTCGCTTAGATCTCCTAAACTCCGCAACGGATTTTAATGGGATTTCAGCAATAGGTAGAGGGATTCAAGATGAAAGTTATTATGTTGTATTCAACAAATTCTGGATTATGTGCGGGTGTTACAGAAAACTCACATAAACCGAAGCAAAGCGAGGGCGGGTCGCTAGCAAATAAATTACTGATTACTGTAATAGGGTCCCGTTGGAACCTATTTCGTACGGAACCCTTAAAAGCGTACTTAACAACACAGTTTGTACTTTAGACTTAAAAAACTTCGAACAAAGATCATCTCTAATTAAAAACTTGTACAATTAAAAAAACTCCACAGTGACGGTCATCAAAAGTTCCACGGAACAGCGCACGAATAAAAATAATTGAGACTTGGCCATTCTTTTCTAATTAAACTCGGGATTTCGATTTCTAATGACTTCGACGTTCGACACGCGATGAAAAAAGATGGCGGCTGAAGCGAGTTAAGCGTGAAGCGATCATTTTTAAATGAGGCCGATACCATTTTTTATGGACAGTTGTTTTTTTTTTCATTTTAATGGTAAGATAAGTCTCAGAATCTCTGTGTGACCATCGGGTGGCAGTGCTGTGTTCGTTAACGTACTCGCTAGCGAGTAAATGCTCTGTCCCTCGCAGACCTCGCAGTATTGTTATAGATTGCGAGGGACAGAGCATTCGACTCGCTAGCAAGTACGGTAATTGTAACTCATGGTAGGGGTACTGGATTATAGTCTTTACATTGTAGTATTGAGAGTGCAAACTTCTATGGATTACAGATCTGCAGGCCTTTCGCGTAACAACACTCGCAATCACAATCGTTTTCATTTTGAAAATCGAAGGCTTGTCTGCATACAAAATGAAACCAATTGTTTTGTTTTGAAGCCGATCGCGATTGCGAGTGAGTTACGCGGAAGGATCTTAGTTTTTCGGGAGACGAGCTGTAGGTAGGCCTCCAACAAGATGGAGTGACGACCTTATAAAGATCGCGGGAACGCGGTGGATGCGAAAAGCACAAGACCGGTCTGAGTGGAGAGCCTTGGGGGAGGCCTATGTCTAGCAGTGGACGTCTTTCGGCTGACATGATGATGATGATGATGATCTTAGTTTTTAAGTCAGGGCTCCCTGAAAACCAGCGTCGCGGCTTGCTGCGACACATAGCTGAGTAGGGCCCTTTTCAACGCCATGTTAAATGATTCGTTTTGATTGTCATCTGTTTTAAATGTGTGTTTGCCTTGAATAAATAATGATTTATATTCTATTATATTCTATAGATCGTACTTAGAACCAGGTGATCTGAAAAAAATACCTAAATTAGAAATATTTATTTAAAACCACTTAAATAAAAATTACTTATAATTGTTTATGTGCAGTAAAGAGTGGACAAACAAATAAAAAACAGTAAAAAATAAGAATTAATAGTAAATTCTAAACATTCTTTTTTTATATATTAACGAAATATTATGAAAACTTACACTCTTAAACTAAGGTACCCCAAAAAAGAAGAATAGAAGATAAAAAAGTGTTTTTAAAGAAACGAAGTGTAGCGACAGAATAAATTCGGATTTGCAAGTAATTTTGTGACGGTCGTCTTTTTTTTCTGTCAGTAACTAGATCTCGAATAAATGAATATTTTCTCGTAATCATTTTCGGGAGAAAAATAATAGGAATTCTCTTGCTTTTTTAACGGAATCTTTTTCTCAACTTAACCTATATAACCCTCTTTGGACGATTACCTTTGTTAATTTTATTTTTTAAAGGTATGATTCTGCTTTTTAAACTGATATCACCTAAAATCAGATAAAAGCTAAGATATTTTATAAATCTATTTTTACATATATCAAAACATGTTTTTTTATCTATGAAAATTGCCCCTAGACATCTAATTGCACAGAAAGTAATACCTCTATGCTAATTATTTAACCAGCTGTATTATCTTCTTCATCGGGGCATAAAAAAACGAACACTAGTGAGTCACGGCAGATTAATGTCCGATGTCCATAATGCCTCCTGTTTCCTTTGGAGGCGCTTGGAGTCATGTTTTTTGTACTGATCCTTTCGGATACATAATTATCAACTATTTAGATTATTTTGTGCTTTGAACCCGCTTACACTCTGCGCAGTTTAAATGTGCAGGTTTCCTCACGATATTTTTTCGTCTTTGTATTCCGTCAGAGCATCAGGTAACGTAAAAACTCATTGGTACATTGCGACCGCTGGGGTTCGAACTCGGGACTTTACGATCTCACTAGGTCTCCGGTGCTCCTTTTATGTTTTTCATCATCATCATCATCATGTCAGCCGAAAGACGTCCACTGCTGGACATAGGCCTCCCCCAAGGCTCTCCACTTAGACCGATCTTGTGCTTTTCGCATCCACCGCGTTCCCGCGATCTTTACAAGGTCGTCACTCCATCTTGTTGGAGGCCTACCTACAGCTCGTCTCCCGGTTCGCGGACGCCACTCAAGAACCTTCTGACCCCATCATCATTTATGTTTTTAACCGACCTCAAAAAAACATCAATTCGACACGTACCTTTGCACACTGTTGGCACCAACACAGTGTATATAACAATATTATTTCTTAATTTGGTTTGAGTTATTTCTTGTTGAAGTTGATGTTTGTTTCTATTACTATTTTATTTAGTGTTATTTTAATGTACTTATCTCTATATGTTATGAAATAAAGGTGAATATCTGTGTTACATTTTTCCAAGACACGGTCAATGTTGATGATCATAAACCGAAATAATTATTAACCTGAATACCATTTAGTTCACAACAAACATTAATTGTCTGTCCTGAGAATTTCACATAATGACCAGCAATATAATTGTTATTAATGTGTCAAATCATTTTCCTTGTTACAGACCAACGTCACCGGACAATAGAGAAGATTACAGTTTTTAACACCGAGGACAAACGAACACGCAATATTTCATTATAATACAATCGATGGTTGATTGAAGCGCGCTGCAGTCTCGCGCCGACCGCCTAAGATGGCGTAACCATGCGACAAAATGGCGGCGTGACGTAAAAACAAAATGGCCGACAAATCCAGATTTTGGGATCGGAGAAAGTACAAGAGCGCGCGATGACGTCACGGCGATCCCTGGACTGTATAAAGTAACTTTTTTAATTTAGGGCTTCGATAAACTAGGGCTTATTTGAGTGTTACTCGAACGGGAGTGTACATTATTAATTATATTTTGCGCGTCGATTATTTTGGGATATCGCGTTTATTTCGGTGTCCAAAAGCAATATTAGATTAGGCTCGTGTACGCTTGTTTCGTAATTCGTTTTGTATATAAAGTTTTAATGGTGTTTAGATTTGTGTAAAAGTAGGGACGTACAATTCACGCTTGTACAAAGTTCGCACATAGTTCGGAAGAAAACGGGTATAAAATAAATGGTGTAAATAAATAGCGTAACGAAGGTATAATATTCCGTTCCTATAGGCAATAAATCGAAATTAATTTCACTTCAAATTTCCACTACGGGGCCAAACAATCAATTCTTTTTAATCGGGTAGTTAGCACAATTTGACGGTAAACTGGCGGCACCACGGGATAACGTACAGAAAACCAAAATGGTTTCCAACGTGACCGCTCTGTTTGCGAGGACGACTGTCTCCACCCAACTAAATGGCACGATCAACTCCACGTTTCTGGTGCCAACATACATCAGTCAAGAGGAGTTCCTGGCGCTTCAGATGTCCAACGGAACAACTAATGTGACATCTAACGACTCCATGCATCAAGTGGTCCTAGAGACTTGGTACCCCAGCGGGTACTCCCCAATCCACATCATATTAGCTTCAGTGGTTGTGACAGTTCTAATGATAATGGTGGTGGTAGGGAATATGTTAGTTATAATAGCTATAGTGACAGAAAAAGCGTTGAAGAACATACAGAATTGGTTCATAGCGTCATTGGCGGTGTCGGACTTTTTCTTGGGACTGATTATAATGCCGTTTTCTTTGGCGAATGAGCTGATGGGATATTGGATTTTTGGGTTTTGGTGGTGTGAGATCCACTCGGCAATGGATGTGCTCTTGTGTACAGCGTCTATAATGAACTTATGTCTCATATCATTGGATCGCTACTGGAGCATAACTCAGGTGAGTTTTTGATTTAATAATAGAATAGAATAGTCATTTGTTCATGTATTTTGGAAGAAAAAGGGCGTTTGTCCTAGATAATCCAGGGATACCATAGTATCCAAAGTAATGTTACTTTAACCTAGGTTATTTTAACCTAGTTCAAAGTCGAGTAATTGTTGGTAAACTGGACTGACGAGTGGTTGTTCAAGGTTTGAATAATTATAAATTAACAAGTAAAATGGGGCCAATTCGGATAAGTGGCTTCTAATTTAATTTATCTGTGAATATAAATTTATAAACTTCATATTAAATTAAGAAGAATAGAGGTCGACATTTTATAAATTAAGGTTAAGAGCTATTAAAAATTAGAAAACACTTAAGTATTCAACTTGGCCCCAATGTTTAGATACACAATCTCATTCTTTAAAAATAGCAAATAAAATGAACGAAAATATTTTTTTCAAATATTTTTATTTATATTACATTAAAATTATATAAAAACAAAATTATTATTAAGCAAATTGGAACGAAAGACATTTTAAAACACTTCCGCTCCTTAGTACTAAACTTGAAGTCACTCAGCTTGCTCTAAGTTCGCGAAAGAACCAAGTGAGGCATCTTAAATAAATGGAAAACACCGTTTAAAGTCACCACTAACTTGAAGTTCTTAAAACTTGGATGTCGGACTTTTTAGGGTTCGCAAAAATAATTCAAACGGTTTTGGTCTTTTTACCTTTACCACTTCTAAGGGTTCCGTACCCAAAGGGTAAAAACGGGACCTTATGTAAGACTCCGCTATCCGTCAGTCTGTCTGTCACCAGGCTTGTATCTCATGAACCCTGATAGCTAGACAGTTGAAATTTTCACAGATGATGTATTTCTGTAGCTGCTATAACAACAAATACTAAGAACAGAATAAAATAAATATGTAAGGGGGGCTGCCATGCAACAAACGTATTTTTTTTGCTGTTTTTTGCTCGATATTAATATAGGCAACAGGTAGACGCTTGAAATATTCACAGAATATTAAGATCTATGTGTTAAATTAAAAAAAAAAAATTAAGTGGGGCTCCCATACAACAAACGTGATTTTTTTATACATGATGGTACGGAACCCTTCGTGCGCGAGTCCGGCTCGCACTTGGCCGTTTTTTGTAACTTAAAGATGATGTAAGTCCTAGTTCTATACGCGGGAACCAAAGAAAACGTAAAAAAATAATTAAAAAATACTACACTGAAAAAAAATAACTAAACTAGTTCGGCTACTTGACGTTTAGCCAAACTTTAATACTGAGGAACCAAAGCTATGTTAATATTGCAAAACTGATTTGGAAGACATCACGAACTAGTTTTGTTATTTAGTGCCTTAGTTTTGTAGTCACTCAAGTTATGTTACAAGCAGCTAAAACATTTGCTACTGTTAGCAAATCTTCTTTTTCAGTGAGGTAGATAGAAACGTGTAAGTAGTACAATAAATCTTATATTAATTAAACGTTTTCTTCGATTGCATTGATAGCGTTTTGTTTTCTATTAACGTTTATAGCTATGTTAACAGAAAGAGCCATCAATGTCACTTTAAATTATTCCACTTTAATGATACCGTGACGTCACAATACCGTAATAGCCGTGATTATAGGCGACACTTAATTGCCTGTAATTCATTCTAGACATAGCCACGATCTATAATTTGCTGACATTATAAGTGATGGTGATTTGGTTGTGTGGTTAAGATGCTTGAAATCACCGGTAGTTACAGGTTCAATTCCCGACGAAGTTAAACAGCTATTCAGTCATTTTAGTTATCGCTCCCGACGTAGAGACCTCGTGGTGTTGTTCTTCTATTTATTATTTTTAATATAATGTTATTGAACTTACATGTGTTTAATCATTTTATTAGTGCTAGTTTTAAAAATAATTATTTATTAATTTATTACCTAGTAAACTTATTTTAAAATGACTTGCTGCGGGAGTTTCTTGCGGCGCTTCTGCTCCGCAATGATGGTCCTGTCAGAGAAGCGCTAGTAGAATCACTCCATATTGACAATTTACTGAATAAATATTTTGAATTTAGAATTTCTTAAAAGTACAATGAATCCGTTTTAGTTATTTAAGTAGGTGCATAATAAATTATATATCGGAGGACTCACATAAATTTACCAAGGCAATGATAAGCATACTTACGTAGAGAAATACGTACTCACGACTCAAGAATAGATACTTAGGCTCATCGTACAAATATTTTTTCATATCAGTAATCAAACCCAGGACCGCTAGCGTTGATCAACTAGACTAGACCAACCGTAGCGGTAAAGTATACTTTGTCACTTTCTATCAATCCTAAATATCACAATGAAAGACAAGGCAAAAACATATAACCTTGTGCAGGGACCGTCCGGACTGCTACCACCATCTTAATTATCCTAACGCCAAGCATCACATTCTATTCCAGTTGTGTTACATCTTAGTCCTCAGGGTTGGCAACGCATTTGCAGTCTTATTGAAGTCTTAAGATTGTAGTCTTTAGAATGCAAATATCTATGAGTCTTAGATCGCACATACTCTTTGCCTTCCCTATGCAATTAAAAATAATTGTTTAGTAACAATTATTATTACTTCGTACGTATATAATTATTTCTCCGGTTTCCCCCCATTTAATTCTGTTACTATGTATGTAAACTCTTTATTGTACATGAACAATTACAAGAAATGTTTGCATCAATATAAATAATGTATGTATGTATGTATGTATGTATGTAAATACTTTATTGTACAAACGGGAAAATAACAAACAACAAAATAGACAGAAGCACAAAAGGTATGTACAAAGGCGAACTTATCCCTTTAAGGGATCTCTTCCAGTTAACCTTTGAGCGATTGGGAAAAGTTTGAAAAAATAAATAGCCAAACGTACAACAATGAAAGGGACTAGATGTTTCATAATTACGTTAATATTAAATAACCAATTTAAAGTTCTAAGAATAAATAAATAAATATGAGCTAGATCTTAGTTAAATAATTTAATACAATGCCAAATAGACAGATGGAAATATACTTATATAAATATATCATTATATATAAATTTATATACACACATACATATATATAAATAATCCATATATACATATATAAATTCACACATATATAATTCATATATATATGAATAGACAAAGATGAAAGGACATAAAAATGATAGTCTTCGTTCAAGGACAAGAGTCAGACCAGTGGTTTTTTAATCTTGATTTAAGCGATGCAACAGATTGAGACCGCCTTATATCAACTGGGAGTAGATTCCACAATCGCACAGAGTGCACCGAAAATGATTTAGAATAAATCTTAGATTTGTTTGAAGGAAAAGCAAGGGATAGGTTGGCGCTCGACCGCAATCGATTCTGGGAACCAGTTGCCATAAAACCGAACCGTTCCGAAAGGTAAGGAGGGGAAAGAGGATAGAAAAGAACGCTAAATAGCAACGACAGGATATGAATGTTTCTACGAAACCTAATGGGCAACCAATTCAGCTGAGAACGGAATTCAGACACGTGATCAAATTTTCGCAAGCCAAATATAAACCGAATGCATACGTACGTAATGTACAGTCAAAGACATAAAATTGTGACTCACCTTATGTCCGAAGTCAATCTGAGTAACAAATCACTTGGCATCTCTAATTACATTGACGATTGTTTTTAAATGGGTTACAAATGTTCGATATATTTGTTGTGTTGCATTGTGTTTTTGTCAAATAAATGTTGTGAGTTTGTTTAAGTATGAAATAAACCTTCGATACCGTACATAGGCGAACTTATCCCATAGAAGATTTCTTCCAAGTTTTTTTTTTTTGGTAATCGCCTGAAGGGCCAAAGTCAAAAGTCCTTGCTTTTGTTTGCTTTTTGCTTTAGTTACTTTAAGAAAAAAGGGGCAGAGGTGAAAATCCCTTCCGGAGACCTGGGAATGGAGGGCCCAGGTACTGCCGGGCTCGCACCGGCTAAAAACACCAATGCCCCTAATACCAACTACAATTTAGAAGCCCGCGGATACTACCCCAGCCAGTGCTGAAAGGCCGGAGGAGAAAGTCCTTCCTACGTTTACATATCCGCGGGGTTTTTCCAAAAAGGGGGGATAGGAATGGGGGTTGGGGTGGGGGGGAGACTTATAGCTATGTGAGTCGCGGAGTGGGAATCCTGACGCATGCATGCTTACAGACTACGGGCTTCCTTTCTTTTCCCCGACAATGGAAGGGTTGGGTCGGAGATCTTTTTGGACCACTTGTGTGGCTGTGGATACCATCTTTATGGGTGGGGCTACCATTTTTGAGGCTTTCTCTTTTGCTTGGAGATACAATTTTTTGCGCGTGTCTCCTAGCGCTGCCCTCTTTTGTGACCTCTTCCATTGCACTCTTCCAAGGTTACTATCGGATATGTTTATAAATAAATATGCAATTTTGGCTCCACGCTTGGGTAAATAAATCTCTAATAGGGGAAAGCGGGGCACAAATTCCCAGCGTACGAACTCTTGAATTTATTTATTAAACAACTTTATGTACAGTATAAATTAAATAAGAAACTCAAACCTCACAACTCCCTTCACACCTACCCTCCTATTCAACGCAAAATGGCGCAACGGCTCGAAATAAATTTACTTATCAACTTTACGCATTTTACCAACTTGCTACTTACTTAATAGGGAATTTCGAAAGCAAATGACATTATGAAGTCCTGTGCCGAAAATTGAAGTTTATTCCGTCTCGTTCTCAGATGGGTTACGACTGGAAAACGAAAGAGATAGGGTATACCTACTGATGTTTCGAATTTGGAATTTAAAGTAACTTTTGAATTGGCGAGAATAATCGTTTTGAAAACTTAATTAAATTTTATTGAGCTGACATCTAGCCTCGTAAGGCCCACCATACTACAAACATGGAGTTTTTTGTGAGCGGGACTTTGAATCTACCATCAAGGCAATAAAGTTCAATTACGTTTGTTCGATAATCCCATTTTCAGTTTATGAAGATAGGAAAATAAACCTTATTGTCATTGCAACACAGTTCAAATTAAATTGCCTTGATTATGTACATCCTATTACACACTGGGCCTTACGAGGCTAGACAATAAAATTTTAAGGTAGAAGTACCGTTTGTGGCCACCGTACCCTTTTTGGCCATTTAAGGTTGAAATGAGCTTCAAAAATACTGTAAAATTAAAAATAATATTCATAAATAGTTAAGACTGAAGATTCTCAGTATCGCTGAGACCCACACAGAGAATTTGTATTGAAGTTGTAAATAAAAGAATCACTTTTATAAATTATGTGTTTAATACTTTTTCCAATAATAAGATTACAGGAAGATAAGTAAACAAAAATAAAATAATTAATTTTAAAGAAGCACCAAGACACGAGATCCCGTGTCTGGTTCTATTGAAATTTTCTAGCGAATGAGCTTATGGATCGATATCCGAATAGATCATAAACAATTTTGAATTTAGATCGAAATGTAAGAGTGGCCAGGAACGCAAACAAAGGAGGTTGTAACAACCTCGTTACAAACTATAAAAATATGTTCGTCATTTGATAATGATTTAGATATTAGTTAAAATTGAGAGTGGCCAAAACTAGTGGCCCCGGATTCGATTCCCGGTAAGGGCAAATGTTTGTTTGATGATCGCGGTTTTTGATGTTTTTCTATTTATTTACCTGTATCCTATCGGTGCGTTGTACCCATAGTACAAACCAATAACATACATAGTAGGCATGTTCCAAATTATTATTTAACGCTAACCTATGCGTAAAAAAAAAAAAAAAAAATTGCAGCAAATAGAGGAATAATTTAAGGACATCTCTAACATAATACAGGACAAAAAAAACTTTTAATTGTATAACTATTTTAATAAAATATAGCCTCGTAAGGCCCAGTGTGCAATAAAATGTACATGATCAAGGCAATTTAATTTGAACTGTGTTACAATGGTAGTAAGGTTTATTTTCCTATCTCGATAAACTGAAAATGTCATTATCGAACAAACGTAATTGAACTTTATTGCCTTGATGGTAGATTCAAAGTCCCACTCACAAAAAACTCCCTGTTTGTAGTATGGTGGGCCTTACGAGGTTAATACAATCGTTTATTGATTATATGTTTGTTACACGACATTTTAAACTGAATGGTGAGGATAATAACGTTATCCATACAAATATTATAAATGTGAAAGTGTGTATGTTTGTCCGTCTTTGAAGCTTCAACCACTGAACGGATCGAGATGAAACTTGGCACACATATTGGTTAGGTCCTGGAATAGGCCATAGGATAGTTTTTATCCCGGAAAGTTGGACAGTTCCCGAGGGAGCAGCAATAAACGACTTCTACGCGGACGGAGTCGCGGGCCAAAGCTAGTATTATATAAATGCGATACAATTATTATTAATTATACTTAACACATTAGAAAACTAAGCATCTACGTATACTATTTTCTTCTAAGTATAGTTTTAGCAAACTGGTTATCAAATACTAAATAGTTAATGACAAAATTATTCCACAGTAATAAATAAATGGAAATACTACGCCGATGTCTCAGGAATTAAATTCATTTATACACTATACAAAGTCTCTTACTGTAACTTTTTCTTACATAGCAATAGCTCGAAAAAGGACCTTTGAGTTATTCCTTCTCTTGCATACGCTCTCATGCAAGTCTAACCAACGTTACCCGAACTTAAAAAACTTTTCATCACACTTGCTTGTAAATAGTGTCCTAATATGCTAGAAAAATCGACCATTATTTATTTACCATTACGCCCTATCGTGCGTAATAGCTTTTTGTTAAAATATAATACGTGGACTCAAACTATCATAATACGCCAGGACCCCAATTCTTGTGCCATTCGATATGAAATTTCATTCGAGATGTAATGTCAGTTGCATACAATTTTCTAAAAATATCGCATTATAAACTATTGATCTCGACTGTCACTAGAATCGGACTCCTGAACACGTTTGACATTATCTGTGGTAAGTCAAAGACAATGATGTAGTCCGCCGCTAATTTATAAATACTGATTAGTGATTATAAACTGTGTGATTGTAAAATAATAATTAAAAGGGTGTCTTTGTGCACATACCTATTAAAAAACATGTCATTAGAAGAAATGGATAATGCGACTCCGCCGGACATCGTCAACACGGCTAAAATTATTAGTGACAATCGTAAGTCAGAAATATGATCTTTTGTCTGATGATTTCATTTCCTCGCAATTGTGATGAAAAACATTATATGTTACACGGGTGGTAAAGGAAATACAAAGCTCGAGTCATAAAAGCCCTCGGCCTTCGGCTTCGGGCTTCTAACAGACTCTCGTTTGTAATTCTGTCTTTAACACCCTTAATTCACAATGTACTATTAAAAAAAAATTAAGAGCACTATTTGCTCTGTACATTTAATTTTGTTACCATTACAAACTTCTTAAAGGAACTTTTTAAAGTTTCAAATTGTAACTGGCCAAATTGAGTTCCGAACTTAAATTCCATTTTCAAATTCAACTGTTGTATTTCTAACCCGCCGCTTAGCGTTCAGAATCTGTAATGCCCCAGGGTCGTCTTACGAATAGTTCGGAATGCAATAACGCTGTTAGGTTGGTAGCATTGTTAAGTGGACCTTGGGACTTTGGGAAATTAGTTGTAAAGTATTCGAAACGATCAAGTTTTGAGTTATTTGACAATAGGAAGATTTGGGAACTGGTTAGGGATGCTTGGAAGATATGTCCGTACTATTTTTATGTAGTTTAGGTCTACAAAAATACATATTAATATATTGTAGAGTCTACATTATACTAGGTTCTTTTTTGTTATAAATAATAAATTAACCAATGATATTTTATATTAAGATACGTCATCTGCGCGCAAAAGCGTTCCTCGAAAAGGAAGGTAATTACCTTAGTATCGTTCAGTCGCGCCGTGGCCGCTGACACGCACGCGTCAAAAACAGTAAAGTTTTATTACCGAAATGCAACAAATATAAGTCATAAAAAATGCCGTCTTGTGTTATTAGAGGCTGCCGAAATTATACTGTAACTATAAAAGGACGAAAGGATGTCTCAGTTCATTCGTAACTACCGTAAATATTTTTTACATTTTTTGTTTACATCGCCATATTTTGTGGCGGCCATCACGCGGCCATGGCGGGCACGCCACGTCATTCGGGTTAGCAATTTGAAACAACTATTTATCTCTTTCTAACAATAGCGTTCGCTACGGATTGCCGTCTTTGTCTGTAGAAATCTGGCAACGTACCCACTGTCGGAAATTGGCGACGGATTTTATGTGCGTTTAGTATGAGCATAACGTATCTAAATATAAATTATCATTGAAATTAACCTGATTATAAACTAAGCTAAAGTACTCGTAGTGTAAAGGTATCTAAGGAAGAAAGATTAGAGAAAAAAGGATAGCCGAAAGGCTTAGATATCAAAAAATTAAAAACGATCCTACTAATTTAGCGGCTCAAAAAGAAAAAAGTCGGCGAAAATATTGATATGATTTTTTTTTTTTAATTTTCCTACGTACATAAACTCACGCCTCCATTCCCAGAGTGGGGTAGGCAGAGCAACAGAATTACCAACAACTCTAAAAAACTTTTTGTTTAATTTTCCTAATTTTGTAATAAGTACTAAATAGTGTCATTTTGTGCCTTATTCGTGATTCAAGGTCTTACAATAGAAGTGTTCCATGGAAGACACTATTTTTATTATATTTTTTTATTTTTTTATTTTTATTTTTATTAATAAAACCTAAGTTTATTTATATAATTACAACGGTTCTTTTATATCATTTTTTTTTCCAATGGTCATAAATTTGGTGTTTTATTTTTTTGACTGGCCCGTTTGAGATCAGTAAAAGAACGACCTCAGCTAGACGGCAAGCTATTTTTCTGACCTTAGATGTCAAAAAAAAAAGTTGTGCCAAAAATCACTTCATTTTCGTCCCTCCTGAATAGAACCATCCATAAGGAAAACATTACGGGATTTTTCATAGGCAAGACGAAATAAAGATCCCTTAACACGTTGCCTGCCAACTACGAGTATACTCGTAATCGGTAGACTCGTCCCCACTGCCGACTACGAGTATTTTCGTAAATGTTTGTTCTAAACCTCATAGATTATTTAAAATGCTGGCAAGGAAAAGAGGGTTCGAATGAAATCTTTGGCATTGGAAATAAAATATAGTTAATTAAGTGAAAAGAGTTCCATACATTTTTTTAGCTAGACGTCATGTTAAATTTTTCTTCGTGATACAATTTACAACAGTTTTCAACGCATAAAGCTGGATTTTCTGTACAAACAGGCCAGTAGTAGCTTATTTCTTTGCGTTTCTTTTCCTTGATGGATACACGGCAAGGTTTGGTGGGTATTTGCTTTTTCTGCGTAGGTATACGCTCCAAATAATGAAAATGATTTGATTGGGAACCGTTCTCAGGTGGGCCACCGGAGTTGTATTTTTCCCCCAGTAAATACTTCACAGCTTCGTCTTTGAAAGCTAAAAGCGTTGAGTTTTTGTCACTTATAGTGAGAGAAACTTGACTGTTATAAGTCATTTTAGCGTTATGTAGGTATGTTAATCTCAAAATGTGTATTGCCAATTTTCTTCACTGTCGTTACACGCTCGCACACCTTACGAGTAGTCACGAGCGCCGCGCGAAGGTTTACGAACGGTCAGGGCCTTTGACAAGATGTATTACGCTAACTAGCGTTTCTATTCGTTTCGTTTTTAAACCAATCGCGTCACTGGTAGATCACGTGACTTTTCGTATCACGTCATCTACGAGTGACGCGATTGGTTTTAAAACGAAACGAATAAAAACGCTAGTTAGCGTAATGCATCTTGGCTAGGGCCTCAAGCAATTCTTGCTCGTGCCTCATTCGCAAACATGCAGAGTAGGGGGTATACACGCTCGCTGCACAAAAAATATACACGAATTTGTCCGTAGGTTGGCAATAGACAACTAAAAATGAACTTATGTGTCAAGCTACGAATATTCTCGTAGTGTTTACCAGGATCAACTGCCAACTACGAGTACTCTCGTATGGGCTGTTTTGTATGGGTGGCATTAGGTATGCAATAATTATACTACGAGTATATTCGTAATGGCAGGCAACGTGTTAAAACACCTATATTTTATCCTTAAAACCGTATCCAAGTCACGTTTTAATAATTTAAAGCATTTTTTTATCATTAACTTCTGCTCTCGTGTGAAACGCATCTCTCTCGTAAAATCACGACATTTCTCATCTTTCACAAAAAAGGAAATTATAATTCCAAACCCGTTATTTAAGTTGGTTGTCTGAAACCCGGGTATTTATACCCGGCCGTTTTTCACTTTCAACCGGGCGATCGTTCATCCGGGCATCCATTTTAAAACACCTATTTTTTGTCCCAATTTTTATCCGGACGGTTTTATTTTCAAAATCTTGTCAAGTTTTTCTCGCGAAAATTGATGTCGTGAGTTAAGAGCTTATGAAGATAGATCTTTTTAAGGATGCGGGACTAAGGTGTAGTGCGGGAAAAAGCCAGCAGATTTTTTTTTAAATTGACGCTTCAGTTGTTTTTTCATGGCATGGGAAAAGCGGCCTTTACACGTAAAGTTCGGACCGCGGGAAACGCCACGCGCTATTCCACGCACCAGTCCGAACCGTACATTTTGTACTATTTAGCGGCCTGCACACACGTAAAGTTTGGACTGCGGGAAACGCCACGCGCCATTCCAATCTTCGCTCCGAACCGTACGTGTAAATGCAACTGTAATAGTAAAATAGTAAAAAACCTACGGTTCGGACTGGCGCGTATACTATATCCCCGAGAACCCGAAAAGGCCGCTTTTTACTATTACAGTTGCATTTACACGTACGGTTCGGAGCGAAGATTGGAATGGCACGTGGCGTTTCCCGCGGTCCGAACTTTACGTGTGCAGGCCGCTAAAGTCGAACGAGCACACAGGCCACGTGATGGTAAGTGGGATCTGTGACCCATAGACGGAGGGTTCCTAACTATAATCGTATTTACGATAACACTAACACAAATACGTTGATAAAAATCATTTCTTGTATAGGGAGGATTATTTGTTTGAAAATCCGCAGTAATACACACTTGTTTTGAAAAAAAAACAAGCCGCTATCTCTTACGGTTCAAAAGTTACAGCTCTTTAATTTAGGACAGACGGACCGACGGAAAGCGTAGGTATGGTCCCATTTGACACCCATCTGGTACCTTACAAAAGTATAGTAGGCCAAAATTGTGGTCTACCATCCTACGGATGAAGTTTATTTGCACGTAACGATGCATAAAGGTCGATTTTCCCTTGCGAAAATAACTATTATGACAGTGAAATTAGCGATAATTAGATCTCACAGTAGGTCGATTCTCAAAAGAAGTGTACATAATTAAGAACTAAAATTAAGATCTGGTAACTTTAGTCAGTTGAGTCACGAAAATTAACTATACCGTTATAAAACAAATGTTGGTATCTCAAGCGAAACTCCTGTAGCAAGTGCGACCATATTACTACCGGGTGAAGCTTGAATCTGCTTCGTTTATTGAATTTGAGATACCTCCTATTGGCTTATGAGGGCAGTATATAAATTTTAATTTAAAATTTCTTAATTTTAGTCCTTAACTATCTACACTTTTTTTGAAAACCGCCCAGAAACTTTTGTCAAAACTCGTAGACCACTTTCTTGGCCGACCGTACAAAATGTTTAAAATAGCTCTAGCTGGTTTGAACCCGTCGCCTCTTAACGAAATATGGCCCCCGTCGGTTACGGGGTAAAAGAGTATTTTGCGTCGTACAAACGAGGCCGCGTTAGTGGAACTGCATCGTATTACTGAAATGTGCGTGGAAGTCGGCCATTTGTCTGTTTTATAAGGGTAGTGGGGAGTTTTGAAACAGTATGCTGTCCTCCTAAATAACAAAGGACGCATGCGCAATAGAAATGATGGTATTTGATAGTCAAAGTAAATTTAACCCCCTATCCTAAGAAATAATGTCACTAATACACACGCGGTTCCATGAGACATACGCCCTTTTTTCCAAGATGCAGTATATTCTGTATAAATATCAGGGACCAATCACTTAGGAATTGACATGGCCCCAAAACTGAGCTCTAGGCTAAGTAATGCTTGGATTTTTAGGAGCTATGGGAACTAGGCTTTATTAATGTCTAGCTCCTTCTCGTGACTTCTTCCGCGTACATTTCAATCATCGTTATTCCCTCGAAAACGTTTAAATTTTCCGGGATGAAAGTAGCCTATTTGTTAAATCCAGGGTAAAAGTTATCAGTACTTCAAATTTCATACGAATTTGTCCAGCCGTTGCAGTGTGAAGGAGTAACAAACTAACACACAAACTTTCGAATTTATAATATTAGTAGAAGCTAACTTATTAGAAAAATTCATACATAAATACGTAGAAAACATTCAACATTGCTTGCTATGAAAAGCCTTGACCGGGAATCGAACTCAGGATCACTAGCTTCGTAGGCAGAGTTACTACCAAACGTCAACATCTCGTCAAAGTGACGTTGCTCAACTGAACTACTGTTTGAAACATGGTGTCTGCGATAGGAAAGTACTATTTACGTGCCTGATGAGGGCACTCTGTCTCCGGTAAAAAAGTTTTATACATTTAATGCAAGCTTATTCGGTTTTGGCACGAGTTTCCACGCAGGTAATACGGCACTTAGTATGTCGTTATTTCATCACTGGCTGCGAATTTTTAACCCTCGACAAAAAAGAAGGGTGTTGGTAGTTTAACGTGTGTATCTGAGTAATTTTTTTTCTGTGTATTTGTGGCAACATTTAGACATTAGAAAAAATATTTTTAACCCTATATTTTTTTTACAACTTGTGTTCTTGTTTGCCAATGTATTTCCATTCTTAAGAGCCAAACAATGGGAAATACCTATGCGTGGAGTTTTTAAATCGCATTTCTTAACAAAATATGGAAATACCGTAATAGACTAAATTTAAATTTAAATTGGCCAGGAAATACGGATGATTTAAGTAATTTAAACTGCTAATTAAACAGCGATATAATAAATAACGTTATGTAGGTTTTTTTTTGTAATGTATCTTACACCAGTTTTAAATCTTTGCTGTAGTTAATTTTAAGAGAATAAAGGAGTTTCCTAAATATATATTTAAATAAATCTCTTCTAACCAAATACGTAACATGTCTTGCGAAGTCTCAACAAGTTACCAACAAAAACTACAACTAACGTTTTTATAAAAACCCCTAACGCAACCTTTTTCGCATCAAACTGATTTCTCATATCGAATAAAAACAAAAAAAACTTTCTAACTCGAGCCGCATATGAACGAGGCGTGCAAAAAGGGTCTAACCCGAAAAGTAATAGTTTTAGTTTGACAACTTTTATAAAATAGGGTAGTGATTATCCGACGACGAAACAAACACGTAGTGTCGGACGTTATCGGTAATTTACAATGGCGATAATCTTAACACAAAAAAAACGCTTTTTTTTAATTTTGGTCATCAATTAACGTGAAAAGAATATCAATTAAAGGATTATTAACTAGCCAAACATCAGCCGGACTAATGGCTACACAGCGATCTCTTCCAGATAATCATATATAGACAATTATAAAAAAGAAATCCTTCTCACCTTTACTCTATGTACATATTTTTACTACTAAGTAAATACAATGCAATAGCTCTTAGAAGATGCTTCGGGTTTGTGCTTGTCTCACTCGCTCTCATCGGCTCTTATTAAGAGAGAAGTACATACCTACCCGAAGCACCTTCTAAGTGCTCACAGACTTTAACATAGTTGAAGTTTGTCTAATAGCACAAAAAAGTACAAAAGCATAGACAAATTAAAATACCATAGAGGCTTTTCAATTTATACAATAGGTACTCGTTTCTGAAAACCAAACCAAAACTTCCTAATTTAACAAACTTTGTTTTTAAAAGGCCATGTCTTTTTAAAAAGTCCTGTCAGTTAAGTCACGTCACCAAAATCATTCACATTTCACCACATTCTTCGTAATTATAAAATACCCAAGTCATAAATCAATTAAATCTCAACTGCCAAGACATCAGTCTCCCCTCTGTAATAAAACTTGCATAATTTGTCTCTGCCCGAACGGCGCGACGAAATTCACAATTTTTCGCGCTGGCAACACTTACTGAAATTAACCTAAATAGAGTTGTCACATATTACCGTCCTGCAAAAAGGGCGCGTAAGTATTTGCTGTCATTTTCCGCGCATTTCAGGGAATTAGGTCGTTGATGTGGTAACATTTGGTAGAAAGTGCGGTCTCTGAGAAAATTGTTAGGTTTTTGTAGTATTACCCTACTTTACAATTTTTCTCAACTATGAAATAAATTGCCAATTTCTTCCATTTTGTGTTTGCATTGATTTTTTAACGAAGTTAATTTTTTAATTTGTCTAGAGAATTGTAGTTTTCTCCGAAGTAAAAGTGACTTTTCTCTGTGCCATTTTGTCGTAAAACGGCAACTAAGGAAAAAGACGCTTCCGCTGTTCTGTGTAATATGATATTTGGAGAAACGAAAGTGTGTTGCCTTGTTTGTCCCCTCAGACGTCAAAACAGATTGACGTGATCTTTGCCCGACCAAGTTTGGATAGAGGGAGAGTGTCAATAGGCGTCTATGCTACTATTTATCTTGGAAAAGTACTCTTGATCTTTACGTGGGCACTACCGTGCCCCCTGATAACTTTTTAATACAAGGACTTTCACTTGACTATGATAGTAGGTTTCCCTGTACTAAATAGGTACAGTCAGCTCGTGCTTTGTGCCACCAAGGTTGCGAGTGATAGCCCTTATCTGCTTATAAATAAGGTCGATCAAATTTGCACTTAAGTGGGAAGCTGCTCACCTTACTACCTTTTCGCTTTAACGCCTTTGACAGATTAACGCAGCAGTTCAAACATGACGTTAAAGTGACAAAGAACTAAAGTGTGCTTACTTATAAGTCCGACCGTACTAACGAACTAACATACGATGATGTGGAAATGGTGTAGAAGTGTTGTAGGTATTTCGGTTTCTTTAACTCCATTAATGATAAATTCATAAAAATGACACTCTTACATGTAGTTTTTTATTTATTTGAGGTAATGGTATTTCCTATAGTAACTCGTCATGTACTTTTCGGTATCTATTTTCTTCCTGTAATGTATATACTTAACTTACGATTTTATGCGAGTTATCTATCATATTAGGTTCTTCATCATATATCGTCACATAACCTATATAAAAAGGGACGATCTCACACAAATTGACCTAGTCCCAAACTAAGCTCTAGGCTTGTACTATGGGTACTAGAAAACGATATAAATACTTATACAGAGAAATATATACTTAAATACATAGAAAACATCCACGACTCGGGAACAAATACTCGTGCTCATCACACAAATATCTGCCCTTACCGGGATTTGAACACAGGACCGCTAGCTTCGTAGGCAGGGTCACTACCAACTAGGCTTAGCACGTCGTCAACTATGGCACAGTAAAACTAAGAGAAGGTTAATAAAATACAATACAACATACAAACGACATTTGTTAAAAAAAATAGCAGCTACGAAGGACAGATGAACACAGTCATATTGATTTACAAATTAATAAACACTCCCGTTGTCTTTGTATATTACGGTTTCTTTAAAAACATACGTTTTTTTCTTCAAAACAAGGGTGTTCCGACACTTTTACCCCTTGTTCACAAGATTACAATCTTAAAAGCATGTTGACGGCCTGTCGTTTTCATTTATTTTTATCGACAAGGGGCGAGGGGTGCATGTGTATACAGCCACATGTTTGCTTTTAAAAGGCATAAAGTTTTTATACCATTTGCGATGGGATAATTTTGGTTTACTTTTTTATTATTACGTTTCTTAAGGAATCCAGATTATATTATAAGTTTGTGTTAGTTTGTTACTCCTTCACACTGCAACAGGTGGACGGGTTCGGATTTGAAGTAGAGATAGCTTAAAAACTACGTGGACGAAGTCGCGGGCAGACACTGGTATCCATCCATATAAATAATGGTCAAAATAATGACAAAAAATAATCATAATCATTAATGTCGATAGAAAGACATCCCTTGTTGGACAACAAAATTACAGAACTTTAACGACATTTTCTATTAAGGTTTTCTTGCGACAAGACCGCCTGTTGTTATTTATTTTGTTTGGTCAAGAAAGAGATGGAAATAAATAAACAGATACATTACGTTAACAATATTCAGTAGAGACCCGTTTGCTCTGAGCATGAGTATTTTGCACTCCATCATAAATGCAAAGCTGATTGATTTACAGCATCACCCTGTATAATTTCTGAATGACGTATACCGTCAATACGACAAAAAATAGTTAACAATTTTACAAAAATATTGTTAAGAATTGGCTTCATGACGTATTTTTAAGCGACTTTGCAATCGTTTTAAAATACAAAGATCACTTAAATCGAAATGGTACCTATACAAAACTTTTAATAGGCAGATAGCCCTATAGTAACGCAGTAGGTACACGTTTACGCAATTTTATAATAAGGTATATCGTTTTCTGATAAATAAATAAAAAGCTCATTAAAAATTATAATTGCGCTTTGTAAGAAACTTTTAGTAGGTATTTACTCACTCGGCTATTTCAACTTAAGAACGTAACATATACAGCGGGAGTCTTTAGCTGTCCTTAAAATGCAACACCGATTGATTTACGACACCCTGTCGTTTCCGATAACATTCTCCAAGGTCCATTGGCACAAAAAAACGTTCACTTATTCAGCACTGAGTATTCGGCGCAATGATATACAGGACACGATTTTGAATTATACATGGAGTTCCCGCCTTTCTGTTCCTTGGGAGATGTGGGAAGTTAGCGATATGGTATTTTGGATGAAGACATAAAAAAATGCAAGCTACATTCATTTTATAAAAAAAACTTGTACATTTTAAATCGTATGTGTGATAGTGCACGTTTCCAAGCAGTAAAGGTTTTTAATTTTCTGCCAATGAAGCTTAAGGCCATCACTAATCCAAATGTGTTCAAAAACCGGGTAAGGCATTTTCTGCTGTCAAATTGCTACTATACAAGTATTTGTGAATTCTTTAATAAGTAATATTGGTAATTAATTTATTGTAACGGACATTATTCATACTGCTATTTTTAAAACTTATGCTTGCTTGTAAGCTTAGTTTTTAAAACAATGTATATTGTTTCTGAAATAAACTAAATTGGAATTGGATTGTCACTGTTTAACTGTTGTTTTTTTTCATCTTTATCTTTTTTTAAACGTTGTAAAAGTCATTTATTGTTCTTTTGGCATACCTAGCACAAGGCATTAAAGATAATATCGCGGCACTTTAAATGATGTATTATTTTCTAAGAACCCGTTTTTACTAACCAAAACAAATGAGGAAACACTACTGAAATACGAACTTTGCAAATATATTTGCTGTTGCGCTGAAGGAGTAAATGAGCTGCGACAAGCCAAAGAAACAAGTTAAGTCAAGGTTTACTAGTATACTCTATTTTTCCAGGAAAATGAAATAGTACAATTTTGTACCGGTTTTGTATGATAAAATAACTTAACACGACTTTATATTTAAAAAATGTCTTCTAGAACTCAATAATAATTAGGTCATAAAACGTTCTTCTTTTAAACATATAAATAGAGCGTAAATCCTGTTAATTAGGTATGGTTAACTGGAAACGATAAGGTCGCGTAAGTAAATTTACTATATCGATGCAAATATGACTTGACCTTGTTCATGTGCAATTTTCGAGTTTACATACATATATAATTATACCAAACGATCGATTAGGTAAAAATGTAGCACTATTATAGATTATAGACACGTACCACCGCGTTTACGGCTCTTTTAGAGTCAACTCATAAAAAAAAACATCTTTAAAAAATCCAGTAGCAGAAAGTGTTAAAAGCCACCTCAAACTCTTCGCGACTCTTTGGACTGATGTATTGGCCCATTTTTAAGGGATGTCAAAACGAAGGGCCCAGTTTCTTTTTTTATTTCACTGCTCCTTTGTCGAGTTCAAATGAGGCGGCTCTGTTTTAGGAAATATAAAACAAAAAGAACGTTAGTTTCGTGGAAAGTATTGTTAAACTTTGAAGGGTAACGCGGAAGCTGTTTGAGACTTTGATAAAATACTTGCATGTTGTTGAAATAATGGGGTCTGTAAAAATTGGAGTTGGCAAAATTTGTAGCCCAGTACTATTATATTGGTCTAGTATCAGATACATGAAATTTCGTTTTCTGATCCTCAAAAATGAACGAACGGAGATATCGTATTTATTTTCCGTGTGAGATTTTAATTCGTGATACGGTTACTATTAAAATAAATGATAGATTTTAAGACACCATGTATATATCAATTCGTGCAATTCAGCACGCAAAAAAGGCGCATACATTAAGTCGTCGAGTTGCGGAAACCAGCCCGCTCTAACCTATAACCTATAACCTATATATCAATTCGTGTTACAGTTACTATTAAAATAAATGATAAATTAAGACTAAACCAGCACTAATAAGTCCATTAATGAATTCGCGGCTTATTTAAATGAAAATTAATATTCCCCAAGCGTTTCATTTTAACGGTTGCAGATTTGTTGGCTTTCTTGCTTCTAAAATAAACTCTCTATCAAGCAATTTCACTCTTAATTTAGCAACAAATACGGTCTAATTTTGAATGTAAAGTTTCAAGGCCACTGTCTTATACAGGTAGCTCATTTATTTAGCCTGATTTAGTGGTCAGTACGTGACGGATATTATGAAGGGGGCTATTTTTTGTGACCTATTTACCCTCCGCCTCTGCTACTGTTACCGTCCCTGATAAAAGTGTAAATATTTACTGCACAAATTCCATCTGTATAATGGATCATGTTTGAATTTAACTTTAAAATATTGTTCAGCATAAATTTACTCCATTAAAATAAACACAGTCATTTATTAATTGTTCTGAATTGACTCTAGCGAATCCGTCCGCGTAGAGCTCGTTTATGTTTCCCTGGGATACTATCAAATATATTTTCTTTTAATCCAGTACCTACTTGTGCTTCCTATGTGCCAAATTTTAACAAAATCCTTTTAGCCGTCCAAACGTGACTAAGGGACAAACAGCCAAATATTCTACCATACATTCACAATTATAATATTTTAAGTAGGTTGAATTTGATAAGAAGTGTTAAAATTTTATTAAACTTTCGACCCGCCCTCACTTCGCTTCGGTTTATATGAGCTTTCTGTTACACTCGTACATATTACAGAATTTATTATATATAAAAACCTTCCTTTTGAATCAGTCTATACATTGATGATAACCGCGTAAAATCCGTTGCGTACTTAAAAATATATTTTATTTTTCCGTATTAAACAGTTATTTATTTATATGGTATTAATAATATTACATATATATTTTAAGACACGCAAATCCATACATTCACACGTACCCGCTCACTAGAATTTGTATGTTTAAGTTGTTAGTTTTAGTTTAATATGTAAGTAATAATGTAATAATCCTCTGCAAAGTTTTTATAAATTGTACTAAGTTAATTGCCAATTTTTTTTTTTTTTTTTTTTTTTTTTTACTTGGAAAGATATAAGCGTAGGTACTACCAGCCCAATACAACCCCGATCCACCATAGAACTATGTCACAGTGACGTTATAATTCAAGTCGTAGGAAGTGTCAAACAAATTGTTTTATAATGTCACTGTGACACTGTTTTGCGATGGGTCAGGGTTCATAGTACATACAGAGGGACGACGGCGGGAAGCTACTATGTTTTATACTACAAGTATGTAAACATTAACGCCTGTGTGGTTTTTAAGCTGCCTAACGTCAAGACAACGCAAAACCGATAGTAATTTCCGATCAACAATTAGGCTCGCGGTTTTAAAAACCCCCGACGGCGTTCAATTAACAGAATATTATGATTAATTGCGTTTTTATCTAACTTTTACTTTAATCCCGTAAAAAATGAAGGATTTTTGATGGTCTTGAGCTAATAACAGAAAAGGGAAGGTTCAAAATACTTAAAAATAATTACCTTGTTCAATGTTAGATATGATCATGGACAATAATTGTTGAGCCTGTATATACAGGGTGCCTCTGACTTTGGGGCTTTAAATGCATGTATCGTTTCTACTCCTGAAACTGAACTTCTTTTGTTCTGTAAGTTGTTAAAAATATGTCCAATTTTTTTTTTCATACAAGTTAAATGTAATTTTCAATGTACGCGTTACAATATTCCATTTTCCTTTAGCCCTCGTACCAAGGAAATGTCGTCCCCGTACCATTTTACAACTAGACTTTAACATCAATTAGTGATCTAAATTTAAGTTATTTTATAATGTTGCAGAACAAAAGTAGTTCAGTTTAGCGAGTAGAATCGATGGTTAAAGCCTCAAGGTCAAAGGCACTGTGTAGAACCGTACATATAATACAAGTTTTTTTTTATGGCCTTGTGAAAGAATTCGAGCAAACAAGGCACCCGATAGTAAGTGGGCTCTGAAGATCATAAATATTAGTAATCTCAAGACTGCAATCCTAAGATAAGACAGTCACAGAAATTGAACTAGTCCCAAACTAAGCTCTAGGCTTGTTCTATTTTCACTAGACAATGATAAACTACTGCTAAACTACTCATACAGAGTAATACATACTTAAATACATAAAAAACATTCAAGACTCAGGAACAATACTCGCGCTCATCACAAAAATATCTGCCCTTAGGATTCGAACCCAGGACCGCAAGCTTCGTAGGCAGGGTCAGTACCAACGAAGCTAACGGGTCGTTGAATTAGGAATAATAGGAAAATTTAAATGTAAACTTTCGGAATTTCAGTATTTTAAGAATTTGATTGAAGTTCTGGTATTTTTGGAATGAGCGGAATAAATAGGTTAATGGAAGGTTTTATTATAAATAAGCAGGAACGCTGAAAATTTAATCCCCGCCCCGTAATCTCCTGTCAGTATCAAATTTATGGGCTCGCGGCGAGAGGACTCAATCGGTGTGACCGTTACTTTGTACCGTCGGGTTTTATAATGGTAATTCTCTTTTAGCCGATTACGTCAATACTGCAAGGGTTTGTGTTTTAATCCTTTTTTTCTACTCGCAGAGCACGAGACTATACTATACTAAACTATGGGTATACACCCGTATTCACAAACGTCACTATGAAGTCTCACAGTGCTCACGAATGCACAGGGTGGTTCAAATCGTCTCATAAATTAAAGGTCGGTCAAATAGGACCAAGCACAATGTATTGAACGCAGTGCGTTTACTCAGTGATTCTTTCCCTTAAGTATTGTTTGTGAATACGGGTGATTCACAAACAATGCGTTTGTGAATGTTTGTGAAAAACAGCGTTCGTGAGCACTGTGAGATTTCATAGTGACGTTTGTGAATACCGGTGTATACCTACAGGATGTAACATTTAAATCGGTCAGTATGGGAAAGTCTGAAACTATAAGACACACAAAGATCTTCCCTTAGGAACCATGTCATCGATTTTAGTAACAAGGAAAACTGCATTCATACATTTAAAAAAAAAGTACTCAGCTCGGGAATCGAACCCGGACGTTATGAAAAATAAAACGAACACTATTACATTTACACAAACATTTTATTAATTTTAGCCACTAAAATCGATGACATGGTTCCTAATAACAGATTTTCGTATATTTTATTGTTTCAGACTATCCCATACTGACCGATTTACATGTTGCACCCTGTATAGGTCACGTTTTCAAATTTATGTGATACAGGTGCGTAGAAGAACGTAATATTTTTATCTAGGTTGCAAAAACTCTCACATAATAAACATTAGGATGTTGATGATGATGATGATGATGATGATGATGATGATGATGATGATGATGATGATGATGGCTTTGGCTAAATTGTTATTTTGGTGGTGTTAGGAAAGGATCGCTACCACCGTCTTACATCCTTGTACATAAACGCACAATAAACCTATTTTAGTTAAAGTATTCTTTGTCCCTTTCTGTCAAATACAAATGTCATAGTGACGGATAAGGACAGAGCATATTTCAAACACACCTCAATCAGTCAATATGACATTCTACAACAATAAGGTTGAGTTTCCTAAAAGATACAAATGACTTGACATCTCTAATGACATTGACGACATCAAACATATTTTTCGTGAAATGGGTCCCAAATTAACGCTCGTGACCGTAAACTACGCCAAAAAAAAATTAACGTAGACAATCTAGTTTGAAGAATACACTTTTTGTTAAATTTTTAATATAAGTACAGTGTAAGTTGCAAACAGGAAAACTCGTTTAACTTCTGTTAGAAAATCACAGCAAAAGGCAATAGGAATTGTGTCGGGGTATATTGCAACCAGCCTTAAAGAATAAGCCAACAGCTGTCTCATTTTTTTATCGTGTTACCAGTAAATGCTAGGTTATTTGCTTCCGACACGTTCAAAACGTTCTTCGGTCTCTTTCAGTTGTGGGTTGGTGCGGTGAGAGTAAAAGAGAGTTGGCGATATTTGTTGTGTCACCTTTAGTGATGGGACGAGTGCTGTTTTAAATTGAGTTTGCTTTAAACTCGAGCAATCGAGTAAGGTGACTCGGGACCTTTTTGTGCTCGATAAAGTGTTATAATAGTGCAGTAAATTCGCACTTATATTTTTATGTATGTTTAACGTTCATCTCTTCTGTTTGAAAAATAAGGATTTCCATATATGTCTATACTGCCCTACTAAGCATAATGGCGATATCTCAGACAAAACATCTGTAGAAATTGCAATCTAGTTACAAACAGAATAGAGTTGAATCTGCTTTGGCTATTGAATTTAGTTATTGCATTTTTGCTTAGGAGGGCAGTATAGCGGGGTAAAGATGTTATTTTCATCTCTAGAAACGTGGTGTTTGAATACTTTTTGCCACAATAATAAGGACTAAGAAAATTTTAGAAATAGAAATTCTACTAGAACGGAGTGTTTACTTACTTGGGTAAATCCATGAATAAGTAGTAGTAGTAGTAGATATGCATTAGCAAGCGGTCATTCTGGCTAAATATCTCAATGCAATGGATCACTTTCATTATTTGGTCAACAATATTCTATTGCCAACACGCTTCTTAGTAGTTTCGTAATGCACCTAAATATGCAACTTGTGTCAAAAACATTTAATAAATAAAACATTTTTTGTAAGCAATACTTAATTTTAATTGGTATTTATTGTGGATAATTACATATTCCGAGTAACATACCGATTATACAGTTGAAAAACTCACCAAGTTAGTAAGTTATATATAAATAGTGAAATTTTCCTCTAAGTATACATAGTTTAATTTAGTTTATTTATACATCAATATAATACAATTTAAATTGCATTGCATGTCAAAAAATACTAAATGACATTGAGATTCTCAACATAAAAACGAATAATGAAATAATGCCAAAATAACACTCAATAATTAAAACAACAACAATACACGTGCCTTGTCCTTAACACTCATCACTCATCACCGATAACTCAGTAACTTCTGCAGTAATTTTACTCGAGTTGACTCACTTATCTCGATTTACTCCAGTTTTTGTGCTCGAGTTTTCTCTTCACTACAGGAGTCTGTTTAGAACCTTGATAGTACAATAGGGACGAAGCCTTTCTGAAATAAAAGACTTTCTTCAGAAAATATTGTACAATGCGATAACGCTCTTTATTGGAGCAAAAGAAAATTGATAAAAGAGGAAAGAAGGTGATATCTGGGAGATTTATTTTAATTCATACCTTTAAACGATATCTAAATGATAGACAATTGTTATGTTGAAAGCATGTCATGTGATTAAGAATATTAAACATAATCAGATTCCTCAATCATGGTCAGACTGGAAGAGTTCCTTTATAGGGATAAGTTCGCCATTTAACATGTTAAAAATACTCTTTATGAACACCAAAAAAACAAAACACGGAACAGTACATTTTGACTATACGTATACAACAGGCGGTATTACCGCTAAATAGCGATCTCTTCCAGACAAACTTGGACAGAGAAATAATAAAAGACAAAAATACATTGCAGGCGGTGTAAACTTATTCCTTCAGAACTCAAACTAAACTACAAGAAACACTTCTGTTTGATGAAGTCTCTTCTCTTCTGTTATGTTAATCTTAAGTCTATGTACGAATTTACTTGTAATTTGTTTTTTGCGCAATAAAGAGTTTACATACATACATACATACGTACATACATAAATTAACTAATATTTAAAATGGAAAAATGTCTACTTAGGTTACTATTTTTCCCGGATAGTTGAACAGTTCTCAAGGGAATAGTAGTTATTCACTTCTATGCAAACAGAATCGCTGGCAGATCGTAGAATCAGACCGCTTATTTGTCGATTACGCGAAGCCGAAAATTGGGTATAACTTTGACAGAAAAGACTGCATGGCCTTTTTACATAACATTTAGTCATAAACTAAAAAAAAAAACTTTCCTTCCTTTCAACTTAATGGATCAGTCAACCCAGCACATCGTGGAGCGCTGCCCCCAAAGACGTTACCAAGGCGACCCGAGTAACCTCTACCAGGAACTGACTGCTGAGGCTATCGCCTGGCTGCGTGACCTCGATATCGACTTATAAGAATTTCCTCGGCCTCGTGTGGTTGCCGAGTTAGAATAGTGCCACTCCATGTCTTCCCGTGGATGTCGTAAGAGACGACTAAGGGAATAAAGGCTTATAGTACTGTTAGGCGATGGGCTTGCAACCTGTCACTAATACGCTGGTAAACATCTTAGCCTAATTGTGCAAATTGTGGTTATAGAATTATCAACTTTTTTTTTTTTTTTTTAGAGGTGTTTGTAATTCTGTAGCTCTGCCTACCCCACTCTGGGAACGAAGGCGTGAGATTATGTATGTATGTATGTAAGAATTTGCTACAATTTACCCCACCATACGATTAAATAAATAATAACAAGTAACAGACAATAATACAGGGTTACAAGGTAGAAAAAACGAACGCCACATGGACGGCAACTACCTTAAATATTGGAAATAGCAAGTTCTACGCAAAAGAGTTACTTTTATTAAAAAAAAAACTGCATTATTGGATATAAAAAAATATTCTTCCTTAACCAGGAATCGAACTGGTCGAATATAAAAAACAATAAAGTCGTGTTTTATGATACAGATCAATAGGGTCATTGATAGTGATCATTTAAGTCTATAACACGTAACACCTTGAAATTAAATAAATACCGTAAAAACCCTTCTTTTTTATTTTGTCATATTCGACCAGTTCGATTCCCGGTTAAGGCAGAAATTTTCATAAATCTATAAATCCAGGTTTTTTTTTCAAAATGAAAGTAAGTCTCCTTTGCGTAGAACTTGCTATTTCCAATATTTAAGGCAGTTGCCGTCCATGCGGCGTTCGTTTTTTCCACCCTGTATATCTACTTCTTTGTACGAAACTCTCAGTGTGGCAGTTTGATATCTTCTTCATACACAAAACTCCCGGTGCCCTCGGGCCTGTCGTTAACCTACCTTATTTATTAGGTACACTTAAATGCAGCCGCAAAATTTTCCTATTTTACTACGCTATGAAAACACCCGGCTATAATTTCTAAAAAGTCTACTTTTTATAAGCACTAAACCTGTGTGTCCTCAATATTGAGAACAACATGAGTTCAGCCAGTTAAAAATATGTAATTTTTTGCCTTATAATTCTTTTTTTTACGAGCACACAACTGCTGTGCCGCAGGAACTCTCGCTAAAATTAGCTTTATATTATAATGAACTAGCTGTTGCCCGCGACTTCGTCCACAAAAATAAAACATAGCCTATGTTCATTTTCATCAGAGATAATGTAGGATTCTAATTATGAAAGAATTTTTCAAATCGGTCCAGTAGTTTCGGAGCCTATTCAATACAAACAAATAAACAACAAAAAACAAACAAACACTCAAATCTTTCCTCTTTATAATATTAGTGTAGATATTGATACTCAGTGGCACACGCACAAAATGACGTCTGTGACACACGCCTAGAACAATTGATCCATGTGGCTCACGTGTATACCGTGCGTACGTAACGTGCGCCGCATTCGAATTCCGCCTTTATACCTCACTTCGCTTGGTCAATAAAGACTAAGCACTAAGTTTCAATACGCAATATGTTACGACTAGATACTTTGACGTAAAGGACAGCTGTGCAGTAAATACGTAACGTCTCTCGCAGAGAAACTCATAAATATTGTAATAATTTTTACTCGTGTCTTGGAAAGTCAAATTTGATGTGCTCAAGATACATTATAGTGGCGTATAAAATGTATGATATAAATAACATGACGTCTTCAATTTTCAAATATATCTATTACTTTTTTTACGTCCCTAGTGCTTTGTTATTATTATGAGGTAGAAGCATTTCAATATCAAATTTTAATTTTAATTTTTTTTATATTTAATATCTCTTAATGCTCTTTATCTTTAATTAAAAGACTCAGCGGTTGACAATTTCGGCGTTCTTCATCCTTCAAAGAGGCAAAAGTCGTTAAATATTCATGCCAGCTGTGAGGCTACGAGAGCACGTATACGCTTGTGTCACTGAAGTTACTTGTAAGTAATTAATGTATTGAAACTACGTACAGGGTGACTGCGCGGTCGTGATACAAATGATCGCCTCTTGAGTTCTACCCACGAATATGAACAACTTTCACTGTGGGACCAACTCTGAAATCACGAAAAAAAAAACAGCTGTTCCAAAGAAAAGTTCAATGCGTACTCGACCAAAATGTATGAAGCAGCTGTTTTTTTTCCCTGATTTCAGAGTTGGTCCCATAGTGAAAGTTGTTCATATTTGTGGGTAGAACACAGAGGTGATCATTTGTATCACGACCCCGCAGTCACCCTGTATATTAGATGTCACAAGAATAAATCGCATCCGAAACACCACCTGCGCTCCAAAACACGCATAGCTGAAGTAGTTGAAAAAACCGCCACGCTCATTTGGGATTGGGTCGGTCACATCTGCCGCATGCACCCGGACCGGTGGGCTAGCGTGGCCATCAAGTGGGTGCCTCAAAATGGCCGACTTAGACGCAGGCCTAGACGGAGATGGCGGGACGACTTGGACGCATTCCTCAGCAACTAGCCGGAAGAGGCACCTAATAGGGACTCGTGGAGATCAAGGGCAGAGGCCTTTGCCCAGCAGTGAGACACTCATAATTCGCACCTTCAGAACAATAGTGACCTAAGTCAGAAATTTTAATTTTTGAGTTTGTTCTCTATAATAATAAATTAATGACTTGAAGTTTGAAAGCGGAATTTTTGAATTAGGTCAATATTGTTCTGAAGGTGCGATATATAGGCTAGTTAAAAAAACACATACATAAACTCACGCCTTCATTCCCAGAGTGGGGTAGGCAGAGCTACAGAATTACCAACAACTCTAAAAACTTGTTGATAATTCTGTAACCACATTTTGCACAAGCAGGCTAAGATGTTTGATCAGTGTATATTAGTGACAGGTTGCAAGCCTTGACACACGGACAGATTGACATATGAACATGAACATAATACTATATATATATATATATATATATACAGGGTGTCTGGAAAAACCTTTGGAGATATTTGGCGCGGTAATAGTTCGCACGATTCTGATCACGGGGGTATGGTTCATTTTTGTTTCTGTTAATGTAAAAAAAAAAGAAGATTTAATTATATTCATTTTGTTACTTGATGTATCGCAGCCGATATCTTGACCTTGACATTTTGATGTTGATACTATACTAATCCAAATGTTCGTAGTAACTAAGTCCAAAAATCTAAATTCAAGGTCAGTGACCTGAGACCATACGTTGGTTACATGATATGTAAACAGTTCGCTCCATGTAAACAGTTTGCCCCATGTAAACCAAAATAAAATTACAAAAAAAGATTAATTTTAATGCAACTCACTGTATTTTCGTTTTTACAATTGAACATTTTAGCGGGTTTTTTAATGTTCACTAGATCTGTTGGAACACGCACTGCCGAGCTCTGATCGTATCGTCTGTTTCATATTAATGTCGAGATACCTTTTTTCTGCTCTAAAATAGCCCATTTATTGTTTTACTGCAAAATTAATTCAGACTTTTATTATTATTTATTCAGACTAGAAAATCTGAAATTTAATTTACCTGACATCTAATGACAACCATAAATTTTAAAGCTTTCATCATACACGTTGTTAAAAGATTTTCGTATCCTAAAACAAGTTCAATTCTTTGATAAATGGCTACGTCATAGACTGCTCAAAGTTTTTTAGTTAACATTGCTATGACGAGAAATCTGTGGTCCTAGTGAAAAAGGGTACAAGTCGACTTAACTCGTAATAAAAAAGGGTATATACATGAACGGAGTATACTAGACTTAAACCCTTTTTCACTTGATCTTCAGGAGACTTATACCCTTTTTCACTGGGACCCCAGAAATTATTTCCTTAGAGTTACAGTTAATTAACTTTTAATAGTTTAAGATCATCTAAACGCTACGTTCCAACGAAAAAAGTCATCAAGTTGACAAATTCGACGTTCTATTCTAGAAAGGAGCAATTGACGTTACATATTCATGCCAGCTGTAAGGCACGAAAGCACGTATACGCCGGCAACACCGGCGTTACTTACATTATGGGTAATATTCTTTGTCGTACGTTTTACTGTTGTGGCTGCTTGAGCTACGTATTGCGTGTTTTTGTTGGTTTTGTGATGTAAGCGACATGGTGTATAATTCAAGTGTTCAAAAATGTGCCGAGAATTTTGTGCAATGTCTAAATTCTAGAGGATGATTATTTATAATCTGTTATGTTTCTGTTATTTATAATCTGTTTTCATTTGCATTTCTTCCTGAATTAAGTTTTTACATTCGTCTTTTCACTGATGCGTTTTTTAATGCGATTCTGTCGACGGACCTCCGCGGGATTATATTTATATTTCTGGGTGGTTGCTCCTTGTGACCACTGCAAAATTAACAAAAAGACAAAGAAAAAATACAAAGAGATGTATCCACTTTTGAACCCTACTATAAGATTAAGAAGTGGTACATCTCTTTGTAGTCGACTGTACATTATATTTTACCAATAACTTAGTGAGATTTTCGTCTAGGTAGATGCCACGTGAATTGAAAATTCGCGTAAAAGAAAAAATATTTTGGTAATATAAACTAACAATTTATGACGACATGGTTAGCCTGGTTAGAATTATTGGAAGTAAGACTATCTAAAATACTGTCTAAGGTTAGTTTAGGGTATTTTGTTTCAGAGTATTCGATGTTTTCTATTTTCCTAATATAACTTACGATTTGATTTTGTGTTGTCGACGAGCATTAAAAAAAGCTGTTGAATGACTATGAATTTTAATTTAAAAAATAACTAACAAGCCGACTTAAAGCCTAAAACTAACAAAACATTCGTTCCTCAAGTAATATACTTACAACTTCTGTACCTATCATGTTTCTGACTTTTACTGTCCCAAAAAAAAACATTTGAATGTACACTTCGTTTACATAAAAGCAGTAAGGCAAGATGACAGCTGTCAGTGCCAGAAGTGTTATTCCATCGAGCCGAATCGAATATCAACACACAAACCATTTTATTTCTCTAAGAAGCTTGTATATTTTGAGATTGTCGTTGAAGGATTGTGTTAATGTTTTATACCTACTTTTAAATCCACCGATGCTTTTTTATTTTTTAGTTTTCTTTGACATTTGTGACGTTGAGACAAATCTAACGATATCTTATTTGTTATAATCTGACCACCCGTTTAGCATGTATGAGGGTACATAGAACCTGCGTTCATAGAAAATCACCCTCCTTCTGGGTAGTAGGTAATAAAAATTAGGAGTTATCTTCGAAAACTAGCATATTTTGATCTCTTATTTTGTACAGTTACTACCAATATACAGGTCACTATCCGAGTACGTATATCGCACCTTCAAAACATTAGTGACGTAACTGAGAAATTTTAGTTTTCGAGTTAGGTCTCTATAATAATAAAATTATGACTTGAAGTTTAAAAGCAGAAATTTTGAATTAGGTCACTGTTGTTCTGAAGGTGCGATATGTATTTCTAACACTGTATGATTTCATTCTCAAACTTGTTTCTGGAGATAATAATCATTGCCTTTCTTCAGTATGTACATTTAATGTAGAACGACATATTTACCAATAGGTTATCAGTATTCTATCTTAAGTCCGAAAAACCTTTGCCTGCTGTTTTTTTTGTCCGAATTTTAATAGTTAGATAATTTTTGTCTGAAACCATTTTTAACTTTCCCGTTTTGTTATAAATACCGACATAAACTTACTTACAGGTTTAGGTTAAAACATTTTGAGAAGGTATCTGATGAATTCAGAAAAACAAAATTCTAACCGATCAAAATTCGATCAAATGAAATAGCGGTCAAACAGTTTTCGGCCTTGCGATTGGATATTATATTTTACTTTGCTCAAAAGAAAAGTAAATATAGAAATAAATATTTTGTATTTCTATTTATATTTCTATGATAAAAATAGAACTAACTTCTTCTAAGTTATACAATATTCACTAAAACGACACAAGAATAACGTAAAAACCTAATAAAACTATTCTTTCCACGACTTTTCCCTTATGTTATACCAGAAAACATTGCACCGTGAATAAAAACATACAAAAACCGCCTACACACAATTCTGGCGCCACTGTCTACGTAAACCTTTGAAAGTCCTACGCAATCTCGTTAGTTCCATTTTCCGCCACCGGCTTTTCCAACTTGGTAGCATTACATCACTTTGTTGTGAATACTTTATAAGAAACTCCGTGATGAGTGGTCCCCGAGTAGAATGCCCCTGATTCGATTGCAGACTTTTATCTTATTCTAGTTTGGGAGCCCTAACGGGAATACACCTTCGTCGTACCACTAACTTGGACAGCAAAACATCGTAACTACAACACGTTTTAATAATTTTAAGTCTTATTATACACACGATACGGTTGATATTGCAATGGCAGATATTGAGTTACGTTGTTATGGTTGGAGATGCGGAAAATTGTCCTACATTCTTTTGTTTCGTATTTATGTTGCGGTCACCGCTTAAGGTAGGGAAAGGATTGTTTTTAGAAGTATTTTTTCCTTTTACCAATTTGCTAAATATTTTCTACGTTTTATCGGGTTTCTGGTTTTAAGTAAATGTTAAATCTAATTTATACACACAGAGTTTTCGATTTTATACACTTTATTTTGCAACTGCTTAGATATTTTTAAAAAGAGGGCGTCTAAAAATGGGGGGTAGGGTAGTCTATCTGCATTTGTAGAGCCAAAATGAAGGCATGAGTTTCAAATGCGGTGTTTTCTATTGTCTATTACTTTTAAACTAAAAAATAAAATGAAATTACACATACTACAGATGTTTCATAGGAAAAGCCGCCTATGGCTTGATTTCCTCCTACGCTGACATCGGTCGCTGACGTCGGTCGAGCGTACGAATATACACCATGTTCTATGGGACACCGCACAGCGACGCTGACGTCCGCGGCAGATTTGCCATATATTCGTACGCTCGACCGACGTCAGCGACCGATGTCAGCGTAGGAGGAAATCAAGCCTTAGGTTAACGAGGTCAGCCACCATAGCTCACCTTATAGTAGTTTATATGACTGGTGCATAATGCTTAATTATGTGTACAATAGCATGCATAACTTTATCTACATACATAGGTATCACATAAGTTTTCTACAATATGTGAGAAACCTGAATCTGTGGTTTTGCGCTGCGCGCGGTGACCTATACTTTAATGTAAACATTAAGATGCAACCATATCAATAGGTAACCGATACTATAATAAAATACAATACTTTAATTTTAACGTAGAAAGATACAGGTTTCTTAATATAGGCCATTTGCTTATCGTTTCTGTTAATATTTTATATAATTTAACTGTATTAAGTACAAGGTCTTCTTATTTTACAAGTTACTCCAATAGAACAAGGTCTTTTATTCCGTCACTGTGTTTACTTCACCGTTGAATCGCAAAGTGAGTTGTTTAGAGAATAGCATCACCATATTGCTTTTGACATGTCATCATATCGTCAAAGTTGCGATAGCTCTTATTAACTTATCAATAATGGCTAAGTCAGAAATTAACAAAAAGCAAGCTTTCAAAACCCGACTGTTGCTAACCAACTTTAAATCGTTATAAATCCTAAATGATCATTCAAAATTAAAAATGATGAAAGAAACCTACAGATGATTTTTAAATCCCCATTCAATGATACCCCACTTGTCGTACTTGGTCGACTTTTTTTATTGCATGATATGATTTTGATTACTGACATATCTTCGGTGACACTCACCAGATTAAGACAAATCGATTGACATAAGAATCATCAACATCGGACAACGGGTTTAGTTTTTATAGTGACAAAAAGGAACAAACATACATATATAGGCTGTGAAACACATTACCCTCCTCCTTCGGCAGTCGGGTAAAAACAATATGATACCATATCAAAAGCTATATCATTTTACCGAGTAAAATAGAGCCTAAATGCGTCACGTTAAACGATACTGATTCTAATCGCATTTACCATTCAAAGACCAACGAATCGAATAAATTATCTATAATACGACGTTTGCGTGCTTTTGGTAGACATGCCACTACACTTTACATGGGTAATAAATAAATATTTTTGGTGGAATGCTTAAACAGGGACTTCTTATGCGCGATGGGAATTCAAAACTTTTTTCTTGATGTTTATTTAAAGAGGTTATACATTTGTGACTATGTCGCCGAACCCGAAAGGTCCCAACGGAACCTATAGCTGTCACTCACGTGTCCGTCTGTCCGTCCGTCGTCTGTCACACAAGTTTTAAAGCCAAACGGTTTGAGTCTTCAAATTTTCACAGTAAAAGCTCCACTAAGCTCACACAATATTTTAAAATGTTTTTAGGGGGTCTTGTTGTCTAGAACATGTAAAAAAAAATGTATTTTAAAAATACTATATTTTTTTTACATAATTTTGTTCCGACGTAATTTTGGACTCCATAATTGACATTATGTACGTAAAATTTATTGATAATGTTTATTATTAAGTATATTTTTCTAACAAATACCAGTACATTATATTGTTAATCAGATTTTTTTCTTTGAAAATACACTATTTTTTTCCTAACTACTACAACCAACTCGATTTTGCGGTCAAATAGCACAGAAAGGGACATTTCAGACATTTGGTACGTAACCCTAAACGTGCGAAGTCCGACACGCACTTGGCCGCTTTTTCTAAACCTGGACGAAACAATACAGGGTGTTGAAAGTTTGAAGCCCATTGCGGTGTGTCTTTATCCTAAAATCGTAAATCCTAAACGAATGAACAGATTAGCGGCCTTTACACGGCACAGTTCGGACCGCGGGAAACGCCACGCGCCATTCCACGCGCCAGTCCGAACCGTAGGTTTTTTACTATTTTACTATTACAGTTGCATTTACACGTAACGGTTCGGAGCGAAGATTAAAATAGCGCGTGGCGTTTCCCGCAGTCCGAACTTTACGTGTGCAGGCCGCTATTGGGTTACAACGGATTGGTGTACCTTTTTTCCGTTGGAGAGTAGTATAGCCAGAGGCTCTAGCATAGATGCATTACGCTAACTAGCGTTTCTATTCGATTCGTTTTTAAACCAATCGCGTTACTAATAGATCACGTGACTTCGTATCACGTCACAGATCTACCAGTGACGCGATTGGTTTAAAAACGAAATGAATAGAAACGCTAGTTAGCGTAATGCATCTTGGCTGGGTAAACGTAATCGGTTTCCTGCATAGATTTTTCTATAATTAGGAAAGCTACAGCCATACGGAACCTCTTAACGTAGGCTGTCATATAGTAACTATTAGTCCGTTGAAACAGGGTGTCAGAAAAGGTTGGAAGTGGTGACGGGAAGCCATTTTCACGGGTTGCCTTTTACTGAGCTTACTGTCAGAGTTTACGGACACATAACTACAAATAAATATCAGGAAACAATCTTATGAGAATTGACCTAGTGATAAAACTAAATTTTGGGTTTGTAATAGGGGTACTATACAAATAATATTCAAATCTATATTCTTTCGCCTAAAATCATTTGCTCTCAACTCACATTTTGTAATTTCATATGATCTAAAATAACATGCTACATTCATTTGCTCATAATTACTCCATGAAACTGTCATCATCTATAATGTCAAAATCTATAACAAACACAGTCTATTAAATAATTAAACATCAATATCACTTTCTGTAATATCATAAAACTTAATCTAAAAATAATGACATTTAAGAAATACGTCCAAGACACAGGAATAAATTAATACTCGATTTCACTAAATATTTTCCGTTACTGTCAATCGAACCCACTACCAACATACATACATAGATGCCTGTTTCCCAGAGGGGTAGGCAGAGACCACTTCTTTCCACCTGCTACGATCCTGATAAATCTCTTCCGCTTCATATAATACCGAATAATAATCGCGGTAGCTTAAAGTTGGTTTCCATTCAAAAGTTAAAAAAACACACGAAATTCCAACGATAGGAAACATATTTTAAACGTATCCATGAGCAAAACGTTACGCATTTTTACAAAGTTACCCAAAACTTTTGACAGTCGCGCTTTCCTCCCAAAGCGTAAATATTGTACAACCTCCCCACCCCTGTGTCTCACTCGTCAAAGTCCCCCCTCATAAAGATTAAGTAAATGGTTACTTAAAGGGGTTAAATGTTGGCGGGATCTCTGGAAGGTCCCGGCCAGGGTATATCGATTTGTAAAGGTTAGATATGCTGCTAGCCAAGAGAAAAAGGAAGTATAAGTGTGACGTTTAGATTCGAATTATACCTTTCGGCTTTAGTATGGCGATAAGCAATGCTTGTAAGGTCTTCGAAGTGTTATAGGTTATTAAGGGTTTATGACCAGAAGATTAGAGTTTGAGAGGTTTTGGAAAAATGGTGATGGTTAAGAGGATTGTGGACTAAACCTAGTCAGATTTTTCCGATTTTTTAATATTTAGCTCTATTCAATTCAAAGTTTTAAGGAGAGCTAAACGTTATCGCATTTTGTACGGAAATTTATTTGTTTCTATCCAACAATTATTTTCTTGGAAAGGAAAACGTGTAGGCCTAGTTTATCATTATATACTCGTAGCCCTTAATTATGATAAACTAGGTCTACACGTTTTTCTTTCCAAGAAAATAATTATAGGAAAGACACAAATAAATATAAAAAAGGAAACGTACAGTCACGAACTTTAATTTGGGACCCACCTTAGGTCCAAAGTCATTCTGACATTCTACAACAATAAGGTTGAGTCTCCTATACTACAAATGATTTGGCATCTCTAATGACATTGACGACTTCAAGCCTATTTTTCGTGAAATGGGTCATAAATTAACGATCGCGATAGTACAAACCTACTTTTTCATAATAACTAATAATATATTCAAAAATTCAATTTCAGACTTGATATAGGGGGTTAGAAACATTATGAACCGAAGCTAAATTCTGCCCTCCTAAATAAAAAGGACGCATACGCAATTTGATAGTCGAAGTGAATTTTACCCACTTTTTTAAGTAATAAGGTCACTAATAGGTACATAGGTGGTTCTATGAGACATACGCCCTTTTTTCCAAGGAGGGCAGAATTAGTATGGTTTTTTTGACAGCTATACGACTTAAAACTCGGTTCACAATCCTCGTAACTTGAAGTTTGTTGCGTATTTTTCTTAATAAACAACTTTTTTAATATTAGTAGGTAAAAATCGCTTTTATTATTTAGGGGTCATGTAGTTTCATAATTAGTGAAAAATATATATTAGAGTCGGTAGTAGTTTCAATGATTGTCCCCAACATACAAACTAACCAACAGACATACTACCTAATTATTTTAATTGACCTCTCCTGTCAACCGTGGAAAACATCTTGCTGGTTGAAACATTTACCTAGTGTGTGGGGACCAGCGGTAATAGTGGCTTGGTTGCTGAACCCACACTCTGTAAAAAGCCGCTACCTAAGGTCGGATTTTTATTTACAGAAAAAATGTAAACAAAGTTACGTCACTGTCAAAGTGACATTTCAGGGAATCTCAAAGTCTGGGCCAGCAAGAAATATAATATTAAGTTATCATTTCGCTTGTATCGTGATATAGAAATAAATTTAAGAAATAATTGCAATTAAAGTCGCACAAATGAATCACTGGAAAGCGATTACGACGGGAGCACGAATTGTGAAGCGAAGCGAGTGAACTTACGTCTCACGTCAATCAAGCGGCCCTCAACTTGTTGACACAGGGGTATCGAGTCAATGATACCAGTGCAATAAATAAATTATGCAAACAAAAACAGTTTTCTCGTTTTAAATTAATACAACAAAGAAATTATATCAAAATTGTTTGCCATCAACAAATTAAATTCTTTAATCTTGATTACAATATATAGTTTTTTTACAGAAAGTCGATTTCTTATAAATGTGGAAAGTTTAAATATTTTGAAAATTGCAAATGTTTTTCGTTAACGGCAACACCTTTGTTTACATTTTTTCTGTGGGAATAAAAATCAGACCTTAGAGATAAGCACAGTAATTTGTTTTTAATATTATTATTGTTGCATAAATTTACTGGTAATATTATTGTTTGTCGTTAAATGAATTGTTTTTCATTTCATTTTCATTAAAATGCGAGAATGTATTATTTCCGTGTGTACGGCTCAGCGCCTCAACTGATCGTAGTGTAATTTGGCAGAGTAATAGTTTGTAGCTATTGTTAGTCTAAATTGCTAGGCAATGAGTTTTGATTGCCTTAGAGCTGTATTTTACTCGGTAAAGCAATATTGTCTTTGAATTGTTATCGTGGAATGAAAAGGTCAGAGAGAAATGTGGACTAAAAGAAGATGTAGTGAAGATTGAAAAGGGCATGCTTCGATAGTTCGGTCATTTGGAAAGGATGGATGAAAGAAGATTGACGAAAGAGATATACAGAGCAAAAGTGAGTGGGAGGGTCGGAAGGGGCCGCCCTAGGCGTACTTTTTCGAATCAAATCGGAGAAATACTGGAAAAGGGCCGGATCTTAAATAGGTACCCGAAACCGACGTGCATGCATGACTCGATGTATGAATGTGGAAGAAGCGAAAGAGAGTTGTCAGGATCGTAGCAGGTGGAAAGAAGTGGTCTCTGCCTACCCCTCTGGGAAACAGGCGTGATTTAATGTATGTATGTATGTAATTGTTATCGTATTGTTAACATTACGATTGCTCTTATTTACTAAACAGTATTGACGGCCGAGTTAAAAACAGATAACCTGTTAAAAGCGATATGGTTTTACCCAGTTAAATATGAACCTCAAGGTCACTTTGATAACGTCCATAATGGCCTAGAAATCAAATTGGGTGAATGTACTTCGAGCATCGAAGAATTTTATATGGCGTGTGGAATTAGCGCCCCGTGTCCGAAGAGACAAGTGAGTAAGACAGTGGTAGATATATTACTGATAAAAAAAAATAACACAATCTTAGAAATAATAGTTATGATAATGTGTATTGGTAATTTTTTGCTAACTGAAGAAGAAAAAAATATTGTAAAATGTTTTCCTAAGAAAATACATTTATATTTAGCGTAGCCAAGTTTGCTTTTAAAGAGCAGTTTTTCTTAGGTATTTTTGAATTCATAGCTTTTATTTTAGTTTCTCTATTTTTTCATTATACTAGGCAGATAAGAATTTACACAACCATGAAGTTTTGTGAATATTGGTAATGGTGAAAGCAAGAAAGCAATGCTAAACTTATTTGGATTTATTTGATTTTAAAGTGTGATTTAAATTCTGATTTTTTTAAGGTAAATACCATAGATATACGTTGACTAAGTTGACGCACTAATTAAACAAAATATAACGCTATCTTTAAAAAAAACACAACTTCAAAAGCGGAAAATTCTGCACAAAGTAGCTAAGTATGAAAAGACTCCCACTTCATCGCCTTAAGGTACAAAGTGTACAAGTTCTTGGTCGACTTACATTGTTGTAACAGCATTAATACGTTTCACGTACGAGTAAGGAGTTCCCACTCAAAAGGTATTTCCACTACTTTAAGAACGTACCGAATGAGCGGTAAGTGGGAGCCAAAGTTGGTGCAGCAATTTGTTCACTTTGTCGGGATACGGTAGTCCTTATGTTTAAGGAGGTTCTCGTTATCTCAGAAATATCTCGGTTAGTAGTGCTACCATTCTTAGAACGTTTCAACTATTATTACAGGCAGCTAATTTCAGCTTTACCCTATCAAAACACAGTACCGTAAAACGGGGTGAGTAGGGATTAAGTGGTGAGTAGGGACACAACCTAAAATAAGTCATAACTTGTTACAAATAAGAACAAGAATTAAATGGACAATAACGTTTCGTCGATGGGAAATAATTGCAGTCTTATAATTAGTAACATAGGCTTCATTTTAGGTTGTGTCCTCACCCCGTTTTGCGGTATGTGTTGCTAGAAAGCAAATACTATAAGAGAGCGTCGTTGGCCTAGTGGCTTAGGGGGTCGACTCGTGATCGTAAGGTACCGCGTTCGAACCCCCGCGGTCACCATGTACCAATGAGTTTTTCTAACTTAAGTGCATTACCCGATGCTCTTACGGTGAAGGAAAAACATCGTGAGGAATCCTGCATATTCGAGCAGTTGAGTGTTTAAAAGGGTAAAAGAACAGAAGATCCTAAAGGGGTCGTAGCGTATTTAAAAGGGCCCATCTGTAAGATAAGATAAGATAAATACTATAAGAAAAGAAGTGTCAATAACTATTTAAAAGATAAAAATCTTCAATACAATGGCGATCCCTTCTTTGGGAGCTGATATTTCTTAAACGACCCAACCGATTTTCATAAAACTCTGCTAAGAATCATTCCAATGAATCTAGCATTGATTTAAAAAAAACGCATCAAATTCGGTCCATTCTTTTAGGAGCTATGATGCCACAAACATGAATACACAGACACACGTTTAACTTATCACACCCTTTTTATCTTGTCAGTAGTTACAAAATATTAGTTTCAGGGCACATAAAGTTTGATAAGAGAATAAATTTTTAAAAGCCGTTTTCAAACTAACTTCAGGGTTTCTAACGTGCCAGCATCCTAATAATCAAACTTGCACAAACTTCATAGTGCATCGGGTAAATTGCCTTCGAAATTCAAAATTTACCGGACATTGTTCTGCATCGCTCGCGGGGCGTTCTGATTTTCAAATTTACGGGGCAGTTATGCAACGTTGTAACGGTTGAATTAACGCTCTAAGTAGGCTAGGGATGTCACAGTTTGGAATTAAATGGCAGTTTTTTTTATTAAACTGAAAAATTATGGGTCTTCAAGTGATTGATGGTGATAAGTTAAGGACGTTTTTAATATTATTTTAGTGTAATTAGACTAATTAACTCTGCATTGAAAAATAAAACGATCGTAAGTAGGTGTCGTACTTATTGAAAAATATAGCTAGGTGAATGCTCTTATTGACATAATAAAATGTTACCATGCTTTGAATTCATATTGATATTAGGTTATATAATTAATAATTAATTGATTTCTTTAGTGTAGATTCTCTTAATTTTTCTGTCACGCAATTTAACAAAAAAAAAATACTGACGAAAAAAATACAATCAGTAAATGTCGCCATTTAAACTTGAATTGAAGAATAAACATAATAATTTAGTTTCTTTCACATTACACCTATCTTATCTCCTACATTTGCTTATGGTTAGTATACCATAAATTCCAAGAGAAATGAGCAAAAAAGAAATATAGCAAAACAAACAAGTTAGAAAGGGAAAACAAAACATTTGTATTGGCACAGATATTAATATGGCGGCAGTAAGTTAATAGAATGACCGTTATTGATCGGATGAAGATACACTCGGGAGCAATGAAAACGGGTCAGTTTCTATGGTATTTCAATACAAAGTGACCCGTTTTTTATTACTCTTGACTATATTTTCTTGTCTCGAATCTGGTTCTGTACTTAAACGCAGAGAAATGTGTAGTGGGTGATTTTAGTTAATTGTGACAATAAATCTTATTGGCTGTTGGATATTGTAACAGCATTAAATAAAAAAGATTTTACCTACCTACCTTCATAGGTAGAATTTGATAAAGAATAAACAATTGACTTATGTTATTTTATTAAAAATATGATCATGGTTGTTTTTTTGTATGTTGTACTTATAGTTAAGGTCCGTACACAGTATTTCTGCAACACTTTTAAAAATTAAACGAAAAAAAATGAGTATTGAATTAATTATTTATTTAAACTTTATTGCAAAAAAAGGACAAATGGCGGAACTAATGCCTGATGGCATATTTTTTCTTTTTATTAGGTACTTAAGAGGATTGTGACGAGATGCGTGAATCGCTTAAATGTCATAATTTTTCCATACAAATTAGCTACCCACGATACTTTTTAATGTTGTATCTATTATGAAAAACTAGGTTTATGTTGTAGGTACGTCTCCGTTTTTTCTTGGAAAGGTTAACGTTAATCGGCCGGAGTTTTTTTTTTTTTGACATCTACGCGATTTATGTGTCGGTTTACAATCCTCTTTATATAAAAGGCCTATTATAATATGTATTTCGTTACTACTTAAGAAAAATCTCGTATCTGATATTTCGAGATGTATGAGTTTGAACTTAATTCTCTTTACGTTTAAGTTTAAAATCGGACGTCACAAATGTCAGATACGAAGTTTTTTCAGACCTTTATAATTCATTCATGACGATTAAGTTGTTCCCTAGTGACGATTTTATTACACAGATTTGAAAAAGGAACGCGTTTATTGTCTCTAAGTCTCAGAGTATCGTTAAATAGTTCTACTTTATTCCTAGAGTGGTAACTTTGCTCCGACAAAAAAGTATTAATTTTTTGCAGAAAAAATCCCTTTTGACTTTATGCATTTAAACGGTTATGTTAGGCAACCCTAACTTTTATAACCAACACCAGTTCCATTGACTGTCAAAAGTTTAAATATTTTGACACTACACTAAAAGTTAAGTTATAAATTGCTCTACCGCAGAAATAGAGGTGAATTTGAGTAGTCCTCTTTGAGGAAAGTTTCCTTCCACAATACTTTGCTCCAAAAACTAAGTTAAAATAACTCGAAAATGTTACCAACAACATACGGGCTAAAAGAAAGGCAAATAGTTTTGCCATTTGAAAAAAATAATTGAAAATATAAACTTTTTTTAAAGTGTTCTAAAAAAAAGCATACAGTTAAAAAAAGTTATTATTTACTGAGAAAAAAAAAGCAACGCCCGCTTTGGACTTGTGATTGGAATGACGTCATTTTGTTTGCAATCGCCTTTTTTTTAAGTCTAGCACTAACTGTAACTTTAGCCATTAGCAGGGATTTGTTATTTATTATCTCAGTAAATAATGAACAAAAAAAAAACAGTACTTAAGAAATCAACCTCAATAAGGATGTTTTTTTTTTTTTTTTTTTTTAATCTCGTATTGTCATTTTCATTTACCAGTACCATATCTGCATAGATAGCGGCAATAGCAGGCCGTGATTGGCTAAACGGAGCCAAAGACCGAATCGAGTGGCATACCTTGGAGGAGGCTTTTACCCAAAAGGGGTCCATCCAAAAATAATACTTAAGATACCGAATAATAAACTATTTCCTATTATAAAAAAAAAAAAAAAACTAATTATGTTAATTAAAAAATCAAATACTAAATAATTGTAAATTTTTGCATGGTCAAATAAAGCTTTATTATTATTATTATTATTATATCTGCATAATTGTATTAAAGTTGTTATTCAATTTTTATAAGTCCAAATGAAGCAAATAAAGACCATTTTACGATACGGCGGAGTATTTGTAAGTACGCCAAACGTCCCAACCCTAGTTCCAAATTCAAATCAAATCTCTCGCGGACGCCATTGGCTCCAAACAACGATAATTACCATTCGCGGGGTGTTGATTGGTCGAAATTTAATTCATACGCGTCATAATGCGATACTGTGCATTCGTGACTATGACACTGTAGTGCAGTATTTGTGATTGATTTTGACGGTTGCGACGGTCATTAAAATGATTTATTTCTATCGCTATGCGGATTGCCATTAAAGATAAATTATTTATTGACATTGGAAATGATACTTCAAATATTTATTATTTACGTGAAAAAAAGATGGACTAACAAAAAAATTTATTTAATCGTACAGCTTCACGTGTGTTTTTAGAAGAGTTTTTTATCGTTATATGAATTTTAATTGATAATAATTAAAAAATGAATAGTTTTTACCTTAAATAGCCTATTCTTCCGCGACTTAAACTAATATCACCTAATAGGATTCTCCAAGTTTTTTTATTTACTAACGCTGTTCTTTCGTTTTTACTCTTTATATAGTCCAAGAAATTGACGTAAATATTACGGCATAAGAAGGCACCTTCTTTACCAGCCCAGAAAATAATTTTAATTTTCTGTATGTTAATTACTTGAAGAATTATTAAAATTTTAATGATTCTTACGAAGTGCCTAGAATTGGGCCATGAGTCTTTCTGCATCTATTTTAGTAACATTGTAATTACAACCTTGTCGGCTTAATTATAGGGTATTTTTTTATATATTGCATTATGTCTTCAAGTGAGAACTCTCCCCCTTGGGAGGTTAAAGACGGTGTATATTTTACCCATAACATAACCTGTGTGGTGTAGTCCATGTACAGTTGACAACAATGAGATGTATCATATTTTGGACCTTATTACGATGTAATAAGGTGAAAAAGTGGATATAGCTCTTTATAATGGACTTTATATCTCACTAGAATAAGATTCTAAATCAAGTCTCAACATTCTTCGATCTTCAAAATATTTCAATATAATAAATCGTCAGACTCTACTACTCCAGTATTATAAATTACGCCAAAAAACAATGTATTTTTCAAACCTCCTAACCCTTTTATACAATTTCATTACAATGTAAGCCCGAGAATCCCTGGAGGCTAAAAAACTCCAATAAACTTTCTTTTACAGAATAAACAAACTGTGTAACGAGAAAAGTTGTCAATTTAAAATTGAGCAACGAAAATGGGGGTACATCCGGTGATAAAATACCGGGGAAGCCTGGAGTTAGATTAACCTTCTGGGGCCCATAACCTATACATCATATAGATGTATAGGTTATGGGCCCTTTTTACTTGAGTGAACCAAACAAATAGGGTTATGTTATTGGTAGTCTATGTAATTACTTTCGTTTTAACATCCAACGCAAAAAGAGGTGTTTTGTTAGTTTGAAATAAGTATTTGTGTATTTATCTGTGTATTTGTGTGGGTCTGTGGAATCGTTACTAACAAACACATGATTCAGACGCGGTATTTTTCAAAGGACAGTTTAAGAGAGTTATATTATCAGTTCTAAAATTGAGTTTTCATCAGGGGATTTTATCTATTTGATAGTAATTGCTTGCATGAGCCAAATAAATAGGGTAATGTTATTGACAGTCTATGTAATAACTAATAAGTCACTTTTTTAATCGCATACATACAATAAAACTGCTATAATAATTTCAATCCAACTGACATTGCATGGTTACGACAATGTATAAAAAATAAATTAGTGGGATGGGACGTCGTGAATTAAAATCACTATTTTGCCATCATTAATAGTATCACAATGCTATCCATTGTGTAACCGAATGGCGTTGGCATGGTGATAACTAATGATCGGCGACTGGCAGAAATTTTTCGACGAAGGTATGATATGGATATGATTCTATTTAAATTTCGTACACAATTTAATATTAAAAATGTATGCAGTTTTATTATCGACAGGAAATCTTTAAATTTAGTTTGGGACTCGGTTTTTTTTTGTGAGATTGTTCCTGTTCTTAATTTTGATGAGGATTGCACCATTGTTAGACAATTTTTTTTCATTTATAATAAATGTTGATAGGATAAAAAATGGCAAATTATAAACAAACAGATGCCGCTGATAACGTAAATATGCTGCCGAAGTCTTCGCTTACGCCGCCGATTTTTAATAAATATTATAATTACTTTATAAATTCCCGAGTTTGCTGTTTGCTCGCCCCCGGGATCCCACAAGCGCCGTTAATTTAAATGGATAATTAATACCCGTCTTAAAAAATAATTGGTTATTTTTAAAGGTGGGGATTAGCCGCTTTTGCGGAATTTATTGCCGTTTTAAAAATTAAGTGACGTAACTGCATTTTTTTAAAGCCACCCGTATTTCAAAGTGTTTAAGGGCGTGAATGTTCTTTTGTTAACACCTTAAAATGCTGAATTAATTTAAGCTGATGGCTAAAATTAGGGTGTCGTAGGTATAATCGAGTTCGATCCAAAATGGCTGCCGTGACTATGAGTTTTCAACCTTTAACTTGGTAAAGAAAAAACACTTTTGTTAGGTGATTCTCTTTAACAACTTACTTCTTAATTCAACGATGAATAATACCCAGCGAGCTTATGTTCTCCCGTAAGAGTTAGAGAAGGTTTATAGGTTTACCCTGATTACTGTCATTTGAGCACAATTCAGTCGCTTGACTTCAAACTGGGATATGTCCTTGAAAGGTATACGAATTTAAAACTTAATTTGTTTGAAAAAAGAGGCAAGTTCCGATGTCCTTTTGCATGGAATTATCAGAGTTTGAAGTTAAGCGACTCAATTTATAACCTATTCTTAGAATTGAGGTTATAATTTGAATTGGTATGACAGGCGTCAAAATTGACTTTTTATTTTTTTTAGCTGTAAGAGTTGACTTGACAGAAGCCCGTGGAGCTAACCCCATGTGCTTCAATAAATCAATCAATAAATCAATCATTTATTACGTTCATATTGTGTCGTCTGTTTAATCCTTCAGAGTCCATGGAATATCCATGGACTTGTTTCTCTAATAAATCCATGGTGATTGTCTAAAACTCGACACTGGCGAAATACTCGTATACCTTAAAAAGCCCATTAATTAAGGAAAAAAGAGTGGACTTGACTGAAGCACGTGGAGCTAACCTCATGTGCTTCAATCAATCAATCATTTATTGCGTTTCATGTTGCGTCGTCTGTAGTCCTCCAGAGTAAATACTCTTTTACCGAACAATTATTGTCCTCGCGTGTGATTTCCATGGACTTGTTTCTGTAATAAGTCCATGGTGATTGTCTCAAACTCGACATTGGTCGCATTTGACGACGCGCTGGCCTAGTTGGTAGTGACCCAGCCTACGAAGCTAGTGGTCCTGGGCTGGGTTCAAATCCCGGTAAGGGCAGATATTTGTGTGATGAGCGCGAATATTTGTGCCTAACTCATGGATTTTTTTCTATGCAGGGTGCCTCTGACCTTGGGGCTTTAAATGCAACGATCGATTCTACTCGCTAAACTGAACTACTTTTGTTTTGCAACATTAAAAAATAACTTAAGTTTAGATAAATAATTGATGTTAAAGTTTAATTGTAAAATCAGTGTATTAAATCATGGCCATATAATCACTATGTCATGGTACGGGGGCGACTTTTCCTTGGTACAAGGGCTAAAGGAAAATGGAGAATTGGATCGTGTGCATTGACAATTACATTTGACATGTGTGAAAAAAAAAAGATTTAAATATTTTTAACAACTTACAGAACAAAAGAAGCTCAGTTACAGGAGAAGAAACGGTCCATGTATATAAAGCCCCAAGGTCAGAGGCACCCTGTATATTTAAGTATTACACTCGAATTTCTCTATGTAAGTATTTATATCGTTGACTAGTACCCATAGTACAAGCCTAGAGCTTTAGTTTGCGACTAGGTCAATTTAGTGTGACGTACACCTTAGAAAACAAATGTTTAAAAAAACAAAATACCGCCTTCAAAAATGCAAAAAATAACTTCTTTTAAAATGGTAGGTCAGTCCAATTGCATTCGGCTTTTGGTTTAAAATATTGTGGGACGCCGACTTCAGTTGGACTGACCTACCATTTTAAAAGAAGTTATTTTTTGCATTTTTGAGAGCGGGTTTTTGTTTTTTTTAACATTTATTTTATTTTATACTTTTTAGTGATCCTATTTATGCTGTTACGTAGCTCCACTTCTAAATATTCATGAGAAACTATAGAACATTTCAAGCTCGCCGCAGACAATGCCGCGGGAATGTCATAGTCATATTTAAACCTAAATGTGCTTCGTCATAGTCGCGCAACTACCTTAATCGAAATATCTTATCGCCACCCTTGAAATAGGTACCGTTAAGGAGTTCCGGTGGCCATCTGTGGTCTTCATCATCAGTTCCACTTCACCATATAGTATTTTTCAAAAGCAAATGCACGAGTTATAGTGAAAAATACCAAAATCGCTATAGGTGTGCATATAATATTTGAGGAGTTCTCTTGATTTCTCCAAGATCCCATCATCAGATCCTAATGTGTTGACAATGGGACCAACTAGAAAGTATACCCATTCAAACAACGAAAAAAATTTTCAAATCGGTCTAGTGGTCTTAGGGTAATCGGGGAACATACATAACCTCCTCCTTTTTTTTGAAGTCGGTTAAAAACAAAGAGTGTAAGCCATTAATAAAGAAAATAAAGAGTGGACTTGACAGAAGTGCGTAGAGTCTAACCCCATGTGCTTCTGTTTAGTCTACAAGAGTAAATACTCTTTAAACGAACAATTGACCTCACATGTGATTTCCATGGACTTGTTACTTTAATAAATACTGGGGGTTGTAATGACATAGTTATGCAGTTCAGTTAACGCTGAATGAAAAGGACAGACCTACAGGTTGATATCGGAGACGTGATCAGAAATCAGTTTTTCAGACTCGACAATTGATGGCCGTATTAATTACAAGAATCAAAAGTTATTTCTTATTGTTTTATTATTGTTTTCATGGTCGATGTCTAAAATGAGATTATTCACTAAGTTGTTGTTAAGTTATTTATAGTCACTTTGGCATTGTATCAAAACAAAATAATTGGATGGATAGGCGCTACCATAGATAAAATAGGTCATGTCTGTTTTCTTTTCTTTGCTTGCTCCATGTAGGGCTAAGGGACTGTTGCCCATTCCGCCATATAAGGACGGGCATGGAAAACTGTTTGCGAATAACTGAATTTGACGTTTATTTTTTTCTCATTTTATTATTTATGTTTTGTGTTCAAATAATTATATATTTGTAACCTTCCGGCGTTTCACCTGGAGCCTGTTTTATAAAGCTACAAATAACAATTTACAGGTTACAAGTTTCTATTTGACACAACCTCGACCGATGACGACCAGCCATTTGAGCAGTATTGCCAGTTTAGACCTGTAAAATTGTAACTTGTAGTTTTATAAAACGTGTCCCTGATGGTTCCAACGGAAGACCAGCGCTGACTTTAATGCCAGCATTACGCTGAGTTTGGACTTTTTCGTGGCTACTTTCTTCTTGTACGTTTTTATCTGTTCTTGGTATTGTTTGTCACGAATAGATGATTTTCTTTCCTTGTTTCATCTTTTTTTTTTCGTTAATTTTCCCCTTAATTAAATCACCGATTAAGTAAATCATGGTTACCCTATTTTTAGAATCACACCCTCTATGGATTCTATTCAGAATATTTTACTTTAATGATACTTCAGTTACAGTGACAATAGAGAATGTCAGCCAGTATAGATTTTTGGCTTACCGTATTATTAATTAAAAACTAAAAATAGCTGTAAAAAAATCATTTCGATACGTCAAATAGTTTTCGAGATATTAAATTTTAAACTTCGTATGCGGCGCTCGAATCCTGGCGGCTAGCGCTCACGGATGATGACGTCATCGCTTAACAGCGGTACGCGCCCTTATATGAAAAAGTAAGTTTACAGGGCTATAACTTTTTAAACGTTATAAGTAGCCAGTTGAATTTTTCACAGAATACGTGTTATTATAAAATCTATCGTTTAAAATTGTACAATGAACAATAAATCAAATCCCAAGAGGGGTCCCCATACAAGAAACATGAAAATAAATCATTTTTTTTAGCATTTTTATACGCATTGTATTTTTATAATGGCTTCTTATTTTGATGCTATTTTAATCTTAAATTGTAGTCTAATTTTCATAGTTCCCGACTAAATAGCAATCTCAAGTAAAACTGCTACAAATATGTGACAAAACTGATTTTATCAACACAATGTCTTAGGCGGTCACCCATCCTGTTATAGACTACGCTTGTACTTGCTTAACTTTGTAAGTCGTAATATTTTTACGAACTCGTTTTGATGTTACTATGGCAGCTATGTTTATCTATTATTTTGTATTACATAACTAACTGTCTGTCACTGACCGGCTTTTCTATTTGTAATGTTTGTCGAATAAGTTGGTTAAATAAAATTAGAATAATAATCAAGCACTTTTAAATTTTGGGATAGTGGCAATAATGCCTAGACCTAGCAAAGCGAGAGTGTTGTAGGTATGTAGATAGGTACGTCTATCGACTTGGTAGCGATGAAATGAATACACGAAGTATCAGAACTACTGCTAGGTCAATCAAAAATTCATGTTTTATAGTTCACTCTTTTATACAGTAGCGATATTAATTCTCTATTAACACGAAATTTGTAAAGAAAGGCCTACCGCCAAAGTTAAGCAACCACTGCTTACCTAAACATCGATCGTGTTGATTTAAACTAGGCACTTTTTAACATATTTGTAAGAATTTTACTACTGTTTACTGCTTGGTCGTAAACTATAATGTGTTTGTATGGAGTTTTGATTATTATCTAAACTTAATGTGACACCGAAATAAAAAGCAAATAATACAAATACAAATACAAATACAACCCGTACTTCGCCTTCCTAAGTTAAGCAACTACACGCGTAGTCTAAAACAGGATGGGTGACCGCTTAAAATATCGTGTTGATAAAATCAGTTTTGTCACATATTTGTAGCAGTTTTACTTGACATTGCTATTTAGTCATAACTACAAAAATTAGAATACAATTTAAGCTCAAAATGGCATCAAAATAAGAAGCCATTATAAAAATACAATCCGTATAAAAATGCTAAAAAAAAAGATTTATTTTCATGTTTCTTGTATGGGGACCCCTCTTGGGCTTTGATTTATTGTTCATTGTACAATTTTAAACGATAGATTTTATAATAACACGTATTCTGTGAAAAATTCAACTGGCTACTTATAACGGTTAAAAAGTTATAGCCGTGTAAACTTACTTTTTCATATAAGGGCGCGTACCGCTGTTAAGCGATGACGTCACCCCAGCAAGATGGCCCCCGAGCGCTTTAATATTATTGACCCAAATTTTAAACGTTCATAGAATCAAAACTACTGAGTCTTTTTGAATAAAATAAAAAGTAGTATGTTTGTTTATTTATAAACTTTACTTTAGGCGTACCTACTGACATTCTTCATTAAACTCAGTCATTGTCAATTCTTTGTGTTGTTGTTTCGTGGTAATTAAAAAATCTCTTTGTGTCAAGTAGGGTGACCACACTGTTTACAATAAATTATTTAATTTTTATCATTGCGTGATTAAGTCTGAATACTACATTTAAACACTTTAATACTTTAATACTTATTTAAGTCATATTACTTTTTGATTACGTCTTCGATTTCACCCTGTATATTACTGGTATAGCTCTATCCTTTACGCTCACCGTAAAATAAATTGCAAAGCTATATCATAATAAAAACGTCCTAAAAAAACTCTTAATCTCATAGACATCGTGTATAATAACTTTTGTGAAACTAAGTACCCAACTTTAAACGGCCATTCTTCTAAACTAGAAGATTCACGAAACCGTCAATTTGATACAGATAAATGGGCGTAAAAAACTTTCCGGACGAAAGAAGTTCGCGCTGCCTGACACTTTGTTAATTACCGTGTTGACCCACTGTGCACGGGCCAAGGCGTTGGCACAGTGGGCTGTTTTTATAACTAATTGTTAAGCGAAATCAAATATAGTAATTGACGTTAGTTGATTCCAGCTCATTAATTAACTTGCTTCAAACTTAATATTAAATGAGTTTCTATGATAAAAACATTTTTGGTACAAGCTTTTTTTGCCGACTGTATTTTTTATTTGTATTATCTGTTTGCGTTAGCCACATGCGAGCACACTATCGACACTTTTCACGGAGTTAAAACAGTCGCCTAGGTCGAAATCGGCTGGATAGCATCATCACCACCACCATCATCATCATCATCATCATCACCATCATCATCATCATATCATCATCATCATCATCATCATATCATCATCATCATCATCATCATCATCATCATCATCATCATCATCATCATCATCATCACCATCATCATCATATCATCATCATCATCATCATCATCATCATCATCACCATCATTATCTGCTTATCAAGATCAAAGTAAAGGTGAATTTACGTTAAGTCTAGTGGAGATCCTGTCACTACCTTCCGACTCCATCGTCAGATTAGCTCTTTGGTACAATAATATTGCAATGTCATCAGATTTAAATTTGAGCCTATTCAATGAACGGGAACTGGTTCAAACTGGACTTGCAAATTTTGGCGGACGACTTACAAACATACATACAAACAGTTCAAGCTAAATAAAAGCTTGTAATATACTCGTAGTTCATTGTTGCAGAGAATAGAAAATACGCGATTTTTGGACGAGTCATATAGAGGGCACAAACGTAGTTGAGGCCCTCTAGTGTACGAGTCCATAAATTGCACTTTCTACTGAGGCAGACATAGTGCTTTTCACAATTACTGAGAGGAAATAAAGTAAAAATTCATATTCAAAACTCAAATTTTTAATTCATAATGTGACATCACCGCCAATTTTACCATAGATAACTTTTTTTTATCTCTATTCTCGTGGCACTCGAGATAAATAAAGTAACATGCGAGATGAAGATGTCAACTCCATATAAAATTGTATTTGTTTCGCCATATCTCCCATGTAATTTCATCTCTAGTGGTTCGAGATTAGGGGCCAAGATTGAATTACAATTAAAAAAAAAGCAGTGACATAGTTTTTAGTCTGTGTATCTTTTAGTAAAAATACACCTAATATTTTATGACACAATTGGTGTGTTCTGATTGGTCGATTTCAATTTTTCATTTTAAGGAGCTATGACACAAACATTGATTGATTGATTTTCATTGGTTCTTAAAGTTGGACAACAATGTTCTCGACCAATCAGCAAACACACCGACAAAAACATTCTTGGTCTGTCCTTATAAGTGACGTTTTGTGACCCCAAACAAGACCACCTATGGCCATATTTCCGAGCAGTGTTGTGAAAAATACTTTATTTACCAAAAAGAGTTACAGGGTACATTAACCTGTGACCTCCCCACTGGGCTGGGCCTGTCTCCTGGGACCGTTGTCATCCATTTACAAATATATATTATCCATATTCACGCTATAGGTACATCCTTACTAGTCTAATCTTTGCATGTGTTTGTAAGTGGGTGCGCTTCAATTAGTCTGAAACATTTTGCATAATTTTAATTATCTACGAAATAAATAATAAACGTCCAGCATAAAAAGAAAGTGTGTTTTTTTTGTAGCAAAACGTATAAATTATTGTAACAACATTTTGTATAAAATGCATAAAATGCCATTTGATATAATATTAGTAGGAGATCCGAATAGGAGACGATTTGCACCGGGCTGTTTATTCGATAAAAAGTATTTTATACCAAATTTAATACGCTAAATAATATGTGACGAATAGGTAGGCTGAAAAATTTCAGTCCAGTACATAATTAATAAAAAAAATAAAAATAAACTTTGTTGCAAAAAAAATTAAAAAATTGCATTAGCTTGTTTTATAGACAAATTACATACCAATCGAAAGTATGAAGCATATAGAATATTCAAATGTTAGGTTGACTATTTTTTTCCCGTGAAATTAGGCAGGTATAAACAGGTAAGTCGGTAGTAATAATTTGCACCAAACCTAACGTTTGCATATTCTATAGACTTCATACTTTCGATTAGTATGTAATTTGTCTATGAAACAAGCATTTGCAATTTAAAAAAAGTTAATTTTTAATAAATTTTTAATGATATAAGTACCGTTCTGAAATTTTTCAGCCTACTCGTACCTATTCGCCACATATTATTTAGAGTATTATATTTGATATAGAATACTTTTCATCGAATAAACAGTCCGGTGCAAATCGTCTCCTATTCGGATCTCAGACCATAATTATACATTAAGCAAATCGCGACTCAGCAAAACTATAATACTGCCGATCAAAAAGAAATGCTTATAATCAATCAAGGATAAGAACAATGCATTATACTTAATTATACTCCAAATAATCTTAAAGATATAACTATTTGGGGCTCTTCATTACGCTGCTGAGCTGCTGTATACACAGACGTTGCGTTATTCTTTACCGCGACAGCTTTGATTTCATTGTCGAATTCGTTGATGAAATATTGTTTTGACACTAGTGATAAGGCTAAAAAAGAGAAAAATATAGCACGTACAACTCTTAAAACTTGTCCAACTTTGAGAAAGAGGTCACTCGTCGAATCCGATTCGGTTGGGCAGCGTTCGGGAAGCTTCGTAGCACCTTTTCGTCTAAATTACCGCAGTGTCTGAAGTCAAAAGTCTTTGACCAGTGTGTGTTGCCAGTGATGACTTACGGATCTGAGACGCGGGCGCTAACAATGGGCCTTATAAGGAAGCTCAAAGTCACTCAGAGGGCTATGGAGAGGGCTATGCTCGGGGTTTCTCTGCGTGATAGAATCAGAAATGATGATATCCGTAGTAGAACTAAGGTTACCGACATAGCCCGAAGAATAGCCAAACTTAAGTGGCAGTGGGCGGGGCACATTGCTCGCAGGACTGATGGCCGATGGGGTCAGAAGGTTCTTGAGTGGCGTCCGCGGACCGGGAGACGAGCTGTAGGTAGGCCTCCAACAAGATGGAGTGACGACCTTGTAAAGATCGTGGGAACGCGGTGGATGCGAAAAGCACAAGACTGGTCTGAGTGGAGAGCCTTGGGGGAGGCCTATGTCCAGCAGTGGACGTCTTTCGGCTGACATGATGATGATGATGAACTCTTAAAACTGCCTTCGCGTTTATACTTCTGTTCTTATACAATTCAATGCTAAATGCACCAATTTTTCCCAGACCAGCGGGCCTAGTATGGCTGCGTCTATATCGCGTGTCAAATGTGGATAAAGCATCCGTCACTCTCGTACTTATTTACGTGTCAGAAGGTAACGGATGCCTTATCGACACTGTCACGCGCTAAACGCAGCCATATTAGGCCCCCAGGGCCTCTGTTCTAGACGGTAGTCTAGGCCATATTGCCTTTGACTTTAGTGGTGGTAGGACCTGGTGCAGGATCCGTCTGGATAGCTACCAACATCTTATATATTAACCCACCGCCAAGCAGTAGTGTTCGCATGGCTGTGTCCCGTCCCAGTGTGGAGATAAGACAACCGATGAAATTACTAGCATAGAGGTATTCCATCTTAGTCCTCAGGGTTGGCAACGCATTTGAAGTCTTTGGATTGCAGTTTTGAGATTGTAGTCTTAGGCGGACTTGCGCGGACCAGAGTTAACCCTTAACCCAGAGTTAAGCGTCTACTTTTGTACGTGGTTTGCCGCCTAACCTCGGGTTAAGACGCGCAAGTGGGCCTTAGGGCCACTTGCGCAGAAAATTTAACACTGGGTTAGGACACTAACCCGAGTTAGTAAACGTCAGATTCATACGACAACTGTCATTTTAACTCGAGTTAGTGTCTTAACCCAGGGTTAAATTTTCTGTGCAAGTGGCCCTTATGGTTTCAAATGTCTATGGGTCTCAGGTCCCGCTTACCATCAGGTGGTCTGAGTGCTCGCGTGCCTTCTCCTTGCCACAAAAAAAACGTGCTATGGTATTTTTTTTCACTCGGCCGCCATTACTGTCAAATAAATAAGAGCTATCAAAATGTTGACAATACGATAACAGGTCAAAGATGAGGTTTTTACCGCCTAGAATCTCCGCCTAGGCCCAGAGAGAACACTTCCTAAGAGCTATTGCACTAGTAGGTACCTATTAGTACTCAAATCAGAAGTCGTTGTATATTTAAGTACCTTGTCGCAATAGCGTATTGAAGTGAGAGTGGTTTGTATTTAGTATATGAATAGCTTTGACAAGGTACGCAAATAAACAGCTATTTCTGAGTTCGACTAATAACTACCAAACGTATAGGTAGTGCTTGGAATGTGATTCTCTTAAAAACGGCGGTCGGCGGACGAACGAGCGAAATCGCAGCGGCGATTATAGCGCGTGCATTTTCAATTTGGCAGCATGGCTTATCGAACGTATAAGGCTGCCTATTGAGAATGCACGCACTAAAATGTGTTTGTTCGCTCGGATAGCTTGAAGGCTTCAGCTTGAAGTCAAGCCGGCCTTATCATTTTAATCGCCACTTCATCCAACTGCAGGAAGAATCAAAAACAAATCTAGGTTAATCCCAGCGATAACGGTCGCAAATCTGGAAAAACCTGATTAAGAACCAGAATTAACCGGTAATATTCAAAATTGATTATAGTGCAAACCCTAAATAAAAATAACAAATAATCAGACTAACACACAACCCGTTTTTTTTTGTAACTTAGTAGTTAGCTATGCTTAAATCGACTTCTCACTGTACGGTGAATAAGCTGACAAGGAATACCATTGTAGCCCTCCGTTAAGGATGTGCCAAGTCACGGCCAATAGTCGGCAACATGGCGAGTGCCCGGCCACCGCTGGGCTTAATGACTTCCTAAATAACTTGTTATTGGAAATACAATTCTGGATGATAGTTGGGAGTTGACGCAGGTCTCGGCATGTTTAGGAGGCTGTTTAAAAGCCAAATTACTAGGAAATACTGAATACACGTTTAAATTCATCAAATGCGCGGAGTTATTGGAATAAAATAGAATTGAATAGAATTAATTTTATTTCAGGCTACCAGGCTATTTACAAATATCTTACAGACTAACATATATAACAATAATAAAAATTAATATGACTACGAGTACTTATACACTTATCGCCGAAACACACCCCTCAGCCAGAATTCCGCCTTTAAAAAGGTCGACAGATCTTTGGTCGGTACTCTCACCACAAATGACTTAAAATTATCTGTGTTATTTGATAACAAATAATGTCAATCAAGTTAATAGATAAAAAAACTAAAAAATACTATGTTGTCAGCCGGTCTTTGTAAAAAACCTAGAAGAACCTACACTACAAGATAAGAAGTCAACCCTGACATATTATACAACCATTAAGTTTCTAAATATTGATAATGTTGCCATGCAGTAAAATGTAGCTTTAATTCACTACTGTCAACATTATTAACATTTATAAAATTACGCTGTAACAAGCTGCTAAGGTCTGTTCATTCTTACTTGTCTTATATAGTAAACAACTTTCTAACCTCAAAATGAACCTTTTTTGGCTAAAACAGCTACCTATTCTAAACAAAATAAAGCAATCACAGACAATACATTACCCAAGTGATGTCCATAAAGTTTATTGTGTTGGCTTTATTTACGATAAAAGGGCGGTTTTAGACAAAAAAGGTTAATTTTGAGGTTAGAAAGTTCTTTACTATATTACAAGTAAGAATGAACAGACCTTAAATAAGCTACTTTATCTTCCTTTGTTTGTAAACAAAATATAGACGAACCGGAAACAGAACACTCTTTATATTGAGAAACATCTTGAAAATTCTCTTTGATAGATAAAGGAATTGAAGCACGGATGAAACGTAGTGGACTCTTCATTTAGTTTCTATCCAATACTTTGTAACATTGTAGTGAAATAGACTAGGTTAGTCTGTTTAGTATTCAGAGCGGCGGCGGTGTGTCTTTTTTGCATCTTTAATGATCCTGCTGTATAGGGAGGAAACTAAAAGTAGAATGAGACCTGTGGAACTAATTTTGGGAATCTTCTACAATAGGGGTGTTGACTTTAGTTAAGATAAATCATTTTGCACAAACCACGAAATAAAGCTGTCGCAGACCAAAACCTAACATCAGGCACATTTTTGGAAACGTGATGATGTTTCAACAAATAAATAAAAACATAAAAAATAAACCCATTGACCCACTGCCAAGCAGTAGTGTTCGCATTGCTGTGTTCCGGTGTGGCGATAAGACAACCGGTGAAATTACTAGCATAGAGGCATTCCATCTTAGTCCTCAGGGTTGGCAACGCATTTGAAGTCAGATTGTAGTTTTGAGATTGTAGTCTTGAGATTTCAAATGTCTATGGGTCTCAGATCCCACTTACCATCAGGTGGCCTGAGTGGTCGCGTGCCTTCTCCTTGCCATTAAAAAAAAGGGTGAAATCGTCAGGGCAGCGTGCTATAATTTCATACAAAATTCCATGCAAGCTATCGTTTTGACATTTCAAATAGGTCAACTAGCCCCTCCTTAGTATGATTACACGAAATATTAGCAGTTCTCTATAATCAATTCGCATCGTAAGTCGATTATTTAATAACAAGGTTGCCCCGCACGCGGAGCTACTTTGTCGACGTAACCTGAAACCAATTCAAATGATATTAATACGCTTTGACGGGACAACGATATGCTTGAATCTCAATTTTGCAATGTTCGTTTATTGACATATTTATGATCTACATTATCATTAGCTTCATATTATCCCGATTTTGTACATCTCATCATAACATGAGCCTCTCCACGTCACGTGCGCAAAATTGGTAATTAAAAATAACATTCAACAAAATAATTACAATTGAATAACTTACTTTGTTTTGTTATTTACATTTCAAATCTTACGCATTAGCTTCTTTTGTAGATACCTGCTTACTATATCCTTAGGCTTGTCAGTTTTCTCAACTCCAGCAAACTTTTAGGTCTTCGAAATGGGGTCCTGTCAGTTGACCAAAAAACGTTTCACCAAATGATTCATTTGACAAACATATCATTTGACAAACCGCTATTATTTCCGAAGCTGTAAATATTTCAGGATTTATTTCAGGACCATCGTGTAGAACCCTATAGGTTAGGTTAGGTTTGATTTTTAAAAATCCTGAAATATTTACAGTTTCGGAAAAAAAAGCGGTTTGTCAAATGATATGTTTGTGAAATGAATCATTTGGTGAAACGTTTTTTGGTCAAACATTAGTGAACCCTTCGAAATACCTTAATTTTTTACCATTCAGCCTATAATTGCATTTATGAATTCAACAAATTTGCTTACAAATCCGATTCTTTTCTCTCTGTGTGTTTCTTTCTTTTCCGGCGTTGTTTCCTTCAATTTAACCAGAATTTGGATACAACAAACCGATGGAATCCTTAATTCTGTTATTTTGCCTTTTTCATATTGATGAAGGGGAATTTTGAATATTAGCATCACAATGCGTAATATATGCGATTGTCTTGAGTGGGGTTCGGGCTTTTTCGTCCTGCTAATGTAAAAATAAAGTTTATACGTACATTACTTAATTATTCATGTTCTGCGTTGGATTTTGAAGTCATAAAAGTTTTACGCGTTGCTTTGTTATTTTTAATGAATGGTTATTTGTTTTAGGTTGTTTGTTTTCAACAAGTTCTTGTTTCTAATTGCTAGTAGTTAATTAAGTGAGCTTCCTATTCCACTATTAATAGCCGTATAACTTTCGAGTCTGTCTATACTTCTACTAGTGTTTGTTCACCAAAGTTTTACTCGCTAGCGGGAATGATAAATTGTATATGCGTTAGATTTATTGCAGCAGGAGTTATTAAATTTAACTTACAAGATTTAACCGTAAAAACTGAACGTACAAAAATAATTCTCTTAGAAACGGCTCTTTGTCAAACGCTCGATCGAGTGAGCAGTCATACGAACTCGCTCACACGACGGGTAAAGCGGGTAAGCTGAGAATGCACGCCCTTAAATGTGTTTTTTACTATCTTAGAGAACAACTTCAACTCGCTGGTTAATATTTGATGTGTCGAGTTCAAGAACGAGTTGTTTAATAGAATCACCTACCTGAGCTAGCCTCTTTAGTGCCCTTCTGCTGGGCAGAAGCCTCCCCTTCATTTGTCCACTCAGCTCTAGATTAATCCAGTAGTTAGCCTTAATTGAATCCATCTTAATCGTTCCGCCATTTTTAGCGGACTGAACTGGATTAATTAATATCATTCTTTATTTACCTAAATTAGAAAATCACACAAATAAAGGCAAAATGATCAGATCCTAAGATATTAAAGGAATCTTGGGCCTTAGAGTGCTTGGACCTCGGTCTTAAAACTTAGTACTTACCATCTGACCTGAAGGCTGGTTTGCCTAAATAATAAATGATTCTGATTCAATTAAAAAAACAATTTAATGAACATGGTTTCCGCAGTTAAACAGCCTAACTACTAAACCTATGAAAAACAAAATGGCGACACCTTTAACAACCGCCATCTTGAATTTACAAATGCAAAGTACCAGTAAGCAGATTAAAAACCCGTCATTTCTAAATGAAATTTACGCTTTAATATTTTACTAATATTTCATTCAGTATAATAAGATTACCCGCAAAATCCAAAAAGTCTAGAAACTCTATTGAATTGACGTTATCAACCTATATTTAAGTATAGAAACTAATCCGTCCGTCTGTAAGTTTCCGTCCGAATGGGTCCTTTCAAACTAAGCTTGGCTATCGGGGATTGTGGCGCAAACTATAATCTACGGCGACGAAGAGCTTCTGTGGATATTAGTGATATATAGTTAGACAGAGGGAGAGATTTAAGATACAGGTTGAGATCACACCTGTCATATTAAAATTGGCGTTATAATCGAAAACATTGTAAATTTTGTGCACCCCCTGTATATTATATGGGTAAGGATAAAAAAGTTGGGCAAGCTAACTCACTCAATTAAATTTTCTATGTAACTTTTCCGTTGTGACACGAAAATTAGCCCTACAATTATAGGGATACTTTTTGTCGCACAACGGAACTTTTTTCGACTTCGTTGTTTGTATGGTTAACTGCGCTTAACTATGGTCCAACTTTTTGGTCCTCACCCATATATAGTACATTTTAGCTTGATAAAAAGCAGAAAAATATTTTACATTGCGTATTGAAATCTATTACTGGAGATTATCTCATAACTGAAGTATTATTGTATTCATAATGGCATTGCCGGCACGGTTTCACGCAATTAGTTGGTTAATCTTTATATCCTCCTGTATCATACATTTTCAGAAAAAAACCAAGCTAACAAAAAGTACCTGTGAACGAATTTTATATTTAAAGTTATTAGGTGGTTGCTGGTATAAACACCTTTAGTCGCCTAAATCTCAAGAACCGATCAAGTCTACTTACTCGTGATAGTTCTCCTCTTACATTTGTTATTATTGTGCTTAAGTATGAGCTAATTCTCTACCTAAAGTTAATTGGTGCTATTTTAGATGATTTTCAGTAGTACAAACATTTTAGTCTTCTGTAACTCAGGAACGAATTAAGTCTACCTTAGTCGTAATAGATTTTCTTTCCATTCGTAATAATAATATACTGTCGACATTTCGATAAAAAAAATGGATTTTTAAGACTCCCAGTATCACTACACAACTGTAAAAAAATACTTCATTTTTACGATGTAAAAACAGAACATAAACTAACACTATGTTGTACAAATTCAACTTTGATTATAGCTTCTATCTTATTCCTTGTGGCTTACAGCGTCCATAATCTAAGTCAAGCTCGAGACACTGAAACTGGACCCGCTGGACACGACTTGTGATTTTATCCAATATTTATTGCTATTGGCTTTATGGCCACTGTTATAAAACGACGTTCTGTTCGTGCATCAGTTGAATTTGAAAACAGTGAGCTTGCTTTTGAATTTAAAACACCCTGTGTCTTCAGTTTGTGAAAATGCTAGAAATACCATATTAAATAGTCATTTATTTCAAAATTGACAATAATTTTGAACATTGTGCTTGTTTGAATTAATTTCTGGACTACGTCGGAATTATGTTAATGTAATATAATTAAATAAGCAAAATATAACAGCAAACTGCGATCACTTTTTTAAGTAGTTTAAAAAAATTTTAGCGTAAAAAAAAACAAGTTACATAAAACCTTTTTTCTAGTATAAACGAAACATAAATATAAACAAGATAGTGTTAAATTTTTCAATCCATTATAAAAATTGTGCACTTCCGATAAAAACTGTATGAGACTTTGTAGTCCCTTGAGGAGATCGCAGTCTTAAAGTTTGTAACAAGATTCTCCCTGTGCTTTATAATTTTTGAGGGAGAAAATTCAGGTTATGATAAATAATTTTAATAAGTTTTTTTTATGGCAAGGAGAAGGCAGATGATACTCAGGCCACCTGTTGGTAAATGGGATCTGAGAGCCATACACATTTGCATTCTCATGACTACAATCTCAAGACTGCAATCCTAAGTGCCTTATTAAGAGGACTGTGAACCGCCTCTAAAATCGTGTAGCTGTCAAAAAAAATCCATACAAAACTAACTCCGGGCGAAAACGTTTCTCACCCCCTAAATCAAGTCCGATTTGCACGATTTTTGAATATGTTGTAGTTATTATAAAGACCTATGTCTGTACGTTTCTGTTTTTTGTTTTTTAAATTTGTTTCGTTCTAAGAAATATTTTCTTGGAAAGGAAAACGTACAGACATAGTTTTTCATGATATCTACAACATATCCAAAAATCGTAAAAATCGGACGAGGTTTAAGGGGAGACAAACGTTTTCGCATTTTGTATGGAGATTTTTAGCTTCACAATCCTCTTAATAAATTTCATCTTAGCTGAGATGCCCGTCACATCACAAGATACGTCAAATTAAACGTCAGGCCATAGAAAACTGTCATTTTTGACACATCTTGAGACTGGCATTATAGCCGAGGACAGTTTATTAATACGGTCCTAAGACTTCAAATGCGTTGCCGACCCTGAGTACTAAGATGGAATACCTCTATGCTAGTAATTTCACTTTCATTTCATTTTCTTATCACACCGGAACACAATAATGCGCATGATTGGCGTTAGGTTAAATGATAAGATGGTGGTAGCGGACGTAGCTTGCACAAGGTTCTACCACCGCAAAGCACATTTTTTTTTGACTTATTAGTAGTTTGGCATATATTAAAACTTAAAACACATTAAATTGAGCTCAAAAATTACATGTTTTGTTTAATCTAGTTACATGACATAAGTGACATGAAATTAGTAATCGCACATACATACATACATAAAATCACACCTACATTCCCAGAATGGGGTAGGCAGAGCTACAGAATTACCAACAACTTGAAAAACTTGTCGATAATTCTGTAACCAAATTTTGCACAATCAGGCTAAGATGTTTACCACTGTATTAGTGACAGGTTGCAAGCCCATCGCCTAAAAGTACTACAAGCCTTTATTCCCTTAGTCGCCTCTTACGACATCCACGGGAAGACATGGAGTGGCACAGTCATCGTATCCTACTAATATTATAAATGTGAAAGTTTGTGTGTGTGTGTTAGTTTGTTAGTCCATCACGCTGCAACGGCTGGATGGATTTAGATGAAATTTGAAATGGAGATAGCTTATACCCTGGATTAACACATAGGCTACATGTCATCCAGGAAAATTTAAAAGTTCCCGAGGGAATATCGATATTCAAAATCTACGCGGGCGAAACTTCTGCCGCTCCAAACGCTTACTGAAAATCTAAATCCTTGATTTTAAAATAGGCCTTATCCTGTTACTTACTCTAAAATATCGACGCTCAAGATATCTTCAGTTCAAAGTCGACAGTAATAAGTCTGAAATTGAATAAATGAATTCCACTTAAATTGTAAGTTACTTAGCGACGATCTTAATAAATTCACCGTCAAGGGTAAAACCGGTTCGCAAGGCGCTTTACTTGTGCCCGTTTTGTTACTTAGTTATATTTTTGTTTTGATGTTAATCTGATTGATAGTTTTATAGAGTTTTGTATCAGTGTAGATTTAAACAAGTGAACTTGACATTATCTTTGAAAAAATAGTACATTATTGCCTAGGCATGGAAGTAGGCAATTGCGGGCCGAGTATTGGATTAAACGGACGAGCTTGCGAGACCGTTTAAAAATACGAAGCCCGCAATTGCTGTTCCTGCCGAGGCAAATATAGCGCTGTTCTCAAAAATCGCAAGAAAAAATTTGTGTTGGAGTCAAATCTTCATCGCTTGAACTCATTTTTTGAATAGCATACAAACAGAAACTTCATGTGAAAAAACCATTACTCCTTACCGCCTTTTTGTTTATGACAAGGAGAAACGCAATTTTTGTTTTAAAAAAAAACATAAGTAAGCTATTCCAGGCACAAATAAAAAAGTTACGTTTCGAGTAAAATTTGGATGTATAAGACTTGTGCCCTCATTTTATTATGGCCCTTTTCACTTTTTATAAAGTTACAAGCTGGATAGTAATGGAATTTGTATGCAACATTGCGGGCTTGTGTAGCGAGCACGCAATGTTTTTTTTTTTAATTTGAGAACTGTCAGTAAACTATGTACTTCGCGTCTCAATATGTAGATAGGAATGTCAACATTTCCGGACATTTTTGAGAAAAAACTTTTTTAGTTACATAGGTAAGTAAAGCGTGGCAAAAAGCAATGCCTGGGTCTTTACTATAATTTATCAAAACCTGACTAGTTCTATACCTTTTACTGACCAAAATTGGGCTGTTATTAAGAGCTTATCCTACGCTGGAATCAGATTTAAAAAAATATTATTTAATCTTCTCTTTATTGCACAATAGTATTTAATTTGAGTGTATAAGGCTAGCTCAATGCTAGTGTCCTAGTGAAAGTCGGTATGAGTCGACTTAACTCGTAATTAATAGAAAAGTATATAATTCATATACTTTTTCATCTGATCTTCAGAAGGAGTATCTACTATTTTCATTTCATCGAATTGCATTTCTCGCCGCATGAGTTTTTTTTTGGTAGTCGTAAATCTAACCCAACTTATCCTATGTAATTAATGTTTCAGATATCCTGAAAACATGGTTTCAGCAGAAAATTGCGTTCGATAAAACTAAATTCAATGAAAAAACAATCGATGAAGTTAAATTCGATACAATGATGGGTTACCCTTCAGAACCCCCCGCCCTCCTTCCCCTTCTCTCCTTCCCTTTTTCACTAGGACCTTAGTACCTAGAAGCATTCTCTACCCGTTGGGCAAAGAATGCAATTGAAAATTAGCTTCTGTTATGAATCAAACCTCAAGGCCACCTCCTTAAGTAACCTTTGCGGCGAAAGCGACAGTAGCACTCTCGCTCACTTCGTCCAAAACGAGCGATTAGCACTCCGAGAGCCCATTGAGATTTCCTTTGATTACTAGCTGGGACGCGAGTGGCGCAAGAGGCTTACGCGGGTACGCCTTTTGATGTAGAATGAGTACATTGTATCAATCAAGGTACGATTTATTGATTTATGTGTACACGGAGAGAATTGTTTTTCGGAATAAAAAACGAATGTATATCAGTGTCGAAAGTTACATTTTGTATATTTCTTAAGCTATGATCTTCTTAATTAGAATTACTTAACATGTAGATAGGATTTGTTTAGGTAAGGTGAATTTTATAACAAACCCGAAAAAAGAAATTCTTGACGCAATACTAACTTAACCTCACTTTTTGTTGCGATTTATGCTTTTGAAACAAATCTCTATAAGTATTTTTTTCAGAAATCTTTAAAAAAAAATCCTGTTTCCAATTGAAAACACTTTGCTCCTGTTATGAATCAAACCTCAAGGCCACCTCCTTAAGTAACCTTTGCGGCGAAAGCGACAGTAGCACTCTCGCTCACTTACGTCCAAAACGAGCGATTAGCACTCTGAGAGCCCATTGAGATTCCCTTTGATTACTGGAAGCGGTGACGCGAGTGGCGCAAGAGGCTTACGCGTACGCCTTTTGATGTAGAGATATGTATCAATCAACACATGATTTATGTAGGTCATTGTTTTTCGTAATAAAAAATAAATGTTGTAATAAACTTATGTATATCAGTATCGAAATTGATATTTATACATACCTACATACATAAAATCACGCCTGTTTCGCAGAGGGGTAGGCAGAGACGACTTCGTTCCACCTGCTACGATCCTGACAAATGTCTTTCGCTTCTTCCACATTCATACATCTAGTCATGCACGCACGTCGGTTTCGGGTACTTAAGATGCGGCCCTTTTCCAGTATTTCTCCGATTTGATTCGAAAAAGTACGCCTAGGGCGGCCTCTTCCGACCCTCCCACTTACTTTCGCTCTGTATATCTCTTTCGTCAATCTCCTTTCATATTTATCTTTGTAAATAAAAGTGAATCGCCGATTGCAAATTGGATAATGCTCTATTTTTGAGTTCGTCATTGCCAGGACAAGGTTTGAATGACAGAAATTAGTTTTGAATTTTAGAAAAAATAACACAAGGATTAAATTTGCAGTGGCAGCAAAGCCGCTGCCGGGCCGCGAGCTTTTTATATTTCTGAAACCGTAAGCTACTTAGAAATAACGTGAAGGTAGATAAAATTAGGTTAGGTAAGGTTAGTTATAAAACAATTCATAAAAAATAAAAGCTTGACGCAAGCCTAAACTAACCTTATTTTTTGCGTAGTTTCAAAGATCTAAGAGTACATACAGAGGGACAGACAGTGGGAAGCGACTTTGCCCCATACTATGTAAAGATAAATATATCATATGGATCGATACATACCTATTTCAGTGTATTTAGAATAATTACTTCATGGTTAGTGTTAATCATTTACGCTGTCAACATACCTATTGTTACTTGGATCATAAAATCGCATCGCTTTATAAAGGGAGTCGTTCCCTATTTATGTGTGTCCGTTTGCAGTCCCACCTTTTTGCTCGATTACCCCCTTTCACTGATTACGTCTGGTTCAGCTGACATAGTAGTTGCAGTAGATGACGTCAGTAAGCATGTTAAATTGGCTTTTGTGCTTAGTTAATTAATTACAGCTTCTGCGAAACTTTCTCAGTCATTTGAGGTCCTTAATATTTTGTTTTATTAAAATTGGTTTTGACATAAAAGATGAGTCATAATGTCGTGTAAACTTTTTAAACACTTTTAAAGTTTAAAAGTTTACACGTGACTTATAACGAAGAGTTTACTGTCTCAGCAAAATAAATAACATTATTCGATACAGATTTTATACCAACATACAATCATTGTTCTGTTTTTCGATATAAATAATGGTTGATTATCAAAGTTAACTAGCACCAGTGGCTTATTGACTCAGTAAGTCTAAATATCCGAAAATACTAGAATAAAACATAATTTTATAGAAATCGTAATGTACAGTCTATCATAAAAAAACTCAGTAGTTGCAAGTCTTTTCAACACGTAAAGTACAGTCGAGTATATAAATATGTTTACACTATAATACCTAGGCTATTTAATGTCATGTTTAAACTGCCATACATGAATTGTCACCGCGATTAACGTGACGGGGTACTAAAGCGTATACATATTTATGAACTCTACTGTGTAACACTCAAATTTCCGTCCAAAAAGGGTCACGTAATGAGTTTTTAACACGTAACCAACGGAAAATTATCCATCTATGCCCCAAAATTGGCTCCGCCTTACATCTTTAATAGGTACATAATGCAGATAATGAAAGAAATCATGAAAAACACAACAGTACTTGTAAAGATCAAATCAAAGCTTTACAACACATGTATACTTCCTTTATATGACATATGGCTGTGAAACTTGGACACTTACTAAGAAAAACACTCAAAAACTAGCAGTCTGCCAACACGGAATGGAAAGAAGCATGATCAACATTAAAAGGAAGGATAAATGGAGATCAACAAGAATAAGGAATATAACTAAAATAACTTGAGTGACAACAACAATTAAAAAAAGGAAGTGGAAATGGTCAGGCCACATGCTAAGATCCAAAATAGACAAATGGACAAAACAAATCACAGAATGGTACCCAAGAGATGGGAAAAGGAGTCGAGGAAGACAGGAACGAAGATGGGAAGATGACTTCCCACCACAATGGAGAAGGGTCGCACAAGACAGGAAAATATGGAGGATACTAGAGGAGGCCTATGTCGAGAATCGACAGCATGACCAAGGAGCTGAAGCAAATAGCAATACTTAATGAATATTAGTCAGTTTTGTTTAGTTTATTTATTCATCAAAGTAATTTTTACAAAATACCTATATTGATGCATGTCATTGGAATAAAGGCTAATTGAAAGCAGACTGAAATGGAAAGCAGACATGTTACTTGTAATCATTTTACTCTTATATTATTGGTACTCAGTTGACATTTTCGATTTCCTTTAACTCTGAGTTTGGAACAATGTATTGTGCATAAAGAAGGAAACTTTTCTCCAAGAGGACGCTTGGGTAATAGTTTTATTTCTGCAGTGAAGCACTTTGTAACATCACTTACACTTACTTACAGTGTCGACATATTTAAACTTTTAACAGTCAATGCAACCGTTGATACAATATGTAAAATGTTGCATAAAACAACAGGATTTTTTTTCTGAAAATGAACTATGTTTTTTGAGTCGGAGCAATGTTATCCCTCTAAAAGCAAAGTAATATCATTTTAAGTATCAAAAATCTAAAAATAACTATCCTATAAAACGAAAGCGTTAATCCAACAAGCCATGTAAACCACTGATTGCTTCACATCAAAGTGCCACCGAGTTGCGGTGGAACAACAAATCATGTCACATGGCTAATCAACACCAATTGTCCGCCCTCTGATTGGCCATTGGCTGCATACCTCCGCGCTAGCCTCACTAAGTCAGCCTGTGTATAAACTATTAACAACGCCAGAGGATCTGCTGGGAATATTGTAAATGGAAACTTGAGCGGATTATGCAGGAGTACCTAATAGCTGCGGTGGCTCTGTGTTGCTAATCGGTATTTCCTCAGGAATTGCCACGGAAAATTGACGTTTTATTATTTTGAATAACATTTTGTCACAGAACGCACCGACGAGATAAATATGACCAATAAATGCGTATAATTTGCATGTTAGTGTGTCTTCAATTTTAATAAAACTCCGCGTCCTCCAACGAATACATGTTACTTAGTTTCCTAACTTGAAATGGGTTTGCCAGTTGCCATTGGTATTTTTATCCACTTCTTTTTTTATACAAGTCAGGCACACAAAAGAGAGATAAATAAATAGGTAATTATGTATAATTATGTGGTTCACATCAGGCGAAGAAATAATCTCCGCCATACATGAACTAACTCCAGAAGGGGTTGTCAATCCGTTAATAGCCAATATTTTCTTGGTAGCCTTCATGACGACATGTTACCGAACTGTTATTAGCTCGGCCACCATTACGGCCAAGTAAATAAGAGCTATTATGGCAACATTCACAAAAGCAATATGGTTTTAACTAACAGAAGCGCCTGCTGCAGCGATGCTCTAAGCCCATAAGTTTTCAGTATATTGCTGTAGCGTCAAGAACAACTCTGAGGTATAAAATGCATCGTATTCCGGGTAAGCCACAGGTTGGGCTTTAATATCGGCCCCGACTTTGAGCCCTGCCGGCGAAGATTAAGTCTAGATGCATTATGTATTGAGCCGACGGTGTTGGGTTACACGGTTGTAGGGAGCAGGTAGCAAATAATTGAAAATGGGGCTTTGATACTGAAAATGTGGTTGTACTAACGAATAGTTGGGAACTAGGATTTGAAAATTACCACACATTTACCTAGTCCCAAACTAAGCTTTAGGATGAGTCCTTATTGACAATTTATTTATACGATTTTACGAGTATTACATTTAAGTATGCATGTATAATACATATTTAGTCGTCTAGTACGTTTATTACGTTTAGTAGTTAGGGAGTGGTCAATGTGTGTTAACATAATTATAACGTTTTTTTGGGTTCCGAAGTCAAACTGTATATCCATCTGTCCGTCTGGAAACGTTTCTTTAAACGTATATTTTTTGCATCTTAAAAACTTTAAAGTATGCAAGCATCAAAGTTGATATGATTATAGTACTAACCCTGAAGTAAAACAACAAATACCTACTAAAAAGAGGTCAGGTGAGAGTTGGGTTCGCGCTGATTCGATTAGAAATCGAATTCAAATCGGAATATAAGGAATCCTCGGTGCGCGAGTCTGATTAGCACTTTACCGATTTTTATTGCTACTTAAAGTTTATATCACTGCTGCATTTTATTTTCCAACCGCAAGTCTCGTGTGCGCCGCTGTGTCGTCCCGCATGTGCACCTGACTTATTGCACGCTATGCTATTTTGCTCTAAATTGTGTGCAGCACAATGTTGGAGCGAGCTTGTTAGCGCGTTTGACACCAGAGGGCTCAGAAAAGATGCACTACGCTAACTAATGTTTCTATTCGATTCGTTTTTAAACCAATCGCGTCACTGGAAGATGACGTGATAAGAAAAGTCACGTGGTCAACCAGTGACGCGATTGTTTTGAAAACGAATCGAATAGAAACGTTAGTTAGCGTAGTGCATCTTGTCTGAGCCCTCAGATGGCGTTGTTTAGTGTTGCTGAATCACGCTTTCTATTTGATAGTTACATTTACAAATTAATAGGGTAAGCAATGTTTAGGAGCTGTCCGTCCGTTAATCGTAACTTTAAAGAGCTGTATGTTTTGAATTGCAATAGATAGCGGGTTGTTTTTTTCTTTAGAATACGTGGCATTATGGCAAATTGACTAACAAAAAATGGGGAGTCCCCAAAGATACGGTATTTTTCAACGATTTTTTTTCTTGTATCATAAATATAATAAAATGTATGTAGAAGCATCAATTTTGTTGTGATCATAGTACAAACCCTTGAGAAAAACAAGAAATACTAGATGTGAGTTGTGCTCGATTTGAAATCGAAATCACATAAAAGTATAATGATACCTACTGCGCGGCGGTATGGAACCCTCGGTACGCGAGTCCGACTCGCACTTTTTCGATTTTTATTATAACTGAACGTTTATCTTACAACTGCTTTTTGTTAGCCAACCGCAAGTCGCGTGTGTCCCGATGTGTCATCCCGCATGTGCACCTGACTTATTGCACGTTATGCTTTTGTGCTCTATTGTGTGCAGCACAATGTTGGAGCGAGCTAGTTAGGGACGTTGTTAGCGCGTTTGACACCAGATGGCGTTGTTTAGTGTTGCTGAATCACGCTTTCTATTTGATACCTACGTTTACAAACAGGAAACTAAAAAAACGCATGGCAGGCAATATGCGTCCTTGATTCCTTAGTAAAGTGGGGATAAGGAGATATTGCTTCGTTTTCATACACATAGGACCTTGCTTAAGGAATTACGTGTTTTTGGACATCACATTTGAACTAATTTTTTTACAGTATGATCATAGGATGAAAGCAGGAAAGATGTCACATATCCTGAAAAAAAAGTAAAAGGAGAACATAATGTTTTTGGACATACATACGTCCTTTTCATCATTCTCCTGCCCTTTTCCCAACTTATTTGCGGTCGGAGCAACATGTATTTTTCTTCCATAATTCTCTATTAGTCGTCATCTCGATAGTCAGTCCCTTTCTAGCCATATCATCTTTCACACATACGTCCTTTTCTAACAGTTTATTTTGTTCTATAAAACGTTGTAACACCTAAAATACTTCAAACAAGTAACATACCCAACTCGCGTCAGAAATCACACCATAGGGGTTAGTTTGCCCAGCAACTTTTGGGCGCTACTTCAATACGGCAACTTAGTTGATTACGGTCAGTTGCTTTGTTGCCTGTCGTTGGCTTAGTGTCGGTTACTCTATATTCAGATACGGGACTGTTTGATAAACAGCTAGTTTTTGCATGAAATGTTTAACAACACAAACACACAATAAAACACTTTGAGGATTTATTTCGCTTAGTTTCTGCAATGCTTTGTTCATAGTTACTTATTACTGATTTATTAGATACTTATTTACCACTATTTTCGTTAGCTTAGTTGGTAGTGCCTACGAAGATTGCGGTCTCGGGTTCAAATCCCAGTAAGGGTAGTAGGTAATTGTGTGATGAGCGCGAGTATTTGTCTTGGATGTTTTCTATGTATATAAATATGAATTACTTTATGTAAAGTTTATCGTTACATAGTACCTATAGTACAAGTATAGCTTAGTTTGGGACTAGGTCAATTTGTGTGAGATTGTATCCTCTGATATTTTTAGACAATAAACTAAAGTCTACACTTTTTGACTATAAGTAACGCACGTTTTTTCATTGCTTGTTATTAAAATTATAAAAAAAGGTTTAAAAAAGAATTAAATACGGTAAAAAAAAAAAGTGTTTGGATGGAGTAAGAAAATCCTAGCTCAAGTGTGGCATAGGTGGCTTTTTGTTAATATTTCATAAAAATATAAGCAGCCTTTGAATTTATTTTTGAGATAACATACTTAAAAGAAAAGCCTTCTATTAAAAAGAGGTCTTTAATCACCTTAAATTACATTTTCTCACCGAACTCACCTACAAACTTATCTTGACCGGTCAGTGCGTATAATCGTCATCTTATTGCGTATCTTTAACCTTGGTCGATGGAGCTCAACAACACCTACCATTACCTACGAGCGCATAGGTCAAGTCATTTGTCAAACGAAATAAGAAACAAAAATGGCTGACCAAATTTGTTAATGGAATAACACAGTAACTGAACATAATTCACGCTGGGTGTCAGGCGCAGCTCTCCGCTAACTCGGCTGTGGGTGACGTCAGCGATGTTACATTCCACGCTGTAACATGTCAGAACATGTTACATATGAACTCTAAGCAGTTGGTTAACTGCAGACTGTTTGTAGGTACACAGCTAAATGGAGTTGGTACCTTTTTTAGGGCTTCCGTGATTGTTTGAACAGTCAAGCAAATTTGCTCGTGTTTTCACCAGAAATTATAACTTATTCGACGTACGTTACCTATCTGAAAAACAGCGCTGTGAGAGTGCGTTCATGCCGGAGCGCGCCTACAGCAAACGCTGAGTCTGATCCGTTGCCAAATATTTTCTTTTTTGTACTGTGTTTGTGTTTCTATTCTATTCTATTTCTATCTTAAGATCAAAACATTTGTCAATCAAATCAAATCAAATCAAATAAGTTTATTTGCTAGATTACAGTAATAAATTAAGGTGTAAGTAAAATAATGTTCACAGTGTATTCAGCCCGCGTGCAAGCGTGCAAATATTTTGTTCATTTTAAATCTACTTAATATGTCAAAAAAAAAAACAAATAAAAATAATCCTTATTCCAAATAATCTATGAACACTATAAAAACATTTATCCATGAGCCATTTTGTCAATATGCGCTTGAAAAGGTTTCCTTCATACTCCGCTGTTTCGTTTGTCCGAAATTTTCATTTGTCCGAAAATCCTTTTACTCTGAAACCGTTCAACTTTCCTGGATTGTTATGAAACTAACCTAACCTTACCTACAGGTTCTGTAGGTAGGTATGTCTCTTTAAACATTTTGAAAAGTTAATGGGCTCAGAGAAAAAATATTTTCGGACAAACGAAACACCGGACAAAAGTTTTTCGAAACATCGATAGCGTTACCGAAATCACATATAAAGTTTGTTTCTCCATACTAAGTATCCCAGTGTTTGCTTTTCACTTTGTATGGAAAGAACAACTTTACGTGATTACTTAAAAAAATCTTTTAAAAAAGGGCAAAAACTTTGCTGATTCGTGAATTATGTAAGATACCACTGAAAAACTTATGAAATAAAACATGAAATTAAGGATTTTTCGTGACATGGACATAAGAAAAAATTACAGAAATTAAGAATAAATCGCTGAACATAAATAGGGGTTATATCAATAGCTTTTTAGCTGTTGTATCAGCTCTAGGCGGGTTGAATCGGTTTTTGGGACTACCTGTATATTCCTGATGAGAGTACCCTAACTACGTGCTCCCTCGGGGTTAAAGCTCTCCATACCGTAATATATTGAAAAAAAAAAAGTTTTTTGAACATATGAAACATTTCAGTTGATATATCACGACCCTGCATCCTGAGCTTGGAAACTCTGTGTTACAGGATGCAGTTTCGTTCGAAATATTATAATCAGACAGAGGGTGTCCCCTTGTTTTACAGACAGAAAAATTACAGAATTTTGTTTCACAGAAAATGTTTCATATACTATTTGGTCCTTGTATTTTTGCTTCGAATATTATTATTTTTTAAACTATTTACTTGAAAGAAACACATTCCACAGAAAATCAATTCAATGAATTTTATAATTTTATTTTTTCATTACACAAACTTATCAAACAAAATATTTGTTTTTTAGCGAATATTGTTTGGTCAGTGTATTTTTTCATAGCATTTCATTTTAACGACAACAGTATTCAAAGTCGTGGGAAACTCAATATTCTAAGAAATGAAAATTCTGCGAAGTGATACATTCTATAAAACTTCTTTCTGTAAAATAACGTACAACCCATATTATCTTTAAGTATAAGGGTTATATGATAAATACTATATTATGATATAAATATGAGTGAGCGAGAGAGCGAAGCGAGCGACCAAGACCTCTCTGGGCAGAACCAACTTGAATAGGTTAGGTTAGAAGGCTATGGCGGGAGCGAAGCGAAGCAAGCTCCCGCCTTAGCCGTCGAGGTTATTTTTTTTATATCCCTTGAATAAGCTATGCGATACAATTTGATTGTAAATTAAAATCGTTGTATGCGTTTATATTATACGTAAGATGATCTTGCTGTCTGCAAAATAAGGGTACACCAATAAAATTGCTACAGTGCATTTGAGTTTCATATGCATATATTTCAAATAGTACATAAAACGTAACTATACGTAAATATAGTAAACAGTAAATTACAATTTTAAATTTTTCCCGATTGCACGTAATAATTTAATTTCAGAATAATCTTTTTTATGCTGCAGTATTTGATTAATACGATCATCTTTGTCTGTGTATTTTCGTTTTTTAGCTTTGGATGGGCTACCACATTTAATTTTTCCAATATCAGCCGTGTTTGATATTGATTCTTTAATTAGTTCCTGGATGAGCAGGTAGGTCTTGGGATTAGGTTTACCAATCATACCATTAATTTTATGATGCCAACCTTCAGCTGCATTCTGTGTTCTTGGCATTTTCATAGTATTTAATTCATGGCAACTCCAAAATTCAGGTGAGTATTTGGGTTGGCTACTTATGGTGCCAAAAATATAGTTTTCTTGAAACCAATTCGCCATCATTTTACTGTCTTCATCTTCTAGACTTTCCATAAATGTTTGAAAATAAATGGGTATTTCTGAAGGTTCCAAGTAACTAAGTGCTACGAGACTTTTCATTTCAAGATTGAAATTTATATTCTTCGCATATTTTTTTGAGAGTTTGTTTGCTTGTATTCTTCTGTAAACAAAAATTGGTTAGATTAGAATTGGGACCCCTACAAAAATGATATGAGCCTGATTATATAATATTATATAATTAAAAACAATACTTAACCTGTAAATTATTTGACTGAAATGAAAGTGGCAACCCTTCAAAATAGTATTTTCAAAAGTAGACCGCAAACTCATAATGGCAGCCTTCTCAAAGTCAAGAATACACACTTTCGGACATATCTTTATGTTATTTTCGGATCCATATTCCAATATGAGTTCAAATATTACGTCATACGTTCTCTTATCTTTGTGTGTACATAAACAAAATATTAATGGAAATGTTTTTTTATTTTCCAAAAATATATTACCGTGTATGGTGTACAGTTGTTGAAAGATGAGGGGAGCAATCTTAAATGTGCCATCAAGTATCCAGTAATCCGATTGACTTAATATTTTTACAAAGTTTAACGTTGACATCAAGAGTATTCTTTTGTTGTTGTCGTAAGTCCGATCTTTTATGACAAAATTGACACCGTTAATTTGAGTTTCTAAAGCGTTTAACTCAAAAGTTATATCAGTAGGTTCACATATGCGTTTTTTGTTTATTGTCTTTTGGCGATAAATGATTTGTTTTAGAGCTGACGTAGAAGGTAAACATTCTAAAACTTCTGGATCTGTTTCTGCTTTAGTGTTTTGCAAAATGTTGCACACTTTTGATTCTGAAGATGAGTTTTCTTTGAGTTTCATTTTAAAGTCTGCAATTCCTTTTGCCGTCGGGTCTGGTCCATGATTATGACTTCGTGGCTGTTTAGATATTGTATGTAAACCACAATCATTTACTGTTGTATTGATAGTTGAAGTACATTTGTAAGTTTTACTATAATACATGTCACATGACCAGTACACGATATTACACCTTTGTTTGGTTTTTGTGTACGTATAACCGTCTACGTTCAGTTTTAATCCTCCTCTGTTTGATTTAAACACTTCACAGACTATACTATTTCCTTCTGTATCACTCATTTTGACTCAAAAAGCGTACGTGTACAATTCGTGCATATGTAGTCACCATTAATGAGAATAACAAGACAGTTTTCCTCTTTGGCTACAATTTACCCGCATTGTTTCTGTGAATGCGGTGTTTTAATTTTATAGGAGGGTATGCTTTTTTTCAAACGTTTCATTTCACACACCTTCACAAACTGCACCCAATTCTATAAGTTGATTTTATTGTTATAAAGTTATATTTTAAATAAATAATATTAGAACAAAGAATATTTAATTTGCTATTCTATGATATGAAAAAAGAAACATTGATTTTTATTTGAAATAAAAAACGATGATTTAAATGTCTTCAAAGTAATTATTCTACATATTGATTATTCTATGAAATGATAATACGAGAAAAAATGTATATAAAATGAAATTCTAAACAAATTCAGTCTGTAAAATAACGTACAACCCAGACAGAGCGCTATTCGCATTTATAATGACACGAATGTCCAAAAAAAGGAGTGTAACGTTTTCAGAGTTCATAGTATGAACGATTCTTTATTCCACCATAACTTCTAAACGCCTGAGCCGATTTCCTTTCACCATCCCGGGTGACATAGGATAGGTACCTAAGATGTTAAAATTGAAATAACAACGACGGCAAAATTTTAATTATTAACATTTGTAGGTATATCGGCGACTATATAAAAAATGGAGTCTGGTTTTTAAAGCTTGCTTTTCATTTAGCTATTATGGCTATATTACTTAGCGTTCACACTCTAAAGCCTTTAGGAGCGCGAGCATTCTTTTCTGATGTTTTCTATGTAATTAAATTAATTTATTATTAATTTAATTTAATATATTATTTTATTTCGTTATTAAGAACCTATAGATAAGCCAAGAGCTTAGTGGAAATAAGTTTCTATCAAAAATTTCATTTTTGGGACTAAAAATTTCGTACTTGTTTTTTGCATAATCTTTATTTGCTTATCAAGAGCAAACTATTGCGTCCTCACAAGGTGGCTCTTTGTTAAGTATAGCGGAGATCGTATCGCCACCTTCCGACTCCATCATCAGATCAGCTCTTGAATACCATGATATTGCATTGTCATCCCGTACCCGTACATACACACATACATATATACATTGCAAGTTAAATAAATAAAAAAGGTCCAATCGGCACCCTAAGGGTAAATCTATTGCTAGTTTCCGAAAACTTCGCGATGTTAATACCTTTAATACCTTTGCAATACGTATCAAACAAAAAATCGATGAAAAACCTAAAGTTCAAATAACTCTAGAAATATTGGAAGCCTACTCGCTTACGCCGACATTGAAATCAATTGGAGTGATTCCACGGAAACAAAAAGATAAAGGGTCGTAACAAATATCGGGGACTGGTGATATTCCGTAATTCTTCCCGTTCGAATCAGGGCGTGTTCGGCATATGGCGGGTCTGGATATATAGAGTCTAGAATCCACAATGAGATAAAAAAAAATGGGACTGACTGGAATAACCCGGGTGAAATCTAACGAAAGCTGTTTATGTTCTTTAGTTGATTTCTAGTTATAATTATATCTTAGTGCTTGTTTACGGAGAAGCGGTTTTACGCGCGTTTGCTTCAAATACAGCGTTACTTGCGGCAGAGCCCGCGGATGGCATCGCCACGTTGCACGCAGCGTCGCATGCGTCAATAACGGCGGTTCCCGCCACTACGCCCGCAGCGAGGCCCGCGGCGGAACCTTCTGACAGTCTTGTGCTCCGCCGCGCGCTCCGTTACACGCTCGAGAGTCCGCCGCGGATGTAGTGGACACCGCCACTCTGTACGCCCCGCATCACGCGCCGCATCACGCCGCGCATCTTTATAAACAACACCGTACATTGCCATATGTTTGTGTTTGCGCGTGTGATGACGCGGTCCGCTGCACGCGCCGCCTCTCTGTAAACGGAAAAAACGCCCGACGCGCCGCGCAACGCCAAGCCGCACGCCACGCGCGACGCTCTGCGTCTCCGAAAACAAGCCCTCAATAATATTATTAATGACAAAGTTTGGATGTTTGTTACACAATCATACCAGGGGCCTAATATGGCTGCGTTTATCGCGTGACAAAGTTTGGATAAGGCATCCATCACCTTCTGACACGTAAATAAGAACGAGAGTGACGGATACTTTATCCACATTTGACACGCGTTATAGACGCAACCATATTAGGCCCACAGAACGGCTGAACGGATCTGGATGAAATTTGGCACAGAGATAGATTAGTCTGAAATAGCACATAGGCTACTTTTTATTCCAGAAAATTTGTCAGTTTCCGAGGGAATAACGATACATGACATGTACGCAGATGGAGTCGCGTGCTTTAAACTAGTAACTACTAAAAAGCAAGTTTGTAACCAACCTCTCTTTACAGTGGAACCATTTTCGTTAGAGATCGGCAATCTTCGTTTTTCTATTATACACGAGTGACAAATATACTGTCACGTGCGAGTGCAAGTGTGACAGCAATAACCAGCCGAACGCTATTAAGAAGCTGGGAATACTGTACTTTGATTAAAATATCATAGCCTATGTCACTTCCGCAACCAAAACAAAGCTAATGACACCTTAAATGTTAAAGTCAATTAAGTCGTTTAGGCTGCAGAACATGTTAAGTTGTTAGTTCCTTCACTTATCTACAATATGACATGACCTGCGTCTTCTCCTCAATTTGGTGCTAGCTTCTCCTTGATCTTTATCTGCGTCTCCTTCCTCGATCTTTCCCTCTAATATGTTTTCAAGAAGACCCCAGGCATCTTCTACATGGATGTGAGCTACCACCGGACCGCCTAAAGAGCCAAAGAAGCTTTATGAGTTGTATCACTGCTGTCAGGGCTCCTAATCTCTATCTGATCAAAATAGGAAACATCGACACGAGGAGAGAGAGAGAGATGTTTTCAAAACACATGTTACGCTGCAATAAATGGCCAATCATCACCCTTTTCTCTACAATGTCCAATATCCTTCTTTTTTACTGTCACTACGAGATAAAGCAAGCAAAGATTAAAAACATGGACGTAGTTGCTAACGAAACCAGATCCAGTGAAACTTTAAATCCACGAAGATCGTTACGCGACCACAAAAAAAAACTCTGTCCGTCCATTCACGGCCCCAAATCATATTTCTGCGGGCCCCGTAATATCTCCACAATGGAAGATTGATAGCGAACGATATTATATATGTCACAGGGTCTGCGGTTTGACAATCGGTTGATATACTGATTTAAATTAAAAGGTATACGATCCAAATGTAGAGATGACATTGTATTATTTATGTGTTCTTTATGATACAGATTAGGTTCGTAAGTGGGATCTGAGGGTTCGTTTACGGACCGTCGCGGAGCGTCGCGCGTGGCGTGCGGCTTCGCGTTGCGCGGCGCGTCGGGCGTTTTTTCCGTTTACAGAGAGGCGGCGCGTGCAGCGGACCGCGTCATCACACGCGCAAACACAAACATATGGCAATGTACGGTGTTGTTTATAAAGATGTGGGGCGTGATGCGGGGCGTAGAGAGTAGCGGTGTCCGCTACATCCACGGCGGGCTCTCGAGCGTGTAGCGGAGCGCGCGGCGGAGCACAAGACTGTCAGAAGGTTCCGCCGCGGGTCGCGCTGCGGGCGCAGTGGTGGGAACCGCCGTTATTGACGCGTGCGATGCTGCGTGCAACGCGGCGATGCCATCCGCGGGCTCCACCGCAAGTAACGCTGTATTTGAAGCAAACGCGCGTAAAACCGCTTTTCCGTAAACGATTTTATACAACGCCAAATGTTTGAATTTAGTGCAGACCGCGCCGCCCAACGCTACGCGCGACGCCCCGCGTCTCCGTAAACAAGCACTGAGGAACGTATTAATAAAAAATTCGTCAGATTATCGTTGTTCCCGCGGGATTTTTTATATTCTCCGGTATGATAGGTAGCCTATATGTTAATCCAGCGTATGAGCTATCTCCGTTTCAAATTGCATCTAAATCCGTCCAGTCATTGCAGCGTGAAGGAGTAACAAACACACACAAACTTTTGCATTTATTATATTAGTAGGATTTGGGCCTTTCACTGTACAGTCACGAACTTAAATTTGGGACCCACCTTAGGTCCAAAGTCATTCTGACATTCAACAACAATAAGGTCGAGTCTCCTATAAGTTACAAATGATTTTGCATCTCTAATGACATTGACGATTTCAAGTCAATTTTTCTTGAAATGGGTCACAAATTAACGATCGCGATAGTACTTCTAAAAAAGAATGCTCCTATACTCTAACGGCCGAACCCTATATTCAAACCGCGGATAGGTAAGGCTTACTTCGTTTTAAAATTTGACATTTGTCCATACAAAACTTGTCAAATTTTAATCCGAAGTTAGCCTATCTATCCGCGGTTTGAATATAGGGTTCGGCCATAAGGCTTGATTTTTCAATGTCCAGATAACAGTAACTATTGGGTAAATTTTAGGGTGGTCCTTTTCTATGTCAAATAAAAGAAAAGGACCAAGCTAAAGTTTACCCAACAGTTACTGTTATCTGTTATAACCCCTCAGAGGGGTTATTATGACATAACTATGCAGTTCAGTTTACGCTGAGAGAAAAGGACAGAGCTATATAACTGCTAATAGCTCTGGACTTTACACTTGCCGTAAAATTAACTGCATAGCTATGTCATCTGTACATTGAAAAATCAGGCCTAATTGTCACTTGCTAAGTCGTTAGATGAATTTCCATGACTGTGCCAAAAAGTACAATCCATCCATATCTTTATCTTCTTTTCTTTACATATAAAACAAAGTCGCTTCCGCCGTCCGTGCGCTTAGATATTTTACACTACTCAACGGATTTTAAGGCACTTTTCAGCAATAGATAGTGATTCAAGAGGAAGGTTTATATGTATAATAAATTCTGTATTATGAACGTGTTTTACAGAAAACTCACATGAACTAGCGAAGCGAGGGCGGGTCGCTAGTTTATTATAAAAACAGTTTCATTGGTCAATAGCCCGCACGTTGTAGCAATCCATTGACGGTCTTTTTTTACATTTTTAACCGGGTTCTATTGCAGCGACGCAATGTATCATGAAAAACATGCGGGCTATCGACCAATAAAACAAAGCCAATGTAAAAGTAATTTTATCTGCCTTCATCACCTCGTAAGGCCCACTGTGCAATAGGACGTACATAATCGAGGCAATTTAATTTGAACTGTATTGCAATGTTAATAAAGTTTATTTTCCTTTCTTCATGAATTGAAAATGGCATTTTCGAACAAACGTAATTGCACTTTATTGCCTTGATGGTAGACTCAAAGTTCCACTGACAAAAAACTGGCTGTTTGTAGGACGGTGATAATGAATTTTAGCATAGAGATAGTTTGAACCCCGAGAAAGCCCATAAGGTAATTTATACCGCAAGTACCGATGAACGATTACACCGCAGATGGATTCGCGGGAAACAGCTAGTTAACAGTAAAATCGTTTCTAAATATAACCGGTCAAGTGCGAGTCGGACTCGTGCACCGAGGGTTCCGTACCGCCGCACAGTAGGTATTGTTATTACTCTGATTTGAACTCGATTTTGGATCGAATCAGCGAAGGCTAATCACACTCACTATTTTTTTGGTAGGTACCATTTTTTATGATACAACAAAAATATAAAAATGAAAAAAAAAAATTGTGTCCTTTATTATTTCACTTTTTTATTAAATTTGTTAGTAAATCCGCCGTAACAACATATATCCCGAAAAAAAAACCGTTATCTATTACGGTTCAAAAAATACTCTTTAAAGTTAAGACGGACGGACGGACAGCGTAGGCGCATTAATAGGGTTCCGTTGGGCTCCCTTTTTGTACAGAACCCTGTAAAAAATTACCTGTATTTTGCATCCCACATATTTTATCCTCGTAAGGCGCACCATACTACAAACAGGGAGTTTTTTGTGAGTGCTATTTTGAATCTACCATCAAGGCAATAATGTTCAATTACGTTTGTTCGATAATGCCATTTTCAGTCTATGAATTTAAAAAGATAAAGATAAAAAAAGATAAAAGATGTTTATTCAGTAAGTAGGCCGCACGGGCACTTTTACACGTCAAAAATCTACCAGCGCTTCGCAAGAGACCACTGCTGAGAAGAAACGCCGCAAGAAACTCAACAGTCAGTCGTTTTTTTTAAAAATTACTTATACAATTATAGAACTTAACCTAGCATTATATAAAACAATGAATTTAACATTAAAATATATATATCATGCGTAGTTGAGCAGGAAAATGTGTCAAAACTCAGTATGTTCAGATGAACTCTTAAATTGTAATAATAATAGTATACATATACTTACCCATGACGGTGCAAAACAACCACATAGTTTTGATACATTCTCCTACAGAAACCGTGTCCCCTAGACAATAATTATACCTACAATGTTTAGATATTTTCCTGACTAAGCTATTACTAAGTTATTTAGGTGTTTAATTTAGGCCAAGCATTTTTATCTGTTAGATAGTCCTCGACCCTATAATAAGCTTTCGACATCAACGACTTTTTCAAGTAATTTTTAAGTGCTGGAAATGATAACTTTAAAACTTCGTCAGGTAATTTATTATAGAAATGAATGCATTGACCAACAAATGATTTATATACCTTACGGACACGAAATTTTTTAATAGCAATTTTATTTTTATTTCTTGTATTCAAATTATGTATATCACAATTCTTAACAAAAGAGTCTTGATTTTTAATGACATAAATAATATTCTCATAAATAAATTGTGACGCTACTGTCAAAATACTAATTTCTTTAAATAGTAATCTTAAGGAATCACGGGAGTTTAGGTTATATATGGAACGAATGGCTCTTTTTTGTAACACGAATATAGTCTGTATGTCAGCAGCTTTTCCCCAAACCAGAATACCGTACGACATAACACTATGAAAATAACTATAATAAACTAAGCGAGCTGTCTCAACATTGGTAAGTTGCCTGATTTTCCTAACAGCATAAGCTGCCGAACTTAATTTACCTGCTAGTACTGCTATATGGGGACTCCATTGCAAGTTTTTGTCTATAGTTATCCCTAAGAAAAGCGCCTTGTCCACCATCTCCAAACACTCATCATTTAGAAATATACTAGATTTTACCGGTCTAACATTAGGCAAAACGAACCTAACACATTTAGTTTTCTTAGCGTTAAGTAGCAAATTGTTAATAGTAAACCAATTAAGTACTTTAACCAGCGTGGCGTTTATCCTACTGTAATCGACGGATTTTCGGTCCACCTTGAAAATTAATGAAGTATCATCAGCAAATAGCACAATATCACAAAGGTTATCTACCGTGGGTGGTAAGTCATTTATATAGACCAGAAATAAGAAAGGACCTAATATAGAGCCCTGAGGCACACCTAATTTAACAGTTGCTCCAATGGACTGTGTTTGGTTTACAACAACCGTTTGTGTTCTATCGCTAAGATATGAAGACATAAGATTTAGAGAATTATTTGACAGACCATAATGTTCTAATTTTAATATAAGAGTCGCATGATCTACGCAATCGAAAGCTTTGGAAAGGTCACAAAAAATTCCTATTGCATCACAGGATTTCTCCCAAATATTGTATATATATTTAATGAGTACAGATGCTGCATCAGTTGTGGATCGTCCTCTGGTGAAGCCGAACTGATTACTGTTAAGCAGTTTATTTCTATTGAAGTGACCTAACATATCTTTTAACATTAACTTCTCAAAAACTTTACTTAAAACCGGTAGAATAGAAATGGGACGGAAATTCGTTAAATCACACATGTCGCCCGATTTAAAAAGTGGTATGACTTTACTATATTTCATAAGATTTGGAAAAACCCCCTCTGAAATGCAATTATTGTAGATTAAAGCTAAGTGAGGTGCAATTATATCTATGACATGATGGATCACTTTAACTGACGCTCCCCATAAATCCTCAGTTTTTTTTAAACTAAGCGATTTAAATACCTTAACAATAGAAATTGAATCTACATGGCTAAAATCAAAGGTTACATTACATTTAGTAACATTAGCACAAAGTAGTTTTTGAGCTACAATCGCAGATGATTGAAGACATTTCGTTTAGGAAAATAAACCTTATTCTAATTGAGACACAGTTCAAATTAGATTGCCTTGATTATGTATTATTGCACACTGGGCCTTACGTCGTAATAAAAACCTAGAACTTACCAAAATCAATACCACTATTTAACTCTATCAAATTGCAACCTAACCCTTGAGTAACAGTTGTATAGTTCATTTCAAATACCATGGCCCAATTCCACTTGAGAGTTAACAAGGAGAGTCATAATGTTTAGCTATTGTTGGCTAAATCCTTTACTACCTGAGCACTTCAATTTCTTTCAACAATCTTCTTCATCTCACTAGTTCGGAAAGCCCTTTTTGTTTGTTTGATATCTATTGAGAAAATCGCTTTTTATCCACATGTGAAGAGTTTTGACATTTGAAGGCAGCTTAAGTGATATTTGACAGCTAACAAAACGTAAAACGTTAAAAGTGCGGATTTTTAAATATCACAATTTAATGAATTGCTTCGAGTAAAAAACACTAAATACAGTCTTACAACTTTATTTTAATTCATAAATATCAGCATTCAACATTAAACTTCATTCTTGTTGTAAATTCGGATAAAATGCTCTGACAGTCCAAGTAAGTCGATGTGCGAACAAAACGCATCCGAAATAATAAAAAAAAACTTAAGTCAAAACTTTTCAATTAAGCCGTCAACGTTAAATATTCGCATGTTTTTCTAGTTTGTTTTGTTATTAAAAATGAGTGATTTGAGTGACGAAGACGTATTAACACCTGTGGAATTACGGGAAACTATGCAAAATGCGGAATTGAGCTTTTTTCTTATTTTCCTCGCTGTAGTGAGGTGAAAAGTTTTGTGTTATACACGGGTGAAAAGTTATTTTACGTCTCGTGTGTTGAAACACTCGCTACGTTCAGGATTCTATTTTTGAACCATTTGCTTCGCTCGTGGTCAAATCATAGAATCTTTTCGCTAGCTCGTGTTTCAAATGAACACTCGGATGTAAAATACAACTTTCCGCCCTTGTATAACAAATAACTATTGTTATCACTAATCCTTTTGTTCACGCTTAATGTCCATCTCAAGTGGAATCAGGCCTTGGTATATGAAATGAACTACAACACTTGTAACTTCCATAGATTTTTGTCCTAGAAATGCAAATGGCGTGTTTGCCAGACCCAAAACTAGAAACTCCATAACCGCGTTACCCAACGGGGAACAGAGTAATAAGATTCGGGACGGGGCCGATTTGATTTGCTAATTATATTTATATACATGAGGTTGGAGTTGTATCCGTTGTTGAGGCAGGCCAGTGGACTACTGTACCCAGGGGTGCACGTTCGAATACCGCTGGAACTTTGGGATGAGCGTGAATGTGTATTTGAGTCATGTATGTTTCGTTCCATTCAGGAATCGCTGAAGGATATTAGGGAAGGTATGTGTTCGATACTGGATGAATAAATGATCGAGATAATGATCTTTAGATATTATAAAATAAAGTCACTTCCCGCCGTCTGTCCCTGTTTAAAACCTAGTTTTCCCAACAACTCGACTGTCTTGTGTTTATCCAAAAACTCCACAATTACTGTTGACTTGTTCGAGCTGTTTTGGAGCAACCAATGCAATCTATATAACACAAATGTTGTAGTGACCCTGCCTAGGAAGCTAGTGGTCTCGAGTTCAAATCCCGATAAGCAAATTATTTGTGTGATGAGCGCAAGTATTTGTTCATGAGTCTTGGATGTTTTCTATGTTTGGTGCCGTGGAAACTAGGTAGGGCACTGGTGTGGGACGCGACGTGTGTTGACACATTCGCCCTTTCCCACATCCAGTCAACCCGTAATCGGGCCGGTGCAGCAGCTGATCAGGCCCAAACACTCAAGCGCCGCAAATATTCGTCATTATTAAATAATTACGAATATGTGGCGCTTGCAGTGGAGACCATGGGACCTTGGTCAGCTGATATGAAAAGCTTTATTAAGGCCCTGTCATCCCGGCTCATAGACTCCTCCGGAGATTCTAGAGCTGGTGCTTACCTCTCCCAAAGGATTGAGCTAGCTATCCAGAGAGGTAATGCAGCCAGTGTCATAGGGACCATGCCGCGAGCGGACCTGCTGTGTTCTTTATATAGTGGTGATTATTATTTATCTTTAATATTTCAGTGTGTGGTTGCCGAGTTAGAATAGTGCCATCCTCGTGTGGTTGCCGAGTTAGAATAGTGCCACTCCATGTCTTCCCGTGGATGTCGTAAGAGACGACTAAGGGAATAAAGGCTTGTAGTACTGTTAGGCGATGGGCTTGCAACCTGTCACTAATACGCTGGTAAACATCTTAGCCTAATTGTGCAAATTGTGGTTATAGAATTATCAACAAGTTTTTAGAGATGTTTGTAATTCTGTAGCTCTGCCTACCCCACTCTGGGAACGAAGGCGTGAGATTATGTATGTATGTATGTATGTAATATTTCAGTACCTTAGTTTAATTTTAATTTAAATAAGTTTAGTTCTAATTTTTCATTGTTTTAATGTTGCATTCTGTAAATATTAAAGGTATGTATTTCTCTAAATAATTATGTTTATCGTTGTCTAGTACCCATAGTACAAGTCTAGGGTATAGTTTGGGACTAAGACAATTTGTGTGACCGTCCATAATGTTTATTTCTTAATTTTAATCCATACTAATATTATAAATGTGAGTGTGTGTATGTTTGTCCATCTTTCACGCTTCAACCACTGAACGGATCGGGATGAAACTTGGCACACAAATTGGTTAGGTCCTGGACATATGATAGTTTTTATCCCGGAAAATTGGACAGTTCCCGAAGGAGCAGCGATAAACGACTTCTACGCGGACGGAGTCCCGGGGGAAAGCTAGTTGATATATTATAATTTCGTGACTGACTGACTGTCAGACAATGCAAAGCCTAAAACGCTGTACCTAGGAAGTTGAATTTTTGAGGGAATATTCCTTGAGTAACCTTAGCGTTCACTAAGAAAGAATTTTAATATTACAAGGAAATAAGACGGTTTTTAAAGCAATAAACAACTACTACACAGATGCAGTCGCGGGAGTAAGCTAGTCGCGATATAAACCAGAAAGAAAAACACTACAGTGTGAAGGGGTCCGATGACGCCTTAAATTTCGTCGACAAGTTATCGATGGCGCACATTCGTAGCGACTGTTTTCGCATTTGCGTCGACACAAAAAACGATCGGAAAGGGATTTATGTTTTTGTACTAATACAAAAAACGTGTAAGATAGTGGCAGTTTTCGGCGAAACGAGGTTAACACTTATACTACTGTATGTTTACTAGAACATCCATAATAACTTTAACAACAAGCAAGCTTTCAAAACCCGACTGTTGCTAACCAACTTTAAATCGTTATAAATCCTAAATGATCATTCAAAATGAAAAATGATGAAAGAAACCTAAAGATGATTTTTAAATCCCCATTCAATGATACCCAACTTGTCATACTTGGACGACTTATTTTTTTAATTTGCACAATATGGCGTCTGGTTGCCGCCATATTGAATTTTGATTACTGTCATATCTTCAGTGACACTCACCAGATTAAGACAAATCGATTGACATAAGAATCATCAAAATCGGACAACGGGTTTAGTTTTTATAGTGACACAAATGAACAAACATACATATATAGGCTGTGAAACACATTACCCTCCTCCTTCGGCAGTCGGGTAAAAAAATGGTCAAGTGCGAGTCGGACTTGCACACGAAGCCTTTAATTATTATTATCTCTTGAACCGTAATAAGTACACACATGAACTTATCAAAACCTAAGTAACACAATTGCTGATATAATAATCTATACTAATATTAAAAAGAGGAAAGATTTGATTGTTTGTTTCTTTGCATTGAATAGGCTCTTAAACTACTGAACCGATTTGAAAAAAAACCATTAGAATCCTACATTATCCCTGATGAACATAGGCTATGTTTTATTTTTCTGCGCGGACGGAGTCGCAGGCAACAGCTAGTAAATAATCATCTTACTAATATTATAATGGGAAAGTTTGGATGTTTGTTACTAAATCACGCTACAACGGCTGAATGGATTTGGATGTAATTTGGCACAGAGATATAATTTAGTCTGAAATAGCAAACAAGCTAGGTAACAGCGATAAACGAGTTTTATGCAGACGGAATTGCGTGCAAAAACTAGTAAAACATTAGGCAAATGTCCCATATTTAAAAACAAAATATTCGTAATCGTCATTCAAGTACGAGTAATAACAATTACTAGGGAATCAAGCCCAATCTCTATCTACTTGTAAATAACACAATAACCACAATAATTACCTATCATATGTTTATCTACAAATAAAAAGTCATGCATTGCAAGGATAACCTCTTTCAGAGTTGATATCTCTTAAACGGCGCAACCAATTTTCATGGAACTTAGCTACAAAACAACGCTAGAAAACTTGCTTTCAAACAAATAAAAACCGTTTCACCCGCTTAAGAGCTACGGTGCCACAAACGAGTCCGAGTACTTACGGTGGTAAACCACCAGTAACCGTACCTAGCTTAAATTTTTTTGTCTCTGCAATAATACTGGCATAAAAGAACGAGCAAACACATTCGCTAAATACAATAACAGATTAATCCACCCGCAACAAACAACATCGTCACATAACAAAACGCAGCACTTATTAGTTTTCTAGCACTTTAGAGCAAAACGAAAAACAAAATGGCTGACCCAAATAACGGTTGTGTCGTCTGACACATTTTCTAAATGGACATAATCCGTATGTAGCTCGCTCTAACTTGCCATCACTAAGGCTATATTATAAGAAAAGCTTTGTCTTGGCGTGACGCTACTGTTTTTTGTTTCTTTTGTTCTTCCTTTCTTTGTTTTGTATACGTTTTGATGATTTGCGGATTTTGGTGTACGCATTTTTAATTAATATATATTAACTTGGAAATTTACTAGATCGTGTTATAATCAGGGTTCGTAAAATGCGGGCAAAATTCATTGAAGTGCTAGGGTTGTCACTTACAATATAATCGAATAAATGAAATATGTATGGAGGAATGTTATCATTATGGTGATAAATTACCCCTATCAGAGTTCATAGTTTATCTATACTGTTAATCTAAAACTTATTACAATTGATAAGTACATTGTCTATAGATTTACGAATATTATCTTGTCATGATTGTCAATCCCATTGTATTGTTTGCATTGTCTCGCCATCATACTTGCGAAAATTATTACTTACTATCTCAAGTGTGAAATTGAGAATTATTTGGTTTGAAATTGTAAATATAATAAAAAATATACCAGCCAGTAAACTGAGTTTCGGATTGTGTTTAATTTCATCAGTAAAAAAATATTTATCTGTATTATTTTAGTACCTAATATTTTAATTCATAAATTAAAACCATCGCCAATCGTAACTGGCTGTCATACCGTCGGTGATACTGCAAAACCGCGTAACCAACAAATTTATTGTAGAGCAAAATAAACCTTAACATATTAGAAAAAAGGTGCATTTTGCTCGTCATTAAAAATGTTACTTACGCGTTGCAGTTTCACCGACGATACGTCATTTCAATAGATTTTGCTCGCGTTTTACGATCCCTGTATTAGGAGAAGGTTTTATTTTGGTTTAGCTTCGTTTGGTCGTGATTACTACGAATTCAGCGGCAAAACAATCATTATCAAGTTATTCATATTATTTCGCATTCTCTTTTCTATAAAAAGAAACCTTTTCTAACGCTTTTCCTTCTATTATTTCAACTTATCAACTTTGAACACTCTTCTACGTTATACTTACTCATCCATCGTTTAACATGTCTTTGCAGGAAATTGATGACATACTTTGTAAACAAAACACATCACATTTATTTTCTTGCAAGACTCATTTGTCCTTAATATTCTTTTACCTACATAAAGCGATACTCTTTTTAACCTCTGCGGCCCTGGCACATGTGGAGGGATTTTTAAAAGTTTCACGTTTATCTGTATATCTGTTTAGGTAATGACCAGCATTACGTGTGGTAGTAGGTGACAGCGATGACAGCTGTTAATTTGGGAAGATGTTCCAAATTTGGATTTCATTACCTTACTATATTCGATAACGCAATGAAATTACGTTACAGCTGTCATCGCTGTCACCTACTACCACAGGTAATGCTGGTCATTTGCCTTTCGGCTTCTGAACCAATCTTTGAGTATTTATAATATGTGTGTAGATAAAGTATTATACGCGACTCTGCGTAATTAGCATTACGCAACCGTCACGTAAACTACTATTTTAGCATTGTAATTCTTTGATACCAGTACATAAAACATACATTATTAGGTATATACCGCATTAAAGTCCATTGCGTAGTTTAAAAGATCGAAGCGTTGGTACATACAAAGGGACAGACGGCTGGAAGCGACTTTGTTTTATGCTATGTCAAGATATTATAAAAGAAGAAACTGACTGGCTGATCGATCAATGCACAGCCGAAGCCGCTGGACCTAGGGACTTAAAATGTGGAGGGAATATTCCTTGGATATCCTAGAGTAAGAAAAATCTTTGGAAATTTATCCCCTAAAAGGTTAAAATAGGGGGAGTAGCGGGAAAGTAATTTTAGGGCGTCTTCTACACTCGAGAGCAATGAAAATGGATCACTTTCTATAGTAATTCAATACAAAGTGACCCTTTTTATTGCTCTTGACTATAGTTTAATAATATAGTAATAATCATTCATTCATGATTGATGTATGGACTTTTTATATCATTCACCAAATAACAAAATGTAAGGGTAGAGTCCAATTCTATATTATTATGATTTATTTGGAAAAGAGGAAATTGGTTTTCTACTTTGGAATTCCCACGGCTCGGCAAGCGTAGCGTAGGACGCCCTCCAGCCAGATGGACCGACGACCTGAAAAAAGTGGCTGGTGGTGACTGGATGGCGAAAACGGGAGATCGGGCCTTGTGGCGAACCCTGGGGGAGGCTTACGTCCAGCAGTGGACTGCAATAGGCTGAAATGATGATGATGATGATGACTTTGGAATAGAAATGGATCATAAAATTCTGTTTACCTAATTTGTTTGGTATACGAGCGTAAAAGAGTATTTTTTTGCATCGTTGGCATGCAGGAGATAAAGTTATGTCTTTGAGTGATGAATTGATTATATTGTTTTTTTTTATTGGAATGTCTTATCTATCTAAAAAAATCTGTGAAATGAAAGTCAAACTAACAAACAAAAAATGAAACATGTTTAACGACGCGCTGGCCTAGTTGGTAGTGACCCTGCCTACGAAGCTAGCGGTCCTGGGTTCAAATCCCGATAACGGCAGATATTTGTTCCTGAGTCTTGGATGTTTTCTATGCATTTAAGTATAATATTTCTCTATATAAGTATTTATATCGTTTTCTAGTATAGGTAAAAAACTTAAGTAAAGCTCCTCTTGCATGTAGTTGTGTACAAAACTTATATGGAATTTACGTCAAATTTCAAATATAGAATGTCGAACGGTCTATACAGATGTGTTACTAATACATGCAAGAGGAGCTTTACTTAAGTTTTTTACCTATACCCATAGTACAAGCCTAGAGCTTAGTTTGGGACTAGGTCAATTGGTGTGACCTTGTCCCCTAATATTTATATATTTATCTTAGACTTAATAAAAGCTAGCAAATAAACTTAAAATGAGACTTATTAAAGCTAACGAAACTAAAGTCATGACCGATAGTGAAGTTTCTTTTCCCGCTTTATAAAAATGGCGGCTTTTTCAAACGTCAAGTCTAACTCCATTGCAACTCAAATTATAAGTCCACACGTTTCAGGTGCAAATAGGGTTGGCACTCAGGTTCAATTATTATTTATTGATTGTTGTAAAACTTTTTGTAAGCGATTATTATTTAAAGCCTTATTTACTTATAACATTAAACGATTTTTATATTTTTTAGGGTTGTAAGCATGTATGATGTGTAAAATCAAAAGAATAACAATAGTTATTCACAATACTTGAGTTACTAGGTCATATAGTAACATTATTACGGTAATCCAAAAAATAAGAATCTAGTGCCCCACTAAGCAAAGCTCTTTTTTCTTTTCCTTTTTCATATCTATTAAGTGTAGTACGCATTCAACAATATAAAAAACTTCACGTTAATTTTAACATCGTTTTCACTTCCTTATTAAATAAAACTCGATGACATAAGTCTTGAAACGACAGCAAACACGGCAAGCGTGCTAAAAACATCCATTAACCGCCATCTTCAATAAAAAAACACATCTCCATATTTAAACTAAAATAAATGAAACCTTCGTAAATCAATGATAAGGTAGTTTTTTCGTAAGAACAACAAAAAAGACCTCGTTTTTATAACGTCGTTTCAAACGCGACAGCCCTAGCGCGCTTGGTAAATGACGAAACGTTTTTGCACTTTGTTCCCTGACTGTACTTTTCACTTACACAAACTTTGTTGGTACAGGTGGGGAAAGTGGAATTTTTAACAATGTCATTCTGATTATGCAGATTTTACCGACGTTTTAAAGTGAAAAGGGGCGATAATGTTATAAAATGTACCTGACTATCTATGGCTATCTAAAAAACTGGTCAAATGCAACTCGGACTCGCACACCGAGGGTCCCGTACTGCCGCTCAGTAGGTATTGCATACTGATTTGAATCCCATTTTAAATCGAAATAAGAGCGAGCAAAAAACCGGTTAAGTATTAGTTAGACATTTGACCGGTTTTTTGTATTTGTTGTTTTACGATGGGTTTAGACCAAGCGAACGAACAAGAATTCTATGGCATTATCTCTTACGTTTCCTTTGTAAAAATAAAGACAAAACATGTTCTAGAGCATTCGCTCGTTTAGTCTAAACCCACCGTTATATTGATGACGTTCTGGCCTAGTTGGTAGTGAACCTGCCTACGAAGCTAGCTGTCCTGGGTTCAATTCCAGGTAAGGGCATATATTTGTGTGTAGCGCGAATATTTGTTTCTGAGTCATGGATGTTTTCTATGAATTTAGTATATATTTCTCTATTTATTTATATCGTTGTCGAGTACCCATAGTACAAGCCTAGAGCTTAGTTTGGGACTAGGTCAATTGGTGTGAGATTGTCCCCTGATATTTATTATTATTATTTTGGGTTTGAAACGTTACTACCCAGAACATAATTTATGTATGTATGTATGTATGTAAATACTTTATTTTACAAACGGGAAAATAACAAACAACAAAATAAACAGAAATACAAAAGGTATGTACAAAGGGGAACTTATCCCTTTAAGGGATCTCTTCCAGTTAACCTATGAGCGACTGGGAAAAGTTTGAAAAAATAAATAGCCAAACGTACAACAATGAAAGGGACTAGATGTTTCATAATTACGTTAATATTAAATAACCAATTTAAAGTTCTAAGAATAAATAAATAAATATGAGCTAAATCTTAGTTAAATAATTTAATACAATGCCAAATAGATAGATGGATATATACTTATATAAATATATCATTTATATGTATATATTTTGCAAATTACCTACGTGATTTCACTGTCGTCTCACAGTGCTCCTAATTAAGAATACACACACTAAAACAATATTAATACGCTCAAACGAGACAAATTAAACTTCCCGGTTATTTGCTGCTTCAGGATTGTCTGTCTTAGCTGTTATGAAAGCTGTTTACCTAGCTCAATGGGATTTACAAAGTCTAAGCATACGGGCTTCATGTCATATCAGCGCTTGCAGCGCTTTCAAAGCTGTTGTAAAGCTCCTACTATAGTTTTTATACAGTAGAGATTCAAATGCTAAGAAAATTGAATAGTAAGCTTTTTTATGGCATGTAATGCAAGCGAGCACACCGGCCAGCTGATGGTAAGTAGGTTATATAGATGTATACATTCGCATTCTCATGACTATAATCTAACGATTGCAATCCTAAGACACGCGTTGCCAACCCTGAGGATTAAGATGGAATGTCTCTATGCTAGCAATTTCACCGGTTGTCTTATTCCCACACCGGAAAACAGCAATGTTAACACTGCTGCTTAGCGAGGTTAAAGGATGTGATGGATACAGTACAATTTTAAGGAAGATCATAGAGAATGGAGTGCAGTGGAAGAGGCTTATACTCAGCATTGAGTGGCAACAGGTTGAAGAAGGGAAGAAAAGAGTATTTAGATCCTAAGATAAATACTTTAAATAAAAAATTAAATACTTTAAAAATTTACTCAATTGTTTTAAGTTGTGTAAGGTTTGTGTAATTATAATTTTAATTTGGATTTTAATAGATCCTAAGATAAATACTTTAAATAAAAAATTAAATACTTTAAAAATTTACTCAATTGTTTTAAGTTGTGTAAGGTTTGTGTAATTATAATTTTAATTTGGATTTTAATGGTAATTTTATCTTTAACTTTAATTTTTATTTGAATTTGAATTATAATGTTTATGTAAATTTGTGTGCAATATAAATAATTTTGTTTTTTTATTAATTTATACATGATATACTTCACTACACTATTGTTACTCGTATTAAAGGGGTTTTAGTGTTAATGTTAACCTATATTATTATGTAAATAATGTGTCTTTGTTGCCATAAAGAGGGTGAATGGATGGCCCAACATTTTTCAGTAATCATTATTTATTTATTTATTTTTTATTTTGTGAAACACAGGCTATTACAAGTGTTATACACATAATTCAATAGGAATGGATATCTGTGTTCTGCCTTACGGTGTACAAAAAAGGGTAAAAAAAATATAAGTAAACATCAATTGATAAACACTGCAATGCTACCACAAATGTTACTAACTTTCTTTAAAAAAAAACTTTATTCGAATTAGTCCATCTGTTGGGGAGCAATGATAGACCAACACGCATAAACACATATACACACGTTTTTATAATTGCTCAGTGTGAATTCTCTTTTACATACTGGCTAAAAACATAACCCTTCTTCTGCAGTTGGGTAAACAAGCTGCTTAAAGGTTGTTTATTTAGCTGTTAAGTGACAATAATTGAACACTCGTTAGTAACAGAACTCGATTCAAGAACACCTAGTGTGAGGGCGATTGGAGAATCAAAACAACAGCGTTCATGTAACTGGATTTAATTGTACTTTACATCAAAGTGACATTAGTTAAACGTAATCTTTCGAACACTAAGAACTGCTTAACGCGTGGTGCCTTTATATAGTCAAAGGTCGGTCAATGGTGTCGTTCAGCCAATATTGTGAGACTGCGCACGTTATTACAGGGTAACTTCCGTTTTCGGATCTTAAATAGGGTGTTAAAAAGTATTTCTATCGTTAATCAAAATATTAAAGACACAATAAAATTAGAAAACTTTATTAAATAATATAAGAACTATTTGTAGATGCTAACACTAGTATCGCACACAGCGGATCGTATGCAATCTGCAATCGAGTTGGATCTGACTTGCGATGTGCCAGAATTAGCCGTGTTAGTCCGGGATTGACTAAACTGAATCCATTAGCTTATTGATGAGGCAGTGTTTGACTACGATTGGGACTAGGGATAGCGATCATGCAGCATGGCAGACAAAAAAGTTATCGATGGTTAAAATAGGTACAGATATAAATACACGTAGATAACGTAAACACCTCAATCTGCATGAAAACCAACCGTGTCACTTTTTGCTACCAACTGGGACACACGAAAAAAAGAGAATTTTCCGTTTTCCGCGCAAAATCGTTTCAAAGTCGTCGCTTTTTTGGGCTATTGCAGTTTATCACGTAACGAGGCATTCTTAATTTTCACGCGCGCGGAACGTCAGTAGCGACGGCCAACCCCGACGCTTGGTCGGGGTTTAAGTCCGGATTCGGACACGCAAAGTAGATGCATTTGCGTTATCTATGTGTATTTATATCTGTGTTTCACTACAAAGCTTTTTTTAAACATTTAAGAAAATAAATAAATAAATAAGAAACACTAAAAAAAACAGTTATTTTTAGTCATAATGTGCTTTAAGTCATATTCATTGCAAGTCATAACGTATTTTGTAAATAAACTTTTTCAGGATTTTTATAAATCAAACCTAACCTAACCTAGCCTTTTCTACACGTTAGATATTTCAGAACTTCTGAAAAGTTAACAGTTTCAGCGATATAAAAAAATATGTCTATCAATAATTATGTCAACAATGACATTATGACCAATAAAATTATGGGAAACAAAGGTCTTCCAAATAAAATACACGGCCACCACACAGTCTCACACGTATATAAATCTCTTATTCTCTTATTCTCGGTCTTATTGTAAGTAATTGCTTCCGCGACATAAGCATTGGACAAGCATTCTAGCGAATCAATAAACATTGCTTTCAACTTTCTGCCGAGGTAAGTCAAGTGTGAAATTTGTTCAGAAACTTGAGCAAATTAAAAAATACTGCAGATGCTCTGCGATTCGTAACAAGTGAGCACTCACATTTATCTGAGAGAATATTAATAAATTAAGCCAAATAATAAAACCTACCCATTCAGAAAATCGGCCAATTTTCCACGAGAACCGTATAAATTAAATTTAACATTCATTGGAATTAACCTTAATATAATGAAAAACCGTTTACCCGCAGGCATTATTAAATTGAACAATTAAAGTACCTACACAGTTGCACATGGATCTGATAGGAATGTAATTTCCCCGTTTGTGATCTTTATGCGACGTTTATAGCGCCGCTGTAGCGCCTGATTACAACCAAAGGTGCTTTAACAGCTGTTTTACGGCTCCTTTATTATTTTGGTGATTATAACTTATACGGTTTTAGCTAAATAATGAAAGCAGCATTGTATTACAAATTTTAATGTGAAAATGTTTGTTGTGACGTAGCGTATAGTAGTTGTGATACAGGATGATTGCTTACTATGTGCAATAAAATTAAGTTTTTTTTTTGTTACAGGTAAATCTTCGTTGTCAATTCTGTTCTCTTCTCGTTGTCTTATCAATTCGTAAGTATGTTGACTGATGAAGGATTGGTTTTACATTTGATAATACAGGATGTTTGAGTTTCCCCTTTTTTGGAGTTCCGTATCCGAAGGGGGCCCAACGGGACCCTATTAATATGCCTACGCTGTCCGTCCGTCCCTACTTTAAAGAGCTGTATCTTTTCAACCATAATAGAGAGCGGCTTGATTTTTTTTAGAATATTTGGTTTTATTACTAAGGATCGGAAATTCGGATGCTTTTATACCTACAATTAGCAAATTTCCGGAAATTGCTCAGCAAGTATGGAGTCGGCTTCATAAAAAATATTTTTTTAATTATTTAAGTTCCGCGATTCCGGGATTGTATAAAACATTAGGAAATAGTGATAACTGTCAAAATATTTAGGTTATGACTATTTTCAGCATTTTTTTCACTTATCTACACGTTGGTAAACAGTTCAATTTTGTATGTCTACGTATATTCGATTTAATTTGGTGATTTCACAAAAATTATAACTGAATAATATGTAATATTATAACAAATTTATTTTAGTTTCATGTTAAAGAATAGTGTAGGTACTGTTGGTTAAACAAACCACATATTTAAAAAAAAAGAAACAACTAAAATATGTTATTTAAATACGTATGTGTATATGTATCCTAATTTCCGGATTCCGGGAAATCCCGGGAAATTTACTAGCAAAATTAAATTGAGTCCGCCTCCATACTACTTAACATCAATACAACAACAAAACAAAACAATAAAAGCATCCGAATTTCCGATCCCTAGTTATTACAGCGGATTGAATTTTTTTTTTTAAGAAAGTTAAATTTTAAATGGGGTACCCAAGAAGAGGTTTGTGCAACGTATTTTTATTTTGGTTATATCGTAAAAACGGTAAAGCTTACAAACGGCAAAAATTTTATGGTTATAGTACAAACCGTGAAAAATACAAAAAAAAAAACTAAAAAAAATGTCAAGTGTGAGCTGGGTTCACGCTAATTCGATACCAAATCGAATGCGAATTAGAATATAATATCTACTGTGCAGCGGTATGGAACCCTCAGTGCGCGAGTCCAACTTTTTGTGGGCTATTTAGTCAAAACACGACATTAAATTTAAATTGGGACTTAATTTTCATGTGCGACTACTGCAAAGGTTAGTTTATGTTCGCTTCAGCTATCTAGGTCATAGGCTGCCATTAATCTAGACCTAAATCCGGAGTCAAGGTCGCGGCGGATCATTGGATATGTCTATTTTGGGAGTTATTATAAGAAGTCAATGGATTTGGAACTAAAATACAGGGAGTATTTTATTGCGTGGTTATTTTTATAACGTTATAAATATCCTTTGATTAATAGGTTATTTATCTTTGCTAAGCCAAAACGAACCTTTTACATTACATATTAAGGGCCTGTTTCACAATCGACAAGTAAACTTATATGTCATTTAAAGTTGGCTCTCTCCTTGTCTTTTTTTCAAGTGTAAGACGGAGAAAGGGCTTCATTTATCTGTCAAATATGCTTTACTTGTTAATTGTGGAACAGGGCGTAAGAGGATTAAATTAAGTATTTAAAACATTTATTTACAAAAAAAAACCCCTAATTATAATATAAAAATAAGGAAAATAAACGACAGATATTGGTAATTGTTGCGACACGGTCCCAACTCAGCTCAAAAAGCGGCAACATTTCTTTCTCTTTAAACTTAGTCCATTTTTTTCGGTTTTATAAACATGCTGTAGATATTATGAAAAACTAGATGTGCACTTTTTTTGTTAAGAAAATAAAGGAAACTTACAAACTCGTATACATAGCACTTAACTTGGGGGTGAGAAACGTTACCACCCCAAGGTAAAAAAGATAAAAGATAAAAAGAAATTTATTCGGTAAGTAGGCCGCACGGGCACTTTTACACGTCAAGAATCTACCAGCGCTTCCCAAGAGAAGACCACTGCTGAGAAGAAACGCCGCAAGAAACTCAGCAGTCAGTCATTTTTTAGGTTTATAACTAAACCATTTGGTAAAAGATTTTTTTTTTTTTTAAATATACTTTTGTTTATTATTTACGGAATTATAAGCTCACAGGCAAACAATAATAAAATACTTTAAATTAACTAGCTTGGAAACTCGTAGCTGATAAAAATTTAGAGGAGGAATTTTTAATCAAATTTTGTTTGTGACTTGTTTAGTAACTTACTACGTGCACAAAAACTTAAGTGAAATTAGTATCTCATATCATCGATATAAACAGAATAAATATTCCTTTGCATAAACAACGTCCATCAGAAAAGCCGCCATTTCCCAAATCAGCCAATATCAGTGATTTTTACTCACTATTTGCAAATTCACTTAATCCAATCATGGAAAATACGGCATTGCATTCTAGAGTTTAAAGCCCATTTTCCCAATGCATCGATTTCACCAGTATTTTCTGCAAATGGCGCAATCGCCTTATTCGAATTTAAATTTGGAATCGATTGTCAGTGAATCAATTATTTTGTCTATTCCAACGATCGGGTGCATTATGAGCTGAGTTTTGAAATTCGAATTATAAACGGCCAGTGTAAAGCAATGTACAATGAAAATATATTGAGAGATTTTGAGCTCTAACGTTCAAATTTATAGTTTGTTTTGAATAGTGCTTGTGTCGTGTGAAAATTAATGGCCAAATTTCGAATTGTGTTTTGTTTTAAGAATAAATTTATCGCAATACTCCACTTTCCACGATATGCTTTTATTAATAAGTAAAAAAATTACAATTACGAAATTAAATTACGGCTTTAAGATATTTCCTGAGAGACTCTATTAACATTTTAAAGACTAGTTAACGCTGGAACGATGAAGTTAAGAAGGGCCTAAGTGACGTTTGGCGTTACCAGGTGTGAGCAGTAACCAAATTTCTGTGTGGAAGAGATAGAGGAACGGACCGAGGTCAGGTTAAGTTTTATATTTTAGTCAAATTCTGAGCTTAAGACTAAATTATGTGTGCTATAAACTTTCCTTATTTTATTTTAAAGCGTCGCTCGGGTTTAAATAGAATTTTGCACAAGATGACAACTTAACGGATATATTTTTCGCCCCCGTAAACCCCCATATTGCCAACTTCATCGAAATCATTGGGGCCGTTTGTAGAATGTGACAACAAATGTATAATTATATATGATTGCTCGTTTATTAGTATAATATGGGAGCCCGTTTTTTTCCATATTTTTTTTTGGTCATAATTACATTGTTGACATAATTATTGGTAGGCATAATTTTTATACTGCTGGAACCGTAAGGAAGACTTCGAACGATATCTAAAATGGCGGCCCTAATGTTGACAACTTCTGTGTTGACAGCTTTCCTGTACCACGAATCACGCAACGACAGCCGTCATCGACCAACTCAGTAACGATTAGTTTGTTTACATTCTTTATCTCGTCTCATTGGCCGTACTTTAGGTAATGCTATGTTAGGTTAGTTTTGATTTATAAATATCATGAAAAAGTAAGTTTCTCGAAAAAATATTTTATGACTTGCGATAGTTATGACTTAAAACAGATTATGACTAATAATTATGGTAGACAAATATACCAGTGTAGGATATTACTGAGTTTCTTGCCAACTGTACCTAGTTCCACTTACATAATTGTTCATGATTACAATCAAATACATTTAAAGACCTTTTTAAATTTAATCTCTTCTTAAATTTAAGAGCTAGGCTGTTGTCGGAGGAGCAATTTCCATGACTCTCTTTCTAGAGCCTTTTCTTTTAGGGCCTGATACGACTCGACGTCTACTCTTTCTTTTACCTGATCCATGAACGTTCTCCTTGTCTCCCTCTCTTCCGCTTCCCTTCAACTTTCCCTTCCACTATGGTATTTATGTATACTTCGTGTCTTAAAAGGTGTCCTAGCATCTTCCCTCTTCTATTTCCAACGGTTTCCAATAAGCACCTCTTCTCTTTAATCATGTTAAGCACTTCCTCGTTGGTAATTTTTTGAGTCCAGCTAATCTTCTCCATCCGCCGCCAGCACCACATTTCAAAGGCTTCTAGTCGTTGTCTAATCGTTGTCATTGTCTACGTCGCGCTACCGTATAATGCTATGCTCCAGATGTACACTTTTATAAACTTTTTCCTGACTTTACCAGAGGGCCTTGCCAGGATGCATTACGCTAACTAGCGTTTCTATTCGTTTCGTTTTTAAACCAATCGCGTCACTGGTAGACCACGTGACTTTTCGTATCACGTCATCTATCCGTGACGCGATTGGTTTAAAAAAGAAAGGAATAGAAACGCTAGTCAGCGTAGTGCATCCTAGCAGTGCCCTCTGATATTGTAATAAAATAAAATTTATTCTACATACATACATACATAATTTCACGCCTTCGTTCCCAGAGTGGGGTAGGCAGAGCTACAGAATTACAAACATCTCTAAAAACTTGTTGATAATTCTATAACCACAATTTGCACAATTAGGCTAAGATGTTTACCAGTGTATTAGTGACAGGTTGCAAGCCCATCGCCTAACAGTACTACAAGCCTTTATTCCCTTAGTCGTCTCTTACGACATCCACGGGAAGACATGGAGTGGCACTATTCTAACTCGACAACCACACGAGGCGAGGTTCGAATTTATTCTAATAAAATTTAATAAGATTATTAAATGAATATTTGAGTGTAAGAAAATGATAATCAACGGAGAGTGTAAACTAAGTCAGAGAACGCTTCTTGGTACTTCAGCTGGATTATACCGTGCATTACCCATCTTGACCGTTTTGCGCCCCGAGCTTGACATTTAAACGCTGTGACAATGAAGTAAAGTTAAATATTACTGTATTAACTTTACCTGACCTAACATTAGGGGACACCGTTGATGTAGGAAAACATATCGAAACTTTTATGTGGTCGTCTTGTACCGTCTTATATAAACATAAATAGATGTTTTCCTTTTCCTTTTCTCCCTCTGTCTCTCTCGTAAGGTTTTTGGCATGTTTTCCTGCTGAACTACGCATGTTTATTTTATAAGTATAATAAGTAATTTACTATTTATTGATTTATATAATGCTAGACTAAGTAGTAATCATTGTAATATGTTTAAAAAATGACTGACTGCTGAGTTTCTTGCGGCGTTTCTTCTCAGCAGCGGTCTCCTCTTGGAAAGCGCTAGTAGATTCTTGACGTGTAAAAGTGCCCGTGCGGCCTACTTACTGAATAAATATCTTTATCTTTATCATTCTAAAACTGTAATTATGGCATGAAATAAACATTTATTGAGTATTAAGTAAAGAAAAGAAAGAAGGAAAAAAACCTATATTAAATGCTACATAATCTTGAATTATGATGATTTGTTATATGATAATTATGAGGTTTTTTTATCAGGGTCGATTTGTCTAAAAAATATATGATAAAGTAACCCGATTCGCAAAATAAAATAAATCATTCGCTACTGCCCTTTACCAGCCCCCTAATTCACAAATCTGAAAGTAACAGCTGACGAGTGACAATCAATGTACATTGCGTAACTAATATGAAGCCAAGTGATGTAGGAACTTGTCCACTTTGCAAGGTATACCGAATTGTCTCCTCTTTCCAGTGTTGTGATTCTCTCAACAAGCAAAGGTGATCGTTCGCTCGAGTGAAGGTCCAAGCGCTGAGTTTAAGTAGTCCCGATAGAGCGAACAAAACACATTTTAGCGCGTGTATTCAATTTGGGAGCATGACTTCTCGAACGTATAATTAACAATGCACGCGCTAAAATGTGTTTTGTTCGCTCAGACGAGACTACTTAAACTGGCCGCTGCGCTTTCGCTCGTTCGTCCGACCGACCGCCGTTTTTAAGAGAATAAAACCCCAGGTCGATTTAAATACAGAGATGTACCTAGTGATTTGGCGATAAAACTACTCTGGTTACGTCGTATAGTAAACCCAACCAACAAATAAGCAAACCATTTGACACATTTATGGTATCAAGTCAATGATGTAACAAAATGGTTAAAAAATCCAGTGACATCTTGAGATCTTGACCTATAGTACATCGAGGCACATTAGTGATACAGCATGTTCCTAAAATCTACTTTTAGAAATAGCGAATTCACAAAATCGCTAAAACCCGCGAGCTAGCGTTTAACAAAATCGTAAGTTTTAAAATATTTCCAGCATTTTCGCCGACAGCATAGACTTAGAACGAAAAGTAATTTCTCCGACGTCTCATATCGTTAGCTCGGCGCGAAGTGACGTTTCTATGCATTTCCAGCGACGACTGAACGAATGCTGAGTCTGTGACGTCTTGCGGTCGTCGGCGCGCAGATACAAATTGCTAGATGTGTTTACACAACGATTAAAAAGTTTAGTGTTTAGTGGTAGGAGGATTATTATTATTGATTGGGGGAGGGTTGAGAAGGGCCTTGTGTGCCACTTCGACCATTGTTGATCTTTTGTGGCAGTCCTTTGTTTAGAGTTCACCGCAAAGGCCCGTTGCGTCCAGGAATTTCCAGATGCTTTGGGCAGTGAAGAGTTGTATCTCTTGTGATCCATGATATGTCGCCCTAGATAGAAACTTCTGTTGCACATTCGTGGTCCGCATGAATAGAGGATGTGGTGGTAGGATCTTGTGTAAGGTCTATCCGAATCACTACAACCAGCTTATCCTAGCCCTTACCGCCAACTAGTATTGTTCTGCTCCGTTGTGGGGTGAAATTAATAGCATAGAGGCATTCCATCTTAGTTCTCAGGTTTTGCGATCTTAGCATTGCAGTCCTGAGATTGTAGTCTTAAAAATACAAATGTCTATGTGTCTCAGACCCCACTTACCATTTTCAGGTGACGCGTGCGCTTGGTTATAAAAAATAATCATAATTATACATCGAAGAAGTTGCGGACAATAGTAATATTTATAAATTGGTCATATCCAGCGCAATTTATATCAAGACCTTTCCATTCGCCGCGAGCTTTTCATATTATAGCAAATCCAGTGGTTTGAGGAGGTGTGTAATAGCTACGTTTGAACAAATTCTGACTTTGAACCGAATTTCAACGAAAACGGCAAAAATCCTCACATTCAATCGAATGAGTTTTAAATTTATATTTGTTGGTGCCATTTTGAACTGAGTTGGAATATAAATGATTGGGTTTGTTGAATGTCAAAGCAAAGAGCGAGTGAGGGGTAAAGTAACGTGACAGGCGAGCTTACGACAGAAAGGTCTCTTTGAGATAACAACTAAACATTATTTTTGTGCTGTAAAAAAATAAGTAGTAGTTTTGTAAAAAAAATATCATCGGAAATAGGAAGGGATCAATAAATTACTTTTAAAATCATGCTGTATTATTTAACACGTCATGTTATTAATGTAGTTTTAATTAATAACGAATATTCGTGATATTGTAAGCTGATTCATGTAAAAAACAGTTGAGAAAAACCATTTTTTGAATAGCTATTAAAATAACCAAGATAAAAGGCAACAAAGATTTATTTCTATCGCTTTCTTGCAAAACCGAATTTAACATGGAGTTTATATGGCCGTCGTGTTACATGACCTCACATGGCAAATCGAATCTCTCTGTCTAATCGCTGTCTAATGATCAGTTTAAAACGCTTGAATCATCCGTATTTTTGGCCGATTTTAACTTTAATTTCACTTTTGGTGATCTTTTTTCCGGTATTTTCATATTTTGTTGAGAAATGCGATTTAAAAAGCATCCATCCATATTCACTATTTTACCCTTACCACACAAATCACCCTCTATACTAACGTCAACTCTGTAGTCTCACATCAAGTCAATAGTCGCATAGATAAATATTATTTAACTTTCATTTGTAAATATTCTAACCCTCTACGTAACCTTACAAAATGAGTAAAGTAATATACTATCAAGTTTTATATTCGCAATGTATTTAGAGCACCCTTAAAACACTGTCAGATTTATTGACAAACTTACAAAATGGCTGACACCGATACCGATCTCCGTAAGGCTGGTCGTCCATTAAAGCCTTACGATAAAGACGCGGCGTCGCTATACTTTTGGATACTATGCTTAACGCTAATATAAATATCCTATTAATATTAAAAATGCGAAAGTTTGTGCGTTGGTGTTACTCTTCACGCTGCAACGGCTTGGCGGATATTGAAATCGAGATAGCTTATATATCCATGATTAACACATAGGCTACTTTTCATCACAGAAAATTTATAAGTTCCCAAGGGAATAACTATAATCGAAATGTACGCAGACGAAGACACGGGCAAAAGCTAGTTGTTTTATACATACTTTTTGCATAAAGTATTATTATTTTGTAATTATGTTCTTTGCTTTGTTTTCTGTAGATCCAGCTGCAGCACATGCTGAGTTGAGTCCTATTCTTCACACTACAATGTAACGATTCTATTGTTGCTCTAATCTTTTTTCTTCTTTATTACCATGTCTGTTGTGTTGTAGTGTTTTTTGTCAAATAAATGTTCTGAATTTGAATTTGAATTATTTGGTCGACTGGTAGAGAAGCCATTAGGCATTAAGTCCGCTATTTGTATGTTTTTTTGTGCGATATCAACTCGCTCTATTGGACGACGGCCCTAACTTTACTGGCGCAGTAGAGATATCTAAACGATCCGGTTTATGGGCCTAACTTTGCTTTTATCTCGAATATACGCTAGATAAGAGCTATTTGTTGCTACCGTAATTTTATTATTAAATATCCGAAGGGTACTGTTTATTAATGAGTTTATTATTAATAGTTTGTGTTGGACGATAATCGTTATCCAATATTTACCTATTCGTATTTTTCTTTACTAAGTATAGATGAGGTTTTAGATGAAATGTGATCACCCTGTATTTATTTTTTTCTTGTCAAAATTAAGTAACTAGTCGACGTGATTTATTTAAGTATAGACTCACGAGTAGATTTTTACGTTTTATTGCGTAAAAAACAAACAGATTTTGTGTAATTACATTATTGATATTACTAGCTTTTGCACACAACTCCATCCGTGTAGAACTCGTTTATCACTATGGAATTGTCTAAATTTCTGAGATAAAAATTAGCCTATGAGCTTTTCCAGACTATAGTCTATCTTTGTGCCAAATTCCATCCAGATCCGTTTAGCCGTTATGGCGTGATTGAGAAACAAACATCCAACCGTTCGCATTTATAATATTAAGTAAGATTTCAGGGGTTGTATCTATTAACTTTGGCTTTGTATGAACAATTCGTCCCGTTACTTTCTCAACCTCGTATCTGATCGAATAGTTAGATAGGAAAGTAGTCATTATTCTTCAGGGAACATGAGTGATTTTCGTATGTAACTATTTGATCAGATACGAGGTTGAGAAAGTAAAGGGACGATTTGTCTAAACAATTATGTACCGGTAGTTTCATTTGCAATATTAAGAGGCCACCCATGGTGCCACGCCCCCACAAGAATAAAAAGGGATGGCTTTGTGCTTCCGCACGAAGAATGTGAGATGGAGATAGTTCTCTCGCGCCTCGACGGCAGCGTTAAATTCAATTAATCGCCGTTTACTTTAAAACCACAACATTTATTGAAAAAATGTTTTGCCAGGATTAAGAAGTTACATATCCTCAACTATTGAATCGAAAATCATCGTTAAATATTATAGGGTTACGAAGATTCAACCAAAAACATGCAAAAATGGTGTCATGTTTGAAAAATAAAAGTATCGAGGATTTTATTTCTAATCGTGTTTTCACGTTTGACAGTCTCAAGCAAATATGATCAAGTTTAATATATCCAAAAAACAGATACAGAGGCGTTATGGTTATTGACATCCAGATCGCGTAACACTCCAGACTTTAGCATAGGTGGCCTCTTAAAACACACACACACAACACATAACACAGGGAATCCTAGCGTGGTGACTATGGCACTGCTTTTATTTGTAAACTGCTTTTTATTACCAAATAAATAAATTTATTATTTATTATTATTGAATAAAAATCGCTACCGTATTTACAAAATTCCAGTATATTTATTTTCACCAGGAAAATATTTTCTTTCGTACGTTTTTCCTGTTCAAAAAACGTTACCCACCAAAGCTTTGTAATCAGAAATACGTCAAATATTTGCGAAACGCGACCAAAGGTGTAGCAGTGCGTACCGGACAAAAAGGTTGAAGAGGGGATAAAGATACAGTAGGCTCACTTATACCTTTAATATTATAATGGACGTCAAATTTCATTTAAAAAATCATATCGGTTAATCATTTTTGTCTTTGAAGTTTCTTTTTTATCCCTTGACGCAAAAAAGGGGTATTATAAGTTTGTCTGTCGCAGCATAGCTCCTAAACGGATAGACCGATTTGTATGCAGTTTAGTGTCAGTTTTTATTTAAAAGCGGTTATCTAGTGTTGGTTCTTAGCTAAATTTCATGAAAATCGGTTGGGCCGTTCAAAAGATATTAGCTCTGAAAGAACCACCATTATATCGGGGATTTTAATCTATCAAGTAATGATTATCAACCGAAACTGAACAAATGTAAAATAACATAACTAATGGGCGGACGACGGATGCAATATGGTGACGAAAGCACAGGATGGATAAGACTTTTATTAAATTTCGAGTACTATTTACAACATTATATTAAGGAAGTACTGAAGTATCACTTTACGAATACGCCCCTCTTTCATCTATAGATGTAGAAATGTCATTTTCCCTATAAAAGTAGATAGTGAACTATAAAAAGAATATACTGAAAATATATCATAAAGAAAAAAAAATGTTTTATTATTTACTCCAACAATAAAATTCTATAACTTTTTTGCAGTGATATTTTCTTTTTGTTAAATCAATTGTAGTCATGTCCATATTACGAATATCGTTCGACATTATTTTGACGTAATTTGCATCCGTTGTCCGCCCATTAAACATAACATATAGGAGCCGAGGAGGACTCAGCATGTGTTGCCGCACTTGGACTCCAACGTTGATTACCTATCAGTGGATCCCTCCTCCCACCTCTTTCAGTTTTCGTGCGTTCGGTGGTAAGCAATACAAGAAAAAAATACAATTATAATGCGTTTGAGAACTATGCTGCCACAGACAGACAGACATACAGAAAGACATAAGCAGCAAACTTAAAACAATTCATTTTGCGTAGCGGATTAAACATGGAGCATAGTTTAGTTTAGTTTAGTTTATTTATTAATCAATGTAATATTACAATATAAGTTGCATTGCATGTCAAAAAATACGAAATTACATTGAGATCGTCAAAACATAAATACTAATAATCATACATTTGAAATTTCACATTTGTATATTTTCACTAGGCTGGGTAGATAGCTGATAGGTCCGCCACATCCTCTGTTCTTGCGGACCAGTAATGCGTGACAGAAGTACCTACCTAGGGCGACATATCATGGACCCACAAGAGATACAACTCCTCACTGCCCAAAGCATCTGGAAATTCCTAGACGCAACGGGCCTTTGCGGTGAACTTTAAATTAAGGGCTGCCGCAAAAGATCCGCAATGGTCGAAGTGGCTCACAAGGCCCATCTCAACCCCCCCCAATAATAAATAATAATAGGTCCGCCATTTGTACTTACGTTTGTGCAAGATAAAAGATTAAATTAATAAATAAATATATTATTTGTCAATATTGTGGTATTGAACAAGTTTTACCTCTTCAGCCCAACGTACAAGGAAATTTGTCAATTGAATATGAGCCTATTTAGCATATCATAGAGTCCATTTTCTTATTGGATTGTCAGTCAAGAGAACAAAGAAAAATCAATTTTATTTACTTTGAAATGGGTCTATTGCAATGGGTGTATTATGTACAATTTATAAACTAGCTTTTTCATTCGTCGATTCTTGCCCGGAAATCGACCATTTTTCCGGGAAAAAAGTATGCATGTATGTTAACTATATGTTAACACTTTATTGTATTAAAGAAAAACAAAACCAATACAACTAAGATAAAAAAAGGGTTTACAATGAACTTATTCCTCCTTGAGAGATTGAGACAAGAGAAAGGTTGTGCATCTAGCAGGCAAGTGAAAAAATGTATACAGGACAAAAATAATTAAATAATTAGATTAAATAATAAATCCTATATTATATAAAAACATTTAAATATACACATAAATAGATTCAGAAATAGAATAGAATATAATAGATTCACATCCCACTAAGTACAGAATTCAACATTAATACAATTAAAAATTAAAACTAAACGTATTAAAATTAAAATTAAACTAAGCTACTAAAATATTAAAGATAAAAATAATAATCACCACTATAAAAAGAACACCCCCTCTAGCAGGACCGCTCGAGGCAAGGTCCCCATGACACTGCCTGCATTACCTCTCTGGATAGCTAGCCCAATCCTTTGGGAGAGGTAAGCACCAGCTCTAGGACCTCCGGAGGATTATATGAGCCGAGAGGACAGGGCCTCAATAAAGCTTTTCATATCAGCTGACCAAGGTCCCATGGTTTCCAAATAGATTCATGTATTTGGCTATTAAATAAAAACAAAGAAAAACATATTTACGTATGTAAATACATACCTGAACTACCTTTAAAGTATAATGTTTTACGGGCGAAACTATCCCTGTATCAAACTACTTCGATTCTACGCATTAAACCTATAAAATTAAACAAACAAACAAACTATCGCATTCGCATTTGAATTATTAAGTAGGAGAAATAAAGTCTGTCTACTGTGACTTATTCAATCTGAGCCGCACAAAAACCCTTGATTGCGGGCACGGATCGCCGCTCGCGGACGGCAAAACAGCAAAGCGGCAAAAGGCGAACTACAAAGTTACAACGCGGCGGCAAAACGTGTTATGTCATATTTACATTTACTCCGAGGTTTTACTGATTATTTTGAGGGATACAGCAAACGGTCGGAGTAAATTAAAAAAGATTAATAATTCATTTGACATTTGTAACTTTTTGTATATTGACATCGGCAACTGACCATTTTTTATTAGTTGTATGTATGTAAACTCTTTATTGCACAAACAAAAAATATCAAAATAAAATAAGAAACAGAAACACAAAAGGTATGTACAAAGGCGAACTTCTCCCTTTAAGGGATCTCTACCAGTTAACCTTTTAGAGATTGAGAGATAAATAAAAATAACTCTATGAAAAGCAAGCTTTAAAAACCCGACTGCATTTTTTATACTGTCGTCGATATACCTAGATATGTCAATAATTGTCATTTGGCCATTGTTGTTATTTCAATTTTAACAGTTTAGGTATTCTATGGGGAGCGCCAAAGTTCAACTAAAATTGCAACTCCTATTATCGGAACTCCGAAAATGAAATTTTTATACCGCTGAAACCGTAAACTTTTCAGAAGTTCTGAAATATTCAATGTGTAGATAAGACTAGGTTAGGTTAGGTTTGATTTATAAAAATCCTGAAAATGTAACAGTTGCTGAAATAAATACGTTAGGAGTTGCGATAATTAGGACTTATGAGTCGTTATGAGTAAAAATAATTAGGTGAGCCAATATGGACCCTATTCTATGACACTCTCGCTGCGAAGACGAATCCAATGATACCTCATTTGTCAAAATCGTCCAAGCCGTTTTTGCTGTAGCGGGGAACATAGAACTGGACATACATGACGGTGAAAAACATAACCCTCCGCCGCAGTCGGGTAACAACGGATGGCTAACGTACGGCAATTAAATATTAGTTGTTTATTAACGTTGTTTTTAATTATTTGAGGGTTATTTTATTATTTGTATTAATGTTGACGATATCAATATAATTTCATATGTTTTGACATGTATTGCAATCTATACTGTTATATTACAATGATGAAAAATAAATGTTTAAAAAAACAAAAACCCGCCTTCAAAAAGCAAAAAATGGTAGGTAAATAGGTCAGTCCAACTGAAGTCTGCTTTTGGTTAAAATATTGTTGGACGCCGACTTCAGTTGGACTGACCTATTTACCTACCATTTTAAAGAAGTTATTTTTTGCTTTTTGAAGGCGGGTTTTTGTTTTTTAAACATTTATTTTATTTTATACTTTTTAGTGATTCTATTTATGCCGTTACGTAACTCCACTTCTAAATATTAATGAGAAACTATAGAACATTTCAAGCTCGCCGCAGACAACGCCGCTTCGTCATAGTCGCTCAACTACCTTTATCGAAATATCTTATCGCCACCCTTGAAATAGGTACCGTTAAGGAGTTCCGGTGGCCATCTGTGGTCTTCATCATCAGTTCCACTTCACCATATAGTACTTTTCAAAAGCAAATGCATGAGTTACAGTGAAAAATACCAAAATCGCTATAGGTGTGCCTATAATATTTGAGGAGTTCTCTTGATTTTTCCATGATCCCATCATCAGATCCCGACGTGGTGACAATGGGACCAACTGGAAAGTATAACCATACGAACAAAGAAAAAAATTTTCAAATCGGTCCAGTGGTCTTCGAGTAATCGGGGAACATACATTAAAAAAATAAATTAAAAAAAAACCCGACGAATTGAGAACCTCCTCCTTTTTTTGAAATCGGTTAAAAAATAAACTAAATTAAACTTAACTAATTACACTGTCTGTCTTTCTGTGGCGACAGAGCACCGAAACAATCCATCTGAGATTGTAAACTAGTTTGTATCTTTCACATCGATCACTTGTCTTGGTCACACAGTTCATGAACTTTATTCCTAAGTTTTTTATTTATTTAAGAAACATACAATCTTATAAATAAGTATTACAAAAAAATCACTTTACGACAAACCTTGAGTGACTTGAATAATATGCTAATTACATGACATTAACTTGTACAGTAGAAGCGGTAAGCAAGGAGATGCAAAATAATAAATTAATTTGTAATATCTAACTCAATGGTAATAAAACATTTAGGATCAAATTCCTAACAAGTAGGATAATATTAATATTATGTACTTATACATATATAAATTAAATCACGCCTGTTTCCTAGAGGGGTAGGCAGAGACCAACCCACTTCTTTCTTTCTTTCTTTTTTTATGAACTTATAAAATTTTAATTTTAATTTCCACTTGTATACGTACTCGTAGTGCACATAGTTTGGTAATCCTATTTTGAATAAATTATATATATATCAAGCAAGTTCATAACAACAAAGATAATTTACACCCTAGGGAGGAAAAACAAGAAGCCATACTGGCTCCTAAACCAATAGGTAATATCTCAGATAAAGCTCCTGTACCAATATCAACCTTATTACAAATGTACGAGAGTTAAAACTGCTTTGGCTCTTGAATTTGAGATACTGCTAATTGGCTTCGGAGGGCAGCATAGCCCTTTAAATCTCGTTGTATTTTCTTAAGCTTATAATTAGGGGTCCGTGTGAAGTTATAATTATTCCGCTCAAGTTTCTTGTCATGGGATCATAATATTCCTACGTCATTATTCTTGTGGTCATCTGTCAATGCCTTTATTTAAAGTGCCTATTTATATTTCACATTAAACAGTAATGCTGTTGATGTCACAAATAATAATAAATAAATAATAATTTTTCAAGAGTAATGCAAAAAAAACGAAAAATCATTACAACAACCTTTATTTTCTTCCAATTTGAAAAATTGTGAAATAATTACCGACGTGTTTTGATTTTTTTGATTTTTTTTATTGTACTTATTTTTACTGTTCAAAATAAAATTAGTTTATTATTTTACAAAAATTATAAATGCCGAAGTTTGTGGAGATATTTGGATATTTTTCTTTTAATCACGAAAAAAAGCTAAATTGTTGGCAATTTTTTGTTTGGCAAAAAAATTGGCATTCAGCATTTTTAAATAAAATATTCTTAATAGATTTTTTTATACTTTCTAAATGATTCGGGTAAAAAAAATATACATGAACGACGTTGCAAGAAATCATTATCACCAAGAATAAAAGTGAGGGCAGTAAATCAATGAAAATAATCAACTACTTTTTTATCTTTTGTGAAAAAAACGCGACAATTTGTTGTAGATTTCACATGAAACGATGAAAATGAAACAACACACATTTTCAAACTTCCATAATACTTGAACATTTTAGGTAACCTTCTTTTACTATAAGACAATTGCCTACTTCTCTCAAAATACACTAATACCTTAACTTCAAGAAGTCTTTTAATAAATAAATAAACCACTAAACCCCCGAAGTAAATTATCAAACCAACACAAATAGCAAGATCGCTCTCAAATAACAAAACCTGCTTGACTCTAGTGTTTGTTTAGCAAACAACAAATTTCAGTGCCCACAATTTGAAATTCTATCAATATCGACTCCACTTCGCTATTCAACCAACGAGGCGGGCACTGGGGATCTTTGTTAATTAAGAACCACGGACTAGATTTTGGCCTACAATTTGTGTGGGGATTGGGGAGGTTGGCATCGAACGGTTTAACCTTTACAGTTCATTGGGCCAGTAACGGAATAACTGAGATATCTAAACGAGAGACAATGTACGGGGTAGGAGTACACTGCAAGGGAGTTTAGATTTCGTTTTTTTAGGGTTCCGTACCCAAAGGGTAAAAACGGGACCCTATTACTAAGACTCCACCCTCCGTCCGTATGTCTGTCACCAGGCTGTACATGGGATACAGCCGGTGACAGACATACGGACGGAGATAGCTAGACAGTTGAAATTTTCACAGATGATGTATAATCTGTTGCTGCTATCACAACAAATAACAGATAAAATAAATATTTGAGGGGGGCTTCCATACAACAAACGTGATTTCCTTTGCCGTTTTTTGCTCGATATTAATAACGACAACTGGTAAACTCTTGAAATATTTACAGAATAGTCAATTGTAATTTCACTTAAAAAAATATATTTAAGGGGGGGCTCGCATATAACAAACGTGATTTTTTGTAGACTCGCATTTGGCTGGTTTTTCGTACCCGAAGGGAGCCAAACGGGACCCTATTGATATGTCTCCGCTCTCCCTCCGTCCGTTCTAATTTTAAACAGCTGTATATTTTGAACCGTAATAGGTAACGGGTTGAATTTTTCGGAACATATTTTTATTTTTGTTGTATCGTAAAAACGGTAAAACATGCAAGAATCAAATTTGGTATGATTATACTTCAAACGCTAAAAAAAAAGTGAGTTGGGCTTGCGCTGATTCGATTCACAATTTAATTCAAATTGGAATATAATAATACCACTACTGTGCAGCGGTACGGAACCCTCAATGCGCGAGTCCAACTCTCTCTTGACCGCTTTTTTTTTTACCTACCTGAGGTATGATTAAAAGGGAAAATTCTCACACAAATTGACCCAGCTCGAAACTAAAGCTCTAGGCTTGTACTATGGGTACCAGAACTACCAGACAATAATATAAATACTTATAAAAAGAAATCAATACTTAAATACATAGAAAACATACTAGACTCAGAAACAAATACTCGTGCTTATCACAAAAATATTTTCCCATATCGAATGCGGGACCGCTAGCTTCGAAGTCAGGGTCACTAGGGTGATGGAACCAGTAATGGACAAGGCACCAATAATGAACATAAATGATTCGTATTTTACAGAAGATAAGGGTTATTCATTTGTTTTGCAACAATCAATTTAGGACCGTATGAAATTTGAATTAAGAGCGTAGTGTCCATTACTGATTCCTGTCAGCTAAAGGTGTCCATCATTGGTGCCGTCACCCTACCAACTAGGCCGACGTGGTTCCACTTTAGTATAAGCAAATCATCTATTGTGTATCATGCAGTGTGCTCCAACCTTAGTGAATTGTGCTCACTACAGAATATTGAAATATGGAACCCTGTCGGATGTACCGTCAGCAAAACTAACAGCGGCCATTAGATGATACCTCCAGGACTGACGCGTCATGACGCTTTAAATAAAGTGATGTTTACATTATGACTTCTTTTGACTGTTATACACTCCTCTGTTTTCTCTTTTGAGACCTATAGCACAAATGTTCATTAAATAGTCCTATAACCATAATCTTCCGACACAATATAACCTACAAAATTAAAAAGCATGCGACTTAAGAGGATTGTGAAGCTAAAAATCTCCATACAAAATGCGAAAACGTTTCTCTCCCATTAAACCTGGTCCGATTTTTACGATTTTTGAATATGTTGTAGATATCATGAAAACCTATGTCTGTACGTTTTCCTTTCCAAGAAAATATTTCTTAGAATGAAACAAATTTAAAAAACAAAAAACAGAAACGTACAGACCTCGGTCTTTATAATAACTACAACATATTCAAAAATCGTGCAAATCGGACTTGATTTAGGGGGTTAGAAACGTTTTCGCCCGGAGCTAGTTTTGTATGGTTTTTTTTTGACAGCTACACGATTTTAGCGGCACACACACACGACATTCACAGGCCTCTTTAAGGCGACATAAAGTTAAACGAACGTTTGTGCAAATGGGCAAGAGACAGTAATTTGTTTTGATACTTTGGCTGTATTCTGCTCTGTAAAATGATATTGCTTTTGACATGCTACCGTTTGGTTTTTATCTCGGCTGCTGTTACTGTCTAGTCAATAAGAGCTATTACAACGTTGACAATAAGATAATACGTCACAAGTAATATGGCGTTGCCGGGTAGAACAGGGGTGTAATTCGAACGAGTCGAACGAGTGGACAAGTGAACGCGCCACACCGGCGAGTTTAAGTAGTCCTGTCAGAGCGTACAAAAGACATTTTAACGCGTGCATTCTCAACTAGGCAGCCTTATACGTTTGATCTTATTGACAGAAGCCCTGCTGCTTAATTGAGAATGCACGCGCTAAAATGTGTTTTGTGCGCTCTGACGGGACTACAACTCGCCGGTGTGGCGCGTTAACTCGTTCACTCATTCGAACGACCGAGCGCCATTTTTAAGAGAATAACACCCCAGAAACCCCGGTCGTCCCACTTTAGTGCAAGTAAATCATCCTTTATTTGTAACATGCAGTGCGCTCCAACCTCAGTGAATTGTGCGCTCGCTACAGAATATTGAAATACTGAACCCTGTCGGATGTACCGTCGGCAAAACAAACGGCGGCCATTAGTCGACACCTCCAGGAAGCCGCTGAAGCGTCATGACGCTTTAAGGAAAACTGACGTGATAGGCTTTTGTGTTCATATTTGTAAGGTATAATGACGTTTTCTCCCAACTGCGGGTAAATAAGGGTAATTAGAAGGGTTAGGATTTTAGGTAGCGCACCTTGGTTGTAAAAACTATGGAGTCGCTATTTCTTAATCCATGCTAATATTATAAATGTGGAAGTAACTTTATCTGTTTGATATGCTCTCACGGCCAAACCGCTGAACCGATTTCAATGAAATTTGGAATAAAGATAGCTTGAACCCGAGAAATTTGCCAGGTCCCGAAGGAAGAGCGATAAACGACTTATACGCGGACAAAGTCGTGGACGTCAGCTGGTACTTATATACAAATCCTCAATTTTGACCTTCAGTATTGTCTATTTATTTATTTATTTCACATTTGCATTTAATCGCTAAACTATTCATTACATTTAACTACTAAACCAAAAAAGTTGTAAGTTGTCATAATGAATTTTGGATATATCCGCTGGAAAAGCTTAACAATAAATCAGGAATATGTGAAAAACTTTAATAAATGACCTCTTGCATGTAGTAGTGTACAAAATTAATATGAAAATTACGTCAAACTTCAAATATAGAAAGTAGAACGGTCTATACAGATGTGTTACAACTACATGCAAGAGTGCATTTACTTAAGTTTCTCACCTATAAAATTTAGAATGTTTCAATTTCGCTGCCAACGCTCCATGTCGTCTTTTCATTGGACTCAAATCAAGTGGTCGTCGACCCGTCCGCCGACCAATCGACGGACTGTCCATAAAACTGGATGACTTCATTCAATTTGAATACTGCACTAAACCGAAATTGGTAAAAACTGATGCACTAGTTATTGAAACGTGCCGAGTTAGTTAACTCATTTGGCTCTCAACTTTGTTTTATTTTATTTTTTATAGTTTTAATTTAAATATTTCAAGGGTCGATTTCACCAATATCGTATTTACTTTCTCAACGTCGTATCTGACCGAATAGATAGGAAAGTAGTCTTTATTCTTTAGGGAATATGGGTGCTTATCCTATCTAACTATTCGATCAGATACGAGGTTGAGAAAGTAAACGATAGTGAATTTATACGAGAGTAGCTATCCCAGTATGACTTAATTCTAACGAATTACACTCAAGAACAAAATATTCTTGCGCTCATCATGGCCTATTTACATTGGTCCAGGAAAAACACGTCAGTAGAAGTACATTGCGTTGTTACAATAGCTCTCGCCTCAAACGTGAAAACCAACTCGTCAATGTAGGTACAGATCTAGTGAATAATCCATTCACATCGTGAAAACTCGGAACTCACGTCTACTTCCGAATGATGCCGACGTGTCTATGAATTATTGAATTATTAAGTGACATGTTTGTATTAAATAAATAGAGTACTTAAATTATCAGTGTCAAATGTCAAACCACGAGTTTTAAGTATATCACACCGAGATGTTAAAACCACACGATCAAATATATAGAAATTAGGTGTAGGTAAACCAGAAGAAATATAAATAAATGTTGAAAATAATTTCACAGGCTTGTCGATCTAAACGTTTCCCAGGACTTATTGCTTTCGGCATGACTATTAAAAAGACCTGAAAACAAACTTAATTTTAATTAAAAAAAAATACTCTGGTATTAATTACTCTATATCGATTATCACTCTCGCGATGCGACGTTCCCCCACGTTGTCTTGATGGGTACTGAGTCAGACTGAAGTAGCATGACAAATACGAACATTTCCGAGAAAATGCGATGTGAAAGGATATTTCACTACATCTGTACTTTTACTGGCATGCTTTTGCTGGACCAATGTGAATCAGCCTTCACACAAAAGAACTACGGAACATGTTTTACTGTTAATAAAATTACTAGCTTCTGCCCGCGACTTCGTCTATGTCGTGAATTTTTAAATTTCCTGCAATGAACAGTAGCCTATATGTTAATCCAGGGTAGCTATCTCTATTATAAATTTCATTGAAATCCGTCCAGCTGTTTGCAGCGTGAAGGAGTAAGAAAGTAACACACAAACTTTCGCATTTATAATATTAATAGGATTATTCTGTTTGACGCTTATATTTGTTTCCAGTAATAAGGAGTTAAACATTTAATACAATCTGTCAAGTTATGACTGAATACACCCTTGTCAAATTAACTTGACAAGCGTAGCCCATTCGGTGAACTCACTTCTTATATTCTGAAAGAACTTTGACTTTTGCAAACTTTTCCTGAAGGTCAGCGACAAAAACATTGTGGGTCACCCATTTAAACTTAAACGTTTAGTTTAAAAAAAAAATGATATCACGATTTATTTTCTAAAATTAAAACAATATTTTTTTCAATAAATAATTATAAATAAACAATTATTATCTGACCCGTCTGCTCAGGCATTATAGCCATGCATTATGAGTAGTTAATTTCGTGAAAGCACTACCGAGGGTCGAAGACACTCGCTAACATGTAGTTTATAGGTACGAACTAACGGATAAGTTATGCTTGTTATGTGGCTTCTGATCGACAAAGTCAGCGGTGGTATATTTAATATAACAGCATCAAAATAATTTAATTTTTTTTTTTCACAAATTGCCCTACTCCCAAACTAAGCTCTAGGCTTGTACTATGGGTACTGGACAACGATATAAATACTTATATAGAGAAATAAATACTTAGATACATAGAAAACATCCAAGACTCAGAAACAAATACTCGCGCTCATCACACAAATATCTGCCCTTACCGGGATTTGAACCCAGGACCTCTAGCTTCGTAGGCAGGGTCACTACCAACTAGGCTAGCGCGTCATCATTTATTTATCGTCGTTTATTAATTTATTTCCAAACCTTGAATAATTTTCTTATTATTCATATCAAAATTTAATAAAATGCCTTCGTGAATATCGCAAAAGCTTTAAACCAACTCGTCCAGCTAAATGAATATTGATGCGACGATTTATAGATAAAAATACCGATGTCGATAAAACGTCTCAGTGGTTGATATAAAGCGTCAAATAAATTTCAATCGCGAGCAAAACGAGGATATAGAGACGATAAAGATCTCTATTGGGAATCGAAGAATTCCAGTAAAATGGCATTTCTCCCACGAACTCCCCAGGGTTTAGAATTATCCAACACTTTTCTTCCATATAAAACGAGTTAGGTATACGAAAAACAATCTCATTTGTAATGTTGACAGCTGGAAAAATGTCGATATCGATAAAATAATGTTGATGTAGAACGTCGATGTTTTTATCGACTTAGTTAGTGCTACGTCAAATAAATTCCATTTGACGCGTATGAAACGGAGCAAACGAGATACTTGTGAAGGATTGGGACACACTGGGAGAGGTCATGGGAGAGCCATCGCATCTTTTTTTTTTTTACTGTAATACATTTATTATTTATTTATTATAACATGTTTACAAACTTAGTTGTATTACAACGTCCCGCAAAACTTTTTTCACAGTTTGACTGTGGGATCCGCGAGTCTTAGTTTAAGAACCCGCGTGTCATCGGTCCCACGTACTATGAGCGTCTACCCGCCAAACTTAAAAATGTACATTCCGACGAAGCATTTAAACACCAGCTTAGAAACCTTTTGGATAATCCATTATACTCTGTGGATGAATATATGGAGCTAAAATTGTAAATTGATTTATTATTGTGTTGACAGTTATTAATCCTTGTATATTGCAATGTAATTTCGTATTTTTTGACATGCAATGCAACTTATATTGTAATATTACATTGATTAATAAATAAACTAAACTAAACATAAATATATGTATACGTGTAAGATTGTGATACGAGCCTTATATAATCGAATGATTTGATGAATGAATGAGATGTACGAGCGAGAATGAAGGGATAGGATGAATGGGAACGGAATGGACGGGTTTCTGGACTTAAAGATGGCAAAGGTAATAGACGTAGAGATTAGAACGGAGTTTTGTAAAAACAGTTTATTCTAAACTAGCGACCCGCCCCGCTTCGCTTCGGTTTATGTGAGTTTTCTGAAACACCCGTAAATAAACGAGAACTTATTATACTTATAAACCTTCCTCTTGACTCTATCTATTGCTGAAAACTGCATTAAAATCAGTTGAGTAGTTTAAAAGATCCAAGCGAACAGACAGCGGGAGCGACTTCATTTTATACTATGTAATAAAAATAAACGAAGTTTTCCTTTACGCGACTCTCCTTATTTCGATCTCACATACATAGACCTTATTGTTAGTGGCATAGGGTTGTGTAGATATTTTTGGCGTTTTGAGAACTTGTATTTATGAATTTGTCTGTATAGTAACTTAACCTGCAGAATTAAAATAAATACCCTAAAAAAAATATTTTTTTAAATCGCATTTGAATCGAGGCATCCTTCCAGTAGCTAAAATAACAAGCCAACATACACAGACCCATATATACACGGATACACACGTTACTACGCTTTTTTGTTGGGAATTAAAAATAAGTTTTTCGTAATCGTAAATATTTTTTTATGTTACTGTGCCAGCCCTGAGCCACTCACACTTGAACTGTATGCAATTTAATGCAAATATCGCCCCAAATATTTATTTCCGTCATCAAATATGGCATTCGTCAAGGCCTCGTTCTACGAAAAATATTCAAGTAAATAAAGCAATAAGGGTGCAGTTTCAATGTATCAGTTTTAAGCTAGTAATTTATTTTCATAGAAGTGTTTTATGAAACGACTTTTGTGCAATAATAGTAGTTTACATGACGGTTGCGTCATGACAGGCATTACAACATGAGTGTGGTTTATGAAACGAGCCGCAAGGCGAGTATCATAATAGATCACGCGAGTGTTGTAATGGTAATTACGCAGAGTCTCGTACATACTTTATCTACACACATATTACAAGTACTCTAAGATTTGTTCAGAAGCCTAAAGGCAAATGACCAGCATTACCATACCTGTGGTAGGTGACAGCGATGACAGCTGTAACGTAATTTTGAAATTACGTTATCGAATATTGTAAGGTAATGAGATCCAAATTTGGAACATCTTCCAAAATTAACAGCTGTCATCGCTGTCACCTACTACCACAGGTAATGCTGGTCATTGCCTACGGGTTTTGAACGCGTAATAGATGACTCATGACATGTATATATAAATTAAGTAACTTAGATACTTTAAACATAAAACTTCCGTGAGACTCAGACATATTAAGGAGATCACACCGGGTTACTCACGTAAAAATTGTCGAAAAACGCTCGACATGTTTTGGGCTCGTCCGGAGTCCCTATTCATGAGCAATTATTATTATTTTTCGACAATTTTTACATGCGTAACCCGGTGTGATCTCCTTAATATAACTTAGATACTTGTTTTTTTTTACTTTCTAATTGAGCACACACACAATATAAACCATTTTTCTTCACGCCTTCAAAAAACCTTTCGCATCATCCCACCATCGAACAAGCTATAAAATTAGAATTCAGATCTGCCATAAATCTAAACATCAACATTTTCCCGATCGAGCATTCTGCATCTCCCGGTGCGCTCGGTGCAGATTTCCCCAGTGACACGCCAAACGTGGACGCAGCCAAACTGCAAACAGAAGCGTCTTTTATTGCTCGCGCTCGAATTGGTGGACGGAAGTTTCTGGAATATCCAAGTACAGTTAAACTTATCGTTTATCTAAACAGTAGTATTCGCGATTGTGCTCACAACACCACGGATAAATAGAATTACTAGCATAGAGGCATTATGTGTGTGTCTTACACCCGTATTCACAAACAATACTTAAGGGATCCTTCCCTGAGTAAACGCACTGCGTTCAGTACAGCTTTGTGATTGGTCCTTTTTGACCGACCTTTTGTTTATGAGACGATTTGAACCACCCTGTGCGTTAGTGAGCACTGTGACATCGGTATTCATAAACGTCACTATGAGGTCTCACAGAGCTTACGAACGCACAGGGTGGTTCAAATCGTCTCATAAACAAAAGGTCGGTCAAAAAGGACCAATCACAAAGCTGTATTGAACGCAGTGCGTTTACTCAGGGAAGGATCCCTTAAGTATTGTTTGTGAACACGGGTGTAAGACCTCATAGTGACGTTTGTGAATACGGGTGTTAGTCCTCGGGGTTCGCAATGCATTTGTAGTCTTCGGTCAACTCATTAAAAACAATATTGTCTTTGATGTGTTACGATATTGTTTTTAACTCGGCCGCCATTACTGTCAAGTAAATAAGAGCTATCAAAACGTTGACAATACGATGACCGCCGACATGTCAAAGGTATATAGTTTTTACCGCCTATAATAAAATATCGGACCATTTGGCGTCATTACTCGCAATAATGTGGACATGACTCCAAAGATATTAATTATAATAATTAAATTAAATGAATTGATTTCTTACCTGAACTTTAATTTAGGTCCTTTTCAGGACAGTAATAAATAAATAATACAAAGACGTGAGGAGTGGCCATTAATATTAATTTATTTAAGTTTGCTTCATTAACGTCCGTGGATTGCGAAAGAAGCTTTCCACCTCATAGGTTTATTTTAGCCGTGAAAATAAAGTAATTTATACAAAAATTTGTTTATTTGCTTAAATAAATATAGACAATAACAAATTTTTGTATTATTTAATTATTACCGTTTTGCAAAGAATCGAAATTATTTTTCGGATAAGTAATCAATTAATGTAATTTAATTTGTTTAATTAAAATCTTTGGAGTCATGTCCGCATTATTGCGAGTAATGACGCCCACTTGTCTATAGTGTGTGTCAATTACCAAAAATGTAAACAAATTAGTACTGTTTGACACATAACCTCAAATATTCATAAAGCGTGTTTTTTATTTAAATTACCGTGTAATGAATAGTTATTTAATCTTAAACTTAATGTGAAAGTAAAGATCAAGTTTATAAATCACCGCTAAGACCTCACTAGATCTTTAAAAGCACGTGATTATCGAGTAATAATGGTAAATTAGTTCGTATGGTTGTGTTTACATCTTTTCCACATTCAATTGCAACAGACTATACTTGGGAAAACCACATTGCCTTTGACATGTTATCGTATGTCAACGTTAAAATGGCTCTTATTTACTAGATAATAAAGGCGGCCGAGATAAAAAAAAAAACCTGTCAAAGGCAATAAGGACCATGTATAATAGATGCCGTGTATAGGTAGTTTCTTACCGTAAAATTCCAAAACATCGTAAGTCCATCAAAAACGCATACTTAATATTTATTGTTAGTCCTTTGAGGTCGTGAATCGAGTACTGCCCTCATTAGAAAAAAGGGCGTATGTCTCATACAACCGCGAATGTATTATGGACCTTATTTCTTAAGTCAGTGGGTTCAATTTGCTTTGACTATCAAAATGCGTATGCGTCCTTTTTATTTATAAGGGCAGAGTAAGTACCCAGCATGCACTTACATGTATTACTGTTATTTCTCGATCGACGTATGCTTTAATCTATTAACACTTTAACGTAATGGACAAAAGAGATTTGGCTCACTTTTATTTACGCTTGACGAGTGAAATATTTTTGCGCCTGCATCTTTTTTTATCATAAGTATCATAACTGACTTTACTTACCAAATGCAGTATCTTATAAATATCGCCGAAGCAAATGCATTATTATTACTAATAGAGAGGATTGAATTTTGTTTGGCTATTCAATTTGAAATACGGCCTTTCTGTAGAACGGACGAGCGATTAAGAGGATTGTGAACCGACGCCTAAATCGCGTAGCTGTCAAAATTTTCTCATACAAATTTAGCTCCGGGGAATAACGTTATTCACCCCCCAAATCAAGTCCGAATTTTTCGATTTTTGAATATGTTATAGTTGTTTTAAAAAACTAGGTTTGTACGTTTCCGTTGTTTTTGTTTCTTTCCAAGATATTTTCTTAGAAATGAAAACGTACAGACCTAGTTATTCATAATATCTACAATAAAATCAAAAATTGAAAAAATTGGTCTAGGTTTAAGTGAAGAAAAAAGTTATCGCATTTTTTTTTTAAATTTTTATCTTCACAAAATCAAGAAACAAGCTCGCACAAAGTGATCAAGCCCAAAATAAACTATAGGCTTGTAGTATGGGTGCCGTAGGTACTAGGCAATTGTATAAATGGGTAGTTCTACTAGCGTTTCAACCGCTATCACTTTTCTGGTCGCATTATTCACCATTTCCCTGTAGTTTCGGATTACCATTTTCGGTTATTTTCAAGGAGTCCAGGCATTCTTCAAAACAACTCAAAATGGTAATCTGATCCTACAGGGAAATAGGGAATAATAGAATAGAATAGAATAGAATAACTTTATTTCAGACTACAAGGCCCATATTTACAAATACCTTACAGACTAGCATACATATCAATATATAACATAAAATGAACACAACTATTAATAAATTTTCGCGGTGTCTGCTAGACGGCGACCACGAAATCGCCGAAATAAGACTCCCCTCGGCCAGAATTCCTCCTTTAAAAAGGTCGACAGATCTATGGTCGGTACTCTCATCACAAATGACTTAAAATTAACCTTGTGGCGAGGTTCTAACCACTCGACCCTAAGAGTAAATCCCGTCTTAACTCGTACATACTCTACGAGATCTTTTGCCTCCGTAGAGTAATGTAAACGGGACACGTACAACTGCAACCAGGAAAGTGATAGCGGTTGAAACGCTAGAAGAACTACCCAAATACTTACATACAGAACATCCAAACTCAGAAACAAATACTCGTGCTCATTACATAAATATCGAACCCGAGTCTGCTAGCTTTGCAGGCAGGATCAACTAATCTAACGCGTCATCAATGCATTTGCAGTCTTAGGATTGCATTATATTCTTGAGAATGCAATTGCTATGGGTCTCAGATCCCATTTACCATCAGCAGTTTATTGCCTAACGCACCCGCAATCGCAATCGTTTTCATTTTGACAGTCCGAAGGCGAGTCTACTTTCAAAATGAAAACAATTGTTCCACTTTGAAGTCGGTTGCGATTGCGAGTGCCCTAGGCAATAGGCCAGCAGGTGACCTGTGTGTTCGTTTGCATTTCCATTGCCCAAAAAGTACATTTATAGCTCGTTCGTTCAAATAGTGTGCATTGCAACCCTTTGAAGTCACCGAAACCGCTTTGTGCGCCCCGCGGCAGCGTCTTTGTACCAATAGGGAATATGCATGTTTTTTTTTACAGCTTCAATATAAGCTTATTCATGTAACAAACAGATGAGAAAAATATATTGTTATATCTGTAATTAAGAGTAATGCTTCTTTATTTATTTATTTTTTATTTATTTATTTTCCCCTGATACCCTTTTTTTATTGTGTTTGTTTCGCACTCCCCCTCCCCTTGAGGTGCTGGCAGAATAACAGCGTTGTGATCACGCGTCACAACACATGCTGAGCCAGAACCTATTCGTCCGCACACATCGCTGGGCTCCGGTACACACAAGTGTGTGCTCTGCTTTGTATAACTGCCTAGTTTTTATGCCCCAAAATTGTTTTTTAAATAAGTAATTGTGCTGTAAAACATTGTTACTTTCGCTCTGTGTGCGTTTTCTTTGAATAAATTGTTTTTCTTCTTCTTCTTCTTCTTAAAAATAATTTTTTGAATAGCTATAAAAATAACCAAGATATCAGCTAACAAAGATAATTATGTTCCTATCTCTTTCTAGCAAAACAGAATTTTACGTGGAGTTTATATGGTCGAACTGCACGATGACGTCACCGGTGCACTTCGGATCTCTCTGTCTAATTGGTATTTTAAAATGCTTGTATCATCCGTATTACTTGACCGATTTTAATTTTAATTTCACTTTTGGTGATCTCTTTTACGGTATTTTCATATTTTTTTGAGAAATGCTATTTAAAAAATCCATGCATATTCCCTATTGTGGCGGCACATCAAAGCATGTAAACAATTTGAGCGAACTAAACTATAAATCTATCCAAATAACAATTGTCTTTAACATCAAATTATTTACGACCTATTATTACAAGTTATGTTCTGGCAACGCTGCCAAACGTAACTTTTTTACTACTTACGTAACAACTAGTGTTGCCAGGTCTATATCATAAATCGGGACTGTGCTAGAAAAAAAACGGGACTTGGGTTTTCAAAGCGGGACAGTACAAAAAGTGGCGCGAATTACAGCCCTCTTGCGATGCGAATAGTGAAAAACTGGTTTTGGCCTTCTCAGTTGTCATTTTTTTTATATTTTATGTATATTCATGAAAACTCTGGCAATGTCCTGAAAATGGGGATAATTGACGAATGAAACTTTTTTTTTAAAGTGTTCCGAAAAAAAACATGGTTATGCTTAATAGAAGTTTTTCTCAGAAGTTTGTTTTTTATGAGAGAGGGAGGCAAACGAACATGTAGGTTACCTGATGGGAAGTAATCACCACCGCCCATAACACCAGCAACTCAAGAAGAGTTGTCAGTGCGTTGCCAGCCAATTCGGGAAAATTTGAAGAAACTTAATATTTTTGAATAAATTGAATGAATGATTTATTTATTTGAAACCACAAAACAACATTACAACTTGTTTAAAAATAGAAAAAAGTAGGTATATAGTACAGTTTTGAGGGTGTTCTCAAAAAGGAGTCCACTCAGCATGTGCCAAGGCATGAAGTGCCTCGACGCTGATTTTTAGTGAATCCATTTTCATCTTTTTTTTTTGGTAATATACTGAGATTTTTTTTTATATAACCAGTGTTACGCCCGCTTTGGAGAAGTGGTCGGAATGGGGTCATTTTATTTGCAAAGCGTTTTGTTTTTTAAGTCTAGCACTGCACTGACTGCGACTAAAATGTGGGGTTTAAGCTTCAAAAGCATAAATTTGTTTATTTATTTTCTTAGTAAATAATGTAATAAATCCGTTTTTGAGACAAACCTCTATAAGCATGATTTTGTTCAGAACACCTTTTAAAAAAGTTTCCGAAAGAAAGAAAGAAAGAAAAAAACATTTATTCACAACAATAACTCATAAACATACCTAAAAAACATGGCAAAGAAACGACAGGGTCAATCAGGACGTGTCCATAGACCCTTTGAAAATTGGGACATTCCGCAGAAATCGGGAAGCCTGGCAACCCTAGCAACAACTTAAATGTTCTATAAAGGTAAATATTAATTTCAATTACAGAACTTTAGGGAGTTTTTATTACTGTTTCACGCTAAAAATGTTCTCCGAAAGTTTGTAATGATTATTTGTGATTGTTTTATTATTTGTTCGAAAGTAATCAAAAAAATTACTAGGTTAGTTGGGAACTTTGAGCTTAAAGTTTATTTGTGGTTTTTATTTCATGAATATCAAAACCGTAGGTACGGTTGGCCAAGAAAGTGGTCTACCACTTTTGACAAAAGTTTCTATGAGATCTAATTATCACTATATTATTGCAAGGGAAAATGGAACTTGTTGTATCATGGCAAATGAACTTCAATCGTAGGGTGGTAGACCACATTTTACCCGACTGTACTTAGTTAATTTTTTACGAGTTGTCTGATTATAATTCGTTCAGTGCCTAGTCTCCATATCTTCATATTAAATGGTCACAATACAGAAGTTTTTGAAACTAATGCTAATTCCATCTCATCATCATCATCATCATCACATCAGCTGAAAGACGTCCACTGCTGGACATAGGCCTTCCCCAAGGATCTCCACGACGGCCGGTTTTGTGCTACTCTCATGGCATCCCGCGATCTTCACCAGATCATCGGTCCACCTTGTGGAAGGCCTGTCAACACTCCGCTTTCTGGTCTGCGGCCGCCACTCTAGAACTTCTTCGCCTTAACGGCCATCAGTTCTACGCAATGTGGCCCGCCCACTGCCGCCATCTAATTCCAAAAACCTAATTCCTAATTCCATTTAATGAGTCTTAATCCCTCAACTCTTATACATGGTGACTCTGACCTCGGGGCTTTAAATGCACGGATCGTTTAAACTCCTGAAACTGAACTTCTTTTGATCTATAAGTTGTTAAAAATATGTCCAACTTAAATTTAAATTTTTTCGTACTATTTAAATGTAATTTTCAATGTACGCGATCCAATTCTCCATTTTCCTTTAGCCCTCGTACCAAGGAAATATCGCCCCCGTACCATGAGATAGTGATTATATGGCCATGATTGAATACACTGAGTTTACAATTAGACTTTAACATCAATAAGTATCTAAACTTAAGTTATTTTTTAATGTTGCAGAACAAAAGTAGTTCAGTTTAGCGAGTAGAATCAATCGTTGCATTTAAAGCCCCAAGGTCAGAGGCACTCTGTATAGTTCAATAGTAGGTAATATTGTTATTCATCTACACCACACACTTTTAATCAAATAACATCAAATCCAATTATTTATTTGTAAACAGAGGTAATAACAGAGGTTTAACTACGCGTTGGCCTAATTGCTAGTGACCCTACGAAGCTAGCGGTCCTGGGTTCAAATCCCGGTAAGGTCAGATATTTGTGTGATGACCGCGAATATTTTGTTCCTGAGTCATGGATGTTTTCGATGTATTTAAGTATATATTTTCTCTATCTAAGTATTTATATCGTTGTCTAGTACCCATAGTACAAGCCTAGAGCTTAGTTTGGGACTAGGTTAATTCGTGTGACATTGTCCCCTGATTTTTTATTTATTTTTTAAAGTGTTACAAATACTTTTTATGAGTATCGGTTTGTTTTTCCGCTAGGCGTACAAATGACATATGTATTCTACACTGTAAAATAATATTGCTAATTTATCTTAAGTGTTTACCACAGCGTTAAAATTATTCAGTCCTATAATAAAGATTGCCTTCTCCATTTTTTTAGGTCAGTTAAAACACTTAAAATTGGAATTTAATTTTGTATTAAATCCCAAATTATTATGTATCCAGTATTAAATACCAGACAATTGTTTGTAACAGTGGGTGCGGTTTGTAAATTGTATGGTAAGCAATTGACTGCGGGTTCGTATGGGAACGAATTCCTGGGGTTTTAATCAACTTTGTGGTGGCCATTACATTATTACTGTTGATGTTTTGGCGTTTTATATTAACAAAGGTTAATTTGGAGTTTCATTACAATACATTACAGAGAAACAGCACAATTAAAAATTATACAAGTAGACCACAGGCTGCGGTATTATAGCTATATAGCAAGTTTACCTTTTCAGCCTCAAGTTAAATTAAAATTTGTATGCGTGTAAGTATGTAAACTCTATAAATATTTATTTTAACAATAGAGTGACTTGTTATTGGTTTCACACCTACCAACCAAAAAAGTGCTATAACTACGTTTTCTCTACCCCTCTTTCACCATAACTTTTTTAAATCGACCCTAGATTAAATAGATAATTTTGACATATAATTACTAAATTTCAATACAAACATTAAACCCACTTAGCACAAGATTTTCGAAGAACACCGAAGCTGGATATTTTCTTTATGTAATAGTAATTGTAATACCCATTTTCTGTAGGTACTGTAATAATGGGGGCTGACGCAAACTGACTAAAGCAAATAAAAAGAAGAGTACTACAGCTATACCTGTGTTTAACTGCTACAACCCCCAGCCCCCATTATTACAGTACTTATTTTGATTCTCTTGAGAGTTTTAAAATATGCGGCATAAATGACCATATCTTATGATTGCGGTGACTTAAAAGTGTGATTTTTGCAAAATTTTAAGGAATTGCAAATATAAGTATTTGATATAAATTTCAACTTGATACCTCTACGCGTTTCTGAGAAAAAGGACCATGAAAGTCAGACAGACATACACACGGACAACGAAGTGATCCTATAACGATTCCTCATTCCATTTTGAGATACAGAACCCTAAAAACCTGCTCTAACATTAATATTTAAAACAAGCAACAACCACCTAAAACTACAAAGAAAACAATAAATCATTTATCACATAAGAACGATCCAACCGAGTCTGAAATCGGTATTCCTCCCAAATCCTATAATACGATGATGGCGGCATTGGATCACACGTGTATCATTCCGGTGATCCGGCGTCCAATACGTCAGGTTTACGAGTGCATTATACGGGTGCACTTGCATTTGCGCTGGATTTAGACGGTATATTGACTGGGGGGATTTGCGGGCGATGAGCGGAAGCTTTTGATGGGGAAATAATTATATTGAGTTTATTTGTTGGTTAAAATTTGATGAAGCAGAGTAATCAGAATTGCTCTTAATAAATACAGAAATGTAATTATTTATTATTAAATTTTATGGTCGTTCGAGAGAGCTTTCCAAAAAGGTGCAACATGTCATCGACCTAAAGTAAGTCATTATAGCCATCTGCTAACCAGCGGGTTATAATGAGATTAAATACCATAATTATTATGGCCCGGCGGGTTATAATATGGTACTGAATCTTATTATAACCCACTGGTTAATAATGAGATTTGAATTCCTATGAAAAATAACAATTTGTACGTTTTTTTTAAAAGGTACTTTAAATTTTTATTGCCTTGCTTTTTACTGTCTCGCAAAAGGTAAGAAAAGTAGAGTATTCTCCTTTGGGATAAAGCTGTTATCGTCTTGGGCGAGCTTGAATCCTGAGCAAATGAGGGACTCCAGATTTAACTCCCGAGCGCAGCGAGTGTGTTACGAGTTACTTCCTGAGCGAAGCGAGGGAATTAAAACGGAGTCCTGAGTGCAGCGTCATAAAACAGTGCTTTATAATTCCCTCGGTGTATAATCTAATATTATGCATTTAGTGATCCACCCTAATGTACATGCTAAAACCTTATTTCTTATGACATATTATCGTATTGTCAACGTTTTGATAGCTCTTATTTACTTGTCAGTAATGGTGGCTTAGTTAAAAACGATACGATAACACGTCAACTTGTATACAAAATATTTCGAGGTGAATGAAATAAAACAATGTAGTATCTAAAAAAAAGAATACTTGCCTTGCCTTGCCGAACTCCAATACCAAGTCCTCTAAACTCCGGTACTACAAATACATATATGTCGTCATAATATTTCTTCAAACCGTACTCTTTTGCGGGGTCAAATAATTCATCACGTTCTTCAAAAATGCAACTCAGTTTTTTTAAAAGCGGTGTGCCGTTATTCTGTCAACAATTTTTTATAATTCTAATAAAATATATCTAGTTAATTGATAAAACCTACAGTGTATAATGGCATCCCCTTCTTTCAGAGTTAATATCACTTAAATGATGCAAAATGTTGCATTCGATCTTTATCGATTAATATCAACGTCTATCGATCTTGTTCTGTGTTTTCTTCAGATCACGCGGTAGTCCTAAGCTAGCAGTCCCGGCTTCTATTCCCGGTATAGGCAAATATTGCTGTGATGAGTGCTTGAAGCTGTTCCTGAGTTTTGGATCCATCTTATTCCTCAGGGTTGGCAAAGTATTTGCAGTCCAGTGCAATGCAGTGGCTTCCAGTCCTATGAACGTCGTCTTGAAAATGTAAATGTCTATGGGTCTCAGAATGATGACACTTACATGGGTGGCCTGTGTGCTCGTTTGCCTTCTCATTGATATAAAATGAAATAAAATTAAAAAAATACACAAAACTTGTGTTTAACCGTACCTTAACTTTTTCTTTAAAGTCGTTAACAAAATCATCAATAATAATCATAAAAGACACTCCCATGATTTCTTTGGCCTCATCTTCATCAGCACAGCAGATGACGATGCTAGACGAAGGCTTGGCAGCGAATTCCAATACGATTTTTTTGTAGACAGCATAAGATTCTGCATCCTTAGAAACACCTGATATAAAACAACACTAACTTGACACATATACTTCTACGGAAAAAAGGCACAACTACTATATGAATTGTATTGCACTACCAACCTTATTATAACCCTTGAGAGTTCATTATGCTTCTTTTCATTAATTGCACTTGTGCCTTTTCTCCAATTGCAATCTCAAGATTGCTTTGTCGCCAACTCTCTACGCTACTCTACGCTAGTCATTTCTCTTACCCCACACGGAAACAATAATCAACAATAATGAAACACGAACAAAACCTGTATCTACTAAATAGATAATAATAATATTAATACATACTTACATACATACATTAAATCACGCCTGTTTCCCAGAGGGGTAAGCAGAGACCACTTCTTTCCACCTGTTACGATCCTGACAAATTTCTTTCGCTTCTTCTACATTCATACATCGAGTCATGCGTACACATCAGGCTTGAATACTCAAGATTCGGCCGTTCTAGTATTTCTGCGATTTAATTCGAAGCAGTACTCCTTCTGACCCTTACACTTACTTTCACCCTGTATATCTCTATAGTCAATCTTCTTTCATCCGTCCTTTCCAAATGACCGAACCATCGAAGCACGCCCTTTTTAATCTTAGTCACTACATCTTCTTTCAGTCCACACTTCTATCTGATCTTTTCATTCCTTACTCTATCAATCAGTTTCACGCCACACATACTACGCAAAGAGCGCATTTCAACTGTTATACAACTTTCATGCTTATCCTGCCACATTCACTACCATACATTTATTTATTTTAGGAAGACTTACAGACTAATACAAGAAAAGTAAGAATTAGGTATATATGACAACTGTAAATTGCTGACGATAAGTATATCACATACAAGCTAGCTCCCAAAGACATATTCACTCGAGATGGTTCGAAGACTATTTCGATATAACTAAAAGACAACAACAACATTATTAAACGAATTGAAGAAAGCACTTAATTTTCTGGTGGCAGAATGAGCACTAGCGCAAAATAAGTTTAAGTCCGTCACCAAAGACACCTTGTTAAAAAAATTGGCACCGTGCAGTACCTATAATGAGTAGAACGTCAGAGTAGCGGCCGACACTCCATTGTGAACAGCCAGTCGGGCTATTTGTGAAACGCCCCTTCTGCTCACAATTAGTGACTTAGGCCTCGTACAAAATCTGTGCTGGTAACGTTGCATATTTTATGGTTTCTTGATTATTGATAACACAATTTATGCGAACAGAGTCTGTATTTTGCTGGAAAAACCATATCGCTTTTGACGTGTTATCGTATCATCAACGTTACGATAGCTCTTATTTACTTGACAGTAATGGCGGCCGAGTTCAGAACAATAGGTACCATTACACGTCCGAAGCGCAATGTTTTTACCATGTTGAAACTGCAGCGCGGTGTACAAGATACCAGCAATAAAAATTTCCTGTAAGTACATACTGTACTCAACTTTCTAAATGTTCCTACAGATATTTTACGTTTATCTCAACGACAGGAAGTATAAAATTGAAGTTGAAATATGTTCGTGCAAAGCATCCTCTTGGTTATCCGGTAATCCTAAGGATCCTAGGTAACCTATTTAGAGTTCTGTAGTATATGGTCACGTGCAATCTACACGTACATACCTTCACGCATGTCTCCCAATAGGGTAGGCAGGGACTATAGAACGCCTGATAAACCGTTCTTATCAATCTTCTTCAGCTTCCTCTACATTCATCAACCTCTTCATGCAAGTGCGTTGGTTTCTACCAACATCTCCTATCACTCTCGCCCACCGTACCTCTTTTGAAACTCGTCTTTCATCCATCTTTTTTCAATTACTAATCCATCTCAGAGTAGCCTTCATTCAATTCCTGTATTCTTAAGGGCGCAAATGCATTGCCAACCCTGAAGCACCAGAACATTAGTAAAACTGTCGTCAAACCTTACCTAGAGCCCTATGCATATACTCTTCCGTAAAGAAATACGTCATGATTACTTCAACAGCGTCATCTACGCGGGCCCGAGGCACATCTTGAGTTCTCAGTTTCAACAATGTCCCATCTTTCCTTTTCACTTCAAATCTAGACCACACTCTTTCACACGGCATAATTGGCTTTTAAATTTCAATTAATGCCTACGATTTAATTATTACTCCTCTCTGGCGCTCGTGTTTACTCAGCTGCTATACTGCTACCAGGGCCCATTCACTCAAAACAACATGGCCTTTTTCGTCTGTTTTTGTTAGGTACTTATGTTCGTCATTACTTACCCCCACCACAAGTTTTACCTGCAGGCAACACGCTTAAGTGTGCCTATTCTCGCACTCGTAAAGTATATAATTATTTGGTTGTTCGTCGCATTACATCATTAACTTCATTCCTAAGCGAGGGTCGGCAACTAAATAATAAATTGATTAGTAAGACCATTTGACATTACAGATATTAAGACGTACGTAATCGACGTGCAAATTTTGACACTCAACTGATATTTTTATTACTGGGGATACACTGGCCGGTAGGTAATTATAGCGGCGAGTGACGTATCTGTTACTAATCAATTGCTTCATCGTCCTGATATTTTTGGCTTCTCAAGAACTCCTTCAATCTCGAAAATGGATAAAAATCACTGGGGGCAAGGTCTGGTGAATATGGCGGGAGCTCCAGCAGTTCGAAACCTGCTTTTTGGATCAAGAACATCGCTACTGCAAATCGGTATGCTGGGGCATTGTCCTGATGGAACAGAACAACTTTACTAAGTTTTCCTCGGAGTTTTTCACGAATATCCTCACGAAGTTTTTTTATTTCTTCCACGTACAAACTATCAGTAATAGTAGCTCCGTGATTGAGGTATTCAATCATCACGACCCCTTGACTATCCCAGAAAATAGAGCCCCATGACCTTTCCGATGGATGGATATGCCTTGAATTTCTTAGGGGTCGGAGAAGACGGGTCTTTTCCAGGTCATGGACTGTTGTGTCGTTTCGGGGTCGTAATGGTGAAGCCACGTTTTATCCATGGTAATGAATCGTGCCAATAAATGTTCAGACTCCTGTTGCTATAATTTTAGTGCGCTTTCTGAAACCGTTATTCCGTACCCAACGTGCGGATACTTTTTTCGTCCCCAAGCAACCATGTAAAATACTATGTAAACTACCTATTAAAATCTTCATTTTATCGGCAATAAAGTAACACAGCGATCAGGAAAAAACATTTTTTTTTACCTTATCACCATATCACTAATTTGTTACTGCCGTTGTAGGCTTTCCGGAGCGGGGGTCATCTTTTGTAGAAGTTCTACTGCGTTTAAGTTCAGCGCACCAACGTGCATAATGGCGGAGCAATTGTCTCTAATGTTGGTTGTAAATATTCAAAAACTTCTTTCATAGTAAATTTTTTCAAACAATTATTTAATAACCGCGTGAACTTCAATGTTCTCCATTTTCTTCAATACAGATACAGATAATCGCAAATGAAACAAGATAGGTAAAAAAAACAAATCACAATCCATTTTTAATATTTTCAATCTTCGAACAGGCACCCTAGGTTTACATGCCAGTAATTTGTTTGCCTTTCTCCAAGGAGTTTATACCTCATTCTCACTTTTTTTTGGAATATTAAAAAAAGGATTGCAAAAAAAAATAGGTTAAATAAGGAAATTGGCGAAAATTAACCATTCCCCCCTATCTCCTAAACTATGGGACGATTTATTTTTTGAATACAGAATATAGATAACAGAAGGCAGGTATTTTAAGTAACAAAGTATATTCTCAAAACGTACAGATATACTGGAAATGGGCCGAATCTTAAGTAACCGAAACCGACGTGCATGTATGACGCGATGTATGAATGCGGAAGAAGCTAAAGCGATTTGTCAGGATCGTAGTAGGTGGAAAGAAGTGGTCTCTACCTACCCTTCTGGGAAACAGGGGTGATTTAATGTATGTATGTACAGAATCCTCTCTACGCCAGTTTAACTTGCTCTTGCCCGGTTTTTATTAATGAATTCACCGATGTCAAGCGAGTGAGAATTTAATCAGTAAAATGTAAAATAAAACAAAAACAGCCGGTAATTTCTCCGATGCGCACATCAGCGATGTTTGCACACGCACGCACGCAGTCGTTCGGCGCGGTGCTGCGGCGCCGGGTCGCCTCGCTGATGTGCAGGGTGCGGGGGAGCGCCAACACCATCCTGAGGATCATCAGTGAGAAGCCAGACTGTCCTATCCAACGACACTGGGTACAAACACATATGCATGTGGCCGGGGTCCCACCGGGCGGTAGATTTTTAAATTAATTTATTAGTGTATTCGTTTTTATATAAATAGGTACCCACTAATATAGTTTTATAACCCTAATGTACTTACTAACAAAATATGGACACTGTCTGCAATAAACTGATTTTATTTTTTATTTTTATTTTTATTTCTCAATCGGCCATCTTCCTTTCCTGGCGGTTTCCGAATCCTTGCCGTCTTACCAGTCTTATTTTTTTTTAATTTAATATACCAAATGAAACAGATGCAATAAATCTATCTAATGTTGTAAATTCTAAAAGTGGGGATATCCTTACATAAAGATAAAGATAAAGAGACATTTATTCGCAACAATACAAAATCACACTACATAGATACAAAAAGAACAAGACAGAGAAATTTTTGCGAAACGGTCCCAACTCAGCATTCGCTAGCCGTGAAGCCAGCGCTGGTCTTCCGTTGGGCCGCTTGGTGAAGAGACGGAAAGTGATACACTTAACATTAAGTGCTTGTTTACGGAGACGCGGGGCGTCGCGCGTAGCGTTGGGCGGCGCGGTCTGCACTAAATTCAAACATATGGCGTTGTATAAAAGCGTTTACGGAGAAGCGGTTTTACGCGCGTTTGCTTCAAATACAGCGTTACTTGCGGCGGAGCCCGCGGATGGCATCGCCGCGTTGCACGCAGCGTCGCACGCGTCAATAACGGCGGTTCCCGCCACTGCGCCCGCAGCGGGGCCCGCGGCGGACCTTTCTGACAGTCTTGTGCTCCGCCGCGCGCTTCGCTACTCGCACGAGAGTCCGCCGCGGATGTAGCGGACACCGCTACTCTCTACGCCCCGCATCTTTATAAACAACACCGCATGGCAATGTATGCCATATGTTTGTGTTTGCGCGTGTGATGACGCGGTCCGCTGCACGCGCCGCCTCTCTGTAAACGGTAAAAACGCCCGACGCGCCGCGCAACGCCATGCCGCACGCCACGCGCGACTCTCCGCGTCCCCGTAAACAAGCCCTAACACAAAACAACGTAAAAAGAAAAACAACATTATAAAACTCATTTTGATCGATGTATCATGTCATCGAATTTCATTTCATCGAAAGCTAATTATTAGGTTAGGTTAGACCAATGACCACAAAAAAATGTGTACGCCAAAGTTCATATAAAATTGCAACTTCGATTATTGGAACTCCGAATTTTTTTCTCATACCATTTTACATCATAATGATCACTCTTTATGCTCTTCATAATATTTTTTAATACTAATTATCGGAACTCATACCATCCATAAAGCCAATATTCATGGAACCGTACACTTTTCAGAATTTAGATAAAATTAGGTTAGGTTAAGTTAGATTTATAACAATGCTCAAAAAGTAACAGTTTCTTGAAAAAATGCATTATGATTTGCGATAATTATGACTTAAAAAGTATGAGCAAAATTTTTCGGAGAAATGATGAGTAGGTATAGACACAAATCGTTATTTGTATAAAAAATCTAAAGACCATAATGAGCCAATATGGACCCCAAAAAAAAACATGTATAACTCGTGCACGTGTAAATGCTTGTCGATGAAATGAAAATTCGGCGAAGTAAAACATTCTATGAAATGTGTGGCGTCGATTCAAGGGTAAACTATAAAGTGTTAATTAAGGTTGTACGTTATTTTACAGACAGAAGTTGTTTAGAATTTCATTTCATATAATTTTTTTCTCGTATTATCATTTCATAGAATAATCAATATGTAGAATAATTACTTTGAAGACATTTGAATCATCGTTTTTTATTTCAAATAAAAATCAATGTTTCTTTTTTCATATCATAGAATAGCAAGTTAAATATTCTTTGTTCTCATATTATTTATTTAAAATATAACTTAATAACAATAAAATCAACTTATAGAATTGGGTGCAGTTTGTGAAGGTGTGTGAAATGAAACGTTTGAAAAAAAGCATACCGTTACTTTGCAGACAGCAAGTTCATCTTACGTATAATATAAACGCATACAACGATTTTAATTTACAATCAAATTGTATCGCATAGCTTTTTCAAGGGATATAAAAAAAATAACCTCGAAGGCTAAGGCCGGAGCTTGCTTCGCTTCGCTCCCGCCATAGCCTTCTAACCTAACCTATTCAAGTCGGTTCTGCCCAGAGAGGTCTTGGTCGCTCGCTTCGCTCGCTCGCTCACTCATATTTATATCACAAAAATTATTCACATAATATTGAGTTTCCCACGACTTTGAATACTGTTGTCGTTAAAATGAAATGCTATGAAAAAATACACTGACCAAACAATATTCGTTAAAAAATAATTATATTGTTTGATAAGTTTGTGTAATGAAAAAATAAAATTACAAAATTCATTCAATTGATTTTCTGTGAAATTTGTTTCTTTCAAGTAAATAGTTTAAAAAAATATATATTCGAAGTAAAAATACAAGGACCAAATAGTATATGAAACATTTTCTGTGAAACAAAATTCTGTAATTTTTCTGTCTGTAAAACAAGGGGACACCGTTAATTAAAAATGAGTTTGACAGACATTTGAAATAAGTGTGACATGCTTTATACTGAACAATGATTGAGATATATAACCAATAGCGACCGATTGCCATAAATCAAAAAATTTAATTGATTGAGATATATCAGTGTCAACTTGGTGTCCACTGCCTGTCTAAAATAATATGTATCATACTTAACTTAAAAAACACAGAAATTCAAATACAATAAATTAGAGAAAGAATGTACAAAGGCGAACTTACTGTTTGTTTTGATTATTTTAGTATCTAAAATAAGCTTTACTGATGGTAAGTTAATTCATGACTAAATAATTTTAACAAAGAATTTTCGACTTAGATGCTTAAAATTACACTAAAAAGTGATGAAATATAATAATAATATACGTATTTTTAAAAGAAAATATAAATTGGATATACATATACTCGTAAGTTAAAAATATTGACTACAGGTACAAAAAAGCGCTTAAACCATTTTTTTGCAACTATGGGTAATTGGGTAGTTATGCGTTCAAAACCCGTAGGTAGGCAATGACCAGCATTACCTGTGGTAGTCGGTGACAGCGATGACAGCTGTTAATTTTTGAAGATGTTCCAAATTTAAATCTCATTACCTTACAATATTCGATAACGTAATTTCAAAATAACGTTACAGCTGTCATCGCTGTCACCTACTACTACAAGTAAGGTAATGCTGGTCATTTGCCTTTCGGCTTCTGAACCCATCTTAGAGTACTTATAATATGTGTGTAGATAAAGTATTTGTACGAGACTCTGCGTAATTAGCATTACAACACTCGTGTGATCTATTATGAAACTCGCCTTGCGGCTCGTTTTAAAAACCACACTCATGTTGTAATGCCTGTCATTCATTACGCAACCGTCACGTAAACTACTATTATAGCAAAATAAATCAATAAATATCAGGGGACAATAAGCTAAGCTCTAGGCATGTATTATAACACAAGAAAACGATCAACACAGAGAAATATATGTCATAAAAAATCCAAGGCCGGTGAACAAATACACGCGCTCTTCACGCAAATATTTGCCCATACCGAAGTCGAACCCGGGACTGCTAGCTTTGAAGGCAGGGCCACTAGCAACTAGGCTAATGCGTCGTCAGTTACTGATTTTACATCAGCGATCATGTATTTCATTGTAGGAGGGGCATCAACAAAAGTGACTCCATGTTTTTTCCCAAAGTAATCGTAGTTTAGTTCTTTAACGGTCTTCCAGCCACCTCTAGCCGCTGCTATTTGGGTTCCGTAGGCAGACATCCACGCTCCAGCCATTGGGAACCCTTGAGCCTTGCACAAGAGTTTTCTGCAAAAATAAATTTATCTTATGAGATGATTTTTTCCAGCTTTATGGATCGACCACACACATGCTCAAAATACGCTGATGCACCGTGAACATTTTAACATATTATATTTTTGCAAAATTCGTTACAAAATCTGGTGGTTACATTATAAAATTCATTTAGAACAGTTAGAAAAGTGCTTCATTATATCGTTTTCAAGGGATTCTAAAGTAGAGTAAAATAATATACTCTGCAAATTAAAATAATGAATGACAGTGTTTTTAAGCTAACCTGCTTTAACCTGTTTTAACTATTCTTGTTTATTCTCATTCTGCATTTTAATAACTAAAAGATAGAGATTTAAATACTAGTCCATTAAATTTTTAATTATTTTCTGCGGGTAATCAACAAAACATTTATAAAATATCGTTTGAGGGATTGCTATTTGCTTCAGGGTTAGCTGGAAGAGATCCCATTTAGGGATAAGTTCGCCTTTGTACATTAATTTAGTATTATAATTGTAATATTTATATTTTTGTGCAATAAAGAGTTTACATACATACATACATACATGCTATTTAAGGTAGGACGTAAAAAGCAAAACTGTGTAAGATTGGAGGTATTTGGAAATCCTTAACTTGATAATTAAATAAAATAACGATGGTAAATACGTAGAAAAAGGCATTTTTTAACGACATATCCATTAAATTTTACATGTTATGTACACAAAAAGGTGTAGCCAGATGTACTTTATTGGAACCGTGCTGATTTATACAGAAGATTTATTTTAGTCAATTATCTTTTAGTTTAGTCAATTAGCTAAAGCTTGATAGTTTATTTTATTTCTCGTATTCATGTCATGACAAAATTGCGCACAATCTATATTGGGTTTTGGTCCAATGTGGACACTATTCTTTGACAAGCTATTCAACCCAAATAATATTTCTTCCATTTTGGTACTTATGATTGCGGCATAATGTTTAATATCATCAGTAGACTAACTTTAATTTAACTCTCAAAATGTATAAAACGTTGTGACATACGTTAAGTTTATTTTATTTTTGTGTGTTACGTTGTTATGCGTTTTTGTTTTTTGAGGACTAACTAACGTATGACACATTTTCATCAAAAAAATAATGTAAACGCCATGCTATCTCCGAAACTACCAAGTGCTGGGCTTATGCACTCTGTCTGAATTAAAAATATACGAAATTTTAAGAAATTGTGTCTTAGACATCATTTTAATTGGATTAATTGATAAAAAGTGACATATTTTTTTCGAAAACTAAATCGGTTTTTGGCTCTCCTGAAAAATCGATTTTTGGCTGTCACATTAACCTCGTAAGGCCCAGTGTGCAGTAGAATGTACATGATCAAGGCAATTTAATTTGAACTGTGTTACAATGGTAATAAGATTTATTTTCCTATGTTCATAAACGGAAAATAGCATTATCCAACAAACGTAATTGAACTTTATTGCCTTGTTGGTAGATTCAAAGTCCCACTCACAAAAAACTCCCTGTTTGTAGTATGGTGGGCCTTACGAGGTTAATTGATCCTACAAGTGACGATAATGTTTGACGCGATTATTGTGTATTAATGCTTTCGACTGTATGACATATTTCAAGGTGAATGAAAGAAAAGAATGTAGTACAGTCGAGTTTGTAAATATGTGTACACTTTAGTACGTTGTCTATTTCAATGACATGTTTTAAACTGCCATATATGCATTGTCAGAACGATTAGAGTGACAAGGTGCAAAAGTGTACACATATTTATGAACTCTACTGTACCTAAAAAAAGAACACTTACCTAACTTCGAAAAACTGCGTGGCAATACCAAGTCCTCTGTACTCCGGGACTACACACATACCTCTGTCGTCAAACAATTTCTTTAAACCGTACTCCTTCACGGGGTCGAAATATTCTGGACATTTTTTAAAAATTCTACTCATTTTTTTTAAAAGCGGTGTGCCGTGATCCTGTCAACATTTTTTTATAATGTTAATAAATTATAACTAAAGTAAGGTAGAGTAAGTGGGTCTATGGGGTAAGTGCATCAAAACAAATAATATCTCCTAATAAACATATGATTTGTCGCACTTGCCCCATAGACGCTCTTACCCCAAGGCGGGGCGAGAGCGTCAACGGGGTAAGTGCGACAAAACATATATTGTTCAAATTCAAATTCAAATTCAAAATATTTATTCATCAAATAGGCCACATGAGGGCTCTTTTACACGTCGGTAATATAGAGTGAATCTACCAGCGCTTCGGACAAGACCATCATTTCGGAGAAGAAGCGCCGCAAGAAACTCCAGAAGGTCATTTTTTCAATCATAATACAATCATACAACAACAATACTTAAAAGTAAATTACATTAAGTAATAATAAGGTAATAGAGTAATAAACAATAAATTCTTAAAACTACCAAATATAAACTTATTACAAATTTAAGGTCAATAAACCTAAACTAAAAATGATGAATATGAGAACAACACGACGAGGTCTCTTCGTCAAAAGCTATAACTAGAATAATTAATTGAACAAAAAGTCCTTGCAAACGTGAACAGACCGGAGCCCACAAACAGCACCCGTTCACGAGTATGTCGCGTATCTCAGCCATCGCCTCTCTCAACCATGTGTTCGGGAAAGTGGCGACCCGATCAACGACGCCACCGTAAGCAAAGACCTTTGAGCGAGCATGACATGCTCATGCTGCCGGACAACATAAAATGAATATTGTATGAAACAGCTGTCCGGCAAGAAACATCACAGTGTGTTCTCGTTTAAAAGCATCTTGTACACACAAGAACTAGTAAAGATAAAAAATATAAATAGTAAACATAAAATTGAATGCTTAAATACACAGTTTGCTTAAAGGCTAGGTTTATCAAGGTACAAATATTGTAGATATCCTAGACACTACTTAAAGACATCTTGGTCACCAATGAAGTCATTTACATTGTAATATGCCCTACCCAACAAGCAGCGCTTGATGTGAGACTTAAATTTATTGAACGGCATACTGACGATATCAGATGGTATCTTGTTGTAAAAACGTATACAGTTCCCCGCAAACGAAGTGCTTACCTTACGGAAACGGTGGCCTGGAAGAGCGCGCTTATCCCTATTTAAATTATGAACGTCGCGGTTATGCCTAAACTCATGTATGTGTTTGCGTACATACATGATATTCTCAAAGATATATTGAGACGCGACTGTAAGAATATTGATTTCATTAAATTTATCCCTAAGTGAAACACGAGACCGCAATTGATAAATAGCACGTACAGCCCGCTTCTGTAGTACAAAGATGATTTGGATGTCGGCCGCTCCTCCCCACAGCAAAATTCCGTAGCTCATAACATTATGGAAATAACTATATTACACAAGTCTCGACGTCAGTAAGTTATCGAATTCGCTTTACCGCATAAGCCGCCGAACTTAGTTTACCTGCAAGTGTGGATATATGCGCACTCCATTGCAGTTTCGAGTCCAGAATGACACCTAAAAATACTGTTCTATCTTCGAATTCCAGTGTCTCATCCTTCAGTCTTATTCTATCCGCATTCATACTTTTCACGTTGGACAGAGAAAATTTTATGCACTTAGTTTTTTTGACATTTAAAAGTAAGTTGTTGGCTGTAAACCATTCAACAATTGTAGACAACGCAACATTGATGTCATTAAAATTGTCCTGTTTCCTATCCGCTTTAAATATAAGTGACGTATCGTCAGCAAACAAGACTATTTCATGTTTATCGCGCACTACATACATAGATTAAAAATAAGAACGGGCCCAAAATAGAGCCTTGAGGCACTCGCATAGCAACAGATGACCCAGAGGATTGTGTTCTGTTAATGTCTACCCGCTGAGTTCTGTGAGCAAGGTAAGTTGTAATAAGATCAAGTGCACCGTTTTTGATGCCATAATAGCTTAACTTCCGCACTAACGTAACATGATCAACACAATCAAATGCCTTGGACAAATCACAAAATACTCCAATTACATCTAGTGATTTTTCCCAGGCATCAAAGATATGTTTTACTAAAGTAGAACCGGCATCAGTAGTTGATCGTCCCTTGGTAAATCCGAATTGACTGCTATGAAGTAGCTTAAATTGATTAAAGTGTGAGGATATTTGATTAAGAATTAATTTCTCAAAAACTTTACTTAGTGCTGGTAGTATCGAAATCGGTCTAAAATTTGTGGGGTCTGTTTTTGCCCCTGACTTAAACAAGGGTATGATCTTACTATGTTTCATCAAATCAAGAAATACTCCAACATTGACACACTTGTTAAACATAATAGCTAGGTAAGGCGCAGTTGACTCTAAAATGGAGTTAAGTACTGTAACTGAGAGGCCCCAAATATCATCAGTCTTTTAGATATTAAGAGACCTAAACGTTTTGATCACAAATTTAGAGGTGACATGATAAAATTTTAACACATTCGTGCATTCCTTAACATTAGATCTTAATAATATTACAGCCTTATCAGGAGATGATATTAAAGATTTAGTGGTCTTCAAAGGTATATTCGTAAAAAACCGCTCGAATTCTTTTGCTACAACAAGGTCCGAGTTTACTAGAGTATCTTCAACTTGCAGTCTGTAGTGCGGGTCTCTATATTTAGTTCTACCAGTTTCAGTGTTCATTACATTCTAGACAGTTTTAATCTTGTTGTTTCGGAGATATTATTGGTTTGACGCACTTGCCCCATGGACGCACTTACCCCAAGGTGGGTCGAGAGCGTCAACGGGTAAGTGCGACAAAACATATATTGTTTCGGAGATATTATTGGTTTGACGCATTTGCCCCGTAGATGCACTTACCCCACCTTACTTTATCTAATTGATACCAACCAACCATGTAATGGAGACCCCTTCTTTGAGTTTTGGATCCACCTAATTCCTTAGGGTTGTCAATTTGCAAAAGTCAAAAGTCAAAGTCAAAAGTCAAAAGTTTGAAGTCAATAGTCTTTGACCAGTGTGTGTTGCCAGTGATGACTTACGGATCTGAGACGTGGGCGCTAACAATGGGCCTTATAAGGAAGCTCAACGTCACTCAGAGGGCTATGGAGAGGGCTATGCTCGGGGTTTCTCTGCGTGATAGAATCAGAAATGATGATATCCGCAGTAGAACTAAGGTTACCGACATAGCCCGAAGAATAGTCAAACTTAAGTGGCAGTGGGCGGGGCACATTGCTCGCAGGACTGATGGCCGATGGGGTCAGAAAGTTCTTGAGTGGCGTCGGCGGACCGGGAGACGAGCTGTAGGTAGGCCTCCAACAAGATGGAGTGACGACCTTGTAAAGATCGCGGGAACGCGGTGGATGCGAAAAGCACAAGACCGGTCTGAGTGGAGAGCCTTGGGGGAGGCCTATGTCCAGCAGTGGACGTCTTTCGGCTGACATGATGATGATGATGATGATGTCAATTTGCAGTGCACTACAGTGCTGTGGCGTCCAGTCTTATGGACGTAGTCGTGAAAATGTAAACGTCTATAGGTCTCTGATCCCACTTACCATAAAGCGGCCTGCGTACTTGTTTCTTCTTCTTGACATAAACAGAAATCAAATTTAAAAAATAACAAAAACATGTTAGTACCTTAATCTTTTCTTCAAAGTCGTTATCAAAATCATTAGTAATAAACAGGGACACTCCCATGATTTCTTTAACCTGGTCTTCATCAGCACAGCAGATGATGATGCTAGACAAAGGCTTGGCAGCGAATTTCAACAAGTTTTTTTTGTAGAAAGCAGAAGATTCTGCATCCTTGGAAACACCTGGAATAAGACAACAATAACTTGACAGCTATCTCAAGACTGTAAATATGTTGCCAACCATGAGACTAAGATAAAATGCCTCTACGCTGGTCATTTCGTCGGTTGTCAGCCCACACTTGAAACACAACATTGGGAACGTTGACAATATGATAACAGGTCAAAGACGACATGGTTTGTACCGCCTGGGATCTCGGCCTACTCTATTCTACTTGCTAAAACCATATTGCTTTCGACATGTTATAGAATTGACAACAATAAAGTGGCTCTTATTTACTTGATAGAAATGACGGCCGAGTTAAGAACAAATACCATTACACGTTTTACACGTTTTAAAAATTTACCATGTTCAAGCTGCAACGCTGTGTACAAGATAGTGACAAGATACCACCACTCAAAGTTGTATCTGTAAATACTTACTTAACTTCCTAACTGTTACTACAGATATTTTACGTTTATCTCAACGAAAGGAAGTATTCAATTGCAGTTGAAATATGTTCGTGCAAAGCGTCCTCTTGGTGATCCGGTAACCTTAATAATCCTAGGTAACCTATTTAGGGTCCTGTAGCATGGTCATATGCAATCTACTTTCGGTTTCTACCAACATCTCCACTCACCCTCGCCCAACGTACCTCTTTTTTACCTCTTTCATTAAATTCCTGTATTCTTAAGGGCACAAATGCATTGCTAACCCCGAAGCATCAGAACAATAGTAAAACTGTCGTCGAACCTTACCTACAGCCTTATGACACACCTCTTCCGCAAAGAAATATGTCATGATTATTTCAACAGCGTCATCTACGCGGGCCGGCGGTAGATCTTGAATTCTCAGCTTCAACAACGTCCCGTCTTTCCACTTCGAATCTAGACCAGACACGTTCACACGGCATAATTGGCGTTTAAATTATATTGTCTGTGAATTTTTATTATACACGTCTGGCGTGCGTGTTTACTCAGTTGCTACTGGTATCATGGTATATGTATAAAAAATAGAAATATCTATATTATATAAAAGGCAAACCTGACTCACTGAATTATATATCAACTCACAGCCGAAACTACTGTACCTAGAAACTTGAAATTTGGTACTAGGGTTCCTTTCATGATGTAAACATGTGAGCACAAAGAAAGGATTTTTGAAAATTGAGTCATATAGAAGCAAAGTCAGCAATATCCAATTTTTTGAATGTAGCAACTTTGAATGTAGTCTGGTATAGTTAAAATAATCGCTAAATAAAAAATATCTTCTATACGATTTTCAACCATATTTATTGGATGTTGCTGACTTTGCTCTATATGACTCAATTCATCCCCTAAGGGGTTAAAATAGTAGCAGGAAACTAATTCTACGCGTACGAAGTCGCGGGCGTTTATATTAAAGCAAATACAACAACCATAAAAGAAAAACGATCACGATAATTATAAGACTTGATTTTTTCTTGAGTTATCTCAAGTACTTATATGTACATGAGTTTTACTGTAATGTCATGACCAAAACCATTAAAATAAATACCGTGTCTTCCTTATCTCTGAAGTTTACGGGCCGAATAATAAAAAAATCTATATTTTATAGGAAAAGTATAACGAAGTTATCAAAACTAAAACAGACTTCGAGATATTACCAAAATTAACTAGTTTTAGCTATTTTACTAGAGATGGCGCAAGCTGTACTCATTTTTATCAGAGAATAAATGTAATATTTGCCCGAACTAGTGCGGCTAGCGCCATCTACAATAAGTGTGCGGAACGCCCCAAAACACCGCACACGGCGACCAAAATCGTGTAGACTGACTGACTTGTTTATACATGAACGTGCAGTTAGTTTTTATAGTAGGGCTTTGTATATACGCGAACAGATGGTTAGTTTTAGTAATAGTTTTCTCGTATTTGTGTTAGCGTATAAGTAGTTTTTAAGTATGTAAATAGGCAGATAGGTTAATAAAGAATTCTTAATTGTGTTATCTTTATTCAGAACCCCTGCCGGGTAGGTTTTGCCGTAGTTTACAGAACGTAAACAAACCTACCCGGCAGTACGCATGCGCCGTGGCTCCCCTCCACCAGGGAGGGCCACCATGCGGAGTGGGGGTAGTCACGCCTGCGCAGTAGGTGTTTTCCCGACCGGATGGAAATGGCGGGAAAATACCTACTGGCGCGAAAACTGTTTTTTGTAGATATTTTCCTAGTTTGTAAGCAAATAGATAAGTTTTATATACCGAATCGTAGCGCCGATAGTTCGTAAGGTTTTCCGTTGTATAAGATGTCCCAAATGTATTAGATAATAAGGAAAACTGTGAAAATAAAGAAAAGTGGAGGGGGGGACGGAGGCTCGGAAAATTTGTATAAAATGGGGACCCTCGGCCATAGACTTTGCACTCAAGAGCCACTCCCAGCCAGGGCAACATAGAAGAGCCTCCGCCCTCTCCGAAACGTCTGATCAATCCACCGAGTATTTTCTTCACCGAACCTGCCCTGCCAACCCTTCATGAACCAGTCATAGGTGCGAGTCCGCACATGTTGGTCAACTTCGAACCGGATTTCTGCAATATATTGGTCCTTCACAACTGAACAAAGAAAAGGAAGAAAATGCCGCCGGTAACCAGAAACGCTTCAGGAAGCCAGACATTAGGCCAATTAATGTTTGGTGGCGCCGGGGACCCATCCTCGTCGGACGAAGCAACCATCCCGTCTACGGAAACAACGGAGACTACAGACACTTCTACGCCCAAGGAGTCAACGACGACGTCACAATCACAGGGAATCGCCGAGCCGCCACGCCGCCCTGCAATTTCGACGTCAAAATCAATCCGTACAACGTCAAGCCGCCGTGCGCTTCGCCTAGCGCAGGCACGGGAAGAAGCCTTGAAAATAAAACTGGAACTCGCTCAAGCCCGAATCGCAACATTAGAAGCCGAAGAGAGCGAAGAGGACGACAAGACAGTGATGTCGACCTACGAAACGGAGCAGCGAGTCGACGAGTGGCTCGCGTCTAACCGAAGACACGTGCTAGCCATCGCCAATGAACCGCACCATGAAGAGGATCCCCAGCTGGCAACCCCACAGAACCAGCCGCCGCCGCGGCCGCCAGCTGATGCCAGGGATATGCAACCCGCCGCCGCCGGACCCAGCCACGCCACTGCCGAGCGTCATGGGCCCGGGGCCCGCCCCGCCGCCGCCACTGCCGAGCACGACGGGGCCACCGCACCTCTCAACGCCGAAGCTCCCGCCTACGTTCCAGTCTATGTTCCCGCGCCACCACAACGACGTTGCTACGAAGAAACAGGCCGCCAGCCGCCTCCGATATATGCCAAGGAGGAAGAACCGAAGAATAACTCGATGATCGCCCTCAGCCAACAGAACATCAGCATCACCGAGTTAGCTTCAGCCATCGCGATCGCCGCCCAGTCCGGTCATAGAAATTCATCGCGATACAACATCGACCTGCCTCAATTCAACGGGTCGTCTCAAGAATGGCTGTCATTCAAGGCAGCCTACGCCGGGTCCGCCACGACCTACTCCGATGCCGATAACGTAGCAAGATTAAGAAAAAGCCTGAAAGGAAGAGCAAAAGAAGCCGTTGAAAATCTCCTCATCTACAACGTCAACTCCGAAGAAATCATGAAAGCCCTCGAATCCCGATTTGGAAGAACAGACTCAATTGCACGCGCCGAGTTGGAACGCCTCAGAACACTGCCCCGACTCACCGACGCGCCGCAAGACATATGCATCTTCGCCTGCAGATTGAACAACACGATGGCCACATTGAAAGCGCTAGATCGCATACACTACCTACATAGCCCCGAGACTACGAAAGCCATGATGGATAAGCTCACAGCCGCCCTACGCTACAGATGGTTCGACTACGCCGCAACGCAGCGAAATGAAGAACCCGAACTCGTCAAACTGGCAGCGTTCCTGCAGCGGGAAGCCGACAATTGTGCCGCCTATGCACAACCCGAGAACATCGACATCCACGGGACACCACATGCGAGAAGAATACAGAAAGCTTTCACAACCACAGAGAGGCCAACGTACAAATGCGCAGTATGCAACGAAGCGGGACACGAAATAGAAAAATGCAAGAAATTTCTTCAAGAAGACATCAACGCGCGTTGGGAGACCGCCAAGAAACAACGACTATGCTTCCGATGCCTACGTTACCGGAGCAAGACGCACAATTGCCGACGCGTCAAGTGCGAGCAGGACAGCTGCGAACACTTTCACCACAAGCTACTTCATTATAAGAAGCCTCAAGAACGAAGCACCGAGTCCGTCGCCTCGACATGGGCCCCGGCCGAGTCACGAGCCTATTTGAAGATACTGCCCATAGAAATCTCGGGACCGGCGGGAGTATTGCATACATATGCACTACTGGACGACGGATCGACGGTGACGCTTATACATGAAGACATAGCGAAAGAAGCGGGCCTAGACGGGCCCACGGAGCCACTACGCATAGAAGCCATCACGAACGAGACTATTGACGCATCAAGATCTCGCCGTGTCACGCTCCACATCCGCGGGGTAAATCAAGAACATAGGATTTACGCCCGCACGATCAACGACCTTCACCTGTCGCCACAGTCGATCAAACAAGAAGATCTACACGCCTGCGAACATCTACAAGACATAGAAGGATATTTGAAGTACAACTCAGCGAAGCCCAAGATGATCATCGGTCAAGACAACTGGCACCTACTCGTGAGCAGCGAGACACGCCGGGGTCAACGACACCAACCGGTGGCATCCCTAACGCCACTGGGTTGGGTACTACACGGCGCACACACGCGCACCATCGGGAAGCGAGTACACACTATGAACTGTGTCATCAACCAAAGCGACGACGATATGAACAAACAACTCGCCGAGTACTTCGCACTGGAGTCACTACTCGTCGAGCCGAAGCGACCGCAATCCGACCCGGAAGAGCGAGCCTTAACTACACTCGCAAACTTCACTACGATCAACAAAAATGGCCGCTACGAAGTCCCGCTACTATGGCAAGATGAAAATGTACTACTTCCAGACAACTACGACAACACGCTGAAACGACTTCATAATGTAGAAAAGAAACTCGACAGGAACGAAGAGCTCAAGAAACGATACCATGAAGAAATGGACGCCTTACTGAAAAAGGGCTATGCCGAGCCCGCACCGCCACACAAAGAAAATAGAGTGTGGTACCTGCCACATTTCGCCGTGATCAATCCAATGAAGCCTGAGAAAGTACGAATAGTACACGACGCGGCAGCCAGAACGAGAGGAGTTTGCCTCAACGATCGCCTACTCACCGGGCCCGACCTACTTCAATCGCTACCAGGGGTACTGATGCGATTTCGACAACACCCGGTGGCCGTAGGAGCAGACATTAAAGAAATGTTCATGCAAGTAAAGATACGAGAGTGCGACAGAGACGCACTGAGATATTTATGGAGGGGAGCCGACCGCGACTCATCCCCACCACAAGAATACCGGATGACGTCATTGATATTCGGAGCGACGTGTTCACCGTCGATCGCCATATACATAAAGAACACGAACGCACAGAAGTTTGAAAAAACGCATCCGGAAGCCGTGAAGTCGATAATACATCATCATTACGTAGACGACTATCTACAGAGTTTCAAGACAGAAGCGGAAGCGATCCAGACAGCGAGCGACGTCCGCTACATACACAAGCAAGCCTGCTACGAGCTACGACAATGGACGTCGAACTCTACGGAAGTATTAGCCGCCGTCGCCGAGAAGCCCACGCAACCCGTACACATCGACTTGAACAAGACAGAGATGAAAAACGAACGTGTACTGGGTCAAATCTGGAAGCCCGCAACCGACGAAATCGCCTTCAACTTGGACCTCACCCGATTGCCGCCCGACGCCCTCGACTCGAAGACACCGACCAAGCGCCACGTATTGAAGATAATGATGTCGGTATTCGACCCTCTGGGCCTAGCCACGCCCGTCACCATCAACGCGAAGAAGCTACTCCAAGAAGTATGGAGGCGCGGAACGGACTGGGACGAGCAGCTAGATGAAGATTTAACGCAACAATGGACCGAATGGACACAGCACTTGAAAGCTCTACGAGAAGTCGCTATCCCACGTTGCTACACACACTACAGCTACGCCGTAGCACGGGAGCTACACATCTTCGTAGACGCCAGCGAGACCGCCTACACAAGCGCCCTCTACTGGCGATTGATAACCGCCGACAACGAAGTGCACGTGTCACTGATAGCGGCTAAAGCGAAGGTCGCGCCGCTGAAAATCACGTCGATTCCACGCCTGGAATTGCAAGCCGCCGTCCTAGGAAGCAGGATGGCCGCCTCCGTCGTCGACGAACACGACGACAAGCCAACGAAAAGGACATTTTGGACCGACAGCCGCACAGTACTAGCGTGGCTACGGGCGGGAGCGCGCACTTATCGCCCATTCGTCGCGCACCGCATAGCCGCCATTGAAGAAAATAGTACGGTACAAGAATGGCGCTGGGTACCTACCAAGCTGAACGTCGCAGACGAGGCGACCCGAGAAGTACCGAAGGATTTCGACAGCAAACATCGGTGGTTCACGGGACCGGAGTTTCTACGCGACGACCCGTCAACATGGCCGACGGAACCGTCGCAGCTACATAGCGAGAACACCGGGGAAGAAAAGGTCCATTTGATCGCCGAACACTGCAAACACAGCTGGCTCCCGGCCCCCGAACGTTTCTCACGCTGGGAACGCCTACTACGTACAGTCGCAAGAGTACTACAGTTCGTCGACCTGTGTCGACCCCAGCGAGCGAAGTCGTACTACAAACGTACAGCGAAGAACGAAAAAACCGATCCAGAATGGTCCCGCAACGAACGAAAACAGAAAAAGAAAACATCGTCAAGACACCTGCACGAAGCCGGAAATTACAAGAAGCTCGACGCAACTTATCTACACAAGGCGGAGCAACTGATCGTGCGAGCGAGTCAGCACGATGTTTTCACCGAAGAACTACGATGCCTACAGAACAACAAAGCCCCGCCCACAAGCAGCCGGCTACGCCCCCTGGCGGTCGAACTCGTCAACGGGACGATAACTCTGAAGACACGGATTGCCGCCGCCGACGGAATCACCGAGTCACAGAAACGCCCTCCGGTGCTTGACGGCAATCACACAGCCGTAAAATTGTACATAGACTATGTACATAGACAGCTACAACACGGCGGGGTAGAAGCGACGATCAATGAATGTAAGCAACACTACTGTATATTGCGACTACGCCCGGTCGCAAGAATGGTGCTGCACCGATGTCTGCCATGCCGGATCAAGAAATCACAGCCTGCGGTCCCGCCCACTGGGAATCACCCGCGGAGCAGATTGGCGCATCACGAGCGGCCATTCACCTATACAGGAGTGGATTACTTTGGCCCGCTAACTGTCACAGTGGGCCGGGGTACTCAGAAGAGATACGTCGCATTATTCACATGCCTCACAGTACGAGCCGTGCACCTTGAAGTGGTGCCCAGCCTCAGCGGGGACTCGGCGGTGATGGCGCTCCGACGGATGATCGCGCGGCGCGGCTGCCCTACGGAAATTTGGTCGGACAACGGCACAAACTTCCACGCCGCGGACAAGGAGCTGCGCCACGCCTTCGACGAGGCGACGCAAGAAGAGGCCGCGAAGCACCTCATCAAGTGGCGCTTCATCCCCCCCAGCGCCCCATTTATGGGCGGGGCCTGGGAACGCATGGTGAAGGCGGTCAAAAACTCCCTCTACGCCGTGTTAGAAGAGCGCCACCCGAACGACGAAACCCTCAGCACGCTACTAGCCGAAGCGGAGTACACAGTCAACAGCCGCCCGCTCACACACGTGTCGGTGGACCCCTGCGAGCCCGAGTCCATCACGCCGAACCACTTCCTGCTGGGAGGTACCGCCAGGGTACCCGTGCCGGGTACCTTCGACGACTCAACATTGGTCGGCCGCGCGACGTGGCGAACATCGCAGCGTCTAGCCGACCACTTTTGGAGCCGCTGGGTACGGGAGTACCTACCCACACTGCAAGACCGGCGGGAGCCCCACGGCCGCGGGCCTCCGATCGAGGTCGGCAACATAGTCCTCATCGCCGACGGGACACTCCCGCGCAACACATGGCCGCGCGGACGAGTAGTCGCCGTATACCCGGGACCCGACGGCGTGACACGCGCCGTAGATGTCCGGACCAAAGGAGGAGTGCTGCGCAGACCGACCAAGAAACTCGTCGTGCTACCTACCGAGCCAGGCGACCCGCACCACGAAGATATGCAACGCTCCGACGGCGAGCGATGCACGGCGGGAGAGATGTGCGGAACGCCCCAAAACACCGCACACGGCGACCAAAATCGTGTAGACTGACTGACTTGTTTATACATGAACGTGCAGTTAGTTTTTATAGTAGGGCTTTGTATATACGCGAACAGATGGTTAGTTTTAGTAATAGTTTTCTCGTATTTGTGTTAGCGTATAAGTAGTTTTTAAGTATGTAAATAGGCAGATAGGTTAATAAAGAATTCTTAATTGTGTTATCTTTATTCAGAACCCCTGCCGGGTAGGTTTTGCCGTAGTTTACAGAACGTAAACAAACCTACCCGGCAGTACGCATGCGCCGTGGCTCCCCTCCACCAGGGAGGGCCACCATGCGGAGTGGGGGTAGTCACGCCTGCGCAGTAGGTGTTTTCCCGACCGGATGGAAATGGCGGGAAAATACCTACTGGCGCGAAAACTGTTTTTTGTAGATATTTTCCTAGTTTGTAAGCAAATAGATAAGTTTTATATACCGAATCGTAGCGCCGATAGTTCGTAAGGTTTTCCGTTGTATAAGATGTCCCAAATGTATTAGATAATAAGGAAAACTGTGAAAATAAAGAAAAGTGGAGGGGGGGACGGAGGCTCGGAAAATTTGTATAAAATGGGGACCCTCGGCCATAGACTTTGCACTCAAGAGCCACTCCCAGCCAGGGCAACATAGAAGAGCCTCCGCCCTCTCCGAAACGTCTGATCAATCCACCGAGCGTTTTCTTCACCGAACCTGCCCTGCCAACCCTTCATGAACCAGTCATAGGTGCTAGTCCGCACAATAAGAATTAAAGTTAAATTTAATTCTGGCGCAATACATGGTAAAAATTCCATAATTATGATCAAAACAACAAGATTGTTTAATAAATATTATTAAGCTTTTTAACTACAGATGGCGCAAGCTGTACTCGTTTTCGATATGGCATCAAAAGCGTTTTTTATGGAAATCGAAAATTCGAATCAAAATTCAATAAAAATGCTTCCTGGCGCTATTCATGGCAAAATTTTCATTTTGAAATTACATGATTGTCAACAAATGTAATTTAGTTATTAGACGACAGATGGCGTTAGTAGTACGTTTTCATTTATTCCTATATTAATTACTATTTCCTTGTTCTACGACTTGTTACTTCGAAATATGTATTAATGCATACACGAGTATATTGAGTGACAGACTGTTGAGTGACTGTTGTGTGATTGTTGAGTTTCCTTTTTTCCTGGTTCTTTTCTTTTCAACAGTGGTCTCCCTTCTACCTACCTAGCCTACTGACTAAATAATCATCTTATATTTTACATTTTATCTTTTAGGAGATCTTGTCATGCCAAGCATTGACTTAATTTTTTTAGTTGTGGCTGCTTAACGTTACATAAATAAAAAACACGATTGAGTTTTTTTAATATTTTATTTAAAAGCTTTACTGATGATTAGATTATTCATCTACTAACTTTAATAAGACAACAATATTTTACCTAGATGTTAAACACATGAAAACAAAATATCATAAAGCATTTTTTTATAAGAAATCGGTTTATTGTATAAGTACAAAAAAAACCTCTTAATTACAAGTTTTAATCAATCCTGATGCTGTAAAGGTCAAACCTGTATTCTACTAAAGCAGTCAGGTTTTCAAAGTTTACTTTTTATTTTACTGGTCATCGGGGATCATGTATTTCATTGTAGGAGGGACATCAACAAAAGTGACTCCATGTTTGTTCCCCAAGTAATTGTAGTTTATTTCTTTAACGGTCTTCCAACCATCCCTAATCGCGGCTGTTTGGGTTCCGTACGCCGTCATTAACGCTCCAGTCATTGGGATCCCATGATCCTTGCATATCATGCGCCTGGAAATTCATTTTTTAACGTTTAAATTAGTTTTGGAATATGCACTAGTGCTACCTATTTGTGTGTTTATTTATTCATTTATTTATTTATTTATTAGGTTCGCTAACATATATAACACCATTAGGTTAATTTTACAATTATGTCTAGGGAAGAGTGGCAGGGTGTTTACCCAATTATAGGCAAACTCAGCTTGCGTAAAACAATCACATACGCGGTAAAAGTGAAACCTTCACAAAACTAGATGTGAACAAATACACTATGATGCAAAATGCTGTAATGCTCTGTCAATAGTAAAATCATGGTCAAGGAATCAATGATATTTTATATTAAGATACGCCATCTGCGCGCAAAAGCGTTCCTCGAAAAGGAAGGTAATTGCCTTACTATCGTTCAGTCGCGCCGTGGCCGCTGACACGCACGCGTCAAAAACAGTAAATATTTTTTACCGAAATGCAACAAATATAAGCCATAAAAATGCCGTCTTATATTTTTCGAGGCTGCCGAAATTATACTGTAACTATAAAAGGAAGTAAGTATGTCTCATTTCATTCGTAAGTACCGTAAATATTTTTTACATTTTGTTTTACATCGCCTTACTTTATTTAATTTGCACCGGTGGCGTCACTGTCACCTGTGAAACATGAGATACACAATTAGATATCGTATGAGTGCAATAAAGACGGGTAGCTATATGGCAGCCATGAGCGGGCACGCCACGTCATTCGGGTACGCAATTTGAAACAACTATTTATCTCTTTCTAACAATAGCGTTCGCTACGAATTGCCGTCTTTGTCTGTAGAAATATGGCAACGTAGCAACTGTCAGTAATTGGCGACGGTTTTCGAATGCGTTTAGTAAGAGCATAACGTATCTAAATATAAAATATCATTGCAAGGAATATCCACGAATGAACCGGAGTCACAAGAGCTACAGAACTGTTCTGTCACGCAAAAGACAAGGATAAAGATAATACAGTAATTGGAGACGCACGAAGAAGAAGAAGATCAAATCCACCAAAAATACTGAAGACCAATTATTAAAACACAAAAACTTAAATAGTAATTCCAATCCATGCGACGACCCACTCCACTTTTTTATTTTTCATTCATTGACGCAACTACGTAAATTTGAGTGGTGAAAAAAATAAGCAAGAAAAATACCAACCTGACGTTGAAAAACTCCTGGGCTATGCCAAGTCCTCTGTAGTCAGGGACCACACAGAGTCCTCTGTCTTCATAAAATTTCTTCAAACCGTACTCCTTCATGGGATCGAAAGATTCTGCACATTCTTTGTAAACGCTGCCCAGTTTTTTCAAAAGTGGTGTACCGTTTTCCTGTCGACAGTTTTTTGAAGGGTATCATTTAATCAATCAGCAAAATATTCTTATTTTGGTGAACAGAAATATGTATTTGGTCAGCCAAAATAGCTAGTTGGTAAGCAACTAATGGTTAGCAAACATTTATAAATCTGTCTGCAATTAATAATATACTGAACTGCTCTAAATCATTTTGGTCAGCAAATTAAATATTTGAGCTGCATTGAGCGATCCACAGTTAATCAAATTTTGGTAAGCAATTAGTAGGTAAGCAAAATATTTCATTTTGTCCAATAAAAAAATAGGTGGCAAATTTACTGTCGTGCCGGCAACGCACATATGCCAAACCCACCATCAAATTTACAAATTTAACAGAGTCGACGGAGCTCCGCTAACGCGGAGCTCCTGTTTCTGGGTTGTTCTGGCCCTCCGGGCCTGATATAAAAACGAACCTAACCTAACCTACCTCATCCTGATATTTATGATACAAATTTTGGTAAATCTAGGGTGTGATTGTGATTCCTAAATTTGTGTGACAAAACGTAACTTGTAATTACTACTAGCCTCAAAAATACCAACGCTTGGGTGCTCGCATCACGTGGTCTGAGTTCGCTCCGCCCGCAAATAACGAACACTGCTGATTTTTCAAACTAAACGCAATCCACTTATTTATATATATAACCATTATTTTAATATGCACACCTCTCAATTAAACTGCTTACAGACATGTTTTCTCTGCTGACCAATTGTAAAATCTTGCTGCCCAAGTAATTATTTTGCAGCTCGACTGTTTATTAGGCAGACAAATGACCAAAGAAGCAGATAGATATTGTTTAAAATGTTAACCGTTTGTAAATTGTTTGCTGAACAAGAGTTGCAGCCCGATTTTTATTTATTGCCTGCCAAATCTTTGTATGCTGCCCAAATGAGTAAATTGCTTCTTTTTTTTTGCGAATCAATTTGAATAACGGCTGACCATTTAATTACCTCCCTTTTTTTAATATTAATTAAAATAGCTATTAACATACACATACCTACATTTACGCCTGTCTTCCAATGGGGTAGGCAGAGACAATGGGGCGCCAGGTGCCACGGTCTAAACATACAACTTTCGCTTTCTCTTCATTCATTAACCTCTTCTTGCACGTACGTCGGTTTCGGGTGCTTCTGATTTAGCCCTTTTTCAGTACATCGCAAATCTGATCACTAGTAGTGCGTTTCGCTCATAATACCTCTTTCGTAACTCTTCTTTAATCTATTTTTTCTAAATGACCAAACTACCTTAGCATACCCTTTTCGATCTTTGTCACTACATCTTCTAACTACATATTTAATAGATAAAATCCCCTGATTACATAAAATGGCATTTCTTTGAGAGCTTCTTATCTCTTAAACGGCCCAAGTAATTTTAATGAAACCATACCAAAAACCATCCCGACCTAGCTTTTGAAACAAAAACCAGTCAACCGGGGAAATTACTAGCATAGAGGCATTTCATCTTAGTCCTCAGGGTTGCGGACTCAAGTTATTAGTCTCAAGAATGCAAATGTCTCTGTCTCAGATCTCAATTACAGTCACGTGGCATGTGAACCTTTGAATAAAGTAAACATTTCATAAGCTGTTTATCCCGACTTCTACAGGAATGGTGCAATTTTCAGAGTATAAATGTTATCTGAAAACTTTCTGACCCTCTGAAACCCTGATCGGTATCTTCATTACTGAATTAAATAAGGGCAAACCAAAAAACTAACATACTCCATTTTGTATTTATAACAGTAGGTATTGTGACTATACCTCATTTTTTTCATCCATTTCTTTAGCAGAATCATCAGCACTACCAGTAATAACCATCATGGACACTCCCATTATATCTTTAACCTTGTCTTCATCAGCAGAGCAGATGACAATGCTCGATGTTGGCTTGCTAAGAGACTCCACCACCATTTCTTTGTACTTAGCTAAAGTTTCCGCATCCTTGGTAATACCTGAAAGAAAAGAAACGGTAAAATTGTACTGAGAAAATAAATTAAGGCACTATTATCCTGAGGAATAAACTTTGATGAGACACAAAACATGAACGACAAACACATAATATTTTGCATAGTGATCATATTGCATTATGCTGTGTGGAAAATACCTAATTACTATAAAAAACGAAAGGTAGTGAGCGAGCGAAGCGAGCGAGCGAAATGTATGAGGTTAAAAGCGGCTTAGGTCTTTATTTTCCATGCTGCAAAATCTTGCTTGCTTGCTTTCTGGCCTCACATGCTTGTATGTCTGCCTGTCTTTCAATGTAAGATTGCGTTGAATAAGTTTTTGCTTTAATAATGATGTGCTTAATAATTTTATGTGAAGAAAAATCTTACAATGATGCGGCTCATTGGTGTTATGCATTAAGGTTATTCACTTAACGGATTTTCTGCCAAATCAAGCCAAGTATGCGAAAATAGACTATGCCATAAGAGTTTATGCCAAAAGACAAATCATGCTTAAAGTAGTCGTGCTATATATAATTATTACAAAAAAAGCGTATGCAGGGGGGAGGGTATATTTAATGAAAACCGTCAAAATTGGGTCCTAAGCCGTGGTTAGTTAGGCTTTACAAGAATCAATCTCGTTGTTTGTTTTCATTAGTAAGTAAGTATAACAATTAAATGATTCTCGTCTAAATCGGTCCACCATCGGAACTACGACCCAACAGACACATACCTACATATACACAAAATCACTGGCGAAACTTTACCTACAGCCTTATGCAAAGGTTCTTCAGCACAGAAATACGTCATGAATATTTCAACTGCGTCATCCATGCGGTCCTGAGGTGTATCCTGAATTTTCAGCTTCAACACTGTGCCGTCTTTTTTTTTCACTTCAAATCTGGACCACACTTTTTCTGAAGACATTATTTCTTCTTTATAACCGCCGTACTCAGATATATTTATGATACAATAAACTCGTTCCTTTTTCGAACTTTTGTATGAAAAATTGTCGCTAGGGAACGGATATCGTCATAAACTGACTCTTGAGTGTGGCAGTATGACTTAAATACCTCTAATATACGTTCGTTTACTTATGGATTTTCATTTGTGTTTATTCAGTTGTAACTGATATCGTCTCGTTATCTTGAAAAACAGATCACAGAAGGTTACACAGATTAAATACATTAACCTTAAAAACATAACACTCCATATTTGGGCAGTCGCGTAAAAAAACCCGAGCAAGAAAATGCCAGACCGTGCTTGATGCCGATGTTAAGACTACAAAAACAAATAAGTGCGTTAAATGGTTAAAACATAATTAAAACACTTACTATAAAAAAAATATATGATAAAGTGCACCAGCAAAGGAGCGTAGGTATAATCATGCCACTTACGTATTTTTGTTGAGAAGAGCAATTTTTCGGCAATGAACTTAAAAACGGCATGTCCGATCATATCAGTAAGATAAAGGGAGTTGACACAATTTATGCAACTTTTAAAGTCATTATTTCTAAATATATTCACTTGCCCAAAAAAAAATCTTGAAAAACCAGTTTTTTTAGAAGAACCTTTGAAATATGTGCCACGCTTTAATATTTGATAAAAAAACAGCTGCTGTAACGTGTTATTCAGGGTGCTAGGTCGCTAGGTGCAAAACTTTAAGGGGGTGATAGACGAGGTATTTTTGAACATTTTTAGCTGTATATATATGTAGACAAAATTTGGTAGTTTTTAACCGACTTCTTTTATATTGAAAATTTAAGAATTTTAAAGAAAATCCCCAGAATTTAATAGTTACGTGGTAATAGTGCCCCAATAAGCATTACCTTGTTACCACGATCATTTATTTTGGATAGTTTAATGTCTATTGAACCAAATTATAAGTTTGAAGCGTCTTTGTTGTAATTATTATTAAAAATGTCTTAGGTTGGATCAGTCATATACATGTGCGTTAAAAAAAATTAAATGTTCAAATAATTTAAAAAATATACCTGTTTATTGCTCTTTCTTTAAGGTATCAGTAATTCACATCGTTTGCCAAATCTCTGAGTTAAGGAGTAAAAACCGAACTTAGGGAGCACTCGTAAGAAAGCTACACTAATTGTTACAACAAATTATCAAAAACTCGGGCTGTTTACTCTTTGCCGACGACTTGAAAATATTTTTACCTATTAAAAGCATTACCGACTGTAGTTAGTTTCAAAGCGATATAGACCGCGTGGTGTCGTGGAGTGAAGCGAATAGGTTGTATTTTAATATCTCCAAGTGCGTGAATATAACTTTTACTCGAGCGCGCAACCCCGTCCTTCATGATTACCAAATTAACAATCAGAAATTAAAAAGAGTGACAGAAGTTAAGGATTTAGGAGTTAAGTTTACATTTGATTTGAGGTTTCGGGATCATATCGTCAATATATGTAAAAAAGCCTATAGAATGCTCGGATTTGTACTTCGTCGTTCTCATGGTTTTACAAATATGGGCGCGATTATAGCCTTGTACAACGCGCTCGTCTGCAGTAGCCTCGAATGCAATGCGGTGGTCTGGGCTCTGCATGAAACCAAGTACCTTTTAATGGTGGACCGTATACAGAACAAGTTCATTAGGTTTTTGTATTTAAGGAAGTATGGAGTGTATTTTTTTTACCCTCTAATGTATCCAAATTTATTCGTGCTGGGTATGGTTGGGTACAACGAGCTACGGGTGCGCAGAGAGCTGGGCTTAGCGACATATATTTTTAAATTATTAACGGGTAAAACATACAACATTCAGGTGTTGAGTTACTTGGGGGTATGTGTTCTCGATGGGTACGTACGGCGCCGTCGGCGGCCGCGGCTGCTAGTCGAGTCGCGCGGGCGCACCAACCTGCTCGGTATGGCTCCGCTGACGCGAGTTGTGCGAACCCTCAACCAAATTGCGGAGAACATTGATTTGTTTTCGTGTTCTCTGAATGAATTCACAAAGGCTGCATTGTTTATGTTATGTTATAGGTGTAAGGATAGATATTAGTTTATACTGTATCAAAAAGTAGTTACACTATTATTGTCTTAGGGTAAGCCCTGTAAAAATAGTTGTAAGTGTGGGAAATAAATAAATAAATAAATAAATAACAGTTCGTTCAATTTTCCTAAGAAAAATACACAAGAAAATTCAAAATGGTCTATCGTTAAAAAATTAACATTCAAATCAAAAAATCATGTTTTTAAAGGAACGGGTGTTCTAACTTTGTAGCTGTGTTGATGGGTTTTAAAAACATTGATTTTGATAAGGAACTTTTTCCGTCGGACGGTTATGGACTATGGTGCAGTATTATGGAAAATCTTAAACTTTTCTCAATTTACTTATTAAATGTAAATTCGGTTTTTACTCCTTAACTCAGAGATTTGGCAAGCGATGTGAATGACTGATACCTTAAAAGAAAGACCACTAAACAAACAGGCATATTTTTAAAAGTATTTGAACATTTTAAAGATACAAAAAAAAACGTATATAAAACTGATTGATCCAACCTGAGACATTTTTAATAATTTCATATGCCTCCATTTTGTATTTATTACAAGAACAACGCCTAAAACTTGCTTAATTTAGTCCAATAGACATTAAACGCTTATTGGGGCATTATTAACACGTAACTATCATTTAATTTTATCTATTATAAAATTAATTCCTAAATTTTCAAAAAAAAATTGCCGAATTTCGTCTACATACAGCTAAAAATGTTCAAAAATAGCTCGTCTGTCACCCCCCCGATAGTTTTGCACCTAGCGACTTAACACCCTGCTTAACTACCGAACTAAGTAGGGCCTTATACAAAACGATTATATTGAGTGACAGACTGTTGAGTGATTGTTGAGTTTCTTGTGGTGCTTCTACTTACTAAATAATCATCTTTTATTTTATATTTTATCTGTTAGGAGATCTTGCCATGTCATGCATTGACGTTAATTTTATAGTTACTTAACCTTACATAAATAAAAAACAGGATTTGTTTTTTTTTATATTTCATTTAAAATCTTTACTGGTAAATTGATTATTTATCTATTAACATAAAGAACAAACAATATTTCACCTAGATGCTAAGAGCACACAAAATATCATAAAGCAAGTTTTTTAAATAAGAAATAGGTACACATTTCGTGACACCTGGTTTTTTGTCTGTCAGTATTTTGTTGAGTTCTGTTTGTCTGTTTGTCACGAATAAATGTTTTTTCTTTCTTTCTTTTCTTTTTTTTCTACATTATATAAGAAAAAAAAGACCAGGTCATTACAAATTCTTACTAATCATGATGCTGTAAATGTCAAATCTTCTACTAAAGCAGTCAGATTTTCAAAGTTTACTTTTTATTTTACTGGTCATCGGGGATCATGTATTTGATTGTAGGAGGGGCATCAACAAAAGTGACTCCATGTTTTTTCCCCAAGTAATCGTAGCTTATTTCTCTAAAGGTCTTCCAGCCATCTCTAGTCGCTGCTGTTTGGGTTCCGTAAGACGACATCCACCCTCCAGTTATTGGAATTCCATGAGCCTTGCTTATCATGCGCCTGAAAAATTGGTATTTTTAACATCTAAATTACTTGCGGAAGATAACAGCACTAGTGATACCTATTTACTTAGTCAATTAGGCTACGTCCTACGAGGGCGATTCAAAGCGAACAGAATTGCGAAGCGATCCGATGCGGTGACACGCGATTTTAAGGCGAAGCGGTGCGACGCGGCTGCCTTGTCCTACGTGCGCGCGAATCGCCCCGCCGCAGGACTAGCTCCGCCGCCAATAACCGACGCCACGTCGCTTCGCGCGAAAAATGTCAAACCAACTGATCGCGTTCGCTTCATTTCGCGCCGCGCCGCCCGCACCCCGCGCCTATATTGGTCACGTAGGCCACTTCAATAGCTGGCCACTGTTTGTTTCTTTCGCGCCGCGTCGCTCAGCATCGCATTCGCGTGGAATTCGCTCACCTAGGACGCCGCTTCGAAGACGATACAAAAACCTTGAGTTCACAGAACCGTTACACGTGAAGGTCGAAATCGAAATTTACGCGGACGAAATCACGGGCAGAAGCTAGTTAAAACATAAAACCCAATATAGTCACTTTTTTATTTTTCATAGGTACATTGACAACTGCACTAACGTCAATAAGAGCTGAAAAGAAGTAAGCAAGAAGAAAACCAACCTGACGCTGAGTAACTGCTGGGCTATGCCAAGTCCTCTGTAGTCGGGGACCACACAGATACCTGAGCCTTCATAAAATTTCTGCAAACCGTACTCCTTTATGGGGTCGAAAGATGCTGCAAATTCTTTGTAAACGCTGCCCAGTTTTTTCAAAAGTGGTGTATGGTTTTCCTGTCGACAGTTTTTTTAATATAAATTAAAATAAGTAACTATTAACATACACATACCTACCATCACACCTATCTCTCAATGGTGTAGGCAGAGATAATGGAAAGCCAGTTGCACCTAAACAAGCAACTTTCGCTTCCCCTACATTCATCCTTCTCTTTATGCACGTATGTCAGTTTCGGGTGCTTTTGACTTGGTCCTTGCGGCCTTGGTGCAATTTTCAGAGTCTAAAATGTTATCCTAAAACTCTCTGACCCTCCATCGGTCAACTAAGGTCAAACCAAAAAACTCAAAACACTATTTGCTTACACTTATTTACAGTAACGTCACTATACCTCAATCTTTTCATCCACATCTTTAGCAGAATCGTCACCACTATCAGTTATAACCATTATGTACACTCCCATGATATCTTTAACCTGATATTCATCAGCACAACAGATGATAATGCTCGACAAAGGCTTGCTAAGGGACTCCACCAGCCTTTTCTTGTACTTAGCTAAAGATTCTGCATCTTTAGTAATACCTGAAAGTAAAGAAAAGCTAATAATACTGAGAAAATACATTAAGAAACTATCCTGAGGAATAACGATTCACTTTTTGCTTTAAAAAGATAGGTTTAGATGAGACACAAAACATGAACGCCAAACACATAATATTATTTTGCAGAATGATTATATTGCAAATGACATACCTACCTAATTGCTTTAGAAAAACGACAGATAGTGAGCGAGCGAAGCAAGCGAGCAAAATGAGTGGAGTAGAAGCGAGTTAGGTCCCTATTTCATGCCGAAAAATCTTCTTTAATTGCTTGCTTGCTTGCTCACATGCTCGTATATCTGCCTATCTTTCAATCTCATATTAGGTTAAAGAAGTTTATGCTTCTATAATACACAATAGACAATTATGTTCAGAGTAATTATGCAAAGTAGATTTTTTACAAAAAAGTTAGGCGTATTAACGGGGAACCCTCTATTATAGGTATTTAATGAAAGCCGTCAAAATCGTGTCCTAAGCCATGGTTAGGTAGGCTTTACAACAATCGTTCTCGTCGTTTGTTTTCGTTTGTAAATATAACAATTAAATGATCCTAAAAGACACACAGATGCATAGACACACACATATAGACACGTTAAACTTGTATCAACCCTCTTTTTGACGGGGGTTAAAATCATTGGCGAAACTTTACCTACAGCTTTATGCAAAATTTCTTCACCACAGAAATACGTCATGAATATTTCAACTGCGTCATCCATGCGGTCCTGAGGTGTATCCTGAATTTTCAGCTTCAACGCTGTGCCGTCTTTTTTTTTCACTTCAAATCTGGACCACACTTTTTCTGAAGACATTATTTCTTCTTTATAACCGCCGTACTTAGATATATTTTAGAAAAAAAAACTCATTCTTTTTTCAATCTTTTGTATGAAAAATCGTCGCTAAGGAACGGATATCGTCATAAACTGACTCTTGGGTGTGGCAGTATGATTTAACTAATATACGTTCGTTACCTTACCCCTTTTCATTATTGTTTATTCAGTTGTAACTGATATCGTCATATAATTCTAGTTATCTCTCAAAATTAGCATAGAAGGTCACACTACAGAAACAAATAAGTACGTTAAATGGTACGTAAAACATAATTAAAACCGAATATGTACTGTAGTCTCAAAATAATAAAAATACGAGTTAAAAAGTGCACCAGCAAAAGAGCGTATCTTCATGCCACGTCTACGTAGCAAAAATAGTTTTTCCGATATGTTCCCAAAAATATTTATGGAATTATTCCGTTTTGTTATCAAAATCCAATATGTTTCTTGGTAACAAAACGGACAATTCCATACATATTTTTGGGGACATATCGGGAGTACTACTTTTTTGTTCAGAATGATGAACCCAACCAACGTCCAATCATTTTCTCAAATCTGAAGAAAAAGTCAAAGGTGTTTTTTTTTTTAAACTCCCCAAATACATAGAAAACATCCATGACTCAAGAAAAGCTTAATTTTAAGCTTTGGACTGGGTTTAATTGTGATTTGGCCTTTAAATGGAATAATCACATCAGTTTCACAAGACATCAGCGAGAAGAAGTTTGATTTGTTCTATGGGTACTAGACAAAGACAAATTTATATAAAGAAATAAATACGTAAATACATAGAAAACCGTTAAAACAAATACTCGCGCTCATCACACAAATATTTGCCTATACCGGGAATCGAAATGAGGACCATTCATTCATTTAATACATTCGTAGGTTTGCTTAGGGACGACGGCAAGCGACCAGACGGAGCTACATTGGTGCCGTGGAAACTCGGTATGGCACTGGTGTGGGACGCGACGGGTGTTGACACATTTCGCCCTTTCCCACGCCCAGTCAACCCGTAAACAGGCCGGTGCGGTGCAGCAGCTGATCAGGCCCAAACACTCAAGCGCCGTAAATATTCATCATTATTAAATGATCACGAATTTGTGGCGCTTGCGGTGAAGACCATGGGAACTTGGTCAGCCGATATGAAAAGCTTTATTAAAGCCCTGTCATCCCGGCTCATAGACACCTCCGGAGATCCTAGAGCTGGTGCTTACCTCTCCCAAGGGATTGGGCTAGCTATATCCAAAGAGCTAATGCAGCTAATATCATGGGGACCAATGCCGCGAGCGGACCTGCTAGAGGGGGTGTTATTTTTATAGCGGTGACTATTTTATTTATTTATTTTAATACTTTTAATACTTTTAGTATTAATTTTTAATTGTATTATTGTTGAATTCTGTAAATTAAAAGTTTATTATGTCGATTAAATTTGCAAATTTCAAAAAATGCGTTCTATTAAGTGGACCTTGGTGGTTTAGGCTGTGTGTTGTGTGTCAGTCAGTCACTCAATCACAAAAAAGTCTTTTTTTACGTCAAGGAGAAGTCACTCGAGCACTAGGCCAGGTCAGTGTAATTGAATTCCCAAGACAGCAATCCTAAGTCCTCAAATACGTTGCTAACCCTGAGGACTAAAATATAATGCCTGTATGCTAGTAATTTCACCAGTTTCAAATGTAAAGATAGAAGTCCAGTTTAACTGCAAATAAATGTGGCAAATCACACTATTAATTCAGTATTCGTCCCATTACCCCACATCCCATACATTGCATGCGCTTTCTGATGCATCATTGCACTTAAATGAATCAGAATGCATTCCGCAGTAACACGGGCAATAAACACGGATGTGCATTATGACGAAATAGATCAAAATCATATCAACCTACATCCATCAAACCAGATCTGCAACACACCTACCAAAACATAACTCCACTCAACCCAACAGTGGAAAAATAACCTTAAACTTTAATTGTTAAGATTTGTTTGCCATTGAATGTTTTGGCTGATGTGACTTTAGGTTTGGGGGGTGGAGTGCACTTATTTATAAACTGCACTTAGGCATCGCGTAAATGTGCAAGTTTGTTAGTTTAGAGATCGATAAAAGTCGAAGTTGTTCATGGAAGCGTGGAAATAGGATTATGGCCGAGGTAATGAAAATTTTGGGATTTCGGGACGAAATCTTAACGTGATGGTGATGATATTATCTACATACATAGAACTGACAGACAACACAAAACCTCAAAATCAAATCAAAAATTCTTTATTAGGTACCTTATAGTCATAATACAAAGTTGTGGTCGGTCCCTCCTGGTAAGTACTAAAATACTTGTGTTAGGAGGTCCCGCTCCTCCCCTAACCTAAACCGATAATTCTAGAAATTCTAAATTTGGAGGGAATATCTCTTGGGTTGCCTAGGCGTGCATTTGACAGATCAGTGCAGTATTTATGTATTTATATTTATATGTCTATATATATATATACATACCTATGTGTGTGTATCAATTCTAAGTTACTACTATTTTCGTGAAGTAAATATCTATTATTATTTTGTAAATATGTTCTTTGCTTTGTTTTCTAAGAACACAGAGAATACACACACACACACACACACACACACACACAGAGAACACAGTCTTTCTTTCTCTGTGCACCACTTTTCTTCATCACTTTTGTTTCTGTATGATTATTTGGTTGACTGGTATAGAATGCCATTAGGCATTAAGTACGCCATTTGTACTTTTTTGTGCAATAAAAGTTAAATAAATAAATAAAGTGTGCAGCTACTTCTAAGATCGGTGTTGTCTTTACGTCGGGGAATATTAAGTGTAAAAATTATTTGACACATCTAAAGTGTAAGAGAAACTTTTCGTGTTTAAATCTTTACAAGCCTCTTACAAAACAGTACTTATCTGTATGCGTTTATAAATTAAAGCTCTTGCATATTCAATATTTCTCCCCAATTACCCATATCTGGTCATATATCAAGAGCGAGACAGCCTGCCAAGTGTCCCCCATAGAAAGTAAATGGTGTCCGCGCAATTTGGCAGGATCCAGTCAGTAGTTATATGTCTACATTTTATTATGTATGTTATTTTCTACGATGCCCGTTATTCCGGCCTAAGTTATTTCAGTAATTCAATGCCAGTAGCCAGATAAACATTTATGGTCTATAGGATATTCCAGTGACTGTCCTTTTAGACATAGTTTTCTTTTACAAAAGAATGTTAGATTTTTATAAAAATAAGACTTTTTTGCTTTACTATAAGGCCTATATTATATGGGGCAAAAACATATTACCTTTGACATCTGATCGTATTGCTTTTAACTCCGCCGCCATTACTGTCGAATAAATGTAGCATATTCTATGTAAAGGGACCTTATTATCGATGGCGCTTACGCCGCACTGCGTCACGCGACGGTGTATTTATATCGGTGTATCTTTAATAATGGCGGAAGCGCCATCGACAATAAGGTCCATTTTCATAGTTAACGTCACAAATACGAGCTCTCGTAACGTTGACAATACGATAACATGTCCAAAGTAATATTGTTTTACCCAGTAGATTTGCCCTCCTTAGAAAAAAGGGCGTATGCCTCATAGAACTGCGCATGTATTAGTGACGTTATTTTTTTACTATTAAGGTTAAATTTACCTTGACTAACAAATTGCTCATCCGTGCTTTTTATTTAGACGGGCAGAATAGAAGCCATGTCTAACTAATCTTACTTCAGGGGCCCTAATAGGGCTGCTTTTATTGCGTGACAAAGTTTGGATGAGGCATCCGTCACCTTCTGACACGTAAATAAGTACGAGAGCGACGGATGCTTTATCCACATTTGACACGCGATATAGACGCAGCCATACTCGGCCAACAAGAAATAATTTATACTAAATACAACTACAAGTATGGATAAATTTGAATCTAGAAACAAACCGTGTACAGTCACGGAAAGTAAATGTTTGTCACTTTTCAACTCTATGTGATGGGGTTTACCCTTGTTTTATCTAGACATTTATTTCATAAAGATTTTTAAATCATAGAATCATAGAATCATTTATTGCTATCAAGTTCATTACAATTATAAGGTGGTTAGTAAGTGGTTAGTAGTAGGTACTTGATACCCTGTCAGGGCACTGCAATGTCTTATTAACTAGATTATTTTAGAAATTAAAAGTTGAAAGTTTCAATTTATACAATAAAGTCATGTTTAAATGTTCGAAAAATAACATCTTTGAAATTAAAAGATGCAATATAGTTAGGAATGTTGCATTAAATCTATCAATCAAATTACAATTAATTAAGAAAATAAACAATAATAAATTACGTACCAATTAAAAATAAATAAAACTATTATTAAGGTTTTTTATTTTTACTGTTTAATCGTTTAAGAATTCGTCAATTTTGTAGTAGCTTTTCTTCACTAGATATGACTTTAATTTATTAAGGTAGGTTTGGTCTTTGGTTTCTGTTTTTATATGTTCCGGGATTTTGTTATAAACATTTATAAGTCTATGGTGGGGGCTTCTTTTAAACATAACAAGGTTAGGCTTGGGCGCGACCAGTTGGTGTTGATGGCGCGTGCTCCGTGCATACGCCTCCTTCCTACATTTAAAGAAGTGCCTGTGTTTCCGCACAAACATAGCTGCCTCCAATATGTAAATGGAGGGCAGCGTTAAAATGTTGTGTTGTATGAAGTGTGGCCTACAGCTATCTCTTTTCCGAATGTTTGCCAAAATACGTACACATTTTTTTTGTAATATGAAGATTTGCTGTGCTTCAGCGGTATGTCCCCACAATATTACACCGTATCTAAGCCACACGAATGCGTAGGCATAGTATGCCGAAAGTGCCGTTTTGAGGTCAGTGTTAACTTTTAACACAGATAACGCGTATATAAATTTCGAAAGTTTTTTCTTTGAATTAAATTTAATAGAAACGTTTGTTACGAAATTCTAAACGAAACGAAACTATATTAAAGCGAAAAAAATTCGTCGGTCTTAGGTAGGATTCGAACCTACATCTCCTCTGGCTCTCCGGGCCGATGCAGGCGCATTACCGATTATGCCACCAAGACCCTTAGGATCCACGAAATTAGTAATCGCTTTCTTTTTCATACTCGGAGGGTATGCTGACGCCATCTATCGTTGTTTATCGTTGTTGTGTGTTTTCGCTTTAATATACTTATTTCATAGACCATAACACTTAGCAGAATTTTCATTTCATGGAAAACTAATTTTTGCTGAAACCTTATTGTTTTCAGATTATTTTTTGGTGGTCACAGGTCTACGTAACCCATGCTTATGATAATCTGAAAACAGTAAGGTGTCAGCAGAAATTAGTTTTTTATGATATAAATGTCTATAAAAGAAGGGGACCCCATGTGATGGAGTGGTTCAAAAGTGAGACCTTCACTTTTCGTGAATGTACTTCTCATGCGTGACTACTAGAGAAAATCTAATTGCTTTTTTATCGCAATTGTCTAGAAAATATGAAAATGTAAAAAAAAACATGAATATTGGCGGTTGGTATGAGATCATCCCCTGATATTTATTTATTTTCATCACACCTGCTCGTAAATAGTGGTCTAATATGCTAGAAAAATCGACCGTAAATCCAAAATAATACCCGCGGGCCTTTTTTTACCATTACGCCCTATCGTGCGTAATAGCTTTTTTTTTAAATATAATACGTGGACTCAAACTATCATAATACGCCAGGACCCCAATTCTTGTGCCATTCGATATGAAGTTTCATTCGAGATGAAAATTTCAGTTGCATACAATTAAAAAAAAATCTCGCTTATAAACTATTGATCTCGACTGTCACTAGAATCGGACTCTTGAACACGTTTGACATTGTCTGTGGTAAGTCATAGACAATGATGTAGTCTGCCGCTAATTTATAAATACTGAATATAAACTGTATGATTCCAAAATAATAATTATAAGGGTGTCTTTGTGCACATATTTAAATTAATATATCAATAAAAACATGTCGTCATTAGAAGAAATGGACAATGCGACTCCGCCGGACATCGCCAACACGGCTAAAATTATTAGTGACAATCGTAAGTTAAAAATATGATCTTTTGTCTGATTTTATTTCATTTCCTCGCAATTGTGATGAGGAACATTGTATGTTACACGGGTGGTAAAGGAAATACAAAGCTCGAGTCATTAAAGCCCTCAGCCTTCGGCTTCGGGCTTCTAACAGACTCTCGTTTGTAATTCTGTCTTTACCACCCTTAACACACAATGTACTATTATTTCCACCACTCATACACAGACAAAACCACACGTAATCATTTGAACAGAACCGTGAAGGCTTGGCGTGATGCTATCGTTCGCCTAAAACAAATTTCTCAACATCCACAAGCTAGAAATGGCTTTTTGATTTCTTTATAACGACCACTTCTATACGTTTCAACGTTCCGTCGGGGATGCAATAAGGTGCAAGAAGACCAACCGGTGAAATGACTAGTGTAAAAGCATTCCGTCTTATTCCTTAGGGTTGCAAGTTTGCAATCTTAAGACTAAGTTAAGAGGATTATGAGACTGTTAATTTCTATACAAAATGCGATAACTTTTCTCATCTACTAAATCAAGTTCGATTTTTACACTTTTGAATATGTTGTAGACATTATGAAAAACTAGGTTCTGTAACGCAGTGTAGGACGCCCTCAGACTAGGTGGATCTTTGCAAGGTGGCTGGCAAGAGCTAGATGAGAGTGGCCGCAGCCAAAAAATAAATGACTTAAAAATAAATGACTTAGACTTTATTTACTCAGAAATAAAACAATTATAGTTTCTTAACATGTACCCGTGTGGTTGCGGATTAAAAATAGTGCCACTCCATGTCTTCCCGTGGATGTCGTAAGAGGCGACTAAGGGAATAAAGGCTTGTAGTACTGTTAGGCGATGGGCTTGCAACCCGTCACTAATACGCAGGTAAACATTGTAGCCCAATTGTGCAAAATGTGATTACAGAATTATTGACAAGTTTTTAGAATTGTAGGTAATTCTCTAGCTCTGTGTACCCCACTCTGGGAAGTACTAAGTGTAAAAAAAAATCATTCAAATCTAGTGTTTTGTTATTATTGTGTACGAATTATTTGCCGTTCATATTTATCTATAACATTTATAAAGCTACCAAAACTTTGTATAACAGCTTGTTTTCCAAAGGGGAAATTTAAGGGGAAATCCTTAATATTAATGGATATACCGAAATGGACTGACGGGGGAAAACGGATGACAGCGAAACACCAGTCATGTTCCCAAATCATTTGTAAAGTGTATCAATTTAGTTACAACCCATTAGCTCTGAAGGATTTGGCATACCATTTAAACATTCTAGATTTACTAAATGATATGTTCCCGTTCTCGTGTGGTTGCCGAGTTAGAATAGTGCCACTCCATGTCTTCCCGTGGATGTCGTAAGGGACGACTAAGGGAATAACGGCTTGTAGTACTGTAAGGCGATGGGCTTGCAACCTGTCACTAATACGCTGGTAAACTTCTTAGCCTAATTGTGCAAATTGTGGTTATAGAATTATCAACAAGTTTTTAGAGATGTTTGTAATTCTGTAGCTCTGCCTACCCCACTCCGGGAACGAAGGCGTGAGATTATGTATGTATGTGTGTGTATGTTCCCGTTTGGTTGCCGGGTTAAAATAGTACCACTCCATGTCTTTCCGTGGACGTCGTAAAAGTCGCCTTTTACGACATCCACTAAGGGAATAAAGACTTGTAGTGGAGTTAGACGATGGGTGAGCAACCTGTCACTAATACACTGGTAAACATCTTAGCCTGATTGTGCAAAATGTGGTTACAGAATTATCAACAAGTTTTAGGAGTTGTTGGTAATTTTGTAGCTCTGCCTAACGTACTCTGGGAACGAAGGCGTGAGGGTAGGTATATAAATGTAAATACGTACTAAATGATAAATGAAATGCAAAACATTTTGCTCTTTATTGATCCTCTCAATCATTAACTTAAATATTGATTGATTGTTTAATATTTTTGGTGCCTAATCAGTACTTTTATGAATAAATAAATTTATTTTTATCTCCTCGTTCCGCTTTCACGGCTAACACCCTGAACCAATTTCGATGTTTGGTATGGAGAAAGCTTAAACTCCGAAGAAAATAGGGTACGTTTTACCCACGATACAATTTTCTAAATTCCAGTCTTAGGTATGCAGTCTTAAGATTTCTAATGGGTCTCAGATCCAGACTTCTTGCGACGTTTCTTCTCAGCAGTGGTGGCCTTTTAGGAAGCACTGGTAGATTTTTGACGTGTGAAATTGCTGAAATAGTGTCGTTTATTTTCTGTTTTAGACCATTAGGCCTGTGCAAGTTTCCGTTCATCATGCCTTAAAAAGGATCTGCCTCTCCATGTTAGTTACAAAGATTACCTTGGCCTATTTTTTCAGGCTGTGGACTACCTCAAGACCCGGACGCCAGCTCGGGCGGCGGTGATGATAGCAGCAGTCTGGCTGATGTCGGCGCTGGTCTGCATCCCGCCACTCCTCGGCTGGAGGGTCACCAGGCCCATGGAGCAGTTCCCTCAGTGCAAGGTGAGACTAGTTTCAACACGTTGGCTTCCAAGATCTTTCATGAGTTTTAGTTTAGTAACTATCAAAAAATATTAATAATAATATAGAGGTACATATATGACTTGGCTCACGAGGTGATCGCTATGTGGGATGTTGACTCCACGATCATGTCCCGATAGTTATTTCGGCAAACGGTCTAATAGCGAAGAGTCTCGATCAACACCTCAAGAGACTCTCGCTAGATGGCTAGATCAAGGGTCACATACAGAAGGCCTCTATCTGCAGCCCTAACCACTGGTAGCTTGAGCCCTGCCCCGCTGCCGGCGGCACTCGTAGGTTAGGTTTTTATTATGTTTAGTTTTGTATTAGTATTGTTATTTTACTTTAATATTTGAATATTTATTATAAAAAACTTAACGTACAGTTTTTTTTTTTTGTATTAGTCTTATTATTTTAGTTTTATATTGTAATTTATAGGATCAATGACCCTTAGCACAGTGCAAGTATAAAACCTTGAAAACACCTATAGTGTTAATAGGGCCTTGTGCAGGATAGCTACCACCATCTTATCTTTTAATATTTAACATACTATCACTACACTCATACACACGTCATCATATTGCCTCATATTGCTTTCTAAAGATGCAAGAAATCGTAATTACTCATAAATATCTTATCACCTTGATGTGTTAGTACACTCATGCCCGGTTCCTATATTCAAGAAACGAATGGTTTTCCATACGTCTCGTTAAAATTTTACACATTTTGTACGGAGCAAATGTCAAATTTTAACGATACGTAAGGAAAACGATTCGTTTCTTGAATATAGGAACCGGGCATAAGTATATCAATTTAGAAGTACCTAATACTATAGTAGTTTCTGACCGCGATTTCCTCCGTGTTGATAATCCTACGCACAGATATAATATACATAGATAATGTAAATACCTCAATATGTATGAAAACCAACCGTGTCACTTTTTGCTACCAACTGGGACACACCAAGATAAGAGAATTTTCTGTATTCCGCGCAAAATCAATTCAAAGTCGTCCCTTTTTTTGGCTATTGCAGTTTATTATCATGCAACGAAGCATTTTCTTAATTTTCACGGCCGACCGGCTGCTTCAACAGACGCGCGGTACGTCAGTTAGCGGCGGCCAACCCCGGCGCTTGGTCGGGGTTTAGTCGGGATTTGGACACGCGAAGTAGATGCATTCGCGTTATCTATATGTATTTTTTATCTGTGACCCTACGAGAAAAATATTATTTTCTAGATAAACCTAATGTTTTAATTCAAATTTCAAATTTCATCCAAACCCGCCTGTGCATGGGCCAACATGCCCTCTTACCCGGTTTCAAATTTAAATATACGATTAAAACGAATACATCTCAACAGAATTGGTCCAACTCAATTAAAAGTACCGAATCTACGAACAAAACGCGCAAACGAACGTTCGAAATTCAAAAAATTCGTTCATTAACAATTTAACAAGCATTAAGTATTGGCAGTTGCGAATTTTTCCCGCCAATTTACAGCGAGAAATTGAAGAGACATTTTTTCACCCTCAATTAATACGGTGTGTGCGATTTTCAGCGTGTTTGCTTCGTGAAATGTTTGCAAATTTTACGTTGCTTTTTGTGTAGACATTCTCGACACTTTTACTCACCTATTTTTAATTTTGTTAAATATTTTCATCAAGTACGTACACTCGTACAAATCTGCAAGTATACTATATCCAGGTGCGTTTAGACTTTAGACCCAGCGAAGGAGTGCCCTAGAACATGTTTTGTCTTTATTTTTACAAATAAAACGTAAGAGATAATGCATAGAATTCTTGTTCGTTCGCTTCGTTTAAATCGGGCCTAAGGCTGGGTTTTATAAAGATCCGTTAGGTCAAATTTCGGTTAAGAATGTCAAAACTTGTATGAAGTTACTAAAATTTGACCTGACATTTTAACTTACGGGCCTTTATAAAACCGGCCCTTAGTAGCACTCCATCTGCGTAGAGTGGTTTATCGTTATTCCCTTGAGAACTGTACATTTTGCTAGGGAAGGTACACAATGTCCGTCTCCTATCACTAAACAATTTCTTTACCAAATATTATTTCCATTGGTTGAGGCGCTATAGGTACCTTCAATACAGAAAAAGCAAAAAAAAAGTTGTTATTCACTTTCATTCATTTCATAAAACAATTCATACAGTTTATTCTTAAAATTAGCTACAAAATACCCTCTTCACTTAATACACCATTCAAGCAATCAGCATATTACTTGACGTAACTTAACTTGCCACCCTCAATTATCCGGCAAGTCAAGTTGAAGGGAAAGTATTGTTTAGCAAACAGTTGCGTCAACTTGAACAAATTAGCCAAACGACAATGACGCAAGTTTTAAGTAATATCGCGCGTACAACGAGCGACAGAGTTTCCAGTTAAGACGATTCGCTTTGCAAATGATTTGTATGTTACAGGGGATAGATGGCGCTGTTCAAAAATGTTTGTATTTAAATAGTTGTTTTTAAGGTTCTATTCAAACTAGGAACCCTTATAGTTTCGCCCTGTTCGCTCGGGGACTCTTACTACTAGAATGCTGTTATTTGGCATGAATATACTTACATTGTTATATTAGTCACACAAATAAAAAAAAACATGTTTTTTTTTTAAGTCTATATCCTGTTTTTCCTGTCTGCCCTATGGTTCAGATTCCTGGCTATCGTTGGATAGGTATTTCAAAAAAGTTTGTGAAATATTAAGATTTAAAGTGCTAATAGAGTCGAGTGTACCCCCCCCCCCCTTTCCCCCAAGCCAAAACTAAAAATACAAAAAATCTGAAAATTTTAAAGTCAACAAAATCAAAATCAAAATCAAGTCTTGATTTAAGGTCTTGTATATAAGTGGTTTTGCCATTTATATACAAGGTTTTATCGGTTTTATTTTTATAGGAACAGCTATAATTTGCCATTTCGGGTTACAATATCTTATATCTTATGAACTAGAATGTAAACATAGTTAAGAATTTTATTAATTTTCGTTCGAAGATAGTCAAGTTCGAAGATAGTTAAAGACAAACTACCACGAATAACTAGAGTTGATTGGTTCCTGAGATACAGGTGTATACTACAAAATTGGGATCCCCTTGGATCGCATAATTTGTTCTAGACTATTATTGTTTCGCATAATTGATTTGGCATAATTTGTATTGGCATAATAGTACTGTCGCATAATAATACTTTGGCCTAATACTTTTTTGGCATATTACGCTATTAGACTAATTTGTATTAGACTAATACACATTATGCATATTATTGTTTGGGCTAATAATTATTTGTCATATCTGTCATTAACCATAATTTCAGTTTTCTAAATGAATAAAACACAGTTTCGTTGTTACATAAATTAGGTAAGGTTAAATTAGGTCACGTTAGGTACATTAGGTTGGGTTAGGTCTCGTAGTATGATATCCAGGCGCGGAGCACCCAAGCAACGGAGAATAGGACCTCTGTCGACCTCGCCTTAGTTCCTAAATATATATAAACACAAAACCAAAACTAACCTTTTCTCGTTGTGCGTCTACGACTTTCGCTATTGCAATTGTATTGCTATGTGCCATTTGTACATGACTATTTTTTAGGAAAATACTGTTAAGCATTTTGTAATGATGCCAATATTTATTATTATGACTTTTTGTATTTATGCTATTTGACGTTAGTCTTCATGACGATTATGCTTTCTGTATTTATGCTTTTTAATTTTATGCCTAAAAATATATGCGTAAAGATGATTCACATCGCTATTTCAGCTTAAAGCAATTATGCGTAACAATATTATTACAAATAATTTTATGCCATCCAATACAGAACCACTAAAATCAACTAAAACAGCACCAAATAACTGAAAATAGTGAATTAGTTCATAGTATTGTTATGAATACTTAGACACTAACTGGACTTTGAGGCCAATAGAAGTTTGCAATTTCAAGACAGTAAATGCCTTGCCAACCTTGAGCATAGAGAATAATTCCTCAACGTTGTTTTTTCTATTAAACCCTGCGTTATCGCGCTTCGAAACACAAAAGAGCGATCACTGCTGCTTGGCTACAGATTAGCGGGTGAACAAAATTCTGCCATCCGAAAAAAAAATTTTGATTTACTTTTTTTCTTAGAATAAAAAATAATTTGCAAGTCGTCCCATCCCCTTAAGTACGGTGGGCGACAGACACCATCCCATTACTTTAAAACTTTGTAAAGCACGTTAAGGGGCCTTCGTTTGCTGGAGAATTATTATTGTTTATTCGGGGTGTGAATTATTTTCTAAAATATTTTTTTTTTTTACTATATGGAGACGAGAAGAGATTTTACGGGGCTGTAGTTTTTTTTATACTGCGATGGTGGCAAACAAGTGTAAGTACGGCCCACCTGGAGCATGTTTTATAAAATTATAAGTTACAATTTTACAGGTTTAAACTGGCAGCACTGCTCAAATGGCTGGTCGTCATTGGTAGAGGTTGTGTCAAATGGAAATTTGTAACCTGTAAATTGTAATTTGTAGCTTTATAAAACATGCCCCTGATGGTAAGCGGTTAGGTTAGGTTAGGTTAGGTTAGGTTAGGTTAGGTTACGGACGCCTGCAATACCAGAAGTGTCTCATGCGCTTTCCCGACTCTAAACCCACTAGTTTTCCGCTACTCTCCCTATTTATTCCCATTACTAACATAGAGGTATTCCATCATAGTTCTCAGGTTTGCAACTTAATTGCGGCTTTAGGATTGCAATGTTATGGCCCCGTACACATTGGGCCAATGCGTTGGGCCACAGTATTGGGGCAACGTGTAGAGGGTTACTTGGCTACGCTATTGGCTTGTTCGTAGTTGGCGACCAACGCTGGCTGGCCAACCGGCTGGTGTCGGCTTTCGACATCAAAGGATCTTTTATGAAAGCGCCAATGCAGAATGATCAATACGCCAATGTGTAAACGTGATTTCATATTTTGGCCCATTACCTTGGCCCAGAGCATTGGCCCAATATGTACAGCGGCCATTAAGCTTGAAGTCTTGACAATGCTTGTCTTTGGCTCACAGATTCTACTTATCAAGAGAACTGTCTGCTCGTTTAAATTCCCCAAGCCATAATTTTTTTTGCTTAATATTACTTTTTAAAACCGACCTCTTTTCTACTAAACTCATAAGCTGTCCCTCCTTTTAAAGCAGCGATATGTTATCGCGGTATAAAGTGCTCTTAAGCAGCCTTAAGTGACTTTGTCAACACTCGTGCCACTTATGTACCATGTTTCAGATCGTTACTTCTTTTACTAGCCATTTACTAGCACGGTACTTTTAACTTTGCATAATGTCTGTAATGTATCTATTATGATTTTGAAAAACCGGTCTAGTTTATGTATTTAAGATATGATTGAAAAACGCAAAATAAAATACACATTTTGCTATGTACTTTATTTTTTATGCAATAAGGTCCATTTTAAGTAGGAATTTTTTACAGATTTTTACTATCAGTATTTTTCAGTGTGTTTTTGTCAGTATTTTGTTGAGTTTTGTTTGTCACGAATATTTGTTTTTTCTTTCTTTCTTTTTCTTTCTTTACTAATTAAGTTTTTTTTCGATATTTTTACTAAAACTGTAAAATTTTACTACTTCTAACATATCGAAAAATTATTTCATATTGTTTTTATTAAAAACGGGAGCGACTTTGTTTTATACTTTATAATATAAAGATAAAGATAAAGATGTGAAAGTTTGTGTGTTTGTTTGTTACTCCTTCACGCTGCAACGGCTGGACGGATTTGGATGAAATTTGGAATGGAGATAGCTTATAGACTAAATTAAAACGTAAGCTATTTATTATACCGGAAAATTTAAAAGTTCCAAAGGGAATAACGATACTAAATAAATAAAATGTTAAACTCAATATTCCCCTGTATTTCTTCCGAAAGCACATACAGTGTTAGCTCCTGGCTAATTTCGTGCGAGATTTATGTTTTCCATTTCAGTAACAAGGCGCTGGGAAAAGAATAATCCCGCTTGGATTATTTATAACCGACTGAGTTTGACCGACTGCGCCGAGGATACATTATGAACGAGTTATGAGCTGAGGAGGTTGATAATAATGCCATAACAAAAAGCAAGCTTTAAAAACCCGACTGTTGCTAACCAACTTTAAATCGTCATAAATCCTAAATGATAATTCAAAATGAAAAATGACAAAAGAAACCGAAAGATGAATTTTAAATATCTATTCAACGATACCCCACCTGTTATAATTCGTCGACTTTTTTTCTTTCTTACAATATGGCGTCTGGTTGCCGCCATATTGATTTTTTATTACTGTCATATCTTTAGTGACACTTACAAGATTAGAAGAAATCGATTGACATGAGAATCATTAAAATCGGTCCAAGCCACAGCGCCACAAAGGAACAAACATACATATTATAGGCTGATAAACACAGTACCTTCCTACTTCGGCAGTCGGGTAAAAACAATCATTCAATTCAATTTTATGGTCGTTCGAGATAATCTCGAACGACCATAAAATTTGCAATCTGTTGTAGCTGGCATCATCAAGGAAACAAAAAACAAAAAACTATAATTTCTAATACTATGCACATACTTATTACAGTTCTTTAACGTAAGGACAGACGGACGGACAGTGTAGACATATTTAATAGGGTTCCTTTATGCTCCCTTCAGGTATGGAACCCTAAAAAAATATTACCTTAGCCAAGATCGAACTCGAGACCGCTGACTTCGTAATCTAATAAACGGAACCACTGGGAAACGCGTATCACACGTCAAATTGAGAATAAACATTTTTATTTAATTTGGGCTCTGTACAAACGGTCGGGGATAAAGTATTTTTTTACCCAACTGCCTGAGAAAGAGGGCAATGTTTTGTATTATATATTTATTTCAACTATTGTTGATAATTCTGTAGCTCTGTCTATCCCACTCTGGGAATGAAGGGGTGAGTTTATGTATGTACAGTCACGAACTTAAATTTGGGACCCACCTTAGGTCCAAAGTCATTCTGACATTCTACAACAATAAGGTTGAGTCTCCTATAAGTTACAAATGATTTGGCATCTCTAATCTCTAATGAAATTGACGACTTCAAGCCTATTTTTCTTTAAATGGGTCACAAATTAACGATCGGAACAGTACAGGACTATCTCTCTTTAATAGCTTTCGGCTGGCTATCGCTATCACGCTTGCACTCGCAACTGACAGTATATTTGTCACTCGTGTGTCATAGAAAAACGAAGATTGCCGATCGCTATTAGCAAAATAGTAGCACTGTATGTATGTAATTGGGACACACCTATTTTTACACGACTGCCCCAAAAAAGGAGTGTAATGTTTTCAGGGTTCCTGTTTGTATGTATGTATGTATGTGAGTTTCTTTATTCCACTATAACTTCTAAATCCCTTGACCGATTTAGATGTGTGAGGTATCGTTAGAATCCTTACGTCATCCTGGGTGACATAGGATACCTAAACTGTTAAAATTGACATAACAACAATGGCAAAATGACAATTATTAATATATGTAGGTATATCGACGACAGTATAAAAAATGCAGTCGGGTTTTTAAAGCTTGCTTTTCATAGAGTTATTAACAACGTAATGAAAATTTAAAAACCATTTTGTGACTTCTCAAATCAGTGTTCGCATTGTTGTGTTCCGGTGTCGGGTTAACCGACTCGGTAAATAACTAGCATAGATGCATTCTTAGTCCTCAGGGTTGGCAACACATTTGCGGACTTAGGATTGCAGTCTTAAGATTGTAGTCTTGAGAATGCAAATGTCTATGGGTCACAGATCCCACTTACCATCAGGGGCCTGTTTTATAAAGCTACAAATTACAATTTACAGGTTACAACTTTCCATTTGACACAACCTCGACCAATGACGACCAGCAGTGTTGCCAGTTTAGAACTGTAAAATTGTAACTTATAGCTTTATAAAACGTGCCCCAGGTGGCCTGTGTGTAACTCCATGACATAAAAAAAACAGAAGTAGGTCCTGTACCTACCTTGAAATCTTTAAGTGTAGAGACAGGCGATTATTCCGTAAATATCAGATATCAGAATACTTCAGTCTGATATCGAAAGGACCCAAAATCACATATATAACTTTTTTTTAAATAAAAGTAGTATTTTAATATTAATAATAATAATAATAATAATAATAATAATCATTTATTCATAAAACAGTATGCTTACAAGTTTCTTAGGTAATAGAGCTTATATCATTTCACAATACATTTTTCGACCACCGCTGCCAAACTAGGTAGTAACCTGTATTTCAGCAGACAGCGCTCTTCCCCAGAGAGTTCATATGAGAGTTATATATCGAGTAGTAAGCTAAGTTAGCAGTAATATGAAAAATAACAATTTCCATAAATTAAAAATTAGAACGGATAAAAGACAAAAGCGAAAAATAGTGTTTGTGTGTTTGTGTGTGTGTGTGTGCGTGTTCGATTATTCTGGGATTTTAAGAAATTCCTCCGTTTCCTTGTAGTTAAGGTTTAGCAGCCACAGACTGATTACCTTTTTGCAAATTTCCTTTTTTAGTGGATAGACGTATTTTATTTTATTTATTTTATTGTATACATAGGGACCCAGAAAATTAAAGAATCTTTTGATGAACACTGTGTGAGGTGTATGTTTGTTAATCACTATACGATCTCTTCGTCTCCTTACATTTGCCGGTTCAAACGAAGTTAAGTTGTGCTGCCTCATTATGATAGAAAGAAGGAAAAGCTGACGGACGGTCAAAGTTTCACAGTACTTGTAGAGTAGACTGGTAGGAAATAATATCGGTTTGAAGGTGGACACTTTGAGAACGGCGCGCTGGGCGATTTCGAGAGGTAGCAAGGTTGTCTTCGGGATGCCTCCCCAACAGGATATACAATACGCAATTACTGACTGGCAGAGAGCTAAGTAGATTTGTTTCATTAAATCTGGTTCCACACAATGCCTCAGATTTTTAAACACGTAGATGAGTTTTCTAATTTTTCCGCTGAGAGCCATTATTTGATCTTTGAAATTAAGATTTTTGTCAATTAATATGCCTAAATATTTGACTGTATTTACCTGATGCAAAGCAGAACAAGTACAAATTGACACATTATTACATTCGTGAGCATAAACCTTGAGTTCTTTTGCAGGTTGACCTGAATCTCGAATTGAAAATGCAATACATTGAGTTTTATCCTTGTTCAAAGTCAAGACGTTATCTCTTAGCCACTCTCTCACCACATCAAACCCACTCTGTGCCACCTTGAAAACCTCTTCCCAACTATTTGCACCAAACAGTAAAGCAGTATCATCTGCATAAGAAACAAGTCTGCCAGGAATATCAAGGTCTAGAAGGTCATTTATATAAGCGAGAAAGAGACTAGGACCGAGAATGCTTCCCTGTGGTACTCCGTAGGATAGGGGAAGTTCCTCACTTACGTAACTTCCCAGCTTTATACTCTGAGTCCTGTCAGAGAGGTAGCTCTCAAAAAGTTTTAACTGAGTGCCCCTCACTCCCATCTTTTCTAGCTTTGATAAAAGTAATGGTACAGAAACCGTGTCAAATGCTCTTGCCAAATCTAGGAAAATCGCTATACATTTTTGCCCATTATCTAATCTAGTGGATATAAACTTGGTCAAGCTATGAACAGCATCATTGGTTGATTTCCCTGAACGAAAGCCATATTGATTCATAGATAAAATGTTATTAGACTCGAAAAAATTCATTAATCTAGTATTCATAATTTTCTCCAGGATTTTTGATAAAGCGGGAAGGATTGATATAGGCCTAAAGTTTTCGACACGATTTCTGTCACCTCCTTTGTGAATAAGAGTGACTACCGATCTTTTTAGTTCTTTTGGGAAAACTCCAACTTCCAGGCACTGATTAAGAGTAAAAGTTATAGGTGGAACAAGGAACTCTCTGTAAGTTTTCAATATTTTGTTGGAGATATTATCCCATCCAGTGGAACTGTTACATTTTAGATTAGTAATTATGCGATTTATTTCATTTTCGTCCGTATCAAACATAACAAAGGAGTTCCTACCCACCCTGTCTTCACGTAAACTTTGACCGGTACTCAAACTTCTAGTAGTGTTTTGTATTTTTTCAGCTAGACTTTTACCTACATTTACAAAATACTGGTTGACCAAATTTATGGAGAGTTGTGGGGTCGAGCTAAAGTTTAATAATTCATTCGGAGATGAGGGTGCCCTAGAAGTACCAGAGATATTTTTAATTGCACTCCATATTTTTTTACTATCTTTACCCGCTTTGTTGATTAATCCCTTGTCATATGATCTTTTCACCTTTTTCAAGATAGAGTTACAGAAATTTCTATACCGGATATATGTTGATTTAATAATTAAGTTATTAGGAGAGCGTTTAGATTTCAAGTGAAGTTTATCTCTATTTTTCATACATCGAAGTAGCCCTGGTGTAATCCAGGGCTTAAGTATCTTTTTGCGCCTTGAGACAGTAATTATTTGAGTATTTTTATCAATAGCATATTGCAGAGATCGAACCAAGTAACTAATAGAAAATTGGGGATCATAAGAATTGTATATCGGTTGTAAATCAATATTATGAATATCTGGTTGCAAGGTATCCAGGTCAAGTTTCCTAATAATTTATTGGCTATACTGCGTGTAGGTTTTAACTTAAGATTTAAAAGAACCGCCTTGTGATCAGTAAGTGATGTTTCAAGCACTATGGTGCGAGAAGAATTTTTAGTTTTTAGCATCACATGATCAATACAGGTGTTACCTGCATCCCTTGTTACCAAAGTATGAGCAGGCAACAATCCATGAAAAGCGGCCAGTGTAAGGTATCGGTCAGCTGAAGGGTCACTAGAGTTAGGCAGAATATTTATGTTAATGTCCCCGATTATTGCTATATTCTTGATCATAGAAAACTTTTGTAAGATCCTAACTAATGATTCCAAAAACGGGTCGATATTTTGAAAAGAGGGCGGACGATACACAGCTAAAATAACAGAATCGTTGCCAATTTTTATAACAAAAACATTTCCTCCCGCACATGTTGGCTCTTCTACAGAGCAGGTAATCTGATCATTTATGTAAACAACTACACCGTCGTTTTGATTATGATTGGCTTTAGTGGCATAGGAACAATAACCCTGTAAAAAAGGTATCTGATATACCTTTGACAACCAACACTCGGTAAGTATCATTATATCGCAATCGCATTTTAGACGCTTCAAAAAAACCTCAAAACCAGTAAAATTACAATTAATGCTGCGAATGTTTTGCGTGAGCACTGACAAAGAGGAAGAAGACTTGTACATATATTTATAGCAATTTTCGGGGTCACAGGACACGGCTTTAGATACTTCCAGAGCGTCTATATCATTTATAACATCACTTAAGCTATCAAAGTTCATTTTCAATCTCTATTTTAATAAATGTCTTGGTTAAAGATTCTTTGTGATTAGTTATATTGGTGCTCGCAAAACCGGATTTTTTTGTAACATGAACGTGAGGTTTGTGTGTGTGTATATGTGTAAGGAAGTTGTGTATTAGGGTGTGTAATTTATACAATTTTACAAATGACAGTATTGACAAACAAACGGAGTGAATTAGGTTCTTAATAATGGTTAAAATAATAGCTAGTATTTTTAGGACTATAAAATACAGTCATAGTGACTGTTTTAATTCATCTAGTTTCAATTCACTAGTAATTTTGATCGGAGGTGAGTTTTCATGTTTTCGCAGATAGACGGTTCCGTGCGAAGTCCAGCAAAAGGTGTAGCCATTTTCTTTCTGAAACGTACGCGCCTGGTAGAAAATTCTTTGAGCTTTAGCGGTCAATACTTCTGAAACATAGACCGGTCTGACCGGCTGTTTTAGGCGAAGATGAGAAGAATTTAATTTTTCACCATAGGTTTTGGATTTGTTGAAGGTTTTGACCGATTTAATGATTTTTTCTTTTAGCAATACGGAGTTTAACTCAATTATTATCGGCTCAGATGTGTCTTTAGATTTTAAGATTTTAGAGCTCTACCCAGGCTCAGCACGACGTCACAGAGCGAGTCCTTTGTTTCACCGGTTACCTTCGGGACATTTCGTATCTCCAGGCCGGAGTCTCGATGCTTACGTTCCATGTGCTCAATTTTTTCTTCGAGAGCTTGAATGAGCATATAAATATGATTAAGTTTGAACGCTCCTATACCCATATCCTCGTAAGGCCCACCACACTACAAACAGGGAGTTTTATGTGAGTGGGACTTTGAATCTACCATCAAGGCAATAAAGTTCAATTACGTTTGTTCGATAATGACATTTTCTGTTTACCAAGATAGGAAAATACACCTTATTACCATTGTAACACAGTTCAATTTAAATTGCCTTGATTATGTACATTCTATTGCAGGGCCTTACGAGGTTATAGTGCGACGTTCCTTGAGGCTGTAATTACCCTACCGTAAGAGATAAAACTATTAAAGATTCATAATTTACACGAATAAACTGTAACTAATAAAATAAAAAAAACATAAATCATAATAACGATACCATAGTGCACAAACGTACTAAATGATTTTTATTTGCCAGTAAAGTTACGAACTAATTATTTGTGCACAAAATACTAATTACAATAACTTTTCAAATGTAATTAGTACAATAGGGTATTTGCCTAATTTTTTTTTAGTATTTAAATTGAAGCTTTTTTGCCTTCCGAATAGCCTAGTATAAATAGTTTTTTAATATCTTTAAAAATAAGAAAGATATAAATGTTTAAAACTTGCTTTTAGACAGAGAGGAAAGTACAGTAATATGACGTCATATTACTCAACCGCCATTATGAATTACGCGCAAAACATCGTATCGTGAGAAAGAGATAGACAAAAACCTTTAAAAGGCTATAACTTTTTTATTTTATTACCAATTTCAAATTTGATTTTGAATTATTTTATCATACTACGTATATTGATATATTATCCAAATGAATATATGAAATTAAATATCAGGCAAATACCCTATTGTAATTGTGAAATGGCTAGGCATTTTAAACTAAAGCCTCTCACGTCTCTCCACGGATAAAAAAACGCTATTGATGTAATTTTACTCATTGGGTAACGTAACTTTCGATATTGGTTAAAAGTTTTCTGATACCTGTTATATTGACGGAATAATCGCCTGGGTTGTGATTCTCTCAACAAGCAAAGGAGATCGTTCGCGCGAGTGAAGGTCCAAGCGGCGAGTTTAAGTAGTCCCGACAGAGCGAACAAAACACATGCGTGTGTATTCAATTTGGCAGTATGACTTCTCGAACGTATAAGGCTCCCTAATTGACAATGCACGCGCTAAAATGTGTTTTGTTCGGTCGGACGGGACTACTTAAACTCGCCGCTTTTATTCGCTCGTCCGTCCGACCGGCCGCCGTTTTTTGAGAGAATAACACACCTGGACACACTTAACGATTACACCCTGTATAACGCGTCGTATGAAATCTGGTACCTACCCTAAATGAGTTCCACGTGTTACATGCTTAGTTCATTATACTTATACTATGATGTATTCGTGTAAAAATCCCTGTAATCTACTTTCGATAAAGACTCCCCGTTAACCCCCAACTAATTCCGACCCCTGATCCAAACGAATCAAATCACATCCCAAACGGCCTAAGTAAAAATTAAAAATCCTCTAATAGGTCCTAAGACCGCCGTAAAACCGAGGCAGAGATAAAAAACCTTTGGTATTCTACCCGAATGATTTTACGATAAAAAAAGGTCGAATAGAATTGATTTTGCGTACTTAAGGTTCATTTTTGCGCGAGTAGGACAATGACGGGGTCGGCAACATGTTCCGTATATCATTGTGTTTTAGGGTATCGTAATGTAATACAGTTGGCGACCCCTGGCCGTCTGTCTTTCTGATACTTTTATTCGCTTGGGGTTTTACTAGCCTTTATAAATTTTCTGTGTCCCAATTGTGCTGTAGCAATAAACAATGATAGTTAAAAAAAATTTTTTAAGAAAATGTGTCTGTCTTTTTAAATTACAAAAAGTTCGCAAAATTGGTGGCATGAAATGATAACTTTGTTGGACTTTAATAAAATAAATCTTTAATAATTTAATAGGCTTTAAATTACGTATTTAGAGGCCTTTTTGAGAATTTGTTTTTTAAAGCACGAGATTTGGAAGCCTATTAGTTTGAAGGTATTCGCAAAAAATCTTTTATTATTTTAACTTGGGATGAAAAGCATGAGGTATTAAAAGGTTCAAGATTTCTACAAGGGTGCTTATTTATTTATTTACGGAAAAAGTGTTTTTTCTGGGATAAAAGACAGTCTATGTGTAAAATTATGTCGTAAGTTATTTCCGTAATAAATTTTCTTCAGATAGGCTTTTAGTTTGAAAGGGAATCATTTATGGACAACGTTTCGCGTTGTAATTACCAAGTGTGATGTAAATTCGTTAAAATCTAACAGTTGTACAAATTACCCGAGTTGCTTTTTTGTCAAAAGTGTAAAAATTAACATAATGTTTTTTAATGAAGAATATCCGAATGCCTTTCGTGAAAATCTTTTTAGGATCAATTAAAAAATAACTTTTTTACAGTGAATTAGAGCAAAAAAAATTCGGTAAAAAAAACACTAAATTAGGTTGCTATATTATAGTTATTTTTAATGTTTTCTACAAATCGAATATAGCACCGCTAATTTGTGTTATTTCTTTTTCTTCTAACAATTCGGTTTTTACGAAAAGATTTCGACCTTTATAAAAATATCCAGAAACTGATAAAAACATGTTTTCACACGACTACACCACTAAAGTGTACGCTGGCTATCCTATATCAACATTTCCGGGGTTATTTTATTTTTACAACCATGTAATGTGTGCGGACACCCTTAAAGCCGGTGGACTATCACCCTAAGCATAATCTTTATGAATAATAAAGTGAGAGGGAAGTTCGTTTACGACGGTGCAGGTATGTAATAATGTGGTTCAAATTTATAACGAAATTCAACTCCGAATAAGGAGAGAAAATGTTGACGACTCCTGGAATTTTACGCGTAAACTGTAAATAATTCGGGAGAGTGTTATAAAATGTTGACGATTTCTGAAATATTAACGTTCAAAGTAAGGCCGGCATTACATCTGTAAGTTATTACTGTGAGTTTTGAAACAAAGCTATATGCAAGAGAGAGATGCAGATATTTGCCACTCACTCTTACCCATAGTTGCGTCTCAAAACTTACAGCAATAACTTTTAGGTGTAATGCAGACCTTATGCTATTTTGAAAGTGGTGTCAAAATGGTTGACAACTTCTGTAATTCGTTCGCACTTTCGTATTTATTTCTTGTTTAGGGTTCCGTACCTATATGGTATCAAACGGGATCCGATTATTTCATATTACGCTGTGCGTCTGTCCGTTCGTCCTATCTTTAGAGAACTGTCAGTAGGTATATTTAGAATCGTAAGAAATTGCTGTTTTTTTATTTCATTTGGTTTCATTATAGTACAAACCCTAAAAAACAACAAAAACTAAAAACCGGTCAAGCGTATCCAATTTTTTTTTATTAGGTAAATTTAGACGTATCATGCAAATCGATATATTAGGTACCTAGTACTGACTGCGCGGTGTTACGAAGCCCTCGGTGCGCGAGTCCGACTCGCGTTATGCCTAGTTTTATTTTTGTATAATGAAGTGCTTTACATAAATACATAAGTATGAGTAGGCTACAGAAATAGTACATTGTTGCAGAGGTTGAAAAGTAGGCAATAGATGGACGAGTTAGTTCGAGGGCCGTGGCGTAGCGGAGACCCTCGAAAGTACGAGTCCATCTATTGCACTTTCGGCCGAGGCTTAACACAGTGCTTTTCACGACTACTGCGAGGGAATAAAAATCAATTCTTATTATAAAAGGGTTTGGGTAAAAGTGTTGTCATTTGTAAAATTCATATATTTTCAAGGTTAGCGGCCATTCATAAAAGTGGTAAATTATGATAGAATTATTAAAAATAAACATATTTTGTTATGTAATGTAATAGTCTTAAGTGCATCGGAGCCGAGATATTTAAATATTCATACTTGGGCGTACTTTTGTACTAAAAACTGAATACTTAAATCTTTAAATTAATTATTTACCGCCATAAATTATATATATCTATGTGTATTTAGAGGTCCTCTAAATAACTATGTAAAAATCATCCGTGGCCGCTGAAAAAAATAATGACAATATTCTTCAAACAAATTTAACCAATGCCCTTTACAACACACTAAAAATTTTACGCTCTCCCGCTAATTTTTACTTCTTTTTTTAACGATACCGTTCTTAGTGGCCCGTCATTCAAAGCCGTTTTTTAAACTGACGACTCTGACCGTGCCAGAACTATTTTTCAGATAATTAAAAACAGACACATATGACTGTATGGAATCTATAATTTTAAAAATAAAATGACTTCTGATTGGCCAATTTAATGTCATATGCAGCACAAGTCGTGTTCTGATTGGTCGAATCAGTGATCAGCGGACCGATGTGATTGGCCGATTTGCTCAATGGAACAGACCAACAATGTTAAGATTTTTGGTCAGTTTAAATTCATAGTTGGCCTGCTCATTCAATGTACAACTATTGCTTGTTTTGGGGACCAAGAACAGACCATCTTTCGCCACATTTCCGAGCAGTGGCGTGAAAAAGTTATTTTCTGAAATCTTTCATATTTCTGACTTTGTAAAAAAACCGGCCTCAAAGCCACAGAATTCCACCCTTTTTTACGATAAAAAGCAACGGCAAAATATTATCCAAATGCTACAATAAAACTACCGCTTCCCATAACATACTTATGGTTTATGAGTTCATAGAACTTTTTATACGACGTTGCGTATATTCAGAGTTGCCAAGAGGATGTTATAAAGGACCGGTTAAAACATCACTATGTTATACGATGATATTGTGTTATAAAATAAATATCAGGGGACTGTGTCACACGTTACTAGAGATGGGCCGACTACGGATTTTGCCGACTGGCCAGTCGGCCGACTAACCGGTTTTCAATTCGCCGATTAATCGGCCGACTAGACGGCAATGCCGATCGTAGGATTTTGCTAAGTTCGGGTGAACTCGGAAACGTTCGTTTCGCTTTGTTGGTCGCGCTTTTGTTACCTACCCCTACCATGTTTTGACCAGTTTTGTTTACGTTTTTTCTGGACGGCAAAAAAACAATTAGAACCCTAATTATAGTATTAAAACGAACTACCTAGTGCTTTTTATAACTTTGTCGAAAAGAAAATCGCGTGTGGACATTTTTTGACGATATTTCCTATAGGCAATAAAGTGCCGAATATTCGGCATTTTTTGCCGACTAGTCGCGGTCTAATTACCTACTAGAAATGATGCCAAATAGTCGGCTTTCCCGACTAATCGTCGACTAGTCGGTCCATCTCTACACGTTACCTATTTACTCTCAAACTACGAGGGAGAACGAAACTACTAACCACGAGTCGATGAAGACTATGCAAAAAAAGTACAATCGGCAAAAGTGTGTCCCTAAAATGATTTATTTTCTATTTATACTGTGCCAATTTACAGAATTTACATACATACAAACACTCACGTCTTCATTCCCAGAGCGGGGTTGGCAGAGCGACAGAATTACCAATAACTCTAAAAACTTGTTGTTGATTCTTTAACCACATTTTGCACAATCAGGCTAAGATGTTTGCCCCGTGTATTTAGTTTAGTTTAGTTTAGTTTATTTATTAATCAATGTAATATTACAATATAAGTTGCATTGCATGGCAAAAAATACGAAATTACATCGAGATCGACAAAACATAAATACGAATAATCAAAGAATACAAAATCAAAAAATACAAAAATAATTAATTGAAACAACAACAATAAAACATCAAATAAATGGTCACTCGTCCGATGTCAATATACAAGGATTAATAACTGTCAACACAATAATAAATAAATTTACAATTTTTGCTCCATATATTCATCCACAGAGTATAATGGATTATCCAATAATAGGTTTCTAAGCTGATATTTAGGGTATCCTGACTTTTTACCAAATCATTATTTGACGAACTAGTATATCATTTTCAGAGGTCGAAATAGGCAGTGCCTATTTGCCTAAACTTCGCGGGTGGACGTAACTAAGAGTGGTTACAACCACCAAAATTAATGATTTCTTTTTATTGAATGCGGGATTTCCGGGTTTTTTTAATAATACATAAATGTGGAAAATAATACTAAAACTCAATATCGCATGTTAAAAACATTTATTGTATACAATTTTACATGATCATCAATAACAAAAACATCTTTCAATCTGAATCATCAATAACATAATTACAATCATAATTACTATTATTATGAGATAAAATATTATATATTACGAAATACTTTGTTAGTTTACATTAGTAATAAATCAGAATATGTCATTTGATCATGTAAAATTGTATACAATAAATGTTTTTAACATGTGATATTGAGTTTTAGTATCAATTTCCACATTTATGTATTATTAAAAAAATCGCGGAAATCCCGCATTCAATAAAAATAAATCATTATTTTTGGTGGTTGCAACCACTCTTAGTTACGTCCTCCCGCGAAGTTTAGGCAAATAGGCACTGCCTATTCCGACCTCTGATCATTTTACAAACTTTCATTTCGCAAAAATGTAATCGTGCTTAAACCATTTCATATTAATTAGGTTACATGGGCTTATTAAATAAGTTAGGTTAGGTTAGATTAATGACCACAAAAAAATATAAATAAAATATGGCGGGAAGTACTTCTTTGCCAATTGAAAGTTTGTAAAATGATATAGTTTGTCAAATGATGATTTGATAAAACATTAGTGAACCGTATATCAGTGACACGTTGCAAGCTTAACAGTACTAAAAGCCTTTATTCCCTTAGTCACCTCTTACGAATTCCCCGGGAAGACATGGAGTGGCACTATTCTAAGCCGGCAACCACACGGCGCACAGAATACACAGCAGAATTTAGTTTCTGATAATTACCTAAATGCTCTAACAACTCTATTTCTCGTTCCAAGAACCTCACTCGCCTTGGCTACATTTTCATGGAAACATAATTAAACTCAATTATAAACTAAGTGCTCATTCTATTATTACGGTTGCGAGGGGTAATCAATCAGCAACACCGAACAAAGGCAGCTCTGTTCTGCTTGGTACAATCATATTGCTATTGACTTGTTTTCGTATTGTTACGTACGTGGGGGGGTATAATAATCACCGATAATCAAAAGTAGACTTTAATAACGCACTCATTTAAACCGTTACAAACAATTATCGCACACTAAACTTCGCAAATACAAGCAAATACTGAATGTTACAGTAATACCACAAATATAAGTTACGTCGGCATTCTTCGTTCACGCAGACAAGTCCGACTAATGCCGAAGATAAACGAACACAAACATCAATTCAATACTGACCTTGTTGTGTTACGCGTAAGGTAGAATATGCAATGACGTTTAAAACTCGAATGACAACTGACGTGCCGCTAAATAAAATGGCGGTTGATGGCGTCACCGTAATGGCTGCCAAACATTTGACCAATAGCCGTCGCAGATTTTACCCACGCAAACGTAATGCCTTCTAATTGGTTTAAACGTTTTCGCGCCTTCCAAAAAAATGCTTACTGCGCAGGTACATCGTTGTAACTTATATTTGTGGTACTACTGCACTTGCAACCACGCTTTTTTATAGTCCCCGTGTCTGATCGTTCCAGAATGTCTTCTGGAGTGATCGATGTATTTCGCCCCTCCGAGGACTAGCGAGACTATTCGTTGCTGGAATGTTCTACGCTTTGCTACCTTGTTTTGTTTACAATCGCGACATCCTTGGTTCACGGGTCTGGAATGTTCTGCGTATTTCTGTCTTATTTGCAATCGTATTATCTCTTTCACAGTGGAAAATTGCCATGTACAGAAATGTACTTCAAAGGCCCATCAAAGGTCCTGAAAACGTCTGAAAATGGGTTTTCGACTTATGGCCTAATCTGATACCTGTGGGTGGCTTGAAACAGACTGAAAACGTGTTTCAGGCGCCTGAAAACAACGGCAAGTTGCTCGAAATTTTGATAATCTGGTATGTGGTACCTCTGAAAAGGACTGAAACGAAGATCGTCATTCCATCTCATTGGTTGCCTCCCGTTTCTTTGGCCGGTACGAGGTCTCCACTCGAGCACTCTTGGGGTGTTATTCTCTCAAAAAACGGCGGCCGGTCGGACGGACGAGCGAATAAAAGCGGCGAGTTTAAGTAGTCCCGTCCGACCGAACAAAACGCATTTCAGCGCGTGCATTGTCAATTAGGGAACCTTATACGTTCGAGAAGTCATGCTGCCAAATTGAATACACGCGCTAAAATGTGTTTTGTTCGCTCTGTCGGGAGTACTTAAACTCGCCGCTTGGACCTTCACTCGCGAACGATCACCTTTGCTTGTTGAGAGAATCACAACCCTGTACCCCATCTGTCATCCGTAGCACGACCACTTCCTCTGAGCTACGACCAAAGCAATGTCTAGCAGCTATAACAATAATTGGAAGCAATATAATTAGGCACTTGGTCCACCGCCGCCGGTAGCAGTTGTTAATTTTGGAAGATGATCTAAATTTGGATCTCATTACCTTACAATATTTGATAACGTAATTTCAAAATTACGTTACAGCTGTCATCGCTGTCACCTACTGCCACAGGTAAGGTAATGCTGGTCATTTGCCTTTCGGCTTCTGAACCGATCTTAGAGTACTTATAATATGTGTGTAGATAAAGTATTGACGCGACTCTGCGTAATTAGTGGTAGTAGAACCTTGTGCAGGGTCCGTCCGGATAGCTACCATCCATTAACCCACCGCCAAGCAGTAGTGTTCGGTTGTACGTTATTTTACAGACTGAATTTGTTTAGAATTTCATTTCATATAAATTTTTTCTCGTATTATCATTTCATAGAATAATCAATATGTAGAATAATTACTTTGAAGACATTTAAATCATCGTTTTTTATTTCAAATAAAAATCAATGTTTCTTTTTTCATATCATAGAATAGCAAATTAAATATTCTTTGTTCTAATATTATTTATTTAAAATATAAAAAAAATAACCTCGAAGACTAAGGCGGGAGCTTGCTTCGCTTCGCTCCCGCCATAGCCTTCTAACCTAACCTATTCAAGTCGGTTCTGCCCAGAGAGGTCTTGGTCGCTATTCGCTAAAAAACAAATATTTTGTTTGATAAGTTTGTGTAATGAAAAAATAAAATTATAAAATTCATTGAATTGATTTTCTGTGGAATGTGTTTCTTTCAAGTGAATAGTTTAAAAAATAATAATATTCGAAGCAAAAATACAAGGACCAAATAGTATATGAAACATTTTCTGTGAAACAAAATTCTGTAATTTTTCTGTCTGTAAAACAAGGGGACACCAGTAGTGTTCACATTGCTGTGTTCCGGTGTGGGGATAAGACAACCGGTGAAATTACTAGCATAGAGGCATTCCATCTTAGTCCTCAGGGTTGGCAACGCAATTGAAGTCTTAGGATTGCAGTTTTGAGATTGTAGTCTTGAGATTTCAAATGTGTATGGGTCTCAGATCCCACTTACCATCAGTGCTTGCGTGCTATCTCCTTGCCATAAAAAAATGGCATTACGCAACAGTCACGTAAAGTACTACAGGTAGTTTATTGCAATTATTATAATACTTAGTGGGTAATGAGGGCGCCAATGGACAGTCACCATCAGATATATTGTAGCGGGCGAGGTACTCAAATATTTCGGAGCAGCATTTCTTTTCAATAAATTCGTTACACGAGTTATGGTCAATAACACCAGAACATGCAATTTGTTATAAATATAAGAGCAGCGACCTTTCAATAAATTCGGAACATATAACGAGGTAAAAATATCAGAAAGCACAGAACGTCAAAGGTATCTACGCACTCAGGGTGATCATAAAGATCGGAACATTTATGGAAAATATACCTTAAGTCTGTATCACACAGTTTAAATTCGTTACTATAATTATTATGCATGTCGATCTTTGGCATGACGTATTTATGTTCTGTTTGGAATTCGAATCTACTCGTGACGTGTACACGTCACGAGTAGATTCGACATGCATAATAATTATAGTAACGAATTTAAACTGTGTGATACAGACTTAAGGTATATTTTCCATAAATGTTCCGATCTTTATGATCACCCTGAGTGCGTAGATACCTTTGACGTTCTGTGCTTTCTGATATTTTTACCTCGTTATATGTTCCGAATTTATTGAAAGGTCGCTGCTCTTATATTTATGACAAACTGCATGTTCTGGTGTTATTGACCATAACTAGTGTAACGAATTTATTGAAAAGTAATGCTGCTCCGAAATATTTGAGTACCTCGCCCGCTACAATATATCTGATGGCGACTGGACGCTGAGAGCAATAGAATAAGATTAGCACCATTAAATTTGCTATCTAGCGAGCATGAACTAAATAAGTTTTTTTAATTAGGCTATGTAAAGAGCCCGACAGACTGTTTTACGTTGCCCATCCCATTTGGCATGAGCCCTTATGAATAATTTTATGTATTAAGGGGCAGTTGGAACGAGATATTGAAATTATTTCCCTCCTGATGATTTTAGACGCGCAAAGTTGGTATTGGCGGCTTCTTTGATATATTCATATTTTGTTTTTCTCTTCTTCTTTTTTTTAACCTTAAGAAATACAGCGGTGTTATACAAGTTTAAGGTGTGTGTCTGTGTATTTGTCTATGGCAACGTAACTCTTAAACTGATGGACCGATTAGGATGCGTTTTTTTTAAATCAAAGCTCAGGTAATTGCAATTATTCTTAGCTAAGTTTCATAAAAATTGGTTTAGTCGTTTGAGCGTTATAAGCTCTGAAAGCAGGGGTCGCCAGTTTACAGGGTTTTTTATATTTAAATGTTATAATGTAAGAGAGAGTCTCTTACACTAACTATTATAGTAGTAGGTATTAAATAACGTTATATTTTAATACATAGAAAACATCAAAGACACAAAAAAAACTTAAATTTTCCTTTACCAGGGTCAAACTCTTGACGGCTAGCTTCATAGCCAGGGTCACCACCAACCACATACAAATACAAAGCCAAAAACCAATTATTGAATATTCAACCTTATACGTAAAATGCCTATAAGGTTTAAAATGCCTCCGCTATAACTGGCAAATACGCCCTTTTTCTCAGACCGCGTTGTATTTCAGATAAGGCATGTTTTGGCGCAGTGCCACAGAAAAATTGAATTCACCTGCATGCACTGTCAGAGGTTCGGAATTCGTCTCGGTTCTCGATTTTATCAAATTTTCAAGTGTCAGTTGGCGGAGTTCCAATTTTTCCTAATGGGGAAATATTGTCAGGTTTTATTTACAATACAGAGTGAGTTTATTTTAATCTCAGAATGGGGAAATTGGAAACTGCGGGAAGAGGAACTGTTTTAGGAAAATACAGGGCGTATTTTTTTTTGACATAACTTTTTTTGTCATAAGGTAGGGAAACGATACCTGATGTTAAGTGGGATCTATGACATTTGCAATCTCAAGACTACAATCGAAAGACTGCAATCCTAAGACTGCAAACGCGTTGCCAACGCTGAGGACTAAGATGGAATGCTTCTATGCTAGTAATTTCACATTTTTTTTATTCCCACACCGGAACACAACAATGCGAATGCTGCTTGGCGGTAGGTTAAAGATGGTGGTACCTACCAGGATAATTAAACGAAAAAAAAACAAAAATGGCGGACTAAAATGGCCGCCTCCCCTCCAATGACGAAATGTACTGAATAAAATCACTACTGTCAAGTAAATAAGAGCCACCGTAACGATGATAATTAGATAACATGTCAAAGGCAATATAGTTTTACCCAGTAAAAAGCCCAGCGCAGCTCTGCCCTGCTAAGACTAATGGTGGTATCTCAGACAAAACTCCTGTAGCAAGTTTAACCTTATTACTAACGGCAAAGGATTGAATCTACCTTGGCTTTTGAATTGGGATACTGCCTTTTGGCTTTTGAGGCCAGAGCTAAAGTGGTAGGTGTACCTTACTCAGCATAACGCGCGGGGTATGCCCTCGTACGGAGAAAAGGCACAAAGTGCAATTAATTCATATAAGCATATTAAACTCTCAAGGGTTATAATAATAAGGTTGGAAGTGCAATACAATTCATATAGCAGACGTGCCTTTTTTTCGTAGGAGGGCAGTATGATTCTCTCAAAAACGCGGTCGGACGAACGAACGAGGTAATGTCGCAGCGGCGAGTTTAAGTAGTCCCGTCAGAGCGAACAAAATAATTTTTAGCGCGTGCATTTTCAATTTGGCAGAATGGCTTCTGCCGATAACATCGAACGTATAAGTCTGCCTAATTGAGAATGCACGCGCTAATGTGTTTTGTCGTTCGTTCGTCCGACCGCGTTTTTGAGAGAATCACACCACACAACTAAATTTCCCTGGTTACCTAATACTTCGTAAACGAAAATGGAATAAGCATGGATTTTTAAAATCGAATTTCTCAACAATACGAAAATACCGTAAAAGAGATCACCAAAAGTGAAATTAAGATTAAAATTAAAAAAAAATATTGGTCGTCTGTAACAAGATTGTGATTGTTGTGCATAAGCGCCTTGATCCCATACGAGCCTGACAAGACGATAGATACCTACACCAACTAAGACGTTACTTGAATCACTAAAGAAATTGCTGTTTGTTACTAACAGTTTTGGTGGATATAACTAATATCTTAACTATTGTATTCATTTTATGTCAACTAAGTGGAAATCTCTCTTTGTTGGCTCTCATTTTTTTGAGTGAAGAAATACGGATGATACAAGCATTTTAAACTGCTACTTAGACAGCGATTAGACAGAGAGATCCGATATGCACTGTGACGTCATGTAACACGTCGGCGATATATCACCGCGTTAAATTCTGTTTTGCTAATAGTAGGGGATCCGAATAGGAGACGACTTTACCAGGCTTTTTATTCGATAAAAAGTATTATATATCAAATTTTATATGGTAAGTAATGTATGGCGAATAGGTTGACTGAAAAATTTCAGTCCAGTCCTTATATGATAAAAAAACTGAAAATGACCTTTTTTTTAAAATTGCTTTTGTTTGTTCAATAGACCAATTTCATACTAATCGAAAGCATGAAGCCTATAGAATATGCAAACGCTAGCTTGTCAATTTTTTCCCGTCAGAACTATTAAAATAACTAACTATTAAAACGATGTATCAGAAATATTTTTGGCCTACGTCGTACTGCCTCATGCCGTCCTTATTTTATAAAATATAAAATTTTAACTGTGCCTTGTCTATACATACTGGAGGTCTGTGTTTTTGTTTTTAAGTACAAGAACTTGTTTAAACAGAAGCAAGATGTATCTTGACGTGCATTAAGGTCTCGACATAAAAATAAGATCCACAAGCCATTTGTTAGACTTAAACTCTCTTCAAGCAACACTTATCTGATGTGCATAGACATATTTAATAAACTGCCGGACGCATTTAAAGAGAACTGCCTCAAGCAATTTATTCGTTTGACGAAACAGTTGTTGTTAGACAAGTGTTATTACAGTGTGAGAGACTTTCTTTGTGACAATTTATAATAAATAATAATAATATTGATATCTTATTAACATGTAAATAATATATTAAACAAATGCTAAGATAATAATAAATAGAAGTTTTAGTTAGATATATATTAAATTTGTTTTTGGTTCAAATGTATAATTCCTTGTTATTTGATTTATGTTTTATTGTTTGTTATAGTTTTTAATTTTCTAAGGCGTGTACACCTGTAAGGGTAGGGTTAAGTGAAACATACTTTATAAGCGAATGTACCTGCAAACTGTAACCTTAATGTATACCCAATAAATTTCATTTCATTTCATTTCATTTCATTTCATTTCATTTCATTTCATTTCATTTGGGTATCTAGGTAAGTCAGTACTAATAATTTGAACTAAACCTAACGTTTGCATATTCCATATGCTTCATGCTTTCGATTAGTATGTAATTGGTCTATTTAACAAGCAATAGCAATTTAAAAAAAAACATTTTCAGTTTTTTTTTAAAATAATTATATAAGGACTGGACTGAAATTTTTCAGTCAATATATTCACCATATGTTACTTAGCATAATATTAAATTTGATATAAAATCATTTTTATCGAATAAACAACCCAGTGAAGGTCGTCTCCTATTCGGATCTTAGACCACAAGTGATAAGAACAAATCTTTGGTGGCTTATATCTCGGTTATTTTCAAAGCTATTAAAAAAAAAACTCACCTGTTTGTTACATCCGCTTTTATTCAAGCTATAAAAAAAACATGAATGTTCCCTATTGAGAAGTCGTTTTAGAGGATAATACCCTTAACACTTACGAGCGAGCACTAATGCTCCGTGACGGATTCCATAATTCCGGGATTAGAAGCCGTCAGCAGTAAACCCGGCAAATGGAATCATTTGTATTGTTTAAACAGCTACTAGAATAAAAATAATGGCGATTAATTGGGGATCAGAATCGTAGCCGAAAAATATTTAAAAAATACCGAGCAAGAGCTTCTCGGACCATGCTCAGTGTAGGTAGTTCAACGCCGTAAGTCCAAAAATAAACAAATTTAATGAAAAAATGCATCATCAACAAGCATCTTCATGGCACGTACGTCCTTTGAGAAGAGCAGTTTTTCGGTAATAACTCCAAAACGGTATATCCGATCATGACATGTGTAAAATGTTTTTTGTGGCCAGTATATTTTTAAGCGTTATTTTTGTGATCTTTTTCATATTTTTTGGATACCTACAGGTTAAAAGATAAAGGTAGGGACACAATTAATACAATTTTCGGGGCAATTGTTTCCGAAAATATGAAACAGCTAATCAAAAAAACTGCTTAAGAACCGTATAAAAAATTGTACTTTTCATACAAACAAATAACAAGAGAATCACTCACGCAACGATTGAATACAGCAGACTCATTTTCACCATAAGTTCACATGACCACTTTTTTTTTTTTGATTGAGAGTTATCAGTTTGTACCTAATTTCGTGCTGAATCGATTGACAAAGTGTTTTTAAAAGAATTGATGAAAGATTATGTGCCTCACGATTTGATTAGGCCGAAGTCATTCTTTGACATAATTACTTAAACCTATTATTATTTATTATATAAAACTATGAATATAAAATACAACGTGCTAGCCTAGTTGGTAGTGACTAGACCCCGTTATCTTGTCGCACTGACGTCGTTTTTTTGTAGGGATTGAATGTTTATTTTATCGACTATCTAAATGTCGATGGCTTTGTGCTTAAAGTTATGTCATGTCACTGACAATGAGTTAAAGACAATAACTACTAAAGTTGTGATAAAAAGTAATGGGAATAAAAGTCGCGTGTGTTCGTTAGTTGAAACTGCTTATCTTAGTTTTTCCACAATCATTACATAAGGTTATTGCATCTACGAGATACGATACTAATGAGGATATCTTCTTATTTTTAATCAATAAGTTGTAATACCTACGCAATATTGAAATTGAGAAGAGATTTAAAAGGCAAAAATTAATCGCTTGGTTGAATAATATAAACTACAAACATCGATATAGAGATGGTCGATAAAAAAAAACATTCAATCCCTACAAAATAGCGATGTCACTGCGACAAGATAACGGGGTCTAGTAGTGACCCTGCCTACGAAGCTAGCGGTCCTGGGTTCAAATCCCGGTAAGGGCAGATATTTATGTGATGAGCACGAGTATTTGTTCCTGAGTCGTGAATGTTATCTATGTATTTAAGTATATGTTTCTCTATATAAGTATTTATATCGTTGTCTAGTACCCATAGTACAAGCCTAGAGCTTAGTTTGGGACTAGGTCAATTTGTGTGAGATCGTCCCTTAAAAAAAAAAACAAGCAGTAAATAAATAAATAAATATCAAGGGACGATCTCACACAAACTGACCTAGTCCCAAACTAAGCTCTAGGCTTGTACTATGGGTACTAGACAACGATATACATACTTATATAGAGAAATATGTACTTAAATACAAAGAAAAAATCCACGACTCAGAAACAACTACTCATGCTCATCACACAAATATCTGCCCTTACCGGGATTTGAACCCAGGACCGCTAGCTTCGTAGGCAGGGTCACTAACAACTAGGCTAGCACGTCGTCAAATCTCCCACAACGTGTGTCTTTTATCGTTGATTGATTGACGTAGGTTAGTTAAATACTTACTGATACGCGTCATACTCGTGAATGGGTACGGTTTGTAGGCTCCGGACAGGGTAACACAGTTATTAGGATCCCATTAGCACCTTTTGGGTACAAAACCCTAAACCCTGTTAGAGTTTCTTGCAGCGTTTCTTCTCTGCAATGGTGACCATGTTTAAAGCACTATAGTAGTAGGTATAGTGTAGATTCATGCCGTACCATGGTGTAAAAAACAGCCCTGTGGCTTATCGCTTCGAGTGGCAAGCAGCCGTATAACGGCTGCTGTCAAAAAACAATTAATACTTTATGACATTAACTGAAAATTCAAATTTAAACTAACTATAAGTAGTTTTCTTGCCGCTTGAAGGGCTATATCAATTCTATATTCTGTCAATTTTCGAAAATTGTTTACGTTAGTATCTTTTCTATGGCCGCTGATGTGGCCAATTTGTTGAATAATTTAAATATTAATTTGCATTTTGATAATTCATTTTTAATATTTTTTATTTTACAAATTTAATGAACTGAGCCGTAATGAACGTAGATTCAACATGAAAGACGTTCTATTAACCCAGATATGTCGAAACGTCGGGTTCCAATTAAGAATTTTAAAGGCAAACCCTTTTCCTTAGGGCAAGGTTTCAAGGCTGAATTTTAACGAAACGTATTTCACCACTTTGAGACGAGAGTTTTTTAATTTTTTACACGACTGCCTCAAAAAAGGAGTGTAATGTTTTCAGGGTTCATGTTTGTATGTATGTATGTATGTGAGTCTCTTTATTCCACTATAACTTCTAAATCCCTTGACCGATTTAGATGTGTGAGGTATCGTTAGAATCCTTACGTCATCCCGGGTGACATAGGATACCTAAACTGTTAAAATTGACATAACAACAATGGCAAAATGACAATTATTAATATATGTAGGTATATCGACGACAGTATAAAAAATGCAGTCGGGTTTTTGAAGCTTGCTTTTCATAGTTTAGTTTAGTTTATTTATTAATCAATGTAATATTACAATATAAGTTGCATTGCATGTCAAAAAATACGAAATTACATTGAGATCGTCAAAACATAAATACTAATAATCAAAGAATACAAAAATAATTAATTAAAACAACAACAATTAAACATCAAATAAATGGTCACTCGTCCGATGTCAATATACAAGGATTAATAACTGTCAACACAATAATAAATAAATTTACAATTTTAGCTCCATATATTCATCCACAGAGTATAATGGATTATTCAGTAAAAGGTTTCTAAGCTGGTGTTTAAATGCTTCGTCGGAATGTACATTTTTAAGTTTGGCGGGTAGACGCTCATAGTACGTGGTATAGTTATATGTCATGTGGTGATATTTTTTCTCTTCTTGTATTGTCCTTACTTATTATATTCCAAGGTTGACTGGACGAGATATATATATGAATGATAAAAAATATGTAAGTATTTTTAATTAGACTCCATTTATTATGTATTTACAAAATTCAACAATAACATAATTTAAAAAATTATAGTTTTAATTTTTAATTAAAATAAAACTAAGCTACTCAAATATTAAAGATATTATTAGAAATATCAGACCAATAGCTGGGGTTAAGCAGTTTGACTTTTCATATCACGTCATCTCCCAGTGACGCGATTGGTTTAATAACGAATCGAATAGAAACGTTAGTTAGCGTAGTGCATCTTTGCAGGGCCCTCTGAGCAGGACACGCTTTGAAATAGGTACTATTTGTCAAATATGTGTGTAATAGGTGTGTTATTCTCTCAAAAAACGGCGGCCGGTCGAACGGACGAGCGAATACAAGCGGCGAGTTTAAGTAGTCCCGTCCGACCGAACAAAACACATTTTAGCGCGTGCATTGTCAATTAGGGAGCCTTATACGTTGCAGAAGTCATGCTGCCAAATTGAATACACGCGCTAAAATGTGTTTTGTTCGCTCTGTCGGGACTACTTAAACTCGCCGCTTGGACCATCACTCGAGCGAACGATCACCTTTGCTTGTTGAGAGAATCACCACCCAGATCTCAAAATTTGCTCCGGAGCTAAAGGACCTAAAGGAACTAAAAGACCGAACTACTTCCTTTGACCGATTGACCGAGATCAGAGCGCTCCCTCTAAAGACCGAGCAAACTCTGGGGAAAAACTTAGTTTAGCTAGCAGATTTTGTTACTACATTATTTCCGTGCGCAAAAATGACATTTTCTCACACTAATGGCCATTATTATTCCTATTCCATTAGCATAACTAAGGCTAAGCAAATTCCTTAATTATAACAAACGAGATATAATTATAGCTAATGGTACCCCCATTTCAATTAGCCTTCTCATAAATTTGTTCGCTATACAAAACACGGAGATGCTATCTTATCTTGTTATATCTTTACTTGTATTGTTCTTTGGTTTGGATTAGGGAGGTATTTTGATGACAGAAGGGATCTGTTCCTCATACAATGTTTAATGTTTATTGGTGGATAAACTTAGAGCAAGGTTTTTTTTAACCCCCGAAGCAAAGAGAGGGGTGTTATAAATTAATGGGATATTGGTATGACTCCAAATATGGCGCTTGAAAAGCAAAATCGAACAAGACTTATAAACGAAACGGATTTGGATAATTAATCCTTTCGATATACCCATTCCAAACCCTTGGTAAGGGTAACCCTTATAAATAGCGCTTTAAAAAGCAAGTTGAACGGCTTTTAAGCAATACGGTTTTTCTAAATATATCCTTATAAAAACCCATTCGAAACCCCTTGATTGGGATAGCGGGCCGGTCCCTGGTTATAAGTTTGACCGCTATGTGTGTGTGTGTGTATGTGTGGGTGTCTGCCTAGCTCCTAAATGAATGGACCGATTTGGATGCGGTTTTTTTTATTCGAAAGCAGGCTATCTATCGGTGGTTCTTAGTTAAGTTTCATGAAAATCGGTTCGGCTATTTAAGAGATATTAGCTCTGAAAGAAGGCAACCATTAAATCTGGGGATTTATCTATTTAATAGTTGACAAAGTTTTAAGCCTACTTCAAAAAAAGGAGGAAGTTTTCAATTCGTCGGGTTTTTTTTTACCATAAATAAAGCTTGTAACACATGCAAAATTATACCTTATCTGGGATTACAACCCTGTGTCACTCGACTTCCATATCGGTTATATACATTAGTCCATTCTTTCATTTTATGGTTAAGGCATTTAAAACTGTATGCAATTGAGAATAAGGTTGGAATTGTGCCGATTGAGCAATGGCCACAGAGCGCGGAGTATTAGGAACGGTCGTTTAAGGCGAAGCACGCCCGGAACGCACGGCGCCTTTTATTTAAGAAGAAGGTGGGGTTTAAGTTAAAAAAGGTATTTTTTTATTAGTTTTATTAGATTTTTGTTTACACTAGGACACTATTTGTGAACTAGCGAATTTATGAATGTATAAATAAAATATAAAAGTTCACCTATCGCTAAGCAGCAGTGCTTGGAATGATGTTGTGTTCTGACTACTGACGTGCAAGTTGCGGAATGTGTCCAAAAAGTTGGAAAAGTTCTAAAAAGTTCCGGAAACTTTCACTAGAAATATAGGAAATTTAAATTTAAGAAACGGAATGTTTCAATCCCAATACCAAATTGTGAGACGTTTCCGAAATTTTCCTACATGAAATGTTCCGCAATTTTGGAAAATTTCCTTTCGCACATCAGTAGTTCTGACGGTACAATCACGATGACGACAATGACGATGACAATCAAAGTGACAAGGTTCTAATGCCCAAGATATGTCATTGATCAACTGTATGAAAGTATGTGAAATAAATAAATAATTAATAAGTATCGGGGGACCATCTCATACAACTTGGCCGAGTTCCAAACCAAGCTCTCGGCTTGTACTACTGCCCTCCTTAGAAAAAAGGGCGTATCTCGTAAAACCGCGTATTTATTAGTGACCTTATTTTTTAACTAAGGACGTTAAATTTGCTTTGACTATTAAATTGAGCATACGTCCTTTTTATTTAGAAGGGTAGTATGGGTACTAGACAACGATAAACATCTGTATTTTTATCTTCTTTATCTTTACATAAAATAAAACAAAGTCAAGTCTGTTTGTCTATATATCTGCTAAACCACGCAACGGATTTAGATCTTATATACAGAAACTTATATACAGGGTGGAAAAAACGAACGCCACATGGACGGCAACCACCTTAAATATTGGAAACAGCAACTTCTTCGCAAAGGAAACTTACTTCCGGGGTGAACCGGGAATCGAACTGGTCGAGTATAACAAAATATAAAAAGGTTTTTTTACGGTCTTTATTCAATATTAGGTGTATGCGTTATAGATATAAATTATCACTATCAATAACCCTTTCGATCTGTATTATAAAACACGACTTTATTGTTTTGTCATATTCGATTCTCGGTTAAGGAAGCGGATTTTTTTCAAAAATGCAATAATGCAGTATTTTTTGTTCTCGAAAATAAAATTAAGTTTCCTTTGCGTAGAACTTGCTATTTCCAATATTTAAGGTAGTTGCCGTCTATGCGGCGTTCGTGTTTTCCACCTTGTATTTTTTTTTTATACAAATGTTAAGACAAGACTGTACTGTCAAAAAAACAACTATCCCGATGAATTGAGAACCCCTTTTTTTGAAGTTGGTTAAAAGATAACCGCTTCCGCCCTCAGCTTGGGCAAGTCGTAATAAAACGCGGAATGTGAACAAGTATTCTGCCCATAGAGTGAATCCTGAGGGTGCCTAGCTGTGACGTCACGGGAAGATGCAAAGACTGAAACCTTCGTCTGACCTCTAATTGGAGAAAGAGTGAAATGGGAACATTCCCGAGGGACGAAATATTTTTGTGTTGGTTTAAAATTGGCATAAGCTAGAAAAAATACATCCTGTGTTTATTGAAAAATATTTAATAGGACATTTTTTTTGGTAATATTTTACGACGCTGCGTAAAACTTTGAAGGTTAAATAAAAACAAAATCATGATAAATGTTTAAAAAAAAACATAATATTAAAAAGCGATTGAATGTGGATGTGTGAATTTTTCTTTGAATTTTTTTTGGATGACCATATATGTAATTTATATATATAAAAGGCAAACCTGACTGACTGACTTAGATATCAACGCACAGCCGAAATTATTGTACCTAGAAACTTGAAATTTTGTTCCTTTCATGATGTAAGTAAGCACTAAGAAAGGATTTTTGAAAATTCATCCCCTAAGGGGTTAAAATAGGGGAGTACCGGGAAACTAATTCTACGCGTACGAAGTCGCGGGCATCCTCTATAACTAATATAATCTTTACATAGTATAAAATGAAGCCGCTCCCGCTGTCTGTTCGCTTAGATCTTTTAAACTACTCAACTGATTTTAATGCAGTTTTCAGCAGTAGATAGAGTGATTCAAGAGGAAGGTTTATGTGTATAATAAATGCGGGTTTATGTACGGGTGTAACAAAAAACTCACATAAACCGAAGCGAAGCGAAGGCGGGTCGCTAGTTATAGATATAGACCCCTTCTTCCATGAAACCTAGATTTTTTTTAATGAAAAAGATTTTAAATAACCCTGTACACGTGTGTACATAACATACCTATTGTTGAAAATTCTCTAGAATCCCCAGGAATCTGGTAAATAAGAAACGCGGAAGAATGCTCGAGAATTCTATACACGCTTCGCGGCAAAAAGTTAAGCTCGAGATAACCTCAATCGACGTTTCGTGCGCAAGAGTTTAATAAATCAAGTTCTAAAGTAGATTGGAGAAGTCGATCAGTGTTTATTCTCTTTCGTTTTTAAGGTTGGTGCAGACATGCTGTTCGACACCGGATCAGCTCAGAGTTAGACATTGACAAGTTAGCTTTGAGTTGCTGGAGTGACTCTCTAACGATTTCGATGATTTTTTTTGTAATATTGGCCGAAAAATCCTTTTGTCAAGTTGTTATCATCGGAAAAAATCGTTTTCAACCCGACCGTTTCCTCTCGGTCTTCCGGGTACTGTTATACTTATACAGAAAAATACTTAGAAAACATCCAAAGCTGAGTGACACATACTAGCGCTTATCAAAGATTTTCTCATACCGGGAATCGAACCCAGTACCGATAGCTTCGTAGTCAGGGTCACTATTAACTAGGCTAACGGCTTCGCCGATGTGTAGGGGCGTGGATAGAGTGTCATAGATACCTACCGCTAATGCTAACCAGCAGACCTTATTCTTTGACGGATTAAGGTTGGCGCAGACATAACGACTCGGCACCGGATCAGCTCAAACTAAGACATTGAAAAGTGAGCTTTGTTCTGTGTTAGTACGATACATTTTTCAGTGGACAACGCGACGCGCCTGGCTATTGTTTTCACTTTAACTTTAAAAAATGTGTCGTACTACCACAAATGAGAGCACACTTTTCAATGTCTCACTTTGAGCTGATGCGGTACCGAGAGGTTAACGGAACCTTTAACCTATAGCCAGGCAGCAAGGTTTGCATTGTTATATTTCGGTATGGGGATCAGACAACCAGTAAAATTACTAGCATAGAGCAGGGGTCTTCAAACTTTTTGACTCATGGGCCACACTGCTTAATATAAATTCGTGCGGGCCAAGACTTTGGTTTCATGGCTGGTCATGGGGTAATTATTACCCCAATACATTAGTATTAGTTAAGTAGTCTTACTCTTCAGGGGGTACCTGGATAACGCATTTGGTGTTGATTAGGTATGTTCATGAGTGGCTATGATTATGACCAATTACCGTCAGGGCCGTTGTTTTTAAAACTAATTACTAGTTACTTGGAGCTTTTTAAAATCGGACCCCGCTATAGCGGGCCGGACCGTGGGCTCTCCCGCTTTCTTTCCGCGGGCAGGATTAGAAGGGCTTGCGGGCCGAACTTGGCCCGCGGGCCGTAGTTTGGCGACCTCTGGCATAGAGGAAGCTAGCGGTAATGGGTTCAAGTCCCGGTAAGGGCAGATATTTGTGTGATGAGCGCGAATATTTGATCCTGAATTATGGATGGTTTCTATGTATTTCAGTAAATAGGTACTTCTCTATATTAATATTTATATCGCTGTCTAGTACCCATAGTACAAGCCTAGAGCTTAGTTTGGGACTAGGTCAAATGGTGTGACATTGTCCCCTGATATTTATTTCTTTTTTCTAATTTAATCCTCAAAGTTTGCCAACCTTCACAAACCCAAGGCAAGGTTGATTGGTGCCAATTGCGGTTACAGAAATATCGACGAGTTTTTAGAGTTTAAGGTAATTCTGTAGCTTTGCCTACCCCACTCTGGGAATGGAGGCGTGAGTTTATGTATTTATGTGTTGGCAACGCAGTCTTAGGATTACAGTCTTAAGAATATAGTCTATGGGTCCCAGAATCCACTTAGCATCAGCCTGTCTGCTCGTTTGCCTTATCATTACTTAAAAAAACGGTCAAGCGCGAGTCGGACTCGCGCACGAAGGGTTTCGTACCATTATCTATACAATATTAGTAAAAAACGGCAAAAAATCACGTTTGTTGTATTTGAGTCCCCCTTAAATATTTACTTCATTTTAATTTAATTATTTATTTTTTAAGAGAATATACAACTAAATATTCTGTGAATACTTCAAGTGTCTACCTGTTGCCGTTATTAATATCGAGCAAAAAACGACAAAAAAATCACATTTGTTGTATGGGAGCCCAACTTAAATATTTAATTTATTCTGTTTTTAGTATTTGTTGTTATAACGGCAATAAAAATTAATCTTTTTTGAAAAAACTGTCTATCTATCACGGTTCATGAGATACAGACTGGTTGCAGACAGACAGACGGACGCACGGACAGTGGAGTCTTAGTAATAGGGTCCCGTTTTTACCCTTTGGGTACGGAAACCTAAAAAGACACTTAAGGTTATCGTTCGTCGCCGAAATATTTCCACAAGAATAACACCATTGAAGACGCTACATTTTTCCTAAGAGCTGTCAAAGTGTTCAATGGTAGTCGTGAATATGCAACGCTCGTTAATTCTCGAAAGACGGCTTGCGGCAACAGAGTTGTTATGTGAAAATTTCTCACTTGTATATGTATTTAACCTGCCACAACTATTGTTTGTATGTCTTTAGCATGGAATAGAAAATACAGTGGAAGTGGCATGTGCTTCGCTTAGTATCAGACCTGTTGTCGCCAATACTCACACTATCATAAACACAACACGCCACCATGGAAAATGTTTTTGGTTTTGGTTGCGCGGAACTCCGCATAACCATGCCACACGTTACACGTAGTGACGGGTGATTTCTGAAAAATTGCAGAACTTTCCTTAACTGCGAAAATTACAGCGTCTGAAAGTTACATAATTAGATGGAAATGATTCTGACCCAAGTAAATTTCATTTAAATTTAATGAAAAGTTTCCGTTGCTTACATTACATGTCAAAACTATAGAAATTTTCAGAAATTAAACGATTTCACTTTGGTTTCAGAATATTGCATGAAATTTTAGGTGAAAGTTTCACTTTCGAAACTTTCACAATATTGCAGAAAATTAAGTGAAAGTTTCACTTTTAAAACTTACAAGCCGCCCGTCACTAGTTACACGCCCACTTGACACTTCTAATGTTTTTTCTGTTCTGTGTTCTTTACCAAGTCCGAAGTCGCGGGGAAGGAAGTCCCGGGCCTTTGGAAGGCATGCATGGAGCCGAAGTCAACACGCAAAGGCCCTTTACACAAGTTTAATATAGTAAAGTTATGGGACATCAACCGGTGTTTGTCCCTGAGTTCAAATTATAGAAGTATGCTCCCACGGACAACCATCGGTTACTTTAGGACAATTTAAGAAGGATAGGAACATTAATAATAGGCTATGAATGAACTGATATGGATTGGGGAACTACGCTATTGATGAAACTACGGCGCCTGCCTGGCCAATGCTAATTACTTTGGTTGAAATGGCAGGCGGTGAATTGTCAACTCAATGGAATGGGCCTGAAATAGCCACATATACATAGCAGCAGGGAGACAACAGTTTCAGAGGGGCTAAGGGTGGAGAGGTGCTTCTGAACTTTAAACGACCATAAGATCCCCACTCGCCACTTATGCAACACATCCACCCTTCGAGCTTCTTGCGACTCCACTCTGACCGGCCAATAAAGGCAAGCCAGAGGTTAGGGTCTGTTCCTCGTTATTGTATACCACAGCCGGCCGGTGAAGGCAAGCGTGAGGTGAGGAACAGGACCTACCCTCGGGAGCACTCAGTTCCGTGGTGTCGCCACTAAACAACAGCTCGCCACTAGCTGCCCTGCGGCCTTATTATTACTACTCGTACTATTAATCTTATTGCTTGATACTCGAAACTTTTAAATACTGTATATTTTGTTTTCTTCTTGTGTTATATGCAAACATATGAGTTTTTGTGGCACGAATAAAATTATCCTAGGGACTTCCGAACGATATTCATGTATCGATAAATTGTACTTTCTTATGACAGTTATGATATGACTACGAGATAACGTTTAATATGAACATGCAACTTTTATACCTATACTCGGGAGCAAAGAAATCGAGCCACTTATTACTGAATTTCTATACACCGTAACACAAAACTTAAAAGTGGCATAACCATTACCATACAAATAAATGATTATCCATTAATCCATTGTTTTCTCGAGTCTTTTCCATATATTTTCCGAAAACTGAGTAGGTATTATATTAGAGTATACTATTATGCTACACAATATCATACAATTTACCTAAATAGGCCCTTGTTGTATGACACTCTTAGGTTCAGTTTAGTTTGTATGGAAATCGGTTAATAATAAAAAAAAAAATACTAAAATGTTACAAATGACATTTAATTCAAAAATAGTGGCGTTATGACAAAAATCGACATTTTTAAACGTTAACAACATTAAAATAGAGTTAAATTAATTACATTTATACTGTACTAACTTTTTTTCACTGTTAAGTAATTATGACTGTTAAAAATTTACTAAAATTGATATTTATTTGATTTTTAAAATCCCTAAAAAGTATGCCTATGAATTACTTAAATTAAATATTACCTATCATTATACGTCGCGGGAACGCGGTGGATGCGAAAATCACAAGCCCGGTCTGAGTGCCTTGGGGGAGGCCTATGTCCAGCAGTGGACGTCTTTCGGCTGACATGATGATGATGATGATGATACAACGTCGATGGGTAGTGATCAGTATTTAAGTTAATTTTTATTTTATCCGGTGAAGTCAACACCTAACTACTAAGAAATGACACTTTGAAATAAATACTTATTTGAAACAGTTATCCATAAATAATATCGGAAGAAAGTCCCTACGTAACTGAAGTTTTTGTCACAAAAACTCCTATGTTATATGTATAGTGTCAAAATTTTTCAATAAATTTTATATTCCATTCTATTCTGCCACTTACTTATTAATTATTACGAAGTAGACTTGTTGGGGACCTGTTATTTTATCGAAACTCCATTCAGCGAACTTATCATGTTGCAGAATTTTCATTTTATCGAAAGCCATTTCTTTCTTTCTTTTCTTTCAGAATTTTCATTTTATCGAAAGCCATTTCTTTGTTTCTTTTCTTTCAGAATTTTCATTTTATCGATAGCCATTTCTAGCCGCATGAGTTAATTTTAGAAGTCACATGTCTAACCTTACCTACGTTAATGTATAAGATATCCTGAAAACATCATGGTTTCAGGAGAAAATAGCGTTCTATGAAATGAAATTTGATGAAAATTATTAATTCGACAATGATGAGTACAAAACTTGTCTATACGTATAGTGCCCGACCATAAGAATTCAATCCTGACATGCACAGCCATGAAGGTTCTGAGTTTTTGATAATGTCGTCCCCCTGCCTTAAAATTCCGTTTTTTTCTGAATACTAATTCGTCAAAATTGTAATTTTTACGAAAGGTATGTTATGCTTGAGCTATTTTAAATTCAATGCATAATTTACCTCCTATACCTACGTAGGTTAGGTTAGGTTTGATTTATACGCGATATCAAAATATAGTTTTCTATCAAAATATGGCATTCGGCATACAATCGCACAGACTGGCATAACATAACCTGTGGTCGCAATCCTCAGCAGTGAGGGACCGAGATAGAAGATGAAGAATAGCATTCGGAATTTTAATGAATTCGGAATAATGACTCTTCGGAATTATTTAGTATATACCTTTTGGAACTTATTACAAAGTAATAAGGTTTAATATTATAGTGGACACAACGCTTTACAGTCGTCTGTCAGTTCTGCTGGCTAACATACAGTCTTGGCCAATTATTGAGCCCCCCACCTTTTCCTTTGTAACTTATATATAAAGTATTATTTTCTTATTTTAATAATACAAAAATATCGCACCTTCAGAACAACAGTGACCTAATTCAAAATTTCTGCTTTTAAACTTCAAGTCATAATTTTATTATTATAGAGACCTAACTCGAAAACTAAAATTTCTCAGTTACGTCACTATTGTTTTGAAGGTGCGAATTATGTAAAATGTAAAATGTGTTTGAACAGGATGCAAATCATTAGTAGTTATCATTTCGAAGTAACTATTTGCGTGTAAAAAACATCGTTATTTACTACAAAATTATTAATTGTTCTTTTTTTCCACGGAATTACATTTAAAGTCAAAAATATTTTTTTTATTGCCATTGATGGGCCGGAGGCGTCACCAATGCGTTGCCGGTCTCGAACAAATTTAATGATACTTTTTTAAAAAGCCCCCCATATATATGACTATTTTTTCCAATAGATATACAATTAACTTTCTATAAAAAAAAGGTATAAATGCACCTTTTAAAGTTTGACTTTTTATATGAAAAAGGCATGGGGGTGCTCGAGACTTTTGGCCAAGGCTGTATGTATGTAAACACTTTATTGTATTAAAACAATTCCATAACGCAAATATTAAAATCACAGAAATAAAAGTAGTGCAAAGGCGAACTTATCCCTTTAAGGCATAACAAAATAGCTACATCTGTGAACTTCTGCTAAAAAAACACGCCTTTATCTCGCCTTTTTTGTAACTGGAGTCAACCCTCTGTAATCTAACACTTCTGCGACCAAAGAAAGAGGAACGTTCCTCCCGAAATGAGGGTAATTTCAACCCCATGGAAGCGAATGTATTTTTGAGATTTTGTAAGGACACGTTAAGATCGGGGTTTAGGGTGATTTGCTATTGTAAATCGAAATTGAGGGATTACGATCGTTCTAGCACTCTTAACGGAGGCAGTGGAGTAAAGTACAGTTCATTGTGTGGAGGATTGTTTGAATTATTTTGCATCTGTGATTTTACGTTAGGTTTTGTTGGCATTATTGTGAAATGAGTGTTTTGATCTGTTACGTGATCTTTTATTATAGGGAACCGACTTTACGGTATCTTATCTATACTAATCTATACTAATATTCTAAACAGGTATAGTTTGTGACGTTGTAGGGGGTAATCTCTGGATCTACTGAACCGATTTTGAAAATTATTTTACCAATAGAAAGCCACGTTATTTGTGAGTATCATCCATACTATACTATATACTATACTATACTATACTATAATATTATAAATGTGAAAGTGTGTATGTTTGTCCGTCTTTCACGCTTCAACCACTAAACGGATTGAGGTGAAACTTGGCACACATATTGGTTTGGTCCTGGAATAGGACATAGGATAGTTTTTATCCCGGAATTTTTGACAGTTCCCCAGGGAACAGCGATAAACGACTTCTACGCGGACGGAGTCGCGGGCGAAAGCTAGTAGGCTATATATTAATACAAAAAAATACAGTTATGGCCCAACGAAGTGGCCACGGGAACAGCTAGTTATATTATAAAGAGGTAATGTTTGTGACGTTGTAAGGGGTAATCTCTGGATCTACTGAACCGATTTTGAAAATATTTACCAATAGAAAGCCACGTTATTTGTGAGTGTCATAGGCTATATATTAAAAAAAAAGTAGTAGTTTATGACATCATTAGAGCATTTTGTTTTTGAAGGTGGTTTTTTGTTTTTTATAACATGTGTTTTATTTATACAACTCAATTGAGAAACTCTACTTAGGATATTTCAAGCTTGCCGCAAGTAACGCCGTTGGAAAGTCCTTAGTCATATATTTAATCGGTTTAAATGTGCTTCATCATCTACTATCTTAATCGAGGTATCTTATCGCCTGGAAATAGGTACTGTTAAGAAATTTCTGCGGCCATTTCTGGTTTTCTTCATCTGTTCTGCTGCCCGAAATGATACTTTCTTAATGCAAATTCTGGACTTATTACTGAAAATACTAAAATCGCTACTTGTTTGCTTATAATATTTCAGGAAATCCCTCAATTCATCACGGATTCCCTCAACAGATTCCAATGTGGTGACATACCATCATCATCATCATCTCCTTGCCCTTATCACAATAATCTGGTATTGGCGCAGCATGTTTTTTTCTTCAACAAAAAAATATCAAAATCGATTGATAATTGACGAAGAAATCGATGAGCAAACATACATGGAAAAAAATACAAACATCGAAACATAGAACCTCCTTCTTTTTCGATATCGGTTAAAATAATTTATTATACATGAAACTGTCGTGAAAAATTATCTAACTGATGGTAAAAACCGCATGAAAATCCGTTCAGTACTCGTAGTTTCTGGGTTTAACGCGAACACACAGACAGAAAGAAACGGTAGGGGTTTTTCGTTTATAATATGTTATTTAGTGTCTCATTAACGCGAAAGTTAAAAAAAAAACGAATAAATAGGGTCGACGGGAATATGAAGTTCTTTTTAGTACAGTAAAAAATAGCTGAAACATAAACCAAATAGGTAACGTGTAAACCAACTTCTCTCCCAAGGGGATAAGGTCGTGTTTAAACTCACAAGAATAAACATACATTCTTATTACGTTACAATAAGCAAAGGTTATAATTAGTAACGTTGGAAACCAAACCCGGGGGAAATTACCCCGAGTCGGGTAATTACCCCGAAAACGGGGTAATTGCGTTAGCTAGGTAAGGTCTTAATTGACTTTATCGAATAGGTGTTATGTGGGATTTTCTCGTTAATAAAGAATTGGTAAGATGCTGACTCAGAAAGGGTTACAGAAAGCTATCTTATCTTATTAATATTATTCAAGTATATGTTTAAACGTTTGTATGTTTATATTTATGTCCTGCTATCCACACAACGGGTGTATTGTACGGAGGCATTTTTATTTTTTAACCCATGACGCTTAAAGAAGGGTGTTCTATATTAAATGTAGGTATGTATTTATATGTCTGTCTTTGGTATAGTATCTCCCAAATGGAAGGGTCGAACAAATACACACACACATTTATACTCAAACACACACATACACAGCCTCATAAATACATACATTTTTAAATACATAACATATAGACTCATAAATACACGTTTAACTTACAACCAATCAATCAAAATCAATTAATCAAATTGTTTTCACAAATATCTTCAAATTAAACCAACATTTACTCCGTCTATATTTAAGCCCGTGACACCAACAATATTATTACAATTAAATCTTAACAATAATTAATTTCGATAATTACGCAGACTTAGAATAATCGTTTTGGTGCCAAATTGGTTTACAGCTGTTTGATGTTATAGCTAATTATTATACTGGCGTTTTAGAATAAGAATCAGGAATATTAATATTCAAATTAGTTTAAGTAAATAATAACATAACAAAAAGGAAGTTTTAAAACCCGACTGTTGCTAACCGACTTTAAATCGTTATAAAACCTAAATGATCATTCAAAATGAAAAATGATGAAAGAAACCTAAAGATTATTTTTAAATACCTACTCAACGATACCCCACTTGTCATAATTCGTCGACTTTATTATTTTACTTTTTTTACAATATGGCGTCTGGTTCCGCCATATTGAATTTTTTGTTACTGTCATCTTTAGTGACACTCACAGGATTAAGAAAAATCGATTGACATAATAATCATTAAAATCGGTCCATGCGTTTAGTTTCTAAAACGCCACAAAGGAACAAACATACATATTTTATATAGGCTGATAAACACATTCCCCCCTCCTTCGGCAGTCGGGTAAAAAAGGACAAGCTTTTTTAAGGTTCCGTACCCAAAGGGTGCCATCATCGGGTTATTATCAAGCCTCCGCTGTCTGTCCGTCCGTCCATCTGTCTATCAGCGGACGGCATCTCATGAACCGTAATAGGTAATTCGTAAGAATTTACACAAAATGTGTATTTCTATTTCGTATTGCCGCTATATAGCAACAAATAATAATAATAATAAAAAAACACATAATTTTGGCCAGTTTTTTATTTATAAAAGATTATCTCGTCATAATGCATCGAGAAACATTTAAAATATGATCGAGCTGCTGAGGACCTTAGAGCTTCCTTCTCCTCTAGTCATCTCTTGTGATGGAGCCCTTGGGATTGAATATATCAGCTTTTTTAAAAAAACAGCCTCGAAATTAAATGAAAAATGTCAAAAGCCATATTCACAAATAATCTATTGGCTTAAAGTAAAGGTACAAATTTCAGTCATAAGAGCTGTTTCCATGAGAATAAGGGGAACAAGAAGACACATCAGAGCATTCGAGTGCGGTGATGGAGCCGGAATTCACTAATCATAATATTATTGCCTTAACTACACATTAGTCTCAAAAATAATTTTGTTTTTTAACCGACTTCAAAAAAAGGAGGAGGTTCTCAATTCGTCGGGATTTTTTTTTTTTTTTTTTTTATGTATGTTCCCCGATTACTCGAAGACCACTGGACCGATTTGAAAAATTTTTTCGTTGTTCGAATGGTTATACTTTCTAGTTGGTCCCATTGTCACCACGTCAGGATCTGATGATGGGATCATGGAGAAATCAAGAGAACTCCTCAAATATTATAGGCACACCTATAGCGATTTTGGTATTTTTCACTGTAACTCATGCATTTGCTTTTGAAAAGTACTATATGGTGAAGTGGAACTGATGATGAAGACCACAGATGGCCACCGGAACTCCTTAACGGTACCTATTTCAAGGGTGGCGATAAGATATTTCGATAAAGGAAGTTGAGCGACTATGACGAAGCACATTTAGGTTTAAATATGACTATAACATTCCCGCGGCGTTGTCTGCGGCGAGCTTGAAATGTTCTATAGTTTCTTATTAATATTTAGAAGTGGAGCTACGTAACAGCATAAATAGGATCACTAAAAAGTATAAAATAAAATAAATGTTTAAAAAAACAAAAAACCGCCTTCAAAAAGCAAAAAATAACTTCTTTAAAATGGTAGGTAAATAGGTCAGTCCAACTGAAGTCGGCGTCCAACAATATTTTAACCAAAAGCAGACTTCAGTTGGACTGACCTATTTACCTACCATTTTAAAGAAGTTATTTTTTGCTTTTTGAAGGCGGTTTTTTGTTTTTTTAAACATTTATAATATACGTAATTGTTTTTGTTGTCGTTTGCAAACAAATTCTATAACTGTTGTATATACTATTGCCATATGTAATCTTTATTGAAACTTAATATTATTAAATACTTTTATCATAAAAAAAAGCATCGTCATATTTACCAATATTGATATTTTCGAGAATTGATGTTATAATGAAATATTATGTTACTAATATTTACAGGCTGATTCAATTTCAGATGTTCACTCAACCTCCAATTATAATTAAAATGAAATAAGCGTCAAATTGTACGAATAGATATTCGAGGCTAAATACGTCCTTTGATGTTTTGAACTGGTTAATTCGGCGGTTAGGATATTTATATTTAATGTCGGGTATTCAATTCCTCTGTATAATGAATGATAGAAATGTAGATAAGTTTATTAATAAGCAAGGTCTTACATTATACGTTTTATCTTAATCTGATTCTACGCGAAACTGAGGGTATAAAGGGTTATAACGTTAAAATAATGATGGATTGCCTTGGAAATTTCGATATGATTTAGAGAAGCATCACTTTATTTGTTTAACTTAGAGATTTTGAATAGGGCCATATTTAATTATTACAAGATGTCGCCTCAAAGATTTGATTTGAGATTTGTTTTTCTATATTAACGACGTTTAAATTTTTAAGTCTTAGTACGAAACGTATCGTGATGTAACGCTCGTCTGTACGTTTTTTTCTTAGTTTCCTTTTTCAACAATAATTTAAATAGCGCCTATATAAACTACAGGCAAGGTGAGGTTTAAAAAAAAAAACAGTTTCATAAAATTACGCATTCCGTACTTATGAAAATGAAACGAAGATTCGATCTTGTATTAAGTTAGCCTTGAAAAAACTACCTAACACCTTTAAAAAAACTTGAAACTCATATAAACCCGTTACTCTCTTAAAAATCGGAATTCCTATAAAGATACCTCGACTTAAATTTCACCCTGTACTTGACACGATACATAGAAACCCTTTTCCCCGAAACACCCTCTGGTTGATTTAATATTCGAGTATCATTGAGACAAATTTGATCCACTTATTGTATTACTTTGTGAAACGAAACCTTTCGTACCTAATTTTTTAAATTCCGTTCGTTACAGGTAAGCCGACCTCAATGGGAGGGATGGGGGGCACCCATACCAGCATAACCAGGTAACTTAACTTTGGAACGTGTTCTCAAAACGTAACTTATAACGACCTACAGACATTGTGGATATTATATACAGCAGGTATAAGTAGAGGTCTTTATTCCACGTTTTCTGATCATGATGTATATCGTTTTTTTCATACAAAGGACTCATTTTTTTTTAATATATTGAAATTTGTGTATATCTTTGACGATTTCAATGTATTTTATTTTTATTTTGACATAAGATGCAATGTAGGTATACATATATAGTACCGTGACTTAATTTGGAAAATAAATATCATGCTTTCATTTATTCTTGATTTGCTTATTCACCATACGAGCTGATCTACCTACAACCGGTACACTAAGGAACGGACACAAACTTATAATACCATTGTCCAACTTATCAATTCACTCCTCAAGTCCTTTCTCACCTATTGACCAAGTCACTAACAACAATACACCTGACAATAAGTTTGCCAAACAGTTAAAGCAACTATTAAGTTCTAAATGTTACTACACGAATAAGGAATATTTAACTGATAAAAAACTTTATAAACATACTAGCTTCTGCCCGCGACTTCGTCCCCGTGGAATAGTTACTTTGGGCTAACGCTAACTTTAACCCGCGACTTTCTTCATTGGTGCTCCGCTCTTATTGGTCTTAAGGTCACAGCACACATATCAACTCGGAAAGGGATCGTCACCCTATCAACTCGAGCCGTTCAGTATCATTTGTATGAAACTCCCTACTGCAACGCACACTTATCGGCATCGGAACGGCAACGCCTCACCTCGGCACGAGCTAGCAGTCGTCCACTGAAAAATGTATCGTATTAACACAGGTCAAAGTTCCCTTTTCAATGTTTCACTTTGAGTTGATCCGGTGACGATCCCTTTCCGAGTTGATATGTGTGCTGTGACCTTTAGCGTGATTATAATATAGCCTTTAGCCTTCCTCGTTAAATGGGCTATCTGACACTGCAATAATTTTTCAAATCGGACCAGTAGATCCTGAGATTAGCGCGTTCAAGCAAACAAACAAACAAACAAAGTCTTCAGCTTTATAATATTAGTAAAGATTTATAAATTTGATGTAAGTAATCATTTAAAATGAGAATCTTATATAGTTTAAACAAGCTCCTCACTAGTTTGTAAGTTGCTGTGCCCTACCAGGGTCCATAAAGATCTCATACCGAGTAATTATACGTTACCAAACACCCTGTATTATGGACAAATTATGAAAGCAATAAAAAATTAAGAATAAATTTCTTTATCAAAAAAATACAAACAGTAACAGACAGAATTAAAATAATAATGGCTTTTGCTCGCGACGATAAACAATGCGGATAAATTAGTGTAGTTTATAGCTAAATATTCCCTTGACTGCTTTTTTTTCTGGGATGAAAATTATTCGATATCCTTACCTGGGGTTTAAGCTATATAGATACTAAATTTCATTAAAATAGGCTCATCCGTTTGGCTGAGAAAGCGTTAGAGAAATAGTCACTTCGCATTTGTAAATTTTGTACTGATGAATAAGGCTAGAAAACAAGCGAAAACAATGTTATTTATAACAATGTATAAAACAAGAGTCGCTTTACGCATCTGTCTGTCTGTCTGACTGTCTGTGTTTCAGTTTGTATATTCGCTAACTTCTCTAAAACCACGAAACGGATTTTGATGCAGTTTTCACAATCAGTTAGATAAGGTTTCACGGAAGGTTTGTTTGTATAATAAATTCTGGTTTATATACGGTTGTTACAAAAAACTCACATAAACCGAAGCAAAGCGAAGTGTTTAATAAAATACCTATATTACATCCAGAACTGTGTTTCAGGTTGAAGAATTTATTTGTATCTCAAAAAAAACACATTATTTTGGCATACACACATACTTAATGAGCAAGCTAAATGTAAAAAATGTTAAAGCACTTCTAGCTCCAATGTATTTTAGGCATAAAAACATAATCACCCTCTATCACCCGCACTAAAGCGCGAAATAGATTAGCAATAAAAAATTGTAGAAGTTGATTGCTGTCTTACTTTAACTTCAGTTCTAGAGCGATAAGCACAATTTTGCCGTCTTTTTCTAACTTAAAAGTTAGAGTAAGAAAGCAATAAACTTCTGCATTTTTTTTTTGCTAGTCTAACCCTCGCTTAAGAGTCAGTTAATGACGATGAAGTCGTTTCTAAGGGCCGTATTAATAAACTCGTCTTGGTTGAGATGCCGGTCACAAGATACGTCAAAGTAAACGTCAAACCATAGAACACTGTCATTTTTGACGCATCTCGAGACGAGCATTAGAGTTGAGATTAGTTTATTAATACGGCCCTAAGGGTGTGGCTCCACTGAGGCGGACACGAGCAGAGCGGAGCGGAGCTGTGCCAATATTAACCAATAGAAGGCGCATGCGGTCACGTCGAGCGGGCCTTGCGCACGTTAGTTTAGATTCTATTGGCTAATATTGGCACAGCTCCGCTCCGCTCCGCTCGTCTCCGCCTCAGTGGAGCCGCACCCTAAGTAACGATTTTTCATTCATAAGTTTGAAAAAGGAACAAGTTTATACGCTTAAGTTATTTTACATTAAATGTAAGTTCCATAAATTAACGTTAACTCTTCTTAATATTCCCAGTAAAAGGACGATACTCAGACTACTGTATATTTGTAACCGTTCTTGGATCGGGCTTTAGGAAATTAAATCTCATCCGGCTTCCCGGCGTTTCTACATTTTAATGTGGCTGACTGTCACACCGTGCCGTAATTATCATTTTAGGTTAACGTCGAAGAAGAAACTCTTATAGTTTTGCTGTGTCAGTACGGGATAGGGATATGGCTAAGCACAAAATTCTCATCATGCACCGGAAAGCGTGGCTTGACCTGTCAGTCAGTGCGTTTAAATTGCATGTTCTTTTCTTTCTCGATAATGGTCGTAATGCTGACAAGCACGGGGTACACCGTTATAGAAAAATGGGAGGTAAGTAGATGAGGTTTTAAAAAATGCCTTTGCTTTGCTTTGTTTAACATAATTGAACACTGCTGGACATTATATTTGACTTATTTATGTTACAGTAAGTTTCTGCCAAAAAAAAACAATATTGAGACGAGTTTTCTTAAGATTTGCGTTGTCAAACCAACAAAAATGAGTCAATAAAAAATTTGTAATAATAAGATTTATCAACATTTTCATTTAAAACTACACACTTTTTGCCAACTGCAATTCTAACACTGAAAATAAAATCACTATTATATGGCGAGTTATACGAGTCTAAATTCGACGGCCCTACTATTAAATATTATGGAGTTCCTATGGCCTTCCGCCTCCATAACAGGTCAATACTACAATATTTATTCAATAGATATAGGTTTCAATAGTTTCAACCTTTTTTATGGCATAGAGAAGATAAACGAGCACACAGGCCACCTGATGGTAAGTGGAATCCGTTACCCATAGACATTTGCATTCTCAAGTCAGAATTTTAAAACTGCAATCTTAAGACACCAAATGCGTTGCCAACCCTGAGAACTAAGATGGAATACCTAATGCTAGTAATTTCACCAGTTGTCTTATCCCTACACCGGAACACAACAATGCGAATGCTGCTTGGCGGTAGATTAAAGAATTAAATAAAGAAAGAAAAATGATTTATTACCACATTGACCACATAATACAAAAATTTACACACAAATAATAAAAAAAAACAAAGGCATAAATAGTATGGCATGTATGTAGTAAAAGGACCTGACTCAGCAAATGCTGCGATTAAAGGTGAAGATGGTTGTAGCAACCCGTAGGGACCCTACACAAAGTCCTGCCACAGCTAACAAAGTACGTTTCAAATCGACTTCCGACCTTTTTTCACATACTTCATTAAATGCTGGTTAGAAATAAATCAATGTACGCCATTTAAAGTTCAAAACTGAGTTCCAAATTCAAACTATAAAAACTTACACCATAATATATATATTCTCGTGCGGTAAAAAGGTTGCGTCCATCTCGTATCATTGGACCCGGCCTGTTTGCTTAGGTCCGAGACTCCGAGCAATTTGGCTGGAACGACTTTCTGAAGAGGCAACAGGGTTGTCGAGTCATCAAGCTGACTGGAATAGTAGTAGCATCTATTCTACTTTTGCGTGTGACTTCGTTCGCGATGACCAGCTGCTGCGTTGGTCTAATATATGGATAGCAATGGATATTAAACCGAATATTCCTAGGTTATGATAATATGATATTGTCATCCAAAATTTAATCCTTCGATCAAATTTCGGCTGTACAGTCAAGGAATTTAATTTGTGACCCACCTAAGTTCCAAAGTCAATCTGACATTCTACAGCAATAAGTTTGAGTTTCCTATCAATTACCTACAAATGACTTGGCATCTCTAATGACAATGACATCTTCAAGCAGATTGTCTTTGAAATGGGTAGCAAATTAACTTCCCGACCGTACGTTGATGGACTGACCTTAAATCCCCAGTTTAAACAGTTTTTTAGTCTCTCAATAAAATTTATCCTTGCTGATCTTTCTATATAGATTTTTTTTCTTCTCTCGGATTTTGACGCAGTTTAAATTGTTATTTAGAGAATTTATTCACAAAAGTTGTAATGTAAATACAAACTGTGTTACAGAAAAAACTTTTATAAATCAATCTACAGTGAGGTCGGTTCGCTAGTAAGTCATAAAATAAAAATTAAATAAATTTCCTTTTTCATATAGTTTAAAGTATGTTAATGCAGAAGTGACAACCCTTAATAACGGCCTGCCAATTGCAAATTTGTTTTTAGTGTAACTGAGAAGGCTTTCACGGCTAAGGTCATATTGTTTTAGGTTAGTAACCTATTAAATGTGGTATAATTTTGTAGATATAAGCATTAGAAATATTACTTTAGTAATTTTAATAGTTACGAGACAAAAGTTAGTTTAATACAAAGCTTTGTTAGACTGTCCGATTGTCTATGGATGTTTCTTAAATATTTTTGTATTTTTTCTTTGACATTTATTTGATCTTTATGCTTTTGTAACCAGAAAATACCACTGGGTGCAACGTCGCAATATATTTATTGTAAATTTAAAAAAAACAATGAAAAATAGACGAAAGTAATATCTTCAAATGTTCTAGTAAGGAGGTTTTTTTTTAAAATATTTATTATATTATATTTTTACCGAATTTAAACTTACCTATTAACCTCAATTTAAAATCGTCAAACTCTCTTCTTGTTAGACTAAAATCAATTTAGACATTTATAAAAAAAGGATTAACGATGTTTTAAATTACAGAAGACTGATCTAAATTTGCCCCACAGAATGTGAATATAAAGAATGCACTCGCTAAATTAAATTAAATGTGTTTTGTACGTTTTGACGTGACTACTTCAATTCGCGGGTAATATGAGCTGCGTCCAAGTGAAAAGTTATACGCTTTAAGAGAAACACATCCTATTTAACCTAAAGGTTAGCTTACACGAAAATTTTTTGAGCAAAACTTACCCGTCACCAGTACGGACATCACATTCTATTACACTAATTAACAGCTATTGTTGCCGGCTATAAAGAATCACATCCCAGTTAACCTAAAGGTTACCTTACACGAATTTTTTTTTGAGCAAAACTTACCCGTCACCAGTACGGACGTGACGTTCTATTACACTAATTAAGAGCTATTGGTGCCGGCTATGAATTGCTCCTAAAAGTTGCCCTTGGTACTGCAGACAATAGTATTAGGTATAAGCAGTTTCAATTTTACCATACTACAAACAGGGAGTTTTGTGTGGGACTTTGAATCTACCATCAAGGCAATAAAGTTCAATTACGTTTGTTCGATAATGATATTTTCAGTTTATAAACATAGTAAAATAAACCTTAATGATATAGTAACACAGTTCAAATTAAATCGCTTTGATTTTGCACACCATATTGCACACTAGGCCTTACGAGGTGTGGTTACCAATAAGGCATATAATGCTTCGACAGTGCAGTTATCCTTTTTTGTAAATGACGGCAGCGTGTAAGTGCGCCTTAAGAGTTTGTTTGCGTTCCCCATGTCATAAAAAGAAACAATACTAATATAAAAATAATTACAATTCGGTGTGAGCGTCAGAATCGTTTCTCTAATGTATTTTCGCGATGGTTCAGAATCGCTGCCGCTTCTATGAAGGCCTATTGTATTCCGCCGGCCGTACAAATTAAAACAAAAGAAAATTTTTCATGACGTTTTTTTTATAATTAATATAAATTTTACTTCAGTACCTATAAATAATAACTGAGACAATTTTGATACAAATCAAAATCAAGCTAGTACAACTAATTATTTGAAAAACAAAATTTTGTCTGTTTTATTAAGTTTATTAATTGAAATATATTATTGTTTATTCAAATTACTATGGCGTTCGATATTGTAGATAATATTAAAATTAAACCGTAAGTACACTAGTAGTTAATTAGTTTTATAGTAAAGAACAAAGCTAAAATAATATTCAACATCGCATTTTTATATTTTAACGCTTGCTATATATTTTCAATAAAATCCTGACATACTTATTCAATAATAAATCAATTGTCTTTCATGTAGGCATTATAAAACATCTATCCCACTGTCCTAAAATCCAAATGGTTTGAAAAAAAAAACCTTAATAATAACTTTAAATATTAATATAATTTCTCTGGCTGCCAGCCCCCAACGCCCTCGTCTTAAATGACGTGGGAAAAATTATTTTCCGTCCCTCTCTACGCATCTCGCTCCCCCATCGAGATGCCATTACATTTGTATTCTTAAAATTGAATTGCTCCCGATTGTGAGCTTGGGGGTATTCGGGGTACGTTTTATTGAAGTTTATTTTATTGCCCGCTGGCTTTTGAGACTTTATAGGTATTTTTTAACCCCCGTCGCAAAAAGAGGTGTATTCTAATTTTTACGTGTGTGTCTGTGTATCTGTCACCGTAGCTCTTAAACGGGTGAACCGATTTGGATGCGATTTTGACATAGGTATTATCGTATTGTTTTTAATTCGGCCGCGTAAATAAGACTTATCATGTCATTACGTTGACTATATTATAATTACCTACGCATTCGACGACGCGCTGGCCTAGTTGGTGGTGACCCTGCCTACGAAGCTAGCGGTCCTGGGTTCAAATCCCGGTAAGGGCAAATATTTGTTTCTGAGTCACGGATGTTTTCTATGTATTTAAGTATATATTTCTCTATATAAGTATTTATATCGTTGTCTAGTACCCATAGTACAGTCAAGGGCTTTAATTGTTATGCCACTATGGAACCTTGTCGCATTGCGTTAATCATTCATTGAAGCGTAATTTCTGTCATGTGTTATCTCAAGATCGTAATCCTAAGACTCCAAATGCGTTACCAACCCTAAAGACTAAGATGTCATGCCTCTATACTGGTAATTTCACCCATTGCCTTATTCCCACACCGGAACATGCGTGCGAACACTACTTCTAGGTGGTAGGTTAAGGCTAGGGGATGGTGGAGATCCGGACAGACCCTGCGCAAGGTCCCGTCAAAGGCTTTAAACGTTGATTCTCCATAGAACTTTGTCATAATGACAGCGTCAAGTGACGATATAGAAATTAAATAGGAATTTATCAATAATTTTATTCGACAAGGTTCTATAGTGGTTTATCAATAAATATCCGGGGAACAATGTCACACCAATTGACCTAGTCCCAAACTAAGCTCTAGGCTTGTACTACGGGTACTAGACAACGATATAAATACTTATATAGATAAATACATACATAAATACATAGAAAACATCCATGACTCAGGAACAAATATTCGCGCTCATCACACAAATATCTGCCCTTACCGGGATTTAAACCCAGGACCGCTAGCTTCGTAGGCACTACTACCAACTAACTAGGCCAACGCTTCGTCAATATTTAGGAAGCGCAAACCTAATAGTATCTACGCTTAAAAATTCAAGTCACCGATTCTCAAAGCGTTCGCAAAATTCACCAAATTAAAAAGTGTAAAATAAGGCGGGACCCGGAAGGTAATTTAATATTGCCACCCTTGATAAGGGCTATCGATTCTCAATATTTACCCACAAACGAGGGTAGACTTGAAAATGGGAGAAGTGGCAGCGTACAAAGGGGCCTTTTTAGGGTTCCGTAGTCAAACTAGGAACCCTTATAGTTTCGCCATGTCCGTCCGTCCGTCCTTCCGTCGGCAGCTTAGCTCAGAGACTCTTAGTGCTAGAAAGCTGTTATTTAGCATGAATATACATGTAGTCACGCCGAATAAGTAGTAAAATAAAATCTTGCTAATTATTTTTTTTGCTACTTCCCCTACATGTTACGTGGTCATAGTTTTTTTCTCGACTACCTCATGGTGTGAGGTTTCGTTGGATAGGCCTACAGTACTGATGTGCAAGTTGCAGAAAGTTTCCAAAAAGTTGGAAAGGTTCTAAGAAATTTCCGGAAACTTTCACTAGGAATATAGAAAATTTAAGTTTCAATGCTCATACAAAATTGTGAGAAGTTTCCGAAATTTTCCTACATGAAATGTTCCGCAATTTTGGAAAGTTTCCTTTGGCACATCAGAAGATAGGCCTTTCCAAATATTGCGGGTTTGTGAAATACTAAGATTTAGAGTGCTAATTTTTGTTAGAGCCAAGTCTCCCCCCTACAGCCAAAACTATAAAAATCAACGACAACGTGAATGCTGCTAGGCGGTAGGTTATCTTTACATACTATAAAATGAAGTTGCTCCCGCTGTTTGTTCGCTTAGATCTTTTAAATTACTCAACGCATTTTAATGCAGTTTTGAGCAATAGATAGTGATTCAAGAGGAAGGTTTTTATGTATAATAAATGCTGGATTATGTACAGGTGTTACAGAAAACTCACATAAACCGAAGCGAAGCGAGGGCGGGTCGCTAGTAAAGGATAAGATGGTAGTGGCGATCCGGCCGGCCGTAGCACAAGGTACTACCACCACTAAAAAAAAAATCTTGAAGCTGAATGCCATTCCGAAGAAGATAATTTTTTAAAAAAAAAAGCACCACATTTAAATCAGATCTTCCATTTGGTAGCTACAATACGACACAGAGATAGTGACACACCCTATACACAATGTTAAACTTATCCGTCAAGGATTAAAAACATAGGGCATTTCTAACCCGTTCTTAGCTCCACAGCTCTCCGTAGAATGCACAATGTACGACGCTTTTGACCCAGTTCTGTTTGGGTTTAGTGCAGAGGTTCCCAAACTTTTTTGTCTCGTAGACCATTAAGTATTTTTTTCGGTTTTGGGTAGACCCCCAATTTACCTGACATCAAAAAAAACTTGGGGGTCTTTTGCACGGATAAAATGGGAGTTCTTTTTACAAAATAAAAACTTACACGCACAGATAAGAAAAAAAAATATATAGAAAGATATGTGTTTATTTATATATTCATAAGAAAGAATAACGTAAGTAAGTAGGTACCTATCTGTATATGAATGTGGATTATTCCATTAGTGAAAAGCCAAAATTAAAGTCACAACCTGCTCAAATGGGATCCACCATCGCGAACCCCCATTTTCATCTCATGGACCCCCATTTCTTCCCGTTCACATGGACCCCTTGCAGGTCATCGTCGACTCCTGGCGGTCGATATGGAGCACTTTGGGGATCACTGGTTTAGTGTATTTTCCCTTCAGAAAAACACAATGCAAATGTTTGGGCCCTCGGGCCAGAATGGGCAGTTTACATTTTCACCTTACCCTGCCTTAGGTAATGGGTTTGTGATTCTATGTATGTGTAATTTTGTTTTCCCGCTCGTTTTTTTGGCCCGGTGTCCATGGCAGTTTTGAATATGAATCTAAGAGTAAATTTTACTGAAGAAATGGATCATACTATGAAATATAACTTAATAATATTTTAATTCTGACGTGACTCATAAGTTTCTGTCAAACATTTTATTTTGGGACAAGGAATAATTGTTGACGACAATGATATTTTATATTAAGATACGTCATCTGCGCGCAAAAGCATTCCTCGAAAAGGAAGGTATTTAATTGTTCAGTCGCGCCGTGGCCGCTGACACGCACGCGTCAAAAACAGTAAAGTTTTATTACCGAAATGCAACAAATATAAGTCATAAAAAATGCTGTCTTACGTTTTTAGAGGCTGCAGAAATTATACTGTAACTATAAAAGGAAGAAAGGATGTCTCACTTCATTCGTAAGTACCGTAAATATTTTTTAAATTTTGTTTTACGTCGCCATACTTTGTTTAATTTGCACCGGTGGCGTCACTGTCACCTGTGAAACATGAGATACACAATTAGATATCGCATGAGTGCGATAAAGACGGGTAGCTATATGGCAGCCATGAGCGGGCACGCCGCGTCATTCGGGTACGGGTTTTGAAACAACTATTTATCTCTTTCTAACAATAGCGTTCGCTACGAAGTGCCGTCTTTCTCTGTAGAAATATGGCAACGTAGTAACTGTCAGTAATTGGCGACGGTTTTCGAATGCGTATAGTATGAGCATGACGTATCTAAATATAAAATATCATTGGTTGACGACAGTTTTTTTTACAAAGTTTTTATAAAGGGGTTTGCGTAAAAGTGTTGTCATTTGTAAAATGCATACATTTTCAAGGTGAGCGGCCATTCGTAAAAGTGGTTAATTATGATAGAATTATTAAAAATAAACATATTTTGTTATGTAATGTAATACTCTTAAGTGCATCGGAGCCGAGATATTTAAATATTCATACTTGGGCATACTTTTGTACTAAAAACTGAATACTTAAATCTTTAAAATCTCCGCTCCGATATTATTTAACGCCATAAATTATATAAATCTATGTGTATTTAGAGGTCCTCTGAATAACTATGTAAAAATCATCCGTGGCCGCTGAAAAAAAAAATGACAATATTCTTCAAACAAATTTACCCAATGCCCTTTGGAATGGCGAAAGCTTAATTATACCTTGGATTAACACATAGGCTTCTTTTTAATCCGGAAAAATAAAAAGTTTTCTTGGGAATAACAATAATCGAAATCTACGCGTACGAAGCCGCGGGTAGAAGCTAGGGTGTGACAGTGTATAAATATTATAGCTGCATCCATAACTCGCTCCAAAGGATTACCAAGAAAAACTAATTCATCACAAAACACCGTTGACAGCAGTACTTCCCAACGCTCCACATATGTCGTTATAACTTTGGAAGTTGGGCCTGCGCTAATTTGGAGGGGATAAGTGATAGGTAGGGGGGGGGGTAATAAAAGTTCCTGAAAGCAATAAAAACTTCGCGATGAAACACATATGGGCGAGATAATAAACTTAAGCATATAGGAATTAGGAGAGGTGTTTTGGGAAATATTTTTATGCTATAGGTAATGATGATGGATTTTTGTATATTAATATCACCTTATTTTCATAGTTGTTAATACAGTTAAATACCTGGGAGTCTATCTTAATCGGAGGTTACATACATACATAATCTCACGCCTTCGTTCCCAGAGGGGTAGGCAGAGCTACAGAATTACAAACATCTCTACAAACTTCTTGATAATTCTATAACCACAATTTGCACAATTAGGCTAAGATGTTTACCAGCGTATTAGTGACAGGTTGCAAGCCCATCGCCTAACAGTACTACAAGCCTTTATTCCCTTAGTCGTCTCTTATGACATCCACGGGAAGACATGGAGTGGCACTATTCTAACTCGGCAACCACACGAGGCATAATCGGAGGTTAACATGGTGAAAACACATTTAAAATAAACGGGACATACTAAACCACAAATTCAGGTCATTACTATGGCTTCTGCGACGACAATCCAATATGTCACTCGAGAACAAGCTGTTGATATACAAAGTGATCCTAAAGCCGGTATGGACATACTCAATTGAGCTGTGGGGTTCGGCAAGTCATTTTAATGTAGAAATTCTTCAAAGATTTCAAAACAATGTCTTTCGAACTAACAAATGCACCTTGGTTAACCAAAACAAACGAAATCCATGAGTATTTGCAAATGCCCACAATAAAACAAGAAGTTACCACAATAAGTAGTATGTGTGCTGAGAAACTGATTGATAGAGCAAGGAATGAAAAGGTCAGAGAGAAATGTGGACTAAAAGAAGATGTAGTGACTAAGATTGAAAAGGGCATGCTTCGATGGTTCGGTCATTTGGAAAGGATGGATGAAAGGAGATTGACGAACAGCTGTAACGTAATGTTGAAATTACGTTATCGAATATTGTTAGGTAATGAGATCCAAATTTGGAACATCTTCCAAAATTAACAGCTGTAATCGCTGTCACCTACTACCACAGGTAATGCTGGTCATTGCCTACGGGTTCTGAACGCATAATAGAGGACTTATGATATGTGTGTAGATAAAATACATTACCTATATATCTGCCAAACTGTATTTATCTGTCAATCTTACTCTCACTGATCTTACCTAATATTATAAATGCCAAAATTTATATGTGTATTAGTTTGTTACTCCTTCACGCTGTAACAACGGATTTGGATACCCTAGTTTAGGCTACTTGTCATCCCAAAAAAGAGGTTGCCAAGGGAATAATGATCATTGAAATCTACGCGGACGAAGTCGCGGGCAGAAGCTAGTGTTATAGAAGAGAAAGTTAGGATGTTTGGATGTTTGTAACTCAATCACGCTTCAACCACTAAACAGATCGGGATGAACCTTGGCACACATATAGGTTAGGTCCTGGAATAGGACATAGGATAGTTTGTATCCCGGAAAATTGGACAGTTCTCGAGGGAGCAGCGATAAACGAGTTCTACGTGGACGGAGCCGCGAGCAAAAACCAAGTCTATAATAATTGTACTGTACTAATACACAATCCACATTAAATAATATTTATTTAACCACTGAATAAACTTCACGCATACCATTATTCTATTTATCGGCGTTTCCGGTGAAAAACGCAACCGGAAATGGCAGCATTGCCAGCTTCCGGTGGCGACAGAAGCTCGCGTGTCCGCCGTAATGGCGGTTTCCGATTGCCCACGTCATTAAAGCTTTATGAAGCTTTTTTGAGCTTAATTGTAATGGGGGCCTGTTTGCGGCTTTTGGGAAGTTGTTGGTATACATGGTGATTATTGTTAAGATTGTTAACTATTTGGTGCCTGATTGTATGTCATAGCTGTCTTTTTTACCAAATACACAATTGACACTAGCAGAATTGTATAACTTGCTTGCCTGCATCAAGCTGTTTTTTTTTAAATTGGAAAAGAGTTAAAAATGGGGGCATGAAAGTGACATTATAACAGTGATTATATCTAGTGTCATTTGAAAAGGTTTTATTTGCTACTCCGGCTATGATTTTTATTGACTTTTTTTAACCTATATCTTTTTTTTTTTGGATTTCGGATTGCTGCCACCGTCTGATCTACTATTTAACCTACCGCCAAGCAGCAGTGTTCGCATTCTTGTGTTCCGGTGTGGGGATAAGACAGATGTAATTACTAGCATAGAGGCATTCCATCTAAGTTCTTCGGATTGGCAACGCATTGCAGTCTTAAGATTTTAGTCTTGAGAATGCAAAAACGGATCACAATCCCCCTTACCATCAAGTGGTGTGTGCTTCGCCATATGTCAAAATGTTCTTCACCTTTTTACCTGACTATCCTTAAAGTCCTGAAAAGGAAAAGTTCGCCTTTGTACTTGTTTTTTTTTTCTTGTATAATAAAGAGTATACATACATACATACATGCTATCCAAAAATGAGGGTAATGTTTTAGTAGGTATCAAAATCTAAAAAAATCCAGTCAGTAAAAAGGACAGTAAACTGTTATAATTTCGTCCATATTGTCATAATTTGACTAGTTTGGATACTTTATAATCAAACACGGTCATATAAAGGTATAACTTAACTCAGTTCAACACTACACTTACTTGCAGCTAAACTAGTACACGCGAGATTTAAGGAAACATAAATAAAGCTCTCCGCGACTCATTGCCCGCGTAGCTTAGCGTCGCATCTCGGTTTAATATACAGGGTGTTGCCCTCCACGGTTAGGCATGAGGGCACTGCGAGCGGTGCTATAAAATTATTATGCAACTGTAGTTTTTTTTTGCTTTATAAATTGCATTGGAGTATGATTACTGGGGTTTTTTTACTGAAGAATAAGTACACAATCCAAGGTCTTTTATTAAGCCTTTTTTTCTTGTGTAGGTATTGTAATAATGTGATTAACGTAAGTAGCTCTTCTACTTCTACTATCATATGAATAAGAGCAACCTTTACATAGTAAGGCCCAGTGTGCAATAAGATATATATAATCAAGACAATTTAATTTGAACTGTGTTGCAATGACAATAAGGTTTATTATCCTATGTTCTTAAACTGAAAATGGCATTATCGAACAAACGTAATTGAACTTTATTGCCTTGATGGTAGGTTCAAAGTCCCACTCACAAAAAACTCCCTGTTTGTATACGAGGATAACGCAAGAAGGACTGATAATGGGAATAAAACCAGAAACTTTATTTCTACAGAACCCAGTTAAGGCTATTATGTATTTTGTAATTATACTGTAGGTATATGACGTGTTACTGAAAGATTCTTATTAATAATTTATTTAAAACCATTACTATTTTTAGTGCCATACTACACATACTAATTTTACTATAAAAACTTCCTATGTAACTATCTGCAAATAAAACTTAAATAATAATTCTAATAGCTTCCACAGTGAAAACAAACATAAGCTTATCTTTGATAAATGGTTTTATAAAATGTGAAAAAAAAAACATTATTAACTCGTTAACGATTGTCAATCTACAGTAATGACTCTTCCCCTATTTATTTTACATAAGGTCGTGATTAACAACACGAACCCCCCCTGGGAACACGTGTATTACTCGCGTTATTAAAAAAAAAAACCCATCGCCAATGTGTAATAACTCTGTATAAGAACTCTATTACTCGAGCGACTAGTCTAAAATCCAATCAAAATGTAGATAAAAAGCGACGTGCGACAAATTAAACGATCGTCGGTTTATTTTATCGTTTTATCGGTTGTCTGTCGACGACTTGCAAAGTCAGAGGTAACGATTTGTTATTTTCTTGGAAACATTTGTTTTATCATGGGATAACGTCACACAAATTGACATAACCCATATTTAAATGGATTAATACATACCTTTAGAAGTATTATATAGAAATCTAAGAATCGAATACCAATATGTATTTTTATCTTTATCTTTTAATCAAAAAGAAAAAAAAAAAAACTGTCTATTTATTATTCACACAGATAATGATAAACATGTACATACAGTTGAATTATTAAGAGTGTTTATTATGTTTATCTCATAACAAAAGTAACACGAGGCAGACAGAAGACCTAATTGGATCAATGACAGTTATTTATGGCTACAATAATTTGTGTTAGGAATTCTAAAGAAATGTGACAAATTAACTCGATATATTAAAGGTGTTTGTCGACAGGGAAACAAAGCTCTTCTACCTGTGAATATAAATAATGGTATTACTTCCGTCAGACGTTTTTGCTTATTACCTAAATGGAACGTTTTTGTTTGGTTTCTTATCAGGAAGGAATCCTTCAGGAAGTACCTACGAGCATGGATAGGTGAAAAACGTAAGTAAAAGACCTCTTGGATGTAGTTGTGTACAAACCTAATATGGAATTTACGTCAAATTTCGAATATAGAATGTCAAACGGTCTATACAGATGCGTTTTATTTAAGTTTTTCACCTATATTAACCCGTGGAGTGTCCTGTAGACAACAACGGTGTACAGGATTATTTGAATTTGGAACTAAGAGTGGTTCGAACTTAGATTTATTTTAATACATTATGTATAAGACATGATGTTGATTGATTAAGATTTTTCTCTGGGAAGGTAAGGTAAGGTAGGTATTTAAGTAGAATATTACACAAATTGATTTAGACCCAAAATCTCCAGACTTGTACCTTGATTACCAGACATTTTTAAACTTAGACACAATATTCAAGAATTTACAAACAAAATGAGTATTTAATACTCTTATTTGTACATATGAATATTGGCCATTAGTTACTCTTGGGCTCTATTCTACGCGGTAAAACCATATTATTGTTAACCTGTTGTTTTTAACTCGGCCTCCATTACTGTCTAGTAAATAAGAGCTATCTTACCGTTGACAATACCATAACATGTAAAAAGCATTATGGTTTTACCAAGCAGAATACAGCCACTGAGGTCGAACCCTTACATGCTTAGTTATACTTTTGTTTTTAAAGAATTAGTAATTGTTTTATGATAATTTGAAATCTGTTTTCGCCTCCAGCCGAGGGAAACGATTGTGAGGATTTTTTCTGATTAAACCTTTGTTAACAAAAAATATATCTTATTGTTAGTTACCTTAATTCTTTGGATAACGAATTACATATAGCTGACATATAGCTGAGTGGATACTATTTTCGCAGCACTACTTTTCACACACTGTAAAAAATTAAAATTAAGCGAAACGAATGTTTCCTATTTCTATTAAAGATTCTGTGTTTGTGTTTTAAAAACGCCCAAAATTAATTAAAAAAATTTGCTCAAAAATTGGCTTAATCCGTCCATAGGATATACGAAGCGTAATGGTTATGGTGTTATGGTTTAATTTTGACCTTCACTCCACACGACTAGATACCTGCGAGGGCTTGTAGCCAGAATGGAAAGTCGAACAAAGCTTAAACTTTCTATAATTTCCACAAATTAAGTAAATCCTGATAAGTGTCAATGCATTATTCTTGTCTTTGAGAATCGTAGGCAGCCATTACACAGCCAATCTAGATCACAATCCGTGATCGTGATCAGGAGATCTCGATCCATAGGGCTCAGCCAAGATGCACTACGCAAACTAACGTTTCTATTCGATTCGTTTTTAAACCAATCGCGTCACTGGTAGACCACGTGACTTTTCGTATCACGTCATCTTCCAGTGATGCGATTGGTTTAAAAACGAATCGAATAGAAACGTTAGTTAGCGTAAAGCATCTTGTCTGAGCCCTCAGATTGACTGTGTAACGTGTTAGATTGACGGATCACGACATCGGATCATCTGATTATCTAGATTTTTTGAAATCTCCTGCGATCCGTGACTATTGTCAGATCACGATCTGGATTGACCGTGTAATGGATGCCTAATAACTAGGAGTAGGTTTTACTATATTAAAACACACAGAGCGGTTTTCAAACTGTAACATTAAATAAAGTTGTCAATAAAAATTATCGTTCGATATACACAGCCTACTATGTAAAAGTTTACAAATTATGCTCGACAAACTTTTGAACTTACAATTTGTCCTCGCGAAGCAATAAAAACGCCATTAAGTTTGCCTCTTTCTTGCTTAAAACTTTAAAATTGGATAGCTTTCAGTGTGCACCGCCTTGCAGTCTGATTCATATGCAAAATATTTTCACCCACTATGGCTGCCCACATATATGTGATATAATATTATTAACTACAGACAAGCACGCGTTATTGCAGTCATGATGGAATGCACACGTAAATAGTGCAGTATTTTGAAATTGAATTTTATATGAATATCTACCAAATAAACTGCATAAACCCTTGTCAGACTTCTTGAGTTCATCGATACTGGCGCTTGCAGTGGAGACCATGGGACCTTGGTCAGCTGATATGAAATGCTTTATTAAGGCCCTGTCCTCCCGGCTCATAGAGCTGGTACTTATCTCTCTCAAAGGATTGGGCTAGCTATCCAGAGAGGTAATGCAGCCAGTGTCATGGGGACCATACCGCGAGCGGTCCTGCTAGAGGGGGTGTTCTTTTCATAGTGGTGATTATTATTTATCTTTAATATTTGAGTGGCTTAGTTTAATGTCAATTTAAATACGTTTAGTATGTGTAATGTGTAATGTATATTTTACTATGTATTTGTGTATTTTACTTACCACCATGTAGCAGTGTGTTTGTATGTTTTTTCCATGGCATAAATAACGATGAATGTCCTCACTCTTATAAACGTGGAGTAACCGTTGAGTAGCTAAACAATGCTTCGTCTTTATCTGTCATTGTGACATTTGAATTTGACAGATAAGGACAAAGCATGGTTTAGCTACTCCACGGTTACTCCATGTTTATAATTTAGGGCATTAATCAATTAAAACCACCGATATAATGGCGATCCTTCTTTCAAAGCTGATAACTCGGCTGCGCAATTTTAAAACCTAGTAAGTCTTTAAAACTCAATTTTGCGATTTTTGCATAAAACGCGGTTTCTAGCAAGTCCTTACCGGATGCAAAATCATTTAGAGCCCTGTCTCTCTCAGGTTCACATTTACCCACACCCCGAATCCTAGTAAGTACACAAAAAAACGGACTTGACCATTTCAAAACCTAGTATGTCACAAAACTATTTCAAAAACCTAGTATGTGACATGCACTTACTAGCTTTTGAAAAAAAACAGAGAGATTTGAAAATCATCGGGCTCACTGATTCTTTATTTGAATTTCATTTAAAAAGCTATTATGGCACATAAACCTGGTAATATAGGAGAAATTAAGAAAAGATATGCATATATACCAATGTATTCGTATAATACTAATTAATCGAGAAACTATAACTTCTTGAACAAATATTGCAAAATTTTGTACGGCTGAGACAAAACATGTTTTTTCGCTCTCCTGTAAAATTTGCTCAATGCCCCTTGGGTTTTGAAATTGCGCAGCCGATCTCTTAAACGGCCTAACTGATTTTCATGAAACCCAGCTAAGAATCATCCTGATAAAACTAGCTTACATTAAAAAAAAACGCGTCAAAATCAGTCCATCCATTTCGGAGTTACGATGCCACAGACATATTCACAGATCCATAAACACATGTACGTTCATTCATTCATTCATTCATTCACGTTAAAATTATTAAACCCCTCTTTTTGGCCGGGGCCAGAATAAAAGTACTGCGCTAAATCCTTAAATCCAAACGCCATTAGCAGCTCCATAATTAATGCAATAAATATATCGACCGTTACGTAATTAAACTGGGATAATGTTCCCCGGGGGGCGGTGAGGCTATTTCAATGTAATTGGTTTCGTAATGAGTTCAAACAGATAAAGATTTTGGTAAGAAATAGTATTTAGCTCTAGACGCGGTTGCGTAAGAGTCATTATGTAACCCTTAAAAGGTCTCTTATAAAACGGCATTACGTTTTCGATTTTCTTGATTATTGAAGTGAAATGAAATAAAATTCGTGATTATTTATTGTAAATTGTTGTTGATAGAGAAACTGCCAGGATTTTTTTTTCATTGATTTATAAACGTTTGCTATTTTATTTCTGAAGGGGTCGATCTTGAACTGTATTTGAAAACTAATAATGTGTGGTGAGTGACAGTTTTTAAATCCAGCCTTACAAAATATTAAAAATAAAAAATAAAAAAAAGAAATAAAAAAGATTTATTGATTACAACAACATATTACAAAAAAGATTTATTCATTACTCGCATGCATAAATCGTTTATAACACAATAATAGTAATGAGGGCGCCACTGGACGCTCGCAGCACTTATCGGCGGTGATCCTGCAAAACAGCGTAACCGACAAATTTATTATAGAGCAAAATAAACCTTAATGTCTTAAAAAAAGGTGCATTTTGCTCCTCATTAAAAATTTTACTTACGCGGTTTTGCAGTTTCACCGACGTTATGTGCCCTGGACCTCTATTCTAGGCGGTAAAAACTATGTCGTCTTTGACAGGTTATGATATTTTTTTTAACTTGTTCGCCATTGTTGTCATGTTAATAAGAGCTATCAAAGCGTTGACAATGCGATGTGGTAATTGCCGTTTTTTTTTGGTAAGCGCCTGGAGGAACAAAGACAAAAGTCCTTGCTTTTGTTTGCTTTTTGCTTTAATTACTTTAAGAAAAAGGGGCAGAGGTGGAAATCCCTTCCGGAGACCTGGGAATGGAGGGCCCAGGTACTGCCGGGCTCGCACCGGCTAAAAACACCAATGCTCCTATTACCAACTAGAATTTAGACTCCCCCGGATACTACCCCAGCCAGTGCTGAAAGGCCGGAGGAGAAAGTCCTTCCTCCGTTTACTTATCCGCGGGGTTTTTCCAAAAAGGGGGGATAGGAATTGGGGTTTTTACCGGTTAAGGTTAGGTAAGGTTAGGTTAGGTTCTCGGCCCTGCAATGATTTTGGTCCGTCTGGAAGTAATTTGTTAGTCTATGACACTAATGCCTTATGTTACGTAAATAATGTATGTTCTGAAATTATCAAAAATATTTCATCGAATATTGAGCTCCAATATTGTTATTTGGCACAGCTGCGACCCAGTTGTGCCGGTAATGAACCGATGTACGTTCGAATAAAAAACGATCATTACCGAACGGTATTCAATAAAAAAGAAGCTTTAAATGAAGAGTTTTTTTCTAAAATGTGCCTTTTGATTTGGTGACCTTTATACTTATAATATAATACTTTTAATTTTGTTATGTATACCTTATACTTTATATTTTTGATGATATAGATGTATTTGTACCTATATTATAGCGTTACCAGGGCCCATCCTGCTCTTAGCTTCCATAGTCTGTGTCAATTGAATCTGCCAAAGATATAAACAAATTAGTACTGTTTGACACATAACCTCAAATATTAATCAAGCGTGTTTTTATTTAAAATAACGTATAATTAATAGTTATTTAATCCTAAACTTAATGTGAAAGTAAAGATCAAGTGAATAAATCATTGCTAAGACCTCACTTGTTCTTTAAAAGCACGTGATAACCGAGTAATAATGGTGACTTGGTTCGTTTGGTTGGTGGAATGCCTCTATGCTAGTAACTTCACCGGTTGTCTCCTCACTCGGGAACAGCGATAATGACGTATTTGTTAGAGAACCAAGGACACAATATAAACTTCTTTTGCATCGTCCTCTCTGTCGCTCCGACATTTACAGAAGAAATTCTTATAATATGTGCATATTAGTATATAATGCCCTTCCAATGGAGATTAAGGTGCTACAGGGATCAAAGTTTAAAAGCTACCTGACAGCTTGGCTTCTTCAGAATTGCTTTTATACATTAAAGGAATATTTAAATCGTGAGACTGGATCGAATTAAACTAATGAATTAATTAAATAAATGTATTATAATAAATAGTTTTTACGAGACATACCTAATTGTTGTAAGAAATAATGACTACTTGGTTTTTGTACTGCACCTCATCTATAATAGTTGTGTGAAATACTTTTAATATTAATTAATTTTGTTTTATTCACATAATGATTAGTTAAGGTTAATTATTTAATAATTTGCATGTCGTATTGTCGACAGAATGCCTGATCTGTAATACTATTTTTTTAAGACCAACCATATGTAACGCATTTTGGCAAATAAAATGATTGATTGATTGATTGAACACAATAATGCGAACACTGCTGTGTGGCGGTATGTTAAAGGACAAGATGGTGGTAGCGATTAGAACTACTAAATAATTATTTTATCATGCATAATCGTATTGCTATTTTTATTTTTATTTATTTATTATTTATAATCGAATTGCTGACTTTAATTTTTATTTTAATGGCTGTCGTTTTTCTTTTTACACGACTGCCCCAAAAAAGGAGTGTAATGTTTTCAGGGTTCATGTTTGTGTGTATGTATGTGAGTTTCTTTATTCCACTATTACTTCTAAATCCCTTGACCGATTTAGATGTGTGAGGTATCGTTAGAATCCTTACGTCATCCCGGATGACATACAATACATACAATGGCAAAATGATAATTATTAATATATGTATGTAGGTATATCGACGACAGTATAAAAAATGCAGTCGGGTTTTTAAAGCTTGCTTTTCATATAGTTATGTTTCTTGCTGGTTTAGCAAAGGTGTATTTCGCCAATGTTGCGTTATAATATAAAAAAACCGGCCAAGTGAGAGTCAGACTCGCGCACCAAGGTTTCCGTATCATTTGCAAAAATGGCAAAAAAAAAACACGTTTGGTGTAAGAGCCCTTAAAATATTTATTTATTCGGTTTTTAGTATTTATTGCTACATCAGCAATAAAAATACATCTTCTGTGAAAATTTCAACTGTCTAGCTATCACGGTTCATGAGATACAGCCTGGTGACAGACAGACGGACAGCCGAGTCTTAGTAATAGGGTCCCGTTTTTAACCTTTGGGTACGGAACCCTAAAAATCATGGACCATATAACCATGGACATAAATGAGTCCATGGATATTACACGCGAGGACAATAGTTCGGTTAAAGAGTATTTACTATTTATTATGGACTTGATAGATGCACGTGGAGTTAGTTTCACGCGTCTTTGAAGTATGTTGTCTCTATTGTAAAAAAAACTTATATTTTATTCGTATTGTTATTATGGTAGCTCTTTGAAACATTGGGTTTTAATAATAATAATAATAATAATAATAATAATCATTTATTTCAGATAACAAAAATCCATAATCAGTGTACACACAAAAATCAATTACAATATCACAATAAAATAAAATTAGATAAAATAAAAGTCACAGGATAAATTATTACAATTTCATTATAAAGATGTCACTAAATTTAATACAAATAAAATAAAATAAATAAAATTAAAATGAATAATCACAGACTTCTTTTTGACAAGGCAACTGCCACATGTCTGTCACAGCAGTGCCGGATATAGGTACAGTCCAGTCTGGCAGCTATCATTTTCAGAATGTTGTTGGAGCTGTCCCGCACTCTGCGCACCAAGGACGCACTCTTCCTACGCACAGTCGTATGAAAGCAAGCGGTGCGCGCTTCCGCGAACATACCCGAGGCGCTACAGTATCGGGGCAGCCCCACAATCACTCTGAACGCATTATTGTAAAGGAAGGGTTTTAAAGCTAACCGCTTTAATTAGACTGTTCACAAAGAATAAGCCAAAATCAAGTTTTACATGGAATTTGTACTGAACACTAGTTATTTTATAACTCTAACAGTTAGAAGTTCCGCTTTGAGCATTTATTGTTTTTCCTTGGAAACTCATAAAGGGCGTGAAAAAGGTATTCTATCCATATCTGTGTTTTGATCGTATCAAAATAATATTAAGTTGTTTAAAACAAACATTGAAAAACATTATATAATTATTAGTAAGATAACGATAGTTATACTTTTTTTGTTGTAAAAAGTGTACATAAATAAAAAAATGAATTACTAGAGAAAAAAAAAGGCAATTAGCCAGGGGACACCCGGGTTTGAACCGGGGACCTCTCGATCTGCAGTCGAATGCTCTACCACTGAGCTATATCCCCGACGAGTGTGCTCGCGAAATTAGCTATTATAAGCTTAATAATCAGGCATACACATGACTCACTGTGACGTCATTGCGATGTTGATAAAACATGAAATCTCTCTTACCTATTGTTTTGTTATGTTCAATACCTCTAGTTGTAATTAATTACTTAAAAATATTAGTCAAATAAAATGTCCGTTATCATTTTAGGGTTCCGTACCCAAAGGGTACCAACGGGACCCTATTACTAAGCCCATGCTATCCGTCTGTCTGTCAGCGAGCTTTATCTCATGACCATGTAGCCTAATATGATTGCGCTTATCTTGTGACAAAATGTGGATAAAACAACCGTCACTTTCTGACTCGTATACTAATAAACGTTGAGTAACGATGGTATATAGCTATTAGCGATACAACGTTTTGTCCTTATCTGTCAAATTTAAATGTCACAATGACAGATAAGGACAAAACATTGTATAGCTATACCACCGTTACTCAACGTTTATTAATAAGGGAGTACAGTCAACAGCATAAATAAGTGATCATTTATGTACCTTGTCGCTTTCAATATCGTTTCACAATTTTGTATGACATTTCAAAAACTACGTTAAAGTGACAAGGTACATAAATGATCACTTATTTATGCTGTTGACTGTACATATACATTTCTGTAACCACATTTTGCACAATCAGGCTAAGATGTTTAACAGCTTATTAGTGACCGGTAGCAAGCCTATCGCCTAACATTACAAGCCTTTATTCCCTTAGTCGCTTAGTAATTATGTATTAGTCAGTAATTCATTGATTACGCTTAAGCAACGAAATTTCATTAGCAAGTAAGAACAAACCCGCATTTTGCAACTAGGTTATAGGTGACGAAGCTGTTTTTTTTGCCAAGTCATCGACCCCGAGTTCATAGAGCGGCGTTGATTGAAAACCCCGTGCTCCAGTGAACCCCGGCGAGGGTTCCGTCCGCGTAGGATAACGTTTGGTTATATTAGAGAGGGTTCCGTTGTTTTTGCTGAAATTTGAGAGCTATGTTATGACCTGCTAGTCTGTCTAATGCACTCGGAATCGCAATTGTCTTCAAAGTGGAACAATTGTTTTCATTTTGTATGCAGACTCGCCTTCGGACTGTCAAAATGAAAACGATTGCGATTGCGAGTGCGTAATGCAATAAGCCTGCTGGATCTTTATTCTAAGCTGTAAAACCATATTGCCTTTGATGTTATCGTATTGTTAACGTTAGGCTTATTTACTTGATAGTATTGGCGTCCGTGTTAAAAACAAAATATAACGAATAATAGTAGTTTATATTACTGGTGCATAATAAGAGGCATTAATAAACGAGTGTGGTTGTATACAACGAGCCAAAAGGCGAGTTTCATAATAAGATCACACGAGTATTTTAATGCCTAATTATATATACAGTCGCATACATAACTTTATCTTCATGCATATCATAAGTTTGGTACAATATGTGAGAAACCTGTATCTGTGTTTGCGAACATTAAGCAATCACATCGATAATCGATACTTTAAAAACATGCGATTCATCTGTAAATACCCCTAGGATTTTTTTGCCTATAGTCGAATTAATAACTCGTTTGTTTACATTATCATAACATAGATTTGACTCAGACTATAGGACTATGTGGATTTCGAGTAGGTATCTATTAAAGACCTAGACCGCGTTAATTAAATGACGCTGCGAATCTCGTTGGTGCAGACGGTGCAATAATATTTTGCTAACGTTAAAATTTTACTCCATTTTGTTATTTCGTAGACGCTACAATTTCGTGTCCTTAATTCAGAGTAAACAAAAACAACAACAAGTCTATGGAAATTTATTCAAACAGGTGACGTCATTACTTTCCTTATTAACCCCCGACAAAAGGGGAAGGGGGTTGTTATAAGTTTAACGTGTCAGTATCTTTGCAGTTAAAACCGGAAAAATTATAACAAGAAAAAAACGGTGCAATACATTCACATAATAATACACTTCGCATTTGAAGTCGTAAGATTGCAATCTTGAGATGTCCATAGGCCTCATCTTCTTATCTTATCTTATCTTACAGATACACTTCGACCCTTTAGGATCTTTTGTGCAATTACCCTGTTACACACTCAGCTGTTCGAATGTGCAGGTTTCCTCACGATTTTTTTCCTTCACCGTAAGAGCATCGGGTAATGCACTTAAGTTAGAAAAACTCATTGGTACATGGTGACCGCGGGGGTTCGAACTCGGTACCTTACGATCACGAGTCGACCCCCTAAGCCCCTAGGGCACATTTACCACCATTAGGTGACCGGGGGCTCTAACCTACTCAGGCCTAATGCCTTTGACCTGTTATTATAACCAGGGATCGAAAAATGCGAGCAAAATCCATTGAAATGACATATGACAACCAGTTAGGGTTGGCGATGGTTCTAAATTTATGAACTAAAATATTAGGTACTAAAATAATACAATTTTTTTTTTACTGACTTTCTGAAACTCAGTTTACTGGATGGTATATTTTTTAAATATATTTACAATTTCAAACCAAATAATTCCCAATTTTACATTTGGGATAGTAAGTAACAATTTTCGCAAGTACGTACAATCAGATTGACAATCATGACAAGATAATACTCTTAAATCTATAGACACTGTACTTATCAATTCTAATAAGTTTTAGTTTAAAATTATAGATAACCAGCTATGAACACTGATAGGACCAAATTATTACCATAATGATAACAAGTACGTTCATGACTATAAACACATTCCTCCATTCATACTTAATTTATTCGATTATATTATAAGTGACAACCCTAGCACTTCAATGAATTTTGCTCGCATTTTACGAACCCTCATTATAACTCTTATTTACTTGACAGTAATGGCGGTCAAATTAAAAACAAAACACGTAGAGATAAAGCAGAGTAAGGCCCCTGTGTGCTGGTTTGCCTACTCCATGTTATCAAAAGAATATAAAATAATATTGTGCTAATTACCAAAAAAATTGTACGGCCTTAATCAAGAAATGCATGCTTCGATGGTTCGGTCATTTGGAAAGCATGGGTGAAAGAAGATTGACGAAAGAGTTATACAGGGGGAAAGAGAGTGGAAAGTTCGGGAAGGGTCGGAAAGGGCCGCCCTAGGCGTACTTTTTCGATTAAAATCGGAGAAATACTGGAACGGCCGAATCGTAAGTACCCGAAACCGACGTGCGTGCATGACTCGATGTATGAATGTGGAAGAAGCGAAAGAGATTTGTCAGGATCGTGGTGGAAAGAAGTGGTCTCTACCTACCCCTACCAAATTTACCTATTTATTTAATATCAATACCTACCAACAACCACCAACCACCAATACCACCACCAATACCACCACCAATACCAATACTGACATAATAAGAGAATTAATACAATTAATTGATTGATTGTAGGATGTATGAATAATTTTCTTCATACAATGGATGCAACGTTGTCTCAATTATTGACTTAACTACGTACAATGTTTTTGAATGTAGGAAAATATATGAAAGGGTGATTTTTAATATATTTTCTTACATTTTTTCTTAAAGCTCCATCTATATTTTAAAAGTTCCCATCACAATTTTGCTTTAGCAGTTACATAGTTATAAAAGCAAAACACTAAACGACTTAACTAACATTAAAATAAATCGCAGTCACCCTTAGCTCGCAAAAAATAAAGTCTAAACTTCACTGTAAGTGTTTTAGCATGGAGTTAAGTTTTTAGAGAAAAAAGTTGGGGAGGAAAAACGGACGGTGCTTGGGACTGCGAATTTTGGGCTCGAAACTTGGCTCGTTCCTTATCAGATGAGTTATAAGGATGAGGTACAACCTAAGAAGGTATTTTGAGCCTTATTTAGACAATAGGTCGGATACATAAGGCTTTTTTAACGCCCTGATGCAAACAGTATTTATTTAAAAAAAAAACATGTTAAGAGTAACAAATCGAACAGATTATCCGTTGGTCCCACACTAGGCCATGCCTGACACGTGGTAACCGGATTCGGATTAACACTTTAAAATAGAGTACACTTTGCTGTCTATATATGGCAATTGGAAACTTATAGACTAACTTAACGCATTCACTGCCACCGACGCATATATGCGTCACCGTGAGTTCCACCCAGTGCCCTCAACGCATATGTGCGTTCTTACAGTAGGCAAGCTACGTATAAAACAAAAGATGTGGCGCCTGGCGAAAGTTCAAAAAACAGTACTGGTAGTGAATGCGTTAAACTAATCTAATAATTCTAAGGGTGCGGCTCCACTGACGCGGAGACGAGCGGAGCGGAGCGGAACTGTGCCAATATTAACCAATAGAATCTAAACTAACGTGCGCAAGGTGCGCTCGACGTGACCGCATGCGCCTCCTATTGGTTAATATTGGCACAGCTCCGCTCCGCTCTGCTCGTCTCCGCCTCAATGGAGCCGCACACTAAGCCCAGTAATGGCACAACTATACCTAATTGTTTTAAATTACTAAAATACTAAAATATTTGAGGTATGAGTTGTGTGTGTGTGATTTCTCTATATAAAGTATTTAGTACCTGGATGACCAAGCTTTGCTCGGTATTTTTTTTGGTAAGTATTGTAAAAATGAAACTTAGCTAGATCGATTTATCGCCCACGAATCCCCCTGCGTACTATTTTATGAAAATAGTTGGAGCTGTTTCCGTGATTCAGATTATACAGGGTGTCTCTGGATAAAGTTGACAAAAGAATAGGGCTGATAGAGCAGCTAAAAAGCTATCGATTTAACTCCCATGTATGCTCAGCGATTTTTGCTAGTTTCGGAGATATTGATCATTAGAGTCTGAATTTTTGTGATTTTCCCTTATGTCAATGTCACAATAAAACATTAATTTCATGTTTTATTTCATAAGTTTTTCAGTGGTATCTTACATAATTAGAATCATTACGAATCAGCAAAGTTTTTAAACCTATTTGCCGTTTTTTTTAAGTTATCAAGGGCTTCTAAACGGGCCATATTTTCACTGCAATATGTGGCCGGCAACTATTGGTGTCTTTCCCTAATATACGAGTAAGAGAGGGACACCAATAGTTGCCGGCCACATATTGCAGTGAAAATATGGCCCCTTTAGAAGCCCCTTTACATAAAGTTTGTTTCTCTATACTAGGTGTCCCAGTGTTTGCTTCTCACTTTGGATGAAACACCATTCTTGTATAAAACTCCCTTTCATTTATTATATTATTTTATTTATCCTATAGCAATAATAGACATACACAGTCTGTTACCTATAACTGTTCATGAGATACAGGCTCGCTGACAGACAGACGGAGAGACAACAATGGCTGTGTAATATCCCCTATTGGCACAATTTGAGTACCTACGTAACCCTAAAAATCTTTTGTATAACTATTATATACGTATACTCTTCACGAAACTTGGATACTTTATCTCGTACGTATTTATTTCGACATTTTACCTGTTACTATCAACCGCAAATACATTAATGATAAAATTGATATAACTTAAGTAACAACAAGCCTTATTTATTATAGGGACCAAGATAAAATACGCATTCCTAACATTTCGTACGATTGGCAACGTTCCAAGATCCCTGACCTTGGGGGTGACCTTCACGAATTATACGGCTTGCGTAATAAGGGATAGCTGTAGTAGTGTGCGAGGATATGTTTATTGATTTGAGTTTTTTTATTAGTGGATAGGATTAGTCACTACTTAAAGTAGCGCATTTCCGTCTGTACCGAATCGTGTATGACTCCAAATGACCACGACTTCACGACTTTGGTCTAAAAATCACATGTCTAATTATGTACATTGTCCATTGTTTGAAGATGTCTTAATCGTAAAATACGCAATTCGTATAACGACCGTAAAAGGACACGGCCAGATAGCTACAAGTCAAAATGTAAAATGTCCAATGTTTAAATCGTCCAAAATCGTAAAACGTCCTAAATATGTCAAGCATGTCACGAGGTAAAGAAAATGAGTTTAATAGGTAAAACCTAACTTGAGAATATAACTTTAAGAAAAAGCAAGCTTTCAAAACCCGACTGCTGCTAACCAACTTTAAATCGTTATAAATCCTAAATGATCATTCAAAATGAAAAATGATGATAAAAACCTAAAGATGATTTTTAAATCCCTATTCAATGATACCCCACTTGTCATACGTGGTCGTCTTTTTTTTTTTTTCACTATATGGCGCCTAGTTTCCGCCATATTAAATTTTGATTACTGTCTTATCTTCAGTGACACTCATCAGATTAAAACAAATCGATTGACATAAGAATCATCAAAATCGGACTACGGGTTTAGTTTTTATTAGTGCCACAAAGGAACAAACATACATATATAGCACTGCTTCGGCAGTCGGGTAATAACCGGCCACTAGAAACACAAATACCTCTTATCCTTCAATAATGACAGCAATTGACTTTGTTTCTGCTTCTCATTTTCTGAATTTCAATAAGAGTTTTTACCCTTTGATTTTTGGACGCTTTGGTTTTTGGTCACTCTGCTACGTCAGCTAAATGCTTTCAGTAAGATTTGAAGATTTGCTTTTTTAGATGGAGGCGTTTTCTACACTATGTAGTTTAAACATTATGCTACTTAATTGCTATTTTGATGTTCTGCATTATGGATTTTATGCTAATGGGCATAATGCTAACAGGACGTATGGCATTTCGCTTCTTGGTCAAATTTGCGTCGCTGGACATTTTGTACTGAGCCGCGCATTCTCTCTATGAGAATCGTTCATTTGAATAGGTCTATATTGTCTGTCATAATTATTTTTAGTCATAATGTGCTTTAGGTCATAATCATAGCAAGTCATAACGTATTTTTTAAAGAAACTGTTACTTTTTCAGGATTTTTATGAATCAAACCTAACCTAACCTAGCGTTGTCTACACGTTAGATATTTCAGAAATTGTAAGTTTACAGTTTCAGCGATAAAAAAATTATGACTATCAATAATTATGTCAACAATCACATTATGACCAGTAAAATTATGGGTGTTTCCCATAATTTTATTGGTATGGTATAATTTTAAGGGCATCCAATTCGAACATTTAAATATCAAGTTTCATCTATAATGTTTGGTTTCAAGCCCAACTTTTATTGCAATTGACCTTTATATGTATATCACGGGAGTTTATGGATCGCGATGGTCACTTACCATCAGGTGACTCGCTTGCTCGTCTGCCTCCTTTTTCATATAATAAAATACCCCCATTTTACTGTCGGGAGTTAATAATCCTAACTAACTAGTAAAAGCATTAATATAACCTATATATGACACAAATTCATATATGATTTATGGGTCTGTATCGGCTGATCTAAAAATGTTTGGCCTATTTTTGTTTCGAATCATATTTTTTTGCATACCAACGTTTCGTCTAATGATTTAAATGTCGAAAATTGTTTGATCGAAATTGTTTTGCATAATATTGTTTGGTCGAAAAATTGTTTAGTATAACATTTGTTTGTAGTAACTTTTTTTTTATCGAACTCCTATTCCGCGTATTGTGGCTCTTCGCGCCTTGCCACAAATCAAACCTAACCTAACCTATAGATTAGTTGAGACGTAGGTGTTTTATACTGGGATGGGCTTTGACCAAACAATATTATGGATTTAGCCTTTTAGTAATTAAAATTTTAGACAAAACAATTTTAGACCAAAAATGCTTTAGAACAAAAAATATGTATGCTAAAAAGGAAGTATACCATTCAATATTATAGGAAATATTTTCGACCAAAAAATTTTAGCACATAAAATTTTAGGTCAGTCGAAGGGCACCCATGATTTATATTGTAATACTAACAAAACTAACTATTCGCATTCGATAACAACTAACAACTTTTTACAACGTTGAAATGTTGAAAAAAAATACAGTTCATAATTGCTATACTATTCCATTCTAAAAAGTTTCCCAGAGCTCTCAAAACGCCTTAGTTACTATTTTTAACATGTTTGTACCCATTACAGTGGAAACATAGCCTCCCTTGGCCTTGGTAAACTAGGCGTTTTGCCAAAGGGAATGGTGTCCCCCCCACATAGCTATACAAACTTATGAGAACCATGGCTCCGCGGAAATATTGGGTAGATTTCAATGAGAATCAGGATTTCTGTCAATGTGAGGACTTTGTTTTATACAGGGTGCCTCTGATCTTGGGGCTTTAACTCCATAGATCATTTCTAGTCCTGAAGCTGAACTTCTTTTGTTCTTTAAGTTGTTAAAAATATGTACAACTTTTTTTTTCATACAAGTTAAATGTAATTCAATGTACGCGATCCAATTCTCCATTTTCCGTTAGCCCTCGTACCAAGGAAATGTCGCCCCCGTACCATGAGATAGTGATTATATGGCCATGATATACATACATACATACATACTTACATACATACATACCTTCACGACTGTAATCCCAGAGTGGGGTAGGCAGAGCTACAAAATTACCTACAACTCTAAAAACTTGATATATATATATATATACAGGGTGGTACTCGATAAACTGTACATATTGAAAGGGATGAAATTTTACGTTAATTTATGGGTAAATCGATTTAAAAAAATATTTCAACTAATTTTGTTTTCTTAATTTTTTTAATAAATTAGAGCAAAAATGTCATTTTGTTTTCGTAAAAACACGATTTTCTCAAAATTTTGTAGATATTTCACTTTTTTTTTGCTTATTATTATTCCTCGTTTAATTTTAGATCTAAAAACGTTAAAAAAAAATTGTAAAATATCTGCAAAATTTTGAGAAAATGATATTTTTCCACAAAAAAAGCAGTTACTCAGTTATTTTTTTAATTGGTCTAATATTGTTATCTATTATTATAAACCTAACTAATGTCAATACTATGCATTTTGTTTTATCTTTTTTGGCTATTAGATCAAAAGTTACACCGTCACAAGTAAGTGTACTAACCAAACTTTATTAAAAAGTTTGAAAATCTTCAAAAAAAACCAGTGGCAAATTTAAAAAAAAAAAATGTTTTTCTTATAAATTAACCAAAAATTTCATATATACATATATATATATATATATACCTAGTCTCAAACTGAGCCCTAGGCTTGTACTATGGGTAATAGACAACGATAAACATTCTAACATAGAGAAATACATATTTATATACATAGAAAACCTCCAAGACTCAGGAACAAATACTCGCGCTCGTCACAAATATTTGTCTATACCGGGATTCGAACCCGGGACCGCCAGCTTCATAGGTTCACACCACAGAACAGAAAAAACAGTAGAAGTATCAAGTGGGCGTGTAACGTGTGGCATGGTTATGCGGAGTTCCGCGCAACGTACCATGCTTTTGCGATCGCTCTTTTTCGATATTTCTAAAAAAGAAAATAAATCCAGACGCATGCCTTATTGTGCTATTTTGGAATGTTAAAACGATAGCCGCACTAAAAACATTTTCCATGGTGGCGTGTTGTTTTTATGGTAGTTTGAGTATTGGCGACAACAGGTCTGATACTAAGCGAATCTCATGCTACTTCCACAGTTTTTTCTATTCCGTGATTCACACCAACTAGTCTAAACGCGTGTTCAAACCTTTATTTTAAACAATCATGCGTCTGAGTCGGTTTATACGTTTGAGAACTAAGACGTCACAGATACACAAACACACAGAGTATACTTACAACACCCCTGTTTTTTTATTTACCCGACTGCCGGAGGGTAATGTGTTTCACAGCCTATATTATGTATGTTTGTTCCTTTGTGGCACTATAAAAACTAAACCCGTTGTCCGATTTTGATGATTCTTATGTCAATCGATTTGTCTGAATCTGGTGAGTGTCACTGAAGATATGACAGTAATCAAAATTCAATATGGCGGCAACCAGACGCCATATTGCGCAATAAAAAAAAAAAGTCGACCAAGTATGACAAGTGGGGTATCATTGAATAGGGATTTAAAAATGATCTTTTGGTTTGTTGCATCATTTTTCATTTTGAATGATCATTAAGGCTTTATAACGATTTATAGTCGGTTAGCAACTGAACAGTCGGGTTTTGAAAGCTTGCTTTTTGTTAATGCATTGGGTTGTTAAAACGTGCTCTCTCCCAGTATTTAGAGCTTCTAATTAGGTACTTTGCTCAGTCTAAGACGGAATATTTAGTCTATTTCTGGTGCAATCTGCAGGTAAGCGGATTAGACACGTTATGCAATGTGAAATTGCATTTCGCCGAGTTTGCGTTACTGATTATGTTTGTGAAATAAATAAGCAGAATGAGGACACACGTGTAACTAAATAATTACACTACTAGATCAAAACAGTATCAACTCAAAATCTTTCTTAGTTTTGTTTTAAGTTCATAGAAGTGGTATTAAAGTTGATTTTAAAATACAGTTATATTTTGAGTAACTATTGTTTTGATCTGGCAGTGCGTGTTGATTTTGTTTATTACCTTGTGCCTAATGTTACGTTTAAGTATAATTGTTTTATGATTGTAAAAAAATCCGGCCAAGTGCGAGTCGGACTCGCGCACGAAGGGTTCCGTACCATTATCTATACAACATTAGACACTATACCATGTTGCCGCTATTAATATCGAGCAAAAAAACGGCAAAAAAATCACGTTCGTTGTATGGGAGCCCCACTTAAATATTTTATTCTGTTTTGAATATTTCTTGTTATAGCGGCAACAGAAATACATCATCTGTGAAAATTTCAACTCTCTAGCTATCACGGATCATGAGATACAGCCTGGTGACAGACAGACAAACGACATGGAGTCTTAGTAATAAGGTCCCGTTTTTACCCTTCGGGTACGGAACCCTAAAAATGACCTTCTGCTGGAGTGTTTTGCGGCGCTTCTTTGCAATGATGGTCCTTCTCCGAAGCACTGGTAAATTCACTTGACATGTTATCATATTATTATTGTCAACGTTTTGATAGCTCTTATTTACTTGACAGTAATGGCGGCCGAGTTAAAAACAATACGATAACACGTCAAAAGCGATATGGCTTCACCGAGTGGAATAGAGCTACCGATATAAAAACATTACCATACTTCTTAGATAATCGGATAAAATAACAACCACCCGCTATTCTCCTTGACAAAGAATAGATGTATTATATCGTTGTAGATGTAGATACGGCGTTCAAAGAAAGAACATTTTAAAAAGCGTCAACTAAGATAACCGGAAACGCTGCCTTCAGCTGTCTGCGCCCAGATTGACGGCGGAAATGTCCGGTAAGGCCACGCCTTGCGATAAGCGGTTGGAATTCTATGGCTGTTATTTTTAATCAAGGCTTGATTCAGATGATTTGGTCTGTGATTGTGCTTACTATGGACGGAGGAAATTATTTTTGTCAGCACAAGAATGATATAACACAAGGCTTTTGATTGATTTATTCTGTATTTGTTATTGGTTTAATCATATTTAATCAACAAAAAACACGAAAACTCATTTAATGAGTAAAGTACACACTGAACATTTGTTTGTTGATATACTGAATACAATCAATACATACATACATATATAAATTAAATTACGCCTGTTTCCCAGACGGGTAGGCAGAGACCACTTTTTTATACTAAACTATATGTTTAGTAATTAGTGTTAATTTAAAACAAAACTGCTAACAGTAGTGATACAGTTCAATACCAGACAAAAATAAAACTTAAGTGTCAGTTATATCACAAATCTTCCCAGATCTGATCAATAACTCTTTATTAACCCTATCAATAAAAAAACAAAATTAATTTTGCCGTCGGAAAACTATTGTTCCCATACATCGACATAGATCACGTTCAGTTTACTAAACGCAAATAAGTTTCTAATCGTCAAGAAACATTTTTTTATATTGTTGTTACTACAAATTGACGTATTTTTATTGCTTTTTGCCAAATTTCAGCATTCTAGGTCAACGGAAGTACCCTATAGATTTTGATTCCCTTGCGAGTGTCAAAATATGCAGCATGAACAGTTCACGATTTAAGAATGAAATTTCTCTTTTCAGTGTTTAAAAAAAGGGCTAAAACCGCCCCGCTCCACGCAAGGCGTGTACCAAGACCGTCCCAATTCCAGCCTCATTTCCGCTGAAGCTTTAAGCTCCAAACACAGCTTTTTTAGCGCCAAATTATTAACACCATTGATTGAGTTATTGGGAGACGTTAAATTAAACTTGAATAGCTTTCGGGGCTTTTGTACTTTTTTAAACATTTCAAATGGGCAAAGTTTCAACACCGTCGAGTTTTTTGTGTTCCAACACTTTTTTAAATTGTTTAGAAACAGGGAAATGTTTTGTAATTTTGTTTCTTTGATAAAATATGATTTAATTTTAACTCTTCTACGAATTTATTAAATATTATAAATGTGAAATGGAGCGGAGTAATAGGGCAATTATTTTTTATAGCAAGGAAGGGTAACCACGCTGTCTTTGTAGCGTAGGTATAGATCATTTCACAAAGTATAGATATGTAGATTACATTACGTTTTCCTGCTCAATTATGCATGATATTTTTTACTACAAGCCTATATTCCCTTGGTTGCCTCTTACGACGTCCACGGATTATCACTATTCTAACCCAGCACCCAAACGACTTTGTTTTATACTATGTAAACTCTTTATTACGCACCGAGATATAACAATTTTAAAATTCAATTCAATTGAATTCATTGCTCCCTGATATTTAATTGATTTATAACTCTTATAAGTTTTATTTACTTGTCTTTATTTAAGCATAAAGATATATCATCTACCCATGGCCGAGATTTCCTTTCAACTATATCGAAACCTAATCATCAACTTCACCTAACCTTTCCACACGGTTCAATTTATTCCTAATCAAGTTTGTTTACAAAAAAACTCCCCAAAAGCTTTCTAATAAAGCTTTTCAAAAATAACTCAAAAGTTCCCTCAATTATGCTTAAAACACGGACGGAACGGCAAGTTTGGGAGCCGAATAACTTAAAATGTCGCAGTTTAATGCGAAGTACAATGGCGGACATTTTTACTGGCTTCCTCTTGAAGTTTAACAAGATGGGTAAATAAGGCTAAAGCGAGTTTTTAGGGTTCCGGGAACTGAACAGAACCCTTATAAGATCTCTTTGTGGTCTATCTGTCAAGTTCACCCATCTCTGAAACGGCTCACTTCAAACTGAGATTTCAAATAAGAATAATTATTTAGTGACCCGTATAAAATGTTACTGTTCAATATACTGTTATACTCTGTGGATGAATATATGGAGCTAAAATTGTAAATTTATTTATTATTGTGTTGACAGTTATTAATTCTGGTATATTGACCATTTATGAGATGTTTAATTGTTGTTGTTTCAATTAATTATTTTTGTATTCTTTGATTATTAGTATTTATGTTTCGACGATCTCAATGTAATTTCGTATTTTTTGACATGCAATGCAACTTATATTGTAATATTACATTGATGAATAAATAAACTAAACTAAACTAAACTATAAAACCTTGACAGATGTATTTTTACAAATGTTTTGTAATTCTAAGGCTCGTTAACATGTCTAAAATATAAAGTGAATCTACTACAACTTCTAAGACAACCACGGCCCATCCACCATCATTTCTAAGAAGAATCGCCAATTTTGCTTATAATTTTATACCTCTTGAGTACTGATGTGCCAAAGGAAACTTTCCAAAATTGCGAAACATTTCATGCAGGAAAATTTCGGAAACTTCTCACAATTTTGTATGGGGATTGAAACTTTCCGTTACTTAAATTTAAATTTCCTATATTTCTAGTGAATGTTTCCGGAAATTTCTTAGAACTTTCCCAACTTTTTGGAAACTTTCCGCAACTTGCACACCAGACTCTTGAGAATAAATTACGAAGACCATTTGGTATTTTTAACTTTTAGCTTCGTTTGTAACTATCAATTTAACAATCTAGCAAACTAAGTAATCTAAAAAAAAAAGTCAATCAATAATATAATAACCCTACTTTAATATAATGGAACTGCTATAGGGGGTGTTCTTTTTAGTGGTGATTAATTTTATATCTTTAGTATTTGAGTAGCTTAGTTTTATTTAACTTTAAATAGGTACGTTTAGTTTTAATTTTTAATTGTATTATTGTTGAATTATATTTTAATCGTAGGATCGACATGAAATTTTTCATAATTATTCAATTACGAAAACACAACGAAGAAAACTTGGTATTAAGTGTGCTATTTTATTTTTCTTTACGTATTTGACTTTTTAGATACTATTTCTTTTGAAGTTTGACTGACGTGAGTAACAAATTGTTAATAGATGATAAAAAAAAACCTCCTTGTACGTCAATAAACCAGGGCCCGTATTATTGTCGCTTTTATCGCGGTGGATAAAGCACACGTCACTCTCGCACTTACATATTGATCAGAAAGCGACAGATATTTTATCCACGTCAATAAACACGACTATAATAGGCCCTCAGGGCCGAGATTCTAGGCGGTAAAAACCATTATCGTCTTTGATGTGTTATCGTATTGTCAACGTTATGATAGCTTATTTACTTGACAGTAATGGCGGCCGAGTTAAAAACAATACCATAAGGCCTACTGTCCACGACGCGTAGCTGTATAGACGCTGCAAATATACGCCATGCAGCTTTCATGCAGCGGCGTACTGACGTTGTGCACGAAGCGTAGCGTAAGCGTAGCGTAGCATACATTTTCTTTCATATGTGATGATGTCATCTTTTTCTAATGCTAATTAAAAAAAGCATACTGGGAATGGCGCCACGGATATTTAATAAAATTCCAAATAATATTAGAGCCTTGCAACAATCAATTTAAAAAGACATTAAAATTATTCTTAATTGAGAAATGTTATTATACAATTCGATTCGCTGACGCTTCGATTTTTGTGCTTTCGCCTTTGGCTGAGACCATGGAGGACCTCAGTGCAATGCTCGCTGACCTCAGTGGAGTTTCCGACCGAGTTGGCTTGAGGATGAACATGGACAAGACGAAAGTCATGTCCAACGTCCATGTCGCGCCAACTCCCGTGATAGTCGGAGGCTCTGCGCTCGAAGTTGTTGACGACTATATTTACCTGGGACAAACGGTCCAGTTAGGTAGGTCCCACATTTAGAAAGAGGTCACTCGTCGAATCCGACTCGGACGGGCAGCGTTCGGGAAGCTTCGTAGCACCTTTTCGTCCAAATTACCGCAGTGTCTGAAGTCAAAAGTCTTTGACCAGTGTATGTTGCCAGTGATGACTTACGGATCTGAGACGTGACCGCTAACAATGGGCCTTATAAGGAAGCTCAAAGTCACTCAGAGGGCTATGGAGAGGGCTATGCTCGGGGTTTCTCTGCGTGATAGAATCAGAAATGATGATATCCGCAGTAGAACTAAGGTTACCGACATAGCCCGAAGAATAGCCAAACTTAAGTGGCAGAGGGCGGGGCACATTGCTCGCAGAACTGATGGCCGATGGGGTCAGAAGGTTCTTGAGTGGCGTCCGCGGACCGGGAGACGAGCTGTAGATAGGCCTCCAACAAGATGGAGTGACGACCTTGTAAAGATCGCGGGAACGCGGTGGATGCGAAAAGCACAAGATCGGTCTGAGTGGAGAGCCTTGGGGGAGGCCTATGTCCAGCAGTGGACGTCTTTCGGCTGACATGATTATACAATTAATGAGTTTATATGTGATAATTAGATTTAGTGTAGGTATTGTGATCGTTTATTTTAATTGTATTTGCATTAAGTTTTTAGTAACTCACACCCTAACCTGTGCAGATTAAGCAATATTTGTATGCCCCATCAGGCAAAACATGGATGAATCTTTATGTATCCACTGTAACATCTATTATGTACCTATGTTTAACTAATAAATCATTTCATTTCATTTCATTTAATTTCTTTCATTCGTGCTGTTCCTTGCGATGAAGCCTGGCGTATGACATGCAGTACGGCCGGCGGCGTGAAGCTTGCATGCAGCGAGCGACGTTGCCGCTCCGTCGACAGAGTTGTGCGGTTTTGTATGTAGGCTGCAAGCAAGCGTACAATGACGAATACGCGTCTATGCAGCTACGCTTCCGTGGACAGTAGGCCTAACACGACAAAGACGATATGGTTTGTAGACCCCAGCACGGGTAGCACAAGTCGTATTTTCTCGCTTGTGGCTCAGTGCATCTCTATCGTTACAGACTAGATAGAAAGGGTGATCCGAGCGACAAAGAAGTCGCGGGCAACATTTGCTAGCCGTGCAGAATAGAGGCCCAGTAACATACATTTTCTATGACGTCATTTCAAATGTCAGGCGTACGCAACCTAAACATTGACGCACTGTATTATTTATTCTATTCGGATGCAGTGAAATGGGTTCGTGCCAACTTTTGTGCAAAAATGTTTTATTTCATTAAGCTTTTACCGTAAAAGCCTCGGAAAGTTTGAACAATGCGTTGCGATATGCAAAGCAGCTTTTTTTGAATTTGGTGAAAATTACATTAAAAATTCATGTTAGTAGCTGTAACTTGTGATTAAATATTCTCTTTTTACTGTCGTAAAAGTTAATGACGCAGTATGTTTTTTACGGTTAAGTTTTCTTAAAAATCTAATATGCGCTTGTTTAAGTATTATTTTAAAGTACTTAAATAACAGTTAGATTGAATTTTTAACGATAGTTTTAAATCTAGACAGAAACTGTACTAAAACATAGGCTTTTTTGCTGCATACCTACTTTCATTTTAATATTTGATTATTCTTTAGCAACAAGCCTCTATTTAAAAGTATCATTTGTCATTTGTTGGCTTAGCTTCATTTTGGACCTAATACCTAACAGTACATCTAAGAGAAGGTCCATTAACCAGTTACTCGACAAAAATTTAATAATTTATCTAAAAAATGATTGTCATCACTCAATGAAAGCCTTAATTCACATTGTAATTTATTGTTACGCATTTTGTATTCAAGTAACTTTACTTGAATAACGCGTAATTTTTCTTGGCCTTTGTACAAGTTTTCATTATCGTGTGCTTTAACTTTTTCTTCAATAAAAACTGATATAATAAAATGTTTGTGAATTTAAGATTAAGTGTTAAAATTTATTTAAAAAATAAATGAAACTAACGTAATGTTTGCATTCATTTATGCAATATACATTTAAAAAAAAATATCTTGTTAAAATAATTCTTAGTTAAATAGGTACCTAATATCATACATTTTTATAAAAAAAAACATATTTACTAATAAGGCAAAAAACAGAACTATCACACAGATTGACTTATTTAGTCCCAAAACGAGCTCGATGAGGTTTTATATTAAAGGAAGGATAATCCCTGTGACGTAATTTTAAACACTTGAGTATTCGCAATCAAGGCATAAAAAACAGATAATTACCATTTAAATTACTGAACGCCGGCACGAGTGTATATCAATGTAGTAATCATCTTATCTCAATCATCAATCAACAGTCAAAGAAACCATTGTAATACTAGTTTATAATTTTATATGAGCTGTCACAAAGACAATCCTAGATTGTCCCAACTAAATACAAATGACTTAAAAGGGGCATGCATGAATGATACAACTTAATAATTTAGTATATTGCCTCATCAAATATCTTAACAATATCTAATATGAAACTATTGTACTATTCACAATACTAATGACGGTTTACCAAAGGTTGCCGACCGCTTATTGACACATTACAGGGGTAGAGAACTAGGGACCATTGTATTGTTAAACAAAAATGTTTTCATCCCCTGGCGGGGCTGTCTTAATGGCTGCGATTGTTTGGGCTTTTTGGTTAATTTGATGATAACGATTTAATTAATGAATTAATGATTTTAATGTAATAGGGTCTTAGAATTGTTTAAAAGTAGTTTGGACTCGTCTTAGATTGAGTTTGGAACTAGGTTTATTCAAATGTCGAACTTTTGTGTGTCAATGACGTGAAGATGACGAAATTTTGCATACAGGGTGCTCATATTTAGCAGGTGTTTAGGTATTAACGGGGACGGTTAATTTTTTTTTATAAAAAAGCGACAAAATTATCAGTGTTATCACAATCAAAATACGGATCACAGCAACAACATACTTTTACAAGCTTTGGTTTAACTTATCCTGTTTATTATTTGTTTGGGTCAAATCTTGAAAGTCAATTGTATTCCTTACTTACCCGTTCCCGTCAATGAAATTTGAAATACATTTGTAAATCGGATGATAATGCAATATTATGGTACCATCGAGCTAATCTGGCTATGTAGGCTAATAAACACATTACTCTCCTCCTTCGGCAGTCGGGTAGAAAAAGAACGTGACATTTTCATTCCGGATACAGAATTAATTCGCCAGCCGTTCGCCCCGATTCCGTCCGAAACGTTTTTTCATTCTTAATTATTGAAAAGCAGGGTGTTTGCGTTTGTCAAAGATCTTTTCTAATGTTGGGTCGGGTCGTATTCAAATGAAACGTTTATACTTTGAGATCTTAATCTTTGTACAAAATGGGATTTTTAAATGTACGATTTATTGAAGAATTTATAGGAGGGAAATGGTTTTGTTTAGCTGTAAAATGTATGTATGTGGGTTTTATATATATATATAATGTAGAATCTTAAGTGTGTCTTTAGATTAATTTTAGAGTCACAAGGGTGACTTGAGTTCATTTTATAAAATGTCAAAATGTAGGATTTTAAATATGTATATCACGTGTAAATATTTACATGTATATACGGGTTATAAAAATATTAAGTTAAGATTTTTTAAAGCTTGCATTAGCCTTGTTATTATATTTTATGAATAAGGAACTGTTATAAATTTTAGAAATTAAACAAATAAATTTTCCCTTTGCCTTTATAACTAGCTTTGCCCGCGACTCTATCTGCGTAGAAAAGTCGACCGCGGCGCCTGTATGCCAAATTTTATCCAAATCCGTTCAGCTGTTCTGGTGTGATTGTTTCAAACATCCAACCATTAAAACTTACGCATGTTTTAATAGTAGAAGACTTCTGTAAAGATAATTTAATTGCAATTTCATATTTGTGCAAAATCATGACAGCAGAAAAAAGAAAAATACAAATTTTCGGATCGAACACATTCATATTTTCGATTTTAACATTTAAATTTCATTTTCCAAAACAAGCTTTAATTATTGGTGTATTCCAATTGTGCAATATATCTGGTAACTGGTGGCTTTACCTTAGATGCAATCAATAGGTATAGAGCTTCCATTAATCTTGATCCTCATCTCAAGCTTACGTGACGTGATTCCTTTATCACCTGTCAGTTAGTTGTCGATACCGAATTACAGGGCGACAGGGAGAGATACCACTTATCCAGTACGGCTAGCACAAGTTATATTTTCTCGCTTGTCGCTCAGTGCGTCTTTATCGTTACTGACTAGATAATCCATACTTAATATTATAAATGTGAAATTGTGTATGTTTGTCCGTCTTTCACGCTTCAACCACTGAACGGATCGAGATGAAACTTGGCACACATATTGGTTAAGTCCTGTAATAGGACATAGGATAGTTTTTATCCCGGAAAATTGGACAATTCCCGAGGGAGCAGCGATAAACGACTTCTACGCGGACGGAGTCGCGGGCGAAAGCTAGTAATAATATAAAGGGGGATCTCAGCGACAAACATGTCGCGGGTAAGTTGTGCTAGCCGTTGCGGGCCTAGTATGGTTGCGTTTATCGCGTGAGAAAATGTGGATAAAGCATCCGTCACTGTCTTACTTATATACGTGTCAAAAAGTGACGGATGTTTTATCCACATTTTGTCACGCGGTAAACGCAGCCACATTAGGGCCGCTGCTGGGCTTGTATTATGATCGCCTTTATCACGGTGGATAATTCATCAGTCACTTTCGCACTTAAGGTCTGTTCATTCTTGTCTTATATAGTACACAACTTTCTAACCTCAAAATGAACCTTTTTAGGCTAAAACTGCTATTTTAAACAAAATAAAGCAATCACAGACAAAACATTGGCCAAGTGATGTCCAAAATGTTTATTCAGTTTACTTTATTTACGACAAAAGAGTTATTTTAGCCAAAAAAGGGTCATTTTGAGGTTAGTAAATTGTTTACTATATAAGATAAGTAAGAATGAACAGACCTTACACACTTGTCAGAAAGGGACGGATGTTTTATCGATAATAAACACGACCGTAATAGTCGATACCGAGTTCGTGGCCGGCCTAGAGAGACGTGGATACCGTGTTCTAGAAAATGGTACAAATTGCTTTAAATACAATAAGATAGGATTCTCTTAACCTACTCACTTTATATGTACAACTCGACATATTGTAGTATTGATCAGCAAGTTTAAGTTGTCGCGTCACAGCGTACAAAGCATATTTGAGAGCGTGCCTTCTCAATTGCGTAGTTTAATATTTATCTACTTCTATACAAAACTTGTTTTATAATGATAAAAAATACTAAGGCACCAGTAGCCAATTAAAATGATGACCATGGGCAAACTACAGTTTTCCAGAATGTCATTTGAAATAATTTAGTTTGTTATATCGTTTATTACCATAATATCCGGTACCATATTTTTTGTGAGACATAAACTAATAATATTATCTGCTATAATATTAGTGACCATAAAGTAAACTTCATTAACAGAGATCGGAATAGGTGAGCTAATTTGCCTAAACTTGATGCATGTTCATTCAATAATGTATTCCCATCTCTCTCACGCATGAATGAATATGCGTCAAGTTTAGGCAAATTAGCTCTACCTATTCCGATCACTGTTCATTAATATTATAAGTTTATAAAATAATAAGTTCATTAGTATTTGATAATACAATTATTATTTACCATAATCATTTGAAAAGAGGTATCAGTATGTTTAGCTTGTCTACTATTTCTTTGTATAAAATAAAACCTCTTTTCATTGACTTATCGTTTTTTTAATACTTAACAAGCGACCCCCTGGCTTTGCTTCGGTGTGAGTTTACTTTAATACAAGTACATAAACACAAGATTTTTTATGCACAAAACCCTTTCGTGAAAAATTGTCTGATAGTGATCATCGCGAACATACATACAGACAGCGGCGGGGTACTTTGTTTTATAGGTAGGTACTGTATAAAGATTAAGCCCGAATATTTAAAAAATAGGTATGATGACGAGCGAGGCACACGTATTTGTTATGTCATCAATAGTATAACTAACAATAAACAAGCTTTGAACAGCCCAACTGTGGCTTACCAACTTTAAATCGTTATAAACACTAAATGATCACTCAAAATGAAAAATGATAAAAGACACCTAATGTTTTAAATACCTATTCAATGATATCCCACTTGTCATAGTTAGACGTAATTTTTTTCAGCTTTGCAATATGGCGTCTGCTTGTCGCAATATGGAATTTTGATTACTGTCATATCTTTAGTGACACACAGAATTACGACAAATCGATTGACATAAGAATCATCAAAATCAGTACACGCGTTTAGTTTCTAGAGCGCCAAAAAGGAACAAACATACATACAAACATACTCATCCTTCGGTCTATGAAACTATTTATGTTAATAACCGCAAAGTATAGGACATGAAACGGTATAAAGGAGCGTTCCTATGAGAGCATTCGCGAATGATGAGAATTCGGCGCGAACATCGAGTGGTGTGTAAGTTTTGTAACGCCCACACCACTCGAATATTCGACGCCGATGCTCTCAGTGGGGACGCTCCTTACGATAAAAAAAGTTTAACACATGAAATTCGGTTCAAAGAGTACGTTTAAACGGAAATATAAAGCGCACTTACTATCGTTCCAGAAACTTCAGGTCAATGCCTAACAAAGCTTCTACTTACCTAGGTTAATTTAAATGTGTAAAATAGGCTTAAGTGAATTGGTTTGTTTAATTTTGACACATAGAAAGTGATTGTTAAACACGGCTAGAGATGAACGGAGTTGGCTAGTTAGTGACTGAGTGCGTCTCACTTCGCCGGGTCCCGGCAGAATATCAGCGCTGCCGCAGCAATGCGCGCAGCACACGCTGAGGCGGCGCCCTTTCATTACTATGCTGTGACATCTGAATCACGCATCTTAATTTTAGTTGTAGTTCTAGTTATAGTTTAAGCTTTTAATGTTTTTCTTTTTTTTCTTTTTACTTTATCTTAATTATGTAAACGTGTTTCTATCGTATCGTACGTAATATGTGAATAAAGATTTTTATCTATCTATCTATCTATCTATAAATTCTGGCTTGTAATATTATAATAAATGAACTTATGGCAAACGTAAGACAACCTGACTCTTGTTAACCTCGAAATCTTACAAATCGATTTACCGACTCTCGGCACTCGAAGTTAGACAACTTAATTCATAACTCACCAATATTCAAGATAACTCTCACGTAATTAGAGCAACTCCAGTCGTTAAGGTAATCTAGATTTAATTCCGCTAATCGGTTTCCGATTGGAAATGTCTTATTTGGTTCGATTCCATATCGAGTTCGACAAAACTGATTCGCGTATCTACGGGTGGTAGTTAGCACTGCGCTTTATGTGGTACTTTTTGCCACGTACGACTTATGTAGAAATAAGGGTGTTTTTAGGGTTCCGTGCCCGAAGAGAACCCAACGGGACGATAGGTTACTCAAAAGTTTCTCTTATTCGCAATAAATAAACTACATTATTAAACAGCCTCTATAACGCGTGATAATTTTTTATAGTGTGTCCCAATTACATATTGCAGCAGACAGATCTCTCAAAAGCTTTTCTTATAAACTACAACATTTTAAACACCCTCTATAACGCGTACCTAATAATTATTTACAGTGTGTCCCAATTACAGATTGCAAAAGGTAGGTCACTGAAAAGTTTCTCGCGCAATAAATAAACTACAACATATTTAAACACCCTCTATAACGCGTGATAACTCTTATTCCACGCCAGTCTCTAAAGTGCTTACATGTGGCATTATCTATGTAAAGGGACCTTATTCTCGATGGCGCTTACGCCGCACTGCGTCACGCGACGTTGTATTTATGTCGGAGCATCTTTAATAATGGCGGAAGCGCCATCGGCAATAAGGTCCATTTTCATAGGTAACGTCACATATCCTTGAAACTTATTTCACGCTTATTTCGATCCGACGACATCCTTGACAGGCCGCCGCGTATCCGAACGTATTTCATATCGTTCTCTACTCCATTAGTGCGCAACTAACGCTCCGTATTCCGAATTATATGTTTTAGGTTTATCTATCTATTTGTTTAACTTTATTTTAATCATGCAAGTGAATTCTTAACCAGTTTTTATTATTGAACTGGACTGGATGTTCAATGTTGTTGTTTTATTATTGCAATAAAAGTATCATGTAATTAATAAAAATAAAAAACGTTTTTTTCAGACCGGGTATGATCCATAGAGTCTTAGTACAATGAAGCCTTAACTTATGTCAGTAACACACGAAAAAAGTAAAAAAAAAATTACATTAAATTATTAAATTGACATCGCAGGAGCAAGCACAACAGATGGTGCATTTTAATTGCTTCTCCGAATGGCAACTTGGACCCAGTAATTGGTAAGCGGGCTGTCCAGTCGCTCGGTCCAGGGTGGTGATTCTCTCAACAAGCAAAGGCGATCGTTCGCTCGAGTGAAGGTCCAAGCGGCGAGTTTAAGTAGTCCCGACAGAGCGAACAAAACACATTTTAGCGCGTCTATTCAATTTGGCAGCATGACTTCACGAACGTATAAGGCTCCCTAATTGACAATGCACAAGCTAAAATGTGTTTTGTTCTGTCGGACGGGAGTACTTACTCGCCGCTTTAATTCGCGCGTCCGTTCGACCGGCCGCCGTTTTTTGAGAGAATAACACACCAGAACCTGAGGCTGTTGCTACTGCCGCACACTCGACTCATCAGTGACGCTATCCTTTTTCGTCTGATGGTAAAAAAGTCATCAGCGTGCGCCTCCGCGAACATTCCTGACAGACTACAGTGCTTCGGCAGCCGCAACAGCAGCCTGAGTATGTTGTTATACTGGACCCTTAATGCATTACGCCAATAAATAATATAATAAAGTCTGGTAGCTAAAGAATTTGCGCTGTATTTAAAGTCTTAAGAATGCACCGAGCCTCCAGTGGTGTCCTCATTACTACTATTGTTTTTTCTAATAAACTAATCGTCTTGAAATCGAATCATGGTTTTAGGTTGTGCAAATGAATACACAATTCATAGGGTATATAGGGTGTGACATAATTAAAGAATAAATTGACCAACGAGTGTGTAACTCAACGGAAAAAGTGTGGACCGTTTTCACCACACAAAAACATTCTTAGATTTCAAGTTAATACTTAAGTTATAAGTAAACACAGACACGAGGGCGACACGAAACGCTGGTGTGGTATTAAAGTAAATCTAACGAATTTGCACTTGTAAGTTAGTCTCGAAGCGCAGTCTTAGAAACTAATTCTAATTCATAATCCTTCTAGCGTAGTCAAGGTAGAGGCCTTGTGGTTCCAGAAACCAACGCAATTGCAACATACCTAATTTGAAACCCAGCGGTCGCCTTTTACATTTCCCAATGAGAAAACTAGCCTATGAAATATACTAGCTAGTTTAATATGCGTTATTTCGATACCAATTAACATAAATAAACACACCCTTGGGGTTTAGGCATTCGCACAATCCCAAAGCTACAGTGTGTGCTAAAACTATTTCTACCTCTAAAATTACAACGTGCACAATTTATACCGAGCTGTAATATGGATCACCATTTATATCGACAGCCCGATACATCACGGTGCAACCCGATACTATGGTTTCCAATTATAGCCGTCAGTCGAGTGTCGGGTGAAAATGGATCGTGTACTTAACGGGTTAAGTGTCGTTTTTAAATGGCTTCAGGTAAGCGGTTTAGAGTATAGTTTTAAATTGACGTTTAACAAGGAAGCTAAATTTGTAGATAATATTATATCATTTTCGATATAAAAGGATACATAACGTACAGAAGTATTGAATGTGTTTTTAATTGAGAAAGTAGTGACGTAGTTATTTTTACTTTTATGAATTGACAGTCAATTTGTGGCAGGACGAGACTTTGTGAATTTGAAACTCTGTTAGATTCGTGTACGAGGTAAAAAAATACAGGGTGATTAAATTTTACACAGTCTGTCAGTTTTCATGTTACTAATAAATTAAAACTGTTACGCTATTAGTCTTAGGGTGCGGCGGAGACGAGCGGAGCGGAGCGGAGCTGTGCCAATATTAACCAATAGAATATAAACTAACGTGCGCAAGGCGCGCTCGACGTGACCGCATGCGCCTTCTATTGGTTAATATTGGCACAGCTCCGCTCCGCTCCTCTATCATAAATAATTCAATTACATTTCACATTAAATTGACGACCGATAAATTAATTCCACTTGTGCTTGCTCGTCTGAAGTTAGTACCTGTAATATAATTCAAAGCTTTCAGAACTAGTGTTTCAAGTTTCAAACAATATGATACGCCTTACTATTTAGAGCAACGCTGATAAATTGTTTAACTTAATATGTCCTTGGGCTTCGTTTTATATACAACTATCGACCCGCCCTTGCTTCGCTCTGGTATACACAAGTTTTTTGTAACACTTGTACATAAACCATCCTTCCTCTTTAATCACTCTATCTATTGCTGCAAACGGCATTAAAATCCATTGCGTAGTTTAAAAGACCTAAGCGCACAGACAGCGGTATACTATGTACCTAAACATAAAGATACAGGGTGAGCAATCTAAGGTTAGTATCACCACCATCAAGTTATCAAAAAAAAAACAAGAAATCGTTGTTAAATTAAGTATGTCACTAGATGAAAATCAATAAGCGCGATTCGATTTGTGGCCAAATTAGACTGATTTCACGTAGAACAATGTCAAAATTTCAGCGGTAGCATTACGAAACATCACTTGTATCATTTAATACTAATTAAAACGACAGCCGATTAAATCGGTTAAGCTCTGCGGGCCTATTATGGACAAGTTTATCGATGTTGATAAGCGTGGATAAAACATCTGTCACTTTCTGACCACTATGAGTGTGAGAGAGACGGATGCTTTATCGATCGTGATTAAGGCGACCGTAATACGGTGCCCGATAATCGGATTTCGGCACTAAATACCTGTTAGATTATTGGAATGGAAACGCTCGGCCAAAGCGTTAGGTAGGATAACTTGACATCGAATTTAAAAGTACCTATAGTACATTTTGATGCAAGTGTGGACAGTATGTCGTTTTACAAGAGTCCTGGGCCCGTATTATGGTCGCCTTTATCGAGATCGATAAAGCATCCGTCACACTCTAACTTACGTACTGGACAGAAAGTGACAGATGCTTTATCCACATCGATAAACACGACCATAATAGGCCCGCTGAGGTATCTTATCGACTCGTGACGACTGAAAATGACAGTTCTGCACGTGTTTAAAATGACATTTTTTTATACATTCACGAAAAAATGGGTCCCCTATGGAAGTCCTAATCGTCATTTGCCCTAATGCGTCGTTTGTCCGAATTTTCGTTTATCCTAAAGCCATTTCCACTTTAATTTTAAAACTTTTCAGTGTTGTTATAACCTAACCGAACCGCTGATATACTTAATTGGAAAACTTAAAAAGTTCCCTGACTCATCTGAAAACCAGTTTTTAAACGGCGAGAAGACAAACGATGTGTTAGGAAAAACGATGTACGTTGTTAGGGATTCCGAGGGACACCCGAAAAAATGTCAATGAAACAAAAATAAAACAGTAAGTAAACGAGATAATTTTATTTAATTATTAGTTTGATAATATTCAAAGTGCAATTTGAATAATCAAGGTTTATAACTTTTCGGAATTTCCGTTCAAGTTTACACTTTGATTAACGAAGTGGTTAAACGTGCAAACTCTTTAGTTGGATGCATTTTTAACAACAGTAAATTAACAAAAATTGAGAAATAAAAAACACTAGTGCGAAAAATATAACTTTCCGCACGATATGCAACTACTAAAATAAAACAAAACAACAAAAAAAAACATCCTTTAATTTCAAGACTCTCGGTGCTCAGTACAGTCTTAAGAAAATGACACCAATGTTATACATTTCTTTTTATAGGTAAAATGTAGCAAATAAACATAAAAAAACAATTGAATTCGGACATCATAAATCTTAAATCTTTCTTACATTTCAGTCAATTTGAAGTGAAATAAACGAATCGCCCGACCCCTCTGATCTTGACAGACAGACGGGCGTTTTTGATACATTTTCGTTTATACGGCCATTGTTTTTGTAGCCCGAAGGATTATAAGGGACCAAAAGGGTTGTTATTGTGTTTTTGTCGGTTTAGGGATATTTTCAGCTATTGATTTGGAGAGATGTGTCTACCAAAACATGAAAAAGGTGTCAGGATATTTTGATGCGAGGAATAGTATTTTTCACAATCGTGTTATAATAGAGAGCTTTTTCGTCGAGTACCGTGTTTAGGCCACGAAGCTTGCTGAGTGGCCTAAGTAAGGTACGAGATTAAAAAGCTTGATTATGACACTATTGTAAGCAATACTTTTTGTACAAGTTCATTAAAATTAATAATTTAAGTCATTAATGCGAGTACCTATATAAAAAAACTAAATATCGTAAGTACTATATTGTCTAGTTCTACTATCCGGCTTCGCGTCCGTAATGTTGCGGTACTGTGCTCTGATTGGCTAAATACTAGCCAATCTCAAAGCTTAGTTTTTTTTATGCCCTGGATACAGCAGCAAGTTTAAGTAGATTTTTGGCAGATGATGCGACGCTGCTACGTTCCGAACCGCCATAGATTGGCAATTTTGTATCGGATCGTGTCTTAAACAAGGACACATATTATTGAAATACGAAGTTCTATTTTCATTTTTTTTCGGTTGTCTGGAGCGTATCGAAACAGTTATTTCGATTGTTTCGGCAGTAACATAGACTATTCAACGATGAAAAGAGTGACGTTGCAGTATTCTCTATGACATCTTAATACACAGATTTTAATCGACGAGTACAAAAAATAATTTAAAGCGAAAGTACGAACTATTTTTGCTGTATAAATATCAAACATAAGTACAAGTAGTTCAGGAAATATGAAATTAGCCGTCTGTAATCTTCACTAAGATCTTTTTGTTAATATCAAACTAAAGGTTAATCATAGAACTCGTTCTTCAAACAGCACAGAGTGGGTTTCAAGGTTAAGGATAAGGTTAAGGTTAAGGTTAAGGTTAGGTCTGATAAGTCTTAACACAGAAAAAAGATCGCAAAGTAGATAACAGACGGCCAAATCATATTTCCTGAACTATACGAGTACATGATACAATTAGGTATAATAATATTTACTTATTATTTTAGGTCGTTGTAGTATTTCCCAAAATTATTATTTTTTTAAAGGAGTTGGCCAACGGGCATAAAGACTACTCGATGGTAAATGGAATCTGAGACGCATAGACATTTGCATTCTCAAGAGTGCAATCCCAAAACTGCGAAACCTAAGACTGCAAATGCGTTGCCAACCCTGAGAACTAAGATAGTATGTCTATATTCTAATAATTTCAACGGTTGTTTTATACCCACACCGAAACACAACACTGCGACCGTTGACGGTAGGTTAGGATAAAGGCCCAGCCACACCGCCTGCGTGACGTGCACGTGTGCGTGCGCGTTCGCTTTCCACTGCGTTGTATAGTATGAATTCTCATTACGACATGTCACTATACGACGCAGTGGAAAGCGAACGCTCACGTGCACGTGCACGTCACGCAACCTGTATGGCTCGGCCTAAAGATGGTGGTAGCGAGCCGGACGGACCCTATACAAGGTCCTGCCACCACTAAAAATAATTTATGAATAAAATTTATTTCGTGTTGAACCGATTGCTTATTAAGGTTTAAGAGATACAAGCATTCTAATGATAGGACAAACGGACAGACGTACAGACGAACACTAACGGCTAACCGCTAGGTCCCATTACTACTCTTTAAGTACTTAACCCTAATAACGTTATAATGATATCTTACATCTTATAAAACCCCGTGTGGTTGCCGGGTTAGAATAGTGCCTCTCCATGTCTTCCCGTGGATGTCGTAAGAGACGACTAAGGGAATAAAGGCTTGTAGTACTTTTAAGCGATGGGCTTGCAACCTGTCACTAATACGCTGGTAAACATCTTAGAATAGTTGTGCAAAATGTGGTTATAGAATTATCAACAAGTTTTTAGAGTTGTTGGTAATTCTGTAGCTCTGCCTACCCCACTCTGGGATTACAGGCGTGAAGGTATGTATGTATGAACATCTTATAAAAAAGCATTTTTATCAATCAAAGTATTTAATAATAATAAGTTTCAATAAAGATTACATATGGCAATAGTATTTACAACAAAAACAATTACGTATATTAAAAACAAAATTAATTTTGAGACTAATGTGTAGTTAAGGCAATAATATTATGATTAGTGAATTCCGGCTCCATCGTCGCACTCGAATGCTCTGATGTGTCTTCTTGTTCCCCTTATTCTCATAAAAACAGCTCTTATGACTGAAATTTGTACCTTTACTTTAAGCCAATAGATTATTTGTGAAGGCTTTTGCCATTTTTCATTTAATTTCGAGTCTGTATTTTTTAAAAAGCTGATATATTCAATCCCAAGGGCTCCATCACAAGAGATGACTAGAGGAGTAAAGGAAGCTCTTAGGTCCTCAGCAGCTCGATCATAATTTAAATGTTTCTCTCGGCTATGTTTCTGAGCTGATTTTGCCAGGTGAGGTTGTTGTATGAGGAAGCGTTTTATTATTTACCCCGTTGAACAGTGTAATAACATTTTTAACAGTAACTAAAACCCTTTACACCGTAAAATCTGAACTAGTCCATTCAAAGTTAACTACCTTGTTAAAGATTAGAGCTCCGTTTACGACCGACGGCTAGTTAACTTGTCCGTTAGCGGTAGCCGAGGGTTAATTATGGCGGCAATTGATACGGTAACCCTATTATATGTGGTAATTGGATTAATTTATTACAGGTTTCATTATACGCATTATTTTGATTAATATGGCCAGCTTTAAAAGTAGCACAAGACGATGTTTCTGTTTACCCAACTGCCGAAAGAGGAGGGTAATGTGTTTCACAGCCTATATATGTATGTTTGTTCCTTTGTGTCACTATAAAAACTAAACCCGTTGTCCGATTTTGATGATTCTTATGTCAATCGATTTGTCTTAATCTGGTGAGTTTCAGTGAAGTTATGACAGTAATCAAAATTCAATATGGCGGCAACCAGACGCCATATTGTGCAAATAAAAAAAAAACTACCAAGTTTGACAAGTGGGGTATCACTGAATAGGGATTTCAAAATCATCTTTAGGTTTCTTTCATTATTTTTCATTTTTAACCGACTTCAAAAAAAGAAGGAGGTTCTCAATTCGTCGGGATATTTTTTTTTTTTTTTTTTTTTTTTTATGTATGTTCCCCGATTACTCGAAGACCACTGGACCGATTTGAAAAATTTTTTCGTTGTTCGAATGGGTATACTTTCTAGTTGGTCCCATTGTCACCACGTCAGGATCTGATGATGGGATCATGGAGAAATCAAGAGAACTCCTCAAATATTATAGGCACACCTAAAGCGATTTTGGTATTTTTCACTGTAACTCATGCATTTGCTTTTGAAAAGTACTATATGGTGAAGTGGAACTGATGATGAAGACCACAGATGGCCACCGGAACTCCTTAACGGTACCTATTTCAAGGGTGGCGATAAGATATTTCGATAAAGGAAGTTGAGCGACTATGACGAAGCACATTTAGGTTTAAATATGACTATGACATTCCCGCGGCGTTGTCTGCGGCGAGCTTGAAATGTTCTATAGTTTCTTATTAATATTTAGAAGTGGAGCTACGTAACAGCATAAATAGGATCACTAAAAAGTATAAAATAAAATAAATGTTTAAAAAAACAAAAAACCGCCTTCAAAAAGCAAAAAATAACTTCTTTAAAATGGTAGGTAAATAGGTCAGTCCAACTGAAGTCGGCGTCCAACAATATTTTAACCAAAAGCAGACTTCAGTTGGACTGACCTATTTACCTACCATTTTAAAGAAGTTATTTTTTGCTTTTTGAAGGCGGTTTTTTGTTTTTTTAAACATTTATTTTATGAATGATCATTTAGGATCTATAACGATTTAAAGTTGGTTAGCAACAGTCGGGTTTTGAAAGCTTGCTTTTTGTTAAAATTATTACTTGACTGCCCAAGGAGGAGGGCATTGTGTTTATCAGCCTTTATAGGAACGTATGTTTGTTCCTTTGTGGTGCTCTATAAACTAAACGTGTGGGGATTTTGACGATTTTTATGACAATCGATTTGTATTAATCTTGTGAGTGTCATTAAATATATGACAGTAATTAAAATTCAATTTGGCAGCAACCGGACGCCATATTTTAAAAAAGAAAAAAGAAAAAAAGCTACGTACGACAATTGGGGTATCATTTCATCATTGAATAGTTATTTAAAAAATAACTCGAGGTTTCATTCATCATTTTTCATGATGAATGATCATTTAGGATTTCTAACTATTTAAAGTTGGTTTGCAACAGTTGGGTTTTTAAAGCTTGCTTTTTGTTATTTAAAGTTAGTGGTATTAAAATTTACTGCCCTTTGAAATAAGTTAAGATAGTACCACGGTTAATATAAGTTTATTCTTTAATTTAGTGTAATGTTTTGTTTTTACTGTGCTTTATATTTTCTGAGGAAGCTACAAATGTTACGTAATTTTAAAATTGTAACACGCCCTAAATGCTGGCAACTCATTTTATAAAAGTCGTAAGTCGCTCATGTTAAATGTTTGAAAATAAACTTTATTTCGTTAAATATAAAGTAATTTTCACGTCACGTTCTCGTAAAAGACGAGCGAGAAAATGGCAAGTAGATATTAAAGAGTTTAATATCTACTTCAGGTCGGACAGCTCTTCCCAAAATGTGCTCTGCAAATCCCTGGGGTTTCGTAAGTTTGCGAGATCTACGTCAAAGCATCAACCTAAAAACTATTGTTTGTTTCAAACTTTTGAGATATTTCCTCTTATAGGGTCCACAGAACGAATTATGCCTAGTCGTTTTTTTTAATGAGATGATAATCTCAAAATATAGATTTCGCAATGAACTATTACTATAACTTACAGTTACAGATATAAATCTTAAATATAACGAGGGTTCCATCCTTTGAGAACCGCTGGCTTAGGTTGTCTAGCTGCTCTTTACGAGCTGTCATGGAACCATTGTGGTGTAAACAAGCTCTAAGTTTCGTTATGACCAGTCCTTGTACTTGCTCACTTGTCACATAGTGCGTGTTTTTCTTTATGGCTAGAAGGGGATTACCGAGTGAGAAACAAGTACTAAGAGTACCCTTACCATGAGTTACAATTACTGTACTCGCTAGCAAGTCGAATTCTCTGTCCCTCGCACTCTATATCAGTTTTGTGAAGGATAGAGCATTCGACTTGCTAGCGAGTACGCTGCCCTACTAAGCATAATGGCGTTATCTCAAACAAAACATCTGTAGAAATTGCAACCTAGTTACAAACAGAAGAGAGTTGAATCTGCTTTGGCTATTGAATTTAGTTATTGCATTTTTGTTTAGGAGGGCAGTACGATAATAGGGAAAATGCATGAAATTTTTAAATATACTAAAGAGATCACCATAAGGGCCGGTACAACGGATTTGAACTGCAATCCAGCTTCAAAATGGCAGTTTTGAGGGCAGTTCTGATGCAGTTAACGTAACTGCACGCCAACTGCAACCGGACTGCGCAGTCCGCTTGCAGTTGGCGTGCAGTCAACCTTAGCGGACTGCGCATTTGGTTTGCAGTTTTGATACAGTTACATCAACTGCATCAGAACTGCCTTCGAACTGCCATTTTGCAGCTGGCCCTAAGAGAAATTAAAATTAAAATCGGCTATGAAATACGGATGATACAAGTATTTTAAACTGCTGTGACGTCATGTAACAGGACAGGTCGGCCATATAAACTCCATGTTAAATTCTGTTTTGCTAGAAAGAGATAGGCACAAACCCTTGTTGGTTTATATCTTGGTTATTTTTATAGCTATTCAAAAAATGATTTTTCTCAACTGTCTATTACATTACAGCTTTAATCGAGGCTGTACAAAAAGTCATGATAATTCTCGCGAGTCGAATCCTCTGTCCCTCGCACTCTATAACAATACTGTGAGGGACAGAGCATTCGACTCGCCAGCGAGTACGGTAATTGTAACTCATGGTAAGGGTACAGAGTAAGTTGCGTGAAACGTAAACGTGTCCTTTACAACTTGACAACTTTAAAGCTTATTCTTGGTTAAAAAAGCTTCTTGAGCTTAAAGCTAATGTCATAAAAGCTTTTGTTAGCTTTTTAAAGGAGACTTCTAAAAATCTAATGAACTTCGGCATACGTTTTCTCCATTTGTCCTGTTCTTTTAGGGTTCCGTACCCAAAAAGTGCCAAACGGGACCATATTCCAATGTCTATTAGAACTCTATCCTATATTTTAAGAGTGTGTTTTTTTTGTATTTTGTATGTAATTATGTGTTATAGTGGCGTATTTATTGACAAATAATAAACAAATCAAAAGTATAATAATCGTAATCTACCAATGTCATATTATAAAACAAAGTCCCCCGCCGTGTCTATCAGTATGTTCGCGGTAACCTCAAAAACGATTAAACGGATTCATGTATTGATGTTATAGAAAATTCACATAAACCGAAGCGAAGCGAGGGCGGATCGCTAGTATAGTGTAATAATACTGGTCCACGTACAAGCATCCTTATATTTGATGATATTATAGTGCATATCATAAAAAATCAGATAAAACAGTCTGGGACCCTCGGTGCGCGAGTCAAATTCGCACATGACCGGTTTATTTCTTCAGCCAAATTAACGACTTCCCCCTCAGCACAACTATGTGGCATAATTCACCAAAATGAGTATAATAGATGAGGTAGGTGTTTAGGTTATGTTAGTTCTTCAGATAGCTCGAAGGACCAAAACACTCAGACATAGGAGCTCCGCAATAGCGGAGAACTGTCCATTCTATTAAATTCGATTTTGAAATAGAAATCATTGGTCAGTTGTACCACGCAGTTGCGCCTAAAGGAAAACCCGGCCGAATCTACCTATAGCCGAACAGGCTGCTATTAGGGCGACTTTAGAAAAAACTCTTATCTGATATTTCAAGATATATGAGTTTGAACTTAATTCTCTTCATGCTTAAGTTCAAAATCGTACGTCACAAAATGTGAGATACCAGGTTTTTTCAAAGCAATAACGACATTTAAACGTCGATGACCGTCACGTTTCTTTTACAAATCGGGGACTACTTGATACGCGCACGTCTGGAGGCGCCTTTTAGCGAAGCAAGTCGCTTATTCCAGTGGTTGGTTAAGTAGGTTTAATAATTAGAATGAAGATGTTGGTAGGACCTTCCAAATCGATACCAATATCTTGACAACCGGTGAAATATTAGCAACGCATTCTAGTCTTAGGATTGCAGTCTTAAGACTGAGGTCTTGAGAATGCAATGAGTGGCATTTACTATCAGCCTAAGTGCTCGTTTGTATTCTCTTAGGCAAAAAAAAGATTATCTTTATTAATTTGTTAAGAAGCATGTATTTATGAGATATTTTTCTAGGGTAAGACTAGAGAATAGTCGCGAGACACTAAAAATGAAATTCCCCATGCGCTATCACTCACTCATAGAATTTAATATTCATATAAAGGGACCAAAATAAAATATTATGAACAAATTGTGTTTTTTTTTTATAGATCTTAGTTACATAAGCTTTAAATATGAAGCATTTGCAGTCTTAGGATTGCAGTCTTTAGATCTTAGTCTTGAGAATGGAAATGTCTATGGGTCATAGATCCCCACTTACCATCAGGTAGCCTGTGTGCTCATTTGGCTTTATCTCATAAGGCCCACCGTACTACAAACAGCTAGTTTTTTGCCAGAGGGACTTTGAATCTACCATCAAGACAATAAAGTTCAATTACGTTTGTTCGAAAATGCCATTAACAATTTATGAAGAAAGGAAAATAAACTTTATTCCTATTGCAAAACAGTTCAAATTAAATTGCCTTGCTAATCCACATCCTATTGCAAACGGGGCCTTACAAGATTAAACATGCCATTAAAAAACTACCCACCATTTTACATAGATGAAACGAATTCTGTAATTAGCTCTAGACTTGTATTATGGGTACTAGTTTACGATACATATAGACATAATTAAATTTAATATAAAAATTGCACTATCAGCAGCATCTGACAATGAGTAACAAAATTCAAATTACAGTTTGGTCGTTAGTGCTACTAGATCTAGCGTGCTACACAATAGAAGATTTTATAACAAGAGGGGGTTACAATAATTGTAGTATGGAAAATAATGTATAATTTCATAAAAGTATAAACAAGCAGCGATATAATCATATTTTAGGAATAATATTTAAATTAAAATTAAAATGTTAGTAATAAATCTAAGGAATTTTAAGAAAAATGTTTTTAATAATATGATTTGAAATGTATTTAAATAATAATACCTTAAATGTGACTTGAAATGTAATTTCACTAAAAATAAATAAAATTGTAACTTAGTTAAGTACGTGACATGTAAAATATTACTTTTTACCAATAAACTTATCATATCATATCATATATAAGAGGGCCGATTTGACAGCTGTCAACGCAGTATAAAATGTAACCTCAAACACATATTTTGTACTGAGTTGACAGCTGTCAAATTGGCCCTCTTGGAACGACCAAACTGTAACTGCTATTATTATCAGTATTATCCCATAAAAACTTCAAGTGTATGTTCTGACTTCATAGATTTAGTTACTCGCTCAAATAACTTTTTCAATCTAAACGCGCCTCACGCATCCCAAAGGGCTTTCCTCGTAGAATACCAAACAGGCTAATGCCTGGATCTTTTCAGCACCTTACAGCATTGACAGGTTGTAGTGTTATCCAGTACGGGCGGGATAATGCCCAGGCTGGACGGTTTTAGGGTTAAACGACGACGATTACGTAATGTGTGGAAAATTGAGGTTATTTGAGAGAACAATTGGTACCTATTTGTGAGATATTAGGGTGAATTTTTGTAGAAAATAAAAAGGACATAGATGTAGCAGTTATATAGGTGAATCGCAAAAATATTGTACAGAGTTAATTGGGATAACGGTAACTTTCTTCCATTCAAACAATCAATCATGCATGCAAATACAGTTTTAGGATTAAAATTATGCTTGGAATACATTTAAAAATGCACAGAATACAGTTTACGTAATATAAGATCAATAGATCAATATCAATATCAGGGGACAATGTCACACCAATTGACCTAGTCCCAAACTAAGCTCTAGGCTTGTACTATGGGTACTAGACAACGATATAAATACTTATATAGAGAAATAAATACTTAAATACATAGAAAACATCCATGACTCAGGAACAAATATTCGCACTCATCACACAAATATCTGCCCTTACCGGGATTTGAACCCAGGACCGCTAGCTTCGTAGGCAGGCTCACTACCAACTAGGCCAGCGCGTCGTCAAATCAAAATATAATATACATAGGTATGGTACTAATCTAATAAGAAATAATTCAGTTCAGTCCATATGATCCATCCATGATTATATGACTAATCTTCGTTAAACAAAGGAAAAAGTTAAGGATTTTTTAATTGAGCCCTTAACTATGTACAATATTTTTGCAATTCACCCATAATATAGATTCAGCTCTGTTCCTTTCTTTCAACTTAAACTGAACTGGTTTAACTGCTGAAACCCTCCAGGCGTGAGATTAATTATTTATTTATTATTTATACATTATAAATTATTTGCTGGTTTCCGGCTTAGAATAGTGCCACTCCATGTCTTCCCGTGGAAGTCGTAAGAGGCGACTAGGGGAATAAAGGCTTGTAAATAGTATTGTTATCCGATGGACTTGCAATCTATCACTAATCTAAGGTCTGAGGCCTGTTGCATATAAAATAATAGCTTATATTATAAGTCGAACTCTCTTTCCAACCTTATATATTAAAAAGAGACCTCCACTCGTAATACAAGTTACAAGCTTTTATAAAACAGGCCCCTGTTCATTCTTACTTGTCTTATATAGTAAACAACTTTCTAACCTCGAAATGAACCTTTCTTTGGCTAAAACAGCTATTAAAAAAAAAAAACAATCGCAGACAATACATTGGCCAAGTGATATCCAAAATGTTTACTCAGTTTACTTTATTAACGGTAAAAGAGCTGTTTTAGACAAAAAAGGTAAGTAAACCATTAAGAATGAACAGAGCTTACACTGGTAAACAATCTTAGCTTGTTTGTGCAAAATGTGGTTACAGAATTTAACAACAAGTTTTTAAAGTTGTTGGTAATTCTGTAGCTCTGCGTACCCCACTCTGGGAATGAAGGCTTAAGTGCATGTATGTATTTATTTATTTTAGCTTAGGGTTAGCTAAGAGTGCGTCAACTAATTATCGTGTATTATCTCATTTCTCCCACATGCTCGGAAATGTTAACCTTACTGTTGTCAAATCAGCCCGCGAAGTTCTAAGTTCTAGGTGCAGGATTAAAAAAAAAAAGTTATTATTTACCAACGGCAGCGGCCGCGAAAATGTATAAAATTTCATTACGTACTTGCTGTTTTACTTTTTAAAACCATGTTTGGACTAGGATAACTATCTCCAAACAGCCAACACTCGTGCAATCAAAATTCTTCCTTGTATATTTTACTTTTTAAATGTCATAGACTAAAACCTAAGCCTTTTCAAACAGCGTTTACAACGTATTTAAAAGTGTGTCAAATAGTTTGAATTATTTAAAATAGTTATTGCGTTCATTAACAAAATAAATTGCCGAAATAACATAAACTCGTAATAAATAATAGTTTAAACTATATTTTATTCAAATTGAATTTATTACGTTTAAATTTGTAATTAAATTATTTAATGCTTTATTTCAGTGTCATACTAAATCGTACGTTTTTGTTCTTTTTTTCAACGAAATGTTGGGACTGTGTTTAATATTATTAACAATTGTGTTAAATTTCCTCACATTGTTGGAGAAAAGCACTATACAAGCCTCGACCGGGAAGAGCGGTAACTGGACTCGTATATAGCGCGGCCTCGACTGGGTCTCGGCCACGCTTACTCTACTCGTCCCGCAACGGCCTATTTCCCGGCCTGTGCAGTAATGTACTATAAACGTCCTAAAAGGTGGCTCGGAATTATTTACGTGTATCTTTTATTTAATCGAAATACCTTTCAATCAACTTATCGTTACGCAGAACATTATTTTCATCGAAAGGCATTTGCCGCCGCTTGAGTTAATTTTTTTGGTAGTTAGAATAGAAGTCTATCCTAGTTTTAGCAGAGAATAGCGAATTAGCGACGGATGAAATTCGATAAACATCTCATTTCAATTAACATCTGTGTGACCGTAAGGCCAGCCAGTTTGGAGCATTACAGGTTCTGAACTCCTGGTGATGGATGACTAAATTAAATGATGGGTTACCCTTATTGTCTTTTTTTCAAGGGTTAATTGCAATTACTATAGAAATCCTCAACTCATTAATCAATTAAAAAGCAATCAAAATCTCACGGTCTCAAAATAACTAAACGAATCACACCAAACCATACCCAACCATATCTAAATCATATAAGCCCAGGAAAACCCATTTTCATCGGTATCAAACAATACAATATGGCACTCTGAGAGGCAGATCAATCATTCGAGCCGTTCATTCCATTCGTTCATTCTTTTCGTTCATTCGTTCTCGAGGTTTGTTTCAAAGCAATATGGCCGTACGCTGTTTATTGGATTCAATGTTGGAAAGGATTTGAGAGTTTGAAGCTTTATTGGTGTGTAAGTGTTTGCTATTGTATAGGTGAATTAGAGAAGAGTTTTAATGATAAAAACTGGTCAAGTGCGAGTCGGACTCACGCACCGAGGGTTCTGTAACGCGGTTAAATAGTATAAGGTATTATTTTTCGATTTTAAATAACAATTAGCGCGAACCCAACTCACGCTTGACCGTTTTTAGTGTTTGTTGTATAATCATTAACGCTTATAATTATGTTTTTTTTATCTGTGGACCCCTTTTTTTATTTATTTTTTAAAATCTGTCGTAACAGCTCTTTATAAAGGACTTTAGGACAGACGGACAGACAGACGGATTAGAAAAATAGTCAAACGATATAAAAAGAGATGTATTTTTCTGTACAGTTCTTTTAAGAGTGCCCGATTAAGTTCATTTGCAGCGAAAAAGGCCATGTCCAACCGTTTGTAATTACTTAAATAATATACATGCCACTATTGACTAACTTTTTTATTTTATTTCAGGTACTAAAACAAGTCACTCCACACTCGGATGGTAACTATATCGGTGCAGAATATAAATAAAATAAATAAATATCAGGGGACAATCTCACACAAATTGATCTAGTCCCAAACTAAGCTCTAGGCTTGTACTATATGTACTAGTCAACGATAAATTTACTTATATAGAAAAATACATACTTAAATACATAGAAAACATCCAAGACGCAGACACAAATATCTGTCGTTACCGAGATTTGAACCCAGGACCGCTAGCTTCATAGGCAGGGTCACCAACTAGGCCAACGCGACGTCTAAAATATACTCTTAGTTTTAACAATCTAAAAAGTCAATTAGTATAGGAGTTCTTTAGGTTTTAATGATACTGGCAAAGAACCTTGCGGTACATCTTTAGTGTCCTTGATAACTCTTAAACTAATCAGCGGAGAGGGACTCGAATTGCCGGCTGCCTGCGTGCTTCTGAACGGCTTGACTCCTTGGTGCTGCGTAGAGATGTTGCCTCACTCTGCATTATCTATCGCTTATACAACGGGGAGTGCTCCGAAGAACTGTTCGGATTAATTCCTGCCGCATCCTTCCGCCTTCGTCCTACGCGACAGAATTTTCACCACCGTCATTTAGATGGTTGGCAGTCCACAACTGTGCGTTTCACTCGGAATTTCCTGCCTCGCACAACTAAACTGTGGAATGGTCTGTCGCCTAAGGTATTTCCGGATCGTTACGACCTTCAAACCTTCAAAAAAAGAGCGTACTCTCATTTGAAAGGCTGGCAACGCACCTGCTACTCCTTTGGTGCTGCAGGTGTCTTTGGGTGACGGTAATCGCTTACCATCAGGCGATCCGTCTGCTCGTTTGCCTCCTATACCATAAAAAAGAAACATAATGGAAAGTAAAAAATCCCTTTATATTTAAAAAAAAACCTGCCAAGCAGGAGTCGGACTCGCGCACGAAGGGTTGCGTACTAGTATCTTTACAACATTAGACTTTATACCAGTTGCCGTTATTAATATCGAGCAAAAAATGGCAAAAAAATCACATTTGTTGTATGGGAGCCCCACTTAAATATTTATTTTATTCTGTTTTTAGTATTTGTTGTAAAAGCGGCAACAGAAATACATCTTCTGTAAAAAATTCAACTGCCTAGCTATCACGGTTTATGAGATTTAGCCTGGTTGCAGGCAGACGGACAGTGGAGTCTTAGTTATAGAGTCCCGTTTTTACCTTTTGGGTACGGAACCCTAAAAAACCTTTGTTCGGGTAGGTACTATCTTTTTCCTGTGACTCTGCATTTATATACATGATACCGACCTTTTACAATAAGCAAGTAATGCTTTATTTCTCATAACAAAAGGTGAGAAATAAGATTAATTAACAGACTCGTATAACGCGTAGAGGCGTTCTATTTTAATCCTCAGGAACTCTATTCTAATTGATAAAACCATATTACTTGGACTAGAACTCGGCCGCTATTACTGTCAAGTAAATAAGAGCTATGAAAACGTTGATAAACACGATAACGTGTAAAAAACGATGAGGTTTTGCCGGGTAGAATACAGCGGGTAGAGTTGGCGATGGTACCGTAAAACGGGGTGAGTAGGGACACAACCTAAAATGAAGCTTATGTTACTAATTATAAGACTGAAATTATTTCCAATAGACGTAACGTGTTATTGTCCATTTAATAATTGTTCTTTATTTGTAGCAAGTTATGACTTATTTTAGGTTGTGTTGTGTTTCACCCCTGAATCCCTACTCTACCTCTTTTACGGTACCGCTTTTGCAGTAGGTACTGAGATTGGAAAAGATTATAGGCTTTCACTTACCATAAGGTCTGTGTGTTCGTTTGTATTATTCTTGCCTAAAAAAAAGTTATACTTTTTTCTAATGCTGAAAGAAAATGTCTTAGACATTCCACGCAAACAGACGACGTGTTTAGTCTAGTTGATAGTGACTCTGCCTACGAATCAAGCGGTCCCGGGTTCGATTACCGGTTTGGAAAAATATTTATTCCTCAGAATTGGATGTTTTCTATGAATTTAAGTATCTATCTTTATCTTTACATAGTAATTATAAAACAAAGTCGCTCCCGCTGTCTGTGCGCTTTGATCTTTGAAACTACTCAACGGATTTTAAAGCAGTTTTCAGCAATAGATAAAGTGATTCAGGAGGAAGGTTTATGTGTGTAATAAATTCTGGATCATGAACGGGTTTTACAGAAAACTCACATAAACCGAAGCGAGGCGAGGGCGGGTCGCTAGTTTCTACACTGAAAAAAATAATTGGTCGCTTGTAACAAGATTGTGATTGTTGTGCATAAGCGTCTTGATCCCATACGAGCCTAACAAGACGATAGATACATCAACTAAGACGTTAGATACATCAACTATGATGTTAGTTGAATCACTAAATAAATTGCTGTCGTTAACTGTCAGCTTTGGTTGATATAATTAATATCTTAACTATTGTAATCATTTTTTGTCAACTAAGTGAAAATCTCTCTTTGTTGGCTTTCATTTTTTTGAGTGTACATTTAAAAATGTATATCGTTGTCTAGTACCCATAGTACAAGTCTTGAGCTTAGTTTGGGACTGGGTCAATTTGTGGGAGATTGTCCACCGATATTTATTGATATTTTATTTATTTATTTATGAAAAATACTGCTGCCATTATTAAGCTACTAAGTTCCAGTACTAACTGGTTCCTACGCCAAGACTTTTTGCCGGGCAGTATAAATTTCGGCAGCGAGGAAGTTAAGTCACAGATGAAAAAAGATAAGAGAAGATACGCGTCCAAGGCAGATTAGGTTTGGACCCCAGCCAGCTAGCACTATACTATTCTAGACAATCTGCTTTATTAAACTTCTTAAATTCTTTAGGAAACACTTGAAACTTTCTAATGTGAGTAAATTTAAACCTTAGTTAAGTAGAAAAACAATTGTAGGTATATTCAAAGTAGAGGATGCCTGCGAATTCATGCGCGAAGACTTAGTTTTTCGCTACTTCCACTATTTCTTTCTGTTTGAAGTCTATTTGCAAAAAACCGGCCAAGTTCGAGTCGGACTCGCGCACGAAGGGTTCCGTACCATTATCTTTACAACATTGCAAAAAAAATACGTTTGTATGGGAGCCCCACTTAAATATTTATTTTATTCTTTTTTTTAGTATTTGTTGTTATAGCGGCCACAGAAATACATCATCTGTGAAAATTTCAACTGTCTAGCTATCACGGATCATGAGATACAGCCTGGTGACAGACAAACAGATGGACGGTGGTGGTCTTAGCAATAGGGTCCCTTTTTTACCTTTTGGGTACGGAACCCTGAAAACTAAGGAATATTCGTTCAAATTTCTCAAGTCCTTGGGTTTAGTGGATTACGTAGTGTGTTATCAGTTAGTGAGTTAGTCACGGCATAGTTTTATATTACAGTACTGCCAGCGATTTATTCCACGTATAATTAATCATTCGGCCAACCTATGCCGCGAGGGAAGGTCGTTATTCCTTTGGGAACTTTTATATTTTCTATTATGAAAAGTAGCCTATTTCTTAATAAGCTATCTCCTTTTAAAATATCATCCGAATCCACCCAACCGTTGCGTCAAGAAGTTACACTTCAAATTATACAGTTAATTATTAACAGTGGAATGGAAAATAGAAACTACGAGTTTGCAGATTTCATGATTTTAAATCTTGAAAAATATCGAATTTATATTTTTGTGTACTTTCGTACCTGTTCTTCATATTTTCAATAGATAAAAATTATACAGTCGAATTCGATAGCGATAATGTTTATCAAACTAATAACTCCCAGACTGGAACTAAAATAGTTTAAAACGAATCAAGCTTTAGTATCGAACAATCGGTAAGCAGTTAGTTAACTGGGTTACGACTAAAATTTACGGCTCTGTTGTAATGGCGTGCAATTGTTGTGAAATTCGTATCGAAGGTGTTAAATTTACAATACGGTTATTGAAACCCTACCTAAACATACGGTTACCGATAAGAAAGATAAAACGTTAGTACGATATCTAAGCGGAACCATGCAATGTATATAATTATGAAAATAAATGACAAGTACGGCCACACTCAAAATCAGTTAATGACGATCAATTCGTAAATAAGTGAATTATATTTCGAACTCAGTTTACAAAAAGGAACGATTTAATTGTCTCCAAGTACAGCGGTTAAACTTTAAATTGGTATTTTTTTATTGTTATTTTCCATCAAAATGAAGAGGATATTGAATTGTATTGTAATGTACAAAAAGTTCAGAAAGTGTTCAGATACTCGTTTATCTATCCAACTGAGTCCAATTCAGAAATATTGTTATGTCATCGAGGACCAGCTATAGCATGCAAACGAACCTTATTACCTTGACAAACTTTATGTAATTCTCTGGTTCCTCGTCCGTAGCATGCACTTATTTCTATGCGTTACATTTTATCTGTGTAATACAGTCGTCTACATACAAAGCAGAATATCGTTCGGACACAATAGTAATAATATTTTTAGTCCACTCCTAAATAGCTGACGCAGTAAATTTAGAATCGCTTTTTGAAAAATCATCATTTGTACATCAAAATCGTTTTCTGTCAAAATTACTACCTAACTCTAAAAAGAAGGTGTAATTAACAATGAATTTGCATTACGCTTAGTACAAGCTAGTCATGTATTAATTAACTGAATTATCCCCTAAGCTTTGTAAACTTGCAATTTCAACTCTTCCAAACACAAGCTAGTTAATAATTTCTGCATAATTCCCTCAGATATAATTTCTGCAAACTTTAACATCTGAAAATCAGTGGAACACTTCAACAGTCTGTTATATACTCTAATTAAGCAAATTCAAGCGAAGTATTTTAAGAGACTTTTGTATTTTCGAGCGAATGAACAATGCGGCATTTTATCCAGTTAAATCAAGTTAAAGCTAGACACCTAATAGTGCTATGTTGGACTCCGTTTTAAGACGTATAAAAAGCGTATGAGACTTAAATTTGAATAGTTTCCTACGGTGATTTTTAAAAACTGAATGTGCTTGTATTTTCTCATGATATTTTTAAGCGTCTTTTTGTTTTTGGTCGGCCGTTTTGAACAGCATTTGTTGCAAGATGGCGCTATTAGCTGTATCTACTACATTAAACAATTTTGATAAAAACAAAAGCTTAATAGTTAGATAGGTTTGTGCGGAAATTCTCGTAGAAAACGCGGAAATTAGTCGACAAATTTTAAGTAAAATATTCTTTTTTGCGTTGGAAAATAACTACTGGTGTTGAAATAATTACATTTTATCAATTTCCTCAGTCAACATTTTACAAAAATATTGCTAGCTATAGCTTTTTTTCTACAACTTCGTCCACTTTAAGTCCCTCCTTGCTTACCTCTTAAGAATTTATGTTTCATTAGAATGACATAATAAATCTAAATTCGTTTAGTTGTCTGCGTCATTGACTGACTGACTATAAGTACCTACAAACAGATTTTTCTGTTGACAGCTAAATAGATCAAAGTCATATAATTATTCTAATTTATGCACCCAATGCAATAAACAATGAACAAATTAACTAACCGGATTAAACAATTTAAAATGAACATTAGACAAAACGTATAGGTACTATACCAAGCGTAAATTTGTCCCTTACACATGGTCGGTTTTTCACAAATACCCATGGAAGCCGTTAATCTTATTTGAGACCGTATTAACTAAATTAGTGATTCCTTCGGGTCCTTTAGACCCTCGGAGTTGGATGGCCAATGTGAGGTTCTTGTTAATGAAAATGATTATTCAGTACGTTGGATACATTCAGGTACTTTAGTAATTTGTGGAGAAATTTCAGGATTAATTGGGATTTGAAACGCCGGTCAGTGACCTTGAGCTAAAGATAAAGTTCAAGGTCAAACACAAAAAATGATAAAACATATTATTTCAGAAAGGGGGCCGCACAGGCAATTTTACGCGTCAAAAATATGTTTTATAAAAATAATGCCTAGGAAGATAGCGAGCGTCTAATTTGAGTATTTGTTCCTGTGTCTCGGATATTTAGATATTATCAATCTAAGTATTTAGTTCTCTATGCAGTGTGTCTTCCACGCGAACATAAATTAAAAAAAAAACGATAGTTTTAAGTACTTTTAACAATTTTGTAATTTATTATTAAAGTTTTCTTGAGCAGCAATGTAATGGAAACTTTCATTTGACACTTCGAAGAAGCAGACTTAGTTTTATTTCAATTTTTATGTCTGCCTTATTCAGCGGTCGTCGTTGTTAACTTGTTACCGATACATTGCGTGCCGATTTTTTTTTATTAAAAAAATGTATTAGGAAATTATTATCATTAGGATACTTTCAGCTATTAAAATATTTATGTTCGTATGGAAGACACACACTGTATTAGTGTGTTAATCATTGCCTAGTACCCATACTATAAGTCTAGAGCTTTGTTTGAGACTAGGACAATTTGTATGAGATTATGCCCTAATATTTTTGTCTTCTGATTATGGTATAATACAATCAATATACCCTTAAAACAAAAACTAACAAATTCCGAAAAAAACAGTAAAAACTCCTTCTCCTAATAGATTTAACGTTTTCACTATTACCGTTAGTTTATCAAAATACCTCCGATCTTAAATCGCCAACTTCTATCCATTATCCGCAGGTGGTTATCATGGCCCTTAAATTTATGATCTTAAGGGTTAATATCGTTTGTCGGTTCGGAGGGGAAAGGGCTAAATTGGTAGAAAACTTCGTATATTACGTCATTATACGTTATAGGAGTATGATTTATTGTTGTGGAGTGACGTGGGGAGGTAAGGAACTTGTTCGGTTAAGTGGTTGTATAACATATACCTATAGCGCTTCTATTCAACTTTATCTAAAACCATATTACTTTTGAATCTCAGTTTATTATTATGAACTCTTTAAATCTGCCAAGTTCCAGTCAGGGAAAAGGATAGAGTTATAGGAGCGATATAAGAAAAAGAAGGAAAAATAATTTTGCATCTATTTACTCGTGCCTATCTCTGTTTCACCTAAAGACAAGTTCAGAATGTTGGTAGCAAAATGTCCGTTTTTTTTTTGATGTTTTAAAAAAGTATTTATATAAACAAAATAAGTATGTCTGTCCTTGTCAGTGACTAGATTGGCAGATTTTGATAGTTTATAATACGGTCTCAGTAATATTAGCGGCCTTAGTATTATTTTATATTAAGATTCTGTACCAAAAGGGTCTTAACGGGGACTTTCTGTATGTTTGTCCGTTGTAACTTTGGAGAGCTATATACGTTTAATAGTTGTAATATTGTATTCGAAGCTTTATATTATACTAGTTTCTGTCCGTGACTTTGTACGCGTAGATTTCGATTACTTATCGTGATTCCCTTGGGAACTTTTAAATTTGAATAACTTTTAAATGATAAAAAGTAGCCTATTTGTTAATCCAGTGTATAAGCAGTGGTGACCGATACTTTAATGTAAACATTAAGATACGGGCAAAAAAAGATACAAATTTATTATACTACATTACTTCAGAGGCCGGGATAAAAGGGGTTGCCGGCCGAAGACATATAGACGGCCGAGCAAAGCGAGGCCGGATAGGTCTGAGGCGGGCAACAAATATTTCCCGCCGAGGTATGTATAGTGCTTTTCTCAAACATCAAACATTATAATATTTCATTAAAAAATTAAAACAAAAATTACAAAGTCAAATTACTAGGAGTGCATAAACATTAAAAGTAACGTACAGTGCTCAGTCATCCGCGCTGTGTCGTGTGCGCCTGCCCGCCCGCCGGTGCCCCGCAGCGCACCGCCTGCGATCTAAGTTGCGGTACGCACCCCTAATAACCTTTGTTCTCCTAGTACTTTAGATATAAATGCAAACGCTTTGGTTGGATGCACGGCTTAGGATATATAAAAAAACAGCTATCTAGTCTGTTCATAAACACAGCCGCCGCGTGTTTGCACTAAAATAATAAAAAAAAAAGATTTTATTTTTAAATACGCATTATGGTATAATGTCATGATGCCTGTGCCACTAACTTAAGTGGAATGGAAATTAAAAAAGAGGAGTTTGCCGGCCTAGGCCTGCAAGATTTGTATGAAATTCCATAAACGACCTCTTATCCTAGCCGCACCTGAAACGTCATACTTGGCGGCCTATTATAAGGAGCATAACATCAATATTTCTTGGCATGTTTGAGAAAATTTATTATGAGTTATCTAAATACCTAACTCATTTAATAGGTTGCCAGCTTGACAGAATACGGTATGGAAGTACCTCCAAATCAAAATTAAGATATATTTTTTCTTTCTTCCAAACATCTACACATCCTCTCAAACTTTCACATTAAATAAGTAGGATAGGAGAATTAATCATACAACCTTTCACATAGTTAAACCGAGGTTCAACCGAACCCCGCCCGTTTAAGTAGATAGTTAAACGAAGTCAGCCATTATCCTTAACTGGAGCTTCCTTGTGCGAACTAGTTTTAACCAGTTACTTTAGAACAGTTGAACTTTATTCCGTTAATCTAACTCCAGGAACTGTGGTTGAGTGAAATACTAACTTTTATACGTAATTGTATAAGACAAGCGTTGGTTCAAACATTGCCTTTTTCTTCTTTATTTATATCTTACTAATATTATAATTGGCTTTTGATCTAGAACCGGTGGGGTTTTCTCTGCGTGATAGAATCAGAAATGATGATATCCGTTAAGGTTATCGACATAGCCCGAAGAATAGCCAAACTTAAGTGGCAGTTGGCGGCGCACATTGCTCGCAGAACTGATGGCCGATGGGGTCAGAAGGTTCTTGAGTGGCGTCCGCGGACCGGGAGACGAGCTGTAGGTAGGCCTCCAACAAGATGGAGTGACGACCTTGTAAAGATCGCGGGAACGCGGTGGATGCGAAAAGCACAAGACCGGTCTGAGTGGAGAGCCTTGAGGGAGGCCTATGTCCAGCAGTGGACGTCTTTCGGCTGGCATGATGATATTATAAAGGAGAAAGTTTGCATGTTTCGATGTTTGTTACTCATTTACACTTGAACCACTGCATGGATTGGGATGAAACTTGGCACACATAGGATAGGTCCTATTCCGTTCGCATTTTTTATTTCTTTTCACCGCTTATACATCTCATTCATTCCTCAATCATTCGAATAAGGCTCGTCTCACAATCCTATATACATACATAGATACTAAAAATAAATTGGTCGCTTCTAACAAGATTGTAAATGTTGTGTATAAGCGTCTTGGTTCCATACAAGCCTAACAAGACGTTAGATACATCAACTAATATGTTAGCTGAATCACTAAAGAACTTGATGTTGCTACAATCAACTTTTGGTTGATATTACTTATATCATAAATATTGTATTTTTTTTTTGTCAACTAAGAGAAAATCTCTCTTGGTTAGCTCTAATTTTTTTTTGATAACATTTGCATAACACAGACATGGCTAGCTTAGACCGTTTACAAAACATTTAGATTGGTATCGAATTCTATCTAAAAAAAATCGTACGTGACCTGGGCAACTAGTCTGCGTCCAAAATCTTCAACCTAAGGCCTACTTAGGTGTCTGATGTGCTCTTTTGCCTTTATCAACCATTAAAAACCTATATAAAAAGTATACAATACTATTCCTTATCATTTATGAAAAGGCACAAGTGCCGTAAGTGGCAAAGTGATTGTGTGAAGAGGCATCTGTAATATACGTCAGATCGGCTAAGAACTATCTCTTATCGTCGATGATCCTCCAATACCGCGTAACTAACAAATTCAATAAGTTGTAAAATGCACCTTACTGACTTAATTGCTAAGGTGTATTTTGCACCTTATTTAATTTGTTAGATACGAGGTATTTTAGTATCACTGACGTTATGCAGTTTACAAGTGGCAACCGACTATAGTCGAGGATCCCGGCGGTACCATGGGTTCGCGTTTGTTTAATATTTTGTGTTTTTTTTAATGTAGTATTTTAACCAGTTTAAAAAAGTAAAAAAGGTATATTCAGCAGGTACACGGGAACTTTTTCACGTCAAAAATTGACAGCGCTTCCCAAGAGGAGACCATGGAATGAGGAGTTACTGATAATATTTTAAAAGAAGCAAGCAGGTGGCAGCGAGAGCAGAATATGCGAGTCATGCGTAGGAGCGAAAATGAGAGTTCTGGCGGGAGGCCACTTATTTCGGTGATCATTAACTAAGTTTTGTGGTCATTTGCTATTTGTGCCATAAGTGGCAAAGTGATTGTGTGAGGAGGCATCCGTAATGTGGTAAGATCGGCTAAGAACTATCTCTTATGCAGTTTACAAGTGGCAACCGACTCTAGTCGAGGATCCGGGCGGTACCATGGGTTCGCGTTTGTTTAATATTATGTGGATATTTTTTGAAGTGATAACTTCTTATGAGAGGTTAAACCGCGTACGTAACGCGTTACGGCGCCAGCATAGAGTCTGGTAGGAAAGCATAGAGGGAGTATAAAAACACCTAATAGAATAGTACTTTTCGCACCTGTTACAAATGCCCTTCGTTAAAAATAGACGTCTATATTATGACCTCTTTTAACAGTGTACCACTTTTTAGGTTTGTTAGTGTGTGTCACTCTGCATTAGTGTGCGTAAGTTTGCAGTCAGTTAAACAATTTCAATATTTAGTAGTTCAACTTAGAAGTTATCACTTCTGTCGGGCGTCCCGAGACGCACACGTTTTTTTTTTTCTATAGTAACTACAAGTATTTTAAACAGTTAAAAAAAGTAAGAAATATATATTCAGCAGGTATGTACACGGGAACTTTTTCACGTCTAAAATCTACAGCGCTTCCCAAGAGGAGACTATTATTATAATATAATAATTTTTAATTGTGAGTTTATTTTCTTATATAATATCTTAATAATATTATAAATGTGAAAATTTGTGTGTTTGTTCGTTACTCCTTCACGCTGCAACGGCTGGATGGATTTAGATGAAATTTGAAATGGGGATAGCTTATACTCTTATTGACTAATACATAGAATTTGAAAGTTTCCGTGGGAATTTACGATAATCAAAATCTACACAGACGAAGTCGCAGGAAAAAACTAGTAAACAATACAAATAAAATAGTAAGACAATAGAAGATAACCATACTAACCTACTCTTGAGCTCTCTTACGCTGGTGAAATTACTAGTAAAGGGAGGCTATACCATCTTAATCTTCAGGGTTCGCATCGCATTTAGAGTCTTAGGATTACCATCTTGAGATTGTTGTCTTGAGAATCTCAGATCCCATTAACAATCAGGTAGCTTATGTACTCGTTTTCCTTCTCCGTGCCATAAAAAAACTTACTAAACCAACCACACTCTTGATCTTACACTAAACATTCTCACCCAGTTCTCGCTTAACTGTCACCGGATTCTCACTTGATCCGTGGTAACGCTCCGGATATTGGTTTATGCAAATCCCAGGCGTCGACGGGAAAATCGACTAGCTTTTACCTTACGACCTTTTTACGTGGATCGCTTTGTAATTTTTTGGGGTTCCGTCGGGACCAGGTTCTGAAAGTAATCGGTACACGTCAAAGTCAAAATATTCCGTTTTTATTTGCTTATGCACCTACGTGTATTGGAGATGCTATGCGAATATTCTTTTCACCTCAGCAGCTCAAATAGGGAGGTTTTGTTGTTTAAAGACAGTGAGTAAAATTTGATTTTGCTTCGAGCGTGAGATAGAGTAGCTTTTTAATTTAAAAGAAATTCTGTGGGATATTTGTAAAACTGCAATAATTGAACTTTTAAATACCTGTTGTTTAATTTTTACCATGTCCTTTTTTTACCTTGTTTTATTCATTTATTTAAAGGAAAATAAACAGCAGTAATATTACAAATGAAAAAAAATAAGGTAGGTGTACTTTTGGTCTCGCTCCTGAGATTGAAGCTGTATGTTCAACGCGAGACCAGATTTATTTGGACTCGTGTCTGTATCTTATTTCTACTAAAAATATACTCAGTAAAAATATACAAGGGTCAAAAATATCCCCAAATTATTTTGATATTTTGCAATATATCGCAACATACATTACAAAATAACAAAATAACGTGAGGATGTTTTTGATAACTAAATTGCGATTGTTTTTTTTTTTCAAAATTCTATGTACTTTGGTAATAAAACAAGAACTTCCTGAACAAATATTTTGGGACGGATAAAGAAGTTTCATAATTTCCATGGTTTTATGTCAATTTTTTTAAATCTAGGGATACTGAATTCAACCCAAAGTGGACCACTATGCTTAAAAATGCTTCAAATTAAATAACACTCTGATTCTGTACGGTTCGTACTTCACTTTTCTCACCCTTTAAACGGCCATAGGCGAATGGAATATTATATCTAACGATCTGTTCCAGAAAAAGGTTCTTTAAGGGGTTGTAATAGACGCAGTTATAACGTGAACGGAATTTATTTTATGGAACAGTTTGATTTCTATTGCAAAAGGAGTTTCAATACCACGGCCCGATTTGTAATTGTGTTTTTACGAAACGGAACTCTATTGCTGATATCTGTCCGTAGCTTATAATCAAAATTTTGGCATTTTGTGGAAATGGTTGACTCATCACGGAAGAAGGGATAGACGAGCGGACGTTGCGTCCCTTTGCATATTTCACCGTATTTATTTACCGATTTCAAAAAAGGAGGAGTTTCTATGTGACTGTATGAGGGGATTCGTGAAGAATTGAGGAAACCTCTCAAATATCTTAGGCATACATATAGCAATTTTAGTATTTTTAGCAACAAGTCTAGCATTTGCATTTAGAAAGTATCATTTGGTAAAGTGGAACAGATTATGAAGACCACAAATAACCACCAGAATTCCTCAACGGTACGCTTTTCAAGGGTGGTGATAAGATATCTCGATTAATCTTGGGAAGTGTTCCTAGGAACTGTTTGGTCTAGGTTCTTTCACCGTACTACTTGCAAATGGTTCTCGTTCCATCTCTACCACCTCGATGAATGTCAGTCTCCCACTGTGCGATTTTTGCGGAATTCCTAGGCATAGCGACGACATATGCATGCATTCAACTTATTGTGGTGATATTTTCGGACCGCCTCGACTTGGAGACCTTCAGAGCAGTAGGTATATATCGTCCCTTTACTTTCTCAACCTCGTATCTGATCGAATAGTTAGATAGGAAAAGCATTCATGTTCCCTAAAGAATAAAGACTACTTTCCTATCTAACTATTCGATCAGATACGAGGTTGAGAAATTAAAGGGACGATATACCCTTTTCTCCAAGGCCGACAACACATCACCGGTTCCTCTCCTGGTGTTGCAGGTGTCCATGGGCAGCGGTGGTCACTTCACATCAGGTGACCTGCAGGGCTTTCGCGTAACTCACTCGCAATCGCGATCGGCTTCAAAACAAAACAATTGGTTTCATTTTGTATGCAGACAAGCCTTCGATTTCCAAAATGAAAACGATTGTGATTGCGAGTGTTGTTACGCGAAAGGCCTGCCGGTATCTTATCTGCTTCCAATCGCAGATTAGATAAGATTTTTTTAATGAAAAAGGAACAGGAAAAAAAATGCTTCCTCCCTGTTGTGTAGCATTATTATGTACAATAGAAGTACAATATACTTCTAATTTTTTGATCGGATTTCTTCAATGTCTGTGCCCAAAACGGAACTAGTTAGAAAACTGGTACTTGATGAACCATAATAACAAATTGAAATACTCTTTTACTACCTGCGGCTCTATTCTGCTCCGTAAAGCTATATAGGCTTTTAACATGCTATAGTGCTGTCCATGCGATAGCTCTTAAATATTTGACAATAATGGCGGCCGAGTTAAAAACAATACGATAACATGTCTAGAGCAATATGGTTTTACTGCACAGAATACAGCCCCTATTAATTAAGAACCCAGAACAAAATGCTTTACCAATCAACGTCACAGAATCGTTTTAATTTAAAGCGAGCTAGAACAGAAAGTATTTCCATCAGAGGCACAAAGCGCGGTACAAAAGGTGCTATCTCTCGTTTTATCAATTTCGAAATAAACCCTTTGTTCAACGCAAACACCATCTTAAGGTAAAGGTCTACTTAGGGTTTTTGTAACATTTCCCGTGAACGGTGGAAGGGTTTTTTGTTAGGGTATTAGGTAAGATTGTTTTTTTAAACGCGGTTTTTTTAAGGCGTTAGATTTACGGTACGTATTCAGACATGTTGAATTAGGATGCAGCTTTAGAATCGTTCCTATTTTTCTGTATTTTAAAAAGAGTTTCATTGATTTATTCTAAATTAAAAAAAAAAAACTCGCGCTTATGTCTTGCATTGGATCAAAATTATTTCTCAGGTAAGTAATCCATTAATGTAATTTAATTTGTTTAGTTAAAATCTTTGGAGTCATGTCCACATTATTTCGAGTAATGACGCCCATTTGTCTGATCTCTGCTCATGACTTTATGTCGCTGAAACTGTAAATGCTCCGAATTTCTAAAATATCTTACGTGTAGATAAGGCTAGGTCAGGTTAGGTTTGATTTATAAAGTCTTAAACAAATAACTGTTTCAAAAAAATACGTTATGACTTGCGATAATAATATGACAGACAATATAGACTTAGCAAACCCACTATACCGCCGTCCTAACACCTTAAAGATCTACAAGACCCTAACAGCCTAAGCGGCCTTTGTCTCAAGCCATTTCGGCGATCGATGGAGAATTGCAATGTCCCGAACTGTTGTCAACAAACTGATGAATCGACGGAATATATTTAGAGGGGTTGAGGCCGCGTCATACTGGTGGTGGTTTATTTTGGTTTAATTCTACCTATAATAATATCCCACTAATAATATTATCAATGCGGAAGTTTGTGCGTTACCGTAAAACGGGCCGAGTAGGGATTACAGGGTGAGTAGGGTCACAACCTAAAATGAAGCATATGTTACTAATTATAAGACTGAAATTATTTGCAATAGACGTAACGTTATTTTTCATTTAATACTTGTTCTTATTTGTAACAAGTTATGACTTATTTTAAGTTGTGTCCCTACTCACCCCGTTTTACGGTACTTTATTACTCCTTTAAAATGCAACGGGTGGACGGATTTGGATGAAATTTTGAAATGGAGATAGCTTTTACCCTGGATTAACACAAAGGTTACTTTCAGTCTCGAAAATTTAAAAGTTACTGAGGGAATAACGATTATCGAAATCTACGCGGAAAAAGTCACGGGCAAAAACTGGTATATCATAAACATAGCCGGCCAAGTTCGAGTCGGACACTGCAGACGGATAAAGAAGTGGTCCTATAAGGGTTATTTGTTTTAAGATACGGAACACGGGCAATACGGTAACAACGTCCAATTCAACTGTCAAAATTCTTGCGTTTTAGCACTAGCTCTTAAACTATTAAAAATAAAAAACACGATAAAAATGTTATATGTAAATTAACTTAAAAGGATAAAGAGAGTAGAAAATAACGGGGTAGCAACTTGTTTTTGTCAAAATCTTTGACATTTTGGAATTTTTAAGTACTTACTTTTGTATAAAGAAATTAAGTGTTGCCGTATATCGACAATAACATAAAATGTAGCGTAAGTACCTACACTTTTAGTCGCACAGTAAAAATACACCTTCATTAATTATTAACTTCAGCTTAAATCAATATGGAAACGAATATTAACAGTACCTTGTGAGAATTAACTGAGACTTTATTTTTATCAAGAAAAAATCTTTTCTTACTTCGTAATTTTATATTCTAGTCTCTAGAGTTTTGAATAAAAGCATTATCTAAAAAAATATCAATACGCAGTTTATTATTAAAGCGAGAGATTTTTCTACTAGTATTTATCGATAGTGTTTTTTTTCTGTGTGTCCCAAGTAATTAAGTAGGCTTAAAAAACTTAATCTGCGTATGTATTTTCCTAAAATTGAGTATGGAGATAGGTTGAATAGCATAATAGTTTACTTTTTATCCCGGAAAAAATTAAGGTGCCCGTGGGATGACAAAATTACGAACTCAACGCGGACGGAATCGCACAAAAAAAGCTAGTCCATTATAACAATCCTGGGTTGTGATTCTCTCAACAAGCAAAGGTGATCGTTCGCTCGAGTGAAGGTCCAAGCGGCGAGTTTAAGTAGTCCCGACAGAGCGAACAAAACACATTTTAGTGCATGTATTCAATTTGGCAGCATGACTTCTCGAACGTATAAGGCTACCTAATTGACAATGCACGCGCTAAAATGTGTTTTGTTCGGTCGGACGGGACTACTTAAACTCGCCGCTTTTATTCAGTCGTCCGTCCGACCGGCCGCCGTTTTTTGAGAGAATAACACACCTGCTACTGCTGCTGCTGCTAATCCTGTTGCTTTGTTGCGTATGCGCATCGCCATTTGCGAGTTGTTGAGAAAGTGCACATTGGCGCGGCACTATCCTTCTCGCTAATATTTAAATAGCTTAAATAAATACTTTAATATTTATGATGTATTCGGCGATCCAGGTGTACAGAAAAACCTTGCATGGTTTATGCTACATTTGTTTTAATTTTTTGTAACTGTTTAATATAAAAAAAGAAAACATTGGTTCTAACGCATCGCGAGCCCCAATTATCACTTTTCCTTATCGGTTTTTAGTTGAGTAAAAACACTTTTTAGGTAATTTTTTCTGTCTTTCTAGGATTACATTATAACAACTCTAAAAAGTTTTATAATTCAGGCGGAAATGGCTTTAGGACAAATAAAAATTAGGACTAATGAAGCATTAGGACAAATGACTATATAATAGACCTGTCAGTCACGAGCAAAAGGTAGTATCCCTAAATGGCCCTGTCTTTCTTTCTTTATTTAGTTAAAGAATGGTCGAAGGAAAAATGCCCAAGAGCACGATAGATTGAAGGAATCTTGCTGTAAGTTTAGTTCGACTAAGTTGTAAGTTTGTGCTGTTTTGGTTTTAGCTTTAGGTTTACAAAGTTTTATAAATGAATTTATTTGTATGTAAGAGTAATAGATCTGCGACGATGCAGCAGCGGCTTGCTTTGTGGAAGCGCCTTTACGATTCCCCTTATCTCCTTTAATTTATGTGGAACGTTTTATTGTCAGAGTGGATCGTTTGTCTGGAGAGCACCTAAGTATAAAATATCTTGGAAATTGGTGGATTTGTTTTAATATCGTCTATGCTGTAAGATTTGGTGTTAGTATTATAGACAATGATAGAAGATTACAACCATAATTAATTTTTAAATGTAGGTTAATTTAAATGTTTAAGCATGTAGGAATTAGTTCCTTTTTTATATTAGAGGACAATCTCACACAAATTGAACTACTAACTAAGCTCTAGGCTTGTACTATGGGTACTAGATAACAACGATAAACATACTTATATAGAGAAATACATACTTAAAAACATAGAAAACATCCAAGACTCAATAACAAAATACTCGTGCTCATGAAATAAATATTTTTTCATACCGGGAATCGAACACGAGACCGCTAGCTTCGAAGGCAAAAAATTTAATAATCTGTTTTCTTCCTAGCAACACCATAATAAAAAAATTAAAAGCGATTTTAAGATTGAAAATTATTCACTAAAAAAACCGTTATATAATTTGACAGTCCATATTTAATTAATATTTTTGTGCCGCCGCAACTTTAAAACGGAACTATTTCATAAAAAGCCATAATTTTCAATAAACCGACCAAATACAAATTTTAATGTTTTTAGTGCCGCGATATTGAAATAACTTGGTTTAGTTTTAAAATTTCTCTGTATAGATGGAAACCGCATTAAAATCCTCTTTTCAATAAGTTTGAAAAAACGCGTACCTACATGGACCGAAGCGACTTTGTTTTACACTATGTAAAGATTGTATTTGTATGTTTGTTTCTACCTTAACCATCCAACGCCTCAACTGATTGATTTGAAACTTGTTACAGTTTAAAGCTCAAAGTTAGAAAAAACTTTTTATTCCGGAGAATCGGTCGATTTTCGCGAAAATCACTATAAACGACTTCTACGCGAAATTGCAGAAAAATTATTATATTCTCGTAATATAGTAAAAAACTAGGGGCAACATAAGAATCGTACAAACTCAGCAGTAGCTGCGCAAAACATGTTTATGCTGACGGAGATTGATTGCCCCCCACCCCCCCCTCGCCTAGATATACGGATACTAGATGATAAAATAAATGTGTCTTAAATATGAAACCAATAATATTTATTTTATTTTAAGAATTGGTTAAAATACTTTTTGACATAGTCACGCGCGATTAGAAATAATGTATATTAAAGGGGTGTGTAATGTTTAGCATAAAAACAAATGGTAATAATGATCATTTTACATAAAACGAATTGCATAATTTCAATCTGCATAATAAACCATCGATATAATAGTCATGATGCATAAAACGAAATGCGTAATTTCAAAAACTATAATGTTTATTAATTTAAAAAGTAAATATGCTTCCATTACTATTAATATGGTCACAGTTCTAACATAACCTAACCTAGTTAGAAGAAATTTACTTAAAATGCATAATAACTAGAAAATGATAGTTATGCTAAATGAGTGTTATGTTATTTGATCGTATGCCAGATAAAATTATACAATTGGTTTTTATGCTAAACGTTCATTATGCTTTTCGTGGTTTGTTAAATGAAATTATGCAAAAAGTTTGTATACTGATTGAAACGCACCCATATTAAAGATAAAAAATCAATCAAGTTCTTATGTGATTTTATAAGATATACAAAATAGTAAACAAATATCACCCGACAATATCACACAAATTGACCTAGTCCCATTCTAAGCTCTAGTCATGTACAGTCTACGTCATATATAAGGTAAAATTTAAAGTGCTCAAATAGTTCGGTACACCGTATTAATTGTATGGTGTACCAAACTATTTGAGCACTTTGAATGTTACCTTATAAGTGCATGACGTTGACAACTGATGGCTACATTTATGGCTGATGGGTACAACGATATAAATACTTGTATACAGAAATAAATACTTAAATACAAAGAATACATTCAAGACTCAGAAACAAATACTCATGCACACACATTTGCCCATACCGGGAATCGAACCCAGGACCGCTAGCTTCGTAGGCAGGGTCACTACCAACCAGGCTAACGCGTTGTCAAGGAAAGCGTAGATTTACCTATATACTTGATTGTGCACCTGGATACTACTATGTTGCTAAAAACAATATTGTTTAGCTAAACGTCTTGTTGCTTTGCCCTTGCAGGGCGTCACATGTACATTATACACCTACTTATAATTCCAAATATTATTATTATGTTATGACGACGTGGCGAAAGTTGCGGGAAATCGAGAGATGCAAGCGGCGCGGCAGGACCGGTCTTTGTGGGAGAAAACTTCCAGCAGAGGAAGTCTTTCGGCCGGACATAGCTTGAAACGATGATGAAGATAATTCTATGTAATGTGACGCGTAATTAATGATTTTAATTTAAAATAATTAATAATTCTTTATTTAATAAGGATTTTAAACTGTCATCCATGCAGTACATAATGGCATTAAAAATAAATAATAATTTAAAAGTAAATATAATGTCATCAGGGTACTCATTGACGGATTAGTAAGCCTTCCGTGTCAGCCACTCTTTAAATTTACGGTCAAAACAAGGTGTGGCGCTGCATTATCTAATTTGGACCAGTATTTTATTAAAAGTTAGACTATATATTATTCAGATTTATGTATATGTATTTGCTTGAGAACCGCTTACAATAGTTTTCAATAAAGTCAGCAGCAAATACCTACCTATAATATTGTTCAGCGCATTTTTTTTTTGTTTAAACTATCTTTTACTCAGATAGTTCTATCGCTTCCGCTCGCTTTATATCCCTGTCTCTCGAATGCTCTGCAAATCGGCCCACTTTGATAAATTCCCGCTTTTTATGAATTAGCCAAGTATTTATTCGCCAATTCTGACTTATTTGCCCACATTTATCCGACTTGCTTGGTGAAATACGAGCGTGAAGTGGGAAGTCATTTGTTTTGTTTTGTAACGAGAAATATATTTCAGTAGTAATATTAAAAAGAATGTACTCGTTATTCAGGGTGGAAAAAACGAACGCCACGTGGACGGCAACTACAACTTAAATATTGGAAATAGCAAGTTCTACACAAAGTAGACTTACTTTTATTTTTGAGTAGAATAAATCTTGCATGTATGGTTTTTTGAAAATTTCTTCTTTTTTGACCGGGAACGGTGTTGCAGGCGTGCAGGCTACGGTAACCGATTACCATCAGGCGGGCCGTGCGCTTGTTTGCCACCGTCGTGATATTAAAAAAAAATGACAAAATCATAAAAAAAGGTTTTTTGAAGGTGTTTATTTAATTTAAAGGTGTATGTGTTCTAGACATAAATGATCACTATCAATTACCCTTGCGATCTGTATCATAACACACGACTTTATCGTTTTTTCATATTCGACCAGTTCGATTCCCGGTTAAGGAAGAGGATTAAAAAAAAACAATAAAAAGAGGATTTATTCAAAAAATTATAATGCAGTATTTTTTGTTTTTAAAAATAAAAGTAAGTCTCCTTTGCGTAGAGCTTGCTATTTCCCTTATTTAAGGTAGTTGCCGTATATGTGGGTCATACACAATGGCAAAAACAAAAGTTGTCTCTCCTGTGGTCAACAGTTAAAGGCTAGTGTGCATATAAGTTATGTTTTTATTTGCTAGGACTAAAGTAGACATGATGGCGCTTATGAGGATGTGAGTTCAGCCAGCAAATTAGGCCTTAAAAACGTTAACTTCGGGTATGTCCACAGGAAAGACGGTAACCTAAATCTGTGTATGACCCATGTAGACTTTTCGCTCTCCGCTCATCGCTTGCACTCTGGCCATAATGTCAAATACCTTAAATATTGATTTAAGGTAGTTGTCATGCATGTGGCGTTCGTTTTTTCCACCCTGTGTAAGGGGACAATCTCACTCAAATTGACCTAGTCCCAAACTAAGCTCTAGGCTTGTACTATGGGCACTAGGCAACGATAAATATACTTAGATGTATACAAAACTACATACTTAAATACATAGAAGACATCCAAGGCTCGGCAAATATTTACGCATACCGAAGAAATGAACCCCGGACCGCTAGGTTCCAGGCAAGGTACCAACTAGACTAACCACATCGTTTAAATAATGTTGAAGAGAAATAAAAATAACGGTAACCCATACAAATTCACAATTGACAACAATTCATATGTGCTAAGGTAGTAAAATAAAAATATCGTTTGTAGATTTTACACTACTGATTACAGTAAAAATATTTTTGGATTTTTTTATGCAGTAATTTTTTTTATATTTAGGAAAAACAGTAAAAAAAGTTGGACTGAGAATGTTAGGAATACACTTATAGTGCCCTTAGTCCATTTATTACCATAGGAATTGAAAAAAATATACAACTGTCATGTCCATTTTTCATCTGTCTGACGGATTACTTGATTCTAACGACACGCTTTCAATTCTCGTAATACTATTGTTTTGATATACGCTATTTAAAATGAAAGTGACTAACGGATTTGTAAAAGCGGATAGTCACAATCTGCCCAAAGTCGACGAATTGATGTTGTTACAGTTGTTATGGTTGACAAGTGACATGACATGACAGTCAGTTCTGTTTCTGTTTAAAGTTACTTTATTTTATTTTATATCATGCTAAGATCACGACATCAGTATTCCTAACTTTGTATATACCTACGGTCTTTTTAATGACTATATCTTAAATTATTAACGACGAATTTAAGTTAAATAAAGGAAAACCGAGAAACATGGGTAGTCTAATTTTTAACGAGCTATTATAAACGCGAAAAAACAGAAATACTTTTTTTTTTGAAATGTTGTCAATTACATACATACATTAAATCACGCCTGTTTCCCAGAGGGGTAGGCAGAGACCACTTCTTTCCACCTTTCCTCTCTAGCGGTTTCTGAATTCGCATTTAAGAGGATTGTGAAGCGCCACCCTAATCGGGTAGTTTAAAAAAAACATACTTTAGCTCCGGGCAATAACGTTTCTCATCGCCTAAATCAAGTCAGATTTTCACGATTTTTGAATATGTTGTACAGTCAACAGCATAAATAAGTCATCATTTATGTACCTTGTCACTTTAACGTAGTGTTTGAAATGTAAAGCGACAAGGTAGGTACATAAATGATCACTTATATGCTGTTGACTGTACATTGCTACCATTTTCCTAATGGCCATCGGCAATCTTCGTTTTCCTATGACACACGAGTGAAAAATATACTGTCAGTTGCGAGTTCAAGCGTGATAGGGATAGACAGCCGAAAGCTATTAACTAAGAAGCTGGGAATACTATAGTTAGTACTGTTAGTAGGTATTAAAACTAGTACGTTTCTGTTTTTTTGTTTTTTCTTCAACTTGTTTCATTCTAAAGAATTCTCATCTCCTTCTAACAAGCATTCGTTACTCATCTCGTTCCTGATTTCCGTTTGACTGCTCCAAATAAAGACAAAGTTTTAAAGTAATACTTACATCTCAAGTTCTACGTCTCGCTTAATATAACTTAAGTTCACTCAGTTTCTTTGTATAGAAATTTAAATGGATCTTCTATTTTTCTCTGCAGTTTTATACAAAGATCCTCCATTTTTCAAAGGAACAGTGGGACTCAATCAAGGAATCCATTTTTATTCTAAACTTAAAGTAACCTTAAAGTAACCCGTTGGATGATCATTATGGAGGAAGTTAGTTCACAGACTGAACAAACAAAGACTTCATGTAAAATTACTAGAAGTAGCACGTTTTTTTTTAAAATCCATTTTCGGTGCATCTTTGTCAAAGTATTAATATAACTTAACTACATAAATATATCAAGTGAGGTGACAGCTCGTTTGCCCCGTCTAGTTTAAAAAAAACTATGAAATACAACTAAAACCCCGATATAAAAAAGGCTTACACAAGAGTGGCTCTAGTCAAAATGCATTTGTCGAATGTTATCGCTATCGAAAATGTATAGAATTGACGTAAGCTGCCGACCGGCTGACTCGGTCGCGTCGAGCGCTTGTCGATTTCATACACGCACTGCTAGGGCAAAACAGTACTCAAAATACAACTTTATTATAAAATCAACTTTAATACCACTTCAATGAACTTGGAACAAAACTAGCAAGGATTTTGAGTTGATACTGTTTTGATCTAGCACTGCGACATACTTAATGTCAGTTTTCGTAAATCGTTAACGTTAAGCATCTTGCCTAAGCTCCCTGATAAGTATGTAGTATAAATGACCAGGGGACGGGACATGTGGGGTTATTATATGAAACATTATTAATATTGTCAACAGGACAAAAAAAAACGATGGTGACGAACAGGCCTGTTACTTACGGAATTAAAATGTTTGTACAAAATAATCCTATGTAAAAATCAATTGATTGCTATCACACAAAGAACTGAGTTAATAATTCACGGTCAAAAATTCGAAAGGTCACCTTAATTAAATTCTTACTAACTAAATCGGCGTACATTTTATCTAGAAAACTTAGTAAATTTTAATTAAAAGTACTCCGTTCCATTTGTTCAGATTAACGCAGCCGTTTCCAGCTGTGTCTCTGGCTACAATCGCTTTACTTGATTAAGTCCCCATTTAGTAAACACTTTTTGCTCTAACGCTTTCTTGAAGGTTGTTATCTGACTGAAGGGCGCCACAGACTCGCAGTCTGTCGGCCAGTGACAGTATTTTACTATTTAAAGTAGCTTATGACAAGGACATCTCACTTTTTTAAACTTTTATTCAACTTCCAGTGATCGTATGTTAATCTGATGATGGAGTCAGAAGGTGGCCAAGGGATGTCCGCTATATTGACTACACACACACACACACACACATGCACGCACGCACGCACGCACGCATGCACGCACGCACGCACGCACGCACGCACGCACTGATCGTATGTTAATCTGATGATGGAGTCAGAAGGTGGCGAAGGGATCTCCGCTATACTTACTACACACACACACATGCCCGCACGCACGCACGCACGTACGCACGCACGCAAGCACGCTCGTGCACACACGTACACACACCAGTCTAAACATACAACTCATTTTATGAGACGCACCCCTTACAAATAGCTGCCCCTCTTGGCCTCTCAGTCCGACTGTTATTCATTGGTTCCCTCAGGAATGTATATTGTAAAAGTATTCTAGATTGTACATCAATTTTTAAAAAAAAGTACAAAAGCGAATTTAGTCTGTGGTTTAGTCTTAGGACTCTGTGGTGCGCTTAAAATGGAGTGAGCAGAGAGACAAAGATTTTGGTCCTTAGGAAGCTATACCGTTATAAAGACTAAACTTGGTCGTAAATCCAGCTTTATATCCTAAAAGGGTGTTTGAAGATTTTTATTAGAGCCTTACATGATAATGTATTGCTTTTCCATTACGACGGAAAAGAGTCGATACAAAGTATCGATTAAACACTTAGTATAAAAACAGAACGTTTTTTCATCTCTCCTGTTCTGAAAATGGCATTTCCATCCCTAGGGCGCAAAGTGATTATGAAACAAGATTTAGGTAACACTCAGCCATTTTTAACTCTTTTTCTAAACCATGGAAGAATCTTATACAGCCTTTAAGACATAACTCGAACTTTTTAATTAAAATTCCTTTTGAAATTGCATCAAACGTCATACCACCACTAAAATATTTAACACAAGTCATGTTTGTATAGTTGTAAAGGTAATTTTTCCTGTAGCGCCATAATACGGGCGTAATAAAGCGGTTAATGACGTCACAAACATTGCTTATGCAAAGAAGATGGCGTAGTTTGCTAGATAACGTAGTCAAATACCGCTACCTAGGGGCTGCATAAAGGAACTGATCTTGGACATAGTCTTTATTTATTTAAGATCAATTTTTTATGGCCATTTGGGGCGAGTTGTTTGATCAGTATTTAACTTAACTAATAACTATGTACTATGAAAAATTATATGGTTTTTACCGTGTTGAATAGAGGCCCTGTTATCGTATTGTCAACGTTTTGATAGCTCTTATTTACTTGACAGTAATGGTGGCTGACTTAGGGCCGTATTAATAAACTAATTTCAACTCTAATGCTCGTCTCGAGATGCGTCAAAAATGACAGTGCTAGATGGTTTGACGTTTACTTTGACGTATCTTGTGACCGGCATCTCGGCCAAGATGAGTTTATTAATACGGCCCTTAGAATCAATACCGTAACACGTCAAAGAAAAAAACCGGCCAAGTGCGAGTCGGACCCGCGCACGAAGGGTTCCGTACCATTATCTACATAGTCTGGTCATAAGTTCTGTTACTAAGATTTATTACAATTTAAAAAATAAATTAAAGGATTTTTTCATAAATTTCAATTTCAAAATTTCACTTCGATATATAAATATAATATAAATAAAAAAAATGTATTCTAAGATATTGCAATTATTTGATGTACGATCTTGAAGTATTCGCATTTCCGACTAGAAAATCATAGTTCAATTTACTCACGACGATGATACTGATAACGGCCACAACTTTTGTAATAGTTCTTGTAGAGAGTTCAAATTTGCGTGACATATTGATCAGACTTTTAGCTTTAAATTCTGATACAAATGTAGTTCAAGCAACTAAGGATCCGCTTGGACACCGGTCAATCTTGATATCTCATTAAATCGACTTTACGATTTCACATGAATTTTGCAGCCATACGAAAACACACCAAATCTCTTGGTTCTTAAGAGTTGGAATTGAGTCTTGTTGAGAAATATAATTTTGGTCTCTAAACATATACCGAGACAGGAAGATTTATAATATTAAACAATAAACTTCTTTGGTAAACAAAGACTAACCTCTTTAGCGTTTTCAAAAAGTTAAATTTACAGAAAAGTCATGCGTAATTTCATCGATGCCGGCTGTGAATGTTAAAAAATCGTCTCGGAAATTACGGCGACTATATATAATGATTATTTGTTCTTCAAAATATAGATTTATACATAATAAAAAAAAACATTAGTTAGTTTTATTTGACTCAACCTTAGTAACAGAACTTATGGCCGGACTAGTTATACAACATTCGCAAGAACGGAAAAAAAATCAAATTTGTTGTATGGGGGCTCCCATATCCCTATTTATAAATATAATTAATTAATAAAATATTAATAAAATATTTATTTTAATTATTTGTTTTTGAAAATAATATACAACTAAATATTCTGCGAATATTTAAAGCGTGCACCTGTTGCCGTTATTAATATCGAGCAAAAAATGGCAAAAAAATCACGTTTGTTGTATGGGACCCTTAAATATTAATTTTATTTGGTTTTTAGTATTTCATTTGAAATACATCTTCTGTGAAAATTTCAACTGTCTAGCTATTACGGTTCATGAGATACAGCCTGGTGACAGACAGACGGACAGCGGAGTCTTAGTAATAAGGTCCCGTTTTTACCCTTTGGGTACGGAACCCTAAAAATGTTTTTTTACCTCCTAGAATAGAGGCGCAGAGCTTCTATTCTAGGCGGTGAAAACCATATCGTCTTCGACCTGTTATGGTTTTTTTTTAATTCCGCCGCCATTACTGTCAAGTAAATAAGAGCTATCAAAACATTGACAATACGATAACAGGTCAGAGACGATATAGTTTTTACCGCCTAGAATAGAGGAGAAAAAGGAGGCAGAGAGCAAGTCACCTGGGGTGTGATTCTCTCAACCACGATGAACGGACGGACGAACGAGTGATTGTCCAAGCGGTTTAAGTAGTCTCGTCAGAGTGAACAAAACACATTTTAGCGCGTGTATTCAATTTGGCAGCATGACTTCTCGAACGTATAAGGCTGCCTAATTGACAATGCACGCGCTAAAATATGTTTTGTTCTCTCGACGGGACTACTTAAACTCGCCGCTTCGATTCGCTCGTCCGTCCAACCGACCGCCGTTTTTTGAGAGAATAACACCTCCGATGGTAAGTGATCAGCGCGACCCATAAACATCCGCAACACCAGAGGCATCGCAGGTGCGCTGGCCTTTAAGAAAAGAGTAGGCTCGTTTTTAATGTAAACTTTTTCTAAATTCATCATTCCTATTGAATATTTTTATCCATTCCCCCGTAATAATCAGCAGGATGCGTAACTGTCGTTCAAATAATAATTTATCATGCTTTATCCCTGTATCAGGATGATTGACGCGGGTTTTACCCGTTTAAACCTCACCCCAATCAGAGGCACGGTTAAAAGGTTTTTAAAATGGTATCACTTGCGCTCGGGTAATTTTTGTATCTATCTTTTTATTACTATTTTTATCTTTAGTTGTATTACACAGCATAGTAGCAAACAATAATATCATCTTTCATCATCATTTCAGCGCACATCCACCCTCTGCAGGGTGTAGGCCTTCTCATTTCCACGCCATCCATCCTTTCCCAACTGTCTGCCAAATGTCATCAGACCAACGAGCTGATGGTCTGCCTACTGATCTTTGACCTAATCTCGGCCACCACTCAGTTAGCACCCTCGACCACCTGCCATCGTCTCGCCTAGCCAAGTGCCCCGCCCATCTCCACTTCAGTTGCGTTATCCTTTTGCCGACATCCGCATCTTTAGTCCTGCGCCTAATCTTAATATACGCACCTTTAGAACAATAATGACCTAATTCAAAATTTGTGCTTTCAAACTTTGAGTCATAAATTTATTACCATAGAGACCTAACTCGAAATTTAAAATTTCTCAATTAGGTCACTATTGTTCTGAAGGTGCTTCTTAAGTTTATTTTACTTCTATAGTACATTGTTGTCGAGGCCGGAAAGCTAGACAAGTGGAGTTATATGAGTCCAGCAAAGGAGTGCTTTTCTTAAACATGCACATGTAAGACGGATTTTAAAGTACAGTCGGAAATAAGTCGACAATGTGGAAAAGTAAAATATTCTAAATTCTGAATATGTACTTAAATTGGCCACATGAGGGCTCTTTTACACAGGAAATATAGAGTGACTCTACCAGAGCGCAAGGATGTCATTGCAAAGAATAGCCGCAAGAAACACCAAAAAAAAAATTAACTTGCGCTGACCTTGGGGTCTTTTTTCTTAATATTAGGAATATTTCTATGAGAAAAGAATCCGACACGTAACATTTTGACGGTGGAATTTCCAGTCACTTCTCAAGCAACTCTTATAAAACTGAATTTGTTTTGCACTTGGACGCACTCAGCATCCGTTTTAAAAACGTGACAATTACTGGTGACAGGTGACAATTTGGAACACATTTCAAACTGCGCGATCTACATTGCTGAACCTCATAGTGACTAACGAATAACGAATAGTCACTTGTCACATCAATGTCTCGTACGTTAAATATGGCCCAGCTCTGAAATAATGAACTTTTAAGAGCATTGACTTAATTAAGTAGATCTTGTTTGGGCTTCCCTAAGTACCGCAAAAGTTTTTATTCAACGTAAATTCTACCATTCCATTAGAATTGGCACCCAATGTTGCAAGAGATTTTAATTATCGTTATTCCCCCGAGCACATTAAAAAACCTGGGATCAAAAGTAGCCTATAATTAACTATCAGCGTAAAGGAGTAACAGACTAATACCGAAGACAAGATTTTGCATTTACAGGATGACAGATAACGCGACCTCCTTGAAAGGGGTTATACTAGAGCTAATTTGTAGGTGCGGAACCCTTAAAAAATAAAATAACTTACACGTAGTTAATGGTGGGATGGCCACTCAATTACCACACTGTTCTTGTAAAACTGCATTTCTGTTCCAATCAGACCTATTCAGCATCAATTTTAAAACAGTGTCAATAACTGATGACAGACGAAAACTCATACATTGCAACTTCACTTGACATATCATTGTCGCGTACGTAAAGTATGGCCCAGCTCTTAATTAGATCTTGTTTGGGCTTCCCTAAGTACTGCAAAAGTTTCGATCCTTCGTAAATAACCTTTCTATTAGAGTTGGGACCTTTAGCGCACTCAGTCGGAAATGATTGATGAAACCATAGCAATGTTTCTTTGATAATAACATTAGGTTTATTGCGGAGTTTAGAATTGATGTTATAGGAAAAAAATGGGCTTGTAGAAAGACTGAATAATAGAGATCGATATTAGCCGGTTCTCTGCCTTTTGGCAGAAACATGTTTGGCCGAATGCATAATTTCCTAACCGTTTCATTTGCCAACCCGCTTTTATTTCTGTAACTGTAAATATTTCAGGAATTTTATAAAACTAACGTAACCAACGTTCCAAACGATGGTACTGAAATAAATCCTGAAATATTTACAGTTACAGAAAAAAAAGCGGGTTGGCAAATGAAACAGTTGGGAAACGATACATTCGGCCAAACATATTTCTGCCAAAAGGCAGGATACCGGAGATTATCTCCATACATATTTAAAGTATTGCGGCATTCCTCTTGTTATTGAATAATTTAGGAAGGTGTTATAATCCTAAATGATAACAGGATTTTTTCTGGTCAAAATTATGCTGATAGAGGTTTACCTCAAATACATATAATTTTTTAAAATTTTATTTACTGACAAAAAAATATCAGTGTTTGCTACGCCCGCTTTGAACTAGTTGTCGGAAATTTGACGTTCATCTTGTTTGACGCCGTGATTTTTTTTATAATTCTAGAGCCAGCCGTGACGTAGAAAATAACAATGAATCAATATTGATAATATTGACAAAAGTAAAACAATGCTGTTCTTACTGATCCTTCACACGCAATAAATAACTTTATTGTTTTACTAGTGTAGTTTAAGGGTGCGGCTCCACTGAGGCGGAGACGAGCGGAGCGGGGCGGAGCTGTGCCAATGTTAACCAATAGAATATAAACTAACGTGCGCAAAGCGCGCTCGACGTGACCGCATGCGCCTTCTATTGGTTAATATTGGCACAGCTCCGCTCCGCTCCTCTCGTCTCCGCCTCAGTGGAGCCGCACCCTAATAGTCTCCTTCACAAACCGGCAAAACAAAGAGATCGATAGACGGATCGAAAATGTTTGGAGGAGCTACTGGTCCATGAAGGAACTGATGACGGGCACCCTTCCTATTACTTTAAAAAGAAAGGCTGTGCACCCTGCGCATCCTAACATACTGATACGTAGCTGGAGGTAGGTAACTGATAGAAATGCACGAATACACCGATGATCAAAAGTAGACTTTAATTACGCACTCACTTAAACCGTTACAAAACAATTATCGCTCAATAAACTTCGAATACCCAGATGATCGCTTGGGTCGCTCTTCTTCGCACTGTTCGCTTTCCAAGTAAAGACTTGATCGTCGCAACCGGTGTCCGCCGTTTTATAGCTCCGGTTTCCGATCATTCCAGAATGCCTTTCCGGAATGATCGATGTACTTCGACCCGCCAAGGTCGATCGAGACTGTTCGTTGCTGAAATGTTCTACGCCTTGCTACCTTGTTCTTTTTACGATGGCTATGACCTTGACTCACGGGTCTGGGTGAGTCTGGAATGTTTCGCGTGTTATTGTCTCATTTCGTGTTATCTCTTTCACAAGCTTCTGGAAGGTTCTCAGTATATCTGTCTCTTTCTAATCATGCTATCTCATTCACACGTTTCTGGGAGGTTCTCAGTATAGCTGTCTCTTTCTAATCATGCTATCTCTGTCACTATTATTGGAAAATTGCCATATACTGAAATGTACTTCACAGGCCCATAAGGGGTCCTGAAAATGCCTGAAAATGGGTTTCCAGGTTATGGCGTCGTCTGATAGAGGGTGGCCTGAAACGGACTGAAAACATGTTTCAGGCGCCTGAAAACAACGGCAAGTTGGTCGAAATTTTGATAATCAGCACGGCTAGCACAAGTTGCCCGCGACTTCTTTGTCGCCCGGATCTCCTTTCTATCTAGTCCGTAACGATAGAGACGCACTGAGCGACAAGCGAGAAAATAGAACTTTTGCTACCCGACAATGTGATAGAGATACCTCTAAAACGGACTGAAACGATATTTCATCCTGCTGAAAACGCTTCTCAAGCACCAAAATTGACGATTAAAAATGAGACGCCTTATGCCATCGGCGTAACAATACGGTGCCCAAACGTGGTCATTGACTGAGGCTCAAAAGTCTAAGCTGAAGGTTTTCCAAAGAGCAATGGAGCGTAGCGTACTGGGTGTCCGAAGATCTGATAGGGTGAGGAACACAGAGCTGCGGTCCAGAACTGGTATTGCTGATGTTGGGATGAACACCGCAAAGTTAGGTGGGACTGGGCTGGGCATATCTGCCGCATGCACGAGGGGAGATGGGCCAAAAATACCACCCATTGACTTCCACGCGACGGACATCGTAGCAGAGGTAGACCCAGAAGGAGATGGCAAGATGACCTAGAGTCGTTTGCGAGCGATTGGCAAGAGTGCGCTCTGGATAGGGACGAGTGGCGAAAAAGAGGGGAGGCCTTTGCCCAGCATTGGGACACAAAAACAGGCTAGCAAAAAAATATGTTTTACTGCTGTCGACATTATCAATACCCAACTTCATGGTTGTGCAATATCTCAGGATTGCCTTATCTGGCTAGTACAGTTTATCTTAAGTAGCTGCATACTTTTATACTTTGTCGTTTTAAAACCTTTGACAGAGTAGTGCAGCAGTTTAAATATCATTTTAAAGTGATGAGGTGCTAAAGTGCGCAACTACTATAAGGCTTAGGCCAACCAGTACTATAGTTAACCCACAGAATAAAGACATAGACACCGTACTAAATAAGCAGAGAATACATTATGGTTCACTTCTTTTTACTTATGGTTTTCATAGTGAGTTGGAAAGAGATGAATTTATAGCTGTTCTTTCGTTATTTGGTACATCGTCACAAGTAAGCACCTATAGTATTTGAACCTATAGACAAGAAAAGACAAATCCTTCCTATGGGAAGGACAAAGAAGTTCCTGTGTAAAACCTTGTGACAATGACAGTTAAAGAAGAAAAAACCGCCTTCTTTTTGTTTCATTTTTTCTCATGTAATACGTAATCTAAAAAGTAGAGAAAGTTACCTGACGCAAAGTACGTCTTATAGTCCGGTTTCTATGCTATATGTTCTTATTCTGTGAGTTAACCTTATTAAAACTCCTGTCACTGTCAGAATTATTTTTTGTCATAATGTGCTTTAGGTCATAATCATCGCAAGTCATAACGTGTTTTTTTTAAAGAAACTGTTACTTTTTCAGGATTTTTATAAATCAAACCTAACCTAACCTAGCCTTATCTACACGTTAGATATTTCAGAACTTCTGAAAAGTTTACAGTTTCAGCGATATAAAAAATTATGACTATCAAAAATTATGTCAACAATTACATTATGACCAATAAAATTATGGGAAACAAAGGGCTCCCTCTCTGGCCATCAGTCTACTTGTCATCAATAGTCAGTTGTGTTATTTTTCATGAAAAAACGGTAGTTTAGTAAAAAAGCTAGTTTGAAGGATCCATCTATCACAATACCCACGGGCCCTCCAACTAAATTACGAAAAGTTTCATGTTTTTGTAGAGCGGCTGATTTTTGGTCGATGTTGTTTGTATACTTAAATCACAAAAAAAAATCCCGTTAACCGTTTTATAATGCTGAAATTAAAAAACACCAAGTTTTAGTGTCCTCGGGTTATGATATAACTAGTCAAAAAAAACATAAAGAAAATCATACTTTTGAGCACAGATCTGCGACAAAAGCTACGAGGGGTTAAGGGATCTCTTCCAATTAACTTTTGGCAGAGAGTAAGAAAGACAATAGCAGGGATTTCCATTATCGTTATTCCCTCGGAAACTTCAATCTCTATTCGAAATCCCATCCAAATCCGTTCAGCCGTTACAGTGTGAATAAATAACAAACTGATACTCACACACACAAACTTTTGCATTTTGGAGATTAAAAAAAAAAAGTAATTTATTAGGCAAATCAGTTTAAAAGCATAAAAATTTCTAACCTACCTTACCTTACCTTTTTTATAAATTTAAGTTACTTTAGGTACACTTACAAAATGGTTTCACCTATTCCTAACTTAAAACGAATATCGAAAACGAAATCCGCAGGCGTCTTCTGTTAAAATAAAGCGATTTTCTTCTTCTATTCTATTCTTCTAATAAGAATAAAAGGCTCTCAATTTTCTAAAGCTACTTATGATTCTATTTCAAACGCCAAAGTTGTCTAGAAGCAGCCGAATACTAAACATTAAAGTATGCGCCTCGTCTGCCACACTCAGCATTAATTTGGGAGGCGTTTTTGCGTCCGCCTGAAGGTGAGGCCAGAGTGCAAGCGATGAGCGGAGAGCGGAAAGTCTACATATACGGCAACTACCTTAAATATTGGAAATAGCAAGTTCTACGCAAAGGAGACTTATTTTTATTTTTATTAACAAAAAATACTGCGTTATTGGATTTTTGAAAAAAATCCTCTTTTTTACCGGAAAACGAACTGGTCGAATATGACAAAATAATAAAAACGTGTTTTATGATACAGATCGAATGGGCCATTATAGTCATCATTTTATGTCTATCGAACACACCTTTAAATTAAATGAAGATCGTAAAAAAACCCCTCTTTATTATTTTGTCATATTCGACCAATTCGATTCCCCGTTAAGGCAGGCAAATTGTACTATGGGTACTAGACAATGATAAACATAATTATAGAGAGAAATAAATACTTAAAATCCATAGAAAATATCCAAGGCTCAGAAACAAATACCTGCGCTCATCACACAAATTATTTGCCCATACCGAGGATCGAATTTATGACCGCTAGCTTCGTAAGCAGGGTCACTACCAACTAGGCTAACGTGTCGTCAATTATAACATTAGCAACGTATTAACTGCAAAAATTAAAAACAAAAAAAAGCGGCCAAGCGAGTCGGACTCGCCCATGAAGGGTTCCGTGAAAGGTAAATTGCGGTTTACGATTTATGACGTATTAAAAAAAACTACTTTCTAGATCTCGTTCAAACCAATTTTCGGTGGAAGTTTGCATGGTAATGTACATCATACATTTTTTTTAGTTTTATCATTCTCTTATTTTAGAAGTTACAGGGGGGGGGACACATTTTACCACTTTGGAAGTGTCTCTCGCGCAAACTATTCAGTTAAAAAAAAAATGATATAGGAAACCTCAATATCATTTTTGAAGACCTATCCATAGATATCCCACGCGTAAGGGTCTGATGAAAAAAAAATTGAGTTTTAGTTCTAAGTATGGGGAACCCCCAAAATTTATTGTTTTTTGTCTATTTTTGTATGAAAATCTTAATGCGGTTCACAGAATACATTTACTTACCAAGTTTCAACAGTATAGTTCTTGTAATTTCGGAAAAAAGTGGCTGTGACATACGGACAGACAGACATGACGAATCCATAAGGCTTCCGTTTTTCGCCATTTGGCTACGGAACCCTAAAAATAGGGCATTAAAAATACCACCGCTTCATCTCCTCACCCGTCCCCCACGCCCAGCCAAAATTAATTACATTTCTGATGGAGCAGTAATTAGTTATTAGGTATTTTCCTGACTGGAAACTACGCTTCTAATCTCGAATGCTAAACGGGAGTGAGTGATCGCTCCCGGGAAGATTACCTCCTGTTTGCTAAGTACAGTGGGAATACAAACAGAAAACTAGCTGTTGTTTGTGACTTTGCCCGCGCCGATGTTGCTTATAAGTGTCATCAATATTTAATTTGAGAGCGTTTAAATTTTCTAGGATAAAAAACATGCTATATCTATGCGCTATTTAAAATGACAACAACTTACGGGCCGAGATTCTAGACGGTAAAAACGATATCGTATTTGACCTGTTATGTAATTGTTTTTTACACGGCCGCCATTATTGTCAAGGAAATAAGAGCTATCAAAACGTTGATAATACGATAACTTATTTCTGGTCAAATAAGATTTGGATTTTACCGCCCAGAATAGAGGCGCTACAAAAAATCATATCGTCTTTGTCCTGTTATCGTATTGTCAATGTTTTAATAGCTTTTTCTCAAACATGCCATGATATATTGATGTTATGTTCCTTATAATAGGCCGCCAAGTATAAGTAGTTTAATATATTAGCGTTTGCTTATCTAAAGTACCAGGAGAACAAAGGTCATTAGGGGTCCGGTACTAGATGGATGGATCATTCAAATAAATGCTAAGCGCTTTAGTGCATTGTCATAGTAAACTTCAAACAGAACATCAAATGACACACCTGATAATGACAGTGACATTCACAGTGACAAGGTTCTAAGTATGCTCAACATTTTTAATGGGTGACTGCACAACTTGCTTTACGGTGGTACGTCATTTTTATCGACATGAACTTATAAAATTAGTTTAAGTTGTCCTCGCACTATTTAAACGTCAGGACAGAATTGCTCCCGTCAATCCAGGATTTGTTTATCACAGTTATCTAAAGTAAGGCCAATGAGATGAGATAAACATCTATAATGCCCTACCTGAGGACATACGGTTGCTCCAGGGAAATATGTTTAGGAATAAGTTAACGGACTGGCTTTTTGATAAGTGCTATTACAGTGTTAAGGATTTTCTCGAGCGTAATATTGATGTTAATTTGTAATTTTATTTTAATTTTGTTGACATTTGATTATAACTGAATTTTATTTTTATTATTTTACTATTTTATATTTATATCTTTGAATTTAACTTGACATTTTATTAATATTTGCACGCCTGCATGCAGGCTGAATACACTGGACGTTTAAATAATAATGTTTACTACCACTTAAGAAACTGTGTTCAGCAAATAAACTTTTTTGATTTGATTGATTTGATTTGATTTAAAGAATGTAAACAAACTGACCGTTAATGAGTTGCATTGCGATAGCGAGCGATTATTATATCTGTCCTTAGTTCTCGTACGCAATAATATTTTCATTTCATCGATGACAGCTGTCGTTGCTTGATTCGTGGTACAGGAAAGCTGTCAGTACAGAAGTTGTCAACATTAGGGCCGCCATTTTGTGAAGTTCATTCTTGTTTGAATTGCGTTCGAAGTGACACGATTTCAAATAAAAATATTTTGAACTCCTGAAAGCTTGTTTACATTATTTATCTCGTCTCGTTGGCCTTACTATATATACCTATCAGTACAGATAGAGAGGTTCACACAGACTGGTTCCCTGGTATTTCTGACAAACCGCACGGTAGCATTGGCTTGATTAAATAGTTGATCCAATCACGGCTACTCCAGTTTGAATTGGACTATTTAACTACAGTTCGGAACAATGGCGAAATGCAAATTAAATTTAAAATATCTCTAGTTCAATAGTAAGACTTATTAAGACCTTGGTAGGTTCACTAATGTTTAGCAAATCATCATTTGACAAACTATAATTAACATTTTACAAACTTTCAATTCGCAGACATCCATTTTTGTGAAATGAAAGTTTGTAAAATGATATAGTTTGTCAAATGATGATTTGGTAAAAAGTCAGGATACCGCCTTGGTAACATTATTTTAGGCATCAACGGACTATATTTTATGTTATGTGTAAGAATTAATGATATTTATCATCCAAAGTAAGTCACAGTATACTTTGCATGTTATGTAAAAAGTACAAGAAATTACATTGGAATCGTCAAAATTTACACAAATTTTAATATAATCAAAATAAATAAGAAGTCACGATACCAATAACTAAACCGTTAATAATCGTCTTAAAAATAGCATGCAACCAAATAAGCATTTTTTTTTAAATAAATATCATGTGACAGTAAGCTATGGTTGCTGCCCTGGGGTTATACTTTTAAACAATTGTCGAAGGCAAACCATCTTTCCGTTTAACCGACCGCTAAGCAGCAGTGTTCGTATTGTTGTGTTGGTTCGAAGATAACACAGCCGGTGAAATGACAAGCATAGAAGCATTCATAGTGCAACGTGTTTGCAGTCTTGGGATTGTATTCGCTGTTCCATGTTTGCGATGTTATTATGCGCTCAGGCACGCAGCCACAGATTGGAAGCATGCATGGCAGTTGGCATAGAAGTGTAGATAGACACATGTCTTAGTTCCTCTGGTTGCCACCTGACCGCTGCCTGTTCTAATGAACTACGAATACACTAGTTTGTATTAATTAATGTTATTTTTAGGGTTCCGTACCTCAAAAGGAAAAGTCTGTCCGTCCGTCTGTCAAGATCCTATATCTCAGAAACGCGTGGAGGTATCGAGTTGAAATTAAAATCATATATTTAGGTCTACAGTCCCTTGAAGTTGTGAAAAAATCAAACTCCTAAAGTAATGTAAAAAAAAGATACGGACGTTTTTGCCGCAAAAACGTATATTTCGACACTCTCAAGGGAATCAAAATTTATAGGGTATTTTCCGTTGACCTAGATAGCAAGTTATACTGTTTTATAACTCCTACAAGTATAGGCAAAAATCGGAAAGACAAAATAGATAGGTACAGAAGTCAATCTACATACAAAGTGCGCTCGAGCAACGCACACATAGACACTGCTCACGGACACGATATCTCGGACCAGCTGGGACCAGTGCGAGCGCGAGTGCCATCCGCTTGAGACACGCGTCTGTGAACTTTTTTTGTGCAATTATGGAGCAAAAAAAAAGAGTTATTATAACTGTTCAGTGGATGGTTGTTTAAATTCAACATCAAATTTTTTAAGCTACCAGTGGTTTCAGAGAGGTAAGTAGGTATCTGCTTGTAGGTATTTCGATGGTTCGTTTTAACGTTACACAGAACAGTTAGGTAGGTAGGTAAGCTCCCCGCCCCGGCCTCCGAAGAATATATATCGATCGATTTATATACCTAATAGTTTCCTATTTTGAATCAGTATAAACGAAGAACTTAACTAAATAAATTATTGTAAGGTAAATTCACGCCACCTTACGTAAGTTGAAAACATGTCTTTGTTTGTGTAGATATTGTGTTGTTTTTAGTGTCATTTGATAGGTTTAGGTTTAAAACGGGTAGGGCAATGAAAATTGTGTAACTAGGGTAATCGTTTAGAAGTTATTAGGGATTTTCGATAGTGAAAATTGACAAACGTAAAATATTGTATGTTTCTACTCTGAAAACTTTTTGTATATTTCTCTATATAAGTATTTATATCGTTGTCTAGCACCCATAGTACAAGCCTAGAGCTTAGTTTGGGACTAGGTCAATTTGTGAGACATTGTCCCTGATATATATAAAAAAAAACTTAAGTCTCATTCAAAACAGGTCATATCAACATATCCTTCGTATCCGCTGGCTTTTTTTTTTTAATTCGTCAAACCGTTGCACCGTGAAGGAGTGACAAACTAAAACATACACTATGAAAAACATAATCTTAACAGCTCAAGCAGAGCTCAGATATTAATGTTTTTAAAGCCAGCTTAAAACTTTAATGCTTCCCCATCGCTGCAGCCTGAAACGTCTGAAATGTACGTTCTCGTCTAGTTTTAATCTCTGCAGCAGATCTTTCACAGTTCTATTCTGTTAGAATAATCTGTGATTATCTTTTGGTTTATACAACAGTCTTTGTTCGCGGTGTCCGCGTTGATATAGTTTATGATTTTGTTGGGAATAATTAAGTTTTCTTGAACAGATATTACAGTCCAGCGGGCCTAGTATCGCTGCGTCCATATCGCGTGTCAAATGTGGATAAAGCCTCCGTCACTCTCGTACTTATTTACGTGTCGGAAGGTGACGGATTTTTTATCCAAACTTTACCACGCGATAGTAGTTAATATAAGTTTATCGCGTGAAAAAATGTGGATAAAACATCCGTTACTTTCTGACACGTATAAAAGTACGACAGTGACGGATGCTTTATCCACATTTTGTCACGCGATAAACGCAACCTACACTTGGCCCGCTGTACACTGTATTTGACGACGCGCTAGCCTAGTTGATAGTGACCCTGCCTACGAAGCTAGCGGTCCTGGGTTCAAATCCCGGTAAGGGCAGATATTTGTATGATGAGCGCGAGTATTTGTTTCTGAATCTTGGATGTTTTCTGTGTATCTAAGTATATATTTCTCTATATAAGTAAGTTTATCGTTGTCTGGTACCCATAGTACAAGCCTAGAGCTTAGTTTGGGACTAGGTCAATTTGTGTGAGATTGTCCCTTGATATTTATTTATTTATCGACAGTTGATGCTGGTAGTTCCAAGAGAGTAGAGAGAGTGCATTGTGCATGGATTTTTTATACGCATTTCTCAACCAAATATGAAAATACCGTTATAAAGATGGCCAAAAGTGAAATTAAAATTAAAATCCGCCAAGAAATGCAGATGATACAAGCATTTTAAACTGCTACTTAGACTGCGATTAGACAGAGAGATCCGATATGCACTGTGACGTCATGTATCAGGTCGGCCATATAAACTCCATATTAAATTATTGTTTGACAATACGATTACATAAAATATGAAAGGCAATATGTGGCATTATGTATGTAAAGGGACCTTATTGTCGATGGCGCTTACGCTGCACTGCGTCACGCGACGTTGTATTTATATTGGAAAATCTTTAATAATGGCGGAAGCGCCATCGACAATAAGTTCCCTTTTCATAGATAACGTCACATAATATGGTTTTATCCAGTAGAATAGACCTGCGGGCCTGGTATGGTGGCGTTTACCGCGTGACAAAATGTGGATAAAGCATCCATCACTCTCGTACTTATATACGTGTCAAAGAGAGACGGATGTTTTATCCACATTTTGTCAAGAGATAAACGCAGCCATATTAGGCCCTCTGGAGGGCTAGCACATGTTGTCCGCGACTTGTTTGTCGCTAGGATCTCCCTTTCTATCTAGTCTGTAACGATAGAGATGCACTGAGCGACAACTTGTGCTACCCGTACCCGTACGTTAAATCGCGAGCATCTTGCTGCATTTCCTATCTGCCCTCATGAAAGTATGTCAATGCGACCTGACATGCCGCTACAGCATAATGCACCGTACTTCGTATTCATGGTGAGTTAGGACGTCATAGTTTATTATGTAAAATAGGGATGGGATGGTGTCGATAAAAAAAAGACGAACAAAATAAGGTAATCGATTTTTTTAATGTTTTTTACTTTTATATTTTTAAAAGTAACCTGTTTTGTATAAAAACAACTACTGTCGTTGTATTTATGCAAAAAAAAAATACCATGCATTTTTCCCGTATTTTTAAATACCCATTCAAAATTCAAAATTCGAAGTAATTTGGCCACACCAGGGCTCTTTTCCACGTCGGTAATACGGAGTGAATCAACTAGCACTTCAGACAAGACCATCATTGCGGATAGGAAGCGCCGCGAGAAACTCCAGCAGAAGGACATTTTTTCAATCATAAAAACATAATATTAGGTACTTAAAAGTAAAATCATTAAAAATGTAAGGTCATATCATTGATAGAGATGGTTATGGTTACTAATATAATACAAATAACAAAAAAAACTAATACCGCACTAACCAAATCACAAGTAAAAAATCTTAGAATTATAATAATGTCATATTGCAGTTAGAATGCAGTATATGTATAGCTGCTAGATTTGTACAAAAGGAAATCCTTCCAAGAAAGACGCTGCCTGCATGCCTCTACCCGCAATATCTTTAATTATTTCCAGAGATCTAGTATTTTATTTACCCCCACTCCATTAGTCAGCCATTAAATTAACTCTATATCCAGCAGTAACGTAGCTCGCGGTCTGTTAATGGCCAGTGGTTGGATTTAATTGTTTTCTCTTGAACTGGAATTAATATTAAGATCTCCGTTTATATAGTTATTTACTTAATTAAAGTAATAAACTTGATTAATATAATATTGATGTTATGAGTTACGGAGTCGATTAAATTTCCTTATTTATAATTGTCATTGTTATTTCATTATCAACACTTTAATAACAGTAATATTTTATAACAATATCGATAAACTATCGAGATGTGCCACATCACTCGACACGTTATCGTTTTTTATCACGACAAAAGAATTTTGACTACTTTTATTGGTTACTAGCGTGTCGACTAAATTGACAGTTTTCATGGAAATAATAAGATAATTACGTAAAAGCGCTATCGAGATTATGTCATTAATGGCCACTTCTGATATTGACAATTGTTTTGATGTGGTTTTGTTTGTGTAGGCGTCTGTACTATCAATATAATTTGATGATGTGGTTAGCTAAGTAACGAGGCCGATTATCTGCGGGCTTAGGGGTCCATATTGGCTCACCTAATTATTTTTACTCATAACGACTCATAAGTCCTAATTATCGCAACTCCTAACGTATTTATTTCAGCAACTGTTACATTTTCAGGATTTTTATAAATCAAACCTAACCTAACCTAGTCTTATCTACACATTGAATATTTCAGAACTTCTGAAAAGTTTACGGTTCCAGCGGTATAAAAAATTCATTTTCGGAGTTCCGATAATAGGAGTTGCAATTTTAGTTGAACTTTGGCGCTCCCGTCAGAAGGTGACGGATGTCTTATCTAAACGATAAACGCAGCCATAGTAAGCCATAGTAGCCTAGCGGCATAGCATGGTCGGCCTTATTAGCTTTGCAGATGCACGCTAAGCCAGGGATACACTAGGGGACAAATGTCCTGCGACACGTGTCGCCAGCGACATCGGGTGATGTGGCGCGACGTTGCCGGACTTCGCTTGACATGTCTGGCAACATCGCGCGACACGTGTCGCCAGCGACGTCGGGTAAAATGGCGCGACGTTGCCGGACTTCGCTCGACATGTGTGGCAACATCGCGCGACACGTGTAGCCAACGACGTCATAAGTCGCGCGATGTCGCCACATGTGTCAGGCGAAGTTTCGCGAAGTCGCACGACTTCGCCTGATGTCGCTACGGACATATGTCGCGCGATGTCGCCAGATATGTCAGGCGAAATCGGCCGGCTTCGCTTGACATGTCGCCGACACATGTCGTGGGACATTTGTCGCCTAGTGTATCCCTGGCTGTACTTGTCATTTCAATTTCATGTTTCAAATTATGGACCAATCTGTGAAAGAGTTAAGAGGCTCCATATGCTGCCACACCCACATAATAGCCTAAGCAACGAAGACAAATCAGTGGAAAAAACTCGTGTATAAGCGAATTTTGGTATAGTTGTAGTGAATGGTGTTTTAAACCGCATACTGAAAGTACTCATGGGTGGGGATGGAGCTAACGGGTGGAGGGGGGTGTAACCCTTTTTTTGGTTTTTCGTAAATAACTCGTAAACGGTGGCCCATTGCAAAAAAGGTTCCTGTAGATAATTAATCTGCATAAAATTCTCTATAAAAAATATTCAATACACTTTTTTGCTGGGATCAATATTTAATGAGATATGGAGGGAAAAATGATTCCCGAAAGGCCATAGTCGGGTTTGCGTACTAAGTCGGCCCTTACATCAAATGGGCTCGGTTTTTTTTTGTGAATACCTCTTATAGTGAAGAATATTTATGCTGAGTATCAACATCTTAATTGTGACAGTTCTCGACTTATGATTACTTTATGTTTTTTTTTGTGATGTATTGTTTTTCGGGATGTATTCAAGCGATTTGCTTAAAATTTTGAAATGATGTTCTTTTCATAGATTTGCATCGCCTCCCAAAAAACAAATACTAGTTATCATATAAAAAAAAGAAAACAGAACCCATCGAATACAGAACTGAATACACATATTGCTGATTTTTGATAGGAAGTACCGCCTGGAAAATTTTGATATTTTGGCAAGTAGTAGGCCATTTTATGGACTATTCTGAAAAAAAATCTAGTGGTGTCACAACCATATAAAAAATAATGTATCTTTTTTATTTGTTCTTTATTTTCTTTTTTTTATATGATAACTAGTATTTGTTTTTTGGGAGGCGATGCAAATCTATGAAAAGAACATCATTTCAAAATTTTAAGCAAATCGCTTGAATACATCCCGAAAAACAAACAGTCTCAAGAAAATATGTCTAAGTTTAATGTATCCAAAGAACAGACACATAGGTGGCATGGCTATTAAGATCCAGATCGGGGAACACTACCGACTTAAGCATATCGTTACTACTTTAGAAAAAACTCGTATCTGATATTTCGACTATGAGTTTGAACTTAATTCTCGTCACGTTTAAGTTTAAAATCGTACGTCACGAAATATGAGTTACGAGGATTTATCACAGTAATGACGATGTGTATCCTCTTAACGCGACAATGCACAAAAGTGCAGCTACTTATAAGTTCGACTGTATGCATTGAAAAATAGTTCGACCATTCAGGAATTCCTGTTACCTATTGCTGCTGGGGCGGTCGGTAGGGTAGCGTTGATGCCTGTCGCTAAATACTTAATACGGCACTGGACTAAACCGGCTTGGTGCGTTTGGTCCCTTCCGTACTGCATACAACGTGTCAATGGAATATGAATCTATTGTAAAGGAAATAAAGTAAATTTTCTAATTTAATCGTTAGTCATTAAAACAAAACTAATTCCACTTTACTTCCTTTGCACTAGATATTAGAGGTAGGTATGTTCTATTTATAGTACGAGGGACCTCAGGAGGTTATTTGAAGACGAACTAGGTACTGTTTCTGGGACCCTACACATTGGATGCGTTCTGCGGCGTTGGGTTCTGCGGTCCAGTCAATCATCGTGTCTCTATCAGTTTCCAAGAGTAGACAAAGATATATCGTCGGTGAAACTGCAAAACCGCGTAACTAACAATTTTATGATAGAGCAAAATAAACCTTACTTTCAGATAAAAAAGGTGCTATTTGCTCCTTATTAAAAATGTTACTTACGCGGTTTTGCAGTTTCACCGACGATATTATGCTAAACCGTACCGCAGAACACTGAACACTTCCAGTGTGTAGGATCACTATACTGTGCTTGCTGTTCCAAGTTCGATTCTCGGTAAGAGCAAATATTTGCATGATAAACGAAAAAATAATTTGATACTGTAATATGCGCTTAATGCGAACGTCCATCAGCTAAGACATTCTAAACATTTTCGATATTCACAACACATTTGCCGAGAGCTCACTTGTATCGATAACTATATCGATATATTTCAATCCTTAGCGCATCACTAGATCAGCTGTACACCGTAGTGCCGCGTCATCTGATTTATGTTTCGATAGTTATTTATTGAGTAACACCGTACATCCATTACTTTGACGTGGTACGGCGCAACAATGGCGGCGAGAAGTTTTATATTGTAAAATATTGAGGAAAAATATAGCCGAATAGACTGGCTGAATAAATTATTAGGAGTCCTGCCATTCAGGTGCCCTCCTAATAAGAAAATGCGACCAAGTGCGAGTCGTACTCGCCCATGAAGGGTTCCGTGAAGGGTACATTGCGGTTTACGATTTATGACGTATTAAAAAAAAACTACTTACTAGATCTCGTTCAAACCAATTTTCGGTGGAAGTTTGCATGGTAATGTACATCATATATTTTTGTTAGTTTTATCATTCTCTTTTTTAAGAAGTTACAGGGGGGGGGGGGACACACGTTTTACCACTTTGGAAGTGACTCTCGCGCAAACTATTCAGTTAGAAAAAAATGATATTAGAAACCTCAATATCATTTTTGAAGACCTATCCTTAGACCCCAAACGTATGGGTTTAATGAAAAAAAATATTTAAGTTTCAGTTCTAACTATGGGAAACCCCCAAAATTTCTTGTTATTTTTCTATTTTTGTGTGAAAATCTTAATGCGGTTTACAGAATACATCTATTTACCAAGTTTCAACAGTATAGTTCTTATAGTTTCGGAAACGAGTGGCTGTGACATACGGACGGACAGACAGACAGACATGACGAATCCATAAGGGTTCCGTTTTTTTGCCATTTGGCTACGGAACCCTAAAAAAGGCACAAGTGTAATTAATTCACAGAAAGGTTATAATAAGGTTGGAAGTGCAATACAATTCATATAGCAGATGTGTACAGTTAAGACTTGTGTTCCTCTTTTTTTTATGGCACGAAGTAGCAAACGAGCACACAAGCCAGCTGATGGTAAGTGGGATCTGTGACCTATAGATATTTGCATTTTCAAGACTACAATCTTAAGACTGCAATCCTAAGATCACAAATGTGTTGCCAACCCTGAGGACTAATATGGAACGCCTCTATGCTAGTGATTACATCTGTCTTATCCCCACACCGGAACACAACAATGTGAACACTGCTGCTTAGCGGTAGGTTAAAGGAAATTAGGTCTAGGTGTTTTTATGGGAGTATTTATTGTACCTTACAGCTTGTTACCTAATAAATAACACTGTTAAATGATATTTATCGTAAAAATACCGTTAGTACAATTGCTATTTTTATTTATATATTTTTTTTAAGTTTATTTTCACCCATCCTGAACACACAAGAAGCGGAAAAACTTTAAAATTTTATGTAAAAAAATCTCATAACAAAGAGTTATATTATCAAGGCAGCATTGGACTAAAGGCGAGTAGCGAGTATTTTAGTAACCAAATCTGTCTGAACAACGAATATTTACTGAAGTAATATTTTTCTAGACTAAATTATATTTTAAATTCTCGCTACTCGACAAAGTACTAACGTAGTCTGTACAGGCCTTTAAGCCCGATTTAAATTGGTCAAGGACAGTGGAGAGTGGATAAGTGACAGTGGACAGTACAGTAGTGTAAACTGATCGGACAGTGGCGAGTCAAGTTGCCTTGCTAGTGGATCTGAATAGAACTGTCCTTGCCACTGTACTTGACCAATGTAAATTGGGCTTAAGCGCAAAATCAAAAAGAGGGGTAGTTACTCAAAAAATCCCATAGGGTCAAAGTGTATCCGTAAGGACCCCGCCAATAAGATAAGATAAGGTATACATAAATAGGATTCGATAGTCTAAAGATCCCTTACGTTGACGACACGTTGGCCTAGTTGGTAGTGACCCTGCCTACGAAGCTAGCGGTCCCGGGCTCAAATCCCGGTAAGGGCAGATATTTATGTGATGTTTTCTATGTATTTAAGTATTCGCAATACATATATTTTTATCGTTGTCTAGCACCCATAGTACAGTCGAGTTCATAAATATATGTACACTTAACATCAGGTGAGATTGAGATCAAACGCAAGCCCATTTGTGATTTTAAAAAAAAGCACTTTAGAACCTTGTCTATTTAATGTCATGTTTAAACTGTGATCGTCGATCTAGATGTGACAACTCGTATATCGTCGGCCTAATTCGCAAACCTCGTAACTCAATCTGACTAAATTTTACAGAAGGCACAAAAAATGGCGGTCGACAAATGGCGGTCGGGAGTTGCGAGGTTTTCTATTTTGATTTTTAAACGTAAACGGTTTATTTATGGTATTTAAGAGTTTTGCCGTTAGATGCGTTGAGAATAGTACTATCTAATAGAGTCAAAAAATGATTGTCAAAAAAAATTGAGTTAAGAGGTATGCGATTTAGGCCGACGATATGCAAACTGACAAACTTTTCAGGAGAGCCAAAAAACTGCTTACTCACCTACGAGTCCCCACCTTAACAAAGTTGTTCCGTGATAATAATTACTAGATGTCACGTAAATGTCACGTAGATCTTACGAGGTTACACCAGTTGAATCCTTGTTACGAGATGTCACCTACTGACTTCTAATCGTTTTTTATCATCAATAGTAGTTTACGTGACGGTTGCGTAATGACAGGCATTACAACCTGAGTGTGGTTTATAAAACGAGCCGCAAGGCGAGCTTCATAATAGATCATACGAGTGTTGTAATGCTAATTACGCAGAGTCTCGTACAATACTTTATCTACAAACATATTATAAGTACTCTAAGATGGGTTCAGAAGCCGAAAGGCAAATGACCAGCATTATCTTACCTATGGTAGTAGGTGACAGCGATGACAGATGACATTTTGAAATTACGTTATCGAATATTGTAAGGTAATGTCGCGTTAGGCGATTATTTAGGTAGAAATTAGACAAGCATTCCAATTACAAATTTAATGAAATCAAGTTACTACACACAACTTTAAATTATCAAAATAATTCCAATAAATAAATAAATTAATAGTACATAAAGTCTTAGGTATCCCAGGTAATGAGTCCGTTATTTCACCTCGCTAATTTAGGTAGTAAACCGTGTTCACTTAACGCAACCCGATATGGCTACCACTTCCCTGTAGGGCGGCAGGTGGAGGGGCGCAGCCGGTGACGTCACGGGTAGTTCCGGAGGGAGGGCAGGTTAGCAGTCCGGGGAGTAGCGACTCATCAGGCTTGTGTGGTTGGCCGTAACCAAAATCCCTGAAATTGAGCATTTAGCCACTTAGCGGAAAGTCTGATTTTGCGTTACTGACTGCAACATCCGGAGAATTATGGAGATAGAAGCGCTACTAGCAGGGAGGCTACCAAAAGCATTAAATAGCGATCAATGATGTTGCAGCAGGAAGACAAATTTGGAAAGTTAAAGTGGAAGTCACAAAATCAAAATCACAATATTTAATCTGTTTGAAATTTACGGCAAATAGTAAGATAAGGCAATACAAGCAGCTGGAGTTTAATATTAGCCATTAAAAGATGTAAAATTACAATTTAGACCGAAGTCAGCAAATACATTTTTGACAAACGGGTAGAATTACACTTGTAGAACAAAGGAATTTCGTTACTCGAAAGATTCAACTGTTAAATGCTTACAACTAATGAAATGAAGCTAGCTACATGAAAACACAAGGCAATATTAGGCACACTAGAAATATTCTACTGATTAACATTAGTAAGTAATTATTTGCAACACTCACCCGACCGGGGATAACACACACTCGCGTATTTAAATAATTAAGACATTACAATATAATTTCTGAATACTGTGATCCAGCACAGTACAGATTATTAAGAATAATTATAAAATAAAATAAAATTAATAGGAATAGTTAGCGACCCATCATACGTGATGTCGTGCTGTCGCTCCTCAGCGCGAATGTCCGAGAAATTGCCCCCCTGTCGCCCTCGCGGGGAGCAGCGGTTCACCTTGAGCATGACTTGCCGTTGGAATAAGAATGCATGCGCGCAACACAGCGCCTAGTGATTTGTAATATCAAAGCATAATAGCATTCAATTACTTGCATTGATTCAGGCTCTGATACATAATTGTAAGATTTATTTTTAGATTAACTTACTTAAGGTTGTACATATTACAAATATTCGATAAGATTGTTTACTCAGAAACAGTAGTAACGACAACGTTACATACCCCCTCTTTTTGGGTAGAATTTTGCCTAAGAAAATTCTCTATCACTAGACTATCTCAAAAGCGATCAGATTCACATTCAGTCATCCACAACATACTTCACTCACTCATGCTATACCCTCGTTCGTCATCTCTCGGAATTGCCTTAACACATTTAGGTATGTGTTAGAGCCGCGATATCACCCAGAGTTTTTGTTTCAGCAGACAAAATACTCTCCAACAGCTTTTGATGGGTCTTAAAAATAACGTCTTATTTTATTTGATTCAAATAGTCACTCTATATAGGTTTAAAATTGTTTAGTAACTACTTTAGGTAGTACTATAACGTTAATGACAATTATTCCGGTATATCCGGTAGAGGGTAACCGAAACACGTTTTTAATTTAAGTAACGAGTGGAAATTTTGTATATAAGTGTACAAAGTTAAATATAGAACGATAGTTGTTTAGTTAGTGATAGATTTGATTAGCTTAGGCTTTATAGTTCGTTAGTTTTATGTCCTTGATATGCCAGTCCCCTAAATTGTTACCATACATATCTTCTAGAACAAAAACCAATGGTGATTTTTTTGCTATAATACGACATTTTGTAAACTTTGGTGCAAGTTTTTTTGCAAATCGCTTATCTTTGTCGCTTTGGTAGTAAGTTCGCTTCCAAACACAGTCTCCAACATTAAAATCGGCCTGTCTCCTACGTAAATTATAGTTGCCACAATTTTTAGAATGTGCCTTTATTAAGGAAGACTGTATTTTGTCAAAAATAATCCGAAGCACGCCCAGATTTTCTGCGTACTCTTCTCTTGGCGAAAACACTAGATCAGAGTCATTGTCTGAATCCAGATAGTAGGAACCACAGGTAACTAGTTCTCGAGCATAGACCAAGAAAGATGGAGTAAAACCAGTTACTTCATTAATTGATGAATTTATAGCAAACTGTACTTTAGAGATGTTAGTGTCCCAGGATCTATGATCATCATTTTCGATAAAAGAAGAAATTGCAGTTATGATAGTTTTATTGTAGCGTTCCACGCTATTAACTTGAGGAGTATACTTAGGGGTATATTGAACGTTAGGAACTTTGTATTTACTAAATAGGGATTTAAGGGTATTGCTCACGAACTGCTTTCCATTATCCATTAAGACAGTTCTGGGGATTCCATGAACAAGGAATACTGCGTCTTCCAGAATCCGCGCTATAATTTCCGCAGTAGCACGTCTTATGGGAAATAAAAGACAGTACTTAGTGAAGCAGCACGTGACAACGAACAGGAAAGTATTCTGGTTTTTGGACGGTGGTAAAGGTCCCACTAGATCTATGCTAATCATTTGGAAAGGTCTAGAGCACTTCTTTGGACGGCCCATAGTACCTAGTGTTGCATGGTTAGCATGCTTGTAGGATTTACATACGTCACAGTCTGCCACGAACTTAGTCACATCGCGGTGCATGTCAGGCCAAAAGAATCTAAGACATAACCGTTTGTAGGTCTTTAGAACCCCAAAATGACCTGCAGTAGGGCAAGAGTGATTTTGGTTGAGAACTTGTAGCCGATTTTCGAGGGGTACGACTTCCTTCCACTCGAAGTCCCTAGTTAGAGGATTTAAGGTTTTTTTGAAACGGTAAAGCTTATCATCCTTGACCTGGTAGTCCAGAAATGAAGCAGGTGCATTTAAGCAACCATTATAGATATTCAAATACCAAGAATCCGCGATATTCTGTGTAGGATTGGGAGTAGATGAATTTAAAGCCGAAATTGGTATTCGTGAAAGGCAATCAGGAACCACGTTATCAGAGCCGCGACGATGTCTGATTTCACAGTCGAAGGCAGATAGTCTTACACCCCATCTAGCTAAACGACCTGTAGGGTTGTTTAAGTTTAAAAACCATTTTAACGCTGCATGGTCTGTGTAAATAGTAATTTTTTGACCGTTTTCGAGATAGCAACGCCAATGTTCAACTGCTGTCAGGACTGCCAAGGCCTCTCGCTCCGTAGCGCTAAAATTTTGTTCCTGTTTAGATAAGGACTTGCTCATATAAGCTATCACTCGCTCAACACCCTCTGAAGTCTGCGTAAGAACTGCACCAATGCCCACATCGCTCGCATCAGTATGCACTTCAAAAGGCTTTGAGTACTCTGGACAAGATAGAACAGGCGTAGAAACAAGACATTTTTTTAATGCTTCAAAAGCCTCATTAGCTTCCGCGGACCATTTGTAGGGGACCGCAGTTTTAGCTTGTGATGTTAATTTATTTAAGGGAGAAGCCAGAGAGCTGAAATTTGGTATAAATCGACGATACCATGAGGAAGTACCAAGAAATCTACGCACCTCTTTACGATTCTTCGGTGTTGGATAGTTCACGATAGCTTCTACCTTCTCAGGATCTGCATGCAAGCCATTAGAATCTACCACGTAACCCAGATACTTAAGTTGTTTCCTAAAGAACTGACACTTGTCGTAGTTGATCGTCAATTTTGCTAAAGTAAGTTTTTCCATAACGCGCACTAGAAGTGATATATGTTGATCGAAAGTAGGAGACACTATCACGATATCATCAATATACACGAATACTTTGTGTTCAAACTCAGGGCCACAAAACAATTGATCAACCAAGCGCTGCTGTGTAGCAGGCGCGTTAGTCAAGCCAAAGGGCATTGATTTAAACTGGAAGGTTCCGCGAGTAGGTATATAAAAAGCGGTCTTACATCTATCTTCCTCCCTAATCAGTATTTGCCAGAAACTCTTTGACAGGTCTAAGCTAGTTAGATATTTGGCGTCGCGTAGATTGTCCAAAATCTCGGATATGTACGGTAGGCTGTAAGCGTCCTTTTTAGTTATAGCATTGAGTTTACGGCTGTCCAGACAAAATCTCAATTGACCATTCTTTTTAGGAGTAAGTAGTACAGGTGAAGACCATGCACTCTCACAAGGTTCGACTACGTCCTCTTCGAGCATTTCGTCCAGCTGTTCGATCAAAACTCGCTGTTTCTCCAGGGGCATTCTATAGTAGCGTTGACGAATGGGAGCAGCATTCCCAGTGTCAATGGAATGTGTAATTAAAGAAGTCCTACCTAAACCCCGTTCCTCGTAGGATATTTTACGGTACTGAGAAATAATGTGGTCAGCTGTGATCTTCTGCTCTTCAGTTAGGTGATCATAACCACAAATACTTACGTCACCGTCCACAGACAGACCATCAAGAGCAACCTCTGATTCTAAGCGCATAATTACAGAAGCCAAGTGTTTTGGAAATAGCCCAAAATTATTCCAGAAGTCCATACCCAGAATTAATGAATTTTGTATTTCAGGAACAACGTTTATTTCTAATGTGTGTGTTTGGTTTAAAAACGTAACAGGTAGATACATTACACCAATACGTTTCAATTTCTGACCACCAGCGGCAACAAATTGTAACGGTTGACTATGATGTAGAACAAATCCCTTAGCAGTAAAGTGTTTAAAAGTGTTGTTACCTAGAATAGATACCGCAGAACCAGTATCTAGTAACCCAATTAGTGATTTATCATGTAATTCGACAGAAACATGTGGTCGAGAAAAATTTGAAACAACATTGTGAATTGAGGAGATAGCATAGCACGAAAAAAATTGCGTGATAAAGTTAAGCCAATCGGACCATTCCGAGCAATCAAATCTAGTAGTAGCAGCATTCTCGCACTTGCCATCACCACAATCCACAGCATTCAGTTTTTTTGGTCGGGTTTACAAACTGGGCAGTCCGGGAAACGAACACCGCTCTTGCCACACTTGAAACAAATTGGGAAATGTGGTTGTTGACACTGTCCCAAAGAATGAGAGTCCACACGACATCTTGGGCAATATTGCCGTTTAGTGTTTGTGCATGTCGTAGTACTTATAGAATTTACGTTAGAATTTTTATACTGCTCCGTATTTTGCTTGTTGTAACTTCTGAATGTATTTTGACAAGGCCTGTAGTTATTATATTTACTATTGTTGTTATCTTGTTTGTAAGTAGTGTAATTAGAATTATTACCGCCTTTATTAAATGGTGTGCTAGTAGATTGGTAATTATAAGCAAATTCGCGAGCTAGTGTCTCAGAATTTACTTTGGGGGGTTCATGAAATTGAGCCATGCGTGCCTGGATACTCTCATAACTGCGACACAACTCCTTCAGAGCGTCAATGCTAGATATGTTAGGTGAAGCTGCTAGGGTGCTGGCATAAATAGGGCGAATATTGTGTAGGAGTATTTCTAACTTGTCCTCCTCAGATAGCTGCTTGGTAAGGCGCGAAAACATGCCATGCATGATAGAAATGTAAATAGAGATATTCTCCCGATCACCTTGTGTACGCGATCTAATCTCTGACAAAAGACGGTAGTCATAATCGCTTTGGCTAAAGTCCTGTTTCAAAAGTGTAACAAGATCATCCCACGATTCCACCTTGTCCTTGATACACCGATACCAATGCAGAGCATCATCAGTGAAAATCTCATACGTATAAGTCAACAACTTGTCCTTAGACATACTTCTAGAGAATACCAGCTCCTCAGCCCTCTGTATGAATGACCTAACACACGTCTTACCATTAAACTTGAGCTTGCCAACTACGTCCGTCACCAGCCTCTTCTCGCAATTAACAGATATGAGCTCCGACCAAGGTTCAGCAGCAGATGCAGCTGACGGTGTCTCCGATTTTAACTGTTTCAGTTCCCCTGAGAACTGCTTAAATTTTTGTGAATACTCCAAGTATAGAGTTTCAATAGTTTGTAGCCGATTAACCCTAATCAGTCTGTAATAAACGTGATTCAGCATTGTTTCCGTGCGGGAGTAAACACTCTTATCGAATTTAGTTTTCATTGACGCTAAATTATCTCTAATTTTGATTAAAGTTTCCTTAACTTGTGCCAAATCAACAGCCGGCTCCAAATGAGACTCTAGAATATCTTCCGATGGTAATAAGGGCGCTAATTTAACAATCTGTTTACGAAGTTCCTGAACAGATTCTCCCGTAGTACCACCACGGACCGCAACCTCATACTCCAGCTCAGCTTTTTGCAGCGAAAGAAATTTAATTTGGTATGACATCCTTACAAGTAGGTGTGTGTTGCAAATTTTATAATACAATAATCAACAATGATGAACCAATAATAGCAGAAGCGCAAAAACAATAATAGCAGAAGCGCAAAAACAATACCCAGCGCAATAATCGAATTATTGTTAATACGAAGAAGTCACCAAAAAAATGTGAGTGTACAGAAATACAACAATAGTCTAATTTAAAATAAAAACACAGATATTGTGGATAGACACAATAAAACTTATTAATTCAGTAGTAGGTACACTCTCACCTTCAATGACCAATTGATTGGCTTAAAACTAAAGCTACCAACACCAATGATTACTAGATAATACTACGGACTTGTGTAAGTGAACACGGCTCAGTGAAATATCCTGTAGTGGGCGCCACTGTCGCGTTAGGCGATTATTTAGGTAGAAATTAGACAAGCATTCCAATTACAAATTTAATGAAATCAAGTTACTACACACAACTTTAAATTATCAAAATAATTCCAATAAATAAATAAATTAATAGTACATAAAGTCTTAGGTATCCCAGGTAATGAGTCCGTTATTTCACCTCGCTAATTTAGGTAGTAAACCGTGTTCACTTAACGCAACCCGATATGGCTACCACTTCCCTGTAGGGCGGCAGGTGGAGGGGCGCAGCCGGTGACGTCACGGGTAGTTCCGGAGGGAGGGCAGGTTAGCAGTCCGGGGAGTAGCGACTCATCAGGCTTGTGTGGTTGGCCGTAACCAAAATCCCTGAAATTGAGCATTTAGCCACTTAGCGGAAAGTCTGATTTTGCGTTACTGACTGCAACATCCGGAGAATTATGGAGATAGAAGCGCTACTAGCAGGGAGGCTACCAAAAGCATTAAATAGCGATCAATGATGTTGCAGCAGGAAGACAAATTTGGAAAGTTAAAGTGGAAGTCACAAAATCAAAATCACAATATTTAATCTGTTTGAAATTTACGGCAAATAGTAAGATAAGGCAATACAAGCAGCTGGAGTTTAATATTAGCCATTAAAAGATGTAAAATTACAATTTAGACCGAAGTCAGCAAATACATTTTTGACAAACGGGTAGAATTACACTTGTAGAACAAAGGAATTTCGTTACTCGAAAGATTCAACTGTTAAATGCTTACAACTAATGAAATGAAGCTAGCTACATGAAAACACAAGGCAATATTAGGCACACTAGAAATATTCTACTGATTAACATTAGTAAGTAATTATTTGCAACACTCACCCGACCGGGGATAACACACACTCGCGTATTTAAATAATTAAGACATTACAATATAATTTCTGAATACTGTGATCCAGCACAGTACAGATTATTAAGAATAATTATAAAATAAAATAAAATTAATAGGAATAGTTAGCGACCCATCATACGTGATGTCGTGCTGTCGCTCCTCAGCGCGAATGTCCGAGAAATTGCCCCCCTGTCGCCCTCGCGGGGAGCAGCGGTTCACCTTGAGCATGACTTGCCGTTGGAATAAGAATGCATGCGCGCAACACAGCGCCTAGTGATTTGTAATATCAAAGCATAATAGCATTCAATTACTTGCATTGATTCAGGCTCTGATACATAATTGTAAGATTTATTTTTAGATTAACTTACTTAAGGTTGTACATATTACAAATATTCGATAAGATTGTTTACTCAGAAACAGTAGTAACGACAACGTTACAGTAATGAGATCCAAATTTGGAACATCTTCCAAAATTAACAGCTGTCATCGCTGTTACCTACTTCCACAGGTAATGCTGGTCATTGCCTATGGGTTTTGAACGCATAATAGAGGACTTATGATATGAGAGTAGATAAAATGAATTGTAATGCAGGAGACATTTACGAGTTAACGCCGGAAGTACTATTTGAAACTTTCTTTATCAAAATCTTATTTTACCAAAAAATGATAGTTACGAGGTGTCACATCTAGACCGACTATGAATTGTCACAGCGATTAAAGTGACAAGGTACTAAAGTGATATTTATGAACTCGACTGTTATGTACAAGCCTAGAACTTAGTTTGGGACTAGGTCAATTTGTGCTCCGCTGATATTATTTATGTTTTTTTTGTTGCAGGTATGTTCAACCGAAAAACAGCTGATTAAAAAGGTAACATGAGAAGATCTCTTTTTTAAGACATTCGCAATCTAAGAACTGCAATGCTAAGATGCAAAATGCATTGTCAACAGAATGGCATGCCTCTACGCTAGTTATTTCACCGGAGTCCTATCCAAATACCAAGACGCACCAATGCGAACACTGTTGCTTAGCTATAGGTTCTACCTCCACCGAATGGTGAACAGTCTTTATGAATTAAAAAATCACGAAACCTTAATTTTCTGTTTAATAATATCGCTTAAAGTGAGTATGATTTAATATTACCTATCACATTAAAATTAATTATCTTCTTTGATTAATTAACGAATGCGCTTGGAGTTTCCGTTTTACACTTTCATTTGTTTCATTTCAATTAAGTTTAATATTTTTTACGTGAATTAACATAATGAATCAGTTAATTAAATGACGATTTATCTACTGTTTCTTAGACAAACCTATAACATACGCAACGTATTCGTTGTCATTAATTATTTCTCAATCTCTCATAGGTTAACTGGAAGAGATCTCTTAAAGGGTTAAGTTCGCCTTCGTACATCCCTGCTATATTTTTGTCTAAGTATTTTATAATTGTTAACTCTTTTGTTTTTACAATAAAGGGTTTACATACATACAAACTAAAGGACGCCTGCGACTTCGCACGCGGAGGATTTCTTTCCCACTAATCCCCCTATTTCTTCCCGTTGGTGGTCGATTTTCCAAAAATTCTTTCTTAGTGCCCCCATAAGGTACCCAAGGAATGTTACCTCCAAATTTGAAGTCCTTAGGTCTAGCCGTTTAGTCTGCGTGTGGTCCGTCAGTCAGGTACGGAACAGTTTTACATGACATGGATCATCATCGTCATCTCCTTGCCCTCATCCCAACCATCTGGGGTCGGCGGAGCATGATAAAGATAAAAGATAAAAGAATTCAGTAAGTAGCCCGCGCGGGTACTTTTACACGTCAAGAGTCTACCAGCGCTTCCCAAGAGGAGACCACTGCTGAGAAGAAACGCCGCAAGAAACTCAGCACTCAGTCATTTTTTTTAAATATTTCTTATTACAATGGTACTACTTAGTCTAGCATTATATAAAGCTATAAATATAATATCAAATGGCATGCGTAGTTCAGCAGAAAAACATGCCAAGAATCTTACGGGAGAGATAGAAAGAGAAAAGAAAAAAAAAACCTACTTATGTGTATATAAGATGGTTCAAGACGAGCACATAAAAGTTTGTTCTTCATGATCTTCCTTCCACAGATTCCTGTTAGCCGTCATCTCAGCGTTCACTCCTTCTTTCTCATATCCTTTACACAATCACACAATCCATCCATCTCTTTTTAAGTCTCCTCTTGCTTTATAACCCTCCGCATTCATACGAACATACATGACATCGATAGAAGATTAACATAAATGAATTCAAAATCTGCCTTTTCTGTTTTGATTATTATACTTAAATAGAATAGAATATAATTATTTATTTCAGGCTATTGCCCATAATATTCGTTAGTTACATATTACTTAAATAAAATATGTTAGTGACAATTCAAATCATCATCATCATCATCATGTCAGCCGAAAGACGTCCACTGCTGGACATAGGCCTCCCCCAAGGCTCTCCACTCAGACCGGTCTTGTGCTTTTCGCATCCACCGCGTTCCCGCGATCTTTACAAGGTCGTCACTCCATCTTGTTGGAGGCCTACCTACAGCTCGTCTCCCGGTCCGCGGATGCCACTCAAGAACCTTCTGACCCCATCGGCCACTGACAATTTAAATACAAATACAGTAACACAAAACAAAAACAAAGGTGCCAGGATTATTTATTATATCTAATAGGAGAAGATTTGGACCGGGCTGTTTATTCGATGAAAAGTATTTTATATAAAATTTAATACGCTAAATAATATGTGTCGAATAGGTAGGCTGAAAAATTTCAGTCCTGTAATTTTTTTTTAAATTGCAAATGTTTGTTTAATAGACAAATTACATACTAATCGAAAGTATGAAGTCTATAGAATATGCAAACGTTAGGTTCGGTGCAAATTTCTAGTACCGACTTACTTGTTTATACCTGCCTACCCAATAGTTTGACGGGAAAAAAATAGTCAACCTAACGTTTGCATATTCTATAGGCTTCATACTTTCGATTGGTATGTAATTTGTCCATTAAACAAGCTATGGTATTTTTTTTAAAACAAAGTTAATTTTTAAATTTTGAATTAATTATATACTGAACTGAAATTTTTCAGCCTACCTATTCGCCATATATTACTTAGCATATTAAATTTGGTATAAAATACTTTTTATCGAATAAACAGCCCGGTCCAAATCGTCTCCTATTCGGATCTCCTACTATAACACCACTACTGGAGACCTGTGAAACCTAGTCGATAAGGATGCGGCAGTCATATCTAACAGCAATCATATTCAGAATTTCGTTGGAACTATTTCTGACGCGCCCCATAACGTGTTTTTTTTTTCCTCATTATGGCCTGAAAACTGTCTTAGATACTGAAATAGATACATCGTGTTATTTTAACATCGCAAAAAGATAATTTAACATTTAAGTAAAGTATTAACGTTATACTTGGCAACGTCTACTTTAAAACTTAAAGCTCTGCGGAGCTCGCAAAGCTTACTACTTAACTGAAAAATCTCTCCAATAACCAAAATGGCCACCGGAAACGCTTAGCACTCCATCGTTCCACAACGGAAGTGGCCGGGCTAACGCGACAGTTGTCGTAATGGCGGACAGTTGCGCCGACCACCGCATTTCCGGTGGGGGCCCGACCAGGATAATACTTCCGGTTTATATCAGTTGATATTAATTGAATTTGGAATTGATATTATTGATTATGGATTAATGCTAGAGGTAAACTCGTTTACTTTATGTATGTCTGTATTTATATGTAGTTTAATATATGTGTATTTAGATTTTATCTTAACAGAAGTGTTTCTAGTAGTTTAGTTTAAGCTCTAAAGGAATTAATTCCAAGGTTGTCTGGAAGAGATCGCTATTAAGCGGTAAGACTGCCTGTTGTATACCTATACCAAACCAGTTATACACCATTTATACACTCAAAAAAATGTGAGCCAACCAAGAGAGATTGTCTCTTAGTTGACATAAAATGAATACAATAGTTAAGATATTAGTTATATCAACCAAAGCTTATAGTAACGGCAGCAAGTTCTTTAGTGATTCAACTAACGTCTTAGTTGGTGTATCTATCGTCTTGTGAGGCTCGTATGGAATCAAGACGCTTATGCACAGTAATCACAATCTTGTTAGAAATGACCAATTATTTTTTTCAGTGTACATAGAAGCATTAAGAAGAAAATAATTAAATATTCTTATTTGTCCTTTGAAAACAATCAATCAATTTTATCCTGATAATGATCATGAATCGAAATGGAAATTGGAAACGGAAATCCGTAAAAACTGCCAAATCAAAAAGCGATGGTTCAAGGGAAATTTACACTCTTGGACAAACTTAAAGGAACACAGAAAGTAACGAATAAAAATTCAATTTAGTCTTTTTACCCGACTGCGTCAGAAGGAGGGTTATGTTTTTCGAACGTATGTATGTATGTATGTATGTATGTATGTATGTCTATTTCTGGGCACGCTCTGCAGCCTAAACGGCTTGACGGATTTTAACATACGAGGTGTCATTCGATTCTTCTTAATTGTCGAAGTGACATAGGGTAATAATATTTCAATATGGCGTCCGAGGAAAAAAATATGGAGGGGGAATAATTTTTTTATTTTATTATTATAACAATATGGGTATCAAATGAAAGCTATTAAATATCCCATCACAAATATATATACATTATAATACTTTTATGCTACTATTTTGACAGGAAAGTCAAAAAATACGTAAATGTTAAGTAATAAACTCCTTTCGCTAGAAAGAGAGTTTCGCTTCAAATTACAAGCGAAATCACTTGTAGCTTCGCGACATTAAAAATTTAAGCTCCAGAGCTCACAATGAATTTCAAAACCTATTGAAAAAATTTAACATTTGGACTAGCTTGTCCCCGCCTGGAACACCTTTACCAACACTCAAAAAAATGAGAGCCAACAAAGAGAGATTTTAATAGAAATAGAAATAGTTGAGGTATCTAACGTCTTAGTTGGTGTATCTATCGTCTTGTCAGGCTCGTATGGGATCAAGACGCTTATGCACAACAATCACAATCTTGTTACAAGCGACCAATTATTTTTTTCAGTGAATATTCAAGTTAAATTTAAATTGTTATAAATATCAATAAGTACATGCTCTTACAATTTTCTATAGATTATACAACTTGTTTTTCGCTTTTCAGTTGTTTTTTTGTTGCAGTCGGGTTTTTTGTTTATTTTTAATAATTCAATTTTTGTTAAACCTCATTGCTTTAAATAAATCTCACCAATATTATAAATGTGGAGTTGTAAGTATGTTTTTTACTCCTTTACGCTGCTGCAATGGCTAAATGGATTAGGATGAAATTTAGAATGGCGGTAGCTTATATCCTGAATTTAACATTTCTGTTACTAAATCCGGACAAATCACTGTCCCCGTAGCATGCCAACCGGACAAAGCAAGGTGCGGACATGAGTGGGGTAAATAATATTGTTTTTCAGGATCTTGTCAAGAATCACCAAAAGTCATCAAAAACCGTAGGTGTATTTTTCTGATATAACAAAAAACGAAATTAAAATGAAAATTATTGAAAATCTGTTCTGCTTCTTATATTATGACATTGGCAGTTACATCTTATGGTCAGAAATATTATACCTACCAGTTTTTACTAAAGTTTAGTAGCTTCTTAATCATTCTATCATTAATTACATATGTGGCGTTACCTATGAAAAGGGACCTTATTGTCGATGGCGCTTACGCCGCACTGCGTCACGCGACGTTGTATTTATATCGGAGCATATTTAATAATGGCGGAAGTGTCATCGACAATAAGGTCCCTTTTCATAGATATCTCCACATACAAAGTTTAATATTTAGTGTAGGGACTTGACAGAAGCGCGTGGAGCAAACCCTATGTGTTTTTGTTACGTCCACAACAGAAAATGCTCTATTACCCAACAAAATGTCCTCGCGTATGATATCTATGGACTGATTTCTCTAAAAAGTCGATTGGATGGTCTATAAATAACTAGACATTGGCGAAAATACACCTTAACAGGAGAGAAAGCCATTAAATTAAATTAGAATTAGAAGTAGAATGTATATTCTAATTTTAAGTTGTATATTCTAATTGAAATATTCTCTCCGCGGTCCTTTAAATATGTCCGCACGTGTATACCTAAAGATTTTCATTCACCTCTGAGATTTTATTCTTAAAATACTTCAAAGGCGAGGTGATATGTATTTTTTTGAATAGCTTTTTATTGGCGACTTTTCTAAATATGATAATGGCGTTCAAAATGTGTAACTTTGAATTTTATTAGAAAAAAATGCAAGGGAGGAATGAATGGAGGTAAAATATCGTGTTACTCTTTGAAATTTTAATATGTTTAGATCATTAGCATTATTAAAGAGTAGCGACATTTCTAATTTTCTAGCTTTCATCTCATCATTGGCGTTATTCCAATTTATTTAAAGCCATCTTTCTTCTATAATGTAATCCTCAGGGTCGGCAGCGCGTTTGTAATCTTCGGATTATAGTTTTGGGATTGCAAGTTTTTATCGGCCTTAGAGACCACTTTTTTTTATCGCAAGTAGAAGGCACGCGAGCACTCAGGCCGCCTGATGGTAAGAGGGATCTGAGACCCATAGACATTTGAAACCTCAAGACTACAATCTCAAAACTGCAATCCTCAGACTTCAAATGCGTTGCCTGTAGTAATTTCACCGGTTGTCCCACACCGGAACACAGCTATGTGAACACTGCTGCTTGGTGGTGGGTTATATCACCCAATCATACCTCACACGATATCCGACTAATCCCACTAATATTAATAAATGCGAACGTTTGTGTGTGTGTGTGTGTGTGTGTGTTAGTTTTTACTCCTTAAAGCTGTAACGGCTGGGCGGATTTGGATGAAATTTGAAATGGAGATAGCTTATACTCGTACCCCGTATTAACACATAGGCAAATCATAAGAAAACATAAAAAAGATCTTGAACACAGATATAAATGTACATAGATAACGCAAATGCATCTACTTACTTCGCGTGTCCGAGTCCGGACTTAAACCCCGACCAAGCGTCGGGGTTGGCCGTCGCGACTGACGATCCGCGCGCCTGTTGTTGCAGCCGGTCGGCCGTGAAAATTAAGAAAATGCCTCGTTGCGTGATAAAAAAACTGGAGTGTGATTCTCTCAACAACGATGGACGCAAGAACGGGCGAGCTCACTTCACCTTTGCTGGCATTGACACAACACTTTTGCTGACATTGAGTAAGATGACATTTGACACCTAAGACTTGCACACATTGCCCTAAATCAGCGCTTATTTATATATGTACTAAAGTTTAAAATTACGTATATAGCATTTTACGGTACTTTACGAATAGAATGACCTAAATACATAACGAACAAGCTTTAAAAAACCCGACTGTTGTTGCTAACCAACTTTAAATCGTTATAAATCCTAAATTATCGCTCAAAATGAAAAATGATTAAAGAAACTTGAATATGATTTTTAAATACCTATTCAATGATACCCCATTTGTAAACACTGTCATATCTTTAGTGACACTTCACGAGATGAAGACAAATCGATTGACATAAGAATCATCAAAATCGGTTCACGCGTTTAGTTTCTAGAACGCCACAAAGGAACAAACATACATATATACTCTGTGAAACACAATACCCTCCGGCAGTCGGGTAAAAATAGCCCAAAAAAGCGACGACTTCTCTTCTCTTGGTGTGTCCCAGGTAGCAAAAAGTGACACGGTTGGTTTTCATACAGATTAAGGCACGTATTTACGTTATCTGTGGTCTTGAACCTGTCTCAATGTTTGTTACACAGTCTCATACACTCTGTAGTTTTTAAGAAACTCCCTGCACAAGTGTAAAAAGTAATGTTTTTCCACGCAGAACTAGGTTAAGAAACATGTTGCGAAGAAATAACGACTTCTTTGTGTTTCGAGAACCAAAAATAAAACATTTTTAAAACAACTGTTTACGCGGTACTTTTTATTTTGCTGGCACAACATAGAAATGTTTGTCCATACTTTGTTTTTATTAGAGTTTGTTAAAGTAGGAGTTTACGGACGTAGTATTTTTGCGAAGTTTCTTTTTTTAAATAACTTTTTATGGTTTTTTAAGTCGGTGATGATAAAGAAATATTTTTATTCAGCTTCGGAATGACTTTTACGATTGTGAAACATTACCGATGTTATTTGTCCGTGTGTAATGATTTGTATAAAAACTGGTGTACTAATTATCATTATGCAACACAATTTGCATAGTTTCGATCTCTATAATAAATCAACTATATAATAATATATTGCAATGTATGTATGTATGTACGGGTCAAATCTTGCAAGTTAAGTTTGACCCACTTCCCGGTTTCCGATGAAGGTGAAAATTTGCATACACGTGTAAATTGGATGACAATGACATGGAGCTGATCTGATTGGATCGGAAGGTGGCGAGTTTTTTTTAATGAAATATGCTGTCGGTACCGTAACAATTTCACAGGACAGGTGGCGATAGGACATATTTAACAAGACCCACCTTATTGGGACTCATTACAATGGTCTTAATAAGCAGATAACGACGAAAAAAAAGCTTAGGCGACAGCAAAAGCTTGTCGCAAAAATGAAATTTTTGACAGATAATAATAATAAGATGAGTGTAAAAAAATGGCCGCAAGATATTTGAAACAACTGTGTTACACACGCTGTTGCGAGGAACCTGGGGCTAATGAGGCGCTGAGCTGCGTAGACTGAAGAGGAACGTGACCCAATGGGACTAGCTGGATGTACTTACACGTAGGTTGTTTCACATTTAGAGGTATATAGAAAAAACTCATAGTTTTTGCAGACATTGCGCTCTCTTTATAAGTAAATAGCGACCCGCTCTCGCAACGCTTCATTTTATTAGTGTTCCTGTGATTAGTGCCTATTCTGATGAGGCCCTTGCCAAGATTAGGGAATGCAAATAACCGGATATAACCGGTTACTTTAATACAAAAACGGTTAATAACCGGATAAATTGCATTCACTAGCCAAGATGCATTACGCTAACTGAGCCATTCTTCTTTTTGATGCCTAAGAAAACATCCCTTAAGGTGAAAGTTTGTTTAAAGTAATAATTTTCAACAAAATTTTCAGATTTTGATCTAGGTACGTATAGTAGGAGATCCGAATAGGAGACGATTTGCACCGGGCTGTTTATTCGATAAAAAGTATTTTATACCAAATTTAATATGCTAAATAATATGTGGCGAATAGGTAGGCTGGAAAATTTCAGTCCGGTACATAATGAATTAAAATTTTAAAAATTAACTTTGTTTTAAAAAATTGCAATAGCTTGTTTAATAAACAAATTACATACCAATCGAAAGTATGAAGCCTATAGAATATGCAAATGTTGGGTTGTTTTTTTTTTCCCGTCAAACTATTGGGTAGGCAGGTATAAACAGGTAAGTCGGTACTAATAATTTGCACCAAACCTAACGTTTGCATATTCTATAGACTTCATACTTTCGATTAGTATGTAATTTCCCTATTAAACAAGCACCTGCAATTTTAAAAAAAAGTTCATTTTAATTTATTTTTTTAATGATATAAGTACTGGACTGAAATTTTTCAGCCTACCTATTCGCCACATATTATTTAGTGTATTAAATTTGATATAAAATACTTTTCATCGAATAAACAGCCCGGTGCAAATCGTCTCCTATTCGGATCTTAGACAAGTACCTTATGCCAGTACCTGATTAATGTTTTATACCAAATTATGTGGGGTTGGGTAAAAACAGGCTAATGTAGTATCGCAGTGGTCGTTATTTGCAAGGGACGTGGGGACTGGTAACGCAGTGGTAATTTGAGCAGCAACTTCTTCTGTTATATAGAAAAAGAACAAAAAATGCGGGTAAATTTACAGTAAAAAGTGAGTCCTGGTTTAGACTTAACGTGGGGCGTAACGTCCTGTAAAATAATCTCAAGATATCTACGATTTTTTTTAAATATATTTAAAAAATATATATCTATTTTAGCCATCGAAAAGTATAATGGCCCAACTAACGTTTTCTATTCGTTTTGTTTTTTACCAATCGCGTCACTGGTAGACCACGTGACTTTTCACATCACGTAATCTACAAATGACGCGATGGGTTTAAAAACGAATTGAATAGAAACGCTAGTTAGCGTAGTGCATCTTGGCAAGGGCCTCAGGTTTCCTGCCATCCAAAATATTTTAAGGCCACGCTTTAAATATAAGTATCATACAGGTATGAAATATAGGTACCGAATGATCTACCTACAATGTAATGCAATGCTTTTAAAATTGATAGTGTCCACGCGCTAGCAGTTTAACCATTTAAAAAAAATATAGAACCCATTTTTTAACCTCAAACGTAAACAATTGTAGTTTACGTGACGGTTGCGTAATGCCAATTACGCAGAGTCGCGTACAATACTTTATCTACACACATATTATAAGTACTCTAAGATGGGTTCAGAAGCCGCAAGGCAAATGACCAGCATTACCTTACCTGTGGTAGTAGGTGACAGCGATGACTTTATCGAATATTGTAAGGTAATGAGATCCAAATTTGGAACATCTTCCAAAATTAACAGCTGTCATCGCTGTCACCTACTACCACAGGTAATGCTGGTCATTGCCTACGGGTTTTGAACGCATAATAGAGGACTTATGATATGAGTGTAGATAAAGGGCTTTTTCTAAATTAATAGCTTTGACTGCTTATTTTAACAATGTGTATTTCACCAATGTCCTTATGTCTATGTTGCATCGCCACCACAATCTCTGCTTCGCCCAATGGTTTACCGGTTGAGAATACCTTACGGCATTAAGTTCAACTTTTGTATAAGTGTACCTATTCTTTTTGTCAATAAAAAAAAAACAGGATTTGAACTTTGGATCGCTAGCTTCAGGCAGGGCCACTAGGCTAACGTGCTGTCTAAACAAACTTAAACATTGAAACATTATTATATCCCAATTAGTGAGCTATTAAACATGAAACCAATCCTCATACAACCCCATTCAACAAGCTCTAAAGCCTACCTCATACAAACTTTACCCTGTAACGTATAAACACGTACATTTTGCATCGCCGCGAGACAAGTCTGCTAATTACCGCTGGGGAGGCGTAATGGCGCACTTACACCTTTTTTTTGCTACATGATTTAGTACAACTTTATAATAATGATATAGGGTGGGACAGAAATAAATGTAAAATAGCCAACGCTAAAAATTGTGAAAAAAGATCTGTCTCTCCCTTTCCATATTTAACTCAACTAAAAAAAGATCAAATTTCAGGCTCCCTTTCATTCAATTTAATCTATATTATATTGTTTTATGAATGATTGTTATTTCAAGATAAATTAATAAATAATATGCAATATAGCAAGATTTATAAGTAAAGTTAAATTTATTAAGCCTTTAGAGTAATACAGTCAATCCGGGAAAATCCCGCATTCAATAGTAAGAAATTATTATTTTTGGTTGTTGTAACCACTCTTAGTTACGTCCTTTAGGTAAATAGGCACTACCTATTCTGAGCTCTGCTAATAAATGATGGAGTAGGAAGGTGGCAACAAGACCTCCGCTGTACACTCACGGACTTAGGTTTGAGACCCACCTTAGGTCCAAAGTCATTCTGACATTCTACAACAATAAGGTTGAGTCTCCTATAAGTTACAAATGATTTGGCATCTCTAATGACATTGACGACTTCAAGCCTATTTTTCTTGAAATGGGTCACAAATTAACGATCGCGATAGTACAGTAGTCATAAATTTATGGTCACAAGGCGTCAAGAATATACACCCCTATGCTATTGATAATAAGGTCTATGTATATAAATGGCGCGATGGTCGTATAAATATTAGTGCTTTTGAGTGTACTTTACAAATACCTTAATTGGTATTCGACACTTTGGTCTTGATAAGCAAACTCCTAATGTCAATAGGCAGTATGTCAAATTTAATAGCCAAAGAGGATTCAATCCTCTTGTGCTATTAAGGTCCCGATTGCTTTACAGGAGTTTTATCTGAGATGCCGCCATTTGGTGCAGGGGAGAATAATATCATCAAGGACTTTTAATGTTGAGCCACCATAGAACCTTGTCATAATGACAGCGTCAAGTGACGAGATGGAATATACATAGGAATTAATCGTTTCTTTTATGCGACAAGGTTCTATTGTGGTTCATGAATATAGTCGTTTTACAAGTATTTTAATAGTAAATTAAATATAAATGACATAAAAAAAAGTTTACAAAACAAAAACCCGCCTTCAAAAAGCAAAAAATAATTCTTTAAAATGGTAGGTAAATAGGTCAGTCCAACTGAAGTCTGCTTTTGGCTAAAATATTGTTGGACGCCGACTTCAGTTGGACTGACCTATTTACTTACCATTTTAAAGAAGTTATTTTTTGCTTTTTGAAGGCTGGTTTTTGTTTTTTTAAACTTTTTTTTATTTTATAGTTTTTAGTGATCATAATTATGCTGTTATTCTCCCACTTCTCAATTAATAAGAAACTATAGAACATTTCAATCTCGCCGCAAGCAACGCCGTGGGAAAGTCATAGTCATATATTTAAACCTAAATAAGCTTCGTTATAGTCGCTCAACTATCTTAATCGAAATATCTTGTCGCCACCCTTGAAATATATACCGTTTAGGAGTTCCGGTGGCCATCTGTGGTCTTCATCATCAGTTCCACTTCACCAAATAGTGCTTTCCAAGACCAATACACGAGTTACAATGAAAAATACCAAAATCGCTATAGGTATGCCTATAAATTTTGAAGAGTTCCGTCGATTCCTCATGGATTCCACCATCAGATCTTCATTTTGATAAAAATGGGACCAATCGGGAAGCACCAGCTTTCAAATAAAAAAATAATCATCATTACAAACATTACAAATAATAATAATAATAAAAAATACAGACGAATTGAGAACCTCCTCCTTTTTTTGAAGTCGGTTAAAAAGTAAAGTCGGCAATAATGAAGCATAATAGAAAAATATCCAAACAAAAAATGTTTAGGCTTGAATTTCTGAAATTTCACTTTTGATCAAACTCCTCATTATGTTCTCTCCCTTCAGCACAGCACAAATAAGAGCAAGACAGCGCATTAATCACGTGACAATGATATTCAGCCGAGATCGTCAGGCTGTTTGTTCAGAGCAGGTGCCTTGACAAATTACTGAGGGTTCTGGATGTAGGATAAATGTTGGATATGGCAAATTTCGATTAAAAGTTTAGGGTTTTTTACGGTATGAAGAAAACAAACAAGCACACACACCTGTTGGCAAGTGGAATCTGAGACCCATATAAATTTGAAATCTTAAGACTACAATCCTAAAACTGCATCCTTTACTAAAACTAAGGACTGCGATGGAATGCCTCTATGCTTGTCAGTTCACCGATACACCGGAACACAACAATTCTGATCGTATTGTTTTGTTTAAAGAATAAAATAGTGGTGCGATCCGGACGGACCCTGCACAAGGCGTTACATGACAAGCTTATAAAAAAAACACTAATTATAGTATAGTTAAAGGACGCCTGCGTCTTCGTACAGTTAAAGGCACCAAAATTTATACACCTCAAAGTCTCAAAAATATATGCACAGAACTTATTACTATGGCAATAAGGTCTACTTATGTGTACATATTTTTGCACATTTGTGTGACTATTTATTTTTACCCTTTAAGATTACACCTAGAATTAGTTTCCCGCTACTCTTCCCATTTTAACCCCTAAGGGAATTAATTAAAAAAAATCTCTTCTTAGTGCACCCATAGGATATCTAAGGAATATTCCCATCACCAAAATGATAAACATTACTTGGCACAAAGACTATGCATTGCCATTCAACGCGGCAAAAATTAAAATAGGCCAAAACATTCAGGTTATAATGTAACTTTAACAAAGGCTTTTATAATCAATTTGAGAAATTCTCTCGATTCGCACATCCACGACAAATTACCGCAAAATTCAGCTTACGCGGTTGTTCCGGAAAAATAATGCTCTGAGACGTCATAACACGCCGGGGTTCCGCGAGGGGTTCCGTACAATATGTACACGTAGGTTTGTGAACCAAAAACATTGTTAAAGACGAGCCGTTATTCACTATAACGAACGATCGGTCGAGAGAGCGAAGTCATACAAGCAGGAGTATTTTATTTATTTATTTATTTATTGATCGTATAATTAAAAACAGTCAAGCCACACATGTTAATTAAATCATGGAGAAACAATATTGACTAAAACTAAGTTACATACATACATACATAATCTCACGCCTTCGTTCCCAGAGTGGGGTAGGCAGAGCTACAGAATTACAAACATCTCCAAAAACTTGTTGATAATTCTATAACCACAATTTGCACAAATAGGCTAAGATTAACCTAACAGTACTACAAGCCTTTATTCCCTTAGTCGTCTCTTACGACATCCACGGGAAGACATGGAGTGGCACTATTCTAACTCGGCAACCACACGAGGACTCGGTAACCACACGAGGAACTCGGCAACCACACGAGGAACTCGGCAACCACAACCAAAACTAAGTTATAAGTACATAAATACAAACACTACAAACAAACTGAACTTGAAGTGACAGTAGACTCTAGGTGACGGCTGGCTAGAGCAAGGAATCTAGACTTAGAGTTGAAAAATATGTGTACTGTGCTGTCGCTGTCCATAATGTCGTTGAGGAGTGTCAGCGCACGGTGCAGTGGTGAGTGCGAGAGTGCCCGCGTACGCGCCGGCGGGATAGCGAATAGAGGCCGGCGACGTGGACGGAGCTGTACTTTGGCTACAGGAGGAACGTGCCAGGGAATAACAGCTAACAGTGGCGGGTTGTTTATGTACCCACGTATCAGCTGGAAGAAGTACTTAACTAGGTATATATTCCTTCTGGTCTCAAGCGACGTGTAATTGACCATACCCAGTATAAAATGGGATAGAGTTATGGGTAATATCCGTGCATTTTACTATAAATAAATCGAATGAAAGCTTTCTGGACTCTTTCCAAGTTTAGGACATAATGGTGCTCATGTGGACTCCAAATGACAACATTAATTTCTAGTCTAGAACGAACAAACGCGTTAAACAGGATGCTGATGGCGTTTCGGCTATTGAATAATCGAGGGGTCTTCTTATTCCAGTGCATCTTCTTGTACTCGTCTCTATCCATAGCCAGCCGAAACAGCTGTTCGACGGAGGCAATACCTGTCTACTCCCGGATGTTTCGCAGCCACGATTTCTTCCTTTGCCCAGCGCGTCTCTTTCCCTCTTTGCCCATCATTGTCAACTGTATCGTGTATCTCTCCTGAGCACGTGACTGAAATACTTTTTATAGATAGCATCATTTTCCGAGACATAATGAACGCGCAGATGCTCGGGCTCTTTTCTGAACTTCTGTGTCCAACTAATGCGTAACATGTGACGGTAGCACCACGTCTCAAATGCCAACCCAATAGGCTATTTGATTAGTTTTAAAAAACCTTTTTAAATTATTCTTTGCTAGCTTTCGCCCGTGGCTCCGTCCTCGTAGAAGTCGTTTATCGCTGCTCCCTCGGGAACTGTCCAATTATCCCTGATAAAATTTATCCTATGTCCTATTCCAGGACCTAACCTATATGTGTGCCAAGTTTCATCTCGATCCGTTCAGTAATTGAAGCGTGAAAGACGGACAAACATACACACTTTCACATTTATAATATTAGTATGGATATGGATAATCTCGTAAGGCCCAGTGTGCAATACGATGTGCATAATCAAGACAATTTAATTTGAACTGTGTTCCAATGGGAATAGGTTTATTTTCCTATCTTCATAAATTGAAAATGGCATTATCGAACAAACGTAATTGAACTTTATTGCCTTGACGGTAGATTCAAAGTCCCACTCACAAAAAACTACCTGTTTTTAGTATGGTGGGCCTTACGAGGATAACATAAAAAACACACTACATTGATATTCCCTTGAGATTCCACTGTATAAAAATAAAGTTTAAATTTTCAAAACCGCTCTACAAACGCTGTTTCTATCGTGACGCTGCTGGCCATATGACAATTGTGACGTCACACGCAAGTAAAAACAAGTTCATTTGAAGCACAGATAAAAAATAGGTTTACTGGCGTGTGACGTCACCAGAAAGCTGCAAACCAATCTCGTAGCGTTCATGCCACAAATAAAATTCAAAAAAAAATACAGTTTTTTAATTTAATTTCCAAAAAAATATAAATAATTTAGTTTCAAATAAAGTGAAATATGTTGTTTTACGCTATTATCTGATAAGATGACCACTATTTGTAGTATATTTTCATTGTTATCAATTAGCCTTATGCCCAGTTGCTAATGCAGCTGGCTTATTTGATGAGCTACGTCTGGCTTTAGTTCTCTGTCGGATTACTTCGAAGAAAATAATTAACTTAATTTAAGAGTTTTAGGCTTACACGTAAGATTACGTAGTCCCTAATGAATTGCTATACATATGTATGTCATATACCCATAAAATTACAAAAGGTTATTCTGAACTGAGCTCTGTTACAATAAATAAATAATCCTGCAAATGTTCTTGAAAATACATTTTATGTTTAATATCGCTACTAAAATTAGTTAATTCTCCAGGGTTGACGCGTACATAACCTACGATATGAAATAACGTGGACTCGGTTGAATGATGAAAATTATTATTATCGTCACAAAATACGAATACCTTATAATCAGAGGTCGGAATAGGCAGTGCCTATTTGCCTAAACTTCGCGGGAGGACGTAACTAAGAGTGGTTACAACCACCAAAAATAATGATTTCTTCTTTTTATTGAATGCGGGATTTCCGGGATTTTATTACGAAATACTTGGTTATTTTATTTACATTAGAAATAAATCAGAATATGTCATTTGATCATGTAAAATTGTAGACAATAAATGTTTTTAACATGTGATATTGAGTTTTAGTATCAGTTTCCAAATTTATGTATTATAAAAAAAATCCCGGAAATCCCGCATTCAATAAAAATAAATCATTATTTTTGGTGGTTGTAACCACTCATAGTTACGTCCTCCCGCGAAGTTTAGGTAAATAGGCACTGCCTATTCCGACCCCTGCTTATAATTATGTAAATAGAAAATCATATTCCTTAGTATATACCTTAATTTACTAACTTGAAGTACTTATTATAAATCAAATTTATTTATAATAAGTATTTTTGCACGATTCTTTTTAAAATACGAATATTATCGAAGCAATTATCATAAAACAATAAGATATAATATGAAACATTTTATTGTTCACCATATTACAAATTATGCAGGTAAATAATTGGCGGTCTTACCGCCTAAAAGCTATCTCTTCCAGACAGGATTATGATTAATACTATGTCTATCAATATCATGTTTAAAATTTTATCGAAAAATATAATAAAAAAGTTAAGTCTGTTGAAGCTAAAGCTTCAAGGCTAAGACAAAGTTCGTCAATAAAGGGTTCACGTGCCTCGGGGACCCTAAAAACTCGAAAAAGGAGATTACAAGTTCAATTGGCGACATTTCTCACCCAAATTGGATACTTTATCGCGCGATAATAAGATGATAACCGCGATATATTAGAAACCCAATTTCATAACAAATTGCCTGACGTTTCATCTGTTTTTGAATTAGTTGGGAGCCAGGTTTTTGATAGGCCGATTTATTGGAAAGAAAAAGAAAGAGAATACAATTTAAACTAGCTTCTGCCCGCAACTTCATCCGCGTAAAGTGGCTTATCGCTATTACCTCGGAATTTGACAAGTTTTCCGGAATAAAAACTACCTACTCTATATGTCCTTCCCCAGAAGTCAAGCTATCACCAGAAGTACAAAGTTAGCATGGCACTAATTTATATTATGCTGATACGAATACAGAATATTATATATCTTGGGGACACCGTTGATGTAGGAAAACATCGAAACTTTTATGTGGTCGTCTCGCACGATCTTATATACACATAAGTATGTGTTTTTGTTTCTCTCTATCTCTCCCGTAAGATTCTTAATTGGCATGTTTTCCTGCTGAACTACGCATGTTATTTGATACTATATTTAATTTAATATTTATAGCTTTATATAATGCTAGACTAAGTAGTACCATTGTAATAAGAAATATGTTTAAAAAATGACTGACTGCTGAGTTTCTTGCGGCGTTTCTTCTCAGCAGTGGTCTTCTCTTGGGAAGCGCGCAACAAGATAGCGTAGGCCGGTGTGTTATTGCCAGGAATCGAAAACCTTTGCTAGTTTCGTAGTAATTTGAATTATCCGGTCTTGATCCGATCCGATCTTACCCCAACATACTCGTACCTTACATACAAGTGTTGTTAAATAAAAGCTTGTAAGTAAAATGTATTGGATATTTAAATATCTAGTGTGACTCCGTTTCTGTGAACTCGTTTATCTTGTTTTCCTCGGAAGCTATAAATTTTACTGGAATACAAAGTATTTTATGTTTTACATGAGTTATCTGTAAGCCAAATTTAATTCAAATCCATTCAGACGTTTAAGCGTTATAAAAGGACATTTATACATCCTTATAAAATGTAATATTTATAATTTTTTGTAGGAAGTATGTGGCATTTTTTTAATAAATATTTTTCATAATTTAAACAAGAGCCCTTTTAAGTTTCCATTTATTATAATAATTATAGTCAAGGAAAGTTTAGCATTTCGACAAAACAATTAAAATTACCGTGTTACACTTGAAAAACGTATAACCCGGCAAATTTACATACTTATCAAACTGCTAAACAATCAAATTCCTCGACTGTACATAAAAGACACTTCCAGAAACAAAACAAAAACTGACCTTACAAATTACTACAAAAACTTTTCAAACTCGGGTTTGGAACAAAACAAAAACTCGAGTAAAATCTAAAATTTATCTAACAACTCGAGCAGATCTGCATTTTACAAACACCTACTATAAAGGACACTCAACAAACTCTAAGGAACTTGCGGAATGTTTTTGCAGAAGTTATGCCACATCCAGCATCCTGGAATACAATTAACGCAGTGATAATTTACTGTGTTTATTATTGCCAAGTTTGTTTCAATAAGCCTTTAAAGTGGGGTGTGGTGTAAAGGAGGCGAGACAGCGTTTTTTTAGGTGCAACGTTCCGTTTCACTTTTTAATTGTAATGCAATTTACAGTAAGAACTATTTAGTTTATAAGCTAATTATTGAATCGATTATTGTATTTTTATACCAATATTAATGCAAAAGTGAGTATTTTAGCGATTTTATTAAATTACGTAATGTTTTAACTGAACATGAGAGTGCATCAGTTGACCAATAGATGGCGCCACCGTACAGCGGGTTGTGTTATTATGTCTAACAATACCAAGGTTTATTACTGTTTTTAGCGTACCTGTCATAAAAAATGGTTTATTATTTTATACGTAGATACATTTAAAATAGTGGAAAATAATTGTATTGTGAAGCAAATAAAACGATAGCACTGATTGATTGATTAAGTAATTGATCGATCCGCCCGGGAGCAACAAAGCAAACGACACACAGCCACAAAGACAGACAATAACATGTATTATTGCAACAAACCGTTGGCATTTTTATTTCAAACTTATCTTATTTATTCGAGAAAAAAAATGCAATATTACATATTTTTTTAATAATTTTATATTATAAATAATAAATAATATAATTATAATACATGTGCTGCTTTCAGCCTATAAGGTATTAACTCCATTCTTCGTGACCCTGATTGTCTTGGAAACTTTTCCGCTTACTCTTTTCTCTTCACTTGTTATTTTACTTCCTTACTGTCATTCTATCATTATCTCCTTAATATGGTCTTCTATATTTTTACCGTACAATTCGCAATAAAATACGCTTTATCAGCCAACCTTGAAGAAGACCCGCCATACTTTTTCTTAAATATTTCAACCACTTTCAGCAGGTCATCTCCGCTTACGCTTATGCCTTAGCCTACTTGTTAAAACTCAATAATTTACTCACGAGCGCTACGAATTTGAAAACAGTTTCTCGCTTGTTAGCGAACGAAATGTTATTATAAACAAAATTGTCTGGTTGTTGCCGCCTTTATGAAAAAACAAGTTGAGCCTACTTCAGCGCTGTTTCGTGAACTTTTACGAGTTTCAGGTTATGTTTTTCTACACGACTTCTTTCATGTACAACTTTATCGTAATTTTAGAAAGTCTTTGTCGGAAAGAATAAAGCACCTAGGTATTTGTAAATGAGGCTAAAATACGAATTATCGACGCGTTAGCTTAGTTGATATTTAGTAGTGACACTGCCTACGACGCTAGTGGTCCTGGGTTCAAATTTCGGCATGAGCACAGATATTTGTGTGATAAGCGCTAACATTTGTTCCATAGTCATGGATGTTTTCTGTGTATTTCAGTTTATAGTTCTCCATATAAGTATTTATATCGTTCTCTAATACCCATAGTACAAGCGTGGAGCTTAGTTAGGGACATGGTCAATTGGTGTGATATTGTAATTTTTTTTTTTTGTAGAATAGTAATTATATAGGTACAATACCTTTTTTCTACTCAAAACTTAATACCGTATGTTTCGCTTGAAATGTGTAACTATAACATTTTAAAGTGGGCTGGTCTTTTCTGTGTGAGAAATAGTAATTTTGTTTTATAGGTATGTCTTCTGACCCAAAAGTCACGGATCACATAGTTGCTAAATCTTAAGTAAAAAAATACAATGACGATATAGTTTTTACCGCCTAGAATCTCTGCCCAGTTGCCATGTTACTTGTCATTTATTTATTGGAAAACAATCAAAATGACACTACTGCTTGATCACACTTTTAACTTGGACTTTCTTACTGAACTTGATAAGAGGTGTCATTCTCTTAAAATGTTTTATTGACTGAAGTCATCGATCGAGTTGAGCTACATAATTGAGAATGCACACCCTAACATTTTGTTGTACGTCACGAGACAACTTAAATCTGCCTAATAATACATCCGTCGAGTTGTTAAGTTAGTTGGTTAAAATAATCACCTACAAGTTTGTGCTAGTGAAATTACATTAGTACATAATATTTTCAGTTAATTTCAATGTGTTTGACTGTAAAACTGTGAACTTCATCTAACTTCGCTCATGACTTGCACCCCGTTTCAAAACTTGTTAATTACGCTCACGATCACTTACATAATAATGAGTGAATATTTTTTTTTGACGAAATGATTAAACTGCAAAAAACATTCTAATTAAATATAATATTAGCAAACCCAAAAAATACCTTCCTAATAAAATACACGTAGTTGTTTATAAAACTTCACTGCTCGATGCCACTTTCAACTTGAACATACTAACTCAACTAGAAAAGTTACTTCTAGTCAAATTACGCTAATATAACACACACCTTTTCATTTATTTTCACAAAGCGTAACTTTGACGTTCAGATCACTTCGCTCATGACTTGCGCCACGTTTCAAAACTCGATAATTGCGTTCATGAGCAAGTTTTGTTAATGATTAGTATTGTGTAATGACGTAGCTAAATCATAGGAAACCTATGTCCAGGTACCATGTTACTATTATTTATTTATTATAAAACAAATAAATATTTCACTTGGATGCTACATTCAAGTGAAATTACATTTTGCTAAAAGCAATAATTTACACATTTGCATTTACTTTCCCAAGGCGTAACTTTGACATTCACACGCCTTCGCTCATGACTTGCGCCCCGTTTCAAAACTCGATAATTGCTCACAAGCAAGCGAATACTTTCAGCGTTTTGTTAATGAGTGAAATTTCGGCGCGAGCTCGACCTGAAAGTTGGAGTCCCATGGTACAGGGGGAACTTTACATGTTGATTTGGTTTATAGACGGTGTGATTAATTTGGGATTGAAGTTTTGTGAGTAGTTTGGTGCAAGGGTGTTCACACTGAACATTGAATAATTAAAAGGAAGATTTAATACAGGGGAATAAAAAGAGGGAGACCAAGAAGAACGTACTTATACTAGTAAAGAGAAAATGCAGGCGTCGTGCCGTATCAGTGTGCTAAAGAGAAGGCTTGGGATAGAGAAGAATGGACATTACTCTTCAGACAAGAGCATAGATTTCAAGAATGATAATGAAAAAAAAAAGGACAATTTCTTACAAATTGGTCTAGTCCCTAAGCTATATAGGCTTATACTATGGGTACTAGGCAATCATAAACATACTTATATAGAGAAATGCATTCTTAGATACATGGCATGTAGAAGGCGAACGAAAAGGTGTTTAGATAAAATAATAGAACCTAACCTACGGGCACGAGATTAATATCGTGCGACCCCTCCTGCGACCCCACCTGCACAGCTAACTTATAAACTAAATACTTTGTATAGCTATACAAACTGCATCACTGCAGCTATTACCAAACACGGTTAACTTAGTTGGTAGCTATCGGTCCCAGGTTCGATTCACAGTTTCCAAATTAAAAGTTATTAAATGAAAATTAAAAATTATTGATTTGCCAGAACATAGAACAGGTTAAGGCAAATATTGTAAGAAGACAAACGAACAGACAGGACACCTGATGGTTAGTGAGACTTGAGACCCATAAATTGCAATCTTAAAACTACAGTTTTAGGAATGTAATCCTAAGATTGGAAGTATGTTGCTCACTCTTAGGATTAAGGTAGAATGCCTCTATGCAAGTAATTTTCCGCAACAAAACAACAATGGTAAATGAAAGGATAAGACGGTGGTAGCGATCCGGACGGCCAAGTCCTACCACCAATAAACTAAGTTCAAATTTAGGCTAACTGCAACTGATAAAAAACCGGCCAAGTGCGGGTTGAACTCGTGTGGAGAGGGTTTTTTTTTTGATAGAATTCTTATAGCTTTTCCTGTAATCTACAAGCAATGAACTATATTTTGTATTTTTTCCAAAATTTTAGGCTCAGTACCTTGTTTTGGAGATCAGGGGGGGGGGGATGGTTAATTTTCGTCTTCTTTCATGAATAAAATCAAAACTATTTATTTTTCAATAATAATAAAATATATTCGAGATCCTCATAACGAGCCCTTTCATTTGATATAAATATGACACAATAAGGGTTGCAAAACTTTTTTTTATTTCCTAGTTTGTCCCACAAAAATGACCCTTATTTAAAAAAAAAAAATTACTTTGCACATTTGTGTTTGGGTCATCAATTTGCATATGTATACCAAATTTCAACTGAATCGGTCCTGTAGTGTCGGAACAAATTGGCTGTGACAGACGGACGGGCAGACAGACGCACGAGAGGATCCTATAAGGGTTCCGTTTTTTTCTCTTTTTGTACGGAACCCTAAAAACATCATGTATAATCTCAGATTTTTCTTACAAGTGAAGTAACAATCCAGAATCCAATCTTATACAGCATGTGTTGAATCCAGGGAATGTAGGTAACGACTCCGGGTCAAGGAGTTACGTAAAGCTAAAGTAGGTGATACGGAGCACACGCTGGAGGATCTCTCGTAGTGCTTAGGCTAGTACTTGAATTATAAGGTGTGTTGCAAAAATTGCGATGCTTTGTTTAAAGTTATAAAACTATTTATAAAAGATCGATCAATGCACAGCCGAATCCGCTGGACCAAGGGTCTTGAAATTTGGAAAGTATATTCCTTGGATATCTTAGGGTGCACACAGAAGGGATTTTCGGAAAACCATACCCCAAAGGTATTAAATGAACGAAATGAAAAAAAAAACAAAACAAAGGAAGGAATGAGGGATATTTCTAATATTCATGATTTAATTCCTGTAAATCAAACTCAACTAAACTAGTCCTCGTTAAAAAAATAAAGGTTTATCCCAAACAAAAATACGCACAGAAAATATTGGTGCTCTAAGGCAAGAATCAAATGACATTTTTTTAGCTGAAAATAGGAAAGAGCAAATAAAAATCTTTGAAGCCAGTTACTTTCACAAGCAAGTAAAAGTATTTGTTCTTTACTATTTTTTATAAAACTTTAACCGAGTGCCGTTAGGTTAATTCCTGAGAAGTATACAGCGTGTGCATTATGTTACTCTTCCACATTCATACATCGATCCATGCACGCACGTCGGTTTCGGGTACTTAAGATTCGGCCCTTTTCCAGTATCTCTATTTTCATTTTTTTTTAATTTATAAAATTAAAGTATTAAAACAAATATACAGTTACCAAAAAAAAATAAGGCCAAAGAATCGAACCCTGTGGCACTCCAATACTCTATTACAAAAAAATATCCAACACTACTGAAGCTATAACTAAACTATAAAATGAAATACGTAAAACTTTTTATTTATAAGCTTTTACTTTATTCTTTGTTGTATTTATAGTAAAACGTAATGTGTTTATAAAGTGCGATGTTTTGTTAGGCAACTGCTTCCGCGCGCTGTCAGCAAATATGAGCTTCACTCCTTAAACTATGTTAGCTCCGATATTCATGAGTCTCGTCTAGTGGTCGCATCGTGGTGTGGTGCAAGAGACAAGAGTCAGGAGGTTTGAAGAAAACAAGATTTGAAAGCTACATCTAATCGTTTAAATACATCTATAAAAATATTAAGATCAAAGATAAAAGCTTGGGGTAGTTTATCCTAGCCTCATAAACAAATACTCGCGCTCATCACGCACATGTTTGCCCTTACCGAGAGTCGAACCCAAGACTGCTACCTTCGTAGGCAGGGTCACTACCAACTAGGCTAACGCGTCGTCAACTGTTCTTTAACCACTTATGTACTAGACACTTCTCAACTATTTGTCAATCTAATCTCAAGACTACAATCTCCAGACTGTAAAAGCGTTGCCAGTCTTAAAGACTAAGGAAGAATCTATGCTAGTAATTTCATTGGTTGTCTTATCCCTACATCGAAACACAAAAGTGAAAACTGTTGTTTAGAGGTAGCGTAAAAGATAAGATAATAGAAATCCAGACGGACCCGGTACAAGGTTCTACCAGAATGTAAGTACATTTTATGAAAATACACATCTGCTCTAGAGTCTGTCTAATGAAAGCTGAACCTGAGAAAGAGCGGCAAATTCAAAAAACCTTCATATTTTATTACCGATCAAAGTATACTCAAAAATCGAATTAAAGACCAAAATCTGACAGTTCCCATCTTGATTATTTCGTTATTTTAACATTATTTCATAAAAATATGAATGAGAACTCGTGTAACCAGTAATATTAGGGTAAGTTTTATTGATAAAAATACCTACGCTTAAACCAAAATGCAGTAATCACAGCAAATGTTTAGTTTCGAGTATAGGAATAAACGATTTTGATACTTTTTTATTTTCTTTAATTTGTTGGGCACTAAGGGAGAGAAAACGCGTACTTCTATTCTATTCCTACTTTAATTCGTAATAAAATATGAAGGTTTTTTGAATTTGCCGCTCTTTGTCAGGTTCAGCTTTCATTAGACAGACTCTAAAACGTTGTCGCTTATGACTCGGCCCGCACTTAATGCAGCCAACAGGAATAGCTGGCGTTCAAGCCGCTCAAGTATTTGTGTTTAGCTTAACTGAGGAATCAGTAAACAGTGACGCCTGAGAGCCCCGGGCCGTAATACAGGGTGATGATCGCATTCAGGTTACATGCCTAGGATAATTACTGGATACAGGGGGAGGCACAAACGAGCAGAAGGGGTGATGTTAAAAAATATGGGCATGATATCTCACGTTAATTTTCTGGATTTTCATTAAAAAGATAAAAGACATTTATTCAGTAAGTAGGGCGCACGGTCACTTTTACACGTCAAGCGGGAGCGCGATGCGAGCGCGCGCGCATTGTGCGAGGAAATAATTAAAGAATACTTTTTGTGACCTCACTATTCTACTTTTTTGTCTTCGTCGTTATGGTTAACTACGACTAACAACTGTTAGCTTGAAGAAAGAAAACAATCGACAAGGGACTGCTTTGTTTTTACATGACGTGTCCTATCACCTCCGGAACAGACTCACTTGACGATGGTATCTCGGCGCGTAACGTTGCGGTTGCTTGTTTAATAAATGTGTACGCCAACTAAGCTTAATTAATAAAATCTTTTGAAAAGTGAGCATCCTGTTATTACTACCTATATATTTGGTTGAATACTTATTTTAATAGAGTAAATTAGGGAAGCAGAATTATGTCGATATGACCAGTTTTAGCCGCATTAAACTTTCAAAAGATAGAAACTAAGATCTCGACCGAAATCTACAATTACATGATAAACCTGATAATGAATTGACCGACTATGTGTAGTATTCTCTTAGAAAACATCGCCACTCACTTTGTCCATAATTTTACCAGTCAATAACATAATAACTCGATCCTGAAAGTCGTAACCATTTTCCCTACGCCATTGGAAAGATACGTCGCTTCTTAAGTTGCAACTGATTACGGCCCAGGTCAAAACACGCTCTAAAAGCAACTGATAGGTCAAGTTCAGCTTACCATTATCGGTTCTTCGAAGAACTTGCCGACGGCGATAATATTATACAAGTTACTACGTCCGGCGAGTTATTTAAGTGATCTGCACTGCAGTGCTGGTAAAAATTACAGAGCAAAAGCACGTTAAAAAGCTGAAATAAACATAATATTAATTATTAAAACCAAACCTCATACATCACATATTAAAGCGCAAAAATTAAAAAACGCAATAAATTTTTAACTAGAAAATGTTTAAAAAATAATACACCCTGTTTCATGTAGCAGAAAAAGTATAATTCTAAATAAATTACCCGAGCCAACCGTTGGCGACCCCTGGCGTCATAATTCAGTGGTAGCGGCGGCGAACCTTTTTCGTAAATTTATTAACATATGACACATGGAGCCTGCTCCTACGAATGGAGTGAGAATTCATGTTTTGATACTTTTGATGTATTTAATTGAATGAGGAGTTTTTTGTATGAACGTTATTTTTAATGGTTATGTTCGGGAGGTGGAATTGGGAAAACGGGTAAAGTGTGAGTGGGTGTCGCCAACCTTTTTAAACCCCGACTTTGGAGCCATGTAACGTTTAAATTTTAAGTCGCCCTGGTGTATAGTAGGAATACAATAAAACAAGGTATTTAATTTTGACACTATAATAGTTCTTGGCTCTAGGTATTAAATTATTTTAAACACGTTATAAGGGATTATCCCAGGTTCTTATTCTATGCTTGATCGATAACGCTTTTATCGATATTTTAGCTTTATTCGAATTTAGATTTTAATCAAATTATATCGACTCAGCTGTGTGCTACGGGGCGCCGCTGGACCACTGCGACTGGCTTGTGGCAGGGCTCCCACGCTGATCCCGGCTCGCTGACGGTGCCTAAAGGGCTGGGCACTAGGGAATGCACATAACCGGTTTTAACCGGTTATTTTCATACAAACGGTTAATAACCGGTTAATTTTTATTCCCTACTATGCACGCCTGGGGTAGCCAGACGGTGCTTTCAGGGTGTACCAAAAACCTCCTGGAACGGTCAGCTTCTTTAGAACAGTATAATGAACGGAGTGACCCTTCGCAGGATGGGATATAGTTATAGTAATTGTAGGTTAAGCGTCGTAAAATTCTCGTAGGCAGAGGGGCGTTACGTTTAAACAAAAGGATAGTGTTAGGCTGTAATGGAAGAGGGTCTTGGGTGGTGGCCCTGGTAGGGACAATGAGCAACGCTAGTTGGTAGTGCGTACAGGAACGTATAAGAACGTATTAGAACCTTTTGACGACGCGGTAGCCTAGTCGGTAGTGACCCTGCCTACGAAGCTAGCGGTCCCGGGTTCGATCCCCGGTATGGGCAAATATTTGTGTGATGAGCGCGAGTATTTGTTCCTGAGTCTTGGGTGTTTTCCATGTATTTAAGTATGTATTTATCTATATAAGTAAATTAATCGTTGTGGTACCCATAGAACAAGCCTCGAGCTTAGTTTGGGACTAGGTCAATTTGTGTGAGATTGTCCCCTGGGTTTTTGTTTTTTTTTTATTCCATATAATGTATACTGTGTTGTACAGTAAACTATTCTTACTGTACAACACTGAAAGTGGCCGATTGCCATACTTCAAGGCAGAGTAGAAGGCTTTGGCCATAACACATGCACATAACCTCACTGCATTTGGAGTTCAGTCGTTTATTATATCAACTATCAAAGAAAGGATCGCAATTATTTCGCGGATTTTCATATATTTAATAGTTATATTTCTGTTAATGTTACCTACTAGTTTTTCATGATGGGCTAGATTTTTTAGGTTATACTATTGTCATTTGTCTGTAACACACGTACGTAATCTAGAATTTGTTCTTTAAATCGATTGATAACAGCCGCATTAACCTCGTAAGGCCCGCCATACTACAAACAGCCAGTTTTTTGTCAGTGGGACTTTGAATCTACCGTCAAGGCAGTAAAGTTCACTTACGTTTGTTCGATAATGCCATTTTCAGTTAATGAACATAGGAAAATAAACCTTATTCTTTTTGCAACACAGTTCAAATTAAATTACCTTAATTATGTACATTCCATTGCACACTGGGCTTGAGGTTAAAATCCGTTGAGCAGTTTGTGAGATCTAATCGTACAAACAGACAGACAAAACCGCGGGAAGCGACTTTTTTTATACTATGTAAAGATAATATATTGTGGCATTTGCAACTATTTTTATTCACCGATGTGTATTATTATTGGGTGCTCCCTGAATCACCGACACTCATTTCAAGAATGCGTTGTTTCATCGAATTTTAATTTCATCGAAAGCTAATTTCTGCTGAAACCTTATTGTTTTTAGGTTATCTTAAGCATGGGTTACGTAGGTTAGGTTAGACCTGTGACCACCAAAGAATTATAACTCATGTACGTGGAAATGCCTGTTCGATGAAATGAAAATTCGATGAAATGAAAATTCCATGAAATGAAAATTCGGTGAAATGAGTGTCGGTGATTTAAGGGTAAACCATTATTATAATACATAACCTGGTGGATTAACATCCAAAGAGGCTTAAGTCGTAAGTAAAATAAAACGTAGGTAAATTCGTACTTTTCCGATAGAAACAATTTCATTAGGAAAAAATCCAACCAAAAACACGAAAAACAAATTAGACCAACCTCCAAAACAGCTCGATCGCAAATAAAACTGATTGGTATCTTTTAATGAATCCGGAAACCGGACTAACCCGGATAAACAAAAAAGTAACGTGAGCGAATACAGCTAATTGCCAAGAAAAAAACGGATACGAATAAAAACAGATTCATAAATACTAAAATAAAACTTTCTAAGCCCCAATTCCTTTACGTTGCATATTATTTAACTGAACCAATGAATTCTTAACCCTATTACCATAAACCTAAGCCTCATAATTAATGACGAGTCAATCCTATTACGTTCTTTTTTCTACGACGGACTGGTATTGATTATCATGTGTTTTTCTCGCTCTGCTGCCTTGTGGTCGGCTTTTTTGTCCCGTTTCTACAGAAAGGGATGCTCGGAATATACTTTTACTGTAAAACACCTTTCATTTTGTCTCCCAACGAGCCTATACGGTCGGCAAAAAAACATTTTCCATTTTCCTTTTCTTTAAATGTTTACTTATAAATTAAAACTTGAAAATGATTACTTTACGTATTTCTGAAGTAAAATGAACTCGATGCAAAAATAATTATAAAGATTAAACAGTTAAAATGTCAATAAGAAATTTAGGTACGGTTCGGTGTGTTACAGTTATTTATATACTAGTTATTTAACTAATATTTTTATTTGCAACGAATTTAATTTAAAACAACTTTGCCCAGCAGTGGGACATTCCGGGCCAATATAATAAATTATAATATATAAATCTCACAAAAATTGCAAGGATAAGATCAATATTAACAAACTAAACAATCCTAACTCAAAACCCTTTATTTACTGAGTTTAAAGTTAAAACCTTACAAAAATAGTAATTTTCGTTCTCAAAGGGCATTATATTTTTATTCTAAATTTGTTTGAAGAATATTGTCTTTTTTTTCAGCGGCCATGGATGACTTTTACATAGTTATTTAGAGGACCTCTAAATACACATGGATATATATTATTTATGGCGTTAAATAATATCGGAGCGGAGATTTTAAAGATTTAAGTATTCAGTTTTTAGTACAAAAGTACGCCCAAGTATGAATATTTAAATATCTCGGCTCCGATGCAATTAAGAGTATTACTTTACATAACAAAATAGATTTATTTTCAATAATTCTATCATAATTTACCACTTTTACGAATGGCCGCTCACCTTGAAAATGTATGAATTTTACAAATGACAACCCTTTTACCCAAACTCCTTTGTATTTTTGTGCCATAAAGATTCAATAAATACCAACCAATGTATATATATATATATAAATAGAAACAGTTTTACACATTGAGATAAAATAAAACTGTTTCACACAGTAAAGAGTAAAGAGAAACCCAGTTTATTTTCACTTAACGTGTAAAAAAGAACGGCGCTTTATTTGCTGTCTCTCCCGGCGGAGTTGTACCGAGTTTGAATCAATTTAGCACGTTTAAAGCACTTCTGTGGTAATTCTCTACAGGATGTTCTGATATTAAATCTTTATTTTATTCAGACGTATTTAATACACTGACATTATCATTAATTTTACGTCTTAAAACGACGTAGATAGATTTAATAAAGTGGTTTTCAATCAAGATCATTAGCATGACAAATTAATGATTTTTGAAAAATAAATTAATTATCAAAATGACAAAATAGGTACTCTTGTCCTCACGCTTTGGCTTTTTGTTATGGTTATACAGGGTTACAAGAAATTCGATAAATTCCCTTGGAGGGGTGAAAGTAGAGCTCATTTGCGATAGATTTTGTCATATTATGATACCCTAGTCTAGTGATTAGCAGGGATGGGAAATTGGGATCGATATTTACCTAAAGTTGGTAAAATCTCGGAAAAAGATAGGCGAACATAACGGCTTCTTAAAAAAATATTATTTTAATAATATATATTCCGGGATTCCGGCTTTCTACAAAACGTGAATAATTATAATTTTACATGCGTGATAAAACGTTCCGTTTTGCTCCTTTAAATTCGTTAGGTCAATGAGTTACAGGTAAATAAACATTTGGTAAATCTATACATGGAACATAACTTCAAATAGTTAATATCAATACTTAATTATGAATTTATGTTAGCGTGATTTATTTTAGAAATCCGGGGAATTTTATTAATGAATATGATTGAGTCCGCCCTCCATACACCTGGACAACAACGCCGTCGCGAAAGTTTACGATGACGCGCTGGCCTAGTTGGTAGTGACCCTGCCCTCCAAGCTAGCGGTCCTGGGTTCAAATCCCGGTAACGGCAGAAATTTGTGTGATGAGCGCGAATATTTGTTCCTGAGTCATGGTTGTTTTCTATGTATTTAAGTATATATTTCTCTATATAACTATTTATATCGTCGTCCTATAATACAAGCCTAAGAGCTTAGTTTGGGACTAGGTCAATTGGTGTGACATTGTCCCCTGTCCCCCTGAAATATCGATCCGAATTTCCGATCCCTGGTTATTAGTTTTCTGCAAAATTAACTACCATCAAATTTTTTATACACATTCATTATTTAGAAATAAGATTAGAAATTTAACTATCTCAGAACAGAAACTCATCACTTTCGACTATTTAGGGTATATGACAAAATCTATCGAAAATGAGCTCTACTTTTACCCCTGTAAGGAAATGTATCGAATTTCCTGTAAACCTGTACAGCAATAGATTGAACAAAACAACAAAAACATGTATTTAATAAGCATCTTCAATTTCAAGCTTATGTGCTATAGTAGGGGTCAATATGGATGGTTCGAAGTTTAAATCGACAAGAAACACAGCGAGTGATACATAATAGTGTTGCCGGGCTGAATTCTATTGATATTTCTTCAACACCTGTATAGTAAATATCTGCTGAGGTGTATATCTACTTTGAATAATACTGGTATGGTTCGCTCTTTTAATTAGAGTTACTCGGACAAAAGGAGAAGCAGCACGCTTATAATTCCATCATGTCCGTCTATCTCACTATTTATCTGCCTGTTCAAATATACGTAAAGAATATCATAGAATAGATTAATTTATTCGGCTATTAACAATATTATGTTAATATACACACTGTCGATGATGACGTGGCTTAGAATCAACAGGATGTTTTGTCTACTGCTAAATGTTTTTTACACTCATCGTTAGATTAGAGATAATACCGTGTGGTCCGGGTTAGAATAGTGCCACTCCATGTCTTCCCGTGGATGTCGTAAGAGGCGACTAAGGGAATTGTAGTACTGTTAGGCGATGGGCTTGCAACCTGTCACTAATACGCTGGTAAACATCATAGCCTAATTATGCAAAATGTGGTTATAGAATTATCAACAAGTTTTTAGAGTTTTAGGTTATTCTGTAGCTCTGTCTACCTCACTCTGGGAATGAAGGCGTGAGTTTATGCATGCATTTATGCAGATAGATTAGTAGTAATCAGTTGATTGTGGAAGAGGAAAAGTGATTTTGAACAAAAATCAAAATCAAAATCAAAATATTTATTCAGTAAATTGGCCACATGAGGGCTCTTTTACACGTCGGTAATATGGAGTGAATCTACCAGCGCTTCGGACAAGACCATCATTGCGGAGAAGAAGCGCCGCAAGAAACTCCAGCAGAAGGTAATTTTTTCAAACATAAAATACAATGCTCAACGCTTTAGACATGCTCATTCCGGTGGCGGATTTCATTGCTCCTATCCTGTCACACATCATTAACTATTCCTTCTCTTCTGGCTCTTTTCCTTCATTGTGGAAATTAGCACACGTGCTCCCTCTTCCAAAAACATCAAAACCCGCGACCTTTTCCGATTATCGTCCTATTTCTATTCTCCCTGTCCTTTCCAAAATAATAGAGCACTTTGTTAATCAAAGACTTTCTCGCTTTCTTAACATGCATAATCTTTTTAATCCCTTCCAATCCGGTTTCCGCCCCGGGCATAGCACTGTCACGGCTTTGGTCAAGGTCACCGACGACATTCGTTTAAACATAGAAAATAAACATCTTACTGTTCTGGTCTTGTTAGATTTTAGTAGTGCCTTCAATACTGTAGATTTCAATATTCTTCTAGCCATCCTCAAGAACCTAAATTTTTCTTCTTCAACCCTTAGTTGGTTTGAGTCATACCTCCTTGATAGACGCCAGCACATTAGGATGGATGATAAGCATTCAGATTGGAATGTTCTCACTGCTGGTGTCCCCCAGGGAGCTGTACTCTCTCCTCTTCTTTTCTCTATCTTCATAAATGGTATAACGACCTCTCTTCTATCTTCTTACCACCTATACGCTGATGATTTGCAAATTTATGCGGGGGCGAGTTTTGATGACTTCCCTTCCCTAATTGACCTTATGAATGTTGATCTTGCCACGATTCAGGAGTGGGCCACTAACTTTGGACTAAAGGTTAACGCAAAGAAATCGCAGGCTATTGTTGTTGGAAGCCCGCACTTCATCTCGAAGCTGTCTGACCTTGTGATGCCCAATTTGATTTTTGACGGAACTATAATTCCATTTTCTTCTACAGTGAGGAATTTGGGTATCACAATGGATCAGACACTTTCCTGGTCTGCTCAGGTTACCGAAGTCAGTCGCAAGCTCTTCGCTTCACTTCATTCTCTCAGGCGCCTGCAGAATTTTCTTCCTCAACAAACCAAGATAACTTTAGCGCAATCTCTCCTTCTCCCACTCTTAGACTACGGTGACGTTGCTTACATGGACCTCTCAGAACAGCTGCTCGATAAACTTGAGAGACTCCAAAACGTGTGCATTCGATACATTTTTGGTCTGCGCAAATACGATCATGTCTCCCACTTCCGTGCACAGCTAAACTGGTTACCCATTCGTTTTCGCCGAAATGTTCACATCCTGTCGTTGCTTTTTAACACTCTTTTTAACCCTCGTTCTCCCTTCTATCTTTCTGAGAGGTTTGGATTTATGGCCTCCGGTTCCCAAAACCGGTTGCGCTCGAAGGCCAATCTCACACTCTCTTTCCCGTCTCACAAATCCAAGTCCTATACTAAATCCTTTTCAGTGCACTCTGTCAGGTTATGGAATCGGCTGCCGGCCGGCATTAGACAATCACAATCAGTTGATTCGTTAAAAGACAAATTGAAGAAGTTCTGGCTTGACACTAGCTCCTAAATATTGTATCAACTGTCCTCTACATAAGTACAGTTTATATTTAGTTTATGTAAGTTTAAGTATGTATATAGATGCATAAATATAGTATATTTCTATATCTATTTATGTAGATATTTGAATGTTTTTTTTTTTTTAGTTAGTTAGGTTTTATTGGTCAGTTTAATTTTTATGCTCTTTTCCTAAATTAAGGTGTACACTTGCCTACTTGATGCACAACCTTCACTTCTCTCAATCTCTCAAGGGTTAGCTGGAAGAGATCCCTTAAAGGGATAAGTTCGCCTTTGTACATTTTTATTTTTTTATTTTATCTTCATTGTATTGTTTTTGTTTTGTACAATAAAGAGTTTACATACATACATACATACATACAATAATACTTAAAAGTAAGTTACATTACAAGGTAATAAAGCAACGATTACAAATTATTAGAACTATCACAAATAAAAACATAACAAATTCAAAAATTAAAAGCGTTACAAATAAATGTAAAAATTAAAAAATATTACATGTCAAATACATTAAACTAAAAAATAATGACTAGGAGAACAACACGACGAGGTCTCTACGTCAAAAGCCACAACTGGAATAATTTAATAAAAAAAACATTTTGGAGGACAAAGTTGAGGGAAAATGAGAAAGAGGAAGACCTAGGCTTGCTTACTTCAGCCAAATAAGACAGGAGGCCAATGTCATGTCGTATCAGGAGTTGAAAAAGCTGGCAGAGAACAGAAATAAGTCGCAATTACTCCACTGACAAAAGCCTAGGTCTTATCTTATCTTATATTATCTTACAAATGGGCCCTTTCGGATACACTTCTACCCTTTAGGATCTTTTGTGCAATTACCCTCTTACACACTCAGCTGTTCGATTATGTAGGTTTCCTCACGATGTTTTTCCTTCACCGTAAGAGCATCGGGTAATGCACTTAAGTTCGAAAAACTCATTGGTACATGGTGACCGCGAGGTTCGAACTCGGTACCTTACGATCACGAGTCGACCCCCTAAGCCACTAGGCCACCGACGCTCTAGGGCCTAAGTCTTAAATATATGAATGTATGAGATAGATTAGATAAACATTGCCACCAAGTTAAAGTACGATGAATTTAAATTCCCGAGAAAATTTCAAATTATTCCGTATAAAATTAAAAGCATTTTATTATTTAAACATTTAAACTTAGTAAAACACGTTTGACATACTTTAAAGACAATAAACACACTCATAATACTCACTTGACTTCCTCCTCTAAATCGAAACCAGGCTCTATCCCATATAACACAAGGTCCAATTCCCCTAATCACTTAACTCCCTATCCCACACGTATGCATATCTGTACGTATGTCCAATCGTCATCACCTCGAAAGATGGTCGTAACTTGAAATAAAGTTTTCCTAAAATCAACCTTGCTTTTATGTTATTAAAGTTCATTTTACAATAGAGCGTGTTGAGATTTGAGCTTTTTTTAGAGTAGTGACGATATGTAGTGTATACGTGTATACTGGTATCTACGGAATGCAATAAGCCGGTAGGAGCTGAAAAACCGTCAGCTCGTCGGACTAATAGCAATTTCCCCCGTTTCCTACTAATGTATCTGGAAAATATTGTGGTTGGTTAAGATGATGTTAAAATAAATGATGCGTAAATTATAATGATGTATTTTTATAAACACCCTGTACCTAAAATGTGATCATGGGAAAGAGGTTTAAAACAAATGTTTGGTGGCAATTTTGGACCTAAGTTAATTAACAACAAATCATTTACATTGGTTAAGTATTGTTGAAGTTACTCTGTGATTTAAGAAGTTATATTTAACGATTGTATGTCTGCCAGTAAGTATATTATTATTAATCTGACAACACTATCCGTCAAATTACTCCGCCGAAATAAAAATTCTACTTAAGTGCACGCCATTGCCAAAACGTGACCAAACTCCCCCCATCACTCTTGCCTTCATATCGTCACGTCACTTCCCTAACCCCCCTTTTTCCTCCATTAAAGGCTTACATCGGTATTATTTCTTAACTTATGGCTGTTTGTGGAACTGTCGAGCTGCGCACATGGTCATTCAGGATACAATAGTACAGTCTGAATGGATTGCCGGCTTATAGGAACCGGGGAAGTGAGATAATGATGTGAATTATGGGGTTTGTGGGTGGCTTTTTTTTAACCTCCAAAGCAAATAGTGGGGTGTTAGAAGTTTAATGTATCTGTACAATTTTGCTCTTATTCCAATGAAGTAGGATATGGCTGTGATAAAAAAATACTTCTACATTTTATAGTTACTTGTGAAATTACTAGCATGAATGTAATCTATCTTTGTTCTTAGGTGTAGCAACGCATTTGAGGTCTTATAATTGCAGTCTTGAGATTGTACGAGTACTCTTGAAAATTCAAATGTCTCAGATCTAACTTGGCATCAGGTGGCCTGTGTGCTTGTCTGCCTTCTCTTTGCATTTTTTTTTTACAGTTTTGGAAAAAAAGTGTTTTGCAAAAGTATTATGATCATGAAATGAATCAGTTTGTGAAACGTTTTTTAGCAAATGATGATAAACCGATTATTACACTATGAACGACAAATAACTATTATATTATAACATAATATAAATATAAATAATTATTATAACAAGGCTTATGTTTAACGGATCACCAGATATAGTAAAATAGTAAATGATCACCAAAACCTAACCTAACCTAACCTAATTTGGTGATCGTTTACTATTTTTGGGTCTCGAAGATAATTTTGTTGCTCATTACATTTGTAATAATGTAAATTAAATTACACTGAATAACAATAAATACTACGTTAAAAATGCTAAATATTAACTCTATTTATATAATTAGAAGGGTGTCTCTCTCTCTCTAAATACTTTTGCTGCGCCCAAGAAGGATAATAACGAAACATTTATGCATATTCCATCTTAGTAGATATACGTATGATTGCAATAAAATATTAAGTATTGATTATAGATTTAAATCGGACGTAATTTTTTACAAAGCTAATTAACTGAAATGGTTCTAAAGGTTTTATGAAAATCCGTAGTCCCGTTTAAAAACCGTCTGAAAGTAGGTCGTCATTATGACGGGTGTTTTTTAAATAAGTATGAATGTAAACATTTTAATGTACAAAACACAGATTTTCAAATACAATATTTACAGAATATGAATGTACAAAGGTGAACTGCAATCCGATGAGGAAAATAAGAAGAGTAGAATGTGGCACAAACGAGTCGACATAAGTACAAAAACAAATGTACTTATGAAGTACATTTTATAGTTATTGATAGGTAAGTAGACTAAATTATAAATATAGGGTAAAACTTCTTGAAGTGAAAATTCAGATACCTCATAAAGCTTTCACTCGGCCATGTTTTTAACGTTATCTGAAATCGGCTAATGTATTAGCAATTCCACTGTATACAAATATTGTACTTTACAAGTTGGTAACTTAAATGTTCTTGAAATATATTTTTAGGCACATTTTGAATTTTTGGCACCATATTAAAGCAGTTTCTAAGCTTAATATAGGTATCCCCTTGAAATATCGACAAACATTTAATCGAATGTGTCATATCACCGAATTTGATTTCATCGAAAGCTAATTTCTGCTGAGACCTTATAGTTTAAAGCTCCTGCACGTGGAAATACCTGTCGTTGAAATGAAAACTCAGCGAAATGAAACGTTCTATGAAATAGCGGCCTGCACACGTAGAGTTCGGACCGCGGGAAACGCCACGCGCCATTCCAATCTTCGCTCCAACCATACGTGTAAATGCAACTGTAATAGTAAAATAGTAAAAAATTTACGGTTCGGACTGGGGCGTGGAATGGCGCGGGGCGTTTCCCGCGGTCCGAACTGTGCCGTATAAAGGCCGCTAATGAGTTTCGATATTTCAAGGGTAAACCTTGTATAAAGCGGTAAGTTTCTAGCTTATCTAAAAGTAACTTTAAAATCAACAATGTTTCTACTAAACAAACAAATAAAACAAACAGACAAGAAAGCTTCATAAAATATATGTTAACAGCAACATTATTATTCCACGGGCCAAGGAGCCGAGTACTTTATATTAAAAGGTCGCACGCGGCGACTTTACAAACGACTTGTTACAGAGCAATTGTGTTATAGCCGTCAATTTGCGGTCTAGTGGTTTAAAAAAAAGGCATTCAAGGGAGGATTCTATTTACTTTGGATAAAATTTAAATATTTTTATCGCCATCAATTTTATATTATTGAATCATATAGGTGCTCAAAAATATCAAAACAAAACACTTAGTAAAAGAGCGAGGTCTGATATTTTGAACACCCTACATTTGGATATGTTTGACAGCGACTATACATGCAATGTTAGAAACATGCTTAAGGCCTTTTGTACAAATACAGGGTGTAAGGAAGCAATTGTTACCTACAGCTTTTTAGACTGTTATTATGCAGGTATAAATGGTAGTAAAAGAATAATCGGGTTTAAAAAAATTTTTTTTTACAAAACATGTAATATCTTATCTATAAAAAAGCTTTGAAATATGTAAAAGCATTTGTTTTGCGCCTATCAACGATTGCAACCGCTGAGTATGGCGAACTTGTAACACATAATTACCAAGATATTTCGGTAGACTTACTATCGCAATTATTAAAACTCAAATGATTAATTAAGGGCAATAAGGAATAAAGCATTCTTCTCAACCTGATTGTTCCCGTAATGAGGGTATACAGGGTGTACTGTAAAACGCGAGCGAAGGTGTTGGCCGGCCAAGGACTTGCTCTTCGTTAAATCACGGAATAAATGTGATTGGTACAAGAAACAATATCAGTAGGTCTGTGTGTAAAGTGTTTCAAAATATTAACGACTAACTCAGCGCCGGGTTCAATAAATAAAAATAAAAACCTATGTCCACCCAGAATAGTGTACTTTTTAGGGTTCCATAGCCAAATGGCAAAAACGGAACCCTTATGGATTCGTCATGTCTGTCTGTCCGTCCTTATGTCACAGCCACTTTTTTCCGAAACTATAAGAACTATACTGTTGAAACTTGGTAAGTAGATGTATTCTGTGAACCGCATTAAGATTTTCACACAAAATTAGAAAAAAAAAACAATACATTTTGGGGGTTCCCCATACTTAGAACTGAAACTCATTTATTTTTTTCATCAAACCCATTCGTGTGGTGTATCTATGGATAGGTCTTCAAAAATGATATTGAGGTTTCTAATAAAAAAAAATTTCTAAACTGAATAATTTGCGCGAGAGACACTTCCAAACCCCCCTGTAACTTCTAAAATAAGAGAATGATAAAACTGAAAAAAATATATGATGTACATTACCATGCAAACTTCCACCGAAAATTGGTTTGAACAAGATCTAGTAAGTAGTTTTTTTTGAATACGTCATACATCGTATACCGTAATTTAACTTTCACCAGCACATGGCCGCTTTTTTAAATAGTGAAATTTTGATTTCGAATAGGTTTCGGAGATTAGCTGTAAGATAAATAAATAAATATTACACAAGTGTTGATCAAGTTCCGATCTATAAGCTCTAGGCTTGTACTTTAGGTACAAGACAACGATAAACTTTATATCTATAGAGAAATACGCACCTAAATCTAAATGTATAAAAGAAGAAACTGCCTCACTGACTGTCATATCAATGCACAGCCCAAAACGCTGGGTCTAGAGATTCCAAGTTTGGCATGTAGGCAGGCTCCTTATCAATAGGAGTGCACTAAGAAATAATTTTTCGGAAATCGACTCCCAACGAAAAGAAAATAGGGGGAGTAGCGGGAAACTAATTCTATGCGTACGAAGTCGCGGGCGTCCTCTAGTCAATTCAAATAAAACATCCAAGAATCAGGAACAAACACTCGCGCTCATCCCACAAATACCTGCACTTAACGGGATTTGAACCTGGGCCGCTAGCTTCATAGGCAGGCTTACTACTAACTAGGGGTTATTCCCACCTTCTACCACCAATTTGTTACCAGTGGTAACAGCTGGGAATTTTTTTCCCACCTGTTACCACTGGTAACTACTGGAAATAAAAATTCCCAGCTGTTACCACTAAACTAATTGGTGGTAGTTATCACCAAATATTTTTGTGGTAACAAATGGGAAAAATATTCCCACTTGTTACCACCGAGTACTTTAGTGGTAACAGGTGGGAAAAAAAATCCCAGCTGTTACCAGTGGTAACAAATTGGTGGTAACAGGTGGGAATAACTCCTAACTAGGTTAACGAGTCGTCAAAGATACAAACGAACAAAATTCGCACTCCCTTCGTAATAAAAAGTATAGATATATATATATTTACTGACTGCAGCATACGAATGATACACAAAGGGTACCAAGGACTTTGTAAGTTTTCTTGCGAGGCAGGGAAACTCAAACAAACTCGAACTTACAACGCTGATTTGTTAAACTCTGGAACACAGCAGTCATAGTTCAACTCTTTGACAGAAACCGTATTAAAACTAAAGTTAAACATCGGTTTGAGTTGGAATGGAAGGCGTTTAAACACAATAATAAACGTGGGAAGTGTTTTAATTTAACAAAGAGTTTTAATATTATGACCATCTCAGTCGTTGTGGCAGGGCTACCATCATCTTATCTTTTAACCTACCGCTAGCAGTGTTCGCATTATTGTGTTACGTTTGGGGATGAGACAACCGGTGAGTTACTAGCATAGAGGCATTCCATCTTAGTCCTCAGGGTTGGTAACGCATTTGCGGTCTCGGGATTGCAATCGAAATTGTAGTGAGAATGAAAATGTCTATGGGTCACAGATCCCATTTACCATCTGGTGGTCTGTGTGTTCGTTTGTCTTCTTTTGCTTTAAAAAATAATCACACAGATTGACCTAGTACCAAACTAAACTCTAGGCTTGTTCTATGGGAACAAGACTAAGTTTTTTTTAAATAGAAAGCTAGTTTTGGTTAGAAAAGAAACCCAATTTCTTCGCTAGTTTTGATAAAAAAGGTTCGGCCGTTTAAAAATAATAATAGTAGATAAATCTTTCGGTGGGATTAGATCTATTTAATTATATGTATGTATGTAAACACTTTATTTTACAAAGGTGAACTTATCCCTTTAAGGGATCTCTTCCAATTAACCTTTGAGCGATTGAGAAATAATTAATGATAACGAAAAGTCAAATAAGTACAAAACTAAAATAAATAAAGGTAGATTAAGCCCAAGTTAAAATTGCTATAAATATCAATAATTATAAAGATATAGGTATACAAAATAAACTAATATCTATAATATTATTAATGAAAATAAATCGCCGAAATGTATGTATGCGAATAACTTCCGAACGACTGCATCAAAATGGATAATTATTTTTTATTGTGTTTGTTATTGTGCACCGGGAAAGTCGGAAATTTCGGCATCTAGTGATAAATAAATAAACATATTAAACAGGAAAAAGATAGTTATTTAAAAAAGGAATGAAATTTGGAAAGGATGGATGAAAGAAGATTGACGAAAGTGAGTGGGAGGGTCGGAAGGGGCCGCCCTAGGCGTTCTTTTTCTAATCAGATCGGAGAAATACTGGAAAAGGGCCGGATCTCAAGTACCCGAAACCGACGCGCATGCATGACTCGATGTATGAATGTGGAAGAAGCTAAAGAGATTTGTCAGGATCGTAGCAGGTGGAAAGAAGTGGTCTCTGCCTACCCCTCTGGGAAACAGGCGTGATTTAATGTATGTATGTATACAGTGTGTTACGAGCACCCTGGCTTTTTTTAAAGGAGGTTATAATAACGTATATCTGTAATGTAACCATGACATTAATTTAATAAATAAACAAATTTTCAGGCTTTGTTAACTTTCTAACAATATTTTAATTGCCAGCAATGTAAAGTGTTAAATGACAGTCGACGGATACTTTGATTATTATGATTTGCCCCCGTACCACGACATGCCTTGTACTAAGCAACAGCGATACTGATAACGATGAACACGCAGCACATGCACTACATTAAAAATGGACAATATCTAAGAACTAGTCCGAAAAAAATCCTTTCCCATTTGTAATACCTACTGTCTTTTTCTCCGCTGCTCGAGCTAATTTCAAATTAACTGGAAATTATGCGAGCCGCGCCAATGCTAATGAGGACTTCAAATTAGAACGAATATATAAAGCACCGCTGTCTGGATCCTTACATTTATTAGATAGGTATCCATTATAATAAAGGCTTTTCACGCCTTTGTTCAAAGCTTTTCTATTCATTGCGGCCTGTTAGGATTCTGTTTTGTGTAAAAAATGGCAACTAGTGTTGCTAGCGACATCTATGTTAAGAAACCGGCCAAGTGCAAGTTGAACTCGCGTGGAGAGGGTTCCGTACATACGTAATTTTTTTTTTGATAGAATTTTTATAGGTTTTCCTATAATCTACAAGTAATAAACTATTTTGTTTTTCTTTTCAGTAGTTTCGAAGGTAAATTGGCAATGGTCCATCTTCTTTCATGAATAAAATCAAAACTATTTATTTTACAATAATAACAAAAATATATTCAAGATCCTCATAAGGGTTTGCAAATTTTTTTTGTAATTTTCCTAATTTTTCCCGCGAATATGACCACGTTTAAAAAAAAATACTTTGCACATCTGTGTTTGTAGCAAATTGGTTGTGATAGACGGACGGACACACAGACGCACGAGTGACCCTAGAAGGTTTCCGTTTTTTTTTTCATGTTTTGTACGGAACCCTAAAAATTGAAACCAAACTATAATACTGTTTTACTGACCGTCAATGCAAGCTGTTTAACTATTCAAAATGTAAGTTATTGCCTCTTAAAGGGTTTTCCTAATATAGACATTTAAATTGTAAAGCTAAAACTCGGTCCCACCTGTAAGTTGGTACCTACATAAAAAATATGTTTTTTGTCTAACAAAAGGACAGAAACCAACCAAACAAACGACTTATAAAAACAATATTTAAACCACCTGTATAACATACAGGATGTTGATTAATCTGTGACCTGCAAATTGAGGCTTGCGTCAATTTTATTACAAATCATTGTTTTGCTGACTACCGCTCAAATAAATAGGTATTTAACGAGGAAATGCAACTAGCCTTATAGACACCATTTCCAGTGGTAGTAATATAGGCGATATTTGTACGTATAGTTACTTAAATTATGATATTTTGGTTAATTAGGATTGGTAGCCAGTTTCAACTGTATTGAGTTAAGTCCTTATGTAATTATGTTTTAAACTAAAGATATCAACGAAAAAAAAAGTAAAATACATTGGTGTCCAAGACCTGAAATTGATGATAGAGTATTATTTATAATTTCAGCCGTTTCCTTTAGCGAAAACTGGTTTAAAATTTGTAGCACAAACCTACAAAAAAACAAATGCTTCAAATAAAAGACTGCATTCCTCAAATTATTCCCTTATAAAATATTTTTTGCTAGAAACCTTTTTTTCCCATTATAAATCGTTTAAACCCTAATCGAGAATCCGTTACAAGAAAATAACCCCCACGATACGACTGAAACGTCTTCAAGTAGCACTCGCCTTTCAAGTCGAGAGGCAAGTAGCCATTCAAGTGGACTTACCTTCCAGTCGAGCCGCAAAAAGGTGTAAGACTGGACAACAATTAGGTGAAAGGATAACAAAATGGGGGTTAGGGAGGAGGGGGAAATGGAGTTTAGTGGGGTGATTGGTTGATTTGGTCTTTTTATGCTGTTTTATAAATAGCCTTTTTAATACTCCTATCTGATGATTTATATTATTTATTATGAGCTCTTCTTTAGTATAGGGAATAAAAAACTTTACAATTTAAATTTATCTCAAATTTGTGTGATATGTTTTGGTAAAAAAAATATATTATGAAAAAAACAGAGAAATATTGCATTTTGCTGCAAACTGAGCATCGTAAAGCTGATTTAAATTATAGTTTGAACTTGGTGACCTGCAACCGCATAGAATTTCTAAAATACAAAAATACACTCTTGTTTTTCTTAAAGTACAAAAACATTAAAAATAACAAAGCAAATTTTCTTCTCACGTATATAAATGAATTATATTAAACCATTTTGTTTTGTGGAATTAACAGATTACTTACTTAGAAATAATCTGACTTAAGCTGAGTTCCCTCTAAATAGGTAATCAACGAAGAAAAAACATTAGCCACAGCCGGACATGGTAGACAACTTTTCCTCCGCAGGAAAATAAATACAAACGGTTATCTCTAAATGCCAAAGTTTCAAGTGTTTCTTCCTTTTTCTGTTGGCTTATTTTTGCACAACATCCTGTATAAGCTTTACACTTGAGTACAGTTGCTAGAGGGTGTTATTTTTTAAATTTCATTCTTCAACAAGGTATTAACCGGCAAACTTTAGAACTTGCCTCTGCACTGCGTGAGGCAAAGTGAGCGTTTACGTTTGTGTGGACTGTAGTTAGTTAAATTAAAATCACTGGTTTGCAAATATTAATATATATTTAAAAAGCAGAAAGCGTACACACACAACGTTCAATATAGCAATCAATAGAAGAGTCGAGTGACCACAGACAACGCATGAAATCGGTAACAAATCGTAAAATCATAATGATGGCAGTGTTGCCAACAGTAAGGTACCTACTACTTAGCCCTGGGGTGTTATTTTCTTAAAAACGGCGGTAAGAACATGCGAAAGCGCAGCGGCGAGTTTAAATACACTTACGAGCAAAACAATTGCATCACTTTTAATTTTTTCATGCCCCCCATTATCTTTGTAAACCGGCTTTTTTTTCTGAAATATTTAAATAAAATAATGTTTCGATAATTTCCATGTTTATTTACTTCTTGTAAAGCTGTAATCTAAGCTTAGAAGAAAAAACATGAATTCATTTAAATATTTCAGAAAGAAAAGTCGGTTTACAAAGATAATCGGTGGACATCAAAAAATGCAAAGTGATGCAATTGTTTTGCTCGTAAGTGTAGTCCCTTCAGAGCAAAAAAAAACACATTTAAGCGCGTGTATTCAATTTGGCAGCATGGCTTCTCGAACGTATTAGGCTGCTTAATTGAGAATGCACGCGCTAAAATGTGTTTTGTTCGCTCGGACGGGACTACTTAAACTCGCCGCTTTTCATTCACTCGTTCGTCCGTCCGTTCGTCGTTGTTGAGAGAATCACACCCCTGCATCGTCGTAAGATCTTGCTAACAATAAAAATAGATGTAAAAAAATCTAGAATACGACCTTTGCAACCAAATTAAAAATACACGCTTTGACTTGTAAATAATGCTCTGACGGGACAACTTCAGCTCGCCGAGTAATAACTCGACGACGAATTGAAAAGTGACTCAGAGTGATGTTTAGACTAGCAATTAAAGTTGCAGAAGTTGACTGCTATCTTACTCTAACTTTAAAGTTAGAAAAAGACAGAGAAATTGTTCTTCTTGCTCTAGAACTAAAGTTAAAGGAAGAGAGCAATGAACTTCTGCATTTTTTATTGCTACCTACTTAGTCTATGTCGCTGTTAAGATAAGACCTTACTGCAATAATGATAGAGTTCAATATTACTTTCAAAAAAATCTGACACGCTCTCAGATATTGAACAACATATTAAGCCCAATCTTGAACAACATATTATTAGCTGGCGACTGTACAATGTACTCAGCAAAAACGTGCATTAATTTTCAAAAATCTGACACGCTCTCAGATATTGAACAACATATTAAGCCCAATGTTGAACAATATATTATTTGCTGGCGACTGTACAATGTACTCAGCAAAAACGTACATTAATTTTCAAAATAATGGCCGATATTTGCGAACGCAGACGTACTTTATAAGCCCTGAAATTATTATATCAACATACAAAGGAAAGTTATTTATGATGTGAGGACTTCTGTCACACTGTAATGGGCGCAGGTATTCGTTAGTCTGAAATACAATACCGTGAGCGCGAGCGTTTGTTCCTTGGGCTTGGATGATTTCTATGTATTTACAATATAGTCGATCTTGTAAGTAGCTGCTCACTTTAGTACCTTGTCGCTTGAAAGCTTTGTACAATAAACTGCAGTAATTCAAACATGACGTTAAGATGACAATGCTCCAAAGTGTACAGCTACACATTATTACATTGACATGTTCAAGGACAAGGTAAGTTACTATGTGAACGTAAAAATACTAATAATATACTAGTACATTTTTGACATGTCAAAATTATGCAAGTTACAATAAAATTTAAACCTATGTTAGAGTCAATACATCGTTTCATACATTAGTCATTAGTATTTCGTGTCGTATAATATTTTATAAGGTGCCCTTTGGAACGCATAATTTTTTTACACATAATTTATCTTTTTGCATAAAATCTTTTCGCATCATCCTTTTAGGCTGACGTTGCAGAATTTAATAAACGTCTATTATGTAGATTAGATAAGGTTAGTTTTTTATAATAATTAAAATAAAACCGTTTCTATTGTAAAAACCGTTTTCTACCTAAAGATTTTATGTGTAAAGATACACAAAATTATGCGATGCAACAGTAAACCTATTTTATATCGTCAATCGAAACGCTAGCTGATTTAATTTAATACGTGTGTCTAAAATCAATGGATTACCGTTACACCACGGTGTCACAGTCAGCCGCTTGTTCAAGTCAAGATTAATTTAGAGGTGTGTAAGTGCAATTTTCATTCGCCAGCACGTTTCGGCAATTAACGCTCTTCTTGCCACGGACTCTTTTTGGTGCTCACTCTGTATAGGAATCACAAGGTTGGGCACTGGAAGAGACAGCATATTCGCTACCGACATTTGTAAATAGTATGTAACTCGTATATGACGGGTGTGTCGTTGGCAATTTCAAGTGTGAAGCTGCGTTTACGCTGAGTTATTCAAAGGTGTCTGGAAGCAGGTGAATAGCATTCAAACAAATAATTAGGTACATTCATTAAAATGTATGTATGACGTCGCAGTTAGCCAATTTTTTTAAATGTTATTTGTACCTTATATTTCTCTCTACAAGTAGTTATAATGTTTTTATATTTATTTACGATTTTTAATATATTAGTTTCATCTCTACGAGTATACATTTGTTTCGTTTATTATTTTATTGATGTTTTTTTATGATACTATTATTTTGTTTTACTATCTAGGCGTGGGTATTTGATAATTATTATTTGATTAACACCATATTTACTCGACGAATACTTATATTCGTATAAAAATAAAAATATCTGCGTAAAATAGCATTGAAATAATAATAATGAACAGACAGATAGATAAACTGACAACGGATATGACAGAATCTTAAAATTCAAACCAATCATAGAACAAAACACAACAATTTATTTATATTTACATTGTTTAGATAAGACAAACGATACAAGAATTATATTAAATTATAAAAATACTGCGTACATTTATAAATGTCGATCACAATATTTAAACAACTTATTCATTTAAAATTAATAAGCGTACATTAAAAAAAAATCCTAATACATTATTACTCAAAACTACAAGATACCAACACAAAATGTAACGTTTTAATTAGCATTAAAGGATTCCAAAACTATTCCTAAATTCCAATTAATTAATTGAATCTGTATTACCAATATCCATTTCACCTGCTTAAACCAATACATGGCTCGTTCTCAGTCAATGAGCCTACATTACTGACCGACCATTCAATCCAGTGCCATGACGTCTAAATTCAATATATCCTCGACTCAAAATGGAGGCTAATGGCGCGGAACGTACAAACTCGACTTCAAAGCCCAGGTCGTTCAGTTTCATAGAATTTGGGCTCCGAAAGGAGTCATTGGGAAGCGAAAACTCAACAAAGGACTGCGTTTGACGTTTACCAAATAAATAGACTGCTTTATTTAAATAGGTAATGAGGTGCTATTAAAATTATTCGTGAATTTGTGGTGTAGAATATTATAGTTTTTAATCACAATGTGTTTTAGGCCATAATTTTTATAAAGTCTTTTTTTAAGCAACTTTTTCTTTTGAGGATTTTTTATAAATCAAACTTGACCTAACCTGTCCTTATCATAGTTACGTTAGACATTTTAGAAATTCTGAAAAGTTTATGTTTCCAGTGATATAAAACAGATGACTATAAATAATTATGTGAAAAAAGACGTTATGTCTAGAAAAAATATGGGAAATCACAGACCCGGTTACTAGTTTAGTTTGGATTTAGATGAGTCAGTGCTTATCTAGGTATACTAGTCTAATTGAGACGTTATCTATAAAAAGGGACCTTATTGTCGATGGCGCTTCCGCTATTATTAACAATGCTCCGATATAAATACAACGTCGCGTGTCGCAGTGCGGCGTAAGCGCCATCGACAATAAGGTCCCTTTTCATAGAGAATGCCACAATTACAGAGCATATCTTTTGCTTTACGCACTATTATTTAAGTGAGTGTGTGTTGGTTTACTGAGGGGTGGTCCATTATATCAAAGAAGGTAGCTAACTGCATAGTAATAGTTTAAGCAAATTAAATTTTATTTCGTTACCGATTGAGTATATAATGAGTTGACTAAACTACAGTTAGCTACCTTCTTTGGTAACGGCGACAATTTACCCTTCGTTAACGTAGTTACTCAAAAGAAAGAAAAAGTTCATGCTTATGGTACTGTAAACTTCTAAATGCGACCTTTTCTTATGTTTATCAAAATAATTTCATAATTTATAAAAAAAGACATAAATTAACCTTTTCAAACTGTCACTTTGATGTTTCAAGCAAAAAAAGGCTGAGGCATTTGATGTCACGCATCGCTTGTTTTTTCCTCACGAAATTGTCCCGTGATTTTGAAGTGATTTTCTGTTTTTCCTCACGGAGCAACAGACCGGAAGTACCCGGAAGTGTTAAATGAAAATATTAAACAATAAACTCAACAAGGCTGTGCAAAAACACGCTATTTTTTTATTTAAAGAATGACGGAGTATAAATTTAAATATTAGGGGCAACGCACACAAATTGACCAAGTCCCAAACTAAGCTTTAGGTTGTTCTATGGGTTATAGACAACGATAAACATACTTAATATTATGGAGAAATAGATTAGAACATCCAAAACGCAAGAACAGATATTCGCGCTCATCACACAAAAATATCTGCCCTAACCGGGAATTGAACCCAAAACCGCTAACTTCGTAGTCACGATCACTATTATCAACTAGGCCAACGCATCATCAAATATTTTACAATTTTATATTTATTTTTCAAACTTTATGGACTTACAGCGTCAGCCAAAGCGAGATAGCTTAAGAACTAGAAATGACATGGTGATGATGTATGCATGTTTGGGATGCCGCATGCGACTAAAAAAGTGGTTTATATGTACATTTTCATGTACGTTGCTAATTTAAGGATGATATCTATGGTCTTGTCGATGGAGAAATTTCCATCGTTTTTTATTCCGAGCATCCTCTTTAACAGAACACTAGAACTACATGGTCACGTAACGGAACCAGTAATGGACAAAGGACCAATTAAGGACACTGATTCTTATTGCACAGATGATAAGAGTTATTCATTTGTTTTGCAACACCCAATTCATAATTGTATTACCTTTGAATTAAGATTTTAGGCTGGGTTTTATAAAGATATAGATTAAATTTCGGTCAGGAATGTCAAAACTTGTATGAAGTTACTAAAATTTGACCTGACATTTTTACTTACGGGCCTTTATAAAACCGGCCCTAAGTGTTCATTATTAATGCCTTCTGCTAAAAGTGTCCAACATTGGTTCCGTTACGGTTTTATCTTTTCCTTTGTTATTGTTATTTTTTGTCTGTGTGTTATTTACCTACTGATAAAACGCACTACGTCTACTATTTCCTTTTAAGTCCAGGTCATGTCGTGCGTGATTCGCCGGCCCCGCGTCTTTAGCCTTTCGCATGCCTTTCTTGATTTTAATCTATTAAAATAACGTTTATGAGTAGGTACTTATAACAATATAGGTACTTAGTGTATCTAGTATGTAACACTGGGTATGTTTTATTTTTTGAATAAAATCAATGTCCAAATTTTCTTTATGAATGTAATTCCACTATACCTATTCGAATTCGCTAATTCGTGATCAGATTCGTGAATAGGTTAGGTGAAAAATATAACTTTTGTAACATCCCTGCTTCAAATTATAAGTTTTTGAAGTGTCACTGTTGCGTGGACACAATTGCTGAGTAACAAGATTGATGCAAGTAAGTTCGGTGCTCGTGTGATGCAACTTTGGTCATTAATATCAATTTCCATCGGTGGCCTTTTACGAAACAGTCTGGTGGAAGCATTAAATGCATTGCACGTTGTTTAATGTAAGAAGAAGACACGGTAACAGAACTTTGGTATACCCTTCGCACATGATACCATTGAAACAAAGAGCAAAAGTGTATCTATACATATATTTTTCCTAGACTTGTTCCATGGGGTACTGTACAATGATAAATTATAAATAATTATTTATAGAGAAAATATACTCGTACACTTGAATACAAAGAAAACATTCTAAACTCCAGCACAAATAAATACTCGCGCTTATTAAACAAATATTTGCTCATACGTCATTGGACCCGGGACCTCTAGCTTTCCAGGCACGGTAAACAAATGAGGATTACAACGTCGTCAAAAATATTATGCCGTAGCCTCGTACCTAAAACAATAATTCAACTCCAAAAGAAAAATCCAAGTTCCATTAAACAAAACGAATGTGCTTTCGAAACTGATATTCTAGAGTATTCACATCTCTGGGGTAATAAATGATAAATTCTCAAAGAACAGAAAAATAGAAAATTATACGCGATTCCGTGCTGCACTAAATATTCAACAACGAATAATAAAATTCTGAAAGAACGTGCCTGGAATTACGTATTTTTCCCGCATAGAGTATTGTTTTTAATTTTCAATAGTGCAAACTAGTCATTGTTAATTTACGAGTATTAAGGCTTGGGGATATTCTTTTAAACCGCATCTTTGTTATGGCAATAAGTTGTCAAATTTTGGTGATTCTTATGTCAATCGATTTGTCTTGTGAGTGTCACTAAAGATTATGACAAAATTCAATACGGCGGCAACTAGACGCCATATTGTGAAAAAGAAAAAAAAAGTCGACATAAGTGGGGTATCATTGAATAGGTATTTAAAAACCATATAATATCTTTCTTTCATCATTTTTCATTTTGAATTATCATTTTGGATTTAAAACGATTAAAAGTTGGTTAGCAACAGTTGGTTTTTTGAAGCTGCACTTTTTGTTAGATTTGTTGTTTTTCTTATTATTGAAGAGAAATTAGTTTAAATCCACTAATTTTTTTTTTTAAATCTGCCGTAAAACCAAAGGCTATTACTGCATGGTAATAGTATAAACAAACTAAATTTAAACTCGTCACCAATAGACTAAACAACGCATTGAGTAAGATCTGATGCCTTCAATGGCATAACGGCAGAATTGTGTGCATCTGTTATTTAAATGCAAGATTTAGTCGTGATTAAGGTTTATAGTTCCGTCGGGACCGCTACCACCATCTCATCCTTTAATCTAAGACCAATCTGCTGTCGGATTGAAGTGCTCCGGTGTGGGGATAAGACAACCGGTGAAATTACTAGCATAGAGGCATTCCATCTTAGTTCTCACGGTATAAAAGCATTTGGCATCATAGGATTGCATTCTAAATTATTTTCACACACCGCTCGGAAATATGGCCATAGATAATCTTGTTTGGGGTCACAAAACGTCACTTATAAGAACAGACCAAGAATGTTTTTATCAGCGTGTTTGCTGATTGGTCGAGAACATTGTTGTCCAACTTTAAGAACCAATGAAAATCAATCAATAAATTTTTGTGTCATAGCTCCTTAAAATGAAAAATTGAAATCGACCAATCGGAACACACCATTTTGTGTCGTAAAATATTAGGTGTATTTTTGCTAAAAGATACACAGACTAATTTTTTTTCTTAAATATAATTCAAACTCGGCCCCTAATCTCGAAATTACATGGGAGATAATTATGGCGAAACAAATACAAGTTTATATGGAGTTGACATCTTCATCTCGCATGTTAGTATATTAATCTCGAGTGCCACGAGAATAGAGGTCCAGATTTAACAAAAGTTATCTATGGTATATTTGGCGGTGATGTCATATTAACATGAATAAAAATTTGAGTTTTGAATAATTATGAATTTTTATTTTATTTCCTCTCAGTAGTTGTGAAAAGCACTATGTCTGCCTCGGTAGAAAGTGCAATTTATGGACTCGTCTCTCTCGGACTCTATATGACTCGTCCAAAAATCGCGTACTTTATATCCTCAGCAAAAATGTACTATTGCATTATGCAAACAAAATCCCACAGTGACACTGTAACTTTTTAACCAGAATTTTCATTTTATTGCACCTACCTACTTTTTGATTTCTGTTTCGCCTTAAGATTGACTGGTAGATAATGCTTGTAGCATTATGTTCGCCTTTTGTACACTATTTTAATTTTGTGCAATAATGTCACTAATGTAATGTCTCTTTTTTGTTATTTAGTGTCACTGTTTGATTTAAGAGGATTGTGATACGATGCTCAAATCGCGTAACTGTCAGTTTTTCCATACAAATTTAGCTCAGAGCGAGAACGTTTTTCACCCCCTAAATCAAGTCCGAATTTTAAGATTTTTAAATATGTTATAGTTGTTATGAAGACCTAGGTCGGTACGTTTCTGTTTTTTTTTTAAATATTTTCTTGGAGATGACAACGGACAGACCTAGTTTTTCATATCTACAACATACAAAAATCGAAAAAAAATGATTAGGTTTGAGGGAAGAAAAACGGTATTACATTTTGTATGGTTTTTTTAGCTTCACAATCCTCTTAACGTGTCTATGGGTTTCAGATCCTATTTACCATCGTTGTGTGTTAATTTGCCTTCTCGAATAAAATAATGGTGTTATAATGACATCTTCCAAAGCCCCTTATTTTTGTTATTTTTCAGGTTAAGTAATCTAAACTGTTACAGTAAAAGCAATAAAAAAATCGGAATCTGATGTGATTCTACTTACAATCAACCCTGCTCTCGTCCCTGGAGACTCGAGGGCCGAAGGGTTAATGAGAATTATGGTAATACCCCATCGGGTACTAATTTTACCCCATTGATTAGTTTGGGGGTTCAAAAAAGTCACTTTATCCACAAGTAGATTGGATTCGCACGAGCATGATACGTTTTTAATGACGTATTTATTTTAAAGAGTTGTTCTCTTTTTGTCATGATTTGTCGCAGGTCGGTCTGTTTGTTCCATCCTGAGGGCTCAGACAAGATGCACTACTCTAACTAACGTTTCTATTCGATTCGTTTTTAAACCAATCGCGTCACTGGTAGACCACGTGACTTTTCGTATCACGACATCTTCCAGTGACGCGATTGGTTTAAAAACGAATCGAATAGAAACGTTAGTTAGCGTAGTGCATCTTGTCTGAGCGCTCTGCTTTCATCCTCATTTAAAAAAGCAGGTCTCTGGACGTACAAAATTATAATAAGTCGTAAACAGGATTCATTTTAGAGAGTACCTGTACAATCCAGTTAGATTTGTACACTGTATTTATGATAGTTGATACTGGTAGTTCCAAGAGTGCAGAGAGAGAGAGAGAAATTCTGAGTTATTTTGGAGACATTTATTTAACCCCGAGAGGAAAGCGAGTGAAACTCTCACTCCGTGATTTCTAATTCTACTGATTTTACTCTTGTACAATAAAGAGTATAAATATATGCTAAATGTGAGAACCTGTAATTGGCTGTGTTGTTAGTCTTAATTCTAAATTGTTATAAAGCTCTTGGTTTTCCATGGATCCATAAATAAATAATTATATAATAATAGGTACATCAACTAACAAAAGTAGCCATCTTCTGACAGGCGTAAAAAGAAAGAAAACAGGAAAAGAAAGAAAAAACATACATGTGTTACAAACAGACAGACAAAACGCAACAAAATACTGACATAGAAAAAAGACCTTTTTGTCACTTAATACAAAGACATACACGATAATCCAACAAAAAAAACATTCAAAAACAAAATATACTCATTTCGTGATATCAATGTTAAGGCTCTCAAAATATTGGACGACGCGAAGAAAGTCAAATGTTTACACAATCCACCGAAACCATAATTGGGTTTCCTGATATCGTTGCTCACGTTGAATAAGTAATAAGTAATCTTGCTTTAGAATGACTAAGTATTACTGCATTTTAATTATTAAAATCATGAACTTTTTAGTTATTCAAGTGATATTTACAGAATTCAACATTAATACAACTAAAAATTAAAAGTAAACGTATTTAAATTAAAATTAAAATTTGATTGGGCTAGCTATCCAGAGAGGTAATGCAGCCAGTGTCATAGGGACCATGCCGCGAGCGGTCCTGCTAGAGGGGGTGTTCTTTTTATAGTGGTGATTATTATTTATATCTTTAATATTTGAGTAGCAAAGTTTTATTTTAGTATTACTTATTTTAGCCCAAATTAAACTTTCTTCTTTTTTTACCATGTTCGTTGTGTTGTAGTGTGTTTTTTTCCAATAAATTTTATGAGTTTGAGTTTGACTGAGTTTGAAAATTAAAAAAATAGGTTACCTATCTGAACTCCGAAAAATGTTATAAAAAATGATAAATATTATTCGACAACTATGGTTTGGGTTTTTTTACGTTTGCCCGAAAGATCACTTCGAATATTTTCATTTAGTCATTACTTGTTTAGGTTTTTTACCGATTTGACAAATTATCTATTCCGTAATAGTGGTTTCGGCGTACAAACAGTTGTCCAATGTAATGGTTTGTCAATTTATCTATTTCCCAAGGGCCTTGGCCTTCTAACCTAACCTATCCGTATCGGTTCTGCCCTAATTCGTCATGCTCGGTGCATTTTTTGGATAGTAACAAATTACAAGCAAGATTTGCTTACCTGAAATGAATATTTGACGTAGCGTAGCGAAAACTATATGTAGCATTGATCAAGTGAAAAATGGGTTAAGAAACAAAATACGAAACGATCCCTAGGCTAGTTGTAGCACTGGTGTAATGAAAAATAGGCTTTGAAATAAAATACGTAACAATACATAGGGCAAGGAGAAAAGTTGCTCGGACTAAAGATATGTTTACTTAATGTCAAATAGTGAAATAAAAAAAATACGAATCGTGCCATCGGAGAAACGTTAAAAAACGAAACGTTTTCGGTCAAATGAAATTAGGTCAAAAAAAATTCGAGGTTGCGATAGGTTACCAAAAAATACATTAAATCAGAGGTCATTATTATTCAAAACATAGAAACGCTTGATATAATGGCAATATCTTCTTCCAGAGTCAATATATCTTAAACAGACCAACAAATTTTCATGAAACCTAGTTAAAAATCTCGCCAATTAAATTATCTTTATTTAAAAAAAAACGCGTCCAAATCAATCCATCCGTTTGGGAGCTACAATGCCACAAACAAATACACTCATAGACACAATACCTATAGGCTATAAGATAGATAAAAACCCCTTCTTTGAGAGTTGATATATCTTAAACGGCTTCACCGATTTTCATGAAATTTAGCTAAGAACCAAGCTGATAAAATTAACTTTATTTTAAAAGAAATCGCGTCTAAACCAGTCCATCCATTTGGGAACTACAACGCCATAAACAAACACACAGATACACATACTCACAGACACAAAAATAGTAGAAGAAGAAATAGAAGAAGAAATACACAGAAGACACACAAATAGACAAATGAAAGAAAACTAACAATGTGATAGAAACAGCACGGAGTGTGTGTCTTCGCGTTAGCGAATCAGACACTGCCTCAGCATTATGCTGAGGTGTCAGACACCTACGGCCAATGATATAATATAGTAAAAAGAGGTAGATATGTTATACGCACTTCAATAGTGGCACCCTAAAACCAAGCCAATTGGTACACCTTTACTTAGTCTTGCGCCGTCAACGGAACCGTGAACTAGTCTGCAGAGCAACATACACGTTATTCGTCTCTGCTTCGCTCCCGGAAAAAAGCATATCATCCTGCTTTCACTTGTCATTTATGAATGTGTAATTGCAATATTTACTGATTATGTGTGCGTAAGCCGGGCCATACGAGTATTACACGCCGAATACCGTATAGGTAACATATTTACCTCTTTTTATATTATACTAGCTGACCCGGCAAACGTTGTTTTGCCATATAAATAATTTAGGGGTGGACTACCCCTAACATTTAGGGGGATGAAAAATAGATGTTGGCCGATTCTCATAGATACCGGATAAGCACAAAAAATTTCATCAAAATCGGTCAAGCCGTTTCGGAGGAGTATGGCAACGAAAACTGTGACACGAGAATTTTATATATTAGATTATGTCGGCGCTGATTTTCAGCCAGTACCGTTTTGGTGACTCGCGGAACGCTGTACAAACACTATACTATACTATATGCTATACTCATAACCATTATCATTTCAGCACACATCACCAACTACAAGGTAAAGGCCTCTTCATTTTCACGCTACTTAATATAAAAATACACGCCAAACTTATAATTACCCCTTTTTTGTCAGAGGGTAAAAATAAACATCGCATGTCTGTTAAAACACTCCGATTGGCTGGGGCGATTTGTAGGGCTAATCTAAGCATCTGCCAACTTGGGCAATTAGAGAACTCGCGGCGGACGGGTAAAGTTTTATTTTGTCCCATTAAACAGAGCCGCTGGTTCATACAAGTAGGAAAAAAACGTAAAAACCTAATCGCAAGTATTTGTTTCTAAGGTCCGTATTAACAAACACATCTTGGCCGAGATGCCCGTCACAAGATACGTCAAAGTACACCACCACGATAGAACCATAGAACACTGTCATTTTTGACGCATCTCGAGACGAGCAGAGTTGAGATTAGTTTATTAATACGGTCCTAAGTCTTGGAGGTTTTTGTATTTTTTTTATGACATGGAGAAGACTAACATACAGACCATCTGATGGTAAATGGGATTAAGACTTAAGACTGCAATCTTAAGACCCTAAGTGCGTTGCCAACCTTAAGGACTGAGGTGGAATGCCTCTATGCTAGCCATTTCATTATCCCCCGCTCAGGAACACAACAACGCGGACACTGCTGCTTGGCGGTGGGTTAAAGGATAAGGTAGTAGTAGCGACCCGGACGGAACCTGCACAATTCCGACACCACACTCGACTGAACCTTAAATGTACTTTACAATAATGATGCCATGTGATAACTCTGCTTATCAAGTTTCGACGAACAGTTTCTCGGTAAACTGAAACAATTACGAAACAAACCAACGACTAAACGTAACTCTGCATATCGCTTTTCTTCCTACCGACTACTCGGCAATAGTACATTATTGCCTAGGCAGGGAAGTAGGCAATTGCGGGCCGAGTATTGGTTTAAATGGACGAGCTTGCGAGAACATAGTGCTTTTCTCAAAAATCGCAAGAAAAAAATTTGTGTTGGAGTAAAATTTGCTTCCTGTTTCAATTCTTTTGGCGTACGATTAAAATCTTTTTCGCTTGAACTCATTTTTTGAATTGCATAAAAACAGATACTTCACGAGTAAAAACCATCACTCTTTACCGCCTTTTTGTTTCCGACAAGGAGAAGAGCAAGCTTTTTAAAAAAAAAACACATGCTATTCCGACACGAAAGATATGTTTCGAATAAAATATGGATGTATAAGACTTGTGCCATCATTTTATTATGGCACTTTTCACTTTTTAAACAGTTACAAAGTAGACATTAATGAAATTTGTATGTGGGCTTGTGCAGCTTGCTCGCAATGTTTTTTTTTTTAATTTGAGAACTATCAGTAAACTATACATTGTCAACTTTTCCGGACATTAACGAATTTATTAACGAAATTATAACAACATCGGCCAAAAGAAAGGTCTGCCAATAGTTGTCTGCGAAACAAAATTCAGCGTAATTAATTAAACTCGGCGAAACGACCGGACACCGGTCCTGTCACCACTTGAAATTTACCTACGTATTTCTCTATATAAGTATGATTATCGTAATCTAGTACCCATAGTAAGGGCTTAAAGCTTAGTTTAGGACCTGTCGCTGCCAACCATTATCCACGCCATGCTTAGCATCGAGAGGTGCTATGAAAAATGGCCTCTTTTTGTGAATCCGTTATCGGGCAAAAGGAGAGCGTGAGGAGGACCCTAACGCTGCTCCGCTCCGCAGAAGAAGGCAGGGAATAGCGCGGCGGCGCTACGCGCACCTGCTCCCTCCGCCATAATGGTGCCGGAGCGCAAGAGTCGGGGAACCGTGTGCTCTCTTTAACGGGCCATTTGACTGAGGATGCCTCAGACCAGCCGAGGCATCCAATAGCCTAGAACACCGTCAGGGCGTCATCGTCGAGTGCTACAAAGTGATCCTGTGGCGGCCCAACCCAACACGACGGAGACGTCATCCCGTTGGTTTTTTAGACGGTAGTCTGAGCCTTCTGCTCAGGAGTCCGTCATATCCACCCTAGCCCCCGACTAGAGGTGAGATGCGAAAATGCATTTCTCCAAAGTAAAAAAAAGAAAAGAAAAAAAAAAGGACTAGTTCAATGAGTTTGGGACTAGGTGAAGATGTTCCCGATAGCCAAAACAGAGACTGTAATTTCTCAGAAACATACATACATTATGCTCACAGATAGTGCTGCCTTATCGGATTGTCTCTCTGTCCGTCAGTCACAGCAAATTTGATCCGAATCTACTGGACTGATTAACGTAAAAGTTTATACATTTTGGAATTTCAAGGAGCAAGTGCAAGACAAACAATCGAAGACGATATAATTTTTACCGCCTAGAATCTCAGCCCAGAGGGCTCAGACAAGATGCACTACGCTAACTAAAGTTTCTATTCGATTCGTTTTTAAACCAATCGCGTCACTGGAAGATGACGTGATACGAAAAGTCACGTGGTCTACCAGTGACGCGATTGGTTTAAAAACGAATCAAATAGAAACGTTAGTTAGCGTAGTGCATCTTGTCTGAGCCCTCAGTTTAATAATCTCTTTGCGAGGTCAACTCGCGTTTGTCCAGTTTGTCATTTGATACCCTACTTGACTGTAACTTCTTAAATTCGCGTTTCGACTCCGTTCTAGGCACCCCACTTTGTAACCCCTTCACTGATCTTGCTCTCGTTGAACGTTAAGATTGTATTTGCCTCAACGATCCTTTTATCTTTCACGAAGACAATCATTTAAAGCTCTATTCTACGCGGTAAGACAATACGATCATATTTTTAAACAATGTAGGTGTATAAATTTTTTGTTGATCCGATCCTTGTTTGGGTTTAAGTTAATTTATGTAAGATATTTTTACAATAAAAACACTAACAATAGGGGTGTGTCCTGGGTAAAAAAGTAATAATTCTAATTAGTCCGTCAGTTAGATTATCAAAAAATATTGAACACGTATTTTTTGCTTTGCATCAAATTTCGGGAGTGGGGGCTCGTGATGTCACAACGTGGTATAAAGTGTGCCACGGCGTGACGTCACGCAAAACATCAACGCACTTTTATCTTTTTTGTTTAAATGACAAAAGAAAAAATACGAGTTCAATATTTTTTGATAATGTAAAAGACTTCATTAGAATTTTTTAGGACACTAGCCTATTAGGATGAAGGATAGTTTTTAAATTAGCGAGATCCGAGAACGATGTGGATTGAAAGAAGATTTAGTGACATAAATCGACAATAGTACGCTAAGTTGGGTTGGTCATTTAGAAAGGATGGAGCAAAGAAGGGTTATGAAAGAAGTATAGCGAGAAGTGGATATGTCGGTAGGGGACGCCCTAGACGCACATATAGTGATCAGATTTGCGATGTACTGAATAAGGGCCAAATCAAAAGCACCCGAAACCGACGTACGTGCATGAAGAGGGTGATGAATGTAGAGGAAGCGAAAGTTGTATAATAATTAGACTGGGGTACCTTGTGTTCTATAATCTCTTGCCTACCATTGGGAGACAGGCCTGAAGTATGATTGAGGATGAATAAAACAATAACCAAATTCAGAAAATAATGGGTTGTCCCAGAAGTAAAGAGACAAAATAATGGGTTGTCCCAGAAGTAAAGAGACGAAATAATGGGTTGTCCCAGAAGTAAAGAGACAAAATAATGGGTTGTCCCAGATGTAAAGAGACAAAATAATGGGTTGTCCCAGAAGTATAGAGACAAAATAATGGGTTGTCCCAGAAGTAAAGAGACAAAATAATGGGTTGTCCCAGAAGTAAAGAGACAAAATAATGGGTTGTCCCAGAAGTAAAGAGACAAAATTAGGTTAGAAATATTTAATAAAAAGAATGCTATTCAATTAAGATTAATTGGTTCATAATAAACCTTGTATTATTAAAATGGAATAAACTATATCGATTGGCGCATACTTCAACTTTGTACCAATTTTTTGAAAGTTATTTGCTTTCTGTCTCATCACAGCTTTTCCAGATCTCAACGTTACCATTTTAGGCGATCTAGTCCACCGACGGTTTAATGCAGTGAAAGATTTGGGTTTATCCGCTTGCTTTTTGACATAATGACCATACCTATCAACCTCAATTTAAAGCAATACAATATCGCTTGCCAGGAATACAACATGTATCAACAGACTGCAGGTCTCGACATTAATAATGAGAACTTTCTATGTTTTTTCGTAAACTGTATCACACTTTTGCTCCGATAATTTAACAAATATTTTAAAGGCTGAATTATTAACCCTCATCTTGGCCACACCAGATATTGATATCTTTAATTTTACTGCTGTAACTCTAACAGATGTCAATGGAACTTGCTCAAACGTGTTTTTTACCTTAGTTATGTTTTGAATGGTCGAAACTGTACGTTATCGTCCAGTAATCTATTTAAAATGTCGGTTTTCTTTTCATTAAACATATTTATATTTCTGTTATTACTGGTTCTTCTAGCTTCCTCTTTAATAAAATTATGTATCGTATGCGTTTTCCCGTGACATTGATAGTACTGAAAACATCTTTTCTCAATTAGTTCTTGTTCCGCTCTCTTTATTATTGAAAACAAGGGAAAAAGTACGCGACTCCCGGCTTATTTGAAAGATTTAACATCGGCTCTTGACATGAGAGTTGGTTTAACCTTTTTTCGGATGTTTTCTCTTTGACCAATTTGTCAATGAAAACTGTCTCTTTACTTCTGGGACACCCTAAACTTTCTATGTTTGAACCAAAATATGAATGTAAGTAGTTTGTATCGTCACATTTATACTTACAATCCTCGATCATTTAAAATATCTCTAAGAAAGTCTGGCACTTCTTTTTTAACTTTTATGCAGCGTTGCTTGCGGCAAGCTTAAAACATTCTAGAGTCGGCGTAAGTTATCGGCAGACATCGGAATTTTCAGAGCAAAATCTGTTGACAAGTAGTCATTTTGTACATCGACAAAACCTATATACGGTGACGGAAGTTAATTTGCTACCCATTTCAAAGAAAATCTGCTTGACGATGTCATTGTCAATAGAGATGCCAAGTCATTTGTAATTGATACGAAACTCAGCCTTATTGCTGTAGAATGTCAGATTGACTTTGAACCTAAGGTGGGTCACAAATTAAATTCCTTGACTGTACTTGACGCTAAAACTAGTAATCACATTCAGTTTTGTTAGCCAAAACACACTAAAACAATATAAATTAAAATAAAAAATAATTTATTAAAATAAATAGAGAAAGTTATATGCGATTTAACCTTTTATAATTTAATTTAAAATAATGATAAAAAGAATTTGTGCAAACTGTTGTATCTTCTTGTTTATTGAGTCTTCTTTGACAATGCAGCTTCATTTAGTATGGGCATTATACATGGGCATTTATATCTGGGTTCTAATTGCAATCTCTATGTGAAAAGCATCGAAAAGTAATTTTATCGATATACAAAATCACTACTAGTCAAATGATTTTGCCCCAACAATTCCAATATCTGGTATTGGGTACAGACTTCATACATTTGAATGGTTAATTCAAACATTTTGTATGGCCGCCGCCATCAGCGGTTAATGCTTAACCGTGACAATCAAATTAACTCGGAGTTCAGAAGTTTGGTTCAACCGTTTTGTTTTGATGTCGGCCATTAATTCAGACTGCTAGTTATACCGTTTTAGCAGTCCATTTGATAAACACTGTATGTATGTATGTAAACACTTTATTGAAAAAGAGGGGAACAAAAACAATGAAGAATAAAAAAATACAACGGTGAACATGTAGCTTTAAGGGATCTCTTCCAGCTAATCCTAGACTACATACTTAAATACATAAAAAAATATCCAAGACTCAGGAACAAATACTCGCGCTCATCTCACAAATATCTGCCCTTACCGGGATTTGAACCCAGGACCACAAGCTTCGAAGGCAGGTCAATACCTACCAGGCGAACGTGCCGTCATTATACACATAGGTATAATATAATACATATAACTTATTATTAGCATGGTGTAACTTATGAAATCTGTGGTACTAGACAAAATGCTTAAGAGGCCACCTATGCTAAAGTCTGGAGTGTTCCGCGATCTGGATCTCAATAATCATAACGCCTTTGTATTTTTTGGATCATTTTTGGATAAATTAAACTTGATCATATTTGCTTGAGACTGTCGAACGTGAAACGATTAGAAATAAAATCCTCGATACTTTTATTTTTCAAACATGACACCTTTTCTGCATGTTTTTGGTTGAATCTTCGAAACCCTATAATCTTTAACGATGATTTTCGATTCAATAGTTGAGGATATGTAACTTCTTAATCCTGGAAAAACATTTTTTCAATAAATGTTGTGGTTTTAAAGTAAACAGCGATTAATTGAATTTAACGCTGCCGTCAAGGCGCGAGCGAACTATCTCCATCTCACATTCTTCGCGCGGAAGCACATGAAGCTATCCCTTTTTATTCTTGAGGGGGCGTGGCACCATTGGTGGCCTCTTAACGCTAAATGTTTTTTGCAAACGTTCATAATGTATGAAATTTACAAGCGCTCGACGCGACAGGCCGGCACCTAATGCCACTTGTATACATTTTCAATAGCATCATCTTCTGGGGCCACTGATGACCTAGTCGACTAGTATTTCTTCGCATTAGGTACGGTCGGCCAAGAAAGTGGTCTACCAGTTTTGACAACAGTTTCTGTGAGATCTAATTATTGCTAAGTTTGACACTTGTCACTGTCATCATATTATTGCAAGGGAAAATCGAACTTGTTGTATCATTACGTGCAAATGAACTTCAACCGTAGGGTGGTAGACCACATTTTAGGCCGACTGTACAGTCAAGGAATTTAATTTATGACCCACCTTAGGTCCAAAGTCAATCTGACATTCTACAGCAATAAGGTTGAGTTTCCTATCAGTTACAAATGACTTGGCATCTCTATTGACAATGACATCTTCAAGCAGATTTTCCTAGAAATGGGTAACAAATAAACTTCCGTGACCGTACCTATGATTAAAAGTCGAAACGTTGAATAGGAAGTTATAAACGTTTTTCTTCGTCAGAGTTTTCATTCTACTTAGTAAAGCTATATTGCTTTTGACATGCAATCGTATGGTTATCAACTCGGCCGCCATTACTGTCAAGTAAATAAGAGTTGTCATAAAGTTAATAATACGACGACGTGTCGAATGCAATATATTTATACCGGAAGCCCTTTGTTTCCCATAATTTTATTGGTCATAATGTAATTGACAACATTTAAAAAAAAAGCAGTTTGGTTTTTTCGCGTTTTATATAGCTGGTTAAAAATTAGACTACCCGTGTTTCTCGGTTTTTCTTTATTTAACTTAAATTCGTCGTTAATAATTTATTCAAGAAATAGTCATTAAAAAGACCGTAAATACAAAGTTAGGAATACTGATATCGTGATCTTAGCATGATATAAAATTAAAAAGGTAACTTTCAACAGAAACAGAACTGACTGTCATGTCATCTCACTTGTCAACTGTAACAACATGAATTCGTCGACTTCGGGCAGATTGCGGCTCTCCGCTTTTACAAATCCGTTAGTCACTTCCATTTTTAATAGCGTATATCAAAACAATAGTATTACGAGAATTGAAAGCGTGTCGTTAGAATCAAGTAATCCGTCAGACAGATAAAAAATGGACATGACAGTTGTATATTTTTTTCAATTCCTATGGTAATAAATGGACTAAGGGCACTATAAGTGTATTCCTAACACTCACAATCCAACTTTTTTACTGTTTTTCCCAAATATAAAAAAAAACTACTGCATAAAAAAATCCAAAAATATTTTTACTGTAATCAGCAGTATAAAATCTACAAACGGTATTTAATTTTACTACTTTAGCAGATATGAATTTTTGTCAACTGTTGACATAATTTTTGATAGTCATAATTTTTTATATTGCTGAAACTGTAAACTTTTCAGAAGTTCTGAAATATCTAACGTGTAGATAAGGCTAGGTTAGGTTTGATTTGTAAAAATCCTGAAAAAGTAACAGTTTCTTTAAAAGAACACGTTATGACTTGCGATGATTATGACCTAAAGCACATTATGACTAAAAATAATTATGTCAGTCAATATAGACCCATTTATACCGCGTAGAATGAAGCAACACTACACACAACATTGCAACAGGGTGTTCCAAATTTGAAAACTGATTTAAAATAGTCTCGCCAGATTTAAGCTAAGCTAACAAACAAAAGTTAAATAAAAATGAAACTCATAACAAGTTTTTTTTTTCATAACTACTTACTCCCCGCGACTTAATCTTGGCCCAGGAATTATTCAGATTCTGCGTCATTCTGGAATCATGAGAATGTGACCTCAGAGGGCAGTGGGATCGTATTTATTTCCGCCACGGAACCATTACGAGCGGGAAATGGCCGCTGTCTGTGGAAATTGTGTTTTTTTAATGACTCAGAAATCTCTACAAGTTCAAAGCCAATCCCAATTGATTTAATTAATTTTAATTTATTTAAGGTCTCGTGAGATATAAAAAGATTAATTATATTTGCATTAAATATACCTAGATTTTTTAAAGTTTATTTACCATCAGATTACATAATTGTTATTGCCGCATTACTTATAGATTCGTTTTTTTTGTCAAATGCAATGTAAATTAAGAGAAAGAAAAAGTTGGGAGAATCTCATATAAAGCAATAAGCAACAATAGTAATTAATCTTAAAATTATGGGAATTACATAAAATAAACTGAAGCAAGCCGCCAAAAAACAAAAATACATTTAGTTACGATGATCACCTTTACCCACTTTACCCTTTGTTTGACCTTTAAGGCCGAGCCACACCGGATGCGTGACGTGCACGTGCACGTGCGCGTTCGCTTTCCACTGCGTTGTATAGTATGAATTCTCATTACGACATGTCATTATACAACGCAGTGGAAAGCGAACGCGCACGTGCACGTGCATGTCACGCATCCGGTGTGGCTGGGCCTTTATAGCAGTTCTTTAGCCTCAGCCAAATTTAAATTAACACAAATGAAGAGGTAATTTATCTTGATTTTAATTTTAGTTCTAGTTTTTGTTTACTTTTCACTATATTTTATTATTTTATTTTATTTTATTTAGACAAATTTACTAGTTCCTAGTGTTCAAACTAGGTACTGTTGAAATTCATATTTAATGCAAGCTGTGTCTACTGTTTTATGATGTAGCATAGTTTTAAGCTTTGAATTGTAAATTTTTATTGTTGTAACATCCAGTTTGTGGACAAATTATATTTAAAAAAATGATCACATAAGCTTTAGCCTTTTACAACTTACTCTCTTCTATTGTACTCTAAAAGCCCTAATTGTTTTTGACATGTATAAAATGTTATTCTATTGTCAACGTTATGATAGCTCTTATTTACTTGACAATAAGGCGGCGAGTTAAAATCAATGGTAGATTGTTTAGATAGAACAAAGGCCTAATAAACCTCCTGTAGCAATCACAACCTCATTACAAAGAGTATAGGATTCAATGTTCTTTGGCAATTGATTCTGAGATATTGGTTATTGGCTTAGGACGGCATTATACATACAGGTTGATTGTGGATATTTTTATTTTATTTATTTTAAATAAAGGTCGTGTGACTTGTGACATGTGGAATACATTATTGTGTTTTGGTTTCAGGTAATACCAGAAGACTTTGTGATTGAATCAATTCTAGAAATAAACTGTGGTAAGTAGACAAAGACAAAGACGTTTATTGCGAGAACATAGTAGGTATTGTGACAGGTCTTAGTGTTACAGGATGTGCTTTTGTTCTACCTATTTTAGGCATGGAATAATATTAGTTAGTCATTCAAAAAAGATACACTAATTATTATAGTATGGGAACCTAAATAAACTAATTATTATGCTACAGGAACCTAAATGTGAATTTATTTATGACAATAGAGAATGGTTATAACCTATTATATTAACATAAAAGTAACATTGTATGTATGATTGTACAGAGTAAACCTTTCTAGAGATTTCCTCCAGATAACCCTTGAAAGAAAGGTAAAAGAGTACTGTTTATCAATTTTCTTCTCTTCGTCTTTTTAACGGTGTTTGTGTGCGATAGAATATCAGGTGCGATCATTTTTTCACCTTTTATTATTCGAATAGAAAGTATATGCGATATAGTTATCGTGTACTAGCTTCTGTCCTCGACTTCGTCCGCGTAGATTTAGATTATCGTTGTTCGAATGTTTATATTTTCCGCGATGAAAACCCAAGGTATAAACTATCTCCATTTTAAATTTCATCCAAATCCGTCCTACCGTTGCAGCGAAAAGGAGTAACAAACTAACACACACAGACACACACATACACAAACACACAAACTTTCTCATTTATAATATTAGTGGGATATCTAAGTATCCTGCAAAGTTTTTCTTTAAAATAACTTCAGTTGATTTGTAAGAAAATATATTTTTTAAAGCTCTCAGCATTAATACTCTCTTAAGTGCTAGAAATATGAATTTTCTAAATAAATAAGCAAACCAGTTCCATGAGAAAATTTGAATATTTTCCATTAGGTGTCGTCGAGTTCTTTTATTATCTTTTCACTAGTAAATTTATGATTTCAAGACGGTTTGTATTTGACACTTTATTTTATGAACTATATTGCAAGGGACTTAACTCCGTTTGGAATGTTCTTTCATTAAAAAAGTTATAAATTTGTCCTTTGTTTCATCTCAAGATAGAGATTAACATTCTATTTTTTAGTAAAAATCTGTGTTTTTTTAATTTATAGTTAAATTACTGACAACTTTTGCGGATAAATCTACAGGGTGATTGGTAAATTAGTGTATTTTTGAACACAGTAGAATTCTTTAAAAGTGGTTTAATATTACTTGATAAAACTTTCTTAATTTTAAGTGACCATGAGATAACAAAATGAAAAGAAATATCAGGGGATAATACTAATATTATAAAGAGGTAACGTTTGTGACGTTGTAAGGGGTAATCTCTGGATCTACTGAACTGATTTTGAAAATTGTTTTACCAATAGAAAGCCACGTTATTTGTGAGTATCAAAGGTTATATGTTAACCAAAAACGGGAGGGGAACAGCTAGTCTTATATTAATTTATTGATCTTAGTCAAACTTAACTCTAGTAGCTAGACAACTATTTACTCACATCCTTTTTACTTTTAATAATAAATAATCTACTCTTACTGGGGGCTGAACTATTTATTTTATCGTAAATAGAAGGCAAACAAGCACACAAGTCACCTGATGGTAAGTAGGACCTGAGACCCAAGACATTTTCATTCTTATGACTACACTTATAAGACTGCAAATGCGTTGCGAAACTTAAGGACTAAGATGGAATGTCTCTTTGCTAGTAATTTCATAGACCGAAGCATTACCAACTAGACCAGTGCCCTGCTAATCCAATACGCAGTATCTCAGTTAAAACTCTTGTAGCAATATCAACCTTATTTTTTTTATTTTTTTTGGTAATCGCCTGAAGGGCCAAAGACAAAAGTCCTTGCTTTTGTTTGCTTTTTGCTTTAATTACTTTAAGAAAAAGGGGGAGAGGTGAAAATCCCTTCCGGAGACCTGGAAATGGAGGGCCCAGGTACTGCCGGGCTCGCACCGGCTAAAAACACCAATGCCCCTATTACCAACTAGAATTTGGACTCCCGTGGATACTACCCCAGCCAGTGCTCAAAGGCCGGAGGAGAAAGTCCTTCCTCCGTTTACTTATCCGCGGGGATTTCCAAAAAGGGGGGAAGGAATGGGGGTTGGGATGGGGGGAGACTTATAGCTATGTGAGTCGCGGAGTGGGAATCCTGACGCATGCATGCTTACAGACTACGGGCTTCCTTTCTTTTGCCCGGCAATGGAAGGGTTGGGTATATCAACCTTATTACTAACAGCACAGAATTAAAACTGCTTTGATTATTACATTTGGGATGCTGCTTAATAGTTTAGTAGGGCAGAACCATGGTAGTCAGATTAATTCCCATTTACATACATACATAAACTCACGTTCATTCCCAGAGTGGGTAGGCAGAGCTACAGAACCACCAACAACTCCAAAAACCTGTTGATAATTCTGCAACCACACCTTGCACGACCAGGCTAAGATGTTTACCAGTGTATTAGTGACAGGTTGCAAGCCCATCGCCTAACAGTACTACAAGCCTTTATTCTCTTAGTCGCCTCTTACGACATCCACGGGAAGACATGGAGTAGCACTATTCTAACCCGGCAACCACACGGTACAAAATTCCCATTTAATTATATTAAGAAATTAAATTGAATTATTAAAAACCCACCCAAAGCATAATTAACCTCAGTCAGTAGCGAATTAAGATAAAGTAGAAATAAAGCAACCATCTCAACACAACCGTCCAAAGTGACTTTTTTTATTGAGCAATTTTAAAAGTTCGGCGATGAAGCACGTCAATGAAAGCCATAAAGAATGAGTTGAGCTTTTTGCCGGCTGAAGTTTATTTTTATTTGGAAAACAGGAACTTAGGGATAAGTTTGTTTGTGCTTTTCTGTGAATTGTGGGAATTCCGTGTTGTTTTAAATGATTTATTTATAAAGACTGATATTGCTTATTTTGAAGATTTATATTGCTTATTTTGAGTGATGCAAAAAGTTTAGATAAAACAGGTAAAATGTACATTAAAACTTTATAAGTTAATTAAATGAGTTGTTTACCTGTATTATTTTTAATGGTGCTGTTTCCCTATTATGTTATTATTTGGTGTACAATAAATTGTTTTTTATTGTATTGTATTGTGAGAGAGGTTTTTTCTGTGATTGCCTCTGAGTTTTGTGACAGCCAGTATTCTTTTAAACTAACTGTGGTACGGATTTTTGGTTATAGTTGTGACATTTAAATATGTAATGGTATTGACATTGCAGTGCCCTTCCAGAGATTATGTTACAGCATATACTTAATTTATATTATAATATCTTTCAAAATACAACATGAGGCAATACGAGTAAAGTAAGACTATTACTATGACTATGAAAATGTAAGAACTGTTTCAATTTATTCCTAAACAGTCCGTATCGTATAGTTCCTGCTATATTAGTAATATTTTTTTAAATAAATTATTGACCTCACTTTCGGTTTATCCAACTATATAAAAGGGTGGAAATAAATTTCCAAAAGGAAAGAAAAGGCAACACCATTCCACCTTAATAAAATATGGGTTTTCGTTTCAGATCTCTTGAAATTTAAGTAAAATCACTACGCTTGACTTAATTTTATTCAGAATCATTTAAAAAAAAAAAACGTAAATGTTTGAGAATCACTGAAAAACTTCAACCATCCATACCAATATAAAAATAACTTTTCATTTTCCACGCAAATACACGTTTTTTATACAGCGTTTGTCAAACCAAAAGTTGGCAATACCTTTTCAACTCCCAATATTGACGTGCCTTCAACTCTGCCAACTTTGAGGGTCATGAATTTAATGTGAGCCAATAAAAAGTTTGACAACCGCTGATCCTCTGAGGTATGTGATGAATAAATCTTGGAAATTGCTATTATTTTGATTACCTTTTTGGTTAATGGGTTTGTTAACAAAATGTATGACAGTTTTTATAGGAATCTAAATACCTAAAAAAAAATAGTTTAATTCCGCAAATGAAATAAGATCAATCAATACTTTTTTTGGACTTATGATGTATGACAATGCGTTGGCCTAATTGATAGTGATTATGCCTACGCAGCTAGGTTCAAATCCCGGTAAGGGTAGATTTGTATCATGAGCGTGAATATTAGTTATTCCTCATAAAAGTCATGAATGTTTTCTATGTATTCTTTTTAAAAAAAAAACAGGGGTACGATGTCACACCAAATAGACCTAGTTCTAAGCTCTAGGCTGGAACTATGGGTACTAGATAATGATATACATACTTATACAGGGTGACTGCGTGGTCGTGATACAAATGATCACCCCTGAATATGAACCCTCGAATATGAACAATTTTCTCTATGGGACCAACTCAGAAATCTGGAAAAAAAATCAGCTGCTTCATACATTTTGGTCGAGTACGTATTGAACTTTTCTATGAAACAGCTGATTTTTTTTTCGTGATTTCAGAGTTGGTCCCATAGTGAAAGTTGTTCATATTCGTGGGTAGAACACAGAGGTGATCATTTGTATCACGACCACGCAGTCACCCTGTATAAGTATTTATATCATTATCTAATACCCATAGTTCCAGCCTAGAGCTTAGAACTAGGTCTATTTGGTGTGACATTGTCCCCCTGTTTTTTTTTTATACTCGCACTTATCACGTAATTATTTGCCCTAACCGGTAATTGAACTCAGGACCGTGAACTTTGTAGGCAGGGACACTAACAACTAGGATAGTTTTCATTATTAAATTAAAATCAAGTGAAGTAACACCCTAGAATTGCAATTTTCATTATATTATTATTTATGCAAGTATTTTTAAATATACAGGGCGCTACGAGTTTAAATATACAGGGTGTTATTAGCAGCGCTTTATTTTATCGCCTTTTGAAATGAAATGAAATGAATGTTTATTTGCTAGAATGCGATACATAGGTGTCAGATTATTAGGTAGAACAGGCATTCAATCGATAAAACGATGTGCAAATTTAGGTTAGGTACATAAAGTCAACTTAAAATCTATTCAATTATTGATGTCTAGATTACCATTTACAAAATTAAATATCAGGTTCCATTATTAATTTAATATCAAGATAAAACACACAGTGAAATGATATTATAATGATATTGGAAGTCATAAAATAGTTAATTACGATTTATATATTCATTAACTTTGTAGAAACAATAGTCAAGGAGCCATCTCAGTAACTCAATTTTGAATGTTTTGCCCTGAAGCATTATTATTTGTGTAGGAAGGGCGTTGTATACTGTAATGCACATATTATATGCGTTCCTTTTATAAATATCTGTGCAACATAAAGGTTTATGCAGCAGATGCTTGTATTGAGTCCTAGGGTTCCTGCTAAAGACTTCATGACGTTGGCTAAAGAACCCTGGGTGCGCTCTACAAAACAAGCAGAGTTTGAATATGTACAAACATGCTAAAGGTAAAATTTTTAGTTCTTTAAATACCCTTATTTACCCTTATTTTGCAGCTGTCCAAGAACCATGCATTACTAATGGCACGCACACATTTTTTCTGGATTTTAAACACCCTGTCTACGTCCACCGAGTTTCCCCACAAAATTAAACCGTAATTAAGTGAAGAAGCAACATAACCATGGTAGGCTATAGTTGCTGCCTCTGCAGAGACCGTTCTCCTTAGTTTCCTCAAGGTTTTTTATACTGATACCTATCATCACCTATAGGTTCGTTTAAAATGTATATAACTCAAACAAAATCTTAATTAGACGTTAATTAAGTTAATGTACGTAAGATTAAATATTGAAACGTGTTTTTATTGATTTAAAACATAATAATTCTTGGCAAAGCTGCGAGCTATATAAAAGTTCCGTATCAAAAGATAACATAATAATCCATATTATAAAACCTTCAAAATAAACAATGCAGTCAATAAAACTGCCAATAGAAAATAGTGTTATAAAATAAAGATAGCTGCGGAAAAGCAATCATAGTAAAAAGAAGGCACTAGTGTGGAGGTAAATACACTAACACCTGCATTAACTGTAATCAGACAATACTACACCTTATGCTAATAAATATAAGGTCTAAATTTCAGTGAACAAAAATCTTTTAAACTTGTCAATTCGTAGCGCTACGGCGTAGAGGTGCTACGGGGCACGTTACGAGTTTTCAACGTGGCTGCGTTCGTGTAAACATTATTGGGGTGATTTCGTGTTTTAGAATTTAACCTCGTAAGACCCCGCGTACGAAAAAATTTACATAATAAGGCCATTGCAATAAAGATCTATTGCAAAGGAGCTAAAGTAGAATTTCCCTTATTTTTATGACTGACAATTAAAATAGAAAATTGACTTTATTGCAATCATAACAGGTTCATTTTCCTTTGGCAAATTTCTTTGTATGGTGGGTCTTAGGAGGTTAAGTAGATTATGTGTGTTGTGTGGGTTTGTGATTTAGTGTTGAAAATATGTTATGTGGGTTAAAATTGTGAAAGATAATAAACTTAATTAAATAATGTTCTTGTCTTTGGCTCGATTTGACGTGACGTGAAGATGAATTTTTGTTAATTAGTTTAACTTTTGCCTACGACTTTATCCTTAAGAAATTGTTTATTGCTTTTCCCTAAAAATTTAAAAAAGATCCGGAAAAAAGTACCCTTTGTCTTTTCCCGAATTGTATACTATATCTGTATCAAATTTTACATCGTTTGGTTAAGGAATTGAACCGTGGCGTTAGTGGTATAGTTCGTGTCAATTGAAATTGCCAAAGATGTAAACAAATTAGTACTCTTTGACATATAACCTCAAATATTCATCGAGCGTGATTTTATTTAAAATACAGTATAATGAATAGTCATTTCATCTTAAACTTAATGTGAAAGTAAAGATCAAGTTTATAAATCACCGCTAAGACCTCACTAGATCTTTAAAAGCGCGTGATCATCAAGTAATAATGGTGAATTGGTTCGTTTGGTTGTGTTTACATCTTTGCCAATTTCAATTGGCACAGACTATAGTATAATCCAAGGGACAAGCAAAATCTTGATCTCGGTTAAAGAAGAAAAAAAGCAGTACGACCGTATAAATAAAGGAACCTAAAGAAGTAAACCAGAAATTAAACTATTTTTTCTCAAAAATGTATGAAAATGTTGACATTACTATCTACATAATGAGACGCGAAGGACATAGTTTACTGACAGATCTCAAATTAAAAAAAAAAAACATTGCGTGCTCGCTACACAAGCCCGCAATGTTGCATACAAATTCCATTACTATCTAGCTTGTAACTTTTTAAAAAGTGAAAAAGCCCATAATAAAATGAGGGCACAAGTCTTATACATCCAAATTTTATTTGAAACATAACTTTTTTATCTGTGTCTGGAATAGCTTATGTTTTTTTTAAAAACAAAGCTTGCGATTTTCCTTGTCGTAATCAAAAAGGCGGTAAAGAGTGATAGTTTTTTCACATGAAGTTTGTTTGTATGCAATTAAAAAAACGAGTTCAAGCGATGAAGATTTTACTCCAACACAAATTATTTCTTCCGATTTTTGAGAAAAGCACTATATTTGCCTCGGCAGGAACAGCAATTGCGGGCTTCGTATTTTTAAACGGACTCGCAAGCTCGTCCGTTTAAAACAATACTCGGCCCGCAATTGCCTACTTCCATGCCTAGGCAATAATGTACTATTTTTATATTCAATACTATTTCTTTATTGACTATAAACAAAGGCTGTATCATAATCATATTCATTTATTGCTTAATGTTATTCATGAAATCTTAAAATAACACGTAGACCCTGCAAGTGCAACAAGATAACTTAGAATTTTTAATTAGAAATTCATATTTAAATAACATAACACATTAAATTGAAAACAATGCTAGCAGATTAAGTCACTCTCCGAATCCCTAATACTCATCTAAATCATTAACAGAGATCGGATAATCGCAATAATGTGGATATGACTCCCGAGATTTTAATTAAACAAATTAAGTAACATTTATTGATTACTTACTAATATTGAACCTTACCAAGGCAGTAATAAATAAATAATACAAAGACTTGTTATTGTGTAGATTTATTAAAGCAAATAAACAGTGATTTTTACATTTTTTTCGTGGTTAGTTTATTCCTTTTCACAGCTAAAATAAACGCTCGGCGAAAAGCTCCTTTCGCAATCCACGGATGTTAATGGAGCATACTTAAGTAGATTAATATAATAATGGCCATTCCTCACGTCTTTTTATTATTTATTTATTACTATCCTGCAAAGGATCAAGATTAAAGTTCAGGTAAGAAATCAATTAGGCCGTGTTGTTTGATCGGTAGTTAAACTAAATAATGGTCAAAAAACGTTACTAATGCTTAAAATCTCAAGGAAATGTGTCGAATTTTCGATTCCTTTTTCGAATTTTAATAATTAGTTGAATTAACTACTGATCAAACAACAGGCCCTTAATGTACTTTAATTTGTTTGATTAAAATCTTTGTAGTCATGTCCACATTATTGCGAGTAATGCTGCCCATTTGTCCGATCTCTGATCAAAAAAACATTGTTATACTAAAAAAAATAACTTTTCTTTTTGTTTGCTTTGCTATGCAAATTATAACTTAATTGAAACGAAACAAAGTATGTTTTAATCTTGAATTTTGGATGTCTGTAGCCGTCGTGGCGTCATTGGCACAACTTTCAATTGACATCCAGAGCCGTCTGTGGCGTTAAAAAGGGTAACATAAAACATAGATTATTTTAATCCTACTAATATTAGAAAGTATGTGTGTGCGTGTGCGTGTGCGCTGCGCAGCGGCTGGACGGATTTGAATGAAATTTGAAATGGAGATAGCTGATACCCTGAATTAACACATAGGCTTTTCATCCCGGCAAATTTAAAAGTTCTTGAGGAAATAAAGATAATCGAAATGTACGCGGACGAAGTCTGAATATTTCAAGAACAGCTCAGTTCACCCTAAACACGTCCTGTATATAAATTCAATAAAATAAAATATATAAACCCACTGGATCCGGAACTAATCTGCACGTCTGTAGCGAATAGAGATAAGTGAAGACCGCGGCCGCAGTAACTTGCATTCCGCAAGTACGTGCACCACGGATGCACAGCATACAGTACAGTGCACAATAATGCACTTTTATAGGAGAAGTCTTAAGTCTTAAGTGTAAGATTAATGCTTATTTAAGTTAAGTTTAGGTTTTTAGTTTTTTTTTTTGCTGGCTGTGTGACCTGCCGTGGTGTCACCAAATAGTTCCTGTGGAGCTCTGACCTAAAATCCAGTAACATGCTGAGCAGAAACCATTTTGCTCCGTCTGGTACTGGTTCAGATGTTTTTGTTTTTTGTGTTATGTTTCTTAATTTATTTTTCTGTACTTGTGTTAGAGATACTTGTGTCTTTCTTTCTTTCAAATAATAAGTAGCAAAAAAATAATGTACTCGTATGAAAAAAAACGGGATTCGGATCCGGGACCGCTAGCTTTGTAAGCATTACCAAACTAGATTTATTTAGTAATGTTGTGTTTTCTCAACACTATGAAATGTCCTCCTTTAAACGCGGCCTAGAAAGAGAATAAAGAAAAGCAACAACAACGCAGTGCCCTTGGCATTGCTAATGTTTATGGGCGACGGTGACTACTTACCATCAGGTGGTCTTTGCCAATTACGGCTTTAAAAAAAACATCTTTATTAAGTTTGTGTGAACTGTACCAAAAAGATAAATAAATCAATAAATATTTAAACTTAAGAGCTAGGCTCTTGTTAGTAGAGTAGAAATTTTCTCTGTTATTTGCCAACTTTTTCAGTCTTATTTAGCTGAAAAATAAGCCTCGGTCTTCCTCTTTTTTCCTCGACTCTGCCGTCCAAATTTTTTAAAAAGAAACTGTCTTCCCGTATCAGCACATCAGCTGTCCCGTCAGCTTTTCTATTCTACATTATATAGTTTCTAAAATATATCTTTTCTCGTTTACCATCTTCAAGACATCTATCAATTACTTCAAATTATAATCTTATAGTAATGGGAATCATTTACTTTTAGATTTTGATGTTTTTTTTATTAGCTGTACAAAAAACTGTTAAATTAGGTAAACATTTTTACCGCTCATAACTCATTGTAATAATTGAAGTCATGTCCAAAAACCTTTTTGTGAATATTTAATTTGATGAAAGATAAAATATCCTTTTCTTGGCCACACTTTTACTAATAGTGCTGTCGCTTGTAGACATTTCAATTATAATAAATTTAGGCAAGTAAACATGTCTTGTACTGACATGTTCTTGATATTAATGATTTAGATTAGGAAAAATAGTTTGAATATGATTAAAAATATTAAAAACACTTAATTTGTTCTTTAAATGTATGTTTACGTGATTATTTTTTGTACAATTATTAATTGAGTAGTATGTAAAGTTAATTAAAATTAATTAAATTAGTTGGAGACGTTTTCGTAAACTGTTTAAAACAAATTATCAGAGGACAATGTCACACTAATTGACCTAGTCCCAAACTAAGCTCTAGGTTTGTACTATGTGTACTAAAAAACGAGAAACAAACTTATGTAAAGAAATACACACTTAAATACATAGAAAACATAAACTCACGCTCATCACACAAATAGCTGCCCTTACTTCTTGAACTTTATGTAAATAACCTTAGGAGTTAAGGCTCGGGCAGACACCACCGTCGCGGGCGCGCGGCCTGGGCGCGACGGGCTCGCCGCGCGATATTTCCATACAAACCCGCTAGCGTGGTCAAATAGGCTGCGCCCCGTCGGCATCGCGCCCCGCTTCTGTCGCGACCCGCCAGCGCAGCCCGTCGCGCGCAGGGCGCGCGGCGCGATCAGTCAGTGTAGCATCATACAGCACAGCGCAAAACGAATGACCAAACCACAGGGAGCGAGCGGGAGAGCGCGATGCGGGCGGGACGGACGTGCGATGCTGGCGGGTTGATGGCGCGATCCTGGCGGGTTGATGGCGCAAGGCAAGCGCGATGCGCGCTTCACTCACTCATCACGCCCCGCTACGGTCCCGCTGGCAGTCTGTTCGAGCCTTTAAAATCGAATAAAACCGGTTCACTCTACAGTTCATTTTAGTTTCAACCACGCAGAATAACTAAAAAAACATATTACTACTCTTTTCCAGCAACATAAAACTCGTATGTTTTTTTTTAATAAAAAAATCATACTGTTTTTTTCTTACCACTGCGGCAAGATATTAAATTCTGTATACGTGACCCGCCGCGCGGCATCATTCTGATTGTAAGAGAAACGTACAATTTCTGGCGCGGCTTGATGAGACATGTCGGGAACTCGCTCAAAGAAGAAATAAGTGCACGTAAGTAGGGCGCTTCGTGACTTTGTTCATGCGTTACTGTTTGTTTAAGTGCGCTGTTGCTTTTGGTAACGCCTTCTGTTTAATAAGGTTTTAATTTTAGTTTTTTGGCTTAAGGTTAATTTTTTGTCTCGTAAAACAGTAAAGAGGACTTATACATTACAATGTAACTATTACTTTATTTATTATAGGATTGGATATTGACTTATTTAATGACGTCACTATCAAAATATATACAGGGTGTCCTCAAGGACTTGGCGTAAAAAACAACAAGTAGACTGATATTGATGGGTTTTATTTTGCTGTTATTTTTAACGCAGTTTTAAGACACCCTGTAAATATCCATTCATACACGACATCTTTTTATATTGTTTCAGATTTAGCGCATTATTATGTATGTATGTATGTTTGTAAACAATTTATTGTACAAAAGAAAATGCAGATTTTAAAAAAGTACATAGGCGAACTTATCCCTTTAAAGGATCTCTTCCAGCTAACCCTTCAGAGATAATAAGTTTATATTCGTGTTGTTTTTCTATTAGCTTATCAATGCGTTTTAAAGCTGACTGAAAAATCATGATAAATACAACCTTATCCGACCAAAAATAATTTTATCCTTTTTCCTACATAAAACCTACATTATTATACTGGTGTTCCATTCAACTCGGGCTATACCTTATTGCTTTTAGTATGTTAAAAGTAGAGATGGGCCGACTACGAGCCAGTCGGCCGACTAATCGGTTTTCAATTTGCCGATTAATCGGACGACTAGTCGGCAATGCCGATCGTAGGATTTTGCTAAGTTCGGGTGAACTCGGAAACGTTCGTTTCGCATCGTCCGTCGCGCTTTGTTACCTACCCCTACCGTGTTTTGACCAGTTTTGTTAACGTTTTTTCTGCACGACAAAAAAACAATTAGAACCCTAATTATAGTATTAAAACGAACTATTTAGTGCTTTTTTTTTTCGAAAAGAAAATCGCGTGTGTGGATTTTTTTTGATGATATTTCCTATAGATCAATAAATTGCCGAATATTCGGCATTTTGTGCCGACTAGTCGCCGACTAATCACCGACTAGAAATGATGCCGAATAGTCGGCTTTCCCGACTAATCGTCGACTACTCGGCCCATCTCTAAAAAGCATTGTATTATTAACGTTATGATAGCTCTTATTTACTTGACAGTAATGGCGTCCGAGTAAAAACTACGCGTAAAAACGAAGCAGAATAACGCCCACGGTTTAATATATTTTACTTAAGCATTTTATTTGCTGAAATAAAATATTGTACATCAAAACCTTTATACAATTCGTTATTAGGGTTCAGTATATCATGGATTGTGGCCGTGAGAGGAATCCTAGGCATTGCTGGCAACATTTGGAGCGGTAAGCGGTATGCAAATATGACCTGGGGCAGCTCAAAGGAATAGTAGGATTTAATACCGCCGGGGTGGCCAGGTGTGCCCGGGTTATTAGACTAGAGGAATACTGTGGCTGTACGTGTAGATATTAATTGTTTTGTTTTGCTTTTTAGGGTTTCGAAGGCAAAGGACAATGCCAGGCGTCCATAGAAGCTTTGGTTTAAGAAAACATTGTGACGGAATTATAGAATTGGGTTTATTTAAAGTAAAAAAATATTTAAAACAATGCTGTGGTGTTAGTTTTTCTGAAGAACTTGTCTAAAACTTAATATTTAGAAATAATCGTAACAACACGTTACTCGCAAGATGTCTTATTTACAAGGTATCTTAATAGATGGCTCTATTTTTTGTATAAGTTTCCTAAATGTGTAAGTAATAAAATACTGAATTGAAATCTCATACAAAACAGGTCATAATCAACATCTTTCGTACCCGCTGCCTTTTTTTAAGTGTTTTAAGCCAAGATCTGGCATTGTCCTTTTGTTAGATTATAATATTTATAATATCGGGTGAGTTATCAGTGCATAGCTCGTAAAAATCATTATCGTGTAGGAAATATTGAACTAAAAATGTGTTTTTTTCGCTAGTGTTTCGTGTCTCCCCCCTACAGCCATAACAACAATTAATAAAAATATGAATAATATCTTCACACATCGAACTTAAAAGGAAAACTATCACGACTAAGTAGACTTGATCTCGATCGTCGATTTATTTATTATTTATTTATTAAAAAGCTTATTTTTTTTACCCGACTACCGAAGGAGGAGGGTAATGTGTTTCACAGCCTATATATGTATGTTTGTTCCTTTGTGGCACTATAAAAACTAAACCCGTTGTCCGATTTTGATGATTCTTATGTCAATCGACTTGTCTTAATCTGGTGAGTGTCACTGAAGATATGACAGTAATCAAAATTCAATATGGCGGCAACCAGACGCCATATTGTGCAAATTAAAAATAAATAAGTCGACGAAGTATGACAAGTGGGGTATCATTGAATAGGGATTTAAAAATTTAGGTTTTATTCATCATTTTTCATTTTGAATGATCATTTAGGATTTATAACGATTTAAAGTTGGTTAGCAACAGTCGGGTTTTAAAAGCTTGCTTTTTGTTAATTTGAGATAGTTTTTTTGTGTTTGTTTGTTGTGTTATAGCATGGTCCGACATGCTCTGGTCTGATTTTTTAATATTGATTGCACGTGATTATTTTTTGAGGCCAAAATGTGACCCTTTAACCTAATGATAGTGTCTAACAGGTTACCTTTGGAAAAAGCAACAGGGTGTGTTTATTTTGTTCGTGTGAAGTAAGAAAGAAGTTTTTGTCAGTTTATGGCTTCGCTAATACGCAAACAATTATGACTCACCGCAGTGACGCGTCGTATCCGTACCGTTTTTGACGCATGCCCTCCACACCGCTGCTTAAAATACGGTGTCGTTGCGTAAACAAAAGACGGGGTCATTGTAACAACATGGCGCCGTTTTTGACGCACCGTAATATACGCACCGTTAAGCAGCGGTGTAGAGAATGGGCAGCAGCGTTCTCTAGTATGTTTTTTTTTTTTCACTGCGATCGCCAACCCGCCTGCCCAGCGTGGCGATTAGGGTATTACCTCCCAATGAAAATGAAAATGACAAACACACCAAATCAATGGCCCCCAGTTTCCGGCCGCCTCACCAGGGGTGGCTACGGTAGCGGTCACAGCATCGGTGAGGCACGGGGTGCTAAAAATCCCCGGGATACGGACGGCTACCACCACACATTGAACTTCGCTACGTACGGCGCCGAGACGTGGACAATGACTGTGGTGCTGGTCCATAAGCTTAAAGTAGCTCAACGTGCTATGGAATGAGCTATGCTCGGAGTCTCTCTGAAGGACAAAATTCGGAACGGAGTGATCCGTCAGAGAACCAAGGTGACCGACATAGCTCTGAAAGTTAGTAAGTTGAAGTGGGAATGGGCTGGTCACGTATGTCGCAGAACGGATAACCGCTGGAGTAAGCGTGTTCTGGAGTGGAGTCCGCGTCTTGGCAAACGTAGCATGGGACGCCCTCTGGCCAGATGGCGGGATGACTTGCATAAGAGGGCCGGCAGTGACTGGATGCATAAAGCATTAGACCGGGCTCTGTGGCGTTCCTTGGGAGAGGCCTATGTCCAGCAGTGGACTGCAACGGGCTGATGATGATGATGATGATGATGAAGCAGCGGTGTGGGGAGCGTGCGTCAAAAACGGTACGGATACGACGCGTCACTGCGTTTCCGTACTGTCGCCGTATTTTAAGCAGCGGTGTGTGGAGCATGCGTCAAAAACGGTACTGATACGACGCGTCACTGCGATTCCGTACCGTCACCGTATTTAAAGCAGCGGTGTGGTCGCAGCTTTAAAAAACACACTGTAAGATGTTTCATACTAATTAGCTACAACGTAACAATTAAGCCTTCCTCACGCAATTTTTTTTTATCAGCCATCGAAGTTATGGTAGTTTTTACCTAGGTTTGAGATATAAGCTCTGAAAGTAGGTGTAGCACACATGTCGAGGCTTTTTTAATGTATTGAATAGCTTTTATTACATTTTCCTCTTTTGCCCTTTTTCTAAAAACTCTGAAAAGGTCGTATCACTTCCTTACCAAGATAAAATTCCATTGTGGTTTTTCTTATTTTAAAAGAAATAGAGTTACAATTGGCGTGGTTAGTTTTATTTAAAAATGTAAGTGGTACCAGGTGGGTTAATTTAAGCTGTAATCAAACTGTCCGTCTGTTGTCTCAAGAGAATTAAGTGCAAGAAAAACGGAAGGCAGTTTTATTTACAGTGTCTTGTGTTTAATGTAGGTTTACTTTTTTATATACCAATCTATTATTGACACCTAGGCGCGTAATCTTTCATTACATAGTGTAAAACAAAGTCGCTCCCGCTGTCTGTTCGCTTAGCTCTTTTAAACTACTCAACGTATTTTAATGCAATTTTCAGAAATAGATAGCGTGATTCAAGAGAAAGGTTTATATGTATAATATATTCTGGTTTTTGGACGGTAGATACAGAAAACTTACATAAAGAAACGAGGTCGCTAGTGGGAAATAAAAATCAGAAAAGTAAATATTAAATCGTGTAAGACTACATATTCGAGATATGCAAATTCGTGAGAAAATATCCCAACTTATAGCAATAAAAATTTCACGGCACAAGCCCCAACGCAATGTCAATATACAATCGTTTAGGAAACAACACAAAAAATATAGAATAAAAAAACAATATAAATGAAAAATCATAAAAAAATATTTGTTGCTACAAACGATTTTTTTAAAGATAACAACTGTATTTTTAACCTCAGTCTCTCCTACCTTGTATTGCTGTGCCCAAAAGTGTTTCATATGCCTATGTGTATGTAGAGGTCAATCAACTATTCTTTGTACACTATTTTTTTCAAGTTTGTGAAGCTTTTAATTATAAAAAAAACTAAATGGGTTTTCTTCAAAATATTGCGTGTTTTTATTAAACAGATAAACAGTAAATTTTATGACTCGGTAGATATATTCATCCAACAATTAAAATTTCTTCTTTCACTGGTAACTTAGTGGACCATGTTGTCCCCAGTTTTGTATGAAAATAGTGGTTTGCCCCCTAAGTTACCAGTATTTTTGGCCAAAATGTTATTCTGATTTGGATAGCTTATTTTCACTTGTACTGACAATTAATCAATTGATTAAAAAATATAGTTTATACCGGGCTTTGTTTTAACAGTGTTGTATAATTAACACATAAGTACTTAAATTTACAAAGAATAGTTGATTGACCCAAATAATAGTTTGTATGTAACATGTGCATTTCATGCAATAAAATATATGGAATATGAAATAAGTGCAATTTTTTAACTTAACAAATGAAACATGCAAAAGCTACGCTACCATTTTACTTTTTAAATAAAGACTTTAAAACGAAGCGAAGGGTTTACTCCGGTGCCGGTCCGCAACACGTCACAGATAACAAATCCACTAATCCACATTTCATACTCCACAGGTGTCATCTGCTGGAAACGCGCCAAATGCAACGCGCAGCGAGTTTGTCGAATAACGGCTTTTAATTATTGATTTGATACTATTTGTAGCTTTTTCAATTATTTAAGTGATACAAAAATCTTTAAAAATGGTAAAATTACACACAAATATTATGCGCATAATTAAGTTTTTTTATCAAGACTTATTTTACACATAGACATAAAGTACTTGACTTTTTTTTAAATAAGTAAATAAATAAATAAATATTATAAGCTAAGATAAAGAGACGAATAGACACAGACAGTGAAAAAGCTTTAATTTAAATTCATGACACCCCCATGACATCGAATGGTAAAATAAAAAGATGTATATATATAATATAAACTATTTTTCTTAAAACTTTGACAAATTAAGCCTTGTAACATAAAATGTGAAGTGACACAGTTGTATAACTGATGGGAGAAACATTATATGTGGCGTTATCTATTTAAAGGGACTTTATTGTCGATGGCGCTTCCACCATTATTAACAATGCTGTATGAAAAAACAAATGTTTTCTTTTGTTAACTTAATGTACCAATTTACGTTAATTAGTGTATTTTCTAACTGCCCTTAAAATATAGGATCGTTTGGAATACACACGCTGTACTTATATAACTTTTCCGTGGCTGACTAACTGACCTACTTACAGCTTTATCTAGAGACTTAGAATTTGGAGGGTATATTCCTTGGATACCCGAGGGGTGCACTAAGGAAGGATTTTTACTTTACTCGTACTTTGCGGGCGTCCTCTAATTATAAATTAAAACATACACATTATACTAAGACGCTAATAAAATACAGTATCGATTTTTCCATTCTTAACTTGATCTGAAAAAGAAAATAACAGTAGCTTTAGTTTTCCTCGTTCAATATATTTTTTTAAATTTCTTCTACACGAAGCAACGGAGCGAGATTGCTTCAAAGTCAACAGAAGGCCATTCCATAATATCTTGGTTACAAATATTTCAAACGCTGCAACCATTTTATTTCCCATCAATACTACATGGTTTTAAAATCTTCCTACAAAATAATATAACGTACCAGTCAGGATAAAATGTATACATTTTCGACCCCATATTCTTATAAATAAGGTCGCTTGAACTAGAAGAATTCTGAAACATACACCATTTTTGTTCCAATGGCAGGGACTTACTAGTTTATTCAATACGCTAATATGATTTCAATGATATTTGAAATAACCTACGCTCCATTTTCAATCATATTTCACTAGCTTTTGAACTAATATTAGTTTGAAAGGCAATATTTCCGAGGAAAAATTTGTAAATTTAATGGCTAATACATTTCGCTCGAACATACGTAACAAGCGTATATTAAATGATTTATGATTTGAGTTGAGAATTGAATAAAATGGTATTATATTTCATACTGCCCTGCCCTCGCTTTGCTTCGAATATTTACGTTAATTATTGCCGGGTTTGTTGCCGGGTCAGAATAGTGCCACTCCATGTCTTCCCGTGGATGTCGAAAGAGGCGACTAAGGGAATAAAGGCTTGTAGTACTGTTAGGCGATGGGCTTGCAACCTGTCACTAATACACTGGTGAACATCTTAGCCTCATTGTGCAAAATGTGGTTACTGAATTATCAACAAATTTTCAGAGTTGGTAATTCTATAGCTCTGCCTACCCCACTCTGGGAATGAAGGCGTGAAGGTATGTATGTATGTATGTATGTATATATTATGATGATGATTTGAAAATATTCTTTTTAGTTTTTGTTATGTTACCTGTTTAATGTTACCCATTTTTTGTTTAATTTGCCACGGTTTCACTGCGGCACAATGCTGAGGGGAGCCTGTTCAACCTAATGTCTTCATTGACTTTACTTTTTTCTATTGTTTTTTCTTCTGTGTGCGTTGAATTTACATATTCTATTCTTGTCTATTCTATATAGTAAAGCATTTTGTATTTGTGGTAAACTCTTTTGAAAATAACGAACGCCTAAATTCTATCGCGGACTTTGTTTAGATCTGTTTAACAATAACTATTCAACTCGACTAGTAACTTCTATTTTGATGGAACATTACTAAAAATTTTAGACTCCCAGCTTAAATCATTGATAAAGCTGCGACCACACCGCTGCTTAAAATTCGGCGACGGTACGGAATCGCAGTGACGCGTCGTATCAGTACCGTTTTTGACGCATGCTCCACACACCGTTGCTTAAAATACGGCGACGGTACGGAAACGCAGTGACGCGTCGTATCCGTACCGTTTTTGACGCACGCTCCCCACAACGCTGCTTAACGGTGCGTATATTACGGTCCGTCAAAAACGGCGCCATGTTGTCACAATGACCCCGTCTTTTGTTTACGCAACGACATCGTATTTTAAGCAGCGGTGTGGAGGGCATGCGTCAAAAACGGTACGGATACGATGCGTCACTGCGATTCCGTACCGTCACCGTTTTTTAAGCAGCGGTGTGGAGGGCATGCGATAAAAACGGTACGGATACGATGCGTCACTGCGATTCCGTACCGTAACCGTTTTTGAAGTATTGGTTTGGGCGTAACTTAAATCACAACGTAGGGTTGGCGTCGGCACATTGCTGATGGGGGAAAGTGACATATTATTTAAAACAAAAGGATTACTTCTACAGTGTGTAAATGGAATACGAGCAAACATTTTAACGACGGTTAATATTCATCCTAATTAACATAAAAACATGGGTATCGTTATCATAAGTAGTATTTCTTTTTTTCATACAAATTAATTCGCCACGCAATGTATCAGAAATAGCCCAATTAAACTGCAATTAACTGAGACTTAAATCTTTGTGTACATTATACATTGCTGCTCGATGGGACCTTTAAAAATTAATTGCGCTCTATGTATTAGAGTTATTAAAGAAATTCCACATTTACATGACTTGTAGAGTCATAACCTACATCTAGTTTAAATATTTGCTCGTATTCCATTTACACACTGTATAATGTACAGTCACGAACTTAAATTTGGGACCCATCTTAGGTCCAAAGTCATTCTGACATTCTACAATAATAAGGTTGAGTCTCCTATAAGTTACAAATGATTTGGCATCTCTAATGACATTGACGACTTCAAGCCTATTTTTCTTGAAATGGGTCACAAATTAACGATCGCGATAGTACATGCATATTGTTCGGATTTTTTGTTCTATGAAATGAATCCTGCAGTTGGTCAAGTTTAAATATCAACTAAAATTCTGAGACAGCGTTTTTGGAATCCCTAATCGTCATTTGTCCTAATGCATCGTTTGTCCGAATTCTCATTTATCCTAAAGCTATTTCCAGCTTAATTTTAAAACCATTTAGTATTGTTTATGATACAACCCTAACCTAACCCAACCGCAGGTATTTTGGAGAACTTAAAAGTTGTCTCACTCATCTGAAAACCAATTTAGGACAAATGATAATTCGGACAAACGTTGCGTTAGGACAAACGTTATTAGGGATTCCGAGGGACACCCGTTTTAACGCATTTCCCCATAAAACTATGCCATACAGTAACCAAGCGTTCGCAGTTCAAAGTTCAAACTCATAGCTAATTCCTTCCCATTAAATTCCCAATCAACAGTAACCAAATATGCAAAGCGCTATTTATTTCCCGAATTAGAGCAATAGCAGCTCGGGCTGCGTTCGGAACCCGCCCGATTTTGTATGGGACCCGGGGGCCCAATAGAGCTTCTACCGTGCTAACTGGGCTCTTTTTATTTATCCAACGTCCTTGAGTTTTGGGTTCCGTATAAATCACTGGCTGAATAAAGATCGGAGTTGGCTGAGTTTTGGGATTTACTGTTTAAGTTTGAATAAATGATTGATGTTGGGTAGCCATTATTTATACTCTTTAATGCATGTAAACATATTTGCATCAATATAAACAATGAACATAGGCGAACTTATCCCATATGTGATCTCTTCCAGTTAACCTAGGAGCCATAAGTCAGGATAATGTAGTCGAAATATCCATAATAGTGAAGTAAATTAAAAATGACAGTCACATTAATTGGACATGTATTTATTTCTGTACAGGGTTGTTAAGGATTAGGTATATTTTAACAGTATTTGAAAAGTTACAACTTTGCATGTATGTTTGTTTATGTATGTACAGTCAAGGACTTTAATTGTTATGCCACTATGGAACCCTGTCGCATGACGTTAATCATTCATTTAAGCGTAATTTCTGTCATGTGGTTTGACGCTGTCATTATGACAGGGTTCCATAGTGGCTCAACAATTAAAGTCCTTGACTGTACCAAAAAAAGTTTGTCTGCATCCATTTTTTTATTAATAAAAAGTGTAAATCCAATTTGAATTACAAAGACTTGTTGCCTATGTATGTTTGTTCCTTGTCCCAAAATTAATTCTTGAATTCTTTCCAACACGAAAAAACAAACAGGATGTTCTCAAAACATAATATTATAAATTGCCGCAAGAAATTCTACAAGCAACCAATAACCACAAACACATTTACCCTGTGTACAGGGTATTAACTCCCTCGTATTAATACTCCTGATTATTTGGCGCCATTAATGCTGTCTGTCGGTTGCATGGAAATTGGGCGGTTATCTCCTAACACGCATCGCCCAATCAGGGCGGCGTGTTCATTAAAACGATCTATAATCGATACATGACCTCGAATAGAGGGTGTATTCTGTATGGTTTTGTTAAACTGGCAACGTAGGAAATATTTATATTTTTATCGACGTTTCTTGTATGTATTTGAATATGTTATTTTTATTCCAAGAAAATCTTATTATAGGCATCATTCTAAATTTAAGGTTAGGGATGCGTAGGTTTATTCTTAGTTTCAGTTGTATTTCCTTTATAGATAGCGAGTTTACCACAGATATAAATACACATAGATAAAGCAAATGCATCTACTTCGCGTGTCCGAATCCGGACTTAAACCCCGACCAAGCGACGGGGTTGGCCGTCGCTACTGACGTTCCGCGCGCCCGTTGTTGCAGTCGGTCAACAGTGAAAATTAAGAAAATGCCTCGTTGCGTGATAATAAACTGCAATAGCCCGAAACTGGGGCTTGCTAAAATACCAAATTGTTATCATGTTGTCCACAATAAAGGACTTAATATTGAGTAAATAAGAGCTAATATTACTAGTAACTACGTTAACATATAACGTTTTAAAACAAAATGAAATAGAGACTCGAGCCTGCAAATTACCTCATCCTCTATTAATTCCACTATACAGGGGGAAACTTTTCCATTACAAATGTATTCGATTTAATTCGGAACTAGGTCAATTAAGTGTGAACATCCCCTAACAGAATTCGGGAAGTTTCAGTTTCGCTCGTTGTTTAAGACAAACGGTCGCGGACCGGTGGCACAGCTTAATGGCTAGTTTTACTGTTGTTTGAGTGTTACAAGGATATGCATAGTTAAGGTAAATTACTTTGCAGTAGTTAAAAATGGTCACATAAAAAGATTAAATAACTAAGACTGCAACAGCAAAGAAGTTTAACTCTATTTTCAAATACTAAAAATAAAACAATCTGTATAGTTCTAGCAATTTAAGAATGACTTTACATTTTATTTTATGTTTGTACTATTGACGTACAGTTGAAGTCATAATAATTAATTCTACATGCCCCTTATGCCACTGACAATACGGTATATGAATATGTAATAATATTTGACGCGATAGCCGTATAGATATAAGTAAATAAATAATATCAGGGGACAATGTCACACCAATTGACCTAGTCCCAAACTAAGCTCTAGGCTTGTGCTATGGGTACTAGACAACGATATAAATACTTATATAGAGAAATAAATACTTAAATACATAGAAAACATCCATGACTCAGGAACAAATATTCGCACTCATCACACAAATATCTGCCCTTACCGGGATTTGAACCCAGGACCGCTAGCTTCGTAGGCAGGGTCACTACCAACTAGGCCAGCGCGTCGTCAAACTTTTGAGTTATATTTAAATATTATTTTCGCAATGAGAAACAAAGGATATCGTGGCGCCTTGTATGCTAATAATGAAGCTCTCATAATCCTGCGACATTGCAACCGCTATTCCCAACTTTGCTAATTTTCCTAGCGTTTACTGTTGATTGCATAGCTCGTTCAGTTGTTTGGCCAAATTCGATATGAACATGCCGCTACTTAAACCTCGTTTAAGTTAAACCCTGTTTAACCTAAAAACCACCGGGCCAAACTTAACTATTTGCAACTCCGCTGTTGGAATATTCGGGTTTACTCGTTATTGGCTGTTCTGTTAACAACAGTTTTAACTTAAATCGGAAAGTTGTTAAAGCGATTAAAGAATTTGCATTATTTTTGTTTGCAATTTTAAAGGGTTTTTTTTTTTTACTAAGCCAAACAAGATAACGACTAAATAGGATATACATACATACATACCTTCACGCCTTCAATCCCAGAGTGGGGTAGGCAGAGCCACTGAATTACAAACAACTCCAAAAAGGGCATTGGGTAAATTTGTTTGAAGAATATTGTCATATTTTTTTTCAGCGGCCATTGATGATTTTTACATAGTTATTTAGAGGACCTCTAAATACACATAGATATATATAATTTATGGCGGTAAATAATATTGGAGCGGAGATTTTAAAGATTTAAGTATTCAGGTTTTAGTACAAAAGTACGCCCAAGTATGAATATTTAAATATCTCGGCTCCGATGCACTTTAGAGTATTACATTACATAACAAAATATGTTTATTTTTAATAATTCTATCATAATTTACCACTTTTATGAATGGCCGCTCACCTTGAAAATATATGAATTTTACAAATGACAACACTTTTACCCAAACCCCTTTGTTGATAATGTAGCCACATTTTGCACAATCAGGCTAAGATGTTGACCAGTGTATTAGTGACAGGTTGCAAGCCCATCGCCTAACAGTACTACAAGCCTTTATTCCCTTAGTCGCCTCTTACGACATCTACGGGAAGACATTGAGTGGCACTATTCTAACTCGGCAACCACACGGGATAAAAAGCTCGGTAAGACGAAAGAGAGCAGTGGAGTCGACATTAACATTAAAATTCAAGACTTACTCATACTCATTTGGTCATTTAATTTCTAAATGCTTTTATATGCGCCCTGAGCCCCTGAGCTGCTTAGCTAAGTAATGAAAGATTACAATATTAAAAAAAAAACATGTACATAATTATTTTATATTAATCACATAATGCCACTCTGTGTCTTCCCGTGGATGTCGTAAGAGTCGACTAAGGGAATAAAGGCTTGTAGTACTGTTAGGCGATGGGCTTGCAACCTGTCACTAATACACTGGTAAACATCTTAGCCTGATTATGCAAAATGTGGTTACAGAATTATCAACAAGCTTTTAGAGTTGTTGGCAATTCTGTAGCTCTGCCTACCCCAAACTGGGAATAAAGGCGTGAGTTTATGTATGTGTATGTATGTAATCACATAATGTTGTAAATATTAAAAGTGAAAGTTATTATCCATATTTATAATACAATTAAATGAAAAAATGAGTGTGAGTATGAGTAAGAGTTGAATTTTAATGTTAATGTCGACTCCACAGCTCTTTTTCGTCTTACCGTGCTATGAAAACTCCGAAACCTGTAAATAAGCTATGAAATATCAAAATTCGGTCTGGTATTGTATTTTATTTTGGTTGTTTTCTTATCTTGTTTGTAGTAAAGTTAGATTGACAAATGATATTTGGAAGAGAAGATTAACGAATGTATGGAGTTAATCGCGTAATTAAAACATTTTGAATACGTACCTCAACATTTTTATTTATATTGAAAATTGATGATTTGTTTTTTTAAACGTCGTCATCATCATCATCATCAGACCGGTCTTGTGCTTTTCGCATCCACCGCGTTCCCGCGATCTTTACAAGGTCGTCACTCCATCTTGTTGGAGGCCTACCTACAGCTCGTCTCCCGGTCCGCGGACGCCACTCAAGAACCTTCTGACCCCATCGGCCATCAGTCCTGCGAGCAATGCGCCCCGCCCACTGCCAATTAAGTTTGGCTATTCTTCGGGCTATTTCGGTAACCTACCTTACGGATAACGTAGTTATTATAATTTTTTAATCAATTCAACTTTACGTCTATTATTAAAATAAACGGTTGCGCAAAATATGTAAAAAATAAGGTGATCAATTTAACCACAAGCTATTCAATCATCTCTAGCAATAATATTATTGTCCAACGTTAGGCACAAAAATGTCTAACACGTTTCTATTACTAAAGGCAAAAGAGGGTGTCAGATATGTTTGAACGCCATATTAGAGAATATAGCTGGTGACTAACAATAAGCATAGATAGTTAGAATAGGTATTATTGCTCTGCAAGTATTTATTAATATACACCGTGTCCGGGACGTAGGTACCCGAAGGATTTTAACCATCGATTCTAGACCCTATTTGGAGTATATAATGTGGTATAACATGTAGTCCAATAACGCATAATTTCCGAGATTTTTATTACTTAAAAAACAATTCCATAGTTAATTTAATTTGAACTCTGTCACCTTAACCTAAAGCATTTAGCACCAAGAAAGATTCATGTTGTAAGTACGAAATCATCAACGTATAACATAAATTAATTCAATTAATTTCGTAGTAAATAATGTTTTAAGTTAAGTTGACGGAGTTCAGATTAAATTAACTATGGAATTGTTTTTTAAATAATAAAAATCTCGGAAATTATTCGATATTGGACTACATGTTATACCACATTATATACTCCAAATAGGGTCTAGAATCGATGGTTAAAATCCTTCGGGTACGTCCCGGGCACTGTGTATAATTACTTTAGGTCAAAAATTTAGTTCACGTAGTTTCGATAAACTTTGTTTTTGTACTCGCTGCCACTTTTTTCTTATTTTACTCAATCACTTAAAGGTTATCTGGACGAGATCCCTTAAAGGGGCAAGTTCGCCTCTGTACATTTCTTTTTTGTAAATATTGTAATTGGATTTTGTGTCTTTTTACAATAAAGTGTTTACATACTGTACTGTTGATCGTACAACAAGGGTCAAATTCAATCAACCGACCATACCACTTCCAGACAGTCATCGGGCACCATTTGAGCACCAATTACTACTCGAATGTCAACTCTATAATCAACTCAAGCGTCGCCTAAGCCGTTTACCGGCTTTGAAACGGCACACCCTGTGTGCGGCCTTCCAGTATAATAGCATTGGTATAAACTAGACGTTTGTCTGTCGACTGAGGAGATTGTAGTCGAACTGAGCAGTAGCTAGACTTTGTAGTATTGTCGCAGTAAGGTATAACCGACTTCAAAAAAAGGAGGAGGTTCTCAATTCGTCTGTTTTTTTTTTTTTTTTAATGTTTGTTACCTCAGGACTTTCGACTGGGTGAATCGATTTTGAAGATTCTTTTTTTATTTGAAAGCTGGTGCTGGTAAAAACGAGATTGGTTTGAACTTAGTACATCAATAGCTACTACAAAGTAGTACAATGTACGGTCTCATCGAATTTTATTTCATCGAACGCTATCTGCCAACTGATATTTTGAACATTAACGTAGGTTACGTTAGGTTAATCTTGTGACTTCCGAAAAAAATACTATCCGGCGAGAAATGCCTTTCGATTTTGGCGTAAAGGAGCGTTCGAGCGGTTCCGCGCTACGTCCGATCCGAATCCAATCCGAACCCGTGAAAATATGGTCCGTAGTAACCGTAGCACTATTTCTATGGTAATTTACGCACTAGATCCGATCTCCGTCATCCGATTTCTTTCCGTCATTCTAGAATCTCCATTCTGGAGAAGATTTTTGATGGACCGAAGTAGCCATAGTATTATTTGTATGAACTGCGTACGAGCAGAGAGGGAGCGGGGCGGGCGGGGTATGCGGCTGGGTGACGTGAAGCGGCAGGCATCCCAGTGTATTTCAGTGTGGCAGCGAACGCATGCGCACGTTGTTATTTGCATTATGTTTCCCTACGATGTTTTTAATTTAATTGCCAGAAATTGCCGTCAATTGAAAGGACTCATGATCAACGACGTGAACACTCTGCTGTGGCTCCGCGTAAAATGACGTAATTGAGTTTTCTAGACCCATATTTTCGCGGGTTTGGATCGGATTCGGATCGGACGTAGTGCGGAACCACTCTTCGCGTGAATACTCGAGTAGTGTGGACGTTGAGCCGAGCGTTACATAGCTTACACACAACTCGATATTCGCGCCGAATGCTCACTACACGCGAATGCTTTCAGTGGGGACGCTCCTTTAATGATAATACGTTCGTTGATTTTTTTTTTCGATAAAATAATAACTACCCAAAATGTTCAGCTACATCTAAGTTCGTACCGTTTTAGGTCAATTTCTATATTGATGTTTGCTTACAAATCGTTAAAATAATCATGAGTAAAAAATATAATAAATGAAATACCCCAAAATTTAATGGTTTGAAATGAAATTGTAAATAATAATAAATGTGAAAGGATTTGACTAAACTAACCATAAGTAACAATGATAAACTAAACATTTCTAAATAAAGAAGCAAATGCCTATACATAAAATACATTCAAGACTTAGAAACACATTTTTTTTAAATAAATATTTTGGGACAATCTCACACCAATTGACCTAGTCGCAAACTATTTATCCAAGTTTTGTCAAGTCACGAACTTAAATTTGGGACCCACCTTAGGTCCAAAGTCATTCTAACATTCTACAACAATAAGGTTGAGTCTCCTATAAGTTACAAATGATTTGGCATCTCTAATGACACTGACGACTTCAAGCCTATTTTTCTTGAAATGGGTCACAAATTAACGGTCGCGATAGTACGTCGGACCGATCGATACCGATATATTAAAAATAAATGTTGAGCTCCGACGAATTACATCGTTATTTATGACACCAAAGCTCAAAGCTATAGCGTGCTCAAACGGAATTGATAACTGACAGGTCGAATCATCTACTTTTTTTATCAAGTGTCAAAACGTCACGGTATGGAGACTTATATGAAATACCAAGTCGTGACGTCTGTTGAGTTGCCTACACTTAATATATTTTGTTATACATCGTAGAGTGCTGAAATGTGTTGATATTTTTTGTTTACTTAAATATTATTCCAGTTATTTAACTTGAAAAATATTTACAGAAAAAAATACTCCCGTTTATCAGTCTTAACTAAAAATAAATATGTTAAAGTAACAAACGCCCCAGAATAAACAATTAGACTGACAGGCGGACAGGGACAGAACTGTTCGTTAGAATGAGAAAATAATACTATTAATGAGATAAACTGATAAGCTAAAATCGGCCCGCGAACCGTTTGTTTGCCCATTATGTATTATTTTAGCAAAAACAATATTGTCTAATTAAAATACAAGAATAACAAACTTTGTTTGGACAATTAACATTGTGTTTCGGTAGTCAAAACGTCAACATTAATTTGTTAGCATAATGTAGGTAAGTTACTAATATAATTTTAAAGTACGTTAGAACATTAACAGAACTACGTTTTTTAAAGAGATCATGGCTCTATTCTAGATGGTAAAAACCATAATGTCTAATATAACTTCGTAAAACCTTGACCGATTGTGCTCAACTATAAATGTAATAATTTTGAACATGGTGAAATTAGGTATCACGATATAGTGTTTATTTCTCTACCAACGTTTTTTCCGGGACCCTCCATTCTTTTGGATCCAAAAATTGCGATATACCTTAAAAAGAATAACTCAATTATCCATAAAAAAAATAAAAAATAAACTATAGTATATTTGAATGCAACACAAAATGTTATTTTGACTGGGCTATTTTAAGATATTTCAGTAATGGATTAAAAAGAATTAAATATTAAGTTTTATTTAGCAATGCTCAGCTATACACCATGCCCGGGACGTACCCGAAGGATTTTAACCATCGATTCTAGAGTTAATTTAATTTGAACTCTGTCACCTTAACTTAAAGCATTATTTACTAATTATGTTGTACGTTGATCATATTGCTATTTACAACATGAATCTTTCTTATGGGTTCCTATATTCAAGAAACGAATCGTTTTCCTTACGTCTCGTAAAAATTTGACATTTGCTACGTACAAAATGTATCATTATTTTATTTTTACGAGACGTAAGGAAAACCATTTGTTTCTTTAATATAGGAACCGGGCATTAGTAAATAATGCTTTAGGTTAAGGTGACAGAGTTCAAATTAAATTAACTATGGAATTGTTTTTTAAATAATAAAAATCTCGGAAATTATGCGTTATTGGACTACATGTTATACCACATTATATACTCCAAATAGGACCTAGAATCGATGGTTACAATCCTTCGGGTACGCCGCGGGCATGGTGTATAATGCGCAGGAGTTATCGTATTGTCATCGTTACAATAGCTTTTATTTATTTAACATTAATGGCGTCCCAGTTAAAAACAATGCCACAACAATTCAAAAAGGTTCTTTTCGTCTAGAATAGGGGCCCTGAGGGCTCAGACAAGTTGCACTACGCTAACTAACGTTTCTATTCGATTCGTTTTTAAACCAATCGCGTCACTGGAAGATGACGTGATACGAAAAGTCACGTGGTCTATCAGTGACGCGATTGGTTTAAAAACGAATCGAATAGAAACGTTAGTTAGCTAGTGCAACTTGTCTGAGCCCTCTGGTGATTTCCACTTTCTAACTTCGTAAAACCTTGACCGATTTTGCTCAACTATAAACGTCATAATTCAGAGTACGGTGAAATTAGGTATCACGATTATAATGTTTTTTTGTCTACAAACGTTTTTCTCGGTATCCTCTGTTCCTTTGGATCCAAAATTACGATAGACGTATAAAATAATAACTCAATAATCTATTAAATACTTCAACGTAGGAATTTACGGCGACCCAAATTCATATTTTGACTGGTCTATTTTATATTTCAGAAATTATTCAAAAGTTAAATATTAAGTTTTATATCGCACATGCAAGCTATCTAAAATATATTTAGTTATAGATGTTAATGAGTTTGCCAAATAGACAGTTTAACGCCCGTGGAAATGATCAAACCGATCTATCGCTGAATTTGGTGCAACCAATTGAATTGATTTGTTCGAATCAATTAATTGAACTGCTGCTCTATTAGCCGTTTCCAATTAATTCGCCAATTTGATTAAATTAAATTGTTTATTTAGGATCTTGCTTGTGTTAACGAACATTGGTATTGCCTTTGGTTATTTTTATATAAAGTGTGGCTACTTTGAGATATAATCAGGCACAATTCTATAGGTTTTTATTTACATACATTTAAAACTTTGCATTATTTCTAGATGCCGCATTAAAAATACACTTAAAGGTAATAAAAGGACTAACCTGGAATATAATATACGCTGGTTATTTTCCCGCATATCTTACCCTTCACACAGAAACACAACGGTGCGGACACTTACTGCCTGGTTAGCGGATATTAAACTGGATGAATTCTTTTTTTTATTTTGATAAGGCAAACAAGCACACATGCTTCTTATGTTGGAATGAGCTTTCTGCTAAGACTTTCCCAATGCGCTACAATATGGGGCTTTTTAAAAATTGCATTGGTGACGCCTCCGGCGTTGCAAATATCTATAGGCGACGGTGACCACTTTCCATCAGGTGGGCTGTCTGTTTGCCCGTCGACGGCAATAGAAAAAAAGTGTTGAGTGAAATCTGAGACCCAAATTCTAATCTCAAGAATCCTAAGTAGAGGGAATACGCAATGAAACGGACGCGTTATGAAACGGACACTATTGATATCTTAAAAAATCCCTACGAAAATAATTATGTCTTTTGGTTGTTGGCAACACTGATGACCATAGACAAACCCACAACGATGACAGATCCTGGCGGCCATTATTTAGTTCACTTTTTCGCACATTGTTAAACTGCACGAGTTTTGTGTAAAATATCATTTATTTGCAAACTGAGTTTATTATACCTACCAATTTCACCAAACGGTGTTAAATTTAATCAATATTAATCGACTGTTAGTTTAGTGAAATTGGTACTAAGACTGAAAATGCCTGATGATTTTAGAATTCCTCTATACTAGTTTATTTCATTGTCTGCCACTTACAAAAAAAAGTGTGCGTCTCGGGACGCCCGACAGAAGTGATCTTTAAACTAATCTAAGTTGAACTATACCGTTTTTTAAATGCCAATTAGTACTCTATCGCATGACACAGAAATCAATCCAAATAGTTGGGGAAACTTTTTGATTGCACAAAAACTTTAAGCTCGAAGCTCCGCGCCTGCGCGGAAGTTTAACGAATAAAGTTCAACCCATGTTAAGGAATTAGTTTCTTCCGCAACGTAGTCAGCCGGCGGGGCAATTTATAGGTGGAGGCGGGAGCGGAAGCGTAAGTTTTATTAGGTGTGTGCATTGCAATTATTAAAAATATATACAAGGCTGAATCGTATAAAAAAATACCATTGAAATAGTCTTAAATTAAGCTGTTCATTTGTACAGTCAACAGCATAAATAAGTGATCATTTATGTATCTTGTCGCTTTCAATCGTTTCACAATTTTGTATGACATTTCAAACACGACGTTAAAGTGACAAGGTACATAAATGATCACTTATTTATGCTGTTGACTGTACTATGGCTACTAGATAACGATTAAGATACTTATATAAAGAAATACATAGGTACTTTTGTACGTACTGCCACGAGCGTTAATTTGGGACCCATTTCAAGAATTATGCTTGAAGTCGTCAATGTCATTAGAGAGGTCAAGTCATTTGTAACTTTTAGGAAACTCAACCTTATTGTTGTAGAATGTCAGATTGACTTTGTACCTAAGGTGGGTATCAAATTTAATCTCGTGACTGTACTTATATAGAAAACGTCCAAGACCTGCTTTCATCATAATTTTACTCGATCGCCCAAAGTTTAGCTGGAAGAAATAAATAAAATCAAAGATTAAAAATATTGTTTTTTTGTGTACAATAAAGAGTTTCGTAAAACTCGTAGAAATATGAGACGTTATTTATGAAAAGGGACCTTATTGTGTATGGCGCTTCCGCCTTTATTAACGATGCTCCGATATAAATACAACGTCGCGTGACGCAGTGTGGCGTAAGCGCCATCGACAATAAGGTCCCTTTTCATAGATTTTCATAGAGAATCGTTAGCTTCGTAGCTACTAGCCCAAACGCGTCATCAATTTATTTCTATAATTAGTTGTTTTTATTTTTTATTCTCCTATGACTTGACCCAATCCCTTCCCATCCACATTGTCCTTCCTATTTTCTGTTTCGGAAGTTATGAGAAGCGACTTGTCCGCGCTCCTCCGTTCGTTACGAAAATGTATTTTTCCCCGGGAATTCCAAGTTACCCTTAATAGGGGTTCAACGTCAGCCGAGTGCAGTTTTTGACAGCTAAGCGAAGTTAAAATATGACTTTGTGAAGTGTAAGTTTAAATTACAAAAAGGTCGAGTAACTTTACTTTGTGGAATTACGCTGGGGCTGTTAGGTTATAACTATAAAGTGAAAAAAAAAGAGAAATCTTGTTTGGAGGCCTATGTCCAGCTCTAGTAGACTGACACAAGCTGAATATGATGAAGATGATGATGATGATGATGAATCTTACTCAAATTTACCTAGGCACAAACTAAGCTCTAGGCTTGTATTATGGGTACTAGGCTTGTAACCTAATTAATTATTATAGAAGAAACTGACTGACATATCAAAGCACAGCCCAAACCACTGCACCTACTGACTTGAAATTTAAAGAGAGAGTATTCCTTGGGTACCGGGAGGGTGCACTAAGAAAGGATTTTCCAAAAATCAATCACCAACGGGAAGAAAAATGGGGAGAGTAGCGGGAAACTAATTCCACGCGTAAAAAGTAAAAAGTTTTAAACTTTAAGCGGAAATGGCTTTAGGATAAACGACAATTCGGACAAACGATGCATTAGGACAAATGACGATTAGGGATTCCATAGGGGAACCGAGTGTAGATATGTAAGTATGTATTTCCGAAGCATAACACTCGTAATGCCGATTTAGACAAAAGTAGTGTGTTTCTTATACTAACTTTCAACAGACTGCGACAACCCAAAACAAGTATAACCAGGATCTCTATTCTACTCGCTGAAACCATATCGCTTTTGACATGTTATCGTATTGTATTTTATGCCGATTACTTATCTTTATAGTGACGAACCGTCAGACAGTGGAAAATAACTGTATTGTGGCCTTTTTTAACCGACTTTCAAGACGAGTAGGTTCTCAATTAGGGTCTCTCTACATCAATCAAGCTAATAAGAGCGATAATGATGTAGTTCGGTTTTGATAGATGTGTGGAGACCCTTATAGGAATCTTCTTTTTTATTCTTATTATATAAAAATAACCTAAGTTCCAAGCATATTAAAAATAACATCCCTCTTTCTATGAAATAATGAGCGCCAGAAACAACGCAAGCCTTTACCATTACATTCATAAATTCATGTATTTATCAAAGAAATTTCAATAATAAAGGGTTATTTATTGGTCAGAGGTTGGAACCCTTTTTGGTGTCAGATAACGGCAAGTTATGAGCGATAGCGACTTAATAAAAATAAATATGAGCGGTAGCGTTTTTATATCACTATCACTACATCCATACTAATATTATAAATGTGAAAGTGTGTATGTTTGTCCGTCTTTCATGCTTCAACCTCTGAACGGATCGAGACGAAACTTGGCACACATACCTATTGATTAGGTTTTGGAAAAGGACATATTTTATGATCGTTTTTATCCCGGAAAATTAGACAGTTCCCGAGGGAGCAGCGATAAACGACTTCTAGGCGGACAGAGTCGCGGGCGAAAGCTAGTATAATATTTATTTATTTATTTATTTATTTATCAAGGGAAACAAACAGCAATATATAATACATTATGGTTAATACATTGTAGCTAGAACATTGGCCAAAACAGTTTCCACTACTGGATTAAATACACTTGATGCTCAAGGTGAACTTAAGAACTAAAGAAACTTTGGGTAATTGTTTCAGCGTTTGAACATGCATTAATGCATGCAATTAAGTGAGAAACTCATAATCAGATCATAAGTGTTACATTACAGCTTTCTTCCAAAATAATCAAACTTACACAATTATAATAAGTGCTTATTTAAACAAAGGTTTTCATTTTTCCCTCATGATATTCTATTATTATTATTACTCTTTCTTATTATTATTATTATTATTATTATTATTTTTTACTTTTACTTTTACTTTTTATTGCATAAACAAATTTATGTAGAGACATGTGGAAAATGTCAGAGTCTATGAACCTTTCATTATGATTTTTAAAACAAAGTCTCCCGCCGCGTTCTGTCTTTATAAATGTTCACAATAATCTCAATATTTAAGTACAGAACGGATTTTCACTCGGTTTCCACCATCAGTTTTTATGTATCATCAATGATGTGTAGGTTATGTACGGGAGTTACAAAAAACTTACATAAACCGAAGGAAAGCGAGGGCAAGTCGCTAGTATTTTATATTTTGTGAAAACTACCTGGAGTTTAAGTTACATACAAAAACACAGAGCGAGGAAATAGCATTAATTTTCAATTTATAAAGTAATCCCCTTACTAATAAACGTTGAGTAACGGTGGTATAGCTATACAATGTTTTGTCCTTATCTGTCAAATTCAAATTTCACAATGAGAGATAAGGACAAAACATTGTATAGCTATACCACCGTTACTCAATGTTTATTAGTAAGGGGGTAAGAGTCTAACCCCAACTACCTTGTTTCATTTATTTATTTATTGACAGACCATCCAGTAGATCGGAATCGTAGAGCAAAACGGACTATAATATCCTGTAAATAAGCGTCAAGTATATATTGATCCTATTATCTAGATTAAAAAGAACTCATACTCATACTCATTTATTGATTGCATTACGTGTATACATGATTTTAAAAAAAAATTTAGCCCAAACATAAACCAAATAATAATTGTTACATTACACGTCATATTTTCGTAAAGTCATATAAATTCCACGAAGTTTCTGAATGAATACTTCGCTTATAACTTGCGCCAGCTCCCATGGCATTCTCTATTCAATAATATGCGCATATTTACTTTCGTTCGGGCACCGTTGCGTTTAATATCTGACGTTCGGAACTAGAATCACGTCGCTCGAGGGGTTCCGTCTGTGCGTGTGGTGGTGAGGCCAACACCACGGTTCTAAGGTTAGAAAAAAGGGCGTATGTCTCGTAGAACCGCGTATGTATTAGTGACCGTATTTCTTAAGATAGGTGGTTCAAATTTAAATCCAAAATCAAATTCAAAATATTTATTTGTTGAATTTTGGTACACAAAATAGTTTTTATATGATAAAAGGAACATCCACTTTTTACCCGCAAATAGGCATACACATTCATAAGTTCCATATGATAAGGGTCAAAAAGGATGGCAACAACGAAATAAAAAAAATGCATTTAATATCTGACGTTCGGAACTAGAATCGCGTCGCTCAATGGTTCCGTCTGTGCGTGTGGTGGTGAGGCCAACACAACGGTTCAAAGGTTAGAAAAAAGGGCGTATGTCTCGTAGAACAGCATATGTATTAGTGACCTTATTTCTTAAGATAGGGGGTTAAAATTCATATCCAAATTCAAAATATTTATTTGTTAAAAGCGGGTACACGAAATAAGTCTTATATAATAGTTATAGTAAAAGTCATTCAAGTTGGTAACTATATTTAAAAAAGCATTAATTAATTATGTAGGAAATAGTAATTATTATTTACGTCATCGCTAAATAGTATAAAACAAAGTCGCTTCCTGCTGTCTGTCTGTCTCTATGTATGCTTAGATCTTTAAAACTACGCAACGGATTTTGATGCGGTTTTTTTTAATATATAGAGTGATTCAAGAGGAAGGTTTTATCTATAATAAGTTTTGGATTATGTACTGGTATTACAGAAAACTGGCATAATCCGAAGCGAAGCGAAGGCGGGTCACTAGTAATGAATAAAAAAATGGGTTTCATTGGTTATGTCAGAGGTAATAAAGCAGACACAAAAATTACAAATTACAAAACCGTCAATAAATTCTGTTTAATATCTGACGTTCGGAACTAGAATCACGTCGCTCGAGGGGTTCCATCTGTGCGTGTGGTGGTGAGGCCAACACCACGGTTCTAAGGTTAGAAAAAAGGGCGTATGTCTCATATAACCGCGTATGTTTTAGTGGTGGTAGGACCTTGTGCAGGATCCGTCCGGATCGCTACCAGCATCTCATCCATTAACGTTCGCATTGCTGGGTTCCGGTGCGGGGATAAGACAACCGGTGGAATTACTAGCATAGAGGCATTCCATCTTAGTCCTCAGGGTTGGCAACGCATTTGAAGTCTTAGGATTGCAGTTTTGAGATTGTAGTCTTGAGGTTTCAAATGTGTATGGTTCTCAGATCTCACTTACCGTCAGGTGGCCTGAGTGCTCGCGTGCCTTCTTCTTGCCATAAAAAAAAATACTAAATAAAAACAAAGCCATGTTTTATACACATTGACAACACTCTGTATTCGTTGTTTTTGAGAATGTTCCATGTTAATCATTTACTTTCCCGTAAAAGAACAGGATAATGGTGATGAAAAATTCTACCGTCGTTGGAATATCCAGCGAAATGCGGAGAGAGGCATACTGCGAATACGGATACATTTGCTAATATACAATGTAAAACGAGGGATGGGAAAACTAGAGAGTTTTGGCATGGTGTTGGTTCTGTACAAAAAAAATATTAATATGAGACGTTATGAAAAGGGACCTTATTGTCGATGGCGCTTCCGCCATTATTAACGATGCTCCGATATAAATACAACGTCGCGTGACACAGTGCGGCGTAAACGCCATCGACAATAAGGTCCCTTTTCATAGATAATGGCGGGGGACAATGTTACACAAATTGACCTAGTCCCAAACTAAGCTCTAGGCTTGTAATATGTATATGTATTAGGTAACGATAAACATACATGCATAATAGAAAAATAAATAGTCAAAGTCAAAGTGAAAGTCAAAATATATATTGCATGTCACATTACCAGTGATCGGAATAGGTAGAGTAAGTATATTTACCTAAAGTTCGCAAAAGGACATAATGTAGAGTGGTTACAACCGGGTGAAATATTAATTTATCTTTATTGAATATTTTTTATGGTATTTTTAATGCTAAATATACGTAATATCTACTCACGATATGGGATATTTTATGTTAGTTTGTGATAAAAGGGGCTTGTAACTCATTTATTTTAAGTATCTAATTAATAGGTTGAGCATATTTACCTAAACTTCGAAGAACAGAGACATAAACCGGAGACTTCCTTTCGACTACATTTACTAGTACCAGAAAAATACCTAGTACCAGAATGCAATAAAAATAAATTGATATTTCACCCGGTTGTAACCACTGTATATTATGTCCTTCTGCAAAATTTAGGTAAATATACTCTACTTATACCGATCACTGCACATTACACAAAACAACAGAAGGAACAAAATACAAAGGTACACATGTGACGCCCTGTAGTCCATAGAAACGTCCTAGGCTCAGAAACAAATACCCGCGCTTAGAACAAACATTTGACCTTACCGGGAATCGAATCCGGCATCACTATCTTCATAGCTTCATAGGCAGGTTTAATATCAATTGATCTGGGCACGGTACTTACTGTCAATTAAATAAGAGCTATCAAAACTTTGACAATACGATAACAGGGCCGGTATTCTAGGCGGTAAAAACCATATCGTCTTTGACCTGTTATCGTATCGTCAACGTTTTGATAGCTCTTATTTACTTGACAGTAATGGCGGCCGAGTGAAAAACAATATTTACCAAGAAAAATTGAGGCCCAGGTCAAAAGCAATCTATATATATAAAAGGCAAACCTGACTGACTGACTTAGATATCAACGCACAGCCGAAATAACTGTACCTAGAAACTTGAAATTTGGAGGGAGTATTCCTTGGATGCACTAAGAAAGGATTTTCCGAAAATCGACCCCCAACGGGAAGAAATAGGGGGTAGCGGGAAACTAATTCTACGCGTACGAAGTCGCGGGCGTCCTCTAGTATTATATAATGCGTAGACCCATCTAAGAGCTATCGGATTGTAGTAAACATAGCTTTGAAAATGTATAAATTCCGACGGATCCCTAACTCCTAGGGTCCCGGGTCCCCATGAGCAGCTAATAAGCTAATAAACAAGTTATTTTACGTCAACCCATTGTCGACGCTTTTAGCGACGCTGGAAAAAACAAGGCTAAAAGTTAAGGATTAAAATTGGGTCATGTTGCCATTTGGAAAATTAATACACACGAAATATTCAGCTCTACTGGCGTCATGTAGATTTACGATAAATAATATACGTTGAAAAAAACGTTTTAGTATGGGGACCTTTATTATTTCACTTTCGTTTTTTTTTTGTTAGTATATCCGCAGTACGTAAAACATATTATTGAAGAAAAAAAAAAGCTATCAATTACGGTTCAAAAGAAACAGCTCTTTAAAGTTAGGACGGTCGGACGGACAGTGTAGGCACATTAATAGGGTATTCTTTGGGTACGGAACCCTAAAAATATGTACAAAGACGAACTTATCCCTTTAAGGGATCTGTTCCAGCAAACTAAGGTTGTGCATCGATTAAGCAAGTGTGGGTAATTTATTCAGGAAAATATAAAGAATTGTAACCAGTAAAACCTACTATATAATTAAATGTAACGTTCAAATACCAACATATATACTAATATACAATTAATACATCAATATACATACTTACAATTACATAAACTACACATTATTATAACTCAATTTGTTCAAAGTACAGTTGATACAATATTTAGGAGCTCATAGTACCCCTACTATGGTCCGAATAGGCCTTCACCCAGCTGTTTATTCGATAAAGGTATTTTATATCAAATTTTATAAGTAAGTAATATTAATACGACTAATTTCAGTGTAAAGGGTGAAAAATTTCAGTCCAGTATATAAATAATTAAAATTTAAAAAATCAACTTAAAAACAAAAAAAATAATTACTTGTTTAATAGACAAATGACATACCAATCGAAAGAAGCCTATAGAATATGCAAACCTTAGGTTGACTATTTTTTCCCATCATAACTATGGTAGGCAGGTATAAACAGGGAAGTCGGTACTAATAATTTGCACTAAACCTAACGTTTGTATATTCTATAGGCTTCATACTTTCGATTAGTGTGTAATTTGTCCATTAAACAAGCAATTTCAATTTAAAAAAGGTCATTATTAATTATTTTTTTAATTATATAAGTACTGGACTGAATTTTTTCGGCCTATCTATATTTTTCTTACCGTATTAAATTTGATATAAAATACTTTTTCTCCCACATGCTCGGAAATGTTAACGTAAGGTTAACATTTCCGAGCATGTGTTGTAAAATCAGCCCTCGAAGTTCCGAGTTACAGGTCCAGGCAAAATTTTAAAAAACAAAGTTATTATTTACCAGCGGCAGCGGCCGCGAAAAATGTATGAAATTTCATTACGTACCTGGTGTTTTACTTTTTAAAACCATGTTTGGACTAGGATAAATATCTCCAGACAGCCAAAGACTCGTGCAATCAAAATTCTTCCTTGTATATTTTACTTTTTAAACGTCATAGACTAAAAAAGTTAAATATTTCACATAGCGTTTACAGCGTATTTAAAAGTGTATCAAATAGTTTGACGTTTTTTTTTAAACAAATTGCGTTCGTAAACAAAATAAATGACCTAGATGCAAGAGGGGTAATAGTATTCCACAGTATAAGTATATCCAAAAGGACTCATTTGTTCAAGATAAGATAACAGAAATAGAGAAGAAGCACTTTTTAATCAAAGATTAATTGGAGTTGAGTAGGATTTTTTTGAGAAAAATTAAGGACCTGAAAACAGAGTGGATGGTAATTGAAGGGCCAGAAAGAATGCCAAGATCGAAGAGGTTGTGCCCGATCCTAACAACATTGGCAGAGTCAAGTTCGATGGGTCACGCTGACTCAGTTCATCAAGAGAATTCGTGACGATCGACGAATTTGTACAACATTAATATCAAATCAAATCGGAGAAATATTGGAAAAGGGCCGAATCTTAAGTATCCGAAACCGACGTGCATGCATGACTTGATTTATGAATGTGGAAGAAGCGAAAGAGTTTTCAGGATCATAGCAGGTGAAAATAAGAGGTCTCTGCCTACCCCACTGGGAAACAGGAGTGATTTAATGTCGCACCTATGTTAATATTGGAAATGTCTATGGACCTCAGACGTTTACCATCAGGTGACCTCTGATCTCATTTGTCTTCATGGATACCAAGGTGCTTGTCATTTATTATATATATGGCATAAGATTTATGGTAATTAAAACACAAGTTCGAAGCGATGTACGATGTATTTATTTTCAGAATATTGCTTACCGTTTTAGTATCCATAAAAAATCTTCACCAAAATAACCTTTCATTCCAACCTCATGAATTTTGTATCGTGACGCCAAAATAACGAAAAATCTTGTAAATAAACCGTAGTACTGACTGCTTTGAACTATAGAAACTCCCTTTTGAAATATGATCCTTTGATTCTTGTGGTACCTATTGAGTTTATTTATTTGCTGTGGCAACGTTTTCCTCCTTTTATTCTTTTGTAGATTTTGACGTGTAAAAGTGTCCTTGCGGCCTAGTTACTTAAAATACTCTTTAACGTTGAATTTGAGCATGCGCTCGTTTGGTCTAAACCCACCGTAATACGACATCTAGCCATACGAGTAGATAGTTTAGAAAAAATTTAATTGAAAATCGCAAACAAACAATAACAAGCAAAGATGGCGGTTAAAACACCGCAGAATCACCCGTCAGATACCAATTCTCAATCATCGTTACTGGCAACAACAACAAACCCAATTACTTTAAACGTATCGCCCGAATCAATCAGATCCATTAAGGCGATCGTTTATTTCCGGCTGTCATCGGCTGCTTTCGGAGATTCAATGATTTAAACGCACCGATTGGCTGCTGGCGGCCGGCGGCCATTTGCATTTCGAATGAAATTCATTATTGCTAAATGTGTTGGCGATTGCTGATATTTCGGAGTTGCATTTTTTTTAAATGACCCTTTAAGGGCTAACGCGTTCACATTCAAACAGGGATGTTATTTTCTGAAACAACTTGTTTTTCAATTGCTCAACGAAGTATTAATTGACCAACTAAAGTTGCCCTTGCTTTGGTTGAGCTAATGACAAAATCTGGAGCAAAATTATCTTGGATTTTACTTTATTCTTGGTGGAGCGAGACGCCATCTTCCTATTCTAACTAGCCACGAACCAGCTATAATCCTGCCAGGTTAAAACTGCATCGCCGAACGTCTGAAACCAATTGCTGGTGAATACTTTAAGCGGGTGTTTGCACAAACAGAGCAAGACTTAGTGCTGAGATGAGCGGAGCGTAAGCGGGAGCGGTGAGTTTTTAATGTGGTTAGAAATGTTTATGAGATGAAGGGAACTTTAACCGTCTTTCTATACCAGCGTTTTCGTGTCTTCATCATCAAATCTTATAAAAAATGTAGAGCTTAAACACCATACCACGATCATTAAGGAAAAAAGATGTTAGCATGTACTCTCATCCAATTTGATACATAGGCCACTATAGAACTATCTCAAAGCGACGATATAATTCAATTCTTAAGAAGTCCCTAACAATTGGAATCATTACGGCACTTTGACATAGTTCCATAGTGGCCTCTGATACAAATTGGTTAACTGTACCTTAAACCAAAAATTAAACGGTTATTCATTGCTCAAGAACTTTGAGCGTCAAGTTATAAAATAATTAATTATTATACGTGTTTGCATTTCTTTGGCAATTATAATTGCAAAATTAAACAACATTTTGACACTGTTATTGACTAAGTGTTATTCAGATGTTCGGTACAAAAGGGAGCAAACTCAAAACTAGCGACAACATCACGACATTAAAGAAACGACATCACAGTTTACCGGATAAATTCATAATTTATCATGCTTTCTCAGATAGCTTAAGGAAGCTTAAGCAAACTAACTGAGAAAGCAATATAAAGTAAATATAAGGGAACAGTCTTACAGAATTCGTACTTATTAAACAAAATACGATGTCATTTGTTTATTAACTATATTTTTTTATACACCTAAAAAATCAAAACCCTACAAACTTTCGCTGCCTTAACTGATGAATACATGTACCTTATTTCACATCAAGCATGTCACTGGGGCTCAAGCGTTAATCGCTCCCGCTCCGCCTATCACCAAAGCGTCTACCAACAAAACGCAAGCTCATAAAAACGGTAGTATGCAAAATCGGTGTTTGTTAAATATGAAATCCCATTAGCACACCTGCGCTTGCGACCGGTGCCTTAGATTTATACCTGGTTGGTTTTAATTGGAATACTAAACGGTTTAACGGAGAGAACTTTAAAAAACATTTATTTTAGTGGAATTGTGGTTTATACGCCTGATAAGTCCAACAGTGACACTATACAAAAGACTATTTGAATAGTGACATTATTGCGCCCAGTGTCCTACATTAGATCGGCGAACATCCACAGAGTTTTGGGCCCAACCATTTGTCAAAGTGACTTTTGACTGTAGCTGACTGACATAAGATTATTTTTCGAACTAACGAAATTTGATGTAGGTCTTAGTGTCACTTTTGGATTAAACGTGTGATGTAGTGTGCGACTTTGGGTGGGTTTAGACCAAACGAGCGAATCCTCTAGAACATGTTTTGTCTTTATTTTTACAAAGAAAACGTAAGAAATAATGCCATAGAATTCTTGTTCGTTCGCTTCGTCTAAACCCACCCTTTGACTATTGCTAATCTATTGTAAGTATTGTAACAGCCCTTTGTTTAAAGCTCGATGCAAAGGCCCGTTGCGTCCAGGATTTCCAGATGCTTTGGGCAGTGAGGAGTTGCTTCTCTTGTGATTTATACATGCTAAAACTACCAACCAACCAATATAGCCAACGATCTGGTGAAGGTTAGGAGAAAACTGGATGCGTCCAGCAGAACCTTTAACTGGACCTAAGTGCTCAGCCAACTAAAAAATAAAAAATGTTACAGGAGAGCCGTGCAAAGGTTTTTGGCCGTCAAAATATACATTTTTGCAAATAATTTTACACAGTTTTGAATTTCAGTTAGGTGCAAGTGACTCGGAGGGGCTATTGTCTAACGCAGTCGCAATCGCAATCGTTTTCATTTTGAAAATCGAAGACTTGTCTGCATACGAAATGAAAACAATGTTCTGCTTTGAAACCGATTACGATTGCGAGTGCGTTAGGCAATAGCCACGCTGGTCAGTATAAATTTCATGTACGTCACTTTACTTCGGGTAATAATAGAAGTTCCACATGTTTGTGCCGGGAAATATTAGTAATTGAGTCACGTATCAGTTAGGTAAGTAGGTATCTAATTTTACATTCAGCGCTATGTTTTTTCCAAATTTAAAAATATATCGGTATATTTCATCAGATTATCAGGGGCTCTATTCAAGACGGTAAAAACAATATCGTATTTGTCAACGTTTTGATAGCTCTTATTTTCTTGACAGTAATGGCGGCTGACGACATAACAATAGCATAACAGGCAAACTACGATATCGTTCTTAGCGCCTAGAATAGAGGCGCTGTTCTTTTATCGTTAATCCTAAAAAAAAACGAAATGTTATCGAAATTGATAGCTCGCATATCGTATAATATGCCGAAGGCATGAGAGGTATTAAAATGAATCGTATTATGCCACGGTCTGCGGCTGACGTGACATCTCAATTTGGAGTAGTTTTATGTAACTTATATATACATATATATATAGGGATTTGTGATTTCTTTTGCGCCAAAGTGTTTTTATCATAAACCACTAGTTTATAAGTTCTGTTGTTATTTCAGTAAAAAAGTTGCAAACACAATCTAAATTAAAAACTTCAAAAATATCCACAGTACCCATATAACTATGATACCGTAACAGGTCAAAAAGACAACACAAGAATATAGACGCAGATACCTATACTCGTACTTAAGTTTAGTTGAGCTTGACGGAAGCGCGTGGAGCTAACCTCATAATAATATGTTTCTGTTTAGTCTACAAGAGAAAATACTCCTTAACGAACATAATTTGGGTGTGATATCCCTAGACTTATTTCTCTATTGAGTCCATGTGAGTGTGTATAAATAACTTGACATTGGCGAAATACACAACAGGAATGAAAACCATGAATGAAGATTTGAATTAGAATGACTTAAGTTTTGTTTTAATTTTCATTTGCCAAGAAAAAACTCCAACATTTCCGCCATCACTATAAACAAAATCAAACACTTGCATTTGCAAAGCTTTAAACGTTCCCTCAAATTAATTTAACAATTAAAATTCACCCTACATTATCACAAACTTCCAAAGCGCAACCGAAACTCCCCCAAACACCTCAAATGTTCGCTCCCGCATTTTTAATACTGCTGTAAATCTCCCGCCATTTATTTTAAAAACCATAACACGTTTCCGTGTGAAATCTTAGCGAGCATCGGGCGGCAGGCAATTTATGCTGTCTGCTAATTAAAACAAATGCTTTTCTGTAATTTTGTCACACCGGAGTCGTAAAAAACATGGAGCTACAGTAGGCTAATGTTACAATTTAAAGTTACGTCGAGTTGTAATGCCTATAAATGTAGGAGGATACATGTGTCAATTTTTAGAACAAAAGGATGGGTTTTTTACGGCACATAGAAGACAAACGAGCACACAGGTCACCTGATGGTAAGTGAGATCTGTGACCCAAAGACATTTGTATTAAAAACTTCAATCTAAAGACTACAATTCTAAGTCCGCCAATACGTTGCCAACCTTGAAAACTAAGATGGAATTTGCCTCTATGCTAGTAATTTCACCGGTTTTCTTATTCCGACACCAAACACGACAATGTGAATACTGCTAGGCCGTGATTCAAGATAGTAAAAACCATCGTCTTTGACGTGTTATCGTATCGTCAACGTTCCGATAGCTCTAAAATACTTGACAGTAATGGCGGCCGAGTTAAAAACAATACCGTAACAGGTCAAAGACGATATGGGTTTTACCGCCTAAAATAGAGGCCCTGCTTGGCGGTAGCTCGAAGAATAAAATAGTAGTACCAATCCGGATGGTCCTTGTATAAGGTCCTACCACCACTAAATATTAATAAAAACCTCGCGATGGCATTGAGACATAACAATGACTAACTTCTGCTCGCGACTTCGTCCGCGTAGATTTCGATTACCGTTATTCCCTCGGGAACATTTAAATTTTCCGGTATTTAATGTAGTTTCATCATCTTTTGTAACCCCTCGGTTTTTATCGGGGTTAAAATCACCCACTAATCTCGCCTGCTGTATTCCCTAAGTGTACTGTGTTGAAATTGGATAATTATTTTTGTCCTCCAACCGGAGTACGGCCAGCCAGTCAGGTTAATTAAAAAAACAACCCGACTTGAGCCGGGTTTGCTCTTCGTGATCCCGAATTACTTTCCGGTTAATACTCGAGTTGAGTGTATTGTTGGTATCCTGAGCCTTAATACATACATACACATAAACTCACGCCTTCATTCCCAGAGTGGGGTAGACAGAGATATATAATTACCACGAACTTGTTGATAGTTCCGTAACCACATTTTGCACAATTAGGCTAAGATGTTTACCAGTGTATTAAGTGACAGGTTGCAAGCCCATCACCTAACAGTACTACAAGCCTTTATTCCCTTAGTCGCCTCTTACGACATCCACGGGAAGACATGGAGTAACACTATTCTAACTCGGCAACCACTCGGGATAGTAAGAAGTATGGATAAGGATAAACCTATGCTTTATCCTTTGACCTTCCACCAAGCAGCAGTGAAGTTCCAGTATGGAGATAAGAAAACCGGTGAAATAACTATAGTGCCCGGTCGATAAGTAGACAATCCTGTCACATTGCACAACCATGAAGTTTTTGAATATGGATCATGTTGACAGCAGTCAAACAATGCTGTCATTACTATTACTTCACACGCAACAAATAAGTTTGGCATTGTTTTACTGCTGTCAACAATATCAATAGTCAGAAACGTCCTGGTCGTTCAATATGTCAGGATTGACTTCTTTTCTGCGTAGTACTGTAGCATAGAGGCATTCCATCTTAGTCCTGAAGGTTAGCAATGCATTTGAATTGCATTGCAGTCTTAAGATTGTAGTCTTCTATGGGTCTCTAATCCTACTTACCATCAGGTGGCCTGTGTGCTCGTGTGCCTTCTTCTTCTTCTTCAAATTCCTCTCTATTTCTGGAGATTGGCAGTCAGCTCTGCATTTAACTTCCTATCTCTCGCCAAACGGAACAGCTCTTCAACCGTAGCGACGCCTGTCCAGGTCTTTATGTTCCCGAGCCATGACATCTTGGGTCTCCCAACGCTTCTGTTCCTCTCAACCTTGCCCATAAGAATATCTAGTTCGAAGCGGTTGTTATCACTTGTTTCGGAGAATATGACCCCAGATAGGCTACTTTTCCCCTACGAATGGTTTGCAGTAGTTCACTTGATTTTTTAACCCGGCGTAGCACCTCTACATTTGTCACTCGTCGAACCCAACCAATTCTCAGCATTCTGCCTTCCCCTTGCCATAAATAAAGAAAATGAGCACTCGGCCACCTGATGGTAAGGTCGAGTCAGAGGCCCATAGAAAAAGTAGTCGTTTCTTTTAAAGATATCGGTATTCCAGAAGTTTTTTCTTAGTTAAGATATTAAGAGGATTGTGAAGCGCTGCTAAAATTGCGTGGCTGTCAATAAAAATCATACAATTTAGCTCCGGGTGATAACGTTTCTAACCCCTAAATCAAGTCCTAATTTCACGATTTTTGAATATGTTGTAGTTATTACAAAGAACTACCTAGGTCTGTAAGTTTCTGTTTTTTTTTAATTTGTTTCATTCTAAGAAACATTTTCTTGGAAAGGAAAAGACATAGATTTTCATAATATCTACTTCATATTCAAAAATCGTAAAAATTGGACGAGGTTTAAGGGGAGAGAAACGATATCGCATTTTGTATGGATATTTTTAGCTTCACAATCCTCTTATGAATTCTGTCTTTGATACTGTTTTAAATATTACCTTTTAAAGCTTCCTTATCTACATACGCTGCCCTAATTTCCTTACAAACGTTCAACGCCAAGTTCTTCAATTTTCATAGAAAATGTTGCAGACATATTATTGTTGGCACTGAGCCTAATCTTTGAAAGCTCTCACGAATTATAATTTGCCCTCGATACAATCGTTTGTTTGCATAATTGCTTTTCATTTCTTTGTTGTTCTTCTTTATTTTTGCTTTTAATCTTAAATTAACGTTGTTTTTATGGGGAATGTTGAATAAGCAATTTATAATTTGTTTGGTGTCAGATTTTTTTTACGTAGCTGTAACGTCACCAAGTTTCAAAGAAAGAATTGAAATTCAATAGCAACCAGCGGTTACTATGACATAACTAAGCAATTCAGCGAGTGTGAACGTAATAGCCAGCCGGACGGTTTTGAAGCTGGGGGCCTAATATGGCTGCGTTTATCACAAATGTGGATAAAACATTCGTCACTTTCAGACACGTCACGATTACGATAAGAACGAGAGTGACGGATGCCTTATCCACATTTTGCCACGCGATACAACCCGCTGGGTTTGCTGTACTCAAATTGGCAATGCTAATTGAAGTCCACCATCACGCACACATGAACACAAAAGACCAAACTAATGTTATTATTTTTTGTTTCAGGTAACAAAGGAAACACAATATGTAAAGTATTTAATAAAATAAACCTAAAAACCTGCGAGTGGCTCCCAACCGTCGAAAACAACAAAATATCTCATATTTTTCGAGTGCTACGAGCGCACGCGGTCGCGTCCAAAATGGTTAAATTCAATTCACACTACAGCACAAATTTCCCTCGTATTTTGGACTAAAACTGGGAATACCAGTTGCCAAGTAAATTTTTGAATAATTGAAGCCCTTTTCTGCTGTTGGTGAGTTTTAAATGTTTTTTTACTCGAGGCCAGTGTGGAATATCGATAGATTGCCAGTCTCTAAATCCGTAGGGACGGGATTTTGTCGATGGATTCGCGTTTGTCGATACTTTTGTCGATAAATTATCACGTCAGATGATTGATTAGATTAATTTCTACTCAACAGGAAGTTCAGGACTAATTCTAAGCTGATGAAGACTGTGGATTACATAAAGCTTTAGTCGTTTAAAGATCGATCACGTATTTAAGTTTGTTTGCGTCTGCTAAATGCGACAAATTAAATCTTACTCCCAGAAGTAGGTAATTTTAATTATAACCTTATACACATTGAATATAACAGTTCAAAAACTAATACCAAACTCGTACCTACCCATTACGATTCGAAACGAAGTCATAGATTTATGACTTTTAGGTTTATTAATCGTTAGGAATAATCGTTATTAGCATTAGTAATATTAAAGCATTTAATTTTTAGTACAAGTAAACATTAGGGTATATAACTTCAGGTCTAGTAATCAATTAAGTCCTACAAGTTTAGCTGTCATGACGTTACGACTAATGAAAATTATATCAAACGTTGCTATGCCTAATGAAATTAGCTTTTATGATATGCGGTCTAGTTTATAAATCCTAATATGGATATGCCCCGGCATTTAGAGATTTGTATAAATGCAGACAACAGAAAAACATAAGGCGGTCTTAGGGCAAGTCAGGTAAAATATTTAGAAACACTTTAAATATTAATGACCGAGTACTACAATTTTAAGATTTTTTTTTTATATTTTTTTTAAGTACCTATGTAATTACATTGAGGTCGTCGAAAACAAAAATAAAACTAAATTTAAGGTCAGTAAAACATTCTCCATTTAGAATTGTCATAATATCGTGCAAAAAACAACATAAATAACATAATTAGAATAGAATCATTCAATTCAGATGCTCAATGAAATTAAAATTATTTAAACTCAACCTTAAGTTAAATATCTAGTTCCAATGCATGTAGACATTTCAATTATCCTTTAATTAACGTTAATGTATTACATATTTTTATACCTATTTATCAATAAAAAAAGCTTAAACGGCAAATTTTTGTATCAATCACGGAATCATAAGTCATGTCTTTATTAAGATTACGACTCCGTTCGTCGAATATGACATAATATGATGTCGACCCAGAATACCGACATTCCTTTACCACATCCCTATATGAACCGAGTTCACTTAAAGCCCAATTTTAGCTTGTTGCGTGACCGGCCGGGCGCTATCGATAGTGTCGACAGACGTAGATAGACTATCGATAGGATTTCGAAAGCAATCGATATAATAGTGATTGGAGTTTTTCAGAGAAAAAAGGTACGGCGTTAACATTTTTAGTGCTTTTTCCAACAATTTAGACAAGCTTTTAAGTAAAACAATTGGTGACAAATTGGTTTGAAAATAAAACGTTTATTTTACTACGATAAATGAAGGGTACGCGGAAAGAGCATGCCTTCATAAAGTTAGGAACCATGCAAATTCGTACGTAATTTTCGAGCAGAGGTTTGTTAACAGTGAAACAATAAAATTCACCTTTGCTTTTGCTGCGAGTTACGTAATATATACCCTTAACTTATAATTTGTGAAGTAATGTCAATGATTTAATTGTTTATTTATTATAGCTAAGGCCTTGTTTAGTTTTTTTTTAATCCACCAAACTGCATGATGCTGTGTAAAGCGGTGTTTACACGACGGTTACATGGTAGGTTTTATCGGTTTTATCTATTATTATTTTTTATATATTTTTTTATTGTTATTAGTGTTTTTTAAATGCTTTCGATTGATGCGTGTGTGATCGTGGCGTCATTGCGCCGTGTTATCACCAAATGGTCACAACGGAAGACCAGCGCTGGCTCTGCCAGCATCACGCTGAGTTGTGACCATTTCGTGACAAACTATGCATTATACTCGTAGAATTTTATTCCTTGTTCGTGACAAACATTATTATGTTTGTCACGAATAATCCATTTCTTTTCTCTCTTCTCTTTTCTATAGTACCTATTGTAGCATTACCACTACAAATCGCGTTGGTTCGCGTTAATTATCGCTAAATTATTTCGCCTTTTTCGTTCCTCAGCCTTTTTGGTATTATGGACTTGTTCATTGACCGGTTAGAGATAGTCATTACTACTGCCAGTTTTGAATTTTGAATCCGTTTTTGTTAAATCCGATCCTTGTAGTAATACTGTCATTCAATCTCGTACTCTCGCCTTGATACTTCGGAGAATTTGATCAAATCTTTTCGCTTTCAATGATATTTTTTCTGCATTAAATCTAAATAAGCCTTATTCGAGTGCCGCGTCCGGTAATGATGTTACGCGAACGTCTTTCTTCCAACGCCATGGAGTCGATTATAGACCGATCGATATAGTGCTGTTGTCCTCTGTGTGTCCGGATAGCGGCACCTCCGCTAACCCCATATCACACGACTCTTCACCACCCAGCGGAAGATCTGGACGGGTGGCTTTGCAGTTCGCCAACGAGTTCGCTGGGCGATGGTTCGTCGACTGCGGTAGTGCCCGCAGATTTTACCCGCAGCGCCAGTTGCGACAAACGCAGCTCAACAGATGTATCTACGTTCGGCGGCAAGTCGGCGACAGGGGAATTGTTCAGGATAGTCCTTTTTTTCAAAATTCTAAAAGAGTCCGCGAACTCCGCTCCAACCGATGTAAGGTTACCTTTGGATAATATTTCGGCCATAATTTTAAATACGTATCAGTACCTTTTTTTACCGTCTAACACCTAAAAATTATACCCGTATTTCCTTACACTCCGAACTCATCAGTTTTTATCATGAAGCGCTTCTTGAACCTTTCTGATGGGATTTATCGTAGTTCAGTATTACCTTGAAATTTTATACAAGTTTTGGCCTGACCGTGTTCTGAGGTGGACGTCTACTTTTATAAGGCGCTGTACTTTAATTTAAATAGCTTTAATTGTGTGACAATCCGTGTTAAGATCTGTGTCAGCCTGCTAGTCTAGTTTTATAATAGCATTGTAATTTATTTTAATTAAATTTTTGTGTGTCCTAATTATATAACCTCGTTAAAGATTCGTTCGGTTTTATTTTTCCTGTTACAGGTCTAAATTAACGTGCTGGTGGTTTTAACGCAACCACCCCGTGTAGTTTTCCGTTCCCCTATTTTTTATGGAGCGCTACACTATATAGGAAAAATTATAGAAATTAAACCGAGGTGTATAGAATCAAAGACAGCTACATCCACATAATTCATGTTGGATTTAGCTGTCTTTGATTCTATACACCTCCCATGCACTGTAATAATAATTATATTTTTGTTTGTTGTGTATCTGTTTATGTCAGATGTGTATTTGTATTAAATACCTTGGCATCTTCATGGACGAGCTCGCATTCGAAAATGAGTGTTTACAATGAAGCTTCTCTGTAATGCTGCAGAAATGTCTCTCCTGAAAGCGGTTACCTAATGATTCGCCGACAAACGTTACGCAAACGTAACGTTTCGCAGAATTTTCGTTTCGCAGAAAGCTAATTCTGCTGAAACCTTATTGTTTTCAGATTATTTTTTGGTGGTCACAGGTTTAACCTAACTTAACCTACATAACCCATGCTTAAGATAATCTGAAAACGAGCTGAAATTAGCTTGCTGCGAAACGAAAATTCTGCGAAACGATAAGTTTGCGTAACGTTTGTCGGCGAATCAATCGGTCACCTGGTCAGGCAATTTTGACTTACTGCATAATACTCAGGGGCGGTTCTGCCAGGTCAGTATTTTTAACCTTAAGCTGGGTTCCCACGGCCCGTGTTATTACAGGCCAGGCAGGATCACCCGCCGCTACAGGCCGCGACAGGCATCGTCGCGCCACGCCGGGCCGAAAACAGGCGACCACAGACCTCATCAGATGCAACCATTCCCACGATCAGTCGGCCTGTAACGGCGCGATCAGATCTGTGAAATAACAGGCCGTGGGAACCCGGATTTAGAAAGAGCCCAAAAGTACCTGCTTAAGGTAATGATTAGAAAACCACGCCGTTTTCCCACGTCAGAACTCTATAGGGAATTTGGTGTTCTTAGCATGCTCAAGCTGGCCATAGTAAAAATAGTTCTTCAGTTGCATCGGAGGGTCAACTCTCAAGAGTACCAGAAAATGCTGCTAAAACCAATGATATTTTATATAAAAATACGTCAGCTGCGCGCAAAAACTTTCCGCAAAAAGGAAGGCAAATTGCCTTACTTTTTATCTATTTATCTCTTTCTAACAATAGCGTTTGCTATGGATTGCCGTATTTGTCTCTATCAGTAATTGGTCACGGGCTTTGAATGCGTTTAGTATGAGCACAACGTATCTTAATATAAAATATCATTGGCTAAACGCGTTTTTAACTTTACCCGTCCCCCGCACGAGGACCGCTTTTTCCAGTCGCTTCATAGACTATTTTCAGTCACAAATTTACAATAGGATAAATAAGGCCTGCTGTTTCAGTGGCTGCTCTGTTCCTAATGCTAAAATTAAAATAAGAAAGCGAATCGGCTTGCTTTACTACAAACCGACAGAACAACTTCTAAAGGCCACAAGGTGAATCTAACTACTTAAGTACTTTTTCTCTTGTACTTTCTACTAACACGATGTACACACACACACATATACACACTTATACTCACGCCCACTATTTAATTGACCTATGTACTCAACTCCAGTAGATTCTGGCATCGGCATCATCTAGCCTTTCGCTTAGTTAAATATTTTTAATAATAATAATAGTAGATTTAATTTAGTTAAATAAATTGTTTGCTATCTTAACCAGCACAAACGCAGGACATTGTAATTGGTAACCGTGGTTCTAGCCGTACGTAATGTACAAATAATGTTTGGTAAATAAACATTTTTTTTTTATTATACTGCAATAATGAACATGAACTAATAGTTAAATGATAAACAGGATTTAAAATAAAATAACAGAACCATTTTAAACGGAATAAACATATTTTATTTTCTTATATCGGTTGGTAGAATGATAACTTAAGTTGAGAGAGAAACATTCTATTCCATCGGTTTCTATTGAACTAGGTATTTTAAAGTTTTATGATTTTACGCATTTGGAATATTTATATAAAACTGGATCTTACAATTATGTACCAATATTATATTTTTTAAAGGGAAGACACGGTTTTTATTATTGTAAACATAACTCATTTGGTAGATAAATATTTGACGTTTGCTACCCTGCCGGCGTCTGCTTTTCTTGGTGCTTGTCTCCCAGCGTCCTTCAATAGTAGTATTAATAGGTACCTTTTGGGTACGCTAACTCCATCGTCAACCTTCGGTGTTCACTCAGGTCAAGAGCCATTGTAATAAAAAAAATACACTTTATTATAGAATAATAAACAAAGATGGCCGCCGAGAATTACAGCGTTACTGAATTTTAATGAAAAGGGTAATAAAATACAGTGCATTACCTCTTAAAAGTCTTTATAAGGAAACACTAGACCAGAAATGAAACTAGTTTTGTATACACTTATTACTACTAGCCACAGTATAAAGGTGCGACCCCACCGTTGCGTAAAATACAGTGTCGTTGCGTAAACAAAAGACGGGGTCATGTAACAACATGGCGCCGTTTTTGACGCACCGTAATATACGCACCATTAAGCAACAGTGCGGTCGCACCTTTAACAGTAGTTCGTCTTCAAACAAAGGTCTACCGCGCGGCTGGCATGTGTGCGTGACTCAACCGTCCGCGCTACATACCAACATTAGCATATTCAACAGGACGCACCAAGCTGGTTTAGTCAGGGCCGCGCCGTCGCCGCGTTTTATTGCGTGCGTATTAAGTATCAAGCGACGCGCATCGACGCAACCCTAGCGCCCGAGCGGCAATAGGTAACCGAAACTCCTAAAGGGCCGTAGACGTAGGATGACGGCACCAATGATGGACACTTCTAGCTGACAGGCACCAGTAATGGACACTTCACTCTCGAACAAATTCTCGAAAAAATAATAATAACCCTTATCTTCTGTAAAATAAGAATCAAGTGTCCCTCATTGGTGCCTGGTCCATTATTGGTTCCATCACCCTACTATTTTTCTATTTATTCTTCGCACCAGCCTCGTATTTTAGTTTGAAAAATTTGCCTTGTGTTATCCCGGTATACGTATAGAAGCTAGTAAAAGAGATGAACATCTCGAAAGTTGTTTTAAGAAAGTTTTTCCCTTTCACTTTAAAATTCACATCAACTTAACCTAAAAGTAAGTCAAGTAAGAAGTGGTATATTTTAGTAGTAATATCATTTTTTTATCGTTGTCACCTTTTAGTCTAATTTATTACATCAGTTGCTCAATTAACTTTACTATTAATCTGTGTAGGTATACTTTGTCAACACATTTAACTACAGTTACAGTATGGTTAATACATAATACTTTTCCTAAGTATACTAAACAGACTCTGCGTGAAAATAAACAAACCATTACCACAAACCTTACTTAATTTCCTAACAACGTTCACCAGGTCGCAGCGAAATTATGCTTTTTTCGTCTGAATATATTAAATTATTGTCTCTATCAAACGCTATCCCGTGCATATTCTTTATATTTGCAACTTTTGTTAAAGTATTAGTTTCACCAATAAGAGTGTAAATGCCTTTACCAGTACACATGAACATATTCCCGTCAATATCTTCGGCGAACTGCCTAACTGTAATTATATCATTTACCAATGTCATTTTCATTTGAGACATTTCATAACTATACAAGCCACTTTTATTAGAAAAGAAGATGAAACCACTTTTAGTGACATGAAAATGATCAACTTCAAAGCCAGAAAATTCTTTAACACGTGAAAATTTACCATCGACTTCTATATGCAACTTTTGGTCTGGATAACTTACGTAAAACAGATTATTGTTATGAAATAGGGACCATATATTTATGTTTTTTTCTGCGTAGAAATCAGCTATCCTGGTGAGCAAATTGTATCTGTAGATGCCTTCGCTTCCTCCGAGGAAGATGTCATCGGCTGCCTGGTTGATAGCAACGGCGCAGCCTCCTCTAATTCCTGCTATAACTTGGGTTTCTTTGGTATCGATATCAACATAGGCTAAATGGAAATCTACGTCTGCCCACCCGTCCAGCAAAGAATAACTAAAATACAAAACATTCGTGCTCCTGTGCACGTTCAAATTGAAGGGTCTTCCAGAGATTCCCCATATCATTTGTCTGTCATAATATTTTTCACCAAATTTTATTTGGTTGCAAGGTTTGCTGTGAATTTTGTTGACTGCTACCGCGAACGACAACAGCATCAGTAGAAACGCCATTGTTTTTTGCACCTGAAAATAATGATTCTGTACTGGAGACTGTTTTTTTTCCTAATAACTGTGAATTGAACTCATACAAAAGCTTAATTAAAACCTATTAATAAAGTAGTAATGTATTCTGTAAAAAAAGATCGTCACTTTTCAATATATTTTTCTTTTCCTTTTATGAAAACAAAATAAAGGTTATTATTATGGTTAATTTAGTTTCTCCTTTCGATATGAACCGTGTAGGGGACAAAACTCAACCTTGCGGTACACCTGCATTAGACTAAGTTTCAAGCATAAGTTAGGTCACTTTAATCTTTACTAAAACTGATTACCCGTTTTGCAAAATCTCTCAGAAAACCCATATGAATAGCAATGTAAATGTTGCTAAACATTCCTAAATAAACACATGTTGAAAACTAAGAATTCCAATTGGATAAACCAAATCTTTGGTATGCCGATCGCCAAAAGTTGAGTTAGACGTAAGAAAAAAACCGAAAAGATAGGCTTTCTCTATGGCATGAGCTATGTATCATCCTCTCGCCATAAAGAGAGAAATGATGGCAAAAGTGGCTCTTGACAACTTTGACGAAAGACTTGATCTTAAAAGGGACAGCGATAATTGTGACTCCTATATAGCTCTATCTTTTACTGTTTGGAATCTTGTAGGTTAAAAAGAGGCCTCCGTATGTGAATTTAAATTTGCACAAGCAATACTTTTTTGAAAAATTACCTTGCCACCGATCCATTCGTATTGCGACCAACCCAGCGCTACATTACTATACTATATATAACACTTCTGCAAATAAAGTTCGTTAGCTAAATTTAAATAAATATCAAGGGACGATCTGACACAAATTGAACTACTTAGTCTCAAACTATAGCTCCAGACTTATATTTAATACCCAGAAGCAAATACTCCTGCTCATCACACAAATATTTGCCCATACGAATCAAACCCGGGACCGAGAGCTTTGTAGGCAGGATCACTGCCAACTAGGCTATCGGGTTGTCAATTGGTTTATAACATTTAATAATCAGCATGAGTATCTTTAAAGAAGAAATAAAGATGGAAATATTATAGAGATTGCTAAACATTAAATCAAAGTTATAAAATCACTATGTACTCACCAAATTTGAAATAATCGGTCGCCAAACGTGCTTTGCGCCAAATAATCCTTTAATAGTTGCTCATCACTTTGGTATCGAAACAACAATCGAGCAGTCATCCCACAGAGCTCGCCGAATCGTGAGTGTACACGCTCCATGTTTTCGCACAATGATTTAAAACAACTCTATTGATCATTGAGGTAATAATGGATGTTTCTTTTTCCTGCTTAAATTGTTACATGTTATCATTATATGATACTACATTGATTACATTAGAGAGATCTAATACAATAACACTTAGCGCACCTTCTTAAATCTGTGGTGCTCGGATAATTCATGTTCTTGAAGAGGCTGATAAACCATTCGCAAACATTCTTTTTCATGCTTACTCGGCAGGAGCCTATATATCGCCTCGTGGTCAGAATATATAACTTGCTCGTTTTCGTCAAAAGTCATACCATATGCTTGATCAAGTCTAGCTACTTTCTTAATTGTAGGGAAAGGCGCATCTTCAATATATATGCCTCCAGGTGCACAAAAATATACGTCTCCAAAATAATCTTCGACAATTTGTTTTACAGATATCTCATCACTTAAGACTATAGTTTGTTTATTCGTATAATCAACTTTATACAAAGCGGTTTTGTTTGAAAAGTACAAATCTTTACTTTTAGAAACATGAAAATGATCAATTTCTATATAAAAAGCCTCAGCAACTTGGATGAAATTATCTCCTCGATACACGTATAGTTTCTGCGTAGGGTACCGAATGTAGTAGAAGTTCTTTCCCACAAACATGCTCCATACAGAACGTCCTTCTTCCGCAAAATATTCCGCTGTTGTTGTTAGAAAATTATACTTGTAAATACCATCATGACCCCCTAAATAAATGTCATCGTTTCCGTGATCGTACGCAATCGCGTAACCTCCAGGGATACCACTAACTTCACTGCACTGTTTCGTGTCTACATGGCAAGTAACTATACTGAAATCAACATGTGTTTCGTTGCTTACCGTATGACTGAAGAAAAGCATGCCCGAGAACTTATGTAAGAATAAATTATAGGGTCTATTGATATTCACGATAATAGGTTCTTTATCGTAATAGACCCCCCGAAAGACGAGGCCGTCGCAGTCGACGTGGTAATTGGCCCCCACGACGACGATGGTAGCGAGGAGCAGTATCATAAGCATCCTGAGCGAGTATTCAAGCGCGAAACTGAAATGGAAATTGGATTAGCAATAAAGTAGAAATCGTATAATATTCATATCCTTTACGGAGCACTCCCCGAGATGTTTGTTCGTATTTTCTTCAGTTTTTTGTAGGTATCTTTTGAAATGTGTAAAGTTTTCTTAATAGTGTTGTTTAAAGCAGATAGAAAATTAATTGTCAAACTGAAAATACGTGGTTACGAGGGGAACTGCCTTAAATCCTTAAGTTAGATAATTTTACTTGTAGGAAACATTCTTTTATTTTTTTAAATAAGCAAAACTGCATTGAAATATTTTATAAACGTAGGCACGTAGTTTAATAAGGCCCAAAATAGGCATATTAAGGATACTATCATATTTGGAGTATTATGTGGATATTTTAGAAATGTTTCTCTCTTATTATAAATAAGAAAATGAAGAGTCTACATTCGATGCTTTTTTTATCTGTGTTTAAATACCGAGTGACTTCAAAGTGGTATTATGAAATCTGTATTTTACACATATCTTCCCTAAACCCCTCTCCTAAGTCTCATGCTGCTAATTTAAATTAAAGTATTTATTTTCTAAGTCTTACTTTATCCCAATTTTTACGTTAATGCGGTGCTCCTACAGCTGTTTTTAAATTAAATTGATAACATTGAGTGACAGGTAGACAATTAGGTGTAAATTGTAGAGTAACCACACTTTAGGACTTTAAATATTAGTTTTATTAGAAAATTTACGATGATTAGGTCTAAATTAAACAACTCAGTTAATGTATTAAATACACTATTCGTCATAAACTGAGCAATATCTAATAAAAATAATTTGAAATCATCCTGTAATTATTATTTATATTAAGGTATAATATGCCTCCGGTACCTCATAGTTTAACGTAACTTACTTGATAGAAGGAAAGTTAGCGTTCGAGGTACCACAAATATAGAAATGTATAATTTTATTTAAACTCAACTCTACAAAGGCGTTTTTCGTTCCCCAGAACTTGTTGAAGGATAACTTCTTGGGGCATGTTTAAATGCTTGGAAAACGTCTATGCATTTAGCAGTAATGGAGAAAATAGTTTGAGACGTTGCAAGGTAGACTTTAGGTATTGCTGGTAAAGTGTTATCTTGCTTGATGAGCTGGTTATCCTACTTCCTACTAATATAATAAACTAGCATTATCGTTATTCCCTCGGGAACTTTTAAATTTTCCGGGATAAAAAGTGGTCTATGTTTTAATCCAGTGTATAAGCTATCTCCGTTCAAAATTTCATCCAATTCCGTGCAGCCGTTGCAGAGTGAAAGAGTAACAAACATCCACACATCCATCATACAAACTTTCGCGTTTATAATATTAGTACTACATAATTCCGAAGAGTCATAATTCCAAATTGATCAAAATTCCGAATTTTCATAATTCCGAACGCAATTTTTTGATATAAGACTTAACTTTTTGGTATCGCTTATAAATCAAACCTAATCTAACCTACGTAGGACAATTAAATTATGCATTTAATCTAAAATAGCTCCAGCGTAACACTTTCGGAAAAATGAAAATTCGGACAAATGAATATTCGGAAAAAAGTTATTTGGAATTTTAATGTGTTCCCATTAGTAAGGATGCGAAAGTTTGTGTGTGTTTGTTTGTTACTCCTTCCGCTGTAACGGCTTGATGAAATTGGATAAAATTTGGAACGGGGATTGCTTGTACCCTGGATACTTTTCATCTCGGGGAAAAGTTCCCGAGGGAATAACGATAATTGAAATCTACACGGACGAAGTCGCGGGCAGAAGCTTGTGTGGTTATATAACTTGTGAGGGTTCCCTAGTCAACAATGAACCCTTATATTTTCACCATGCCCGTGTGTCCTTTCGTCCGCTCTTCAACTCATTGATTCTTGGTACTACAAAGCTGTAATTTGACATAGTTAGGTATACATTTAAGTTATGCGGAGAAAGTTGTAAAATAAAATTTAAAAATATAAGTGTGTTATAACGACGTGGGAACACTACACTGAGCATGGTGCGACATGTTCTAGCCTGGTTTTTTAAAGTTGCGTGCTGATCAATTACGGATGTCACATAAGATGCGATCATATTTCGTCAGTGATACTACAATACCTCGTATCTAACAAATTAAATAAGGTGCAAAATACACCTTAGCAAGTAAGTCAGTAAGGTACATTTTACACCTTATTGAATTTGTTAGTTACGCGGTATTGGAGGATCACCGACGAGCTTATATATGTATGCAAACTCTTTATTGCATGAAAATATAAATATTAAGTACATTTTTTTTATTAAAGTAATGTACAAAGGTGAACTTATCCCTAAATGGGATCTCTTCCAGCTAACCCTGAAGTACATGAGTAAGGAAAATGCAGGGGGTTGGACAAATACAAGTATTGCACCGAAAGTAGCAAAAAGAGATGATGATACTTATTATGTTGGTGATTTAAAAATAAATAAATAAATAAATATCAGGGGACAATGTCACACCAATTGACCTAGTCCCAAACTAAGCTCTAGGCTTGTACTATGGGTACTAGACAACGATATACATACTTAAATAGAGAAATATATACTTAAATACATAGAAAACATCCATGACTCGGGAACAAATATTCGCGCTCATCACACAAATATCTGCCCTTACCGGGATTTGAACCCAGGACCGCTAGCTTCGTAGGCAGGGTCACTACCAACTAGGCCAGCGCGTCGTCGAAAATATACGCTAAATCCTTAACATTTGTTTTGGGATACTTAATCATATGTTTGCCACAATTCAAAAGTAATCGTGCCACAAATCAACGTCAGTCAGAAACTGTTCTGTTTTGAGAGATATTTTTTTAATGTTTTTCCAGGCGTAAAACTATAACAGGGGCTACATTCTACTAGTTAAAATCCCATATTGCTTTTGACATGTTATTGTATTGTTTTTAACCTGGCCGCCATTACTGTCAAGTAAAAAGTCAAAAGCTATCAAAGCATTGACAAACCGATAACATGTCAAAAGCAATGTGGTTTTAACGAGTAAAATGGAACCCCTGTACAGTCAGCAGCAGAAGTAGCTACGCAACCGAAGAGGTCAAAATGATCTACACTCGACTCTATTGTCAAGAGAATAGCGTCTAGATCATTTTGAGCATGTTATTCTGCTTAGCTACTTTTGATGCTGACTGTACTAAATATCACACCTTGGCCGTAAAAAACTTAGAATATTAGTAAGGATTAAATTTCTCACCTAATCTCCAGATTTGAAACTATCCGTACGTTGTGCGTGCACAAAAGACAGCACAAACTAAATTGAAATTTCACTGGCCATAAAAAAACTACTTTTTTCCACTTAGTTTGATAAAACAAACACTTCTAGCACACTTGATACAGTTTCACTGATTTAATATACATATTATTTCATGTTTTGTTTGAATAAGATTTTGTTTACTGTAAACAAGTATTAAGTATGCAATTAAAATCTTATCCTCGGATGTTTGGACATATTTTCAATCTGTGGAACTGCGGTTTTTCAGATGATAAAAACAAACAAAATCATGGTGTCATATTAACTTCTTTGATTTAATACCACCTAAAAAGTAATATGGACCAAGTAGTTAGAAGAGACTGCAAAAATATTTTTATGTAACTTGTTACCCGACCTCGCCTAAACTCATACATTTAAATTACGCTGACAAAGTTGTAAAATAAAACTGTAAATACGAACGCACAAATGAAGTAAAATAAAGTTTGACTTGTAAAATTCATGAAACTGCTGTTTTCTTTCCTGGCAGAGCCGGAAAAAGAGGAGCGAGTTTTTGCTTTAAAATATTTTCTTTCGCCACACGTAACTTTGTACTGAGAAGACATACAAAAAAAACATGTATGTACAAACTGTCTTAAATGTCTACTTACTCATAGACATTTTTGTCGTTAAGTCAATTGTTGAGGAATTATTTAAAAATGTACCAATCTCGGCACCTTCCATTCAAGAAAGCGGCTAACGCCTCCCTCCTCCAGGACCCCATGCCTTAACAACATCCTTAAAAAAAAACTATGTTCCACATTTAAAAATAGCAAAGACCTTTTTAAATAAACTGGACTATTAATAAAAATCGTGAAATCAAAAGCTTAATTTCTTTAAAACTAAAATCCCAAAACTACCAAAAAAGAACCTAAAACTAAACATAAAGAAACTAATTAATAGTTCGGTAACTCCGGCGCAGCGGCTGATTATTTGAGACCTGCATTACCGGCGTAATATGCAAATATGCACCTAACAGGGACAGTTGCAATTGGGTGCGGCAAGGCATGGGCTGTAGCGGGGCGGAAAGAACACGCTCTATCACACCTCCTATAACAAATATAAGAGCTATGACGCCGAGCGTTGCTGGTGCGTGTAGTCGTCGCAACGATGCGATTTCAAAATAGAGAATGCAAGTGTTTCAACGTATTGTGTGGCATATTATAAATGAGAAAGATTTGATGTCAATTATTTACTCAAACGCCAAACCTAAATCGCTTACGCTTCGAATTATTAAAGTACGTGTATGTGCAAATAGGTCACAATTGCAACATTACAACGGTGTGGGGACATTGTCTTGACTGGGATGACAATCTTAAAATTGTAGCATTAAGATTGCAGATGACTTGTGATATCTAAGGGCTATTTCACTATCTTAACAATGACACGTGGCAGGTGGCAATTCGATATACATTGTACAGTTAACACGCTGATACATCACAGGGTTTCATATAAGTTGCGCCATGTACTCTGAAATGTCACCTGTCACCTGTCATTGTTAGGATGGTGAAATAGGGGGCTGATCATACTAATTTTAATTTTTTTCATTTTCATTTTCATATAGACAGCTCACTTTTATTCAAAAACGAAGTAATTATTTGCCGACGACCGTGTTCTTGTTTTATTAACTTCCTTGGGGAATATACAAATAGCAGAAGAGCGAAAAGATTTTTCTCAAAAATGTCCGGCAATGTTTACATTACTATCTACATATTGAGACGCGAAGTACATAGTTTACTGACAGTTCTCAAATAAAAATAAAAAACATTGCGTGCTCGCTACACAAGCCCGCAATGTTGCATACAAATTCGATTACTATCTAGCTTGTAACTTTTTTAAAAGTGAAAAGGGCCATAATAAAATGAAGGCACAAGTCTTATACATACAAATTTTATTCGAAACATAACTTTTTTATCTGTGTCTGGAATAGCTTATGTTTTTTTTAAACAAATCTTGCGTTTCTCCTTTTCATAAACAAAAAGGCGGTAAAGAGTGATGGCTTTTTCACGTGAAGTTTCTGTTTGTATGCAATTTAAAAAATGAGTTCAAGCGATGAAGATTTTACTCCAAAAAAGGAGGGTTATTAAATTAAATTAAATTCATTATTATTATTTATTATTATTGAAATGAATTATTTAGTATTTTAAATGAGGTAAAGTTAGGTTAGGTTATATTTCTAGAAATCTATGAATATTTAGTTAATGATTCTGTTTGTATGTTCATCTGTTCCCTCATAGCTCCTAAAATATCCACATTTTGACAACTCATGTGTCATTGGCTAAGATAAATCTTAGTGTTCCAGATAACTATCAATTTACTTATACATCAATTGCCTCGTGTGGTTGTCGAGTTAGAATAGTGCCACTCCATGTCTTCCCGTGGATGTCGTAAGAGACGACTAAGGGAATAAAGGCTTGTAGTACTGTTAGGCGATGGGCTTGCAACCTGTCACTAATACGCTGGTAAACATCTTAGCCTAATTGTGCAAATTGTGGTTATAGAATTATCAACAAGTTTTTAGAGATGTTTGTAATTCTGTAGCTCTGCCTACCCCATTCTGGGAACGAAGGCGTGAGATTATGTATGTATGTATGTATGTACTTATACATATAGAGAAATTCATACTTAAATCTGTAGAAAACATCCATGACTCCATTATTCGCGCTCATCACACAAATCTGTCCTTACCGGGATTTGAACTGCTGTAGCTTCGAAGGCAGGGTTGATTTCATAGTCGGCTTTTACTTTTAACTTTATCTTGTAGATACATATACATATTAGACGGTAGAGTTCCTCTAACAAGCAAAGATAACCGTGGTCATAAATATTGTCCATTTGTCTCACAAATTTGGCATTTTACCAGCTCAGTTATTGTGGCTCGCCAAAATTTTGGCAGAACTTTTGTCAATTTTCTAATGAATTAAAAATGTCACCGAGCTATTTCTAGCAGCATAGTTAAGTTCAAAGATATATTCGTTTAAAATTTTTAATAAAACATAATTACAAAATATCAGGGGACACACACAAATTGAAATAGTCCCTAACTCAGCTCTACGCTTGTAAAGCAGAAATAAAGTGCAAAATTGGATAGGTACATTTGTTGTACTAAACATAACGAAAAACCTACCTAGTACCTGTAAAAAGATATACAAAACTTTAATAAAAAACATCCATAACTCGAAAAAAAACTTTTTATTATACAGAGATTTTTGACTTGATTGTTTTACTTTATAATGGGATAGTTAAAATGTAGTAGGTAGGGCAGCTCCGTCATCGAAACCAAACCGTGATTTCTATTTGTTGCGAGTACCCCGAATGCACATGCTGGTGGCAAGGATAAACGAAATGATGATGCGCTCTATTAACCATCCCATGACAGTGCATAAGGGTCGGTCACAGCGGTTGGCGATAAGAGTTTTATGAATGAGGACATTTGTGGTGCGAAGACACCATCAGCGGACGTTACGAGAGGAGTGAAGGTTGCGTGACGCATCTCACAGTATTTCCTTTTCTTTTCTCGAAAACTTTTTCACATATACATTTTTCCTCTATATAATTAAACCTAACTATTATACTAGTCACTTCACCAGCGTTTCTATTCTACTCGTTAATACCATATTGCCTTTGATGTATTTTGATATTGCTATTAACTGGATCGCCATTACGAACAAGTAAATAAGAGCTATTGTAACGACACAATACAATAATAATAATAGAAACGTTTGTTTCACCTCACAAAGGATATTATAGGAATAACGTACTATCAAGAACGTTAATTTGTGACCCATTTCAAGAAAAATGGGCTTGAAGTCGTCAATGTCATTAGAGATGCCAAATCATTTGTAACTTATAAGAGACTCAACCTTATTGTTGTAGAATGTCCGAATGACTTTGGACCTAAGGTAGGTCCCAAATTTAAGTTCGTGACTGTACATAAGCCTAGAAACTTAAATAAATAAAACTTTGTGAGGGACTACAATTACAAGTCGACGCCGCTAGTTCACTTCGTCCATATTCTCACCTCGGCAATCCCAAATCGTCCACTTCCTGACTCGTCCATATTCCCAACTAGTCCTTATTCCCAACTCGTTCTGTAGACTGTGGCTTATATCTTAGTAATTTTTTTTAAAACCGGCCAAGTGCTAGTCGAACTCGCGCACGAAGGGTTCCGTACCATTATCTATACAACATTAGATACATTATTTATAACCAGAGGTCGGAATAGGTAGTGCTTATTAACCTAAACTTGACTCATGTTCATTCATGCGCGAGTGAGATGGGAATACGTTATTGAATGAAGATGCAACAAGTTTAGGTTAATAAGCACTACCTATTCCGACCTCTGATTATAACCTTCGAGCAAAAAACGGCAAAAAAAATCGTTTATTGTATAAGAGCCCTACTTAAATATTTATTTTATAGTATTTGTTGATATAACTTAAATTTCAACTGGCTAACTATCACGGTTCATGAGATACAGCCTGGTGATAGACAGACAGACAGTGGACTCTTAGTAATAGAGTCCCGTTTTTACCCTTTGGGTACGGAACCCTAAAAATGATTTTTGACAATTGTTAATTACATGAATCAGCTCTTATTGAAACTGTGAAAAAAGTCATGAATATTCCCTATTGCTTTACAAATAACGTTCACAATATAATAACATTACAAAAGCAATAAGGTTTTTCACAGTAGACCAGCATAAATTATTCAAAAGTTCCTACAAACTAAACTCATCATATTATAACGTAATAACGTAGTAATGAGGAAATAAACAGGGTTTTACTTTAATATCCTGGTTTCGTGCTCAAAATGAACAAAAATAATTGCAATGAGGAACAGCGTCCAAACTAATGTTGTTTGTACATCCCGGAATATTATTAGGTTGTCGCAATGCATGTTGTTGTACAATGCATGAGCGCTAGCGGGAAAGCGGTAGAAAAAAAAAACTGTAAGTAGGCTAATATAGGCTCTTTAGCATGACAGAATGCACAGGGTCCATGCTCTATCCCTCTGCATGGCTTCCAGCACCTAGTTCTTCTCTAACCTGCCACCAAACAGTGGTTCAATAGTTTACAAAATCAACAGTTTACTAAATCCTCACTAAAGTTATTAATAAATGCGAAAGTGATTACTTCGCACTGCCAGATCAAAACAGTAGTAACTCAAAATACAACTGTATTTTAAAATCAACTTTATTACAACTTCTTTGATCTTGAAACAAAACTAGCAAGGATTTTGAGTTAATACTGTTTTGATCTAGCAGTGCGACTTGTTCCGTTTATACGATTTATAGACCATAGACGGACAAAGGGTGCTTTACTTTTTAAAGCAAATGTCTCTGGATCACATATCCGACGTAACCTGTGTGCTCGTTCGCCTACTACAAGCCATAAAAAAACGGAAAATCGGCCAATTCTCAAAGGAATAGCGACTGACGACTTCAACCCAGACAAAGTCACTTGTAAAAGCTAGTTTTTTTTCTACTAGGTTCTGCCCGCATTTTGCGTTTTGCGTTTGTCGTTTTAAAATTGCTGCCATTTAAACATCCAAATATTTGTTATCTACACACATATCATAAGTCCTCTATTATGCGTTCAAAACCCGTAGGCAATGAGCAGCATTATCGGTGGTAGTAGGTGACAGCGATGACAGCTGTTAATTTTGGAAGATGTTCCAAATTTGGATCTCATTGCCTTACAATATTCGATAACGTAAATTCATTACCTTACAGCTGTCATCGCTGTGACCTACTACCACAAGTAATGCTGGTCATTTGCCTTTCGGCTTCTGAACCCATCTTAGAGTACTTATAATATGTGTGTAGACAAAGTATTGTACGCGACTCTGCGTAATGGGCATTACGCAACCGTCACGTAAACTACTAATACATTTCCACACGATTTCACATCATACATCTTCTTTATTATAAAATATAGTATAAAATGAAGTCGGTTCCGCTGTCTGTTCGCTTAGATCTTGTAAAGTACTCAACGGATTTTAATGCAGTTTTCAGCGGTAGATAGAATGATTCAAGATTATATAATATTTTATATAATAATTGTACGGTTCGACACCGTACAGGTAGTTCTGCTAACACAGCGTCCTACTTTTATTAGTCATGTAGGTAAACATAATTATTACGAATATAAATATTCTAAATGCACTTCACAAAACAACGTCAGAGACGCTTGACCTAGCCGTTGAACTGTAACTTTTATTTAATAAACGTATTAACTTTATTATCTTTAACTTTTAAACTATACTTTATGTAACGAGCCACACTGAAACTCGGTAGAACTCCTACAATAATGATTCTGGTTTATGTACGGGTGTTACAGAAAACTCACAAAAATCGAAGCGTAGCGAGAGCATGTCGCTAGTATAACATAAATCAAATACATGTATAACCTAAAAGCTATAAATTTGGTGGGGTTGTTCCTTGCAGGAGGTTTCAAAAAGAATGGCACGTGAACTGCTTGTTTACTTCGCCTGTTAAAGTTTAAGGCCGTAGGCATGTTATTGGCGTAGGTAATCGAAAATGTTTTGCAAACCGCTTCGCTCATCATTCCGCTTACCGCCCCGCTTCTCTCTTCTCCCTTAACATACACACAGCTAAACTTATATATTAAATTATAAAAATCTAATTAGCCACATGTTCTTTCTCTTTACTGCAATTAAAAACGTAGCATAGTTTTTAAAATATCATGTTGTTCGTTAAAAATACTTGTTAGGGAACAAGTATTTTCGCTCGTTAAAAATATGGTTCAAGTTTTAATTAAATTTATTTTGGAAAATACCTCTGGGTTGTCCGTTAGTTGGCTTTGTCATTTCGTTTTATCATTCTAAATCTACTTTGCTAGGTAATTTCAATTAGTTTTGAGAAAGGTTTTCCTAGTTTTAATTTAATTTGTGAACTATTTTTAATAAAATTGAAAAAAATGTTTTTACTCTGTCAATGAATTTATGACTTCGTGATAATTATAGCTAATGTTGTAACAAAACTATTGAATGATAATATGGACTAATATATTTCAAACTAATTGTAATAATGTATGAATTGCTTTAAATTTGAATGATGTATAAGGGTGCGGCTCCACTGAAGCGAAGACGAGCGGAGCGGCGCGGAGCTGTGCCAATATTAACCAATAGAATCTAAACCAACGTGCGCAAGGCGCGCTCGACGTGACCGCATGTGCCTTCTATTGGTTAATATTGGCACAGCTCCGCGCCGCTCCGCTCGTCTCCACTTCAGTGGAGCCGCAGCCTAATGATGTATTGTTGTGTTAAAATATATATTTTGCATGCCTGCTTAATGGTGAATTGTGCTGTTCTATACTGTTCTGTAATATTGCTACCAACCTTGTAACACAATTCTGGCAAATAAACTTTTTGACTTTGACTTTGACTTTAGTTTACTCAGTTTAAGATTGCGTCCAGTTGCACCCTCATTGCTATTATTATGTTTTCTAATAAACTAAACATAGATAGATAGATAGACAAACATCTTTATTCTTCACAAACATGCACATGGCAGATAAAGCCAAATATAAATAACAAAAAATGTATTTAACCAATTAACTAATAAATAACATAAAACTGAAAGTAATTTATAAAGTAAAGTAAGTAATCCATTCGCATAAAAAAGAGCCATGTGATGATGCGAAAAAAAGGCGCTGGCTCAGCATAAAACTGCGAAGACCCGCAGCACTGGTGTTCTGCCAGAACCTTTGAAGTAGTGACGCTAGCATTGTTAGTTTATGTAAAGCCGATTATAAGAGCGGGTAAAGCCTAACTTATTTTTATTTTTTTTGTCAAAACGAGTATATCATAAGCTGCAGTGCAAAAGATCTGTTTTAATATCTTTACACATTTTATTAATTTATATCGTTAATGTATTATAAAAATTATTTATAGATAATCATACTTGTTTAATATTGAAGTATAAAAAAGTATTTAAAGAAGTTTAATGGGGAAGAATCAGGATAGTAATTTTTGTAAGCTTAATAGATATAGTTTATACTTGACTCTAAAAATGGGTTTTGATTTTCATTTCGGTGGGATGTTATTCCAGTACTTTGTCGCTTGGTACTAGAAACTCCCCCTAAAAGCACAAGTCCTGTGGGCCGCTACCATCAGCAGCACTGCACGAGACGTTTTGGCATTATATTTACACCAAGTGAATTCTTTGAACAAGTAACTTGGGGTTTCCGACTTAATAACGTCAAATAACAAACACGATAGTAAAAGATCGTAGAGAGATATTTTTAAAATATCTGCGTTATTTAAATAAGAAGTAACATGTGTGCGTGGCGGTATTTTGAAACCAAATCTAGCGCAGCCATTTTGGACTGTTTGAAGGAGACGCCGGGACCGTTCCAGGAGGCACGGCCAGAACGTGGTAAGGCAGTTTAACTTGGACAGTACAAGTGAGAGAACCTTCAAACTGTAGATACAGTTCCGGGCTAACTCATCAACGTGACGTCCAGAACGTAGATTGCTGTCGACAAGTAAGCCAAGAGCGCTGCGCAAGACGCTGTCAATCATTATTTTGGGATCAGAAATAAAATAGGTATTGTCTTGAAATCGAAGGATAGTATTTGGGCTTCCATGCTCGAATGACACCCTATTAATGTGCCTGCGCTGTCCATCCTCCGTCATAACTAAACAGCTGTATATTTTGAACTGTAATAGAGGTTGTTTTTTTTTTTTCAGAATAGGTGTTTTTACGGCGGGTTTACTAACAAAATTAAAAAATAAAGAAAGTGAAATAATAATATTTTTATTTTTTTTGTATTGTAAAAACGGTAAAACATACAAGCGTCTTTGCTATGATCATAGTACAAACTCTGAAGAAAAAAATAACAAATAATAAAAAAATATAAGTATGAGTTGGGCTGGCGCTGATTCGATTAGAAATCAAATTCCAATTCAAATTCCAGCAGTTACTGCTTGACTGACATTTTGTTCATGCGCGTAACCATGGTAATAACAATGCTTTTATAGTTATTAAATTACTGTTGTTACCACGGCAACGCTCATTATAGATTTGATTTTCCGGGTCAGTTACGCTATAGGTGGTATTATGATGCCTTTAATGATATCAATATTAGCGGTTTACGCGAGTAGTAAATAATAATAATCATATTATGACGAAACCTAGGTTCACAGCTGACATTTCTTTAACCCAATTCCATGAAACCTACCTAAAAACCATGTTGATTAAACAATGTTTCGTTAAAAAAAAATTGGAAGAATCCGTCCATCCATTTAGGAGCCACGAGGATACAGACAAACACACAGATGCACACATTTACTGTAAACGCTAGGTTCACAGCTGACATCTCTTTAACCCCGATTAAACTAAGGGCCGTATTAATAAACCAATCTCAACTCTAATGCTCGTCTCGAGATGCGTCAAAAATGTCAGTGTTCTATGGTTTGACGTTTACTTTGACGTATCTTGTGACGGGCATCTCGGCCGAGATGAGTTTATTAATGCGGCCCTAAGTTTCCTTTAAAAAAACATCTTGATCGTTCTACTTTAGAGCTACAATTTTACAGCCAGACACACAGACATCCCAATAAACTCATAACATCCTTTTTTGGTCGGTTGTTACAAATATTCCATTGTTTTCATACCTTTTGTTGTGCTAAAGTCAATGTCCTCCCTGATTTGGACGGTGTTGACGCTAGTTGGAGCCACTCGCGCACACCGAGTAGTAGAAATATTATTTGCACCGAATCGTCTTATCACTGTATCTTCCAAGTACAATGGAACAAAAGAGCGCCGTCTCTCTAGCACGTGCTATTTAGTAAACTGCTAACTAGTTTTGATACTTGTAAGATTGTGGATTACGGAGCACTTAAAAATTAAAGATAACGCTATGGTGTTAGTTTTAACTTTTTAAGTTTTATGTTGTTAGTGAGAACATATATTAAATTATACTTTCGCCATATCCGTAGTTTCTATTTGTTCTTTATTTCCATCCCGTATGACCTATTAATTCAAATATTATACATCACTAGCTTCTTCCCGCGACTTCGTCCCCGTGGAATAGTTACTTTGGGCTAACGCTAACTTTAACCCGCAACTTTGTTTAAGTTAAAGGTTGAAATATTCTTCATTGATGCTCCGCTCCTATGGGTCGTAGTGTGATGATATATAACCTATAGTCTTCCTCGATAAATGGGCTATCTAACACTGAAAGATTTTTTCAAATCGGACCCGTAGTTCCTGAGATTAGCACGTTCAAGCGAACAAACTCTTCAGCTTTATAATATTAGTATTAGTATAGATGCCTTATTCATAAACCCACTATAAACCTATTTTAGCTAAACTTTTTCTATCTGTCTGTTTGTCACCGCTGGACCGTTTGACCGTTTTTTTGACCGTTTTAGATTATTATTTTTTTTATTTCCCTGTTCCGGGAATTGAACCAAGACAGCAACTAACTATGCTAAACGCGTCGTTTATAATAATATAAAGATTGATATATTTTATCTGTCTTAACGATAAACTTCACCTCAACAATAATTAAGTCACATAATCCAATTAAGCAAACTCATTCAATTCCTTTGTTCTACAATTCCAATTGGAACCCAAAGTGAAAGCTAACTTAGTTGTCTAAATAAGTTTTTTTATGCCTACAGTTTATTTAAGTAAATAAGTCGTTGTTGAACAAGGGCAAGAATGGTAAGTTAACCGCGGGCCGGCTTTCATTACGGACACAAAAGAAATGTAAGGAAATTTGCGTTTTGTTTTGATAATGCTTCTTGCTTTAATAAGGCTGGGCACTAGTGATGCGATTTTATATCTGCCGCTTAGGCTGCGGCTCCACTGAGGCGGAGACGAGCGGAGCTGAGTGGAGCAGAGCTGTGAAAAGAGTTAAGTGATTACAATGTAGTATTGCAATTAAGTCTCCTCTCGGCTCCGCTCGTCTCCGCTTGGCTATTTCCATTGAAGCGGGGTGGAGACGAGATGTGGATTTCTACTAATATGATTGGTCGATCCCTACACGTCTCCTCTCCGCTCCGCTTGTCTCCGCCTCAGTGGAGCCTCAGCCTAAGTCGCCGACGCGCTGGCCTAGAGGTAGATGGTAGTGACCTACGAAGCTAGCAGTCCTGGGTTCAAATCCCGGTAAGGGCAGATATTTGTGTGATGAGCGCGAATATTTATTTCTGAGTCATGGATGTTTTCTATGTATTTAAGTATATATTTCTCTATATAAGTATTTATATCATTGTCTAGTAACCATAGTACAAGCCTAGAGCTTAGTTTGGGACTAGGTCAATTGGTGGGACATTGTCCACTTTTTTTTTATTAGGACCATGGTTTTTGTATCCATTAATTCAAGACTTCAAATGCGATGCGAACTCTTAAGACTAAGGCCCGTATTAAACTCACTAAGATGCCCGACTCAAAATACGTCCAAAGTAAACGTCGTTAGAAAACTGTCATTTTTGTCGCTTTATAGCTTCTTGTATTTGACGACGCGGTAGCCTAGTCGGTAGTGACCCTGCCTACGAAGCTAGCGGTCCCGGGTTCGATCCCCGGTATGGGCAAATATTTGTGTGATGAGCGCGAGTATTTGTTCCTGAGTCTTGGGTGTTTTCCATGTATTTAAGTATGTATTTATCTATATAAGTAAATTTATCGTTGCCTAGTACCCATAGAACAAGCCTCGAGCTTAGTTTGGGACTAGGTCAATTTGTGTGAGATTGTCCCCTGATATTTATTATTATTTTATTATTATTATTAAGGCTGGGAACTAGCAACGCGATTTATTTTCCTTAAATATGAAACACTGTTTTTTCAAGTAGATGGAAGAAATATTATCCGGTATGATTGAGTTGTCTCGCAGAAAGTACAATCAAGATTTAGAGGCCAGGAAACAAAATTGTGTTTAAGAAGATTGTGAACAGAAGCCTAAATCGCGTAGTTGTCAATAAAATTCCATGCAATAACATAGTGTATATTTTTTTCATTTCATTCAACTGTTTTATTATTATATAGGTACTTTCTATTTTTGTTCATACAAATTTAACTCCGGGCGATAACGTTTCTCATCCCGTAAATCAAGTCCGATTTCCATGATTTTTCAATATGCTGTAGATATTATGAAAAGTTTAAAAAACCAAAAACCCGCCCTGAAAAAGCAAAAAATAACTTCTTTAAAATGGTAGGTTAGACCAACTGAAGTCTGCTTTTGGTTAAATAAAATATTGTAGGACTTCAGTTGGTGTGACCTATTACCTACCATTTTAGAGAAGTTATTTTTTGCTTTTTGAAGGCAAGTTTTTGTTTTTTTTTAATTTTTTTAATTTTGTACTTTTTAGTGATCATGATTAGTTAGGTATGCTGTTATTCTCCCACTTCTCATTTAATAAAAAACTATAGAATATTTCAATCTCGCCGCAAGCAACGCCGTGGGAAAGTCATAATCATATATTTAAACCTAAATATGCTTCGTCATAGTCGCTCAACTATCTTATTCGAAATTTCTTGTATATTCCATTAAGGGGTTCCGGTGGCCATCTGTGGTCTTCATCATCAGTTCCACTGCACCAAATAGTGCTTTCCAAGAGCAAATACACGAGTTACAATGAAAAATACCAAAATCGCTATAGGTGTGCCTATAAACTTTGAACAGTTCCGTTGGTTACTCATGGATTCCATCATCAGATGTTCATTTTGATAAAAATGGGACCAAACGGAAAGCACCAGCTTTCAAATACAAAAATCGGTTCACCCAGTCGAAAGTTCTGAGGTAATAAACATGAAAAAAACAGACGAATTGAGAACCTCCTCCTTTTTTTGAAGTTGTACGTTTCTTAGAAAAGAAAACGTACAGACCTAGTTTTTCATAATATCCATATCTATTATTTTGTATGGAAAACCAAATGAGATAACATTTCTCTCCTCTTACAAAATGGTCAGAATTTTATGATTTTAGAATATGTTGTCAGAATTTTATTATTTTACATAATAACACTCACAACGGCTCACTAATTTTATGACACCAAAAATGTTAATGTAGTTTCTTAAATCCTACTTAAATTAACGTTCTATGGTTGCGTCAATGTATAAAAATAAATTAGTGCGCGGACATGGATTGAAATCACTAATAATGTCGGCATCTGTTCCATTGTTTTCAGATCAAGTTTTCAACTTAAGGGATACTGATTACAGTCCAGTTTAGATTTATCGATATTTGTTGTTAGTCCTTCGGAGTTAGAACTTCCTAGTTTCTAAGTAAAAGTTACTACGTAGCTATTTTAACTTGGGAATAACTTCGGAGAAATTGTTAGTTCTGGTTGGTAATACGGTTAGTATTTTATTTCATTTTGATGGGGAAAAGTTGGTAAAATGTTTTATATCGAAACGTATAGATTGTGAGTGGGATACGATGATAATGTTTATAAAGATTTTTGCTTATGGCATAGAAAAACAAGCACACAGATCACCTGATGGTAAGTGGAATCTGAGACCCGGAGATATTTGCATTCTCGACACAACAATCTTAAGACTGCAATCCTAACACTTCCAATGCGCTGCCTCATCATTTCAGCCGAAAGACGTCCACTGCTGGACATAGGCCTCCCCCAAGGCTCTCCACACAGACCGGTCTTGTGCTTTTCGCATCCACCGCGTTCCCGCGATCTTTACAAGGTCGTCACCCCATCGGCCTTCAGTCCTGCGAGCAATGTGCCCCGCCCACTGCCACTTAAGTTTGGCTATTCTTCGGGTTATGTCGGTAACCTTAGTTCTACTGCGGATATCATCATTTCTGATTCTATCACGCAGAGAAACCCCGAGCATAGCCCTCTCCATAGCCCTCTGAGTGACTTTGAGCTTCCTTATAAGGCCTATTGTTAGCGCCCACGTCTCAGATCCGTAAGTCATCACTGCGCTGCCTAACCAGATGGAATGATGGAATACCTCTATGCTAGTATTTTCACCGGTTGTCTTATTGCCACACCGGAACGAATAATGCGAACACTACTGCTTGGCGGTAGGCGGTTGGACATTATTTAATAGTTATCACTACAAAAATTTAAAAATGTTTTTTTTTTTTTTTTGTAAATTTTTGGCAAGTGCGTTTCTTTTACAAAAGGAAATGACGGTATAATAAACATGTTATAAAACCATTAAACACCGGTCGCGATAAGATAAAGTCGCGTCGTGAATGGCCAGCTTTATCAAGAACAATTGTTTAAATTATATCTTTAAAAGAAAACAATGGACGGTCGAGATGACGGACTCGATCATTCCTTTGAAAGCTTACCGGTGTAAAAGGAAATGTCGGTTCTAATAAAGAAATACAGAAAGGTATAATTTCATTCTATTTTAGCCTTTCTATCAGCTAGGCGAAGGTCTATTTTTCCGCCTTTCACCGCGTTGAGTGTTTGTTCACCTTTCCAATCTTTTTAATAATTCAACAGACGATTTTTTTAAATCTAACATTCCAAGCTACAGTAGCTTGGAATGTTAGATTTTTAATTGCCTTCTGGGCCGAGATTCTTTCCAGTAAAACGATATCGTCTTTGACCTTTATCGTACTGTGAACGTTTTAATAGCTCTTGTTTATTTATCTACACTCCTAATCATCATAAGTCCTCTATTATGCGTTCAAAACCTGTGGTAGTAGTTGACAGCGATGACAGCTGTTAATTTCGGAAGATGTTCCTAATTTGGCTCTCATTACCTTACAATATTCGTTAACGTAATTTCAAAATTACGTTACAGCTGTCATCGCTGTCACCTACTACCACAGGTAAGGTAATGCTCGTCATTTGCCTTTCGGCTTCTGAACCCATCTTAGAGTACTTAAAATATGTGTGTAGATAAAGTATTGTACGCGACTCTGCATAATTAGCATTACGCAACCGTCACGTAAACTACTAATGTATTTGTAGGTGCATCGTTTTAGTTACATTTATCAACCTCTTCATGCACGCGTGCTTTTGATTTGGCCCTTATTCAGTACATCGCGAATCTGATCACTACCTGGGGCCTGTTTAATAAAGCTACAAATTACAATTTACAGGTTACAAGTTTCCATTTGACACAACCTCGACCAATGACGACCAGCCATTTGAGCAGTGTTGCCGGTTTAGACCTGTAAAATTGTAACTTGTAGCTTTATAAAAAGTGATCCTGTTATAGTAAATCGGCCGCCATTACTATCAAGTAAATAAGAGCTGTCAAAACGTTGGCAATACTAACAGGTCAAAGACGATATGGTTTTACCTGTGTGTCCCTCACAATCCCTAACAACGTTTGTCCTAACACATCGTTTGTCCGAATTTTCATTTGCCCTAATCTGGTTTTCAGATGAGTCAGGCAACTTTTTAAGTTTTCCAATTATATCTGCGGTTCGGTTAGGTTAGGGTTGTATTATAACAATACTAAAAAGTTTTATAATTTAAGTGGAAATGGCGTTAGGATAAATGAAAATTCGGACAAACGATGCATTAGGACAAATGACGATTAGGGCTTCCATAGGAGAACCGTTTTACCTTATGGAATAGAGGCCCAGCAGGCCTAGTAAATATGGTTGCGTTTATCGCGTGACAAAACAAAATGTGGATAAGAATAGAATAGAATAGAGTAAACTTTATTTCAGGCTACAAGGCCCATATCTAGAAATACCTTACAGACTAACATAATAACAATATACAGGGTAGAACAAAACGAGGGTCTGAGCTGAAAGGATAGTGTTATCTAAGTGATCTACAATCGATTTATTATAATTGTAAAGCTGGACTTAAAAGTAAAACAAAATGATTAAAATTAATCAACTTAATATCAGTGACAACCCTACTACTACTTGTTTGACGAAGCCTTAAGTTATCTAGATACTATCTTGATGACGTAATCGGATCTACTTGCTAGGGTTGCTAATGTGCAGATTTTGCACTAATGTTTAACAAGCTGAAATATTACTATAGTTAATTGGTGAAAAATAAAATACAAGACCTCTAAAATTCCCCGTTTTCTTAAATGTCTCTCGTATTGTTCCACCCTGTAAAACATAACATTAACACCACTACTTATACACTTTCGCGGATATGGATAAAGCATCCGTCACTCTCGTACTTATATACGTGTCAGAAAGTGACGGATGTTTTATCCACATTTTGTCTAGGCCCGCAGGTGGCTTGTATGTAGGGTTACCGTCTAGATACAAATTTTGAAATACTTGTCAAAATTCCTGATTTGCAAATAAAATTCCTGACACTCGGGTCGGGGCCAGGGGTGAGAATGCCACGCCCGGCATTTCAGATTGGATATTTAATACTTGATTTATATTATTTGGGTGGATCAACTTTTTGGTTGTTATTCGGTTTCATAACCTAGGATATTAACAGTGATAGAGTTTCTTAGAAAAAAAAAAGTAATAAGCATGTACTCCTAGGACACTCAGGAGAAAAAGGTTTGTAATTGCCAATAAAACTGATTTTTAGTGGACTTATCCCTTGAAATCATAGTTTTAAAGAGTGAGGAGACGTCACCATAGCAACGAGCTATAACAAAAAGTTGATTGACCCATTAACTATAGTTGCAAGTGTTAAATACTATCTTTTTCCTGATAAAAAATATTTAGTTTATAATTTACAGAAGTTTGTCAGTGTTAAAAAGAAGTACTGACCTTTTGGTTGGTATGCTAGATTGCTTTGTATGAATAGTAAAATGGTTACATTAGAAAAAAAACCTTAAATATTCCCGTCATTTTTGTATTCCAGCCGCATTCCTGACAAATGGCTAAAATGCCGTACCTGTGCCATTAAAAAAAAACTCCCGATATAATGACGACCCCATCATTCAAAGTTGATTATCTGTTCAACGGTCCATCCGATTTTTACTAGGAACCATCCCGATTAAAATAAAAATAGTAGGAGTATTAAAAAAAACCGGCCAAGTACGAGTCGGACTCGCCGACTGAGGGTTGCGCAAATGACACGGTTAACTCAATACAAAATTTGGACCGCCGTTCCTTGCATAAAAACCCTGTTTTTTGTGATTAATTTAAAAAAGTATAGTTTCAGATTTTTTCCTATATGTAAGACGGTATTACTTGCCAAATTTCATAGGTCTAGGTCAACGGAAAATACCCTATATAAATTTTGATTCCCTTGCGAGTGTCGAAATATACGTTTTTCTACGTTTTGTACAATAAATTGTTTACATACAAACATAATATACGTGTAACGCCCTTTTTTTTTCTCGGAGGTTATTTTCTATTGTATCTATCAAAAGCTTCGTCAACAGTAAAACAAGCGTACACAATCCCCGCCAGTTCCAATCCCCGTCCTGCTCACTCTTTTGTAATTAGATGAGACTCACTCACCTGCGACTATGGTGTTATTCTACACCACAGAGGTAAGTTCACTCAATCGACTTGTGTAACTTGAACTCTACTTGCGCTTGAATTGTATCCCGTTGAAGGTCTATGACGTGGTTCAGCGATATACTCGTAGTTTCGAGAAAAAATTAGGTCCTTTTCAAAAACCTGCCAATAGAAGATTAGCGGACTGGAAATTTAAAATAATCGCAGATTTATTGTTTCTTCAGATTTGACAATAAAACAGCACGGTGGTGTTGGATTCTTTCATTATGTCAAGTAAAAAAATAAACGAGGGTTCCGCACCAAAATTTACGGTTTTCGGATTTTTCGTTTTACATCTGTGGTCAACGGAAAGTACCTTGTAGATTTTTATCCCCTTGCGAATGTTAAAATAGGCGGCATAAACCGTCGTGTCTTTTGATTGCTTTATTTTAAATGTTTGATTTTTCCACAGCTCCAAGGGATTAGGTACTGTAATAATGGGGGACTGGGGATTATAGCAATTAAACACTTTATGAAGCAGTATTCTTCTTTTTATTTGTTTTTCAGATTTAACGAATACAATAGCTGTGTCCTAAGCGGTATCACAGCGGCGTCTGTCTATTTTTTCCAATAAAACAAAGCACCGCTGTTCCTTCGAACCAATTTGATTTCAAATCTATAAATTTAAAACCAAATTGGACACTTCGTACAAATAGTTTAATGAGATAAGGTCCACGTTCAGTAGCAGAACCTTACCTCATTACAGTACACACTGGTATTTTATATCAGTTTCAACTTGAAACCTTCACATGTTACTGACGAAAAGGGTTTTGACAGACAAACGATCAACAGACGGACCACGAAGTGAAGTGATCCTTTAAGGGATTCTTTTTTCCTTTTGAGGTAACCCTAAAAAAAAACACAAAATATCAAAAAAGAAAAATGACGTCTCCATCGTTACTGACTCTATAGAAAGGGAGATCCGAGCGACAAACAAGTCGTGGGCAACTTGTGCTAACCGCACAGGAGATGCATCCACTTTGAGACCTTATTACAATGTATTAAGGTACCGAATAGCGAATTGGATTTTAGTAACGAAATCAACAAAGAAACGACTTTGGCGTCATATGGGGTTTTTACATACATACGTCTCAGTGCTTCTCTATCGTAATAGACTAGTTAAAAAAGGATATCCGAGCGACAGACATGTCTCGGGCAAGTTGGGCTTGCCGCCTTAAGGTAATGATAGGGACAGAGCTACGTTATACTTTTTAATATAAGGTAAGGCGATAGTGATCAATAAAGTATAAGAATTGGAATTTAAATTTTATTCACCAAAACAACATGCCATATTGCATAACAACCGAAGGTCTGTTCATTTTTGCTTGTCTTATATAGTAAACAACTTTCTAACCTCAAAATGAACCTATTTTGGCTAAAACAGCAATTTTAAACAAAATAAAGCAATCACAGACGATACATTGGCTAAGTGATGTCACAAATGTTTACTTAGATTAATTAATTTACGATAAAAGAGCTGTTTTAGCCAAAAAAGGTTCATTTTGAGGTTAGAAAGTTGTTTGTTATATAAGACAAGTAAGAATGAACAGACCTTAAAGAATTAATTTGATTGATCTTTTAATAATTATTATTTCACTTAACGCTTTTATTACCACGGCAACGCTCATTATAGAACTGTTTTCACACTTCGGTTATACTATAGGTGGTATTATGATACCGTTAACGATATCAAAATAAGCGGTTATAGTACGCCAGTAGAAAAAAGGGCTTTTCAAATTCGTATCAGATATTTCTCCTTAAGGAAGACGTTCGCAGCGATATCGACCTCGCCATCGCTTTGAAAGAATAGCACCATTGTTGGCTCTAATGCTGCGTCGACCCTTTTAGGTGACAGAATGAGTGATTTCACTTCCTATTAATCTGCTAGAGTAAAAGGGATCCGGAAATGGTGAAATAATTCTTTTTTTTTTGTTATATTATGACTGGGAAGAGATTGGCTCAAAACCGACCGTCTTGTCAAATCCTTGGAATAGCTTAGGCTGCATTTCACCAAACTGGAATAAGGTCTTATACCTAGATTAAACGCCGAATTTGTATAGACTAATCTCGGAGTAAGTCTTATTCTAAGTTTGGTGAAATACGGCGTTAGTCATATAGCTATGTATGTACGAGTATGTAATTAAATATAAGTTTAACCGCAATGTTGTGGGTTTATCTGTGTCACCGTTAGCTCTTAAACGGGTGAACCGATTTGGATGCGGTTTTTTTTTCAATTGAAAGCAGATTTTTGCGGTGGTTCTTAGCTAGATTTTATGAAAATCGGTTCGGCCGTTTAAGAGATATTAGCTCTGAAAGAAGTGGGGGGTCACCATTATATCGGGGGGTGTTTACGAGTATCTATCTTATAGTTATCAGCAGGCCTATTATGGTCGTGTTTATCGATGTCGATAAAACATCTGTCACTTTCTGACCGGTATTTAAGTGCGAGAGTGACGGAAGGTTTATCCACCGCGATAAAGCACACCGTAATAAGGGCCCAGCAATTTCATCGATTGATTAAACTTTCACGATCATTTATATTCGTGGTTGAACGGGACTCGACACTTAGTCTCGGAATAAATCGTCGGACAAATCTTATATAGGATGTTGTAAGTGCCATATCATTTGGATTTGAATCAATGAAAACAAGACCAGGTGCGGGTTCGAAAAACTCACACCCGCAGACATTAATACCCGCCTCTTTAGTCTCCCGCGGCCACGATGGTTGCATAACGATCGAAACGTCGAGATAATAAATTCATAATGGTTATTGTACGTGATCAAGTACCTTTTAATTACGAATTTTGCTTGTTTTTTTTTAATAAGCGTAATGCACATGAGCACACTGGCCACCTGATGGTAATAGGTATCTGAGACCCATGGACATTTTAATTCACAAGACTACAATCTTAAGGCTGCAATGCGCAGACTCCAAATACTTTGCCAACCCTGAAGACTAAGATGGAATGCCTCTTTGCTAGAACCCGCTGGAACACAACAATGTGAACACTGCTGGTGTGTTATTCTCTCAAAAAACGGCGGCCGGTCGGACGGACGAGCGAATAAAAGCGGCGAGTTTAAGTAATCCCGTCCGACCGAACAAAACATATTTTTCTCAAAAATGTCCGGAAATGTTGACATTCCTATCTACATATTGAGACGCGAAGTACATAGTTTACTGACAATTCTCAAATTTTAAAAAAATATATTGCGTGCTCTCTACACAAGCCCGCAATGTTGCATACAAATTCCATTACTATCTAGCTTGTAACTTTTTAAAAAGTGAAAAGGGCCGTAATGAAATGAGGGCACAAGTCTTATACATCCAAATTTTATTCGAAACATAACTTTTTTATTTGTGCCTGTAATAGCTTATGTTTTTGTTTAAACAAAAATTGCGTTTCTCCTTGTCATAAACAAAAAGGCGGTAAGGAGTGATGGTTTTTTCACATGAAGTTTCTGTTTGTATGCAATTCAAAAAATGAGTTTAAGTGATGAAGATTTGACTCCAACACGATTTTTTTCTTACGATTTTTGAGAAAAGCACTATGTTTGCCTCGGCAGGAACAGCAATTACGGGCTTCGTATTTTTAAACGGACTCGCAAGCTCGTCCGTTTAATCCAATACTCGTCCCGCAATTGCCTACTTCCATGCCTAGGCAATAATGTACTATTAGCGCGTGCATTGTCAATTAGGGAGCCTTATACGTTCGAGAAGTCACGCTGCCAAATTGAATACACGCGCTAAAATGTGTTTTGTTCGCTCTGTCGGGACTACTTAAACTCGCCGCTTGGACCTTTACTCGAGCGAACGATCACCTTTGCTTGTTGAGAGAATCACAACCCTGCTTAGCTTGGTTCGGTTTTATTTTTTGGTAGTCACGAGTCTAACCTAACCTAACCTACGTAAATAATGTTTAAGATATCCTGACAACATCATGGTTACAGCAGAAAGCATTCGATGAAATTAAAACTCCTTATTGTCGATGCCGCTTACGCCGCACTGCGTCACGCGACGTTGTATTTATATCGCAGCATCTTTAATAATGGTGGACGCGCCATCGACAAAAAGGTCCCTTTTCATAGATAACGTCAAAAATTAAGTTGTATCATATGATCGGATACCTATTTTTACACACAGCTTCATATTTTTGGAAGTTGCTTTAATTTTCAGTTCCTTAATTAATGCTCGTTGCGTGGCCCACATGTTTTAATTAACAGACCTATTGTACTTACTCTGCATCAAATGAAAACTCCGTAGTCTTTCAAAAGACGACGTGCTGACCTAGCTGGTAGTGACCCTGCCTACGAAGTTAGCGGCCCTGGGTTCAAATCCCGGAAAGGGCAGATATTTGTGTGATGAGCGCGAATATTTGTCCCTGAGTCATGGATGTCTATGTATTTAATTATATTTCTCTATATAAGTATTTATATCGTTGTCTAGTACCCATAATACAAGCCTAGAGCTTAGTTTGGGACTATACAGGGTGTTTGTGTCCATTTGCTTTAACTTCGTGCTTGTGCTTGGAACATTAACGTAAACTTATCCCTTAAACCATTTTACGATAATCCAAAAAAAAAAACTGTGTCTCGTACAAAATAATTCAATAATTAATTGATGGATATTGTAAAAGGTCCTTTTGAGTTAGGCAAAAGTTAGTGTCAACTTGTTGTCATTTAATGTCGGTGTTAAAACTTTACGATGACACATTATGGATTATGAACCTTTTACATTGGTTTAACGGTAATTAGTGATTAAATTTAATAATTGATTATCTTCTAAACGATACGAGTTAGTACACTAGTTTCTTGGAGGAATTTACTTTATTTGATCTTAGGAATGCAACCTTAACATTAAACCAAATCAAAAAAAACACGGTGTAGTCTGTGCCAATTGAAATTGCCAAAGATGTAAACACAACCAAACGAACCAATTCACCATTATTACTCGACGATCACGTGCTTTTAAAGATCGAGTGAGGTCTTAGCAATGATTTATACACTTGAATTTTACTCTCACATTAAGTTTAAGATTAAATAACTATTAATTATACGTTAAATTAAATAAAAACACACTTAATGAATATTTGCGGTTATGTGTCAAACAGTACTAGTTTGTTTATATCTTTGGCAATTTCAATTGATACAGAATATAGGTTAATTAATGCCAATACACCTAAAGCGTCAAGCATTTAACCAATGCATACTACCGAAGCTGATCTATGGGTGTGAAACCTGGATTACCGACTTCGTTATGAGGAAGCTGAAAGTTGCCCAGAGAGCAATGGAGAGAGCGATTCTCCGGATCATTCTTCGAGACAGGATCCGAAATGAGGTTATACGCGAAAAGACCGGATTGACGGATATTGGTAACAGGATTTCCCATCTCAAGTGGCAGTGGGCAGGGCATCTCCTGCGATGTTCGGACGAACGGTGGAGCCGGAAGGTTACAGAGTGGAGGCCAAGAACAGGCAGCGGAAGACCTGGTAGACCTAAAGCTAGATGGTCCGACGACATTGTGGCAACAGCCGGTAGGAAGTGGAGAAGAGAGACGTCATCTAGGAATAAATGGAGGCAATTTGGGGAGGCATATGTTCAATACTGGACAAACAGATGCTCGAGATGATGATAGGTTAATTGGTATTGTCGTCTGATATTTATTTATAGTTACTAATGTATGATACGATGAACGGCGGTAAACTGTGTGTAAGCGGCACGTTTCCCGCAACGAGTCTGTTGTCTTACGACTACATTTTACGCGGCCATATTTTCTTTGAGTTAAAATCCGTTTACGGTGCGGAGTGGAACGGCAGTAATTAGATCTGGGCCCTCAGACAAGATGCACTACGCTAACTAACGTTTCTATTCGATTCGTTTTTAAACCAATCGCGTCACTGGTAGACCACGTGACTTTTCTTATCACGTCATCTTCCAGTGACGCGATTGGTTTAAAAACGAATCGAATAGAAACGTTAGTTAGCGTAGTGCATCTTGTCTGAGCCCTCAGAACCGCTTACCTAGATAATAGAGCGATTTCGTGGATCTATTTTGCAGGTAAATAATGAAATTGTACTATGATGCGCTTTTAGTAAATGTTTGTCGAAATGCTTTAATGTGAATGTTTTAAAAGATTACAATTTTGTGTTTTCGCTGAGGGAAAAGGGCAGGGCTAATGTAAATGCTACGAGTATAGCTCTGTCCTTTGCGCTCATCGTAAAATCATAACCATGTCATAGTAACCCCCCAGCTATGTTGTTCTCTTAAACCTTTCGTCTTTCAAATCGTCTCATGATTCATAATTTTCAAAAAAATTGTAAGTTTTTTAATCACGTTTTTAATTGGATACTCAATTGTTTAGATTAAAATAGTAAATAAAAGGTGATAATATTTTACAAAAACTTAAATAACTTAAGGAACAGTAGAAAATCGTTGAGGTGTTGACGTCCTCTATCGACTTGTTTCGTTTGACCCAATCCTCCTGTAACACCTGTAGATAATTACTATGGTGAACTCTCGTGGGCCTATTTTCACCAAAAGATGGTATCGCTAGCCGTCACATTTTGTTAATAACAACTCTTTGTACTACTAATACGGTTCAATATTACTTTAACGAGTACTTAAATTCTCGTCCCTCACTTCATCAAAATCTAGACGTTCCACCGAATTCCCTTGAAGATTTTAATTTTGACAAACATAAGGTCGATATCGAAACAGTGGTCGACGCTGTAATATTGTTTGTCACCCAGTCTTTTAATTTCGATAATTATGACAATATTAACATTACTTTTCTCACAACCTCTATTCTGGGGTCCTAGAGAAAAAGGGAACAAGTCGACTTAACTCGTAATGAAAAAGGGTATATACATGAACGGAGTATACTGGACTTAAACCCTTTTTCACTTGATCTTCAGAACACTTACACCCTTTTTCACTAGGACCCCTGAATTTAGCGATGGGAAATGTTGTTGTGGCCTTGATATTTCACACGCCAATTCTTAAATAAAGAACTTATTGTTAGTTATTTGCCAGCAAGCACCTGACGTTTCCTCATAGAATCCGATTGACAAACATTTTTTTTCATATGAGAAATTTCGATATAGTCACCATAATTATAAAACAAATTCCATTTAACAAACAAGACATAATAATTAATGAAAAGCAAGCTTTAAAAACCCGACTGCATTTTTTATACTGTCGTCGATACACCTACATATGTTAATAATTGTCATTTGGCCATTGTTGTTATTTCAATTTTAAAAGTTTAGGTATCCTATGACACTCGCTGCGAAGACGAATCCAATGATACCTCATTTGTCAAAATCGTCCAAGCCGTTTTAGATGTAGCGGGGAACATAGAACTGGACATACATGACGGTGAAAAACATAACCCTCCTTTTGGGCTCCGCCGCAGTCGGGTAAAAAGGTCACATCTCCGAAAACACATGAAAATGATTTGTGTAGATGTAGGATGACGGCACCAATGATGGACACTTAGCTGACAGGCACCAGTAATGGACACTTCACTCTTAATTCAAATTTCATACGGTCTTAAATTGACTGTTGCAAAACAAATGAATAACCCTTATCTTCTGTAAAATAAGAATCAAGTGTCCATTATTGGTGCCTTGTCTATTACTGGTTCCATCACCCTATAAAGGAACATAATATAACGACGCAAATAAATATATTATTACGACATGTCGAGCACTCTCCTCTTGACACCTTCGAAGTACTTAATCAAGACAAGATTTAGGTATTTCGTGCAAAATGACAAATCCCAAGACCCAGATCACTTTAAGCCTTCTTTAAGCACTACACAAACCCTTCCCAAAAGCTATCTAAACATACTAACACATTTAACAAATACTTTACACCTTTTACTTGCAAAAAGGTATTCAAATGCTATTCAAAAAATCCTGGATAAATTACTCACGTATCGCAAGACTTGCGCAATGACAGACGCAATTCACCATTCAGGGGTAGATCTGTCACAATCAAGGCCCACTTGGGGCAAATGGAACTAGGGTCACACTTAACTGGGGGTTCGGGGAATTTTCACGTAATAACCCCTTTTTGCCCCTCTTTGCTTGGATGAATAGGGATTAAGGTTGAATAGAAGCGGCACGAGGGTTTGGTGTTATTGGGCGTAGTTCGAATGCTTTGTTATTTTTGTAGTAGAATTGTTGAGTGCGTTCTATATGTTTTTTTACATAGTACATCAATGAGTTTTCGAAACATAATTATATGGCCGGATATATATATATTTTTAACTTGTGCCATATCCTTTTCCTAGGTTTTACGTCTGAATGCTATACGTACTCGTATTTTAGTATTTTTAGTCCATATAGGTCTTTATACACCGTGAGAAAAATATTTGAAAAGTTTTTAATTAATTATTATAATTATCAAAACAAAAAAGTTACATAGCTAATGTTATCCATTAAAATCGGTAAGACTCCTTAAATAAAATAAAGCTAAGTTGCTATGTGTAATGTTATTTTAATTCGTATTAAAAAAAACCTTTTTCAGCTATTTCTTACATTTTGTACAATCACCAGCAGCAAGATATATTATCCAACATCAAGCTCGAAAATATATGACACGCCTCTATTGCCTCTATTACTAGAGGTATAATAGCGCGGTAGATATTTTTGGGCCGTGATTACGATGTTGTATCCTGCCACAGTATATCCGTGTAACAGCAGATACACTCAAAACGGCGGAGCAAAAGGGTTCCGTGCAAAAACTCGAGAATGAATACGAATGTGTTACTGTTTGTCACGCGTGAGCTGTGGACAAGAGTAAGCGGAGCGGGAAGTGGAGCGCCAAGCGGGTTTAGCTTTAACAGATATGTGTCGAAAGAATGGGCGATTTTGTGATAGAATCAAGTGTATAATAAGAAAATTTTATAACTATGAACTAGCTTAAATCTTCCGGTATAATTGCGAAAACTATTTCAGAGTTACTCTTAAACGGCCTAACCAAATTTGATGAATAAATCGGCCATTTGTTTCGGAACTACAATGTCTATGACATCGTAGTTCTGAAAAAAATCTCCGATAGAGAGATAATAGACACATAGACAGCCATAAGCTTCTAATATTTTTTTGCATCGGCCGTTAAAAAGTAGACACAATCGCAAACACACTGTTTTTTGTGAGATTGTCTTCTATTTCATTATTCGACGCATTAGTTAGCCTAGTTGTTATTGACCCTGCCTACGAAGCTAGCGGTCTCGGGTTCGATTCCCAGTATGTCTAAATATAATATTATGCTTGATTGACTGACAAGATCTTCACAATATTTTTTTGTCAGTTTGATGAAATGCAGTATTTCTATTATTTTCATGAACGTGCGTTATTCACACAACTTTAAATCCTTCAAAATGCACAATAGGTAAATAAATCTGGAACCACAAAAGTTCATCAAATACATGTTGTACCCCGCTGTTTCTCGCTTATAACTAAACGTGGCCTTACCGAAACGGTTGTTTGGGAAAAACCTTGACTAGTCTTCTCTAAGGACTTCCCCAGAATATTCGAGAGCCCTACACGATACAAATAAACTTTGGTAAGTTGTTTTTGCTATGCGGGTAATTTTATCTCTATTGTGACCGCCATTTTCTGGGGCATTGCGAAGTTATAAAGTTAGAATAATTTGGAGTAACCTCAGCTATATTATAATGCGAAGCTTTTTATATTGCACTAGCTGTTTCCGGCGACTCCGTCCGCGCAGAAAAATAGAGATAGTGTAGGATTCTAATGATGAAAGAATTTTTCAAATCGGTCCAGTTGTTTCGGAGCTTATTCAATGCAAACAAACAAACAATCAAATCTTTCCGTTTTATAATATTAGTGTAGATGAAGAAGGCAAACGAGCACACACGCCACCTGATGGTAAGTGGGACCTGAGACCCATAGACATTTGCAATCTCAAGACTACAATCTAAAGACTGCAACCCTAAGGACCGTATTAATAAAATCATCTTGGCTGAGATGCTCGTCAAAAGTTATATCAAAGTAAACGTCAATCCATAAAAATCTCATTTAAGACGCATCTTGAGACTGTATAGTTGAGATCAGTTTATTGATAAGGCTATTATATAACTAGCAATGCCCTGAGGACTAAGATGGAATGCCTCTATGCTAGTAATTTCACCGGTTATCTTATCTCCACACCGGAATACAACAACGCGAACACTTCTGCTAGGCTAGGTTAAAGGCTTTGATGTTAAAGGATAAGATGGTGGTAGTGATCCGAACCCTGCACAAGGTTCTCGCGCTAACTAATAATTCGTCGACGAATTGCAAAACGAGATGATTTAGAGCAGAGGTCCCCAATTTTTTTTGTCTCATACCACTTGACATTTGTTTCGGTTTTGGGTGGACCCCCTGCTTACCTAATACTTACGTTACCACGTAAAAAATAAGCAAAAAACATCAGGATTTTTGGCATGGATAACGTTAGAGGTCTAGCCGGCTAAAAATTGACACAGGCTACAATGAAAATTATTCACGAAAAACATTTTTTTTTAAGTAAAAAACTACACACAGAGAAAATTTAATTTATATAGATAGATATTTCTTTGTATATTTCATCATCATCATCATCATGTCAGCCGAAAGACGTCCACTGCTGGACGTAGGCCTCCCCCGAGGCTCTCCACTCAGACCGGTCTTGTGCTTTTCGCATCCACCGCGTTCCCGCGATCCTTACAAGGTCGTCACTCCATCTTGTTGGAGGCCTACCTACAGCTCGTCTCCCGGTCCGCGGACGCCACTCAAGACCCTTCTGGCCCCATCGGCCGTCAGTCCTGCGAGCAATGTGCCCCGCCCACTGCCACTTAAGTTTGGCTATTCTTCGGGCTATGCCGGTAACCTTAGTTCTACTGCGGATATCATCATTTCTGATTCTATCACGCAGAGAAACCCCAAGCATAGCCCTCTCCATAGCCCTCTGAGTGACTTTTTTTAAATATATTTATAAGAAACTATTACGTAATTAAGTAGGTACCTACTATCTGTGTATGAATATGGATTATTCCATTAAAGAAACGCCAAAATTAAAGTCACGATCTGCTTAAATGGGATCCACTCTCATGGACCCCCATTTATTTTTCCGTTCACATGGACCCCTTGCAGGTCGTTTTCGTTACTGTAAGACCTCTGTACATACCATGGATGCAATAATAAATATAATAATAAATATCAAGGGACAATGTCACACCAATTCACCTAGTCTCAAACTAAGCTCTAGGCTTGTACTACGGGTACTAGACAACGATATAAATACTTACATAGAGAAATATATACTTAAATACATAGAAAACATCCATGACTCAGGAAGAAATATTCGCGCTCATCACACAAATATCTGCCCTTACCGGGATTTGAACCCAGGACCGCTAGCTTCGTAGGCAGGGTCACTACCAACTAGTCCAATGATTATGATTATGACCCCTGGGGGTCGATATAGACCACATTGGGGATCACTGATTTAGAGAAAGTATCTAGTATATACATGTACCAGGCGATCATACATATCAAAGAGTTGTAAATCAGAAATTATGGTGTAGTTAAAAACACCAAACTCCTATCACAATGGAATACATACTAAACCCTCATAAAAAAAATTCACCCCCCACAACCTTATTGTTTTATTACCCCTAAATTTAACCGAAAGCCGCCGTTTTCTCGTAAATTAATACCGTTACATTACATTGCTCTTAGTGTATATATCTTGCAATATAACTCGTAAATGTATGAAGAAATACATTTAGCCGTGAAAGGCTGGGTACTTGTGTAAAACGAGATAAATTGATGTAGGGATGGGAAAAGGTCGATACTCGATTTAAATACAGAGAATATTTTAATATTAGGAGACAATCTCATACAGTTAAACGGTCTTTATCTATGGATACTGGACAACGCTTTACATATAGATACAGATAAATAAAAACTTTAATACATTGTATACATCCAAGACTCAAGAATATTTATAACAGTAAGGAATATTTTCCCTTATCAGAGATCGAACCCGCTTCCTTCGTAGAGTTCGAGAGGAACTAGGTACTCGTACTAATAAGGATACATGACGTCAACTTTGATGCCCAACCCACTAAAGTACCATTATGATGTTTTATCACTTTCTAATTCGCCAAGGTAAGGTAGCATGTGACTAAAGGTGATATAAGATTAATGAAATTTGGCATAATACGAAGTACAGAGAAGTTTAGTTGAATTTTTTTAACGATAGGTCGGGATAATAAACTATTTTTTAACAATTATCATGGCTACATCGGCTTGCATCTTCGGGAGTGACTTTTGTATGGGCTGAGTTGCATGCAGGTTAGACACATTTGACCTACCTAAGCGCTGTTTTGTAAGAAAGGTTGCCTTCTGCACTTGTAATTACACACACAAAAATATGTAAGTTAAGAAAAAAGTTAAATATGTAAAAATATGTATGTTCCTTGGTTATTTTTGATGTGTATATTCGTTGTCAAAATATCCTCGAAACAATAAGTATCGATATGGACGTATTGAACGTGTCCCATCACTAAGCCTCGAACAAAAAGCTCCGAGTTTGGCACGTGATGCATGAGGACGATTTTTAGCGCCAGCACTAACACCGCCATTTAAGTAATTCCCTCGGAATGTACTTGTTGTGTACCCTTTTGTAACTTTATACCGCAGTAGTCCAGCCGTGTAAGTAAATTGTACGTACAGATTAGGTACAGTGCAATGTCGAGAGTATTTTTTCTAATTAACAAGGCTAACATAAAGATGAGAAGAAAACGATGTTTTTGTTTGATCAGGGGGATTATTATGACGTAGAGCTATGCAATTAATTTTACGGCGAGTGTAAAGGACAGAGCTTTAGCTGTTACATAGCTCTGTCTCTTTCACTCAGCGTAAACTGAACTACGAGGTACTAGGGTACACGTTTTAGTGAAAACGCCCAAATACTCGCGCTCATACAAATAACTGCCCTTACTGGGATTCGAACCCGAGACCACTTCGTAGGCTACCATTGCTACCAACTTGGCTAACGTGTCGTCAATGTATACTATGTCGCTTCTCGTTATGTACAGGCGAGTTGATAAATATGTATACACTTTTTAGTACCTTTTCTATTAAATGTCATGTTTAAACTGCCATACATAAGGCCGGGATTACACCTGTAAGTTATTATTACGTAAGTTTTGAGACGCAACTATGGGTAAGAGTGAGTGGCAAATATCTGCATCTCTCTCTTGCATATAGCTTTGTTTCAAAACTTACGTAATAACTTACGGGTGTAATCCCGACCTAAGCAAATTGGAAAGCGGCGATGGAGGTCAGATTCCAGGTAGGTCATTTTCTACCTAGGTCATTTTCCGACTAGGTCAGATTTTGGTTGGGTCATGTACAATACAGTCAGTACGAGTATCATAATTTTCGGGTGTATCCCGCTATTTCCATTATGTATTTCCTGTGTTGTGCATCTGGGCATTTTAGCAGACCTAGGTTATTTTGACGTTTTGACGTACATGGAATCTGACCTACCTGGAATCTGACCTCCATTTTCAGAAGCAAGAATTGTTACAGCGTTTAAAGTGACAAGGTACTGTGTACACGTGTTTATGAACTCGACTGTAATAAAGAATGGATGTTTACCGTTCGGGTGTACTTCGGTCGTTTCCGTCTACGCTCGTTTACCAAATGAGTCCAAATGCAAAGCGCTTTTCCAATTGAGCATCAATTGGGTCCCCGCATCACTTCGTATCACTGAATGCGATCAGTCGAAAGGACTGATTTGATTGCGTTGTAGAAAAATGTGGAGAAATCATCTGCTATATTTCGACGATTTACGTACTGGGCGGAAACATGTGTGAAATATATTTTGTTGCGTAGAATTTATAAAATATTAATACTAATATATTTATTTAGATTTGAACGCCGGTTTCAAATTTTAAAAAGTTAATATCGACTATTATTAATAAGAACTTTCACAATATTATTTTTCATTGTTTTAAATTTTCTTTGGTATTTTTTGTGATTTTATTGTATTTTCATGTCCATGGCATAGGGTGATGGAACCAATACTCGACAAGGCACCAATAATGAACACTTGATTCTTATTTTACAGAAGATAAGGGTTATTCATTTGTTTTGCAACAAATGAATAACAATCAATTTTGGTCCGTATACAATTTGAATTAAGAGTGAAGTGTCCATTACTGGTGCCTGTCAGCTAAAAGTGTCCATCATTGGTGCCGTCACCCTAGGTACTTATTAAGGTTTTTTTTTTACTCTATTCTTTTTTTTATTGAAATGAATACATGAAATTCGCGAACTGTCTTTTTAAAGGCAAACTTGTCCGGAGCTTACTTGATTTAGGTAATATTTATTTGGCTTCCTATAATATTATTCATTGATATATTCTAACGTAAACGCGAACTGGTAACTTAATTATTTACCGCAAGACCCGATGATATTACGGCAGGGTAACAATACAGAACGCCCCTAATCTAATTAGATAATCCCGTTATTGTAACCCGATCCTAAGGACTCACGGAATCTCGGCAAGTATACAGGGTGACTTCAAAATTCAAATTGGTAATATGAAACATTTGATTGTGGCTCAGTTGATGACGCACAGTGTATTACATTAACTCAGTTGCTTAAATTAAATAAATAAATAAATAATATCAAGGGACGATCTCACGCAAATTGACCTAGCCCCAAACTAAGCTCTAGGCTTGTACTATGGACAACAATATAAATACGTATATAGAGAAATAAATACTCAAATACATAGAAAACATCCAAGACTCAGAAACTAATGCTCGCGCTCATCACACAAATATTTGTCCATACCGGGAATCGAACTCGGGACCGCTAGCTTCGTAGGCACGGTCTAGGATATCGCGTCGTCAAACATTAATAAAGAATAAATGAATTAGCCTTCTTTAATTATCGTTAATTTTCTAAGGAAACTAATAAGTGAAGTCCTGAAATGTGGTTGCCCTACATTTAATAACGAACTGTCATACCTGTCACACGATGTTATCAATCTAATTTAAACATAGTAGGGTAACCGCATTAAGCCAAAAATGAGTTGATTTAAAACTTGGAAATAAATACTTTTTATTAAATTAGCAGCACGAGACTTAGGAAAGCAGATTAATTTAGGGAAGGTGTGTGTAAAACATATTTTTTTACCAATTTGAAATCACCTAGTAATTATTAATTAGGTAAAAACCCCCGAAATTATTGAGAGCCTTTCTTTGAGAGCTGATTTCTCTTAGATGGCTCAACCGATTTTCCTGAAACTAAGCTAAGGACCATCCCAGTAAAAAAATACGCGTCTAAATTGGTTCATACGCTGTAGATCTATGACGTCATAGACACAACAGATACATCCGTCAAAATTAAATTAATTAATGTCGGGAGTGAAAAACACTGTTGAGTTCCTTCCGGCGTTTCTCCTCAGCAGTAGTCTCCTCTTGGGAAGCTCTGGTAGATTTTTGATGTGTAAAAGTGCCCGTGCAGTCTTAACTGCAAACACGAATCGTTTGCTGGAATGTGCGGCGCACATCTAGGGAACATAGGACCTTATGTAAAGTAAGTTTTAATTGCAAACGGTTTTTGCTAAAAATGTAAGCATCGACAAAATCTTATTTTAAAAAGTTGTGAAATTTTCATTACACTGTCAGCCTAGCGGGGCCAAAAACCATATTTTACTGCATACAACCAAAACGGGCCATTATGAGCCTGATAATTTCCCGGCAAACGGAAATCAATCAATTTCCAATCAACGACCATACTTCATTTACACCGCCGTTTCGTAAATCTTTCCGTTGCTCTTTTTTAGTGTTTTTTGTGGACAGTCCCTGTCTGTATGACATGTAATAATAGTTGTAATAAAATAGGGTAGGTAATCTTATCATGTACAGTCGAGTTCATAAATATGTGTACACTTTAGTACCTTGTCTATTTAATGTTATGTTTTAAACTGCCATACATGAATAATCGGAACGATTAAAGTGACATGGTACAATAGTGCACACATATTTATGAACTCGACTGTACCTATTAGGTTTTCAAAACGCCATTCAACGAACGTATTATTACGCTGATTTTTTTCATCGTTTTTTTGTTGTTACAAATGTAACCTAACCTAACTATGTAATTAGTGTTAAAGATATCCTGAAGACATCATGGCTTCAGCAGAAAATAGCGTTCGACGAAATGATACCGTCGGTAAAGTGAATTTCGATAAAATTATGGGTTAGCTACACTGCCCTCCTAAATAAAAAGGACGCATTAGCAATTTTTTTGTCAAAGTAAATTTAACCTTAATAGTAAATAAATAAGGTCACTAATACATGCGCAGTTCTATGAGACATACGCCCTTTTTTCTAAGGAGGGCAGTACAGTTCGAGTTCATAAGTATGTGTAAACTTTAGAACCTTGTCACTTTAATCGCTGTGACAATTCAGATATGGTAGTTTTAACATGACATTAAATAGACAAGGTACTATAGTTTACACATATTTTTGAACTCGGCTGTAGAAATCTTATCATTTTACCGCAATTATACCTTGTTTAAACGGTCATTTGTCTGCTGTAATCTTTTATAAATGTCATTAGGGCCCTGCCAAGATACATTGCGGTAACTACCGTTTCTATTCGTTTCGTTTTTAAACCAATCGCGTCACTGGTAGATCACGTGACTTTTCGTATCACGTCATCTACCAGTGACGCGATTGGTTTAAAAACGAAACGAATAGAAACGCTAGTTAGCGTAGTGCATCTTGGCAGGGGCCTCAGGTGTGTGTACAATCTCAACTACACAACGATAAAAATTGGTTTTTATTATTTCCTCTCATCTAATATTTAGTATTTAGTATTTTGTCTTATTATTTGCTTAATAAGAATCTCACTCGCCCAAAGGTTGACTGGAAGAGATCCCTTAAATGGATAAGTTCGCCTTTGTACAGTCAACAGCATAAATAAGTGATCATTTATGTACCTTGTCACTTTAACGTCGTGTTTGAAATTGTGACACGATTGAAAGCGACATGGTACATAAATGATCACTTATTTATGCTGTTGACTGTACTACTTTAATTTTGTATTTTTAATATTTGTGTCAAGTACTTATTTTAGTACAATTAAGTGTTTACCTACATACATACCTACATACTTCTAAAAATAAACAACTATTGAACACACACAAATATCTTTAGTCTGCATAAAATATGATCATAAAAGATGACTATAACATTATAAAAAGTTATCCACATTTCACCACCAGCAACACTTTACACTTAGCCTAAAATGGCACGGTATTTTACACAAAAATTAAATTGCACCGCGTCAAAAAGATGGGCGTAAAATGGATTATAAACGCCCAAGGTTTTTAAATGGAAACCCCTCACCAGCAAATAGTGGCCGGGTGCGTCCCAGCTTAGTTGGAAATTAAAACCCTGGGAGCCCATATTAAATGTAAACATTATCTCTTGGTTGGTACAATTTATGGCTGTAATGTGGGAAACGGGATGAGGCGGTAATGCGGTGTTTTCTGCCCATGGCCGGGAAATTTTGTTCGGTGTTAGCGTTAATGGACGTAGGTACATTGAAGAATTTTCTATCGATAAAATAGGGATTATTTATGACTTTTTTTCACATCTTCAAAGATTTGTTCCTTTCTCTTTCTAGCAAAACAGTATTGAACATGGAGTTTATATGGCCGACGTGTTACATAACGTGACACGGCATATCGGATCTCTCTGTCTAATCGCTGTATAATTAGCAGTTTAAAATACTTGTATAATGGGTATTTCTTGCCCGATTTTAATTTTTATTTCACTTTTGGTGATTTCTTTTACGGTATTTTAATATTTTGTTAAGAAATACGATTTAAAAGTCCATGTATATTCCGTTTTAATAAAAAACAATACAAATACTCTTTATCATACATTTAAATTTTCGAATGATGACGAACATTGCACAAGGTCCTGCCACCACTTCAGGTTAAAAAGAGATTTATCCCAAAAAAAAAACTACGGAAAAAGTAGCGGGCCACATCTATTCACAGAATCCGACGAAGTCTTTGGCATATCCCGCCCTAGATTAGTATTTAATACCATAAAATGGGGTGAGTAGGGATTAAGGGGTGAGTAGGGACACAACCTAAAATAAGTCATATCTTGTTACAAATAAGAACAATTATTAAAAGGACAATAACGTTACGTCTATTGGAAATAATTTCAGTCTTATAATTAGTAATATATGCTTCATTTTAGGTTGTGTCCCTACTCACCCCTTAATCCCTACTCACCCCGTTTTACGGTATCGAAATATCAGGAGACAGCCTCACACAAATTGACCTAGTCAAAAACTAAGCTCTAGGCTTGTAGTATAGGCAATAGACAACGATAGACATATCCCACCAATATTATAAGTGCGAAAGTTTATATGTTAGTTTGTTACTCCTTCACGCTCTGCAACGGCCGGAAGGATTTGGATGAAAGGGGTTTGGGTAAATGTGTTGTCATTTGTAAAATTCATACATTTTCAAGGTGATCGGCCATTCGTAAAAGTGGCAATTTATGATAGAATTATTAGAAATGAACATATTTTGTTACGTAATGTAATACTCTATAAATATAAGTGTGATAAGTGCAACGGAGCTGAGATATTTAAATATTCACACTTGGGCGTACTTTTGTACTAAAAACTGAATACTTAAATCTTTAAAATCTCCGCTCCGATATTATTTAACGCCATAAATTATATGTATATATCTATGTGTATTTAGAGGTCCTCTAAATAACTATGTAAGAATCATCCGTGGCCGCTGAAAAAAAAAATGTCAATATTCTTCAAACAAATTTACCCAATGCCCTTTGGGATGCTATTTTTCATGAAAATAAAAAGTTCCCGCTCTGTTATTCCGCTCATTAAACAAATATTTTCTCTGACCGGGAATCGAACCCGAGACTGCTAGCGTTTGTTTAGGTACTAAGAAAATGTAAACAATCCAAACCACGTGGCATTGTTATACAGAAAATCAAAACTGTTTTATCGCACTTTGACGTATCAGTGTTCTGCTTCTATTAGCTGACGTAATATATCACGTGGTAGTTTTGTTTACATTATATACTTACGTAGCCAAACATCTAAAATCAAATGTTATAAGTTCGTTTTTCACATGATCAAAGTAAAGTAAAAACTCAAATTGCATAACGTACGCAATTAATAACATTTTATGTCATAAGTTTACAATTTCTAAGATTTAAATTCATAACGTTTATAATCTATACTGCTCAATGAATAACGTTCAAAATACATGTCAAATTATATAACGAACGACATTCAGAAAAATATAGTATCATATTTAAATATGATGTAAATTTAGGTCATGTCAGTTCTTCAGCCGGCCCGAAGGGCCAAAGCACTCAGAAAAAGGAGCGCCGCCGCAGCGGAGCTCCGTTGACCCTGTTAAATTTGTTATTGAAATAGAAATTAAACTATAATTCATAAACATGTTTGTGTTTCGAATGTTATATATTATCAACATTATTCATTCAGGCTTTCAACATTCTGTATATTATGTGTACCAAGTTTATGTCAATTAATCATATTAATTTTGTATACGATATTATATTCATTCGACCAGTCGTGTTGTATGTATTTCGAATGTTACAAATTATGAAAATTATTCATTTAGACTTCCGACATTCTAAACGTATGTGTATCAACTTTATAACATTTGATTTTTAGATATTTTGCTACGTAACCATTTTTTTAAGTACCTAAACATAACGGAGTATAAACATAGAAAATATACCTCATCCGAACGTCATACCTCTGCGTCGACGGCGCACCCGACACGCTTTCAGATTAATAATGGATTGAGATTCTGATATTATGCTTAGTGAGATGCGAGCGTAATGTTCATGCTTACGGCCCAAGGGCTCTATGCTTCACTTTGTATACGAGGTTGGGGCTAATCCTTACCCGGGGGTAAACATGGGATAATTCGTTAAGTAAAATTGTCCTTTAATTAATATTAAGGAGTTTTTGTACTTGGTAATGGTTATGAGCATTTAGGTAGCTATTTGCAAACATATTATACTCGTAGCAACTTGAAAGAGATAGCTGACAATAGTATAAAATAAAGTTTGTTCCAGCCGTCTGTCTTTCTGTATGTACATTTCCATTAATAGATAGGGTGATTCAAGATTTCCGTAGATTAATGTACGGATTTTACAGAAAATTCACATAAATCGAAGCGAAGCAAGGGGAGGACGCTATGTTGCGCAAATTTTTGCTGGTGAGGTATAAATTGCTAAGTATAATATTAACACGACCAGTTGTTAGGTCGCTGGGGGACATAACAGCTATGCTATGTGTTTCATGATTATTCTTTAACTGAGCACCAAGCAGCAGTGTCCAAATTTTGTGTGTTCCGGTGTGGAAATAAGGCGACCGACGAAATTACTAGTATAGAGGCATTCCAATTTAGTCCCTAGGGTTTTCAGCGCATTTGCAGTGTTAAGATTTCCATGCCGGTTGATCTCTTTTAGTAAACAATAATAAAATATTAAATGTCAGAGAAAAATCTCACACAAATTAACCTAATCCTAAACTAAGCTCTGCGCTTGTACAGTCAAGGACTTTAATTGTTATGCCACTATGGAACCCTGTCATAATGACAGCGTCAAACCACATGACAGAAATTAGGCTTAAATGAATGATTAAAGTTATGCGACAGGGTTCCATAGTAGCATAACAATTAAAGTCCTTTACGGTCTACTATGGGTATAAGTAAGACAACGATAAACTTACTTATATAGATAGATTAGTAGCTACGAGTACCCGGGTATTCTCATGTCCAAGTGTAATTAACCACAAGATCCTATAAAATGTCAAGTTATTGACGCAAACCATAAAACTCGATCGTTTAATTCACTATAAGTACAAAAAGGCATTACATACGAAACACCCCTTTTCAGTTTTTGCTATAGCGCATGTCGGTCATAATAAAATAACATCATTTGTAGCATAATGAAAGTACCTAATTTATTAACATCCGATCAAAACAAACAGTAAATACTCACAATTTAATGCTGTGCATTTATTCCATGAACTATAAATTATTAAAGTGCAGTCGTTGAAAGTCACAGCGTGAGTAGTATATTATTGGGCGTTTCAAAACACATTTCATGTGTTTCGTGTTTTGAAACTCCCAATCGGTTTTGAGGTGTTCTGAAACTCCCAATCGGTTTTGAGGTGTTCTGAAACTCCCAATCGGTTTTGAGGTGTTCTGAAACTCTCAATCGGTTTTGAGGTGTTTTGAAATGCTCAATCGGTTAAGAAGTTCATACAGTTTTAAAAAACCTGAACATATTCACATATAACTACTCAATATCTTGAAGGTCTACTCTCATTGGGTACAGACATTTCATGCTTACAACACGTAGGTAGTAATATTGTTTTTATATTTGGAAATATGAAGTTTGTGAAACAACTTCAAAACTTGCAATTAGAAGTCGTTTGTCCAGTTCGCCACGATCGCAATTCACGTCATGGAGAGCTTTTACCGAACACAATTCGAAGTATCATTTGTGGTCCTTCTAACTGTGGTAAAACTAATTTAATGGTCGGTCTTCTGCTGCATGAACGGGGGCTACGATTTCAAAACCTTTATCTTTATTCTAAAACTCTCTTCCAACCTATGTATCAGTATTTAGAAAAAATACTAATGTTGGTTCCATCAGTCGAATTTAAAAAATATAGTGAGAATGATGAAGTACTAAGTCCACATGAAGCTAACATTAACTCAATTATTATATTTGATGATGTTGCATGTGAAAATCAAAACAACATAAGGGATTACTTTGCAATGGGACGTCATAAAAATATTGATAGCTTCTACCTTAATCAAACTTATAGTAAAATACCTAAACAATTAATAAGAGATAATGCTAACTTAATAATTCTATTTAAGCAAGATGATGTTAATTTACGTCATGTTTATGATGAGCACGTTGGAAGCGATATGTCTTGGTCACAGTTTCGAGAAATGTGTGCTGAAGTATGGAAACTGCCATATAGTTACTTGGTTATAAATAAAGATTCTACTCGTAATTCAGGATGTTATAGAATGGGTTTTGACACATTTATCATTATGGATTAACTATAATACATGATGCATTATTATGAAACATTTATTGCTTCATAGAAAACCATCAAGATCAGACATGAATCTTAAAATCAATGACGAGAAAAATTTGAAAGAAAAAGTACTTAAATCTGTCGAAGCCGTTAAAAAGAAAGTTAGTCTGATTCGTAATATGAAAACTGATAATGATATGATGTTGGAATCAGTATTGAAACCAATAACAGAACCACTTAATGAAATAGTTAAAGTTAAAAATGAGAATAATTACTTAAATACTAATGATGATGATTTAAATGACGGATTTCGATGGGGAAAGTCAGTAAAAAGATTAAAATTGAGTCCTAGTGAAGAAAAGAGGCAATCTATTCATGATTATACGGTTGTGAGGAAATCTTCTCAATCGAGTCTTGATAATGAAGATCAAGAGGATAACACATCAAACAACGATGAAAGTGATGTAAGCGATGGAGTGGAAAGTGAACAAACTAATGATCAGGATTCAATAAATGATATTTCATTTAAGACGACAGATTCTTTCGCATCTCCTCGTGATGATCCTAAATTTCAAAAGAATTATATTACCAACTTAAATATACCTTTTGGTGTTCGAACGGAACGGGACAAGCTAATGTTGGGATCCTGTCCGGTATACACAACACATGATAAAAAATTAAAAGTAAATGCCCATACTTACTATTTAACGCCAGGTTTAAACGAATTGCTATATAAGAAAGTACCGGATTTAAATATTGTAACTGAGGATGATAAACGCAATTATAAAATCTTATTATTAGAAACTAATGCACATAGAAGAGATTTTAATCCTAATAAACCAATTAAAAGCAACAAAGGCATGAAATATTTATACGTAATAAGACCGCTTTTTAAATTAGCTAAAGAACGTTTAATAAGTGGTGAAGGATTATCGACCATGAAAAAAGTTAAAACCGATGTATCATATGTATATTGGGATAACCCAAACGAATTAGTTGAAAGATTAAAATTGCTTATAGCTTCTCGTGAAGCTGGTAATACAGGATTGGATAATGAAATCATATCTGTTATTGAAGAACTGCAAGAAGCAGGATTAGTTAACAATGTCAATATATAAAACAGTTACTTTACTATTATCGTTAGTCGAGGCAGAACTTTTGACGTGCAAATAGAACATAAAATGAATATAGACAAATTCGGTCATCATCTTCATAAACGCCTGCGTGTATCTGAAGTTTCTGAACTTAAAAATAATGCTTTGCTCCGATCAGATGATGGACATTTCGATTTACAATCATTAAGATTAAAGGGACTTGCACATCCATTGTCACCTGATGATGCAGTTAATAAGCAGTACGTCGATCAGCTCGTTCAGAACCTTTATCAGAAGAAGTATCTAGATTCTATGTTTGATGACATAAATTCTCAAATTCATCAGTTGGCAAATCAGTTGAAATTGAACTTTTATTCAAAAAGGGAAATAGACGATATTTTCAACAAATTAAACAATGGCAAAGCAGCAAGTCGTGAACGAGATACACAGATCAGCTCGAAAAAACTTTAAGCGACGAGCAGTTATATTAAAAGGAATTGATGATTTGTGGCAAGCAGATTTGATTGACTTACAAAATTTACATAAGATAAATAGAGGATATAAATACATTTTGGTTGTAATTGACGCCTTTTCAAAGTATGCGTGGTGTATTCCAACAAAATCTAAAACGAAAATAGAAGTTAAAAATTCTTTCGAACAAATTATTAAATCATCAAAACGAGTACCGATAAACTTACAGACAGACTTAGGGAAAGAGTTTTATAATAATGAATTTGGTCGTTATGTACATTTTTTAAAAATAAATCATTATTCCACGTATTCAATTAAAAAAGCATCTATTGTTGAAAGGTTAATAAAAACGCTCAAAAATAAACTATACAAATATTTTAGTTTCATTGGAAATTATAAATGGGTTGGAAAACCTTTGAATGATATAGTTAAATCCTATAATCAAACTATGCATCATACAACAAAATTTAAACCTTTTGATGTTAATTTTGATAATGAGTCCAAAGTAAAGACAAACATCGAAAACGCGCAATCCAATCTAGGTTATGAATCAAATAAATTTAATATAGGAGATCATGTACGCATAAGCAAGTATAAAAGTGCTTTTCATAAAGGTTATACACCGAATTGGTCGACAGAAATATTTACTATTAAACATGTAAATCACACTCGTCCAGTTACTTACCTTATTGAAGATCAACGAAAAAATACAATACTCGGTTCATTTTACGAACAAGAACTTCAGAAAACAAAGCATCCTGATGTTTACCTCATAGAAAAGGTGATCAAAAAGAGGGGAGAAAAATTGTATGTAAAGTGGTTAGGGCTTAATGATAGCGAAAATAGCTGGATTGATAGAAATGCCATTGTATGAGTATATTTATTAACTTTATTGTATTCAAAATTGTCATTATTATATTGGATATGAAAGGGAGAGGACTTTTAAACAGTGCTATTAATCACTTACCATTTGAGCTGCACTTACCTGGGTATAATTATTGTGGACCAGGTACAAAATTGCACAAACGGTTGCTAAGGGGTGATAAGGGAATTAATGAGTTGGACGAAGCGTGTATGCAGCACGACATTGCTTACGATAAACATTCTAATCTAGATGACCGACACCGTGCAGATTTAGAACTTTATAAAATGGCTAAACAAAGATTAAACTCGAAAAACGCTGGAAAGGGCGAAAAACTTGCATCATGGTTAGTTAGCAAACTAATGAAATCTAAAATAAAAATCGGTGCGGGGATAAAAACATTTAAACAGTTTACATCTAAAATACGTGCTGAATTAAAGAAAAACAAATCTAAAAATAAAGGCACTGCAATTAGCCAAGCTTTCGCAGCTGCAATTAAAGTATTCCGTAATAACAATACGAGTAAATTACGAGTTCCTCGCTTAATACCGATCCCAAAAACTGGAGGTATTTTACCACTGATACCTATTTTTGCTGGACTTTCCGCGTTAGGCTCGTTAGCAGGAGGAGCTGCTGGAATCGCAAAAGCTGTTGCTGATTACAAAGCTGCAAAGAAAAACTTAACCGAATCAGAACGCCATAACAAAATGATGGAATCTATTGCATTAGGAAAAGGTTTACATATAAAACCGTATAAGAACGGCAAAGGATTGTGTTTAAAAAGTTCAAAAAACTAAATAAAAGGTTACCTAGACGAGCTCTCACTAATATAGATCTTTTAAAATACTCAACAGATATTCCTCATTTTCGTGGTGTTTATATGAGAGATAATTTGCCAAAGCGACCTAACAGAGTAGAATGTGCAATCGTTAATTTAGACAGTTCTAAAAACCAGGGGACTCACTGGGTAGCCTATGTTAAAGATAATAATTATTGTGAATATTTTAATAGTTATGGTGATCTTCAACCACCGTTAGAATTAATAAGGTATTTAAAAAATCATGAAATTTCATATAACTACAACACTTATCAAAATTTTGACACTGTAAATTGCGGACATTTATGTTTGAAATATTTAAAACAATTTTGGAGCGACCGTTTAAATGTCTCTGTGCAATAAAAACCTTATCATTCACACGATGTCTTTCACTTTGTCTATAACTGGAACCTCTTCTACCCTGGTTACGAATCATTCACCAGCTCTTCAACTAGATGGTGAATATGAATGTGGGTTGCTATACATGTCAACTTTTAACTCTATACCTAATATAGACTACAGAAACAATAAATTTTATTATGGTAAAAACGAAGTAGTACAAATTCCTGAAGGGTCATACGAACTTCAAGACCTTGACGATTACTTCAAAAGACATCTGCAAGGATGCACATTTTCACTGACGTGTAATAATAATACCTTAAAGACTTCGATAGTATGTTCTAAAAATGTATACTTTAATAAAGAAAATTCGATTGGCAAGTTACTAGGTTTCGGTGAAGAAACTGTACAAGCTAATATATTAACAGAGTCCCCCTTTCCTGTCTCCATTCTGTCTACAACTATAGTGCGAGTTGAATGTGACATAGTGAGCGGATCATTTGTAAACGGAAGACCAAGCCACATTATTCATGAGTTTGTTCCGAATGTGCCTCCAGGATATAGGATTATAGAAACACCGAAAAACGTTATCTATTTCCCGGTTACCCAAAAAAGCTTAAGCTCACTTAAAATAAGAATATTAGACGCAAATAATAATTTACTTAATTTACGAGGTGAAGAGATTCAAATATATTTACATCTTCGGAAAAATGATAGATTTCAATAAAAGCAAAGTCTCGCACGATAAACGTATTAGTAATCACTGTGCTATCAAGAAAAGAAGACCTATAGAGCAATTTACAAAGCTAACGAAAGATAATAAACAATTTTTAAAAAACATAGGCTTGTTAAAATGAGTATACTAAGCTTAATAGATCCATTGAGCTATGATAACACGATTGAAAGTTTCGAATATCATTCATATAAACCGTACGTAACCAGTTTTAATTTAAACGATGAAATCCGTATACCTATTAATCAACAAGATCTTTACGTATTACCATCAGCGAGTACTTTATACATAGAGGGTACTATTAAAGTAATCAATAGAGAAACAAAAGCGCAGGTGAACAGTGTTCTGTTTACTAATAACCCTATACTACATATGTTTCAAGATATTCGATATGAACTGAATGGGATAGAAATAGATAAAATAAAAAACGCCGGGGTTACGACTACTATGAAATCTCTTATATCTATGAATGAACTCGAATCTTCGATGTCAAAATTATGGGGCTGGGACGTTGATGGCACAAAAATTACCAATGGATCATTTTCTGTATCTGTGCCTTTAAATAAAATTCTTGGTTTCGCAGAGGATTATAATAAAATAATTATTAATTGCAAACATGAACTTATTCTTTTACGATCCAATAGTAATTTAAATAGCGTAATATTAAATACAAATGAATACATAGACAACATTACTATATCTAAAATAGTATGGCGTATGCCTCATATTAAAGTTTCTGATCGGGAAAGATTAACTTTATTAAAACATTTAGAAAAAGATCGCGCTATTCAAATAGCATTTAGGAACTGGGATCTTTATGAGTATCCGCTTTTGCCTAAAACCTCTAAACATTCTTGGTCAATCAAAACTTCATCTCAAATTGAAAAGCCACGATTCGTTATAATTGGATTAAAAACGGACCGAAAAAATATGATTAACAAAGATATAACATGCTTTGATCATTGTCATTTGAGAGACGTCAAAGTTTTTTTGAACTCAAACTATTTTCCATATGAAAGTTTAAATGTAAGTTTTGGAGACGAAAAGTACGCTTTATTATACGAACAGTACGCTAAATTTCAACAGTCTTATTATAGACGTAGTCAAGCACCGTTGTTAAGTCCGCAAAAATTTAAAGAGAAAGCCCCTCTCTTCGTCCTCGACTGTTCTCATCAAAACGAAACCTTAAAAACAGGTGCCATAGATGTACGGCTAGAATTAGAGTGTGAACAGGATATTCCCGATAATACTGCGGCGTACTGTCTAATTCTGAATGATAGTATTGTAGAATACAAACCGTTAAGCAACATTACAAAGAAAATATCATGATGACTGACCGTTTGTTCGTGGATCTTCAGGGATTTAAATCGTATAAAAATGAATTTATTGTTAAGGAATTTGCATACAGTACAGATGAATACACGCAAATATTTTCAATAAAACCCCCATATGCATTTTCTACTTTATCGGAAAATGAAAAACGTCAGGTGAACTGGATTGAGAAAAACCTCGGAATTTTATGGCGTGAAGGATATGTTGACTATAGAGAATTTAAAAGAATGATTCATGGTTACTTAGAAAATAAGAAAATATATGTAAAAGGATTAGAAAAAGTTAAATGGGTAATAGAATTGTGTTCTAATTGTACAGTAATAGATTTAGGAGAAAAAGGTTTGCCTAATTTTCAATCTATGCATCAAAAATATTGTAAAGATCTCAGTACATATAATTGTATGATTCATAAAAAAACATGTGCGTTAAAAAATGTAATATGTATTAAAAAATGGTATTCTGAAAATAATTTATCATATTCTGTAGAAAATAAATAAATAAATAAATAATTGCTATTAAATCATTGCATTTTTATTTTAGGACCTATTGCAAACACATATATATTCGTACGTTAAATCTAACAGTGACGTGACGACTAAATAAATTTCATACTTAATCAAACATTTCAATAGTGACATTGATATATTTAACGTGCGAATATTATGATTATGATACACGAAGTAAAATAAAACAAGATTGTTAAAAAACAACGTTTATTCAGTAATGATCACCTTTATTTACAATATTACACCTTAAATCTAACTTGTTTACATTAAAACAAAGATTGATGACCCCAAGATAACGTCGAGGTTTGATTCTTTAGTATAACGCGTTTGTCATCATTTGACGACAATGCTACTTTATTTAAAGACTGTGTAAAAATAACATGTTTTAGTGATTTAAATACAATATTCCTCTTTCTTATCCGCTCTTTATTTAAAAGTACTTTTTTATACTCCTCAAAATCCACACCTCGCAATACATGTTTTTTTGTGCCCTTAGCCTTTTTAATTTGATTGTTTTCAGTTTTTATACAATACAATTTAGACCTAAGACCTACAAATTCGTTTATTATTTCTCCACCAAGTTCGTCCTTAAACAAACCTGGTACTTTTTTATGTTGACGAGTTATACCAAATACGTTACTGTCTGAGTAATTACTAGTATCAAAATAGTGGTGAAATTTTAGTTTTAAATCTGCATATAAATCTTCTGTATTTATGGAATACAGAAAGGAATCTGTATCAGTATAACACAAACTCAGATTAGATGTATAAAATGGTTTCATAACAGAATAGTGAAAATCGTACATATGAGTTTTCGATATTTCCAAAACAGTAAATCCAATGTAAATTGGTCGATCGAGAGTTATCGATTCTGGCTTCATTTGTATGGCAACAAAATTTTCAGTAAAAATGGTTGAACTATGAAAATTGGGTCTCCCTGTTAGCTGCTCAGCTGTATATTTCTTTTTTGTTTTATTTGTAGTGTCTCGCCATGCATTAACTAACATGACATTTAACCTTTTTTCGGGGTCCTCCAACGTTTTTCCAAATATAGCATTGTTAAATAGTTTGCATGAATTTTGCTCAAACACGGATTTAGCTTTCTGTCTTAACTGCGTGTTTAAGTCTATATATTGCTTCAAAAATGGACCTTGTTTAAACTTGATTACTCTATGTATTCTTTTTAATATCAAACCGTGTTTAAGACATATTTTTAAATGCATGTAATGGATGACATATTCATATTTATCATATAAATTTGGGATAAGTTTAGGTTGCTTCGAACCAGGAGGTGTGAATTTTTGAGGACAGAATGGAATGTCATTATGCAAGTCATGCAAATGTTCTGGATATTCTAAATCCACTTCCAAAATATAACCATAATCCGAATTATCAGAGATTTTTAGAATATCAAGTTCATTAATTGCATGCTGTGGTAAGAATTTGAAATCAGCATAAGGTAAAAAACCACACATTGCATAACCGTATAGATTATTACAGTCTATGTACAATAAGAAACTATATGGATTACTGGAATCAAAATTCGGCATGTATTTATTATTTGCCTTTGCATACCGAGTAGAACATAAACATACACCTCCACGAATACCCTTCTGAATCATTCTAATTATTTCAAGGTCATCAATGAGTTGTAACTTCACATCAGTTATGAGTAACATAGCATCAAAACTTAAACTTGGGGCGGTTAGGTAAAAAGCAGGATCTAATCTATAATTAATTTTACAAGTTTGACGAAACTTTTCAAATATGTCAGCTAGTAATAATACATCTGATTTAAGATACAGGTCAGTGTATTCTCCTAAACTCTTTACATCGAAAGATTTCCATACAAGTTGCGCATGCTCATAGTCATATTTTGAAATACTGTCATTTTTTATTGAGTTGTAAAAATAATGTTGCTGCGGTAAACATTGCTCTTTATAGCGACTCCAACTAGTCATATACTCGTATGGATAGACACCCTTTCGTTTCAATAGATCAAAATGCTGTTTTATAGGAAAGAAATGACAGAGGTGAATAAAATCTTCTTTATTTAAGGTGCTTACAAGTTCTTCCAAACTTGCTGATAAAAATTTGAATGAATCTACAAAACGAACAGGCATATATCCGTTTTGATCTGTAATGAAAAATTTCGTGAATGATATGTAATTTTCTTTGTTTTTTGCAATAACTTTGATTTGACCAGGAAGTTCGCCCAACTGACGTATAAACAAATGACTGTCGTATCCAGATAAGTTGTGAAAAAATACTGGCACAAATGATGGTAAGCGGTATCGAATATTACAATAAGAATGGGCTGCCCCCCTATAGCGTCCCGTTAAATGACAATGATCTCTCACGGAGTCGCCAAGCAATAACTTGCGACAAAGAAAACAATACTGAGAATTTAAAAAATCATTATCTTCTTCCTTTGTAATAGATATTGTCTTTTGGTTAGAATATATTTTATGAATTCTACATACATCTATTTGCAAATATTCGAGAAATTTATCTACGCAGTCTTTTCCACGATAAGAAACGAATTTGTTTAGCGAGCTATTGTATGAACAAACAATGTAGTACGCAAATGCAGCTGGCACGTGCTCCTGTAATGTTGTAGTACATTTTGAACTAAGCGTTTCGTCTGTATTTGACTGCAATAATGATTCAAAGTCTGCATAAATTATGAAAGGCATATCTTGCATTCGTTCAAAATTTTTAAATTCAATTTGCGCACCCCGTTCAGGTAAAATTGTCTTAACGCCCCCGCATACGTGAGCATTTAATTTATTTTCACTATTAAAAAATATCATACATTCATCACAAAAAAATATTTGTCCGTTATGTTTTGTTAATTGAAGTTTAAGCAGACGACTTAAATTTTTTATTAGGCAATAATGTGTTTGACGCCCGTTTTCTAACATTAATAGGTTAATATGATGTTGTTTCCGACATGCGGTTTTATAAAGCGGGCCTACAATTTCAGTTTTATTTTTGAGTGCATACACATTAATACTTATATTCTGATTGTTTTTTTCGAATATTTTGATGTCAGATAATCCTACAGGAAAGGTCATGTCCGCGCTATTTAGAACACCTTCATAATGAGGGTATGAAGATACCCTATGAGCATTACTTTTAGCGGGGAATAGTGCAGCCATCACACACCACAAAAAGCAAAAATTATCTTTATTTTGAATATTGATGCACGCACGCTTAAGTTTAATATTTTTAGGCAAATCTATGAATCTCGATGCTCGCAGTGGGTTGTATTTACTGATGTTTACCTCTAGGTATAAATTGCGCATAAAAGCCCAACCACTATCCCTGTCTTGAAATTCATCAATTTTTCGACAAATAGAGTGTAAAAGATTTGAAAATATTTCATTGAAATCATAAGTCTGATGTATCACTATATTTTGAGTCGCAAAAGACTTAACGTCGCATGTATCGTTTTTAAGTAAAGAAAATTCTGCAAATAATTCAAAGTTAACTTTAACACTCTTAAAGACTGATTGTCTTGCATCTAAAATTTTTCGAACGCGGGCGCGAACACTGTGTAAAAACTCGGCAGGAGGACTAGTTTGCTCTGGGCAGTCTTCGTGTCCTCGCACGCGGTAAGACGCTATCCTACTTCGAAAGGCGCTAGCTATTTTTTCAACACCATCACCGTTATCTATAGATATATTATTTTTATGCACGGTACTTCGTAAATGGGCAGAAAAAGCTCGACTTGCAACAGATGTTTCGCAAACAGAACAAAATATTGAGTTAAGACTCATTTTTAAAAAGAAAAATTACGGTGAATATTACAAACAAAGGTACCTATCACATCAATTCTAATTATTTTAAATCGCGATAGAACACTCCATCATCGATGAAGTGCTCCTTACTTAATTTTAAAACTTTATTAATATTTGATACCTCTTGCGAATCCGCATCTACCTGAAGTTTTAAGTTAATTAAAGCCTTCTTCCATCGATCTTCTACCGCAACAGTTTTTATGTCAGCAACATTATACAATTTTAACTCAATAAAAAGATTACCAGACAATTGTGCAGTTCGCCGCACCCTGCCGCCAGGAACTTGCCGTATCAAAACAGACGGGAACACCGTTTCCTTTTGCTGAACACGCAAGTCTTCGTCTTCGCTATCGGAGTCAATTTTCCAGCCTGCAGGCGGATATTTTTGTTGACACGTCTGCGACAACTTTTTTGTGCTGTAAATCGAAACCAAAAATTAATAATACGAACATAGGTAGGTACATACTGAGCTAATTATTTTAATTCAGTTTCAAAAACGGTAATTTAATTACTCACCATGAAGTTGGAACCTCTTCTTCAGATTCGGGAAGCAGGGTTTTCGATAATTTCAACTTCTTAGACCTATAAAAAATTAATTTTACATTTTTAAAAGCACATTAGAAGGTTTCAATGTTTCATTTGTTTAAAATATAATTACCGAGGTGTAGAGACTTCGTCCTCAGATTCAGGCAGCGAGATTTTCTTTTTTGAGGGAGCCTTTTTGGAGAGTTTAAGCTTCTTAGACCTATAAAAAACAAATTATACGTTTTATAAAACACATTAGAAGATTTTAATATCATTATACTTGTTTAAAATATAATTACCGCGGTATAGAAACTTCGTCCTCAGATTCAGGAAGCGCGATTTTCTTTTTTGAGGGAGTCTTTTTGGAGAGCTCAACTTGACAGTATTCCGTATCAGACCTGCAAACAAAGTATAACATTAATATTGTGTAAAAAAAGTTAATAACAATGTAATTAAATGTATTAAAAACTTACGAACATTGTTTTAGTGCAGTGTAGGTAGAGTAAAGATGATTGATTCACTGTAGAACGATTGACTGCAACGGTGTCTAATAAAGTTATGCGTTACAACATAAAAAATAAATTTATCGGTACCTACACCACAATACAGAAGTTCTCAACATTTCAATATTTATTACACTCGATTTGTATTAACAGTGCTACTACAAAATACGAACAATAATGGTTTTTATAAAGGTTTAATACCTCAGGCGTCAATTTGCAAAATAAGCAAATGTGTAACAAACAAAAGTATCATGTTAATTATGTTGCAATCAAAGAAGCCGCCGTTTTACAAAGTAGTCGCGAACTTCGCTAAGGCTCATTTTACACTGCATGAATTAAGACTTGTTTAAACTTGTATTTGAAGTGTGTACTTATTTAGCATAGGAAAAATGTTACTGCAACAATTTAATACTCGTATTTTAGTTCTTTTTTGAACGTCAATTTAGACGGTCGCAGTTTTATTTCATTTCCTGTATCTAAAAAATAAGTGTAGTTCTTCTTTGAACGTCAATTTAGACAGGCGTAGTTTAATTTCAGTTCCTGTATCTACAAAATAAGTAAGTACAGCTATCTCAATTATGTACTACTTTTTAATAAAAAAAAAAATAAAAAATGGTTAGGTAGTTATAAATCTAATTCTATTCATTTATTTTGCAGAGTATGACGAGTTCTCAACCCATTGACTGCGTGAAAGAAATCGATGAACAGTTCCCACTTTTTTCATCTCAGACTATTGCATCATTCGACGAACCATTTTCCTATTGCCAAGACATGGATTCCTATTTGAAGTACCAGGAAAGATGTATAAATCAAAATCAGGATACATCTTTAGCAAATTCTCCGAAAAAATCAAAACGAACATTGAAGAAGAAAACACTGCAAAGAAGGACTCGAACATCAGATATTGGGTTAAACTCGCATGTAATTAGAAAAGCTAACAAGGGGAAGCAAGTAATAAAGATTACTATTGCGAACCTCGAGTCGAAACAAGGTGAGGATTTGACGACGACGGTGCAGTATGTCGTCCAAGATAACTACGATGAATTGTTAAGTGCTACGGAAGAGTTAGTTAGCCGAATTGTGAAAAGACTAAGTGACGTTAGCTATTAGATTTTATTAAGTTCATATTTTAATACTTACCTTGAACAAAATTACTAAGTATAATTATTATGTCTTGTAATTGTTTATGTGCTATAAAGAGTTTACATACATATATACTACATTTAAAATAATCAATTTTTTAATAAATTTCGTTATGCAACTTTTGATTCTCGATATTATTCAAAACCATAAAATTACTACAATTATTGTCTTGTAATTGTTTATGTGCAATAAAGAGTTTACATACATACATTTTGATATTGTTATCTTAATTTGTTTAAAATAAACATTTTTTTTTTAAACAAATTGTTTCTTTCTATTCAAAACCATTATAATTATATTTTGTGTACCATGTAAACACTGCTTAAGTACATTATTTTGTCGTCTTCATCAAAACAATTAATTATTTAATAGCCGTGTCGCATAGTGATAGATAAGCAAATTGTGAATATGCAAAAATTTATTAAGGCAACATATCAAATGACACTTCAACTGATTGTAAACTTTACTTGTACAGTTAAAGAAACAAAATCAGGTTGAGTAATTTGTAGAGTAATAACTTATTTAAATTTCAAGTAACTTTTTGCCATTGATAATTGTATGTTTAGCGTCACAACTACGTCACAGAAACTAACCAATCGCAGGCTCAGGTCTACATCGCGCTAACGAAGTTTTTATACTTGGTTGATATAAATAAAACACAAAATATGTAACCGACGTGCTCCCACCTTCCGTGACCGACCGGCGGAATGGTAGGGTGCACCAGCAACCTGTGGCTCGGCCTGATCACCCTTGCTACTAACCGCTGAATTTGTTATCCTTGAACTTGAGGAGATTCTGTGCCTATGCGGTGGTAGGTACAGATGACCCACGCCTTGGTGGAAGGCCCCCAAATCCACCTTCATGTAAAATGCAGCCATAAGACCACTGGGAACCTATAGCATCCCGGGTGGCTCGTCCTTGTTGTGGAGATTGATCACCTTCGCAGCAAGTTGTGAAAACACCTTAGCAAACCAAGTCCGTCCGTAGCGGTGCGGTGCGCTATGAGGGTCCTGGACCCTTGCATACATGCTGAGCCTGATCAACTTAGTGTGTGTGTTGTGTTAAGCTTTTGTTATTTTACTTAATAATACAAATGTAAAGTAAGTTACGACTTAGCATGGTGAAAACGCATTCAATTTTGTATGATGTGTTACGGGCACATCGTGAGGCGACACGTAAACCCGATTGAACGTTATGAACCAAATATATCAAAGAACGCAAAGGCGTTTCGAATCAATTACAACTTAATAAAATAACTGCTATGAGTTTCAGAGAAACCGATTGAGCGTTTCAAAACACCTCAAAACCGATTGAGAGTTTCAGAACACCTCAAAACCGATTGAGAGTTTCAGAACACCTCAAAACCGATTGGGAGTTTCAGAACACCTCAAAACCGATTGGGAGTTTCAAAACACGAAACACATGAAATGTGTTTTGAAACGCCCAATAATATACTACTAGCGTGCACTCCGATTTATCGTTGCCCAGGGATTTTGACCAATCACAGCACTAGTAAGTAGACTTTCCGTCCGGCATGACCTCGTAACGACGTGCTGCAAATAAAAATGTATTTTCCGTTACGTACCTAAAGTAACTCATATAAAAGGTTTTCCCAGAGCAATGTCTAAGTTTTAGTACACTTATATTTATGTTAATGTTATAACAAACTCTTATAAAACCCTTTTGAGAGCAATAAAGAAAATAAAACGGCAGCCAATCAAATACCAACGCTTAAATATACATTTTGCTTGTGTACGAAGTTTCCAATTCCCAGTTCGCTTTGAGACACGTCTTAGTTAGTACAGTCAGCCCCAGAATTATACGTAACTTTTACAACGGAATGATCTTGGGCCTCTTTTATGTATTTTTTTAACCCTCAACAAAAAACGGATATGAATATCTACAATATCTACATTAATTTCAAACCTACTTAAGTCCACTTCTGATTTTTAGTTTTATCTTTGTACGGTGTTAAAGCAATTAATCATCATTATTTTACACTAATTGTTCTTTTAATGAAGAAGTTCTTCTCATCCGAGAAAGTTGCCAATTTTTTCTCGTCTTAAGCCAAAAAAAGGTTGTAACATTCTTAAATTAGATGCGCTACAAACCCGGCGACACTTAAGTTAGTCTCTGTGCCAATTTCTTTAAGTTTTTAAGTGACTTAAAAAATGTGTTCTCGGTTTAGTAACTTAGCCTTCTGCCGCGAGTTTACTCGCTAAAATAGAATTATTTTACAATTAGACTTGATTTTGGAAATAAACTACTAATCTACTGCTCTTATAAATTGTGGTTTATATTATGGGTGTTACAGTGTAATAACAGGATCTTGTTGGGGTTCCTGAGGGCAGCGTGAGGGTGTAGGAGCAAGGAATACCACTTGTTATGTATGATCGAAGACACTCTTTATTAGTGGGTTCTAGTATACGCGCCGCTGACGCTGAGATAAGCAATATGCGTTTATGTAGCAGTAATATGCAATAAATGCAAAGCTCTTCATAGAAAGAGTGGACCAGTGCTGGACCAAAGATTCCATAGGGTCGAAGTGTATCCGTAAGGACCCCACCTACAAGATAAGATAAGATAAGATGTAGCAGTAAACTATTATGTTACTGCGCAACACTGAAAGTGGCTAACTGCCATACTTCAAGAGAAAAGTCACATAAACAGAAGCGAAGCGAGGGCGGGTCATTGTGTTTTTATAATTTCGTTCTGTGCTGTTAGACGCTAAACATAGGTACTTTCGGTATTAAAGATTACCACTTTTGTGAAACTCTAGACTAGTTATAAATCTACAGAATTTTCTCCAATCCTCTGCATAAACTTCAGATTTTCTTCTGATCGGTTCTAGCAACACTGGTCGCTACCAAACTTGAGTTGATAAATATCAAACTCCAATATGTCCTTGAAATTTGTTATACGAATTTAAAACTTAATTTGTTCGAATTATGTTTTAAATTCGTATACCAAATTTCAAGGACATATTGGAGTTTGATATTTATCAACTCACTTGGTCTATTTTACTCTATTTTAGTCATATGTGCACCTAATCTTATAGCTCCCATGAAGTTATATTTTTACACAAACTTACTATACGGATAAAAGAATTTATATTCCCAAGACGTATATTTTGGCTTTGACCTAAATAAAACGTAAGTTGGCAGCACAGAAATAAGGTTTTGTTTCATGTTGGAATTCCGTAGCGGAGTAACTGGGTGCTTTTCAAGATTCCGTTCGGGGTTTTACTTAAAACTTTAGCTAAACGGAAAGGTTTATTTTCTAGAAGTGAAGTAAAAGGATTGTTTTGATGTGAGTGGTGACCACAGAATGAAGACTAGAAGCATAGAAACCGTACTAAATAAGCAGAAAATACATTATGGTTCACTTCTTTTTACTTATGGTTTTCATAGTGAGTTGGAAAGAGATGAATCTATAGCTGTTCTTTCGTTATTTGGTACATCGTCACAAGTAAGGCGTGATTTGGACCTATAAGCACCTATAGTATTTGGACCTATAGACAAGGAAAGACAAATCCTTCCTATAGGAAGGACAAAGTAGTCCCTGTGTCCTTGTGACAATGACAGTTAAAGAAGAAAAAAACAGCCTACTTTTTGTTTCATTTTTTCACATGTAATACGTAATCTAAAAAGTAGAGAAAGATAGCTGACGCAAAGTACGTCTTATAGTCCGGTTTCTATGCTATATGTTCATATTCTGTGGTGGTGACAGTAGTAGGTTGACGCGTGAGGCCACATTTGATAAAGTTAGTAGTATTCCGCAATCTGGATCTTAATAACCATATCGCCTTTGTATCTCTTCTTTAGATGTATTAAACTTGACCATATTTCCTTGAGACTTTGACGTTAAAATATGACTAGAAATAAAATCCTCGATAGTTCAAACATGAATAGAATAGAATAGAAAAACATTTATTTCGCTTAATTATAAATTATAACAGTGTGTGAAAAGTAGTGCTGCGAACATAGTATCCACTCATCTGTTTGTCGTGCAGTCAACAGCATAAATAAGTGATCATTTATGTACCTTGTCACTTTAACATCGTGTTTGAAATGTCATACAAAATTGTGAAATGATTGAAAGCGACAAGGCACATAAATGATCACTTATTTATGCTGTTGACTGTACCACCTATTGGAAGTGCAACCCTGGTTTTCTGTGGACCCGCGGACTGGCTTGGTGGTTTGGTGACACCTCTTTACATGTTTTGGTTGAATTTTCGAAACCCTACGAACTTTAAAGATGATTTTTGATTCAATAGTTGAGTATATATAACTTCTCAATCCTGGTAAACCTTTTTGTTTTTCAAAAAATGTTGTGGTTTTAAGAGGGTTGTGTAGCTACAAATTTCCATACAAAATGCGAAAGCGTTTTGCTCCCCTTAAACCTAGTCCGATTTTTACGATTTTTGTATATGATGTAGATATCATGAAAAACTATGTCTGTACGTTCTCCTTTACACGAAAATATTTCTTAGAATGAAACCAATTTAAAAAAACAAAAAACACAAACGTACAGACCTAACTAGTTCTTTATAATAACTACAACATATTCAAAAATCGTGGAAATCGGACTTGATTTAGGGGGTGAGAAACGTTTTCGCCCGGAGCTAAATTTATATGGATTTTTTTTGACAGCTACGCGATTTTAGCGGCGCTTCGCAATCCTCTTAAAGTAAACAGCAATTATTTGAATTTGACGCTGCCTTGCGCGCGAACTATCTCCAATTCACGTTATTCGCGCGGAAGCACAAAAAGACAACTCTTTTTATTTTTTTGTAGGCGTGTCAGCATATGTGGCCTCTTACCGCTTAAGGCCTTTTGCCAAAGTGACTTTTGACTTTAGTTGACCGACACAAGATTCTTTTTCGAACTAACGAACTTTGACGTGGGCCTAACGAGGCACCCGTATTTATAATCAAGAAAAGTAATTACTTGAGTATTAGTAACGCCAAAAAGTCATATAAAAATCGTTACTTTAGTCATTACTTTTACTCAAGTAATTACTTTTCTTGACTATAAATACGGGTTTAAATCGAGAGCACATGCAAGCTGCGCAATATACATTTGTTTGAATATGAACTACTGCTCTGTTTCCACGATTTAAAACAGAAGGGTTACACGAAAACCTAATTTTACAGTCGATTAATAACCTTATTTATTAACCCAGGGGTCGTACTTTTGATGCCGTTGACGTCAATTTTGATACAGAGTGATTAAAAATGAAAGACGAGTATATTGAAAAGTTGAAATTTGGTTCGAGTATCGCCGAAGTTCTGCATAAACCTATACGATGACCAATCAGTGATATGCCCTGCCCGGCAATATTGCCCAGAGTGGGAATATTGCCGTAAGCGTTGCCGGCAATATTGCTCGTAGTAGGAATCGTTAACATATATTATAATTAATTATTCTCATAGCTACATGTAGAAAGATTGTTTATTAAGTATTTCAAATGTATTCACTATTAAATAATCAACCTATAGCAATTATCTTCACTAATATTCCCAATTTTGCCGGCATATTGCCGGCAATATTGCCCGAGAAACGCTGCTGGCAATATTGCTGGCAATGTTACTGGGAATATTGCCACCAAATTAGGAAATTAGTGGTATGGTCTGTGAGTGCTTCCGGTACCTACTTGGAATTGGTGTACGCGATTTACGATGACGGCTGTCATGTCAGACAATGGAGTGATCCTATAAGGGTTCCTTTTTTCCTTTTGAGGTACGGATCCCTAAAAAGGCCTTAGCAATATTGCCGCCATAGCCGGAAACTTGCCTATGTTGCCGGCATTATTGCCGGTGGCAGTATTCTGGGAATTTGGGAAATTGGCAACGGCACATCACTAAGACCAATACTGAATCTAATTTCAATTATATCACTACATTTATATATGTTTTATTTTAAGTAAAACGACTGAACTACTTATGCCCCAGACAACGACTCATGTGTACATGCACTGCGATATGAGCTGACGCAGCATTCTCTGTCCCTAAAAACCCTTATTAAACTTACATATTGAGAAGGATGAAAATAACAATTATACCAACTGTTAGTAACTATACGTGACTACTACATGAGATAACCTTACTTCACATAATAGAGGAACATTATCATTTAAAAAAGCTTTTTATGTTGCAATAAAAAAAAACGATTAAATAGTCATAAATACAAATTATGGCATTGACATTCATAAAAGAAAATTGTCTCAAATTGCCATTTCTAGTAATGAGTGGGGACAAAAAATATGATGCTGATTGCGATGATGCTGTATTTAACTCTAATCATTTTACAGTTTCCTATTTTACATTTTTTTTTATTTGTACTAGTTAATACATACCTAAACACCTGCCAAATGAAAGCAGAGCACCCTGTGTGTAAAATTTCGTCATTTTGACGTCATCGGCATCAAAAAAACGACCCCTGAATAAAACAGTCTCCTGTCTACATTATATTCGAAACTCTAACGATTTCAAACCGACTGACATCACGGCGCTCTTGTATATAAATAATATATTCCAAAATGTATGCCGCATTTACATACGACGGTGTTATTGTGACGTCACGAATCATTTATATGACGTATGCGAAGGAAAGCTTGCCAAAATACGTGATGCCGTTGTACCTACAATACTTAGTAGCAGCATTTTTTCTTGATTAATGGCTTTCCCTCCTTGTTTTAATAGTTTTTTATGTGACTGGTGCATAATGAGAGGCATTAATACACGAGTGTGGTTTTATGAAACGAGCCGAAAGGCGAATTTCATAATAAGATCACATACGAGTGTTTTAATGCCTAATTATGCGTACAGTCGCATACATAACTTTATCTACATGCATATCATAAGTTTCCTACAATATGTGAGAAACCTGTATCTGTAGTTGCCCTGTATCTTAATATACCTGTAGTATCGGTGACCGATACTTTAATGACAAGTTATACTTTAATAATAACATTAAAGTACAACCACAGATGCTTATCGTTTCTGAAGATGTTATAGGGAAGTTATGATATGGATAGATAAAGGTATATTTCGCCAATGTCAAATTTCAGACAATCATCATACAACACGCGAGGACAATTGTTTGGTTAAAGATATTTACTCTCGTGAACTAAACAGAAACACATGATGTTAGCCCCGCTGGCTTCTGTCTAGTCATTTTTTATTGATTATTGCTTAGACAGATCTGTCATAATTCATAATGTACCATAAAACGGGGTGAGTAGGGACCCAACCTAAAATAAGTCATAACTTGTTACAAATAAGAATAATTATTAAATGGACATTAACATTATGTCTACTGGAAATAATTTCAATGAATGAATGAATGATATTTATTTTCCAAAGTAAGTCACATACATTGCATGTTATGTCAAAAGTACATGAAATTACATTGGAATCGTCAAAAATATACACAAATTTATAATCAAAAACAGAAATGAAGTCAGGATAACAATAAAAATACAAAACTAAGGAGTTATCACCGTTAAGGATCGTCTTAAAAATAGCATGCAACCAAATTAGCATTTTTTTTTTTTAATATTTAACATAATAAGTCAAAACATCAGAAATAATAAAAACAATAAACATATTAAATCAAAACATTTTAAATAATTTATGTACCTAATTATAAATTAAGGTCCATAAACTCTTTAACTGAGTATAATGGATTTTCCAATAAAAGGTTTTTCAGCCGGCGTCCAAATGCTTCGTCGGATGGTTCATTCCTAAGTTCGGAGGGTAGACGCTCGTAAAAGGTGGGACCAATCACGCGCGGGTTCTTCCCTGCAAGTGCCATGCGACGGGGAACTGTTCTCAAACGCCCCGAGTGGCGGAGCTGCTTGCCGACTGCATGCACGCGGGTGAACATGTTAATATTTTTTCTGACTAACATTATAATGTCGTGAATATAAAGTGAGTAGTGCGTCATGATGCGGTGCGTCACAAAGAGATCCCTGCACGAGTGTCTAGGTTTCACTCCAACTAATGTACGTACAGCACGTTTCTGCATTAGCATAACTCTGTTGGCATCCGTGGAGTTTCCCCATATAAGAGTACCGTACGACATAAGGGAGTGAAAATGTACAAAATATACTTGCTTCAGTGCGTCATCAGAGATGAGGATCTTTCATCAAAGGATCAGTCTTATAATTAGTAACATATCGATACCTTTAGACTCAATTGGCGTAAACGCCATTTTGGACAAAATGAGGTTTTAATGCAGTTATACTCAATTTTTCATTCTCTATCGATCTGTGTAGTTAAAGTTGAGAAATTCCCAAAAAAAAGTCGAATACGACCCAGAATATTAGGCCCAAAAAACATGATTTTTGTAATTGTTTGGGCATATTTGCTGTATTTTTTTATTTTCTACATTTCAAGGTCGTAAATGATATTGTTTTTATAGTAAAAGGATGTATGATGATATATGTAAGTCTAACGTGGCTTATACGACCCTATTATTTCCGCAAAAAATAATAGGTGGCTTTTACGACCCAATATAAAAGAGCCACAAATAATTAAATTGAAGGTCGTACTTTATAATAGTCGTATAAAGTGGATATATTTTTGCCTCTTATAACCTGATCAGAAATAGAAAACATTAAATCTCAATTGGCGTAAATGCCAAAACTCAACTTTTCAGGAGAGCTAACATTAAAAAAAAATGTATTATTTAAAGTAAACCCAGTATTTAAGAAAACGGAAGGCTTATACGCCGTGGAAAAATACTAAAAATGTTACTTACGCCCCAAAAAAATACTGTTTCTGTGATAGGTTTGGGGTGTAAAAGCCAGGTGGACTATTTTTTAACTGTAATAGGGTGTATAAGAGAGACACTCATCTGTTACCTCTGTCGATATAAGCATAAGAATAAATAATAACTACACGTAGGTGCGAATCTCCTTGGACCAGACCCCAAATGCCGTGCTTTAAATACCTAGTTCTCCCTTCACCCCGCTACGCCCGTCTGTCTTCCGCGCCCAAAGTTAGGGCTGTCACTTGCGGAATATTTTAATCGGTTTATGAATGTGGTATACAAGTTTAGTCACGAAATGTTATTTATGTTTTACTTCAACGTGGAAACATTGTTGAAAAATATGTTTTTTACATTTACGTTAATTTAGGTACTGGTAAACATCTTAGCCTGATTATGCAAAATGTGGTTACAGAATTATCAACAAGCTTTTAGAGTTGTTGGCAATTCTGTAGCTCTGCCTACCCCAAACTGGGAATAAAGGCGTGAGTTTATGTATGTATGTATGTAGGTAATAATACTTTTTGATGATATTAAGATTATCTCCAGAAAATTACATGGCTTATGTGGCTATTAATCATCTATAAAACACGGAAACGAGTCTATAAACAACCTTTAAAATATTAACTAAACACCCCAGGTGCCGGCGGTAGGTATCTAACGCGCCGAGTGCGCTTCCGGAGACGCCAGGAGTTTCGCTTCTACGTCTAGGTATTATTTATTCTTATGATATAAGATTGAAGGTGCCAACAACTGTTGTAGCACTATCAAACACTGGGACCCTTACCAGAGGGATTGCACTGGGCGTGTCGCACCGCCTTAGTAACCTTCCCGCTGGTCCATTCTGAGAATGGATATCAGTCCGGGGCCGGCACCGACCGAGCGAGCACGCGTGCGCCACCATATGCCTTCCGCCGTCTTGAACGATCTATCTCGGGGCGTGCCGTAATACGTAATGAAGTTAGTTTTGTGAATAACCTTAAACTTTTTATTATTTACTTGTTATGTGGTGTTGATTTATAGTAAAACACACGATGAAATGAAACGCACTCCGAAAAGCTGTTACATTGTACTGTTGTGTAGGTAAGTGGTTGTTTGAATTAACAAAAGGACGTAAAATATTCTTTTTTTACGTTGACTATGAAATTACAATACCTACTTAGTATAACCACGATTTGGGTTTTTGATGTCCCGCCCGATATTTCGACGATGTTACAATCGTTTATACTATATTTATATATAGGTACCTACTGTTATTATATTAAACACGTTGTTAACGGAACATACATATAGAAATAATCCGACGAATGGAGAACGTCCTTTATTTTGAAGTCTGTTAAAAACACGTCGATACGACCTTATAACGATCGCCACAAGCGAGCGAGCGACATCTGGTGATCTAAAACATTTTATCCCTCATTGATGTATTCTAGGCGTGTGACAACCCTAGCAATACACGTGCCGCGTGCGAATAAATACAAGTTATACGATAGTAAGAGAGGCATACATCGCTGCCTTTAAAATATAACGCTGCAACTCAAAAATGTGTTATTTTCAGGAATGCGGTTTGAAAATCAAACAATCTTTTTTTTGAAATTTTTATATTAAAAAAAATAATAAATGAGAAAATTGTCTTTGTAATACCAGCGTTAGACATTCAAAAAACATAATGCTTAAAAAAATAGTGCAAAAATAACCTTATTACACAAAATAAATATAAAAACATTCACTCACTTCGAGTTACGCTGCAGAATCTGCTTTCTAATTATTGTCAAGAGTGGCATAAGTCTTAATATTCTACTGGTACATAAAGTAATTTTAATCAATAAAGGCCTTTTTGTGTTTGAGCCATAATACTATGTGTTGTTTTTATATAATACAGTCTTATCACGTTAATGACTTAAAAACATTGGTATAATTATTAGCGAATATCGGTTTAACACAAAATAAGTACTAAATAACATTTTAAAATTCTTAGCAAAAATGGCACATTTGTGTTTAACACCATGTATATTTATTCTGAAAAATATTTATTTATTAAAATAATATTGAAAAATAATTATTTGTATATTTTTCGCTTTTTGCTTGTCAAACTCATAGTACTGCTTTCGCTAGAACTTGAAGAATAAGACTGTGGATGTGTAATGGAACAGTCTGTAAAAGTCGGATCTCTCACACTGTCATCTGATGAAAAGTCTTCATTGTAGTCATTTTTACTTTTACTTAAATCAGTTACGTTCAGTGTTTTCTTTTTATCTTTATTAATATCAATCCGAAGATTGCTAAACATTTTTTTGGTTCGAGTATTCATTTCTGAAAATAAAAACAAATATTATTTACGTGTATTTTTTATGGCATAAATAAGGCATACCAGTACATAGGCCACCTGATAATAATTGGGTCCTCGAACATTATAATAGACATTTTATAATCTCAAGGCTAAAATCCCAAGGCTATAATCCTAAGACTACAAATGCATTCTAACCCTGAGGACTAAAATGAAATGCCTTTACGCTTACAATTTCACTGGTTATCTTAAATTATCGCCATACCGGAACATAGCAATGCAAACACTCCTGCTTCGCGGCACAAGAAAACCCATCTCACATGCATGCTTATATATCAGGGGCTTAACCAACAAGCTAATGTTAAAGCCGTGTAAAAAAACCAGTCAAGTACGAGTCGGACTCGCGTACCGAGAGTTTCGTGGTAATGGGAAAAGAAAATACTCTTTGTTATGAACTTCATTTTCTAAGGTGCATTTTGACTAGCCGAAAATTTTGATTTAGAGTCTGTCAAGCGAGTCGTGTCCCTTGAAAAAGGAGGTATTTTCAAAAATCTTTCAGAAATCAACACTGATAATACGCTGAAAACTATGATTGATACTTGAATTTATGTAGCTAGATAGAGCTAGATCTAGCTACATAAATTCAAGTATCAATCATAGTTTTCAGCGTATTATCTGTGTTGATTTCTGAAAGATTTTTGAAAATACCGCCCTTTTCAAGGGACACGACTCGCTTGACAGACTCTATTAAGTTTTTGTTATTGCTCAAAAACTGTAAATAACACACTTCACTACACTTCAGAACACTTCATTTTATTTTTCCTAATATATAAGAAGGGGATGAATAGGTAGAGGAGCTAACGGGGGGGAGGAGCTGACAAAATCGGGGGAAGCAAGTTGTACTACTATATCAAATTTCAAGTTAATAGCATTTGTAGTTGCTGAGAAAACCTGCTGTGACATACAGACAGACAGACAACGAAGTCTCACCATAAGGGTTTTTTTTTTACCATTTTGGTACGGAACCCTATAAAACTTATGGTGCCCATGGTACAGAATACGAAACAAATACAAAATGAGCAATCGGAAAAAAGCCTGCTAAAATTAATCTGTTTATGTTATATTTTGTAGTAGAAAATGATAGTAATAGTTATGAATAAGCAACAATTTTACTAAAGTTGATAGTAGGTACCATTGACCATTCTAATTGTCAAGCCACCATAAACCCTGTCATAATGACAGCGTCAAGTTACTAAAGACAAATTACCTTCAAATTAAACATTTAAGCTTCTGTGTTCATGGCGGCTCAGCAATTGAAATTATTGACCGAACTTTCAACTTTATAGAGGTTCTCTTGTTAGAAAATTGATTACAGGGGCCTCATTCCCGGCGGTTATAACGATATCGTATTTAATCTGGTATCGCATTGTCACCGTTTTCATAGCTCTTATTTACTTGACAGTAATGGCGGCTGACGTCACAACAATACCATAACAGATTAACTACGATAAATGCTTTTTACCGTCGGGAATAAAATCGCAGTATTATATTGTACCTCATGAGGTTCGGATTAGCAAAGAAACAAATATAAGCTCACGAAAACAATGATCGAGCATTCAAATTATTGTATTTAATTAAATATTGTCTACATGTTTCTATAATAGTGTCAACATTTTGTTTTAAGCAATCAAATTTTTATAATAATGTATGGTCAATTGTGTCGGATTTCGTATTCAGTAACAAACAAAATCATTACTCTTTCTAATATACGGGCGAATTTCGTAAACGTTTTATAGGAATAATATTTATATTTCTACAATAAGAGTCCATTCCTAAAAGTAAAAAATAAAACACACTTACTTTTTAGACGAGATCGTCCCAAAGAAAAATATCACACTGTTTTATAAAACATTTCAATCATCAGACAAAATATTTCATGATGAGCCACTATTGTTGATAAAAACTACTAAGATTCACTGTATTATTTCGTGTTGCACCGGTATTCATAAAAGAAACGTAGTGACAGTGTTGAACGCCGTGACTCAACTGGCAGCGGGACGCTGTTCAAGAAAACATGGCGTCAAAATTTGACCAATCACAGAGCGGCACATCGTCGCCATGTTGTCATTTTTTGACGTAAGATGATGGCTGCTTTATTCACGATAAAGTTTCGCTTACTCTGCACGTCGCTGTATACTTAACTCGAAATCGTAGTATTTTGCAATAGTGCGTTATTGTATAAAGGCAGCGACATGTGATTATAAATACAAGTGCTTAACTAATTATTAAATAAATGAAGATTAGCTGACTGTAATGTCATTGGAATAAAGATTTTTGGTACCTAACTCATATTTTGTGTGTTTATTTCACCATCCTATTTATTTAAATGAATAATTATATTCCGAAAAGATTATAATATATGTATTTATAAACACTTAAGTTAAATGGAAAGTATGTGTTACTTTGTACAAAATATTAGTATTATGGCCCGCTAGAAAGAAGATGGCCACCGTAGCCTATGAAAGTTTACATCATTGAACCATCATTTCTAGGTCTCCGACCTACCAAAAACCTTTTACTAATTCCTTTTTGAAGAAACCCATATTGTAAACTCTTCGAAAAACAACCGCTGGGAGCTCAATCCACAACCTGAGCGTTCGCGGAATTACATAAAATTTCTCTTATACATCCTATTACGGTTAAAAAATAATCCTCCTGGCTTTTACACCCTAAACCTATCACAGAAACGGTATTTTTTTGGGGCGTAAGTAACATTTTTAGTATTTTTCTAGGGCGTATAAGCCTTCCATTTTCTTAAATACTGGGTTTACTTTAAATATTACTTAATCATATTCTTTATCCTGAAACTATATTTATTATGTCCAAAACTGAGATTTATAACTCAAAAAACAAAAATGAAATGATAAAAATAATTTTGAAAAAAAAGTTTTTTTGCTCTCCTGAAAAGTTGAGTTTTGGCGTTTACGCCAATTGAGTCTAAAGGTATCGATATGCTTCATTTTAGCTTGTGTCCCTACTCGCCCCTTAATCCCTACTCACCCCGTTTATGGTATAGGATTGACATAAGGTAACGCAAGATAGCTAACGTAAATCGTGTACAAAACAAAATATTTGATATACCTATTTGCATTCGTTAACGTTCGCAAAATGCGACTTGTCTAGGTCAAAAATTTAAACCATATTTTAACGAACGTACTTTTTTTATTGCTTCAAAAAAATTGTACGTACTCATCCTTATCAAGTATTTATATTAAGTATTTTTTTTGCCTCATTACTGTTTTTATAAGAAAACATTTAATCCTATCTTCGGACTTATTCAATCATAATATAAACTCAATAAACCCACAAGCTATACATCTACAGATGTGTCTCGAGGGTTCCGCATACGGATAGCGAAACATCATTACACAATTGCTTGACCAAGGAACTCTAGCGACGAACAAAAGAAGTTGTATTGCTTATTTGATTGGTACGGTTAGCAAAAACTTGACCTGTTTCTGAGCTAGACGATTTTTAAGTGGTGTTAGGATCTTGCGCAGGGCCCGTCTGCATTGCTACCACCATTTTATACTTTAACCCAGCGCCAAGCAGCAGTGTTCAAATTCTTGTGTGGGGATAAATCTACTGGTGAAATGACAAGAGAATACGAGAGTTGACATTTAATTAACATGACTATGGTTAGGATTTTGGTGGCATATCGTTGTCCTAGAATCCATGGAGTAGCTATTTCCTAATTATAATGGTCATATATCAAAATGAACTAAATATATTTTTAGTTCGGTTATTCCATACCTGCTAAAATTTGCTTGTTTATAACACTTTCACAGCGGTTTTATGAATAAATTCATTTTGAAATTTTAAAATACTGTAGGTCAAAATCAAAGAGGTATGTATTATAATAAACTAGCGACATATATACTGCCCTCCTAAGCAAAAATGCAATAACTAAATACAATAGCCAAAGCAGATTCAACTCTCTTATGTTTGTAACTAGGTTGCAATTTCTACAGATGTTTTGTCTGAGATATCGCCATTATGCTTAGAAGGGCAGTATAATCCAGAATGTATTCTACATAAAAACCTTCATCTTGAATCACTCTATCTATTGATGAAAACCTCATTAACCTCGTAAGGCCCATCGTGCAATAGAATGTACATAATCAAGGCAATTTAATTTGAACTGTTTTGCAATGGGAATAAGGTTTATTTTCCTACCCCCATAACCTGAAAATGCCATTATCGGACAAACGTAATTGAACTTTATTGCCTTGATGGTAGATTCAAAGTCGCACTCACAAAAATCTCCCTGTTTTTAGTATGGTGGGCCTTACGTGGTTAATATCCGTTGCGTAGTTCAAAAGATCTATAAGCGAAGAGACAGCTGGAGCGACTTTGTTGTATATTATGTAATAAAATAAAGATAGGAAATAGCGACTCTAGAACCACGATTTGCCACAAAAGTTCAAACTGTAAACATAACAATTGAATAGATAATCCAATATTATGGTGAACTTTTCTTTCAGAGAGGACATTTCTTTTTAACTGACTTCAAAACAGGACGAGGTTATCTAAGGTCTGTTCATCCTTACTTGTCTTATATAGTAAACAACTTTCTAACTATTTTAAATAAAATAAAGCAACCACAGACAATACATTGGCCAAGTGATGTCCAAAATGTTAACTCGGTTTACTTTATTTACGATAAAAGAGCTGTTTTAGCCAAAAAAGGTTCATTTTGAGGTTAGAAAGATGTTTACTATATAAGACAAGTAAGGATAAATAGACCTTATGTTCGACTGTATGTTTTTTTTAACCTCTGGAGCGTCGGCTTTCACTTTCATACATATGGTAAGGAACGTGCAGCAATGACGCCGTTGCAACGTCCAAGGGGTTGAACGTTTTTAGTGTGTTCTATTACGGTGTTTAATAATGTTTTTTCTACTCGCTCACTATAAACCGCTACTAATGATATCGTTGATTGTATCAGAATACCACCAATAGCTTGAAATCCGTTCTATAATGAGTGTAATTTGCCATTATGGTAATAACAGTTCTTTATAATTATTATAGCATTGTTATTACCATAGTTACAAGCATGAACAATGTCGGTGATGGTTTTTGGTGATCAATTGACATCTCAATTTTTATATTACACTTGTTAAAAACTGTTTTTGTAACATTTAGGAAATGTAGGAAAGGATTAATAAAATTGATATTGTTTTTGTTCTTTAGTTACGATTTTTAACCCAAGTTTAAAAAAGGAACGAGTTAATTATCCCTAAAATGTTTCTGAATACGGCGCATCTACTATATGAATTGTATTGCATATCCAACCTTATTATAACCTTTGAGAGTTTAATATGCTTCTATGAATATTGCACATGGGCCTTTTCTCCACAGGAGGGCAGAATATGTGATTTATGCTGCTGTCTCTACATCGGTTTAGGGGTAATTTGGCAAATCAGGGATCTCGGTCGTCGGTAATGCATTTACGAACGGATAAGGGTTCTGTGGCTTTGGACGTAACATATGTACTGAGGAAAAGAAAAAAAATACAATGGTGCTTTTACGAGACGAAGGAAAAGAAACCAAGATGCGTTGTAATTTGAGTTGAAGTTTGAGCTGGCAGTGATTGGAGTTGTGATCTTTTAGTCATTTGTGGTTTTGTATTGTTGAAGAACTCCTAAGGGTGGACAGATTATCTATTTTTGACGAAAGCAGTTCGTTTATTACTTATATTGGTAGTGGTTTTTCACACACACACACACACATCGTTTATTACTACACTAGCTGTGCCCCGCATGCTTTGCAATGCTATTTCCCGTATATCCGACTCACGCTTGACCAATTTTTTAGACTAAACTATTCCTCGTGAAACTGGCTATCATGTACAAAAAGATTTATTCCAATCCGACGGTTAGTTCCAGACATACATACACACACAGACACTTACACGTCAAACTTATAACACCCCTCTTTTTTGCATCGGAGGTTAATAAAATATCTCGATTCTCCCAGCCTTCACAGTCTAGTCGTCATAAAAACAATTGAGCAAATAGTGGGATCAATAAGCCTACATACGTTGTAATATTGGTGATTGGGCTGGGTTCCATACATTTTTGCCCATCATTCTTTGTCTAGGGTTACTGACTATCCCAAGACTTTTTCGACGTGTGTAGTTAAACAGTTCAATTAACGATGAGAAAAAGAGACAGGCCCGTATAACAGCTATAGTTCTGTCCCTTACACTCGTAAACTGGATTGGCTATATAATTATTACCTCCTAGATCACTGCCGCCATTCTGCCTTCTTATATCCACCGCTAAGTAGCAGAATATGGTAAAATTATTAAACATAGAGGCATGCCATGTTAGTCCTCAGAGGTGGCAACGCGTTTGCCTTAGGATTGCAGTCTTGAGATTGCAAATATTCAAGGGTCTTTGAGCCCATTAACTATCAAAAGCTCTATTCCACTCTCAGTTAAAACACATTGCTTTTGACATGTTATTCTATTTTTAACGTTGTGATATGATAACTCTTGTTTACTAAAACTTTAAAGTTGTTTTAGAACGCCAATAGAGTCATACAGGGCCTCTGTTTTACTCGTTACAACCGTATTGTCTTTGACATTGTTATCGTATTGTCAACGTTGCGATAGCTCTTATTTACTTGACAGTAAAGGCGGCCAAGACAACAACAACACTATCACACGAGAATAGAGGCTTCGTAATACAGAAATAAAATCGGCTAAATAAATTTCAACACAAAACCAGGTGCTATGTCTTCGCCGAACCAAGAGTATTTTTCACAGAATTAAAGAAAACATTTTCCCGTCCTATTTAAAGTCCGCGTACTATTTGTAGGACAAATTATCTCCGCACAATTACCAGTAATGAACGACTACAAAAAGTAATTCTTGTCCCAAACGGACATCACGTATTGCGAACAGCCCATTCAAAAGAACAAATTATTGCTAAAATGGAGGTAAATCGAGACGAGAACATTACCTTTTATAAAACCAGTGGAAAATAAACTCTATCGGCTTATACATTGAATTCAAAGTTAACAACGTATTTTTCTTATAAATATGAAAAGCTGTTGGAAAGGCAACCGTAATTTCAGGAGCTTAGTTTTTCAATTGTAAAGAGACATTTTAATAGGACGTCCTATCTTTGGTGGGTTGATATCTGATTTTCTTTTTATTCTAAAATGCTGAGAGATTTGATTTTTTTATGAAGGTTTTACGATATCGTTGGGAATTCGGGACATTTTTAGCACTTTTACGTAGTTAATGTAATTACTGATGAAAAACAGATAGGTACAGGACCTTGTGCAAGGATCGTCCGGATCGCTACCACAACCTTTAATCTACTGCAAAGCTGCAGTGTTCGCTCCTTAAGAGCTATCTTAACATTGACAATACGATAACATATCAAAAGCAATAGAGGCCCTAATTTCATTACTGAAGAAGAATTAAGCGATTTGTTTTCAATACTTACGTTTTTAGGGTTCCGTACCTCCAAAGTAAAAAAGGAACCCTTATAGGATCACTCATGCGTCTGTCTGTCTGTCCGTCTGACACAGCCGATTTGCTCCGAAACTACTGGACCGATCGAGTTGAAATTTGGTGACATATGTAAGTCAGTTACCCAAAGACGGACGCGTGACGTAGATAAATGAATTTTGGACAAGGGAGCCACTTTTGGGAGGTAAATTAGGAAAAAAAAAAATTTTTGCAAACCTTATTGTGTGACATGTCAAATGAAAGAACCTGTTGTGAGCATCTCAAATATATATATTTTATAATTTTAATGTTAACAGTTTTTAAGTTATTTAAGTAAATAGGCCAAAATTGACCATTCCGCTTATCTCCGAAACTGCTGGGCCTAAAAACTTGTTTTTTTTTTGGAAAATAGTTCTTCACCTACGCCCGCCCGAGGCCCGCACATACATTAGCAATTTTCCTATGTTACTTTAAACACTCAAACTTGTTATATGTTTTCTTGTATAGGTGAAGAATGATTTTCCGTATTTTGTTCAAAATATTGGGGCCAGTAGTTTCAGAGATAAGGGAGGGGGATGGTCGATTTTTGCGTATTTTCTTAAATAACTTCAAAACTGCTTATGTTAAAGTTTAAAAAAAAAATTGAGACGCTCATAACAAGCCCTTTCATTTTACTAGTCACATAATAAGGTTTACAGAACTATTTTTTTAATTTCCTAATTTATCCCCTAAAAGTAGCCCCCTTGTTCAAAATTCACTTATTTACGTTACGCATCCGTCTTTGAGTCACCGACTTACATATTTGTACCAAAGGGGTTTGGGTAAAAGTGATGTCATTTGTAAAATTCATACATTTTCAAGGGGAGCGGCCATTCGTAAAAGTGGCAAATTATGATAGAATTATTAAAAATAAACATATTTTATTATGTAATATAATACTCTTATGTGCATCGGAGCCGAGATATTTAAATATTCATACTTGGGCGTACTTTTGTACTAAAAACTGAACACTACAATCTTTAAAATCTCCGCTCCTATATTATTTAACGCCATAAATTATATATATCTATATGTATATAGAGGTCCTCTAAATAACTAAGTATGAATCATCCGTGGCCGCTGAAAAAAAAATGACAATATTCTTCAAACAAATTTACCCAATGCCCTTTCAACTCTATCGGTCCAGTAGTTTTGGAGCAAATCTGCTGTGATAGATGGACAGATAGACAGACAGACTAACAGACAGGCATATGGTGTGGAGACGGAACCTTCTCCACGCGAGTCGAACTCGCAGTTGGATGATTTTTTTTAAGTGCCTTCTTTAATATAATTAATACTAGCTTCTTTCCGCGACTTCGACCGCGGGAACAGTATTTTTAACATGATTAAAGATAGCCTATGTGTTAATTCAGGGTATATAAGCTATATCCATTCCAAATTTTATCCAAATCTGACCAACCATTTCAGTGTGAAGAAGAAACAAACTTACTAACTCACTTACTTAACGATTAGGGCGCATTTTTAAAAACGTGTTTTTGTGTTTTATATTTTGGGTTCAAAAAAGTGTTTTTTAATTGCCAAATTTATCCAAAATAATAAGTTGGGTTAATTTTTCTCATCTCAAAAATAAGGTTTAAAAAATAATAGAGACAAATAATATACTTACTTACTTAAAAAACAACGATACAAAGGAAAATAAAAGATTGTAAATGTATTTTGAAAATATCGCAGTGGTTAAAAATTTAAAACCCTCAGAAACTAATAAAAAAACAGCTTCAGTACAATTACTTGAATATTTAACTTTCTTTTATAAACGCCTTCCCTCCCATTAGAATTAAAATTATTAAATTTAATACCGATTCAGTTCTATTCCTTACGACTTAAAATGTAATTTCCTTTAGCACTCAAGTGTAATTTCCGGACGGAAATGAACCCGGGTCGTTTGCTTTTATTCCGGTTCCGTATTAGCGGCACATAATTATGCTTTGATCGAAGCTAAAGGGATAGACAGCTATAACCTAAACGAATTAATAATTTAACTGTTTATTTCCTATATAAAAGTAGTTATAAATGTATTAGTATGGACCCGCCCTCGCTTTGCTTCGGTTTATGTGAGTTTTCTGTATAACCCGTTAATATTCCAGAATTTATTAATTTTATTATAAATAAAAACCTTCCCCTTAAATCACTCTATTGCTAATAGGAGATCCGAATAGGAGACGATTTGCACCGGGCTGTTTATTGGATAAAAAGTATTTTATACCAAATTTAATATGCTAAGTAATATATGGCGAATAGGTAGGCTGAAAAATTTCATTCCAGTACATAATTAATTAAAAATTAACTTTGTTTTAAAAAATTGCAATAGCTTGTGCCAAATTACCAATCGAAAGTATGAAGCCTATAGAATACGCAAACGTTAGGTTGTCAATTTTTCTCCCGTCAAACTATTGGGTAGGCAGGTATAAACAGGTAAGTCGGTACTAATAATTTGCACCAAACCTAACGTTTGCATATTCTATAGACTTCATACTTTCGATTAGTATGTAATTTGTCTATTAAACAAGCATTTGAAATAAAAAAAATAAACATTTTTAATAATTTGGACTGAAATACTGTGTATACTGGACTGAAATTTTTCAGCCTACCTATTCGCCACATATTATTGAGTGTATTAAATTGGATATAAAATACTTTTCATCGAAGAAACAGCCGGGTGCAAATCGTCTCCTATTCGGATCTTAGACCATGCTGAACTATGCATTAAAATCCGTTGCGTACTTTTAAAGATATATCGATGGGTCCTACGTAAGTTATCGTAACCCACAAAATGGCAAAATTCGGTTTGATTTAACTGCCGTCCACACGACTAACTTCTGGTCGTGTAAACTCCAACGACTAATCGAAGAGCTTTGTCAGAAGGTTGCTTACTGTCCTGAACAGTACGGCTATTTTATTGGTAGCTGGCGACAATATTCGCTTTTCATATAGACAGCGGGAGCTACTTTTATTTTATACAAAGACAAAGATATAAACAAAAACATTAATTGTAGTTTCGACCATAGATTAAGTACCGGGGTGTATTCTCTCAAAACGGCGGTCAGTCGGACGAACGAACGAAATCGCAGCGGCGAGTTCGAGCAAACAATACACATTTTAGCGCGTCTATTTTCAATTTGGCAGCATGGCTTATCGAACGTATAAGGCTGCCTAATTGAAAATACACGCGCTAACGCGCTACGCGGACGGGACTACTCAAACTCGCCGCTGCGACTTCGCTCGTTCGTCCAACCGTCCGCCGTTTTTAAGCGAATCTCACCCCAGTACAGAACGACCCTGCGGCGGTGATAGCCACTACGTTACCGTCCTACCACACCGTATGCGTTAAAGCATTATATACCCTATACGTAACAACATTAAATTTACAATGCTTAAACAACTATTACTATGCTCTTAGCCGCCTTTTTTGGTACTGCAGTACGCTTATCGCTAATCGCTACCGCCTCTCCAAGACCTGTCCCAAATCGCGAATATTAAAATAATTGTTGTACGAAATGACTCTGTTACCTAAACTGCTAATTGAACGTTAAAACAAGTCGTTCCCTTTATCGTCTAGAACGTTCCATCTTACATTCAGCTTCTTTAAACGTTAACGTCTTTCCTTACCGTTAATTTGATTATATCTTATATAAAATCTACACGAACATTTTAAAAGAGCAAGATAAATCTGCGGTGTACGAATTTGTAAAGCTAGATAGGTAGGTACATAAATAGATAATTACACATTACAATAAGTCATTATTGTAAAATAGACTAAAAAAAAATCTGTCAAAAACTTCATTTTTGGGACAAGCTTTTGTTGCCAGCTGTACTTTTTTTGCACAGTCTTCATCTACTTGTCAAGACGGTTCTAACGAGCCCTAACACGACGGGTTTATCATGCGTAATTTAGGAGTTCCTATGGTGACCCTGAGTCTCCATCATCAGACCATCTCGATGGTACTATATTATTGTATTGTCATCAGAACTAAACGTGTATGCAAATTTTCAGCTTCATCGGAACCCGGGAAGTGGGTCAAATTTAACTTGCAAGATTTGACCCGTACATACATACATACATACATACATTGCAAGTTAAATAAAAGCTTGTAAAATTGCAGAAGTTGACTGCTGTGCACAAAAAGGCAGCAAAATTCTGGGGTAATAGTGAAAAAGGTTATAACTCTCCTGAAGATCAAGTGAAAAAGGGTTTAAGTCTCCTTCCTCCTTTTGTGTACGATATATGCCGTTTTTTAGTACGAGTTAAGTCGACTTATACCCTTTTTCACTAGGATCCCTGAATTGTGCTTCTTGCTCTAGACCTAAAGTTAAAGTAAGCAATCATTTTCTGCAATTTTAATTGCTAGTTCAATTTCACCCTAATGGTGAAAGTTAATGAATCAAAAATAAGAAAAAAAAAAATTTTACTTATATATTTCACACGAAAAATAAAATGATGTTGTCAAACTTTACAGTTTTGGAAGGAATGTCAAAAAACTTTAAAAATCTGCATTAAAACCTTATTCCATAGAAAATAAAGATCGTAACAAAATTAATATTTTCCTCTGCGTTTTCCAACCAATTATTATCTTAAATATGGAACCCTCGGCGCGCGAGTCCGACTCGCACTTGACCGGTTTTTTAAACTGAATGGTATGATCTAATTTACCTTTCCGTAGACCGTTCTTTACACCTAATGTATGCACCGGCGCGACTCATATATTTAGGTGAACGATCGCAGTAACAAAGCCTCCGGTGTTGCCCATTGAAGACGGACAATGGGCCCAATGATTAATTCATACAATAGACGGCTCAAATAACAGCTCTGGTGCATTCTATTAGCGACGGCGAGTTCATATAATATGTGTGTGTAACCTTCCGTTGTTTCACCTCATGGTTCCAACCGAAGACCAGAAGGCCCTGCCAAGATGCATTGCTTAGCGCAAGGGTTTATATTCGTTTCGTTTTTAAACCAATCGCGTCACTGGTAGATCACGTGACTTTTCGTAACACGTCATCTACCAGTGACGCGATTGGTTTAAAAAAGAATCGAATAGAAACGTTAGTTAGCATTGTGCATCTTGGCAGGGCCCTCTGATGGTTCCAACGGAAGACCAGACAAGACTTTAATGCCAACATTACGCTGAGTTGGACCATTTCGTGGCTACTTCCTCCTTGTGCGTATTAATCTGTTATTTGATATGTCTTTCTTTCTTTTCTTTCATATTTAATCTTAAGTATAGTGCAATACTCTAAAAAAGGCTTTTGGTAGGTCGAACGTTTAAATTTTACGTCATTTTAGAATCCTTTGCTATTCGAAAACTATTCTATTACCTATTCTATCCATGGTTGCATTGTTTAATTCATAATTGGTACCCACGATACAGGCGCCTAGTAGTAGGTATCAAAGTTATACTTGTACCCCCTTACTAATAAACGTTGAATAACGGTGGTATAGCTATACAATGTTTTGTCCTTATCAGTCAAATTCAAATGTCACAATGACAGATAAGGACAAAATACATTTTCTCAAAAATGTCCGGAAATGTTGACATTCCTATCTACATATTGAGACGCGAAGTACATAGTTTACTGACAGTTCTCAAATTAAAAAAAAAATACTTTGCGTGCTCGCTACACAAGCCCGCAATGTTGCATACAAATTCCATTACTATCTACCTTGTAACTTTTTAAAAAGTGAAAAGGGCCATAATAAAATGAGGGCACAAGTCTTATACATCCAAATTTTACTCGAAACATAACTTTTTTATTTGTGCCTGGAATAGCTTATGTTTTTTTTAAAACAAGAATTGCATTTCTCCTTGTCATAAACAAAAAGGCGGTAAGGAGTGATGGTTTTTTTACATGAAGTTTCTGTTTGTATGCAATTCAAAAAATGAGTTCTAGCGATGAAGATTTGACTCCAACACAATTTTTTTCTTGCGATTTTTGAGAAAAGCACTATATTTGCCTCGGCAGGAACAGCAATTGCGGGCTTCGTATTTTTAAACGGACTCGCAAGCTCGTCCGTTTAATCCAATACTCAGCCCGCAATTGCCTACTTCCATGCCTAGGCAATAATGTACTATTATTAGTAAGGGGGATAGTGTTTTAATATACTTTTCTCAAAAATGTCCGGAAATGTTGACATTCCTATCTACATATTGAGACGCGAAGTACATAGTTTACTGACAGTTCTCAAATTAAAAAAAAAAAACATTGCGTGCTCGCTACACAAGCCCGCAATGTTGCATACAAATTCCATTACTATCTAGCTTGTAACTTTTTAAAAAGTGAAAAGGGCCATAAAATGAGGGCACAAGTCTTATACATCCAAATTTTACTCGAAACATAACTTTTTATTTGTGCCTGGAATAGCTTATGTTTTTTTTAAAACAACAATTGCGTTTCTCCTTGTCATAAACAAAAAGGCGGTAAGGAGTGACGGTTTTTTCACATGAAGTTTCTGTTTGTATGCAATTCAAAAATGGGTTCAAGCGATGAAGATTTGACTCCAACACAATTTTTTTCTTGCGATTTTTGAGAAAAGCACTATATTTGCCTCGGCAGGAACAGCAATTGCGGGCTTCGTATTTTTAAACGGACTCGCAAGCTCGTCCGTTTAATCCAATACTCGACCCGCAATTGCCTACTTCCATGCCTAGGCAATAATGTACTATTTTAGTATTAAAAACGGACACGGGGCGCTGATTCCAATCGTGATGCATCAAAAACAAGAACTTTGTGCTCGAGGTACATACGGGTTTGTTGTCCCCTCGTACGCTTTTATGCGAGTGTAACTGACTATTTACCCGAACCCGAAATACATTTAAAGACCTCTTGCACTTGTACTTTTAGTACCTCGAGTACCTTATACCGGAGTATGAGCTTGCCCTTCGCTCGAATTTGCATCTACACACACCCGCGCACGTCAAATTTATAACACCCCTTTTTGCTATGGGGATTAAAAATTACTTCTCTTAATAAATGCGTGCATGCGCAAACTTCTTAATATTCATAATAAAACATCTCGCAACAAATTCGTCATCGCCTCCATCTATCAACGTCTTATTAACGAGTTTACCAACTGGGAAGGTTTTACCAATTTTTCAACACTTGAGCCGTTCCTTGGGAGGATTTTTCAATCATCTCGCACTTTGGTAAGAGGTGAATAATGTAAAGGGTAGCGCTTCGTTCGTGTGTGTTTCTCTTTTCTTACCGGTTGGGGGATGCTAAACAATTATGGGTATTGTTTCTGAGCGAGTTTTTGTGTGCGAATAATGTGCTTAGAAGGATGTACTTTTTTTTTTCCACTGCTATATTAAATTTCTCAGCCAAATAGAACCATGACCAAATATATAGAATAGAATAGAATAACTTTACTTCAGGCTACAAGGCCCATATTTACAAATACCTTACAGACTAACATACATATCAATATATAACATAAAATGAACACGACTACTAATATATTTTCGCGGTGTCTGCTAGACGGCGACCACGAATTCGCCGAAATATGACACCCCTCAGCCAGCATTCCTCCTTTAAAAAGGTCGTCAGATCTTTGGTCGATACTCTCACCACAAATGACTTAAAATTAACCTTGTGGCGGGGTTCTAACCACTCGACCCTAAGAGTAACTCCGGTCTTAACTCGTACATACTCTACGAGATCCTTCGCCTCTGTAGAGTAATGTAATCGGGACACGTACAACTGCGTCGTGGGCGTAGCAGGACACAGCAAGTGGTGGTTCGGTCATATATGTGCGTTGAGTATGTTCGCGGAGGCTGGCATTCCCGATTTCTTCGCTATCATAGGTCACGCATAGCGTCACTTCGAGATCGCATTCGGTCGTCCAATATCGGGATTCTCTGTACACTGTCCGATCGCCTGGACTGCCGGATGCTCCGACACCGGGTAAAGGTGCACCGTGAGCCTAGCAAAAAGTAGTTGTTTGTTTATGCCGTAGTTTTATGTCTTATGATTAATTTTTTAATATATTAAATTTTAATTTATTGGTTTATGTTTAATCAATTTTTGTAAATTTTTATGATGTATAGGTACACTTGCCTGAAATAAATGAATTTATTATGATTATTATTTTAGATATTTATTTAATTTTCTGTACATTAGGTTTTTTATAACAAATATTCAAATATAAAAGTAAAATAACAATACTAATACAAAAAAAATGACATTATAAAAAACCTAACCTACGAGTGCCGCCGGCAGCGGGGCAGGGCTCAAGCTACCGGTGGTTAGGGCTGCAGAGAGAGGAACCTCCTCACAATACGTGCCGTGTCGAGGAGTACTGCCTTCTGTATCTGGCCCTTGATCCAGCCATCTAGCGAGAGTCTCTTGAGGTGTTGGTCGAGACTCTTCGCTATAAGACCGTTTGCCGAAACAACTATCAGGACAATGATAGTCGAGTCAACATCCCACATAGCGGTCACCTCGTGAGCCAAGTCAAGGTACTTGCTGAGTTTGTCCTTCTCGGCCTTCACAAGGTTCTCGTCATGCGGGATGGTGATGTCGACGAGCACTGCCCGGCGTTGAGATCGATCTGTCAACACGATATCAGGCTTATTGGCAACAATAGTCCTGTCCGTGATGACAGATCGATCCCAATAGAGCGTAGCACGACCATTTTCGAGAACTGGCGCCGGTGCGTACTTATAGTACGGCACTTCAAACTCTACAAGACCATATTGAAGAGCAAGTTGCTGATGGATGATCCTGGCTACGAGGTTATGTCTGTGCAAGTACTCGCCGTTGGCCAAATGCGAACAACCGGATATTATATGTCTGAGGGACTCGCCGGGGCAACGGCATGCTCGATAAATGTCAACCGTGCCATCCCTCAGAATATATTTCCGGTAATTGTTCGTCATTATGACCTCGTCAGCAATTGCACAGACAAAACCTTCGGTTTCCCCAAAGAGGTCACCAAATCGTAGCCAGTTCACAGACGCTAAAAAGTCTACGTCGGGCCTTGTTAGGGCCCGGTAGAAGCGTCCGTGTAGCTCCTTGCTCTTCCATACGTTCTTGCGATCTTCAGTGCTCAACACCGTTGGTTTGCGCCAGTTCTCGTTTGCCAAGGAAAGAGGCGTGAGGCTCTTGTCTACTGCAACCACATCACGATGCATCCCACACTCATTGCTAAGGAAATAATCCCTGTGATTTTATTATTATAGAACTGTGTTATAGTGCCATTTTATGTGACAATTCTTACGATTTGATTAATAGTGATATGACACTGGCACAGTTCTTTAGTGGTTGTTAACGCCACGCCAAATAGAAAAGTCGTCACACACACCTAAAAGATAGTTGAAAAACAGGATGAAATACCTTACAAGTATACCTTTACGTTATGCAGGACGTAATACCTTGTAGCGGATTTACCGTGTCGTTGGCAATTGAATCTGTGGATCCTACTTTAAAACATAAAATGACTGCATAAAATTAGCCCCAACCCACTTTATGCTTTAGAACGATTTAAAAAAACAAGAAATTACCTTATTTAAAGATACCGTTCTCAAAATTCTCAAAAACAACGAAAATATTCTTTAGAACTCACAGATCACATAGTTCTTGTACAATATTACACCGCCTACGACAATTTTCTGATTTACCCAAACGTCAACAACTAGAAAATGCTATAAGGCATTAAGTTCAGCTTTTGTACTCAAATTTGTATTGTTGTGCAATCAAGAATAAATCAAGGCCACCAACCAACTCTACAAATTATAGAAACGTTTTCTGCTGCTCATTCTGAGGCCCATATACTAGGTTCAATTAGTTCATATCTTGAACGTTCAGATTTGTCTCTTCTACAATTTTATTTTATATATAGATGTCAAATTACACGTCAAAATAAGTTTACATTTAAGAGTAATTTAAATAAATCAATCAATAAATCTTCTCTAATATAAACTATTTCTCAATTCCTCACTCCTCTTCTCTTGTCCCCAGGTGTCAGAAGAAATAGGCTACGTGGTGTACTCCGCCCTGGGTAGCTTCTACATCCCCTCCTGCATCATGGTGTTCGTCTACATCCGGATCTACTACGCGGCCAAGGCGCGGGCGCGGCGGGGCATCAGGAAAAACCCGAGGCCTAGAGCTGTGAGTATATATTATTGCCCTCCATAGACCTCATTATCACCACAATTATCCCAATCACTAGGGCCTTCCTAACGCCCTTAGCAAGAAAACCTGAGCCCCAAGTGTGTATTACTCTCCTAAAGCCCAAAGGAGCAAATACCCGAGGCCTATAAATATAGTATATTGCTATTTTAATTCCCAAAGGAGAAAATCCTTTGGGAATCCGAGGCCTGTGAACATATTAATCTCGTGATGCCAAAACCCTGAAGCAAGTGAGTATACAGGTGAAAAAAATCAATGGGCCATGAAGGGGAAGTTCCTCAAATCGTTGAAATAGCTAATTTTACAGTTGTTTTTTTAAACTTACCTACCCTGGTAATCTAACAAACTGTAGCTCTCCATACAACTAAAAATACAAAAATCAACACTAACTTTTTATTAAAATCTCTGCAAGAAACATTAAAACTTCATCCTAAGAAAAGATTTCTTTAATTTAAATCAGTTATCTCAAAGATTTGAGATATTATGCCTTTATAGCCCATTGATTTTTTCTACCTTGAATATTACCCTGTTAATGCAAAAAGCAGCAAAATGTTGATGCTAATGAGTAATAACTCTTAATGCCCGAACGAAGGAAATCCCTTGGCCTATGAAAAATGTACCCTCTTAAGAGGATTGTGAACCTATGTTCAAATCGCATAACCGTCAAAAAATCCCATACAATCGCCAGGGATCAATAAGTTTTCTACTGTTTCGGGAAACGAAATGGCAGGAAAACCTGTACATTAAAACGACTATTTGTGTTGCACGAATATCATAAAGGATTGAAATGTGTGATTGAAAAAACGAAACATTTTCAAGTCAGAATAAAATTATAAAAGTAGCGGTTTTTTTTCAAACGTACCTACTAACACATCCTAAAATAACTGAAATAAATTATTTTAAGGTTTAGGCTTGAATCACCGACACTCGTTGTTTTACTTCGCCGAAATTTTATTTCATCGGCAGCCATTTTTACACACGCAGGAGTTATTATTTTGGTGGTTACTGGTCTAACCTAACCTAATGTAACCCATGCTTAAGATAACCGAAAACAATGAGGTTTCAGCAGAAATGAACTTGCGATGAAATAAAGTTTGATAAAATGATACATTCAATTTCAACCTAATGAATGATTCAAGGAATGCTTGAGGAAAAGCAAAGGAATGATTCAAATTTTAATCATGTAAATAATTGTGTTATAAACAAAAGAACACCTTATAATAATTAACAACTGCAAGAAATAAATGTGACACTCAAAGTTCTAACGCCAATTTGAACTTTGAGCAATTCGCAGACATTGAAATAATTACTTGTGATAAACAACTTATCTACGAGAGTCACGATGATCATAGTTTAATAACTGTAGAGCATACTACCAACTAATGTCACGCGCTTGCACGAACCTTGTTAATTACAATAAAGGCTTAGTAAATTTGGTTATGTCGTGTCAATGAGAATGTATCCGCTGCACGCAAAGGGTAAAACTTTGTGTTTGGGACGAATTTATTACTGAGAGAGCGAAAGAAGATATGGGCGACAGAATTTCTACACGGACATTCTAAAAGGCACAGTCAATTCCATCTTCGTCCTCGGGGTTAGGGTTACCATCCATCCGGATTAGTCCGGACATGTCCGGACTTTTAGACTCTTGTCCGGATATGTCCGGACTTTTAGACTCTAGTTTTTTTCAGGCTCTTTAATTTGTCCGGAATATGAGTAATAAAACTACACCCCGCATCCTACCCCCCTCGCAATGCGATGTCTGCTACCATTCCTACCACACCACAGCAACTAAGTGAGTAATGTTTCCCTTTTATGACTAAAAAGTCTTGAATTATTGTAATGTCAGGCTTTTTATCAGGACTTTTCAAATTCCTAAATGGTAGCTCTACTCGGGGTTGGCAACGTATTTGCAACGATTGTCAGAACCGACATATCATACAGGGTGCCTCTGACCTCGGGGCTTTAAATGCATGGATCGTTTCTACTCCTAAAACTGAACTTCTTTTGTTCTGCAAGTTGCTAAAAATATGTCCAACTTAAATTTTAAATTTTCTCATACAACTTAAATGTAATTTTCAATGTACGCGATCCAATTCTCCATTTTCCTTTAGCCCTAGTACCAAGGAAATGTCGCCCCCGTACCATGAGATAGTGATTATATGGCCATGATCTAATACACTGATTTTACAATTATACTTTAACATCAATTAGTTATCTAAACTTAAGTTATTTTTTAGAACAAAAGTAGTTCAGCGAGTAGAATCGATTGTTGCATTTAAAGCCCCAAGGTCAGAGGCCTGTATATGGCCTGGGCCTCTATTTTGGGCGGTAAAAACCATAGTCTTTGACCCGTTATCGTATTGTTTTTAACTCTGCCGTTATTACTTTCAAGTAAATAAGATTTATCAAAACGTTAACAATAGGATAACAGATCAACGACTATTATGGTTTTTACCGCCTTACATTAAAGCGGAAACTCATTGACATGTGCATCTAACCTATACCTACGGTGCTCACACGTGGTCATTAACTGAGGCTTAGACACAGGATAAAGACTAAAGGCATAGAAACCGTAGTAAATAAGCAGAAAATACATTATGGTTCACTTCTTTTTACTTATGGTTTTCATAGTGAGTTGGAAAGAGATGAATCTGTATCTGTTCTTTCGTTATTTGGTACATCGTCAAAAGTAAGGCGTGATTTGGACCTATAAGCACCTTTAGTATTTGGACCCATAGACAAGGAAAGACAAATCCTTCCTATAGGAAGGACAAAGAAGTCCCTGTGTGAAACATTGTGAAAATGACAGTTAAAGAAGAAAAAACAGCCTACTTTTTAACCGACTTCAAAAAAGGAGGAGGTTATACGTTCCACTGTATGTATTTTTTTTTTTTTTTATGTATGTTCACCGATTACTCCGTCAATTGTCGACCGATTTCAAAAATTTTTTTTTGGTTTCATAGAGTATACTTTCGAGGTGGTCCCATTGTCACCAAATCTGAATCTGATGAGAGGATCCGTGAGGAATTGAGGGAACTCCTCAAATATTGTAGGCAAACATATAGCGATTTTAGTAGTTTTAGTAACAAGTTCAGCATTTGCATTCAGAAAGTATCATTTGGTGAAGTGGAACTGATGATGAAGACCACAGATGGCCACCGGAACTCCTTAACGGTACCGATTTCAAGGGTGGCGATAAGATATCTCGATTAAGATAGTTAAGCGACTACAACGAAGAATATTTACTTGTTAACCGACTTCAAAAAAGGAGGTTATTGAAATATGACTATGACTTTCCCGCGGCGTTGCTTGCGGCGCGCTTGAAATAACTTAAAGTTTCATTTCAACTAAGAAGTGGGACAACGTAACACCGTAGGTATTATGATCACTAAAAAGTATAAAATAAAATAAATGTTTTAAAAAACAAAAAACCGCCTTCAAAAATGCAAAAAAATAACTTCTTTAAAATTGTAGGCACCTAATAGGTTAGTCCAACTGAAGTCGGCGACCACAACATTTTCAACAAAAAGCCGACATCAGTTGGACTAACCTATTAGGTGCCTACAATTTTAAAGAAGTTATTTTTTTGCATTTTTGAAGGCGGTTTTTTGTTTTTTAAAACATTTATTTTTAGTTTCATTTTTTCTCATGTAATACGTAATCTAAAAAGTAGAGAAAGTTAACTAGCTGACGCAAAGTACGTCTTATATTCCGGCTTCTATGCTATATGTTCTTATTCTGTGGCTTAGAAGTCCAGAATCAAGGTTTACCAAAGATCAATGGAGCACAGCATACTGGGTCTGGAGGATCGACAGGGTTAGAACACAGAGCTGCGTTCCAGGACTGGTATTGCTGATGTCGAGATGAAGACCGCAGAGTTAAAGTGGGACTGGCCTTGACACGTCTACCGCATGCCCGATGACCTGGGGGGTCACCATGACATACTTATGCATTTCAGTTCAGAGAAAGGGACAGAGCTGTAGCAGTTATACAGCTCTGTCCCATTCTCTCAACTGAACTGCTTTAGTACATTTGTCATGGTAACTCCCCTCAACGCGTTTGTGTGATATTGGCGAGCACGCTCATAAATAGGGATGATAGGCTACGATAGGATAGAGGGGATAGGGTTTTTCCCAGCAGGGGACACAAGCACAAGCTAGCAAAACAATATATTTGGTTTCTTTATGCAGTAATTATAACCATTATCTTTTTGTTTCAGAATGAGCAGCAAACTAGCTTCAGCAACCCGCCGAAAGGCACGAGGCCCATGCCGGCCACGCCCTCCATGCCCATGCCACAGGGCGTCGATAGTAATTCTAATAATAGGTAATATTTTACTGACCTTGAACTTTAAAATGACCTTGTCCTTGACTTTGACCTTCTATCTGATCTTGACCTTCTATTTGATTTTGACTGTCTGTCTGTTTTTGACTCTATCTAATTCGGACTTTTTACCTGACTGCGCGAAGGAGGGTTATGTTTTTCGAGCGTAAGTATGTATGTATGTGTCTATTTCTGGGAACGCTCTGTAGCCTAAACGCTTTGCGGATTTTAATTTTATATGAGATATCATTCGATTCTTCTTAATTGTTGAAGTGACATAGGTAGGGTACATAAATATGCAATTTGTCGTCAGCGAAAACAATATGGAAGGGGAATAAATGAAAGTTTATAAATATCTCTGTAATATATTTACATTGTAACACTTTGATGCTACCATTGTTACAGGATAATCAAAAAGTACATAAATGTTAAGATTAATTTTAACCGAAAAGTTTGAGATAAACGTAATAATTAAAAAAAAACAAAGAAGCACACGACTGCTGTCGGGTGTCTTGTTTTTTTTTAAATAATGTATTTCTCATACAAACTGTACTGACAAATTACTCACACAAAAAAAAAACAAATCAGTCGTGCGGTCCTATTTTTTTTTTATTACAGAGATTTTAATGAACTTTTGATTTAATATTCGTGCTAGGGTTCAACCATTTAAAAAAACTTCAAAATTTCAGGCTTGTAACTTATTTACGAGCTTAATACGGACAAAATACCGGACAGCACATGTCATGTTATTTTGAGTACCTAGAATAATCCATTTTATAGGCTGAAACGGAACCCTTGAATCAGTATTTTAGTGTTTCCTACCAAAGAAAGCAAGCATAAGCATTTTAAATTTAATGTGGTTACTAATAGGGTATAGAACAGAATGGTACTACATTTCAGTTAGGCGCCTTCTTTGGTAGGACGCAGAATTGCAGATTCCACCTCTTTCTACCAAGGATGGCTATCACAAACCACTAAATTCGAAAATTCGAGTGCCGAGTCCCTGTCACTCAATACTCGAGACTAAATCGCGAGAAAGGGATGGTGCTAACGTAACTTCGAACTTCGATTTCAAAAGGCTGCTATCCATTCACGATCAGTTTTGACTGAACTATTTAAATTAACAGTTAAAACTGAGTGTGTGTAGGATACAATCTGACCGTTTTCTTCTACACACCCTTTGTTTTAATTGATAACTTATACAGTTCAGTCAAAACTGACAGTTAAAACTGATCGTGAGTAGCCGCTTTTAGATAAGCAGAGACACGCACGCAAACTCCTTGTTCCGAGTCTCTTTTCCCGCAATAAGCTAAAATTATCACACTTCATCACAGAATAAAGACTAAAGGCATAGAAACCGTACTAAATAAGCGGAAAATACATTATGGCTCACTTCTTTTTACTTATAGTTTTCATAGTGAGTTGGAAACAGATGAATCTATAGCTGTTCTTTCGTTATTTGGTACATCGTCACAAGTAAGGCGCGATTTGGACCTATAAGCGCATATATTATTTGGACCTATAGGCAAGGAAAGACAAATCCTTCCTATAGGAAGGACACAGTAGTCCCTGTGTAAAACCTTGTGACAATGACAGTTAAAGAAGAAAAAACAGCCTACTTTTTATTTCACTTTTTCTCATGTAATACGTAATCTAAAAAGTAGAGAAAGATAGCTGACGCAAAGTAAGTTTTATAGACCGGTTTCTATGCTATATGTTCTTATTCTGTGCACTCCATCCTTCTTCTTCTTCTTTTTTCTTTTTTCCTTCAATTAACAGTCAGACAAAGAGAATATAACACTACGTTCAGTCAGAAATATTTGACATTTCAAAATTTTAAACGACATGAAGCAAATTTTCAGATAATGCAAGGCATATTAGATTCCCACTAAAAATCGGTTTATATTGGCAAGCTAAATTCCAAAAATAATAATGGACACGGAACTATTTCCAAACGTGAACAGATGTTGTTATATGTTACGTCCCAGAATGGCTTCCTTCCTAATATCCCTCTTCTCGACTGGAATCGGAGCTTGTGTCATAGTGGTCATTGCGTTATTCGGTTTTGTAGAGAACAGTACGCTGTTGAACTTCACGGACGGTATAAACCAACAGAGTAAACAGCTGATTGTGATGGGGCTTTTCACTTTGGGAATGATGACGTTCTCGGCTGGAGTGTTTCTGTTCGGTGGAACCTTACTCAAACACCGGATCTTGGCGCATTTCTTCATCATACTCATCCTCTTCAAGTGCAGCATTTTAATCTTCATCTCCGTCATGCCACCCATATACTGCTTATTTCAAAAGATGTTATGTTCGCTTCATTTAGTTCCCATAGCGTATTTGACGATGATTGACACCTTCCTTTTCTTTTATCTTAGTGCCTGGTTTTACTTTATTGTGGTATGTGGAAATATGATAAAATCATTTCCTCAACTAATGTAATTTTGTTTTTGTTTTCTTGCTGTATCCTCGTCCGTAACTAAACAACCGCTGTACCACTCCCGGCAGGTCAGTCGGCTTCAGTAGGAGACGGTTTTGTAATTGTTTGTAAAACAAACCCATTTGGCGTTTAACATTTTTTAAAACAGCTTTTTGAGGTTAGCTACGAGTATATTAGACACGTACCTTCGGCGTACGTTTAACAAAAAAAATGTAATCGGTCTACCAAGGAGGAGCCAAAACTTGGTATTGTGATATGGAAATATTTGTTGGATTTTTAGAAAACAGGTAGGGGAAAAGTTAGGTTGTTAGATTTTATTTTTTTATAACCCTTGAACATCTCGCTGCCTTGCTTTCATATGTGCTGTTTAAGACGTTTATTCTGAAACATTATTATGCTTAATAAGTTTGTGTTTCATTGTTTATTCCTTACGAACATTCGACACAAGAAAAAATAAAAAATATTCGACCAACTAAGTTTATGCGTACATAATTTCGAGAAACAATATAGTCTAAGATACGGTATTAGAAATATATACCCCAATCAGTTGAGTATTAATGATAACTATTATATATTTAATATAGGTATACGATTGGCCTTTATACATCGCAAATAGGTTGCCAAGCAAAATTAGCACAGGACCACCACCACCACCATCCACTTGCTACGATCCTGACAAATCTCTTATTTATTTCATAATGTATAAATAAATGTGAGTTTTTATGACTTTGGTAATATTTAATCTGACTTGAACCCTGTATTTGACCAATGGGATAGTTCCCGATTCGCCGGATTCCTGTTTCGTCGCAATCTCGTTTCGCCAAAATTTCATATAAATGTGACACTCAGAACTCTTAATCGTTAACAAGAGACGAAACAAGAATTATGATATCGGAAAAATCCTCTCTAAGAAGTCGGTTAAAAAGAACTAGTCTCTCTGTCACCCTCAACACTCGCGTTGAAAACATAACATCTAAAATCTAGGCGAGCATAATGCAATCAACTTTTTGATAAGGCAACCTAATAAGGTAGAATTGTTCATAAAATAAGCTTTCCCTTGATATAAAGTTCGATTAAATAACTGATGCGGGTATATTAATAACACTTACTCACCTGTTTATACCTGGCAACTCCACAGTTGCGCAGAAGAGAAAGTAGGCAACCTTTAAACTAGAAACAAATTATCGGACGTGGCTGACAGACGCGGCTGACGGACGCTTATAAGATATGTCTATGACGCGTCCCGCACCCCGTGCATACCGTCCGTGGACGTTATATACCGTCCGCGGACGTTTTCGGCTGACAAAAACATCCAGCGCGCCAGATATCTATCGGACGTCCGAACGCTCAAGGTTACGTCCACGGCTTACGTCCGATAGTTTGCACAATTCAGTGTATATTCATTATCTAGGTACCTATAAGTCGCGGCTGTCAGCCGCGTCCGATAATTTATTTCTAGATTTATTTTTTCAATTCCTTGGGGTATATTCGACAGGGTATATTCTCTCAGCCCTTTGGGAGTTTGACGTCTGGTTCCCAAAATGTTTACTGCCACCATGGCCTTTTCCCATTATGCACACTTCTCAAAACCTCCATTTATCAAAATTTGTATTTCCTATGTTGTACACTTCCCAAGAAGTCAATTTCCCAAAATGCCTTTTCTGAACGTGTAGGTCTTACGCCCCATTTCAATGATATAATATACCTATAGTAAAAAGAGGTAGATATGTTATACGTACTTCGATAGTAGCACCCTAAAACCAAGCCAATTGGTACACCTTTACTTAGTGCTTGTTTTCGGAGACGCGGAGCGTCGCGCGTGGCATGCGGCTTGGCGTTGCGCGGCGCATCGGGCGTTTTTTCCGTTTACAGAGAGACGGCGCGTGCAGTGGACCGCGTCATCACACGCGCAAACACAAACATATGGCAATGTACGGTGTTGTTTATAATGATGCGGGGCGTGACGCGGCGCGTGATGCGGGGCGTAGAGAGTAGCGGTGTCCGCTACATCCGCGGCGGACTCTCAAGCGTGTAGCGGAGCGCGCCGGCGGAGCACAAGACTGTCAGAAGGTTCCACCGCGGGCTCCGCCGCGGGCGCAGTGGCGGGAACCGTCGTTATTGACGCCTGCGACGCTGCGTGCAACGCGGCGATGCCATCCGCGGGCTCCGCCGCAAGTAAAGCTGTATTTGAAGCAAACGCGCGTAAAACCGCTTCTCCGTAAACGCTTTTATACAACGCCATATGTTTGAATTTAGTGCCGACCGCGCCGCCTAACGCTACGCGCGACGCCCCGCGTCTCCGTAAACAAGCACTTAGTCTTGCGCCGTCAACGGAACAGTGAACTAGTCTGCAGAGCAACTTACACTCTTCTCTGTTTCGCTCCCGGAAATTAGCATACCATCCTGCTATCACTTGTCATTTATGAATTAGTGTGTAATTGCAATATTTACTGATTATGTGTGCGTAAGCAACAACAAGGAAAATGGCCCATTTTCACACGCGGAATACCGTATAGGTAACATATCTACCTCTTTTTATATTATATCATTGCCCCATTTACATTTAGTTCTGCCTACCCCACTCTGGAAATGAAGGGGTGAGTGTATGTATAAACGTAATACGATGAAATGTCACTAGTATTACGAGTATAAATGTGTGTGTGTTAGTTTGTTACTGCTCCACGATTCCACAGGCGCCAGGTAGGAACTCCTCTAGACTATTTTTCTTAATAATAATCTGGTAGGTGTGTCTTCAATGACTGAGTTTATTGTAGAATGAGAAAACGATTTATTACGTAAATATTGAATCCAAAAATAAACTTATGCACTTATGGATAAGGTGTGTTGTAGAATGGGAGCGCGTTCGCCGTCGTCCTCCGGCTCATATGGCTGCCTACGCCGTCGGTAGATGGCGTTATGCGTTAACAGAATCTATCTAATACCTTTAGTACCTACCAATTTCACCATACGATGTTTTTAATCAATGTTAATCGACTGTTAGTTCATACATTTTGACAACTGTTAACGCTCTAATCGTCTGTTAAGCGGTTAACATCGTTTGGTGAAATTGGTACTAAAACGAGCAATTCTTGTATATATATATAATCTGAATCTCTGAAACGGCTCCAACGATTTCAATGAAATTTGAAATATAGGGGTTTACGGGGGCGAAAAATCGATCTGTCAAGTTGTCATCTTCGGGAAATTTCGTTTTCAACCCGAGCGACACTCGGTCTTCCAGGTACTTTGAAATGGAGATAGGTAAATAGGCGGAAAATATGATGTTTCCCGAGGGAATAACAATAATCGAAGTCTCCCGCAACATAGGATGGCCGATAACTAATTCGACGCGGACGAAGTCGCGGGCGGAAGCAAGTTATAGAGGCATTATAAGCATTCAGATCAATTCGGTTACCTTTTTTATTCATACCAACTTTGACCTCTCACATTATCTGACTGGGGAAAAACAATCAGACAGACTCAGACTCAGACAGAAACAGTATTCATGAAACTGCTCATTCCGAACCCCCTGATCATTATCTTGCCCTTATCCCTATCATTTTGAGTAAACGCAGTTTTTTTTTTCCATAATTGAACCACGCTACGCCTCTGGGCCAAGCCAAATGGCGTCGTCGTGAATGCGATCTCTGGCTACCATTTTCTAATCAGTCTGCTCGGTGATGCCGCACCGTTGAGGCGTAGCGTAGCGTGGCGCGCCCGTGAATGTGGTGTAAATATTTCGCCCATCCAGTTGTACACAGTTCATTTGACGCCGAGACAATCGGCGCGTCCGTGAATGCCGAGCTTTACTCACGTAAATTATGTCGAAAAACTCTCGACATGTTTTAGGGCTCGTCCGCAGGCCCTATTCACGAGCAGACGCGGCCGCAGCACGACGAACACGTTTTTCTACATTATTTACGTGAGTACAACTCGACACACGTAAAAAGAGCCCTGAGCGACCTACCTGCGCAGTGAGCAAATTACGGACCAAATTGGTGGGCGCGGCGGGGGGAGCGTAAACCGCTTCGCTTTACTGCCACGCTATTGGTTCCCAGTAATACACTCTTATCTATGATTGGTTTGTCAATAGACAACATGCGCAAACATATCCCCTCTACTAGCCGCTCGGAACTCTTTTTACGTGAGTCGACCTGTAACCCGTTGTGGCCTCTTTAACATAACATAGCCAGCATAATATTCAGGGATAATGCAGCATTCTAAAGGAGAAAGAATTTTTGAAATCGGTCCAGTACTTTTTGAGTTTATTCTTTACAAATATACAAAAATACAAATATTTTCTCTTTATAATATATGTTTATACTGTGTGTCACTCTGAAAAGGAGCCAATTCTATACGTCATTAAGTATAAATTGCAACTATTACTGTTTCAGGGTAACTCAGATATCTACGATAGAAACTCAGCAGGTGCAAATACCCACGGTGACGTGTGACCTGGCGAGTGACATCTCCACCAGCGAAGCAGGTGACACCTTGCCGCAACAAGAGGAGAGGAAAGACACTTTAAAAGTAATTACTCTTTTACTTCTTTTATAGATTTTCGTGCCCGAAGGATAGCCCAACGGGACCCTATTCTGCAGTCCTACCAAAGAAAGTGGCTAACGGCAATGCAGTAGTTAAAGCATTCTATACTCTATTAGTAACCACATTAAATTAAAAATGCTTATTATTAATAATAATGCACCGGCGCCAGTTCTCGAAAATGGTCGTGCTACGCTCTATTGGGATCGATCTGTCATCACGGACAGGACTATTGTTGCCAATAAGCCTGATATCGTGTTGACAGATCGATCTCAACGCCGGGCAGTGCTCGTCGACATCACCATCCCGCATGACGAGAACCTTGTGAAGGCCGAGAAGGACAAATTCAGCAAGTACCTTGACTTGGCTCACGAGGTGACCGCCATGTGGAATGTTGACTCAACGATCATTGTCCCGATAGTTGTTTCGGCAAACGGTCTTATAGCGAAGAGTCTCGACCAACACCTCAAGAGACTCTCGCTAGATGGCTGGATCAAGGGCCAGATACAGAAGGCAGTACTCCTCGACACGGCACGTATTGTGAGGAGGTTCCTCTCTCTGCAGCCCTAACCACCGGTAGCTTGAGCCTTGCCCCGCTGCCGGCGGCACTCGTAGGTTAGGTTTTTTATAATGTCTATTTTTTTGTATTAGTATTTTTATTTTACTTTTATATTTGAATATTTGTTATAAAAAACCTAATGTACAGAAAATTAAATAAATATCTAGAATAATAATAAAAATATTTATTATTCCAAATTACATGCTCAGATACAGTTGAAGCCCTGGAGACTGTGTTAGTTCTCACTGTGTTACAGTCTCTAGTGTCTTCCCCAATAGTAGGTATTATATTATTAGAACATTCAGACTTATAGCTAAGAATTACACTTTAAAATCTTATCTTATACAATAAAAAAAAATCTTATACATTTAAAAAGTAAGAAAAAGTGTTTGTTTGTGTGCGTGTGTATGTGTATGTGTGTGTGTGTGTGTGTGTGTGTGTGTGTGTGTGTGTGTGTGTGTGTGTGTGTGTTTGTGTCTGTGTGTGCCTGTGTGTGTGTGTGTGTGTGTGTGTGTGTGTGTTCTAGCCCTACGATTTGAATCTTGGGATCAGCACTCGGCTATAGACACAGGCTACAATTTGCAGACATAACCATGTGCAGAAGAATACTGTGAGATAAAGATATTTTCGACCTCTTGGTACTCCATATCACTGACCCACTCCCGTACAGTTTTCTTGAAGGTATAGTTCGACAACGTTTTTATCGATTTGTGAGTGGCTTTTAATTTGTCGTAAATAAGTGGAGCACAGTAATTCTGATGACGCCTCGCAAAGGTACTTTTGTACCTAGGTAAAGGACTCTGATCAATCCGTTTAGTTAACACTGGTAGTATTATACTATTACTATGCAGTAAGACCCCTTCTTTGGTATCACGGCAGTATTATTAACATGCCTGCTCTGTCCGTCCGTACTATCTTGAAAGACCCTTATCTTTTGAACCGTAATAGATAGCGGTTTTTTTTTAGGAATTTGTGTTATTACTGCGGATTTATTTATTTTAACTTATTAGCACAAACTACAATAAAGTACAAAAGGCGGACTTAATGCCCAATGGCATTCTTTACCAGTCTACCAACAGGCTATTCCAAATTATTATTATTTTAGGGTATTTAATTATAATTATAACCTATTTAACCATTATGTGGAAGAAGCAAAAGAGATTTGTCAGGATCATAGCAGTTGGAAAGAAGTGGTCTCTGCCTACCCCTCTGGGAAACAGGCGTGATTTAATGTATGTATTTAACCCCTTAACGTCCATTGTTTCAGGTGGTCACATCAGCACAGGTGACCCGCAACCCCCTCGCCGCCTGCCAGCTCCGCTCCTCCAACCTCTCAGTGAATGGTGAGCCGAAGGAACGCTGCAGAGCCCCCAGCGTCGCAATCGACACCGACATGGTCTCTGAATTCGACCCTTCCTCCTCAGATTCAGGCGTGGTTTCCCGCTGCGCCGTCGTCAAACCCCTCAAACTTCGTATATGCCAGCCCATCTTCGGCAAAAAAGCCGAGAGCTCGCGAAGACAAGAGAAAAAACAAGCGAAGAGCGAATGCGAACCCGCTCTTCCTAAACCCCACAAACCAAGGGATCCCGAGCGTGAGAAGAGGAGGTTAGCGAGGAAAAAAGAGAAGAGAGCTACGTTAATATTAGGGTTAATCATGGGGAGCTTCATCGCGTGCTGGCTGCCTTTCTTCTTCTTGTATATTCTGAAAGCAGCGTGCAGAAATTGCGTAATTCCAGGCAGTGCTTTTGCGATAGCGTTCTGGCTTGGATACATGAACTCTGTTCTTAATCCTGTCATTTATACCATATTTAATAAGGATTTCCGAAGAGCGTTTAGAAGGATATTGTTCAAGTGATGTTTGGCCTACCTGTGCTGCTACAGATGCGTGGCTAACCGCATCATGTTGGCGCAGCGGAGGGCAGCACCAGGTCTTTATAATGTACGGTAGATCGCCAGCGAACATTCAGTCTCATGTGATATTGTGACAGTGACAGTGCGCGTTACACTGAGGTTTGGTGATATTTGGTTACATTAGTTTGAGCAATAGTCGCTAGATGGCGCTGACGGTACAATCAATAATAGCACAGATTAAACTTTATATGTTTAAAATTTTCTGTAAAGTAAGAAATAATTTTATTATAGATGGGTTACTAATTATTGGTTTTTTGATTCAGTAATTTAGTCATCCAAATAGTATATTTCTGACTATACACCTAACAACAACAGAGGTTATTTTTTGTAAGTTGCGATATTTAAACTTAATTTGCAGCTGAAATGTGCGTTATTGATTTTACTTTGGTGCGAGAATTACGAGTAAAATGACCAAAAATCACGAAATCGAGGTACAACACCGGAAGTGACATCTGTATACAAACTTTCATTATCATAGTATATCTTAGGTCAGCTTTGTATTAGGCTTATCAAATAGTTACTACATGTAAAAAACATACAGATAGTAAAATATAACATGAAATCGATCATTCATGTCATGACGTAACTTGAATTTACTTTGCTGTAGTATAAAAATTGTAAAAATACATTTTGGTAGTGATTTTTAAAAACGTAGCAAAACCATAGGGTGTTTATTCTTAAAGTTTCTTTACGACTTGTTTTAGAGTGTTATCTGATGTTTTAACATCAAATACAGATGGTTTTAAAGTTTAAATACAGATGATATTAAAATTTTAAATACAGATGATATTTAAATTTACAATACAAGTGTTATTTAAAGTTTAAATACAGATGATATTTAAAGCTTAAATATAAGTTTAAATACGGATGATTTAAAATGTTTATGTAAGGATGGTTTTTTAAAGGTAAAATAAAGTTGGTTTTTAAAGTCGCTCTCTAACAAGTTCTAAAGAAACTCTTCGAATAATACCAATAGAGTTTGTATAGACGAACTACCTATAATACTGCAAACACTAAAGGATTTGATTATATTTGTAACCTAAATATTCCTTACAAACTGTAAAATATAATAAAGGAATTAAATAGCTTTAACATTCATAAAATATATATGTTTAACGTTAACTTTTAGCGTGCAATAATAAATTATATTTCATTCGAGGCAAGGGGATTTTATTAAAATATGTGTTTTTTTATTTTAACAACTTTCCATCATTTCGCTTAAAAACTCATGATGACCGTCATTTTAGTACAAAAACTCATATGTCATTAGTTACATTAGAATAATATTTTTTACAATATTTTTTTTTGGATTTACACTTCATTATTAAAATTATTTTAAAAAGTAATAAAACTATACAATATCCCCTTGCTAAACACATGCGCTTAAAATATGTACAAAAGTAGATCTATTTTGTAACTTATTTGCTAGTAAAGTCCTAAGATTCATTATAATCAAATAACGCATACATTAAGATACCTAAATAATAAAATTCACATGGGATTGATTCACTGAACCCAAAACTACGGATACACTAAACCCAAAACTACAAATACACTAACCCAAAACTACAAATACACTAACCCAAAATTACAAATACACTTAACCCAAAATTACTCATAACTACACTAATCCCAAAGAATTTATAACGTCAGACCGCATTTAGTGCTATCCTGACAATAATAAGTCGTATCATGAACTTTTAAAACCTATCAGGTTCCAGGCAGCGAAAGAGACAAAGCTATATGACTACTGTAAGTCTGTCCCTTTATCTTGGAATTTGCAGGTACTTGCAGGCCTTAACAGCACAGTACTTACTATCAGTAAGTCAAAATATCACATTCAAACATCAATATCTGTATCAGTATTTATATACAAGCTGGAAACCTGAAACTGGATGAGTATGTATCCTTAGTGCTGTATTTTACTTCAAAAAATTTTTTTTAAATCTTTAACCTTGTTCAAGTTTAATGCAAAAACCTATCGTTCCAGAAGACGATAGAGTCAATGGTCGAACCTCGACTTTACAGAAAGTTAATCTTTATACATTAGGTTTGACATCATAAAATATTACCATATTTTATTAATAATAAAAAAATGATTAAAGACCTTTAAAAAAATGATTAAAGAACTGACGCAAATTTAAACAGACCATTTTATTAAAAATATTAAACAGTCACTAGATAGTGAACTCATGATATTTTTTTTACAAATTACCTGCAACACAGACATTAATTAATTTAAACACGGCGGATTTGTCTCTTATTACGCTTGTTGGCATCTCGTGATGTCAAAAAATAAATAGTAAGATTAATCAACACCGAAGGTCAGTCTTGCCGTTAAGAGCCTCGCTATAAATTATTTAAAACCTGTCAAGTTCCACGCAGTGTACAAGAACGTTTAACGGTTCATTATACGATCTCAGGTCAGCACTATGTATGGCTTTACGCTCAATATTATTTTAAATACACTCTTTTTGAAACACGTGTATCTTAAATAAATGGTTTTTATTAGTAGTTCTCTTTACTATATTTTTTAATCCATAATCAAAAAGCAAAACACCATTTACACTAAAATATACTGCGTCCAATTCATTAATTACACATACATACAAGTACGTTGTAAAGACACGGTGGTAAACAAAAATCAACCGTTCTTGTGAATATTAGATATTTAAAGTCGTTTTTTATTATTATTTCAATATTAATTTTCATGTTATTAATTACTACATTAAATTAGTGTTTTAGTCCTTATTGTGGTTCTTTTTTTCGTGTTTTATAAATAATAACCATTACTAATCATCGTTGCCAGATTGGTTCACACCATATTTTTGTTCTTCTTAAATAAAATATACACAGACACAAGTAGAGTAATTCTATTTTTAACTAAAAATGACTGTGCCTCTGTGCCTATCGATCAAGCACTAACACAACAATAAAATGCACCTAATAATAGTAAACAAAAAATAATAATAAAATAATATTATAATGTCTTTTAAATCTTTGTTACTTAACTTTAGTAGGATATTGCTGTAAATTATTTTCTGTAGCGCTGGTCGCAAATAATTAGAAGTTAATCATTTTATTAATTTGTAAGTACTACGTAAGTTTGAATTAATTAGTAATTAATAATTAACCAAAAAAAGAACACCAAATACTTCCTGTAATTTTTCTAATCTTATGAAATAAAAATCATTCATAGTGATAAAAATTACCTTTTGTGAATTGCCATTTATAAATAAAACGTATTTAGTTTTTTAACGCTTCCCTTTGTAATTTAAGGTAACTGGTCGATAATTAACTCATTAATAATGAAAATAAACTTATGATTAGTATTAGAATTTATTTTAACAAATTAATCTATTACTTATAAAGATATCAACTATACCTACGACTGATCATAGTTTACACATCTTGTATTCATTCTGCGTAAAATACAAACTATTGTAAATTATTAAACCTTGTAAATTGTATAATTATTACAACTACAAATATATTTATAAATTATAAAAGGACAACAACGAGAATTTAATTCTAAATTGATGTAAACTTTCTTCGGTTAGAGAAATTAAGTACTTATAAAGATTAATTATAAGTGTATAAATTAATCCTTAATTAATATAATTCGAAATAATAAAACTGCAACACCATTGCCGTATAGTAATAATTAGATTTTTAGATTAATTAACATTATAACTCGTATGTACTGAAATCATGAGCAATAGAAAATTGATTGTAATATTTCTTTTTTAAGAAACTCTTTTATAAAATTTCATAGAGTCTTCCAATGTGTGTGTGATTCTACATAAATCAAAATATATTAGAAAATCAAGTTTTTTTGGTCCATTGTATAATAACACCAGAATGTAGAATGAATTTTTTGCACGAATATAAGTTTATTTATTACATAGATTTTTGCCATTACAATGTTGAATATTTTAGTATTTAAGGTGATATATATTTTATTTTTAATGTTATGCGGAATAACATTTAAATTTATTATTAAAAAAAGAAGGAGCTCCGCAATTAAGCACCGAGCCCTTGCTATTTGCGAGTGTTCCATCTTTAAAAAAAACATGGAGTCGAAAATAAATCGATTTCTCGTTTTTTTGCAACAAAAACTGTTCTTGCTACACTTTGCCATCGCAAAAGTCGTTCGAACTATTTTACCATTTCACTATACGACGCAATAATTGAAATTTTACAAATTTAATTTTTAGATAATGAAAATGTAACTTACAATACAAGTTATATTTGTAAAAAAAAATTAAACTTACTAGAATTTCCTGAGCTAACGAATATGTCGATATTCTATATTACGTATTAACTAGCAAATTGTTCATGAAAAATTGTTCTAAATTTAATATAATATTTAAACTTTAGATATACAGTATCTATCTAGAATTTGTTATCTATTTTCTTTGATCGGAATATGTTACGTTTGTACTGTTCTTTATGGTGTACTACGTCTAAATATACGATACGATACTGCTAAATCTTATCGACTCAAGTGTAAATGAAAAAATATACGAAGTACCAAATATACAAATTTTAATCTTTGGTGTTTGGTTTGACTTGATCCTTCATCATTATTTCAACCCTCATCCTCCTTCTCCAGGCCTAGGATGTGATTCTCTCAAAAACGCGGTTGGACGAACGAACGAGTAACTATTTACAGCGGCCTTTACACGTAAAGTTCGGACCGCGGGAAACGCCACGCGTCATTCCACGCGCCAGTCCGAACCGTTTTTTTTTCTATTTACTATTACATTTCGACGGTACTGTGACTCAACCTCGTATATTGAATTTTGTCCAGTATAAACTAACACGCACTAAGTATGCACTCGCGTACTAATGAGTGTCAGTTTATACTGGACAATATTCTTTAAACGAGGTTGAGTCACAGAACCGTCGATTTACATTTACACGTACGGTTCGGAGCGAAGATTGGAATGGCGCGTAGCGTTTCCCGCGGTCAGAACTGTACGTGTGCAGGCCGCTAATGTCGCAGCGGCGAGTTTAGGAGCGCCAAAATTCAACTAAAATTGAAACTCAACAAGTTCTGAAATATTCAATGTGTAGATAAGACTAGGTTAGGTTAGGTTTGGAACATAAAAATCTTGAAAAAGTAACTGTTGCTGAAAAAAATACGTTAGGAGTTGCGATGATTAGGACTTACAAATCGTTATGAGTAAAAATAATTAGGTGAACCAATATGGACGGTGAGTTTAAGTAGTCCCGTCAGAGCGAACAAAACACATTTTAGCGCGTGCATTTTCAATTTGGCAGCATGGCTTCTGTCGATTAGATCGAACGTATAAGGCTGCCTAATTGAGAATGCACCGCTCATTCCCGAAATACCAGTATTTTAAAATACCAGATTCTCAATATATCGGAATCCCAAAACTAAACATTCAAATTACGGTATTGTTTATTATCTTCACCCAATATTTCGAATCTGGTTATTTGAGAATCTGGTAAAAAGAGTAATTTTGTATTTTGAAATACTGGTATTTTGGGAATGAGCGGCACGCGCTAAAATGTGTTTTGTTGGCTCTGACGGGACTACTTAAACTCGCCACGGCAACATTCACTCGTTCGTTCGTCCGATCGCGTTTTTGAGAGAATCACACCCCAGCGCCTCTATTCTAGATGGTAAAAACGATATCGTAGTTTGTCTGTTATGGTATTGTTATGACGTCAGCCGCCATTACTGTCAAGAAAATACGAGGGGTGCCTTTTAAGTTCTGTCGTTTGAAAAAACTAAAGACAATTTAAGTGTTAAATGGTATTTATTGTTTTTCAAAGTAATCACCATGATATGTAATACACTTTTTCATTCGATCGAACCAGTTTTCGAAACACTTATTCCATTCCGAAGTCGGGGTCTCCAAAATGGCCGTTTTGTATGCCTCAACCGCTTCTTCAGGCGTCCGGTACCGTTGACCACGAAGTCGTTGCTTGATTTTTGGAAAATTCGCGATAAGACTGCCTGTTGTTTACTTCTACTCGTAATCATATTTTAAATATTGTATTCTGTTTTTATCGATATACATATTGTATATCGGAAGTCGATAGACGAGAAGTCCCTATGACAGCTCAAAAGTGCTAAGAAAATTCCGGGCTCTGAGATATGTTTTAAACTTATTTGTATCTAATACCTTTAAAGGAGCAATTCTTGTATATACAGGGCGTCCCAAGACTATGGGACATGAAGGGAAAGTACCTTAAATATCGTAGATAGGATATTTTACTGAAAGAAGACTTTATGTTATTTTTAAAAGTGAGTAATACTGCATTCAAAGATATTCTAAAAAATTTTTGCTTCGTCTGGGAATCGAACCGACTTAAATGTGAAAAAAAATTGTAAATTAAATATTTTTTTGTAAATTAATTAATTAAAGGCTCGAAATGTGATCCCTCTTATCTTATGCAAATCGCCAAACTTTTAACACCGTTATATTACTTCTTTTGGGGATACGTGAAAGATTTGCTATACAAAAAGCAATACGAAAACGTGAGCGAATTACAAACAGAATTGAGCCATATCATATCGAGTATTCACCATGATAAAAAAATCAACAGGCAGCGGACTTATTAAAAGATTGGCGATTTGCATAACACAAGAGGGATCACATTTTGAGTATTTAATTAATTAATTTGCAAAAAATATTTAATTTACAAAAAATACTCAACCGTCTTCGGCAGTTTCATGTATGTTTTTAATTTGATTAAAATGATTAATTTCACGTTGTTCCTTTCTTTTAAGATACTATATTACTTAAGAAGAATTATTATTTTTTGTTCATTCTTTCGATTGGCATCATAAAAACACGGGTGATTTTTTTTCACATTTAAGTCGGTTCGATTCCCAGATGAAGCAAATATTTTTTAGAATATCTTTGAATTCAGTATTACTCACTTTTAAAAATGACATTAAGTCTTCTTTCAGTAAAATATCCTATCTACGATATTTAAGGTACTTTCCCTTCATGTCCCATAGTCTTGGGACGCCCTGTATATATGTATATATATATAACCTGAATCTCGGAAACGGATTTCGATGAAATTTGAAATATTATAGGGGTTTACGGGGGCGAAAAATCGATCTGTCAATTTGTCTTCTTCGGGAAATTTCATTTTCAATCCGAGCGACGCTCGTTCTTCCAGATTGGTACTATTGCATTATCTGAACTGAAAACTTTTACTTTCCAAAGTCACCCTGCACTGAAATTATATAATTTGAATGTCTTGAAACCTGTTTCACAATTGTACAAGTATATATCCTAAAAGACGTACCAAGTCTTAGTAACGTATATACAGTTCTCAGTTCACCTATAAAGCTATTATCACAGCGTATTAAACAATTATAGGAGAGTTTATTATACACTTGTAAAAGGTTTACACACGGACACTTACTGCAACGAACTCAAACAAAACTACAGTACAGTGCAACCATTTTCTTAATAGCGATCGGATATCTTCGTTTTTCTATGACACACGAGTGACAAAATTATACTGTCAGTTGCGAGTGCAAGCGAGATAGCGATAGCCAGCCAGAAAGGGTGGTGGAACCAGTAATGGACAAGGACCCAATGATGGAAATTTGATTCTTATTTAACAGAAGATAAGGGTCATTCATTTGTTTTGCAATAATCAATTTCTACCCGTATGATCTTTGAATTATGGCAGAGATCGGACAAACGGGTGTCATTACTCGCAATAAGGTGGACATGACTCTAAAGATTTTAATCAAACAAATTAAATTACATTAATTGATTACTTACAGTAAAAATAATTTTGATCCTTTGCAAGGCAGTAATAAATAAATAATACAAAGACTTGTGTTATTGTGTAGATTTATTAAAGCAAATAAACAGTAATTTTCATAATTTTACCGTGGTTAGTTTATTCCTTTTCACGGCTAAAATAAACTGAAGAGGTGAAAAGCTCCTTTCGCAATCTATGGATGTTAGTGGAGCAAATTTAAGTAGATTATTAATGGCCACTCCTCACGTCTGTGTATTATTCATTTATTACTGTCCTGCAAAGGATCAAGATTAAAGTTCAGGTAGGAAATCAATTAATGTAATTTAATTTTTTTAGTTAAAATCTTTGGAGTCATGTCCACATTATTGCGAGTAATGACACCCAATTATCCGATCTCTGATTATGAGTGAAGTGTCCATCACTGGTGTCTGTCAGCTAAAAGTTTCCATCATTGGTGCCGTCACCATACTAGCCAGATAAGAAGTCAATTCTGACACAACCATCCACAACCATGAAGTTTTAAAATTTTGTTAATGTTGATGGTAAAACAATGCTGTTATTACTATTCCTTCACATGCAAGAAAAAAGATAAAACGTTTTACTGCTGTCAACATTATCGATTATCAATATTTAGAAACTTCACGCATGCGTTTGGATTGAGTTTATATCCTGCCTAGCACTTATAATACCATGATGATGATGATGATGATGATGTGATAGTGGTGATGAAGAGTGGGGACGCCCGGCCGGATCAGGCGAGCAGGCGATCGGTCTCCCGGTCATTCCGCCCAGTTTCCCTTGGTTGAGCCGTAGGTTACTGGTCCGGCGACGCTCCCATCAACCATGGATCCCATCTTCTAGTATTTCCTACAGAACAGAAGTGCGTCTCGTACTGCCTTGAGGAATGAGGGTGTTACACGAATTCTATCTCTCGCATTGATTGATCTAGTATTGATTGATCAAGCATTCTATCATTATCAACTGTTAATCGATGATCGATCAATTTTCGATCGATTTTCGGTCGAACTAATATTTGGCTCTTGAGTTACAGTGGACTACAATATTTATGCCTGTCGAAAATCATGTAAGCAACAATAGAAAACTAAGTCATACTTAATGAGTTTGGAGATAGCTTTTTGTTTAGCTTTGTAATAAAGCTGACGGAACCGTACACTGAGCATAGCTCGACATGCTCTTGCCTGGTTTTATTTTATTACAACCGGCAAATATGTCCCAGAAAATATTACTTTGTAAAATCTTCATTTCACTGCCAGGCAATTTACATTGCAGAAGTTAAAATATAGTTCAAGTCTAACATAATAAGTAACATACCTACGTTGCAAATCGTTCCTTTACTTTCTCAACCTCGTATCAAATCGAATAGATAGATAGGAAAGTAGTCCTTATTCTTTAGGGAACATGAGTGCTTTTCCTATCTAACTATTCGATCAGATACGACGTTGAGAAGGTAAAGGGACGAAATATTCAACACGACTTCAGCAGAAAATAGCTTTTAGTGAAATTAAATTCAGTGAAACAATGTAGATGATGTTCTGGGTTGTTATTGAATGCAAAGAATAGGTAGAATTATTCTGACCTTCTTAATAAAAAGACCGCATGCGCAATTTAATAGTCAAAGCATATTGAACCCCCTGACTTAAGAAATAGGGTCACTAATACATTTGCAATGGTATGAGACATACGCCCTTTTTTCTAATGATACTGCCCTTATTAGAAAAAAAGGGCGTATGTCTTATTACATTTATACTTTTTTAACAAATAAAGGAACTAGGTATGAGAGTGCCAGAACCTTGAAAAGCGTAAATTGAGCCTGTGTCTTGCACGAGGCCCTTAAACTACTTTAATTTAGTAAAAACAGGCCTCTATTCAACACGGTATTATTTATTATCTTTACCCAATATTAAAAGAGATACAAAGAGTAATTTGAATTTTAAAAATTCTGTTATTTTGGGAATCAGCGAGTAAAAGGATGGGAACATCAGTAATAGGCCATAGGAATAAAATATAATCTTTATTACGTCACAAACAAAAATAATAATAATATAAAAACATAACTAAAAAAACTAAAAAAAAGTTGATTAATAATATTTTGTAGGAACCATCGACACAAGAAGAAGATGAACTGGACTATGGGTGAAATTATGGTGCCTACCTGACGAATTAATGCTAAGTAACAAAGCTCGCCAACTTTTTTTTTTGGATACTCCATAATATCCGTTTAATTACAAATATTAGAAATAAATAGTCACCGACGCGTCTGTCTCTATGAATATTGGCGTTAATATTAAGGTGGGTCTACGCTAGGCGAGCCGAGCACAAGCCGAGCACGAGCGGAGCACGAGCTGAACACGATTCGTCTAGTGTGTTACCTTCGTCTAGTACACCTTTAGAAATTACGCAATATTTCAATATGGTTTGCATTGTGGTAGTTATATTAGATTGTATTAAGTCCACGAAGACGCACCCCACTCCTTAATATTCTACACACATTGACGCAATCATACAATACCAATTTGAATGGCGACGTGCACTTTCGGGGATTGGGAACGGTTTCAATTCTACTGTGTTAAACCATATTCCCTTTGACATATCTTATTATCAGAGATCAATTTAATTCTCTGAATCATCAAAATTTAATTACATTAATTGATTTCTTACCTGAACTTTAATCTTGATCCTTTGCAGGACAGTAATAAATGAATAATACACAGACGTGAGGAGTGGCCATTAATAATCTACTCAAGTTTGCTCCACTAACATCCGTAGATTGCGAAAGGAGCTTTTCACCTCTTCAGTTTATTTTAGCCGTGAAAAGGAATAAATTAACCACGGTAAAATTATGAAAATTGCTGTTTATTTGCACAATAACATCTACACAATAACAAGTCTTTGTATTATTTATTTATTACTGCCTTGCAAAGGATCAAAATTATTTTTACTGTAAGTAATCAATTAATGTAATTTAATTTGTTTGATTAAAATCTTTAGAGTCATGTCCACCTTATTGCGAGTAATGACACCCATTTGTCCGATCTCGGCTTATTATCAACGTTATGATAGCTCTTATTTACTTGACAGTAATGCTGCCCTTTTAAATAAAAAGGACGCATGCGCAATTTGATAGTGAAAGCAAATTGGACCCCCTGTCTTAAGAAATATGGTCACTAATACATACGCGATTCTTATGAGACATACGCCCTTTATTCTAATGAGGGCAGAATGCCGGCCGTGATAAAAATAATACGATAATTATCATGTCAAAGGTATAGGTGAAAAACTTGAGTAAATGACCTCTTGCATGCAGTTGTAACACATCTGTATAGACCGTTTGACATTCTATATTTGAAATTTGACGTAAATTCCATACTAGCTTTGTACACCACTACATGCAAGAGGTCATTAACTTGAGTTTTTTACCAATAATATTATTTTACCCTGTCCTGCCCTAAATAAAAAGGAAACATGCGCAATTTAAAAGTCAAAGTAAATTTAACTCTCCATCTTAAGAAATAAGGTCACTAATACATACGCGGTTCTATGAGACATACACCCTTTTTTCTAAGGAGCGTAGAATAAAGCCCCAAGCTCTCCATCCTTGCGGTCCCTGAGTCAGTCACTAGTTTGCGCTCCCGCCGCTAGGGAGCGCCCTGAACTTACACCTAACCTAATTGAAAATGCTATCGGAATTTATGCTCACCCCTAATAAAGTTCGGTGGCTTGGGACCAAGGCGTTGTATTTATATTTCATATCAGAAGTTAATCTATAGGTATAGCTAAGGTTTAGAGTTCATTGATGACGTTGATAGCCTATAGTAGGGTATAGGTAGTTCCACGAGAGTTGAGGTGAATGATTACGCACACAGCTACATGAAGTACTGATTGCAAAAAAAGTGAATGAATGAAATGAGTGAGTGAATGTAAATGTAAATAAAAACGCTTAATTATATTTTTAATAGGTATTAAAAGCAGTAAAAAAATAAAAAATGCCTTTATAAACCATCGTCACTTGGCATATCTTCATTTGATTCGTTAAGATTGATTACAAGGTTTTCGGTTAAATAATCAATCCTAGGTTCCAATATCCTGTATCTTTCTTCTTTTTCTTATCTCTTGGAAAATGCAGCTGTCATTAGTATGACAACGATGTAACGAGTGCCGGTTACTGCAGTCATGTATGTATGTATGTAAATACTTTATTGTACAAACGGGAAAATAACAAACAACAAAATAGACAGAAGCACAAAAGGTATGTACAAAGGCGAACTTATCCCTTTAAGGGATCTCTTCCAGTTAACCTTTGAGCGATTGGGAAAAGTTTGAAAAAATAAATAGCCAAACGTACAACAATGAAAGAGACTAGATGTTTCATAATTACGTTAATATTAAATAACCAATTTAAAGTTCTAAGAATAAATAAATAAATATGAGCTAGATCTTAGTTAAATAATTTAATACAATGCCAAATAGACAGATGGAAATATACTTATATAAATATATCATTATATATAAATCTTTGAAGAGGTTTGATAACGAAATAACAAAGTAATGAAAATATAGGTGTAAAGACAATTATGTTAACAGCTACATAGATAAAAAAACAAGGCAATTTATTACTTATCCTCTTTGGTTTCTACGATTAATATTATATTCATATACCTACGCACGCATATCAGACCTTTATTTATTCATATAACTCATTTATTTAAATAAAATCGGTCAAAATATTTTATTTTCTGTTTTGTTTGAAGTCGATGAATTGTTCTACATAATACTTAACAAAATAGTTTAAAGATACTTTTTGGTTTTTCTGGCAGTTCACTGTTGAACTTGCTATCAGTACAATATAAGAACAGTAATTTCAAAATCCCGCTGTCATTACATGACAGTGTTGTTGTGTGCGTCTCAACTCTCGTGGAACTACCTATATCTATTATTTAATCGAAATGGGAGCCTGCCGTTTGGCCGAAATATGTTAGGCAAATGTATCTTTTCCCGACCGTTTCATTTGACAATCCATTTTTTTCCTGTAACTGTAAATATTTCAAGATTTTTTTCCCGTGTAGAACCCTATAGGTTAGGTTAGGTTAGTTTTTATAAAATCCTGAAATATTTGCAGTTTTAGACAACAAAGCGAGTTGGCAAACGATACATTTGGCAAACATATTAATGCTGAAGCCAAGTAAACCCGGGATTCCAAGGGACACCTCATTGAAAGTCATTTCTTGCTGCATGAGTTCATTTTTCAGTACTTAGTCTCAAGTTTAACCTAACCTAACCTAATCACGAGGGTATTTGGAACAAAGTAATCATAAGCTTTTAGTTTTTTTTCATGGCTGTAATAGAACTAAAACTTGTTGTCAGGCGAAGTTTTCAGTTCTACCATTGCCATTACAAAAAATATAGCCCCGTGATTTCCAAATAGCCCCTTTTTACGATACGTAATTAATGTTTAAGATATCCTGAAAACATTATGGTTTGAGCAGAAAATAGCGTTCGATGAAACGAAATTCCATGAAATGATACAATTGATAAATATTCGATTGATGACCAATGACCAAATGAGGGATGACCAAGATAGGAAGTGAGGCAGACAAGAAGTCAATCCAGTCCAGATTGCAAACACATGAAGTTTCTGAAAATGTATAATGTATGTATGTATGTAAACACTTTATTGTACAAACAAAAGAAATAACAATTATAAAATAGACAAAAATATAACAGGGATGTACAAAGGCGAACTTATCCCTATAAGGGATCTCTTCCAGTTAACCTTTGAGCGATTGAGAAATAAATAATTACACTAAAAGAAATTGCTATAAATATGAATAGATAAAATATATAGACATATATAAATATATGCAATAAGCAGGAAAAAGTTTAAGAAGAAGTGTCAAGCCAGAACTTCTTTAGTCTAGATTTGAAAGAATCTACAGACTGAGACTGCCTAATTACAGTAGGCAATAAATTCCACAACCGCACAGCGTGAACCGAAAAGGATTTAGAGTAAGTTTTGGATTTATTAGATGGGAAAGCAAGAGAAAGATTGTCACTCGAATGCAAGCGATTATGAGATCCAGTGGCCAGAAAGCTAAAACGTTCAGAAAGGTAGGGTGGGGAATAAGGATAAAAAAGGATGTTAAAAAGTAACGACAGGACGTGAACATTCCTTCGAAAGCGAATCGGAACCCAACTCAAGCTGTGCACGAAAATGAGACACGTGGTCAAATTTTCGCAACCCAAATATATAGCGAATGCACAAGTTCTGGAGGCGTTCCAGCTTATTGAGCAGATCCTCATTTAAGTCCAGATACGCGATATCACCATAGTCGAGGAGAGGGAGGAGAAGGGAATGAACAAGAGTAATCTTGGTGTGGAGAGGAAGGAAGTTTTGCAAGCGCCTAAGCGAATGGACGGATCCATAGACCTTACGACTTACCGCAGCTACCTGAGCCGACCAAGAGAGGGTCTGATCCACTATGATACCTAAATTTTTGACTGAAGAAGAAAAAGGAATTGCAGTACCGTCAAAGATCAATTAATGTTAACAGCAGTACAACATTTATACATTAACTTTGTTTTACTGCTGTCGACATTATCAATATTTAGAAACTTTATGGTTGTGCTATGTCAGGATTAACTTCTTATCGAGCTAGCGATCTTTAAACCTACTGCCAAGCAGTAGTGTGTTGCATTGGTGTGTTCCGGTGAAGGGATAAATAAATCAACTGGTGAAATTATTAGCATAGAGACATTCCACTTTAGTAAGTAAGTAAGTAAAATACTTTATTGTACAAACGGGGAAAATAAAAAAAAACAAAATTGACAGAAATACAAAAGGTGTATACCAAGATGAACTCAGATCTTCAAGGGATCGTTTTTAGGGTTCCGTAGTCCGTCCGTCCGTCCGTCCGCAGCCTAGCTCAGGGACTCTTAGTACTAGAAAGCTGTAATTTGGCATGAATATACATATTAGTTACGCCAACAAAGTTATGAAATATTAAGCTTTAAAGCGCTAATTTTTGTTAGAGTCAAGTGTTCCCCCCTCTACCCCTACAGCCAAAACTACAAAAACTAAAAATCTGAAAAATATCTTAAATGAAAGCACATATAATGAATTTAATAGGAAAACTATCACGACTAAGTAGACTTCATTGGTTCTAGTGTTACAAACGGTTTAAATGTTTATACCTACCGAAAACTTATTTGCGGTGTTGGTAAACTGACCGCGACCTATGTCGATGTATGGGGATAAAAGTTTTCCAACGGCAAAGTTAAGTTTGTCGCGAGGTCTAATTTGTTTCTAGTAACGGCTTGGGTACCCTACACTGAGCATGGTACGACATGCTCTTGCCCGGTTTTTTGGTCTTTAGGATTGGCTACGTGTTTGCAGTCTTAGGATTTTGTTATATTCTTAAGATGTAGACGTGACGTTAAGTTTGTGTAATATGTCTATACTCGAAAATCTAATTTAAGACCAAAATCTGAAATGAAATGAAATGAAATGAAATGAAATGAAATGATTTATTTGTTAAACATAGGTACATAATAGATGTTACAGTGGATACATAAAGATTCATCCATGTTTTGCCTGATGGGGCATACAAATATTGCTTAATCTGCACAGGTTAGGGTGTGAGTTACTAAAAACTTAATGCAAATACAATTCAAATAAACGATCACAATACCTACACTAAATCTAATTATCACATATAAACTCATTAATTGTATAATAACATTTCTCAATTAAGAATAATTTTAATGTCTTTTTAAATTGATTAAGTTGCAGGGCTCTAATATTATTTGGAATTTTATTAAATATCCGTGGCGCCATTCCCAGTATGCTTTTTTTCATTAGTGCGGTCTTACTATTTCTATTCACATTCATTGGGAACCGCCGATCTTGGGATGGCTTGTTAAATAAATCAGGATTTGATTTTCCAAATATACCTAATTCTAAAATGTACATTGAGGGAAGTGTCAAGATCTTAAGGTTTTTAAAAAAGGGTAGGGCTAGTCCTTACGTTTAAACTACACATAGCTCTTACGCACCTTTTTTGTGCCTTGAAAGCTAGCTCTTTATGAGTAGAGTTACCCGAAAAGATCACACCGTAACGTAGCACTGAAGCTACGAGGCCGTGATAGGCTGCTAGGGCAGCATTGCGATTGCTAATTTTCGACAGCTTGAAAAGAGCATAGGCGGATTTGCTTAGTTTCTTACATATCATTTCTATGTGGTATTTCCAGCTAAGATGGCTGTCGATCCAAAGCCCTAAAAATTTTGTGATAACAACCTTTTCTATTTTATTTTTTGCATAGGCGATATTTAAATCGTGTGTTTGTAGTCGCTGGTGAAATTGAATTACATTAGTCTTAGTTAAATTTATTATTAAATTATTATTGTTTAGCCAGTCTACAACACTGCTTAATACAGTGTTTATGTCACGTTCATATTCATTTAAATTATTACATTTTATAATTGTTGTGCTATCATCAGCAAATAATATCATAGGATGGCTAACAACATTAGGCAAATCATTTATATAGACCAGAAAGAGCAGGGGGCCAAGAACACTTCCTTGGGGGACACCATATTCTATGCATTTCTTATTTGATATATATCGGTATTCCTTTTTGTTTTTTTTACATATCCTTGTTAACTCTGTGTACTGTGGTCGTTTATGAAGGTAAGATTCAAACAGACTAAGGGCATTGCCTCTTACTCCATACGCCTCTAGTTTGTTTAGGAGTTTCCGGTGATTCACATAGTCAAAGGCCTTGGTCATGTCAGTGACTAGTGCACATACTGGGTTTTTTTTATCTATATTCTCTACTACAGTTTCAATTGAATCAAATATAGCCATATTTATAGTGATATTTCTTCTAAAACCTTTTTGTTGTTTGCATAGAATATCAAATTTATCTAAATATCTATACAATCTTTGGTAAATTAGTTTTTCAAAAACTTGAAAAAACTGAAATGAGTGCAATCGGTCGGTAGTTATTCGGATTACATTTTTCACCTTTTTTAAACAGGGGTTTAATAACAGTTGTTTTGAGAGTGTCTGGATAGATGCCTTTAACTATGAAAATATTTATTAAGTGGGCTAAATGAGTATCTAGAATGTCACTTACAAACTTTAAAACTTTTGTGGATATGTCATCTGACCCTACACTAGTCGTGTTTTTTAAAGCTGTAATAATCTTTTTTATTTCATTTGGTGAAGCTGGTGCCATAAACATGGCACCAGCTTCTGTCAGCAGTCTTCTGACAACCCATCTTGATTATTTCGTTATTTTAACGTTATTTCATAAAAATATGAATGAGTACTCGTGTAACAAGTAATATTAGGGTACAGATCTAGTGAATAATCCTTTCACATCGTGAAAACTCGGAACTCACGTCTACTTCCGAATGACGCCGACGTGTCTATGAATTATTGAATTATTAAGTGACATGTTTGTATTAAATAAATAGAGTACTTTAGTTATCAGTGTCAAATGGCAAACCACGACTTTGAAGTATATCACACCGGGATGTTAAAACCACCACGATCAAATACCTATATAGAAATTAGGTGTAGGTAAACAAGAATACACGGGGTCCGACATGGCGGACGCGTTCGCGGATCACTTTAGCTCGGTGTTCTTGCCGCACCAGCCCGCGCTGGATCCCGCCGCCGCCGCCGCCGCGCCGCCCGCCGACTGCCGTCGCGTGCACATACATGCTCTCAGTACTGCTGATTTACGCGCTGCGGTCAGAAAGCTGAAACCTGGTACGTCACCTGGACCTGACGGTCTACCGGCTTATATTATTAAAGGTTGCCTCGATGAACTAGCTGAACCGATAACTTTTATTTTTAACCTAATACTTGACACTGGTCATTACCCGTTAATGTGGAAAAAATCAAGAGTTACGCCGATACCTAAGTCAGGCTCCAGGTCTAAGGTCGAAAATTACCGCCCCATCGCAATATTGTGTGCACTAGCTAAGGTGTTTGAGACAGCCCTACACAGCCGCCTGCTACCGCAGTGCCTGCCGTATATTACAGGTGCACAGCACGCTTTTTTGCCGCGGCGCTCTGTTGCTACAAACTTGGTGACACTGGTAGATGGAATATCCCTCGAATTGGACTCCGGGAATCAGGTAGACGTTGTTTACCTCGATTTCCAAAAAGCTTTCGATAGGGTCGATAATGACATTCTACTTATAAAGTTAAGTAATATGGGCTTTACTCCTAAACTTTTAAAACTCTTTGCTAATTATCTATCTGACAGGGAGCAATATGTAAAGTATGGTACGCATCTATCCGATTATTATCCTACCCGCTCGGGCGTTAGTCAGGGTTCGAATCTTGGGCCTCTTCTCTTCGTGCTTCTTATTAACGACCTGCCCGATGTTGTTTCTCAGTCGACAATTCTAATGTTTGCTGATGACGTCAAACTGGTGAAGGCTTGCAATACGCCTGCAGATCATGACGCGCTTCAGCGTGACATTGACGCTGTCTTTGAGTGGAGTATGACTAACCGGCTCCATTTCAATCCCAGTAAATGCGAGACGATGACCTACACGCGAGGCCACAACCCTCGACAGCACCAATACCTAGTGGGCGGCACGCCTGTGGCTCGCGTGGAGCGCGTGCGCGATCTGGGAGTGTGGTTCGACCCGGAGCTGACGATGCGCGAGCATGCTCAGCGCGTGACAGACGCGGCGCACCGCCGGCTCGGCTTCCTGCTGCGCAACGCGGCCCCGCTGTCTGCACCAGCGACTCGAGCACTGTATGCCGCACTCGTGCGCAGCGTCCTCGAAACGAACTCAGCAGTCTGGAGCCCACATGAGGATAAATATATTCTCATGCTGGAGCGGATCCAAAAGAAGTTTTTACGGAATCTTTACAGGAAGATGTTTGCGTACTACCCCTACCTGTATCCTACTTTGTACATTCAGGGTCAATTAGGATACCAAACGTTAGAAGTTAGGAGGTCTCTCGCGCTGAGTAAATTTACGCTAGGAATAATTAGGAATAAGATTGACTGCACAGCGCTTGTGGAAGTGTTTCTAAGACTATCTGTACCCAATGCATACACTACATCCAGACTTCGTCCCCGCGCTCAGTGCGTGCTGTCCCCTGCTGAGGGGCATACGGTGCACCGCCGGCAGAGCCCGGTGGAGCGCGCGCGCGACCTGCTCGGCTCGGTGCTCGCGCAAGCGCCACAGTGTGACTTGTTCGTGAGTGGGATAGCGTGTCTGATGAATGAGTGTAAGACAATGTATGAGATGAATGCCAGAGAAACTAGTGTGCCATTATGATAATGGAATATAAATAAATTGACATTGTTATTATTTACATAATATTTATTTAACTTTTTGTTATAATAATAATGAAATGACTAAATTTGTACATTTATATTTATAAATGCAAATTATTTTAAGTTAATATTAATGACTGTGTTTGTAACGATTTGGTTATGTTACTGTTATGTTGCAAATTTTATGAATAAATAAATAAATAAATAAATAAAGAAGAAATATAAATAAATGTTGAAAATAATTTCACAGGCTTGTCGATCTAAACGTTTTCCAGGTCTTAATGCTTTTTAAGTTTGAACTGAAAACTAACTTAATGTTAATTAACAAAAATAAATCTGATATTAACCACTCTATATCGATTATCACTCTCGCGATGCGACGTTCCCCCACGTTGTCGTGATGGGTACTGAGTCAGACTGAAGTAGCATGACAAATACGAATATTTCCGAGAAAATACGATGTGAAAGGATATTTCACTACATCAGTTTTATTGATAAAAATACCGACGCTTACACCAAAATGCAGTAATCACAGCGAATGTGTTCCCGTTGAGGTTAGGATTTTGGTCTTGAATTAGATTTTCGAGTATAATCTGATAGTTATTTATTTCTAATCTACTTATTCAATAGTGGTGTAGTAACCTAACCAAATATACTTTTCTCCATTTAACTTTTTATCGCACAGGCGTATTTGGGCGACTCCCCTGATTAACATATTATATATTTACATGTATGTCAATGTGTCATGATGCCTGACAAAAACAAAACTTAGGGCTCCATCAACCGAGTATGTCACAAAGTTGCGTAAACTTACAGCCGCCGTGACGGGTACACCCTATCAGTCAGGATGGCCGTGTTTGGATTCAATAGCTAAAGTAAATTCAACGGTGTTTCAAAGAGATATGGTTGCTTTTACCGCGTAAGCTGTATTGTAGAAAAGCCTTTTTAGGATTGGTAAGACAACGTTGATGTGTCATGCCTATCAGGGTGCCAGTTTCAACATGTTCGGATTAATTGCTTTTGATAATGAGGTGAATATTGTGAGATGTATTTTAACAAATATGTCGCCTTATGAAATATTATGAATTTCGTACGTTCACCAACAGTGTTATAATTTATATGTAGGTACGGTCGGCCTGCTGGCCACTTTAGTACTCTGTCACTTTAACGTCATAAAGGTCACTGCTGCTGTCGAAGGCGTTAAAGCGACAAGGTACTAAAGTTATTAACCTACCGTCAAGCAGGAGTACTTGCATTGATGTGTCCCGGTGTGGGGATAACACTACCGGTGAAATTACTAGCATAGAGGCATTCCATCTTAAAGTTGGCAACGCATTGCAGTCTTCAGATGGTAGTCTTGAGATTTTCGTGAGATATCCCACTATCATGTGGCCTTCTCTTGGCCATAAAAAAAGTAACATGAACATATGAAAGTTATCCTCCTAAAAAAGTCGCTTTTTAAAAAAAAACTGGGCCAGAGCATGTCGGACCATGCTCAGTGTAGTATTCCGACGCCGTTACTAAAAAGACAAAAAACTATCTCGAAAAACAACAAGTAATGAACGACTTTTCTATTTAAAGTTATTTGGTGTTGTCTTAGATGTTTTTTATAGTAGGAGATCCGAATAGGAGACGATTTGCACCGGGCTGTTTATTCGATAAAAAGTATTTTATACCAAATTTAATATGCTAAGTAATATATGGCGAATAGGTAGTCTGAAAAAACACATTCCTAATGGTTTTTTTAATAGCTGTCCAAGAACATATCACGATATTGTATAAAAAAAATGTTTGCCCTTGCTTAACATGTACGGGAAGTGACCTAAAATATATTTTTTAGTTATTCTTTCATTTATCTTTTTTTTATGGCACGCGAGCACTCAGGCCATCTGATGGTAAGTAGGATCTGAGACCCATAGAGATTTGAAATCTCAAAACTGCAATCCTAAGACTTCAAATGCGTTGCCAACCCTGAGGACTAACATGGAATGCCTCTATGCTAGTAATTTCACCGGTTGTCTTATCCCCCCACCGGAACACAGCTATGCGAACACTACTGCTTGTCGGTGGTTTAATGGATAAGATGGTGGTAGCTATCCGGACGGACCCTGCACAAGGTCCTACCACCACTATAAATATAGTTTCAGTTATGTAACTTCGATAGCTCCTGAGAAATAGTGAGTGTGACATACATACAGACAGACAAACAGACATGGCGAAACTATAAGGGACTAGCTGTTGCCCGCAACTCCGTACGCGCAAAAAAGTAAAACATAGCCTATGTTACTCAGGGTTAATGTAGCATCCTAATGGTGAAAGAATTTTTGAAATCGGTCCAGTAATTTTTGAGTTTATTCGTTACAAACATACACACACACAAAAATACAAAAATCTTTATAATATTATAGTATAGATTAGTAATATTATAGATTAGTTTGACTTTGGGTCCCTAAAAATAATGGATTCACCCATTCTGGCGCTTAAGTGGTGATAAACAGAAGGACGCTAAGGCAAAGTCCTTGAGCACACCTTTTTAACGATTAAAAAAAAAACCTAAATCCCCACACAGCTAAACCATTCAATTTTACAGCAAATAAAAGCAAAAGCAAAAAACGGTGTTTCCACTCGTAGACCACCGCCATTTTGAGAACTAATGTAAGATAAACCGAGAAAACTGACCGTTTGTACGGTTTAATTCCCTAAAGGGCCCTGTAGTGATGCCATTGACGCAAAAGTTGTCGATATCGACAAAAAAACATATAGCTGTCTTTCGTTTCCTTTTGTTTTAAACTCTAGGTCTTCGAGAACTTGCTTTGTTCTTTGTCGATTTGTGTATTATATTTTTTTAAGTTTCAGACATATTTACAAAACATTTACGAGAATAAAATGAATGACAACATAAATTGTCAATAGCTATTGTATTATTCTTCGAAGAAAAGACATTACAAATTATAACTACGTGGAAGCTAAAAGAAGAATAAATCATTTTAATTTTCTTTTGTGAATTTTATTTTCATCAATAAATACGAGCTAATTGTTGTCCAATATTAAATTATGTTAACGACCATTTTATAAGTATTTTTTTATAAACCTTTCAACCTCTAAGTAATTCATCGGACACGCATACCTCTTCCTGTACAAATAATACAAACCTAAGTATTTAATAAAGTTCACAAAATAGTTTCTATTATAACCATTGGCTGTATTTTGTTATCGTTACAAAACTAAGGGAATATTCGCTCTGACAGGGAGTCGAACGCGAAGCTTCGCAGTCAGGGTCACTACCAACGGAGATAACCGCGTCACTCTAATACGAGTAAATCACACTCTCGCATCTAATAGTCAATAATGTCGTTAGAAACAGTTTTAGCGATATCAAACCTCACCAGGTACATTCCCCTCCCTAACTACGTTAAAGATGCTATTTAATTTGTGCAATCTTGTTTTTCACTCTTTTTAGATTCCTTTGTGCGAAGAAACTAGAAGCTTGTACACTTTTTGTAGCGACTTTGATTACATTGCAACGTTCTCGATAAAACAAAACGGTTCTATTTAATGGAATTAAAAAATACAGTTAAAGCGAACTATGGACTGTGGCATTGAAAGAGTGTATGTAAAGCTCAATGAAAACCTGACCCACCATAGAACGGTGCCACTATAATATCACTTATAAAACAATTTATCGACATACATATCACAACTTGCCTTGAAATCATATCGTCTTTGACCTGTTATCGTATTGTCAACGTTTTGATAGCTCTTATTTACCCTATCAAAGGGTCGAGATTCTAGGCCTTTTCTAGGTGGTACAAACATCGTTTTTGACCTGGGCCTCTATCCAATACGGTAAAAACTAAGGTCTATTCATTCTTACTTGTCTTATATGGTAAACAACTTTCTAACCTCAAAATAAACCTTTTTAGGCTATAACCGCTATTTTAAACAAAATAAAGCAATCACAGACAATATACATTGGCCAAATTATGTCCAAAATATTTATTCAGTTTACTTTATTTACGACAAAAGAACTGTTTTAGCCAAAACATGTTAATTTTGAGGTTAGAAAGTTGTTTACTATATAAGACAAGTAAGAATGAACAGACCTTATATAGTTTTTGATATGTTATTGTATTGTTAACGTTTTGATAGCTCTTATTTTATTACTTAATAGCGGCTGAGTTAATAACAATACGATAACATATCAAAAACGATATGGTTTTACCGCCTAGAATAGAGGCTCCGGACGTTTTAGTTGGAGCATGTTGCAGTGACGAATGGAACGGCTCATCTTATGCTCGTTAATTGGGATTTAAAAGTACTTACACCCGTTTTTGCCCAACAACGGCGAAGCAAAAAAGGATGGTTATTTTAGCAGTCCATGTATGTTATTTAGTATGTTAGTTAGTATGTTTGTATGTGGGTTGGGAAGAAGCGCCTGCTCATCGCATCGTACCCCTCCTCTCCCAGTACGAGGAGTGGCCTTATATCGACTTAGGTATATCGACTAAATCACTGCACTAAATCCTGGGGGCCCTGCTAAGGTGCATTACGCTAACTAGTGTTTCTATTCGTTTCGTTTATAAACCAATCGCGTCACTGGTGGATCACGTGACTTTTCGTATCACGCCATCTACCAGTGACGCGATTGGTTTAAAAACGAAACAAATAGAAACGCTAGTCGGCGTAACGCATCTTACTGCCGCACTCAGAGACGTCAATTGAATTTAATGCTTGTTTAGTGACGTGTTGTCTTATTATACTGCTATGGCAAAGAAAGTGACAGTAGCAACTTTAATCAAGCATTACATTTAACTGACGTCTCTGAGTGCGGCAGATAGGTAAGGCCTCTGACTTCAGCTTTTTTTGAGATTCCTCGCCACTCGGAGCTCGCGCGTGGCCTATACATTGTTCTCTGGTAGCTCCTAGAATACCATCACGTTTTGACAAATCCACGCCATGTCTAACTATCCAGCAAATTAATTAGTACTTATAAGTTCTCAGTATTAAATATTCTAGCCAAGACAGCCTACCCAAGTTACTAAACTCGAGCATTATCCCAAGTTCTATCCCAGGTGACTTGAGAACTTTGTCCGCATCCGGCAACTTCCGTGTTAAGTACGGGATCTAGTTTATCCATATACGATAAGAGTTTAAATTAAAAGTTTATACTTTGAACAACGTTACATCAGGGAATAAATTGTATTTATAAGTATTTATTTTTGTTATGACACAGGTTTAATTTTTAAGTACAGTCAACTACAAAGAGATACTTGTTCGCCTTATTGCATTGTACAGTCACCAGCAATAATATATGATCCAACATTGGACTCAAAAATATCTGACACGACCTTATTACTGGAGGCAAAAGACCGTGTCAGATATTTTTCAGTCCAATGTTGGATCATCATGACTGTATTATTGCTGGTGACTGTACTAAGGTTCAAAAATTGACACAATATCTCTTTGTAGTCTACTGTCCTTCTGTTCTTTTTTTTTGCCTATTTGGTTGGGCAAAGGCCTCCCCTCTTTTCCGCCATTCGTCCCGATTGAGTACATGCTCCCGCCATTAGCTTTGAAACGCGTCTAAGTCATCCTGCCATCTCTTTTTTGGTCTGCCTCGGCTCCGGTGGCCATCTTGCGGGGTCCATTCGGTGGCAACCTTGGCCCATCGTTCCGGATGCATTCGGCAGACGTGTCCAGCCCAGTCCCACTTAAGCTTAGCGGTCTTGGCACCCACATCCGCAAATTTTGGAGCGCAGTTCGGTGCTTATGATCTTGTCAGTTCTGCGAACACCGAGTATGCCGCACTCCATTGCTCGTTGGCAAATCTTGAGTCGGGATTAAGTTTTGAATAATATAAAATTGACAAATATTACAAAATGACTTCAAATAATTACAAAAAGAAAATATGCCAAAGAAATGTTCGTTACAATGTTACACAGTTATAATAGTCATATTTCAAAAAATAAAAATCCCTGATATATTTAATGGCTACCCCTTCTTTGATAGCTGATAACTTGATATAGTCCGGGCGGCGGCTGCAAATTACCTACCCCATCGAGTAACAGAAAAATATCGTCTTCCACGAAAAGAACACCTAAAATAGGTAAGAAAAAATGTGGTCTTCCGGGGCTCAGCTTGGGGGGTAATACGGAATGAAAAGATATATGGTCCGCTTCTGACCATAATTTTACCTCATTTAGTAACCAAATGAAAAATTTTCGTTGGTTTTAGACACGATTAATAGAGTCTAAAAAAACATGTCTGCCGAGCCTAGTCTTGGAGGGTTCCGCAGTCCAACCATTTTTAGCAGCCAGATGGGGAGGTCGATTTTACCCCATCGAGTTACAGAATGAAACCCAGTGCTCGTAGTACCTAAAATTATGCTCTTTAAATATTAATTGGTCTGCCAGCTCGCAACCTGGTCGTTTTAACAGTCCAACCAATTTTATAATATTTGGCTGAAATATTTTTTTTGTTAGCTTGGTTGCTTATTTGCTTTATTTTTATTTACTTTTTTGTCCCCGTACTTACCTAGATACGTAGGGTGGGGAAAGTATTGCAATGCCGAAAAAAGTTAAAATTTTAATTATAAATATCCTCAGCTTATATCGGAAAACCAAATGCTTCTTTAATAATTAATGATTATGGCGACAAAACAATTTTAATGTACATATTAATTTTGCATCAGTAATTAAGCAAGTTTTTTTTTATGATGTCGTTGATGGGTTACCTCGAGCCGCGAGATCAAGTGCACTTCCGAAATACACACGACGCTATTTTACTTATTTTCGTTCAACCTCGGCTCACGTCAGTCTCGTCGCCATTGTTTCGTGTGAACTGAGAGCGAGAGTGGCCAATTGGGTCTTTTATGAAGCTTCAACTCGGGAGCGGTAGTGACTGTCTACTTCTTGTTTATATGTCATATCATTGTTTAAACGCAATAACTTCAACAAATAAATGAGGAATAAACACACGAGCGAGCGATTAGTGTCCAAGTTCCAAGACGATACAAAAATGAATGAAATGAATGGGATGTCGACACTCGACAGTTGGGTTGAGGCGAGATGAAGCGTTTCTTTCCCGCTAGCACCTTGTTGTATGGTATATCCCTCCCCTTTTTATAATTTTGTGTGCCTCAAGCCCCGCGCGCAGCTAACCGATCGTCGTCGTCGTCGCCGCCGGCAAGCAGGTAGATTGATCTCGCGGCTCGAGGTAACCCATCAACGACATCATAAAAAAAAACTTGCTTAATTACTGATGCAAAATTAATATGTACATTAAAATTGTTTTGTCGCCATAATCATTAATTATTAAAGAAGCATTTGGTTTTCCGATATAAGCTGAGGATATTTATAATTAAAATTTTAACTTTTTTCGGCATTGCAATACTTTCCCCACCCTACGTATCTAGGTAAGTACGGGGACAAAAAAGTAAATAAAAATAAAGCAAATAAGCAACCAAGCTAACAAAAAAAATATTTCAGCCAAATATTATAAAATTGGTTGGACTGTAAAAACTACCAGGTTGCGAGCTGGCAGACCAATTAATATTTAAAGAGCATAATTTTAGGTACTACGAGCACTGGGTTTCATTCTGTAACTCGATGGGGTAAAATCGACCTCCCCATCTGGCTGCTAAAAATGGTTGGACTGCGGAACCCTCCAAGACTAGGCTCGGCAGACATGTTTTTTTAGATTCTATTAATCGTGTCTAAAACCAACGAAAAGTTTTCATTTGGTTACTAAATGAGGTAAAATTATGGTCAGAAGCGGACCATATATCTTTTCATTCCGTATTACCCCCCAAGCTGAGCCCCGGAAGACCACATTTTTTCTTACCTATTTTAGGTGTTCTTTTCGTGGAAGATGATATTTTTCTGTTACTCGATGGGGTAGTTAATTTGCAGCCGCCGCCCGGACTAATAAGTATCTCTTAAACGGCTCAACTGATTTACATAAAACTTAGCCAAGAACCGTCCTGATTAAACTAGATTCACCTGTTGTCTTATCCCCACACCGGAACACAACTAAGCGAACACTGCTGCTTGGCGGTAGATCAAAGGATAAGATAGCGACAGTAGCAAAAATAATCGAATAACATTATCATTACAAAACACTGTTCTTATGTTGTAATAAGGATTTTCAAGGTTATTCTAGCACTATTATTTTGAATGATAATCGACAAATTGATATTTATATAAAAGAATATTGATTCTTTAGTAAACAAACGTTGAAAAAAATCACGCTTTCAAAACCCGACTTGCTAACCAACTTTAAATCGTTATAAATTCTAAATGATCATTCAAAATGAAAAATGATGAAACAAACCTAAAGATGATTTTTAAATCCCTATTCAAAAATACCCCACTTGTCATACTTGGTCGACTTTTTTTTTTAATTTGCACAGTATGGGGTCTGATTGCCGCCATATTGAATTTTGATTACTGTCATATCTTCAGTGACACTCACCAGATTAAGACAAATCGATTGACATAAGAATCATCAAAATCGGACAACGGGTTTAGTTTTTATAGTGCCACAAAGGAACAAACATACATATATAGGCTGTGAAACACATTACCCTCATCCTTCGGCAGTCGGGTAAAAATATGCTGTTGCTGTGATTCATATTTTAATTGAGATGAAGCTGTATTTTACTCTGAGAATTTTCCGCTTTTTAATTTGTTATTGGTTTAGTTGTCCTAGTTATTACCTAAACACCTGCTAAATAAGACCTGTGTGCAAAATTTCGTCAAGTGTCAAATTTTGACGTCATCAGCACCAAAAGGACCCCAGGGCCTGTGGAGAATAACCAGTAGCTCAAATTCAATAACCAAAACAATTTAAATTCTCTTCTGTTTGTAATAAGGTTGATATTTCTACAGAAGTTTTATCTGAGAAACTGCCTATTGCCAGGAGGGCAGTATTCTAGGCGGTAAAAACCATTATGGTCTGTACCTGTTATGGCATTATTTTTAACTCAGCCGCCATTACAAATAAGAGCTATCAAACCGTTGACAATACGATAACAAGTCAAAGACACCAGAATCATGATACCTAATTGATGATGTCGAGATGATGACTAAAATATGCAAAATGCACGATAATTCAGTAAAACTCAAATTGGTTTTAAATCTGTTTACTTCAAGTTAAACGGTTACTACTGCATCTTTATCATTTAGCCCAATTTTATTGTCTTCTCCAGAAACTTCGAAACAACGCAGTACACAAGGACAGATGATGGGGAACAGCGTTACACACGGGATTAAAACAAAAGGACAACACAGCCACGCTAAATGACACATTCTTGTAATAACCTCACCTACTTCAACAACGTTAAAAACAAACGTTAGAGAAGGCACCTTGTCATGTGCCGGCAATGTAATAATTGACTTGCTCTCTGTAAGGCTCTCAGCAATTTATCTTTTCAATTCTTTTATGATTATCTGAATTTATTTTTCCAGTTATGCCTTACCTTACTTCCTTTTCAAATTCACCTTCTTTAAATTTTCTTAAATCTTCTTTCGTGTTATAATTTTTGCTAATCCTTGGTATCCTTTCTTGAATACTTGCCTTCGATTTCTTCTTAATTTTACTAATAAGGTAACTTTCTTCAAGTTCCTCTTGAATTATTTCAATCCGTTACAACAGTGTCTTTCGTTTCACTAGTCAACAGTCAACCAACTAATATCCAGCGTCATCCAACATCTCCCTTTTCAGGTGGAATAATACAATCAAAACAGCAATTGCAAAAGGGTATACAAGAAACAAATGGACTTACAAGGAGGGGTAAGATGTAAACCATGAGACACATCTAGGCAATATTACCTTCACAAGAAGGTAAATTGCTCTATTGGTAGCGTAAAAACTACCCTAGCTGGAAGATTACCTTACTCGCAGGTTTAAAATTAACTAGGTGCTCGATGGTTTTACGTCACTTGGTTTCTGCACTTGGTTATCGGACACTTGGTTATTGTCAGAATCTCCTTCCGTGGGTGGGTCTATATTATGGCACCTGTCGACAATTATGTATGCGCAAGGGATACAGAACACTAAACAAGGGCTCAATACACAGCATGAAGTCGCGACACTGGGTATTAAGCACATCAAGACACAACTGAATGTGAAATTTATATACGTTCGTTTTAAAATTTTGTACGAAATTTGGGTAGTTTTGTTAACTAGAATGTTTGAAGTGTGGTTTCAGCTATTTTATAATGTCATTATTGATTGAACTTGATTATTGACAAAGTTGAATAAACCTTTCACGTGCTTCTCGATTGCATAGAGGTTACTCATCGTTGACTAGTGAAAAGAGAATATATATACGATAGTTTTCCCTCCTTCCCCACGGCACTAAGTTGCCGACCGCTGCACTAGATCATTATTTTCATATTAAGTTTAAGATGAAATAACTACTCATTATACATTATTTTTAACAAAAACACGTTTGGTGAATATTTGAGGTTATGTGTCAAACAGTACTAATTTGTTTACATCGATCAGTAGTTAACTCAACTAATTGTGAAAATTCGAAACGGGAATCGAAAATTTGAGACATTTCCTTGTGATTTAACCAGTAGTTACGGTTTTTAACAATTAGTTAGTTTAATTACTGATCAAACAACAGGGCCAAAGCCGCCCTCCATAGAAGTTTTGGCCTAAGAAAAAATGGTGACGGATAATTAAAGAATTGGGTTTATTTGACGTAGAAAAATATTTAAAACAATGCCGTGGAGTTTCTGAAGAACTTGTCTAAAAAAAATATATTTAGAAATAATCGTTACAACACATTACTCGCAACATGTCTTATTTACAAAGTATCTTAATAGGTGGCTCTATTCATCGTATAAGTTCCCTAAATGTGTAAGTAATAAAATACTGAATTTAAATCTCATACAAAACAGGTCTCATATCAACATCCTTCGTATACGCGGGTTTTTTTTTAAGTGTTTTATTCCAAGAACTGGCATTGTCCTATAACGGAGTCAACGGAGCTCCGTTATCGCGGAGCTCAATTTTCTGGGTGGTTTAGCCCTTCGGGCCTGCTGAACAACTAACATAACCTAAACCTACCGCATATTTATGACAGGTACTAGTTTTGATCAGTAGTGCGGTTTAGTAGTGCCGTGGGGCATTCCCCCGATAGCTTGAGTAAAATTCCATGGAAATCTTGCACAACTTTGAACTCTCGAGCTTGAAAAGATCTGTAACATATGCGGTGGTATTTCCATACCGCCACTAATCCAACTGAAGTGTAGATGGGCGGGACACTTGGTTAGGCGAGACGATGGTAGGTGGTCGAGGGCGGTCGGCCGAGATTAGCTCATAGATTGGTGGGCAGAACATCAGCTCGTTGGTCTGATGACATTTGGGAGACAGTTGCGAAAAGATAGATGGGGTTAGCACAAGACCGGGTAAAGTGGCGTGAAAATGAAGAGGCGTTTACCACGTAGCGGGTGGTGTACGCTGAAATGGTTTTTTTGAAATCGTTCTTGTTGATTTTCTACGGATTTGGAACCCTCACTGAGCATGGTCAGACATGCTCTTACCCGGTTTTTTATATTAATTGTATTGTTTTTGTGTTTCGTTCCACCAAACGGCCCACAAAGGATCGGAACGGAAATAATTTTATGGTCTTTAAACGATACTTAATCTTATATGTACTGTTTTTAAATCTACATTACCAAGCTGCGCACAACCGCTTGACCGCGGGCGTCTTCCGCGACATGTGATCGTAACCGAAAGTATGCTGCGACACGCGATCGGCCCCTTTCGCTTGTCGTCGTGTGCGATCGGAACCTTTCGGCCGTGACCGGGCGAGCCCACTCATTCTCGAAAGGGCACGTGGTAGGAACGAAACTATTTGACTGGGTGCGGATACGTTCGCAAGCAACCGTACGATGCCGATCGTGTGCGTCGACATCCTGTCGACCGCGAACGGCTGTTACCGCCCGATCGTATGAGTCGACATACTGCCGGACACGATCGGTTGTCGCCGCATCCGTTCGTATTCTTTCCGATCCGATGCGATGCGAACCGTTTGGTGGAAATCATCCTTTAAAGAAGGTTTTTACATACGTACATACATGGCAAAAATAATATTGTTTTACCGGTAAGAATAGAGCCTGCATAAAACTAGTGAGACCCTATTTTGTCTTAACCCGTCAGGCGTCTAATCTTTCGCAGAAGAAAGTACTGTTAATGTCCCATACAATAAGGAAACGCGAGATTGTACCTACCCTTCATATAATTATATGTAACGTGTTACACATTAAATTAAACTCTACTGGTAACAACATCAAATTTAAATTTTATATTGCTATCCTAACTAACATACGGTGCCCAAACGTGGTTATTGACTGAGGCTCAAAAGTCTAAACTAAAGGTTTGCCAAAGAGCAATAGAGCGTAGCATACTGGGTCTCCGAATATCCGATAGGGTGAGGAACACAGAGCTGCGCTCCAGAACTGTTATTGCTGATGTTGGGCTGAACACCGCAAAGTTAGGTGGGACTGGGCTGGCCATATTTGCCGCAAGCACGATGGGAGATTGGGCAAAAATACCACCCATTGGCTTCCATGCGACGGACATCGTAGCAGAGGTAGACCCAGAAGGAGATGGCAGGATAACCTAGAGTCATTTGCGAGAGATTGGCAAGAGTACGTGAGTGGTTAAAAAGAGGGGAGGCCTTTGCCCAGCAGTACACAAAAACAGGCTAGCAAAAAAAAATGCTAGGCTAGTTAGCCGACTTCAGGTACCTACTACGGCAGACTTGAAAGAGTAATTCTAACAATTCATTTCGTCGTATTCTTCGCATTATCAGATCATCCTACAGCCGTGATACCAAAGAAGGCCGCTAACTGTATATAAATAAATTACTATAGTAGTGTTAGACCATTTTAAATCTAATGTTGTTACCAATACAGTATAGAATGCTTACGTAAACGAACTACTTAGCTAAAAACGGTGCTGACAACCCCCTAGTCGGCCCGAAGCCATTTTGTGGCATCACAAAGCAAAAATCTATTCCCTGCTAAACCACTTATGTATGTAAATCTAGGACGATCGAGCTGTGGAAGTCCGGTAAAGGTCAAAAACACTTGAAATCCTGATTAAAGGGTTCAAAAGCAAGCTCTCCAAAGAGATCCTACAACGCAAAAGAGTAAAGAAGTGCGCAGTGACTAGGATCCTGACTGGCCACTGTAAACTGAACAGACATCTGTTTCTAATGACATGCAGGTTCTGTCAGGAGACAGAGAAGACAGCAATACACATGCACACCCAAACACACATGTGATAATAGTGCTTTACTGTACACCGGAAACGGTTGATTGTGATGTGCCCTATGTATCCATAACAACTTATTAAAGGTACACCTGCAATCAAACAATAAATGATTTTGACTTTTGTATCTTCCTAGGGCGACAAATCATGGACCCACAAGAGATACAACTCCTCATTGCCAAAAGCATCTGGAAATTCCTGGACGCAACGGATCTTTGCAGTGAGCTTTAAACAAAGGGTTTCCACAAAAGATCAGCAATGGTCGAAACGGCACACAAGGCCCATCCCAAGACCCCCAAAAGAATACTTCGACTACTACATTACAGTTAGCCGCTTTTGGTATTACGACAGCCTATGGGTCCATACATTCTTCATAGCTTTTGGACTGTCAGGCTACCTGACTGCCCTCCTCAGCAGTATCCCAAATTAAATATCCAAAGCAGTTTTAATTCTATTCCGTTAGTAATGAGGTTGATAGTGCTACAAGGATTTATCTGAGATACCTACTGCCTATTTGCTTTGGAGGGCAGCCAGCTGACTGATTTGGGACTGCAGGGTTAGTCTGTGGGAGCCTTTATTCGTGTTAAAAATAGACATTTAACCGTTTTATCCTTTATTTTTGCGATCTATACGTAAATTGTAATTCTTTATCTTATCATCATCCGTCTGCTTCTGTTGCGTATCCTCCATGTTTAACACCACGCATTGGCAGCATTTAAACTTCATATCTGAAAAAAAAACAATTTATTAATGAAACCTGTAAATCCGGAGTTTTGTTTCCCCACTGTTTCATAGTTGTCCAAAAATTTACTTTTCAAAATTAATGGATTAAAAAACAAACCTAACCCAACCTGTGGAAGGTTAGGTTAAGTTTTTTTTATGTCAATGCTGGAAAATTAAACTTCTTAAAGGAAAAAAATGCAATTCTAACTTCGGACGAATGAAACAGATAAAGGTAGAGAAGTAGGTAAAGGTAACTACGATATAGGAAACAAATCTATCTTCCTATAAGAAATACTTGAGACTATAGACTGCTGAGAAAACAATAAAGTACATCATCATCATCATCATCATCATTACCACCCCATGGGGTGGTAATTTGAATGTGTCTAGAACTACCTCCTCGCGGTCCACCCCGGGCAACGGCTTTGGCCGGTTAAACGTTCTAGACTCCAACTGGCTTACCGGACTGTTCCTCGTGAATCTCTCGGTATTTTCCCTGCAAAAACATCATGGATTCGGTAAACAGCCCTTTTCAGGGCTCTTTACCCACAAACAGTCCTTCTCAGGACTCACCGATTACACATAGCCCTTTTCAGGGCTACCCTGCGAACACCTGCCCTTCCCAGGATGCGACCTCCAGAGCCATTGGTCCCTCAGTCCGAATCCTGCAGATAAACATAGAAGGCTCATCGCGGTCTAAGTGTGAGTACCTGGCTAGACTCGCCCACAAGCACAACGTTGACATCATATGTCTTCAAGAACATCATGTCGACAAGGAAGCTGACCTATCCCACAGAGCACACATCGATGGATTTAAGCTATTGGGGTACACACTTTCACCCATTCACGGATCTGCAGTCTATCAGCGCTACCCACTTAGTGAATGTAGCGTTTCGAGTGCTACTACTGTTACAAACAACACGGAACTAATTGTTGCACACATCGGCCCTTTAAATCTAGTCGCTACTTACAAGCCTCCAGCCACACCCCTAACCTGCTCCACTTTACCAGCAATTTCACATCCGGCCCTATTCTTGGGCGATTTCAACTGTCACCACACAGCTTGGGGATACCGCAAGAGTGACCGGAACGGAGAAGAACTCATGGCGTGGGCTGAACGAAATGACATGCATCTAATTTTTGATCCAAAAGGACGCAGTTCGTTCAGGTCAGCGCGGTGGAAAACTAACACGAATCCAGACCTCTGTTTTGCGTCGGAGGATGCCTCGGGTCACGTGCTCTCAGTGAATAGGTCAATTCTTGGGAACATACCCCGAAGTCAACATAGACCTGCACTGATTTCCGTAGGGATAGAAATTCCACTGTTGAAGTCCACGCCTAGACCCCGTTGGAATTTTGCGAAAGCTGATTGGAACACTTTCTCAGCTAAACTTGACGCTACTGTGAGGTTTATTAAACCATCAGTGGAAAATTACAACAGGTTTGTGGGAGCTGTAATAGCAACTGCCAAACGTACCATACCGAGAGGCTTCCGCAGAGAGTATGCGCCGGGCTGGACGGCTGAGACCGAGGAAGCTTATGAAGAATATCTCTCTACTAATGATCCTGAAGCGGCCCGGAAGCTATTGGCATCCATGGATGCATCTCGGAAGGCTAAGTGGTTGGAGTGCGTTGAGGACATGAACTTCACTCATTCCAGTCGGAAAAGTTGGAATGTTCTCCGGAAACTGAGCAACGCCTCACAACATCTAAAACAGTCACCATCTATAAATCCCAACGAGATCGCCAGAAGGATGCAAGATTTGACAAAGGGTAAAAAAACAGACAGATCTTTTGCCAAAGAAACCAGATCGAAACTGTCACAATATTTCAACTCCGCAAACACCAGCGATCTATACAGCAGACCCTTTTCCCCTGAAGATTTAGACTCTGCGTTGAAGTGCATCAGGACGAATAGGGCCGCGGGTCCAGACGAAATTTACCCAGAATTCCTTCTTCATCTGGGAAAAGTAGCCAAACGATTGTTGGTCCAGTTTTTCAATTGCATCCTGGATGCAAGTTCCATCCCGGCCGCTTTTAGGCTGTCAAAAGTCATCGCCTTGCTGAAACCAGGAAAATCACCAGACGATCCGTCCAGCTACCGACCAATATCACTGCTCTCGGTGACTTACAAGCTGCTTGAAAGATTGGTTTATTGCAGAATATATCCTACAGCTAATGATGCTGTCCCGGAGGAGCAGGCTGGCTTCAGAGGAAACCGGAGTTGCGCTGACCAGGTCCTGGCTCTGTCCTCATATATCGAGGCTGGTTATCAACGTGGCCTAAAGACCTCAGTGGCCTTCGTCGATCTAAGTGCAGCCTACGATACTGTTTGGATAGATGGACTACTAGGGAAGATCAGCGATGTCATCCCCTGCAGCAGAATGCTTCGCCTCATCAAGACTCTTCTTAGTCCTCGCAGTATTAAGGTTCACCTGGGTGAAAAACGCAGCTGCTACCACCTTGTAAAAAATGGTCTCCCACAAGGATCGGTCCTCGCGCCACTCCTCTTCAATATGTACATCCGAGATATGCCAGCCACAAGGTCTAGCAAATTTGCATACGCAGACGACCTGGCTCTAGCTTACCAATCAAGGAAATTTGAAGAGGGAGAATTAACGCTGACTGAGGACCTCAAGACTATGGGAGACTACTATACCCGATGGCGTTTACGCCCTAACCCAGCCAAAACCGAGGTCTCCTCCTTCCATCTCACCAACTGCCTGGCCAATAGAAAGCTCCACGTCACCTTCTGCGGCGAAACAGTGAAACATAATTTCACCCCGAAATACCTCGGCGTAACACTGGACCGTTCACTGACGTTCAAACCGCACCTAGAGAACGTCAAGCAGAAGCTGAAAACAAGGATCAGCATCATCCGAAAGCTAGCAGGCACAAGCTGGGGCGCTTCCGCAACTGTTCTGCGTACCTCCGCTCTGGCTCTGGTGTACTCAACCGCTGAGTACTGCGCCCCCGTATGGTACCGCAGTGCCCATACAGCCAAGATTGACACCCAGCTCAACGAAGCAATGCGCCTAATCTCGGGGGTAATCAGATCTACACCTCTTCCCTGGCTGCCCGTCCTAGCACACATCCCACCTCCCGAGCTGCGCAGGCAAAAAGCGGCTGCCAACGAGTGGAAAAAGTGCTTCTCGCTGAACGGCTCCAAGCCCATGCCCATCAGGACTACTTTGGACGATCTGCCTCCCTCCCGCCTTACTTCTAGGTTCCCAATATGGAAAGACGAGGGACTTAGTCACCCGTACCACCTAAACGATGTTTGGCGTGAGGGGTGGGGCCTTTTTGCCGGTGCAAACGCCACCCTCGTAACAGACCCCTCAAAGAAATTGCCTGGTTTCTGCGCCGATCGAAAACTCTGGACCCGCTTAAATCGGTTTCGATCTGACCACGGGAAAACTAACTACCACCTACACAAGTGGGGACTGAGGGAGTCGCCACAATGCGACTGCGGAGCACCTGACCAGACCCTCTCCCACTTAGTAAATGATTGCCCACTTCGCTGTTTTCCCGGTGGCATGGAGGAGCTGCATAAATTTTCGCCTGCCGCAGAAGACTGGCTGAAACACCTGGACATCGACCTTTGATCCATGCAGGATGAGTGCCATACGCAATGATGATCATCATCATCAGCCCACTTTCGTCCACTGCTGGACATAAGTCTCTCCCATGGCACGCCACTGAGCTCGGTCCTGAGTTTTTTGTTTCCAACCGCTGCCAGCCAGCTGCGCAGCTGGAGGGCGTCCCACACTACGTTTGCCAAGCCGTGGTCTCCACTCCAGAACACGTCTGCCCCAACGATTGTCGGTTCTGCGACAGATGCGACAGACAATAAAGTACAGTCAAGGTCACCAATATGTATACACCACAAAGTCTCAAAAATATGTACACAGACCTTATTACTATGGCAATAAGGTAGACCTTAGGTGTACATATTTTTGCAACTTTGTGCGCATATTTATTTTTAACCTTGACTGTACATTGATAGCAAAATCAATTGTATCTCAATGGAATTTCAGTTAAATTGCAGTTAAACTGCGCCCCCAGTATATCTTCAACACCCCCCTATTTTTGTCTAAGGACCTTACCGCCCGCAACCCTACAGCGTCCACTTGGGGGCGGTAGGGACCACTTTGGGAACCTATGGCTTAGTTGGAGCTAATCCGGTGCCGATGAGGTGATATGTTTGCGACAACCTTTGGGCTGCGGCTCCACTGAGGCGGAGACAAGCGGAGCGGAGAGGAGACGTGTAGGGATGACCAGTCTATTAGTAGAAATCCACATCTCGTCTCCACTCAGCTTCAATGGAAACAGTCAAGCGGAGATGAGCGTAGCGGAGAGGAGACGTGTAGGAATCGACCAATCATATTAGTTGAAATCCACGGGTTCCCTCTATTTCGCCGAAACTTTTTACGCCGAATGTATAGTTACGCCGAATTTTGCTTACGCATAATTTTTCTCCAGCTTAAACGGTATATTTTTTAAATGTTTTGTGTAATCCTGGTAGAATAGAGTAGGTTAGGTTAGGTTAATTTTATAACTTTTCAAAAAAGTCAAGGGTAGGTATCAGTAGAATAACAATTATGCGAAATTAGTATTCTGTGAAATCATACATTCGGACAATCGTGATTATGCGTAAACAAGGGGAACCGAAATCCACATCTCGTCTCCGCTCCGCTTCAGTGGAAACAGTCAAGCGGAGTCTTGGGACGCCCTTTATGCTGCTTAACCTTTATCTGACGGGGTATACGTCCCACAGACGTCATAACTATTATTTTGAACTTTATGTTGCCATGGCATAAGTGTTACTTTGAGAATGCTCTGAAACCACCTCGTCAATTAAAGCTTAAGGCTCGGACCCGCGGCCTTAGGCTGGCTGTCCACTGGAGCGGGGCGAGGCAGCAAAAATCCACCAATAGGAGAGCTGCTAGGAAAATAAAGCGTTTTTATTGGATCTTTTCCTCGCTCACGGCTCCGCTGCCTCGCACCGCTTCCGTGGACGGGCAGCCTTAGACCTCAATTCCTCGCTTCCGACTAGTAAACCTACTAGTAACTTAGTTACCTTTGACACATAAGGGCAAACACGCTAAACACGGACACGCAAAACATGGATAGCAACATATCTTAGGAGAACATACACACAAACACATTGACGGTTTTGTAAATAACTAGTAGAAAATCTTACAACATTTATGGTAACTATTTTAATTATAATGTTATTTTTTTGAGTTAACGTACGTCAGCACACGTCATTGTAAAGCATAGTGATCATCTTTAAGATTGTGTTTAAGATCATCTTAAACGTGCTTTATATATATACTTTTTTTATGGCAATAACATGCTTTATCAATGGACCAGTGCTATAGGCTCCGGAGTCAATAATCATAGAGAAATAAGCTACCGGAACTTTTTCCATAATAAATCTTACAGTTAAAGGGGTGATAGACGCTTGAGTAGGTTCGCGTACTTGCGCGGCTCGGCGATTTTACTCGACCGTGTGTCATTCGAAGTACGCGTACTTAAAAACCGCCGACTTAGTTGACAGAGAATATAATCACTACGTTTGACTAAGTTCGTCGGCGATCCAACATGTTTGAATTTTCCTCGTAGCCCGTCTTGGCTCGTACGTTTGTCATCACCATGAGTAGCAAGCCACGATTTTCTTTCGGCAGTCTGTGGGTGAGGTGTTTGACATTTGTGTTGTGTTGTATTGTATGGTTATTTTGGTTTAGAAACTAGTTAAAACTGAAAACGAATGATTTTTAAAACGTGATTCCTTAATAACTCAAAGCTTCCTCTGCCGACGAGATTTTGCGTTTGAAGTGTCTCACCGACACAAGCTCAAGCTTCAACGTGTGTCACCGACGCGAGTCGAGCTAATTCTTGAACTTTATTTTATAGCTCGCGCGTGTCACTGACGCGACCCGAGTAAGTTCGCGATTTTAAAGCTCGACCGTCTATCACCCCTTTAACAGTTACTGCTGACCAATGCTGACACGTGTTGTCTTTGATTGTCATACGGTCATACGCAGCAATACGCAGAGACATACCCTATAATCTGTGATACGCGTCCGCGTCATGTTTGCCTTTAAAGGATCTAAACTTTTATTTGAGTAAAAGGTTCTTGCTTACACCAGCTATCCACTATCCATCCACCAGTAAGATTAACAGGTCACCCAGGGAAAGGGGGGGAAGATGAACATTTTTTAGAAATCAATCATCAAGACCCTTTGGGATAAAATTGTATTCCAAAAACAGAACTAAATGAAATAAATCAAGCTAAACCTAACTACCACCGGGTAACGCGGTAATTTTGCATTATAGTCAATAAAATTGTAATAAAATGTGTTCCCCCTTCACCATATTTGTAAGCTGGATACCGTTAATTCTCGTTTCGCCTATGATTTTCTGCGCGATGTGCTGCATGCCGAAGGAGATGTTTATGCCCGATAGATATCTTAAAAACAAGGATAAACAGAAGGAAAAGTAGAAGAAATTAACCTTTTGTGGTTGTGTGTGAAGTGAACTCATTCATTGTATGTATTATTCTGATGTTGGAACAAGATTATACCTAATAATGATGCTAAATTGTATTTGTTTTTTATAAAGAGAAAGCTGAAAGTCGCGATAGAGTTGCCTTCAGTGGATTTCCACAGCATGATCGTCCTAGATTTACATAGGTCGTTTAAAAGGGAATAGGTTTTTCGTTTAGTGACGCCTCAAAATGGCCCTGGTCTGACCAGGGTTGTCAGCACCGTGGGTTGTATACCATAGACTCATATTCTTATTGGGTGCGAACAAGTCCGTTATGGAGTAAAGAGTATTGGCTCGTCAGAAGTCATTACAATTTCTTCTTAGAAAGCCCAAGGACCAAGCAGCTTTTCTAGTTTCGAAGTCAAGCTTAGCTTACTGTCAAATATAACCCCCAAGTCTCTTATTTCATCAAATTTCTGAGGCTTTTCATCATTCAATTTGTAAGACGAGGAAGTTGGAAACTTTCCGTGTAAAATTAATGTGAAAGCATTTTGTTACATACATTTAGAGGGTTCTCCTATGGAAACCCTAATCGTCATTTGTCCTAATGCATCGTTTGTCCGAATTTTCATTTATCCTAACGCCATTTCCGCTTAAATTTTAAAACTTTTTAGTATTGTTATAATACAACCCTAACCTAACCGAACCGAAGATATAATTGGAAAACTTAAAAAGTTGCCTGACTCATCAGAAAACCAGTTTAGGGCAAATGAAAATTCGGGCAAACGATCTGTTAGGACAAACGTTGTTAGGGATTGTGAGGGATACTCCATTTAGAGATATCATTGATAGAGCACCACTGCTTGATGCATCTATGTCTCTCTGTGGCCGTTTTCTCGTGGTCTTACTATATTTGTCGTACTGACTTTCCCTTCGGGTATCTGAAGATTACGAACCTAACCTACCTACTTTTACAACCACAATTAGTATTTGGTGATCAAATCTAGATGCTCCTTTATATAGTAGGACAACGAGAAAACACCTTTCTTTTTAAATTAATTGTTTATCAACGATATCACAGCTGATTTGGATAATTGTGGGTTCTTTATGGTTCCAGACAATCTAAAAATTTACCGCAACATTATTTTTCCTGGCGATTTCAATCTATTGCAGAGAGGTTAGACTGACCAATTACCTACCATTTTAAAAGAAGTTATTATTTGCGTTTTTGAAGGCGGGTTTTAGTTATTTTAAACTTTTATTTTATACTTTTTTAGTGTCTTTTTAGTGGCTTTATGTTGCCCACTTCTCAATTAATAAGAAACTCTAGAACGCTCGGCGCAAGCAACGCCGCGGGAAATTCATAGTCATATATTTAAATCTAAATGTGCTTCGTCATAGTCGCTCAACTATCTTAATCGAGATATCTTATCGCTACTCTTGAAATAGGTACCGTTAAGGAGTTCCAGTGGCCATCTGTCATCTTCATCATCAGTTCTCTTCATCAAATAGTATTTTCCAAGAGCGAATGCGTGAGATATTATGAAAAATACCCGAATCGCTATAGGTGTGTGTGTATATTTGAGGAGTTCCCTCGATTTCTCCAAGATCCCATCATCAGATCCTGACCTGTTGACAATGGTACCAACTAGAAGGTATACTCTTTCAAATAAAATAAGAAAAAATCAGCCCAGCAGTCTTCGAGTAATCGGGGAAAATACAAAATAAACAAGTATTCCGACGAATTGAGAACTTCCTCCTTTTTACCCGACTGCGGCAAAGCTCAAAAGGAGCTATTTTGAAGTCGGTTAAAAAAGTATAGGTCCAAGATGAAACCCCTGCGGTACCCCAGACTCAGCCACGTACGACTGAGATGAACATCCGTTGACCACCACTGCAGCATTGGCACTACTTGGAGTATTTTTCCTAGGTAAGACTAAAACCTATTCAATAAAGAACCGCAAATACCTGACAAATTTAGTTTTTTAACCAGCAGTCGATGGTGATGATGATGAAAAGTGTTTGTGAAATGATTTTACAAGGTAAACTTTACTAAACAAAAAAACGTAAGAGAGAAACTAAACTGTACAAGCCACGCGGTGTCGCTTTCGGCTTACTAATATCCAAATAGTCAAAGATACGGTATTAGAAATACGTAATATAAAGTACATAAAATAAAGTATTAATGATAAAAAAATATGCTAGATAACATATAGATTGATACATCGCAAATATGTAGCCGAGCAAAATTAGCTCAAGACAATGTGAAATAATTAATTTTTTAATAAAATTTAATCAATTAATTTCCCAGATCGGATGTACCTACATCTTTTAAAAGGCTAATCGATTGTTTCGGCTTATTCCCAATTAAATTTCCATAGATTCCCATCCCTACAGATACCCACCCCTACTGTACAGATTCCCAGTTCTACCGATTCCCAGTCCCACAGATTCCCACCCCTACAGATTCCTAGTTCTACAGATTCCCAGTTCCACAGATACCCACCCGTACAGATTCCCAGTTCTACAGATTCCCAGTTCCACAGATACCCACCCCTACAGATTCCCAGTTCTACAGATTCCCAGTTCCACAGATACCCACCCCTACAGATTCCCAGTTCTACAGATTCCCAGTTCCACAGATACCCACCCCTACAGATTCCCAGTTTCACAGATACCCACCCCTACAGATTCCCAGTTCTACAGATTCCCAGCTCCACAGATTCCCGGTTCTACAGATTCCTAGTCCCACAGATTCCCACCCCTACAGATTCCCAGTTCTACATATTCCCAGTCCCACAGATTCCCAGCTCTACAGATTCCCAGTTCTACAGATTCCCAGTCCCACAGATTCCCACCCCTACAGATTCCCAGTTCTACAGATTCCCAGTCCCACAGATTCCCACCTCTACAGATTCCCAGTTCTACAGATTGCTAGTCCCACAGATTCCCACCTCTACAGATTCCCAGTTCTGCAGATTCCCAGTCCCACAGATTCCCACCTCTACAGATTCCCAGTTCTACAGATTACTAGTCCCACAGATTCCCACCCCTACAGATTCCCAGTTCTACAGATTCCCAGTCCCACAGATTCCTACCCCTACAGATTTCCAGTTCTACAGATTGCTAGTCCCACAGATTCCCACCTCTACAGATTCCCAGTTCTACAGATTCCCTGTCCCACAGATTCCTACCCCTACAGATTCCCAGTTCTACAGATTCCCAGTCCCACAGATTCCCACCCCTACAGATTCCCAGTTCTACAGATTGCTAGTCCCACAGATTCCCACCTCTACAGATTCCCAGTTCTACATATTCCCAGTCCCACAGATTCCCACCTCTACAGATTCCCAGTTCTACAGATTCCCAGTCCCACAGATTCCCATCCCTACAGATTCCCAGTTCTACATATTCCCAGTCCCACAGATTCCCACCTCTACAGATTCCCAGTTCTACAGATTCCCAGTCCCACAAATTCCCACCCCTACAGATTCCCAGTTCTACAGATTCCCAGTCCCACAGATTCCCACCCCTACAGATTCCCAGTTCTACAGATTCCCAGTCCCACAGATTCCCATCCCTACAGATTCCCAGTTCTAAAGATTCCTAGTCTCACAGATTCCCACCCCTTCAGATTCCCCGTTTTACAAATTCCTAGCTCCATAGATTCCCACCTCTACAAATAATAAATTTCACAGAGTCGTAGGTAAGTTAGGTTAGGTTCGTTTTTATATGAGGCCCGGAGGTCCAAAACAACCCAGAAACGGGAGCTCCGCGAGGACCATATTTTCATTGCAATATGTGGCCGGCAACTATTGGTGTCTTTCTTTACATACGAGTAAGAGAGGGACACCAATAATTGCCGACCACATATTGCAGTGAAAATATGGCTCGTTTAAAAGCCCCTTTATCTAAACTTTGTCACGAGATAACCGCAGCCATATTAGCGCCTCTGGGCCGTATTATGAACGCCTTTATCATCTATCACTCTCGCAATTATATACTGGTCATAAAGTGACAGATATTTCATCCACGTTTATTTACTTCGATAAACATATAATAGACCCGCTGGATATAACTATAACCAACCGGTATTTTTGGAACCGTTCCCAAGCCTCGCACTTGAGCGGGAAATCCCGCTTGCTACATCCGTAAGGGTGCGGCTCCACTGAGGCGGAGACGAGAGGAGCGGAGCGGAGCTGTCCCAATATTAGCCAATAGAAGGCGCATGCGGTCACGTCGAGCGCGCCTTGCGCACGTTAGTTTATATTCTATTGGTTAATATTGGCACAGCTCCGCCTCGCTCCGCTCGTCTCCGCCTCAGTGGAGCCGCACCCTAACTCCAGTTTTTTAGCGGATAAGTAAGTCATGCAAATGCACCGTTTACCGTAAATGTGGACGGTAAATTATTAAGAGGTCCATTAAGAGAATGGAGAAAATGCCATGAACTTAACTTTTAAATTCGTTCTGCGGGCTTATTATGGTACTTAGCGTTTATCGCATTTATCGCACTGGATAAAGCATCCATCACAGTCACACTTACGAGGTTGTCAGAAAGTGACGTATGTTTTATCTAGAGCAGTGATCCCCAAAGAGGTATTTATAGACCCCCAGGGGTCGACGACGACCTGCAAGGGGTCTATGTGAGCAGAAAAAATAAATGGGGATCCATGAGGTGAAAATGGGGGTCTAATATGGTGGATCCCATTTAAGCAGGTCGTGACTTTAATTTTGGCTTTCCATTAATGAAATAATCCATGTTCATACACAGATAAGGTATATAGTTCAGTTTCAATTATTTTTCAATTTTCGTCTTGTGTAGTTTTTATTTTGTAAAAAATATTTATACGCACTAAATTTTCATTGTAGCCTGTGTTAATTTTTAGCCGGCTAGACCTCCAACGCTATCCGTGCAAAAAATCCCGAAGATTTTTTTCCCTAGTTTTTACATGATAAGTTAATAATGTAAATATTATATAAACAAGGGTCCACCCAAAACCGAAACAAATGCAAAGTGGTCTATGAGACAAAAAAGTTTGGGGACCTCTGATCAATCGATAAAGGCAATAAACGCGACTATAAAATATACTTGTCCCACCGCCGCCGGCGAGAAAGCGATTAGCTATCGACTATTTTCTCGTTCAAGAAACGGAAAAAAATATAAATCCCATGTCAATAAAAGAGACGCATATATTCATAGTTGTTCTCTGGCTGTTTACACTGCCGGCAAAAACTCTCTAGATGATATAGATCCCGTGTTAATGAAAGGGACGCATATAATAACAGTTGATCGCTGGCTCTACTCTCTTCTCGCTCATCGTCAGCGGCGGGACAAGGGCTTTAGCAAAGAATAAAAACTAAAGGCATAGAAACCGTACTAAATAAGCGGAAAATTCATTATGGTTCACTTCTTTTTACTTATAGTTTTCATTGTGAGTTGGAAAGAGATGAATCTATAGCTATTCTTTCGTTATTTGGAACATCGTCAAAAGTGAGGCGTGATTTGAACCTATAAGCACCTATAGAATTTGGACCTATAGACAAGGAAAGACAAATCCTTCCTATAGGAAGGACAAAGAAGTCCCTGTGTAAAACCTTATGGCAATGACAGTTAAAGAAGAAAAAACCGCCTACTTTTTGTTTCATTTTTTCTCATTTAATACGTAATCTAAAAAGTAGATAGATAGCTGACGCAAAGTACGTCTTATAGTCCGATTTCTATGCTATATGTTCTTATTCTGTCGGCTTTAGGCTCCGGAGTCAATATCATAGAGAAATAAGTAACCGGAACTTTTTCCAAAATAAATCCAATCCAAACCAATTTTATTTTACACTTACAGTTAGACACGTGTTGTCTTTGATTGTCATTCGCGTCATGTTTGCCTCCACGGATCTCCGATTCTTATTTGAGTAAAAGGTTCTTGCTTACCACCAGCCACCCACTATTCTCCACCAGTAAGACCAACAGGCCGCCCAGGGGAAGGGGGGGAAGATGAACGTTTTTTAGAAAGAAATCAGCAAGACCCTTTGGGATAAAAATGTATTCCATAAACAGAAGTAAATGAAATAATTCAAGCCAAACCTAACTACCTCCGGGCAACGCGGTGATTTTGCATTATAGTTAATGAAATTGTTATAAAATGTGTAACCCTTCGTGTATATTCGTTTTATGGATACCGTTACTTCTCTGTACGCCTATCGTTCTCTGCGCGGTATGCTGCATGCCATGGAAGATGTATGAACCAGCTTCCTTTAAACAATGTTCCGATATGGTTATACCCAGCTGTTGTAATGAAAATTGCGAAAATGTTTGTGCCCACTTTTTAAAAACAGGATTATGTGAAAAAAAGAAGTCAAATTAACTTATTCACTGTATTTATTATTGTAATGTTGGAACAAGATTACACCTAGTAATGAAGCTACATTGTATTTGTTTTTTATAGACAGAGAGCTGGAAGTCGAAAGAGAGTTGCAATTTATAGCGCACGTGTAGAATTAGTTTTTCACTACGCCCCCTATTTCTTCCCGTGCTACCCCAAGAATATTCCCTCCGTATTTCAAGTGTCTAGTTCGTCTAGCCGTTTAAACTGTGCATTGTTTGTCAGTCCTGAAACCTGTACTCCATCGGAGAACAGCTGTCTGGATGCGAAAACAATGAATAGGTAATGTTGGTATTGGCATACTGATAAAACGAGTTTAATTGCTTTATAAATGAAACCCGTTTTCCATGACCAGGTCTTTGACTTTGTCTCTTACAAATTTAATGACCTACGCATTATACATGTTTTGCATAAGTAACGACTAAGGGCCTTTACAGGAAGTCAAAGTTGAGGCGAATAAGTCGAGGTCATAGGTATATAGGTTCACCATAGGGGGCTAAGATTGACTTGCAAGTTTTGAAGCAGATAACTTACATACGAACAGAGCAAGTTAAATAAAAGTTTGTAATAAACCAATGATTGCACCTACAATTCAAGATGGCGGCTCGCGCGGCCATCATGGGCGAAAACTTTCCTATATCGTCCACAGTGCTAACTGGTCCACATTCCTATATAGTCCACAATGTTAACTCGTGTACATGACTCAAGTGAGGCATCGATTAAAATCCATCATATAGGGTTATGTATAGCATATAAAATAGGTCGCAAACGTGTATTTTTTTTTCGAGAAAACACTCCCCATTTATTACAAAAAGTGAAAACTCCGGGTAGTCAGAAAATAATACCTATTATTTCTTTATTATCTGAGGATTTTTTTTTTTCATTTAAATGCGCTGCTTTCGCCTTAATGCACACAGTATTAAATAATTTGGAATAATCCCTAACGTATTGATGGAAATGTTCGTCGGTGGTGCAAGATCTCCTATCATAAAGTTGGTATAATTTATGCCTATTTTTCCGGATTCCGGTAGTTGCCCACTCATTGAATGACATTTTATTACTAATTTTAATTCGCTTTTTACTACTAGTTCTATTAAATTCTCTATACTGTATGTAGAAGCAGGTTGAATAGATCGTTCGGACCATTTGATTCTGTCTGCGAATTTGACATGGTGACTAACAGGTTTGACTTTAATAATTCTAGTCTACTTTCACTCAGAGGTCTTATTTATATATCGCGATCCGGGTGCTTCATCTTGCAAGGTAATCTCACCATCTGTGCTCTATGATCTGAACGGACCCCGTTCACTATGCTTCCATCTAGATGAGGACAGTTAAACCGGACATTATCTATACAAGTGGCGAGGTGTGAGTTACCCTGGTAGGTACTTCAAACTGGTAGTGCAAGTTGAATGACCTAAATAGACTGATATTTGATCTTTTTCGACTGATTGAGACAAAATATCAACATATAAGTCACCGGGTTACTAATGTCTTGCACAAAATTTATTCGCACATTTTCGTTTCGCATAGCAACCATTGGCACAATCATCATTTCGCACAATTGCTTTTTGCCTAAATTTCTTGGCACACTATCATTTCGCACAATTTTCTTTGGCAGAATAATACATTGGCATAATGTTGATTAGAACAATACTCCTATGGCCGAATAATCGTATCGCCGAAATTGTTATGGCATAATAATCATTTCCCACAATTTTCATTGGCATAATGTTGATTAGAACAATACTCCTACGGTTGAATAATTGTTTCGCCGAAACGTATAATATTCTGTTTGCATAATTATTGTAAGTATTACATAGCATTTGCATAGTTATATTAATGACATAGAAAGTAATTACAAGCTCTGTTTTTCTTTAACTGTCGTAACCCATCATTTTTCTGACGCAGACGCAGTTTCAACCTAACCTAACCTAATTTTCTGGCAGCGATTCGGTTATGTGCGGGACGCAGTTTCAACCTAACCTAACCTAGTTTTCTGGCAGCGATTCGGTTCTGTGGGGATGTAGTTTTAACCTAACACCATCAACTTTGCAACTAGTTATACATTGGGATATTGTGCTATCGTATAATTATACAGCAATAAAGTCAGCGGAATGTCTATTGTCCTACAAAAAATTCTGCGATATTCAATTCGGCGGAATGTATATTGTGCTACAGAAAATTCTGCGATATAAAATTCGGCGGAATACATATTGTGCTACAGAAAATTCAGCGATATAAAAGTCGACGATAGTAGTAGTATGCTATTCAAATTTGTGCCAAATGAATATTATGTGACATAATAATTGTGGTAAATATATAATTATGCGATAGTATCATTCGGCTGAAAGTAATTGTGCGAAAACGGTTATGCGAAGTGTATTTCGGACAACAGACATTGTGCAAGATAAGGGGTACCCATAAGTCACCACAGACAACAACTGATTTTTTACTTTTTATTGCTTTACGAAGGACTTCCTTCATAGTTTTTATTGGTCCCTATTATCACTGGGCAAAGCGGCTTGCTTTCTGCATAACACGGAGTCGATTTCATAGACATATAAACAAAAATGGAATAATTACTACCATGGAGGCTAAATTTAATACAAAATGTTTGCTGGTAGCTACAAATAAAAGTTAATTAAACATTCGCAACTGTCAAGTATTGTCTTTGGTTGTCATAATATTCGCAATTTGCAAGTATGTATTGTCTTTCTTTGGCTGTCACAACGTTGTCAATTGCCACATTTTTGCCACCAAGGATCTTAAATGATTATTCGGGGTCTTCCGGTAAAGTTCGGAGAGGGAAGATGGCCGATTGAAAAATGCCTACATAACGTATCAGCAAGACCCTTTGGAACAAAATTATTCCAAAAGCAGACAGAATGAAATAAATCAAGGCAAACCGATCTACCACCGGACCCGTGCCCCGGACAACGCAGTGGTTTTTCATTATAGTGACCTATTGAAATTGTTATAAAATGTGTCTCTGTTCCCCTTGCGTCCCGATACTCATATTATTTAGCTGGGTTCCGTTACTTCTTCTTTCACCTCTGATTTTCTGCGTGCCATTTTGCTGTCCAGTTCTGATGTTATATTTACCACCATGTTGTTTTTGCTGGTACGATGACGGTTATTACTAAGGGTGGTAGACGCCCGCCTACAGAAGACACGCAGAATTAAGAATCTAACTACAGAGTTGAGCGGATGGATGGGCGAAATTCAAATTGTAAGAAGCAAAATCCGTTGTAGCTGGGTATCTACTCAAAAATTGTAACAGTACACATTCAACCTTTAACCGTTTGTATTATTCTGATGTTGGAACAAGATTATACCTAATAATAATGCTAAATTGTGTTTGTTTTTCATAGACAGAGCTGGACATAGAAAAGAGTTACAATTTATAGCGCAACTACAGGACACACGGAACTTTGTACGTGTAAGGTCTGTTCATCCTTACTTATAGTAAACAACTTTCTAACCTCAAAATGAACCTTTTTTGGCTATAACAGCTATTTTTAACAAAATAAAGCTATCACAGACAATGCATTAGTCAAGTGATGTCCAAAATGTTTATTAAGTGTGCTTTATTTACGATAAAAGAGCTGTTTTAGCCAAAAAAAGGTTCATTTTGAGGTTAGAAAGTTGTTTACTATATAAGACAAGTAAGAATGAACAGACCTTAGTTTTCGCCACGCCCCTATATCTTTCCGTAGGCGTAATACCTGAAAGTTTCTGTATGTATGTCCCTTACACAGGTAATAACGATCCCCGACTATGAAGTTGGGATCACGGTGGCTTTAAAAGGTAACAGATAGCAAAAATGTATAAAATTGCACCTCAATTTTGTTTAAGTATATAGTTTTGACATATTTTAGAAACCACATGTCTATTGTCAGACACCTAGTACAGTTGCAACCCTCTGTCAGACACCCTTAAATTATAATGAATTATAATTAGGACTTGACAGAAGCGCGTGGAGCTAACCCCATGTGCTTCTGTTTAGTCCATTAGGGAAAATACTGTTTTACCGAACAATTGTCCTCGTGAGTGATATCCATGGACTTGTTTCTCTAATAAGTCCATGGGATTGTCTATAAATAACTCGACATTGGCGAAATACACCTTGACAGGAGTGAAAGCCATTAATTAAAAATAATAATAATACGCTTCTACCGGGCCCTAACAAGGCCCGACGTAGACTTTTTAGCGTCTGTGAACTGGCTACGATTTGGTGACCTCTTTGGGGAAACCGAAGGTTTTGTCTGTGCAATTGCTGACGAGGTCATAATGACGAACAATTACCGGAAATATATTCTGAGGGATGGCACGGTTGACATTTGTCGAGCATGCCGTTGCCCCGGCGAGTCCCTCAGACATAATTTCCGGTTTATTATTATTATTATTTATTTATTTAATAAGTACAATATTATTAAAGAATTACAAATTAAACATTGCCCCACAAAACTGGAGTAACAGTTTGACTGTGGGAACGGCAGTTCGCATTTGGCCAACGGCGAGTACTTGCACAGACATAACCTCGTAGCCAGGATCATCCATCAGCAACTTGCTCTTCAATATGGTCTTGTAGAGTCTGAAGTGCCGTACTATAAGTACGCACCGGCGCCAGTTCTCGAAAATGGTCGTGCTACGCTCTATTGGGATCGATCTGTCATCACGGACAGGACTATTGTTGCCAATAAGCCTGATATCGTGTTGACAGATCGATCTCAACGCCGGGCATTGCTCGTCGACATCACCATCCCGCACGACGAGAACCTTGTGAAGGCCGAGAAGGACAAATTCAGTAAGTACCTTGACTTGGCTCACGAGGTGACCGCCATGTGGGATGTTGACTCAACGATCATTGTCCCGATAGTTGTTTCGGCAAACGGTCTTATAGCGAAGAGTCTCGACCAACACCTCAAGAGACTCTCGCTAGATGGCTGGATCAAGGGCCAGATACAGAAGGCAGTACTCCTCGACACGGCACGTATTGTGAGGAGGTTCCTCTCTCTGCAGCCCTAACCACCGGTAGCTTGAGCCTTGCCCCGCTGCCGGCGGCACTCGTAGGTTAGGTTTTTTATAATGTCTATTTTTTTTTATTAGTATTGTTATTTTACTTTTATATTTGAATATTTGTTATAAAAAACCTAATGTACAGAAAATTAAATAAATATCTAGAATAATAATAATTATAATTATACTTACGTTATAGCATTTCACTGCACATGCTTGAAAACGAATCTTTCATTTTATAAGGATTTGAAAAAAAAAATGTTTGATTTTCATTGGGATTTGGACGGGTAAGCACTAAGTTTTAAAATCCCTATAAAATATAAGGTCCGTTTTTAACGGAAGTTCATTGTACATCAGTTTAAACCTTAGTTGATACCTATATTTCAAAGCCACCGTGATCGAACTTCATAGTCGGGGATCGTTATTACGATTTATGTGTGTATTGACTATAAGGAAATATGACGAAGTATAAAAATGTCTACCTTTAAAACATAAATTAGTCTAAGTATAAGAAAGCCAATACTTCAAAACGTCTAAGTCTTATTAAGTCGAAATATAGAAATGACTACTCTCAAAGTATAAAAATGTCTACAATCATAGCAAGTAAATGTCTTATATAAAAATCGACTATAAAAATACACTGCGACAAAATTATTCCAGTGGACACTTTTATACTTGGGCATATTTCCTTATAGTCTATTGTCGTAACATCTTTATACGTCGTCTAATATATATGTGCAACTTTTTATACTTTGACCAAATTATGCACGGACGAAATTATTCAAGTGGACATTTTTATACTTCGGCGTATTTCCTTATAGTCAATACACGCATAAATCGTTATTACCTGTATAAGGGACATACACACAGAAACTTTCAGATTTTATGAAATACGCCTGATCGTCACGGGCACTTGCTCTATTATGACAACGATATTTTTTAGAATGTTATGAAGGCGGTCACCGAGCGAAGCTCGGGTCGAAACGGAATTTTCCCGAAGATGATAGTTTGATAAATCGAATTGCTACCGAAAAAAGCTTCATTAGGCTGCGGCTTCACTGAGGCGGAGATGAGCGGAGTGGAGCGGAGCTGTGCCAATATTAACCAATAGAATCTAAGCTAACGTGCGCTAGGCGCGTTCGACGTGACCGCATGCTTCTATTGGTTAATGTCCAGTCTATTCCACATTTTTTCTAAAACATAAATAAAGAAACAAACATTAGTCGTAAAATAGTACAAGTTGTAGATACACGTCCAACCTTTCTGCTACGAATTACGCCAGCCATAAAAAGAACAACGCTCCTGTCACGCTCGTTGCTGTCACCAAAGCTGTCAATTCACAATCTACAAACCTCCACAAATACGTCTATCACAAACCAAATTCCTCCAATAAAATCATAAAAGCCAATAATTGGTCTTTATGTCCGTTTCGGACACAGACCTAACATTAAACAGTATTTCTCAGCTCCGCCATGAACTTTCTCTTCTCTGGCCTCTTTTTGGGAGGATGGATTGGCCTCTGCATCTTCTTTCCTGTCTACGCAATGTTTGGACCCTTAATCCTACTTATACCGTGCTATTGTTTAGACTCTTGCATTAAATATGAGATGCAAATTGAGAAGCCGAAACTTTTAAAAAACCGGTATTTACCATAAACAACTAGCAATCCGGACCTCAAGTTCATTAATAATGTAAAGCATAGATGAAGTCATTTGTAGTAATAAAGTCAGTATAAATTTGTTTGTATTTTATTTTTGAGAAATCATTTAGATGTCGAGGATTGTAAACCCTTGTCAAAATTGTCCCATACAAACAAATTTAGCTTCGGGCAATAACGTTTCTCACCCCCTCCATCGAGTCCAATTTCCACGATTTTGAATGTGTTGTAGATATTATTAAATACAGGGTACAGTACCTACGTGAAAATAAATATATTCTAGTACAGACCTATTTTTTCATAATATCTACAACATATTCAAAAATCGAAAATTGGACTAGGTAAGGGGAGAGAAACATCGCATTTTGTATGGAAGTTTTCAGTTTTACAATCCTCTTAAGGTGGTTGCACATTACAACGCCCCGGCAACAGACCAGCACCGCCTCAACTCTTGCTGTGAACGGGTCGCCAGCTCGACGTCCACTGCCGTCCGCGTGGCGTCACCGAGTGGAGAGCGCGCCGTCAGCGAATGGACAGCGGGTGGTCAACGCGCCGACCGCGAAGCATGTATGTAGAGGAGCAAACGATGACGCAAGAACTCTACGACGCATCTCTTAATGTGGGTCTAATGATGAACACATCGAAAACTAAAATATGCTTAGATCCTTTCATCACAGATGCAGGGAACTAGATCAACCGCCACAAATGGAAAAATGGAAGCATATATGTAAAGGAGCAAATGATGACGCAAGAACTCTATGACGCATCCTTTAATATGGGTCTAATGATGAACACATCGAAAACTAAAATGTGCTTAGATCCTTTGTATTGACAGCCCGCATCACAGTTGCAGGGAATCAGATCGACCCCCACAAATGGAAGCATGTATGTAGAGGAGCAAACGATGACGCAGAAACTCTACGACGCATCTCTTAATGTCGGTCTAATGATGAACACATCGAAAACTAAAATGTGCTTAGATCCTTTTGTATTGATGCATCCTTTAATATGGGTCTAATGATGAACACATCGAAAACTAAAATGTGCTTACATTCTTTTGTATTGATAGCTCGCATCACAGTTGACCTGATCGACTGCCTCAAATGGAAGCATATATGTAGAGGAGCAAATGGTGACGCAAGGACTCTATGACGCATCCTTTAATATGGGTCTAATGATGAACACATCGAAAACTAAAATGTGCTTAGATCCTTTTGTATTAATAGCTCGTATCACAGCTGTCCAGATCGACTGCCTTGAATCGAAGCATGTATGTAGAGAAGCAAATGATGACGCAAGAACTCTACGACGCATCTTTTAATGTAAGTCTAATGATGAACACATCGAAAACTAAAATGTGCTTAGATCCTTTGTATTGACAACCCGCATCACAGTTTCAAGGAACCAGGTCGACCGCTGGACCATTGCTGGTAACTGTAGGTATTCCCATATTTTTTCGCATTTCCCAAATTTCGCGAAGTCGCTCAACTTTGCCCGACGTCGCTGCCAACACCCACCGCGCGATGTCGCCAGATAAGTTGCTCGACCTCGCTTCCTTGCAACGTCGCCAACGCGTGTCGCCGGACAATTGTCCCCTAGTGAATCCTTAGCTTTATGGGGGTTTACCCATGTTTTGTAGACGCTCATTTCGTAGAACGTATCACTTCGCAGAAGTTTCGTTTCTATTTTCTGCTGAACCCGTGTTGATTTCAGGTTATCTTGTAATGTTTAAAAGTCTAACCTAACCAAACCTACGTGAATTATATTTAAGATAGTCGGGTGGATTTTTGACGGCATGGTTTTTCGTCATTTCGGTGGCAATTTTTTTTTTGTAGATTTTTATTATAATTATCATTTCATAGGTAACATATTCAAATAAGAATGTTAAATGTATATGAGGCACCGATTTAATGACATACTTTATTAGCAATTAAATTTTGAAAAAAATTACACCACCGCAATGACGCCTGCTTAGAAAATCAATGTGAAATTATATATTACGACCTTAATATATTATTATTATATATGTCATACAAAAACCCACAAACTTTCGTTTTTATATAGAATTTATTTATTTATTTATAGTTTCGTGATGATTTTCGAAACAGGGCTATGTCAAGCATTAGACGTATTTTTAACCGATTACAAAAAAAAAACCGAGGAATTGAGAACCTCCTCCTTTTTTTGAAGTCGGTTAAAAAGGAGGAGGTTCTCAATTCGTCGGGATTTTTATTTACGTATGTTCCCCGATTACTCGAAGACCACTGGACCGATTTGAAAATTTGTTTCGTTGTTTGAATGGGTATACTTTCTAATTGAATAGAATAGAATAGAAAATAAAGAATAGAAATAATTGATCCCATTGTTAACACGTCAGGATCTGATGATGGGATCTTGGAGAAATCAAGAGAACTCCTCAAATATACACCTATAGCGGTTTTGGTATTTTTCACTGTAATTCGTGCATTTGCTTTTGAAAAGTACTATAATTATGGTGAAGTGGAACTGATGATGAAGGCCACAGATGGCCACCGGAACTCCTTAACGGTACCTATTTTAAAGGTGGCGATAAGATATTTCGATTAAGTTAGTTGAGCGACTATGACGAAGCACATTTAGGTTTAAATATGACTATGACATTCCCGCGGCGTTGTCCGCGGCGAGCTTGAAATGATCTATAGTTTCTCATTAATATTTAGAAGTGAAGCTACGTAACAGCATAAATAGGATCACTAAAAAGTATAAAATAAAATAAATGTTTAAAAAAACAAAAACCCGCCTTCAAACATGCAAAAAATAACTTCTTTTAAAATGGTAGGTAGGTCCAACTGAAGTCGGCGTCGCACAATATTTTAAACCAAAAGCCAAATGCAGTTGGACTGACCTACCATTTTAAAAGAAGTTATTTTTTGCATGTGTGAAGGCGGGTTTTTGTTTTTTTATGGATATCATGGTGACCATGATAACTTTTTTTAACTGTGTTAACATTTTTATCAGCGGTTATAATCCATTTTAGTCCATTTTATACATATTATAACATCAATCGACATTTAGGTTAACAGAAATGCCACCGAAATTATGCCACCGAGATGACGACAATTAAGTATTTTTAATATAACTACTAAACCTATTGCGCTATAAATATACGCCCGATTCGCGTAAATTATATCAAACTATCCTATTAAATATTAAAAGATGAATTGAAATAAGACATTGTACATTTTCATATAATAATCCACGGAAATGACGTTTGAGAGAACCAAATACGTCGTGTGAAAGACTTACCTCGATAGAGTCGCAATGCTCATCAACATCTCGTCCACTCCACTGAATGACCGAAGCAGATCTAATGGTCGACTCAATAGGAATGCAAAGATGGCGTTAGGTACGTCGACTAATTAGATAACAGCAGGTGTTTGAACGTTATGAAATAGTTGCTAATCGTGCGATAAAGACAAAATGGTCAACATACTTTTAAATGAAAAAATATTAGCAATGAGTAATGTTTATTTAAATGCGTTGTTTATTCTTCTTTCTAATGATGTATATAACTTATTAATAAGCTGACAAGAAGTAAAGTTACAATAACTTGTTTGGAGAAAACCGCGAGTGGGACAGGCCTCACAGACTTGCTCCTAGTAATCTGAAATTTCGTAAAAAAAAAAAACCAGCTATTATATAAAGCAGCAGTGTTTATAATGTTATGCCTCGTTGTATTTTATCCTGTTTAATGTATAAAAAATATGTTTCTCGTAGATTGTTCACTGGTTTTTTTTTAATCCTTGGGACATCTAAAAAACTGGTCTAAAAATTCACCCCGTCGGTGAAACAAGGGGACACCCTTTATGGGTAACAGACGATTATATATATTTATACATTACCATGCATAACCTTATCTAAAATTACAAGAGGCGAGCCGTCCGCGATATTGCTCTGTAACGCGTTTGCGCCTAAATATATTAACTACGTGTCTTATTTATTTTTTCTGAGACGTGAGTACGTGTGAACTCTGGAACATGGCAGACGTGCTCTGCTGTTAAAACGAGTCATCTTCAACTTAAAAGCTATTTTAATTTCATCTCTGTTAGCTCTACAAGAGGTTGTAAATCCAATAGACTTTTATTAATAGTTAAGCTTTTTTTTCTGAAAAATATAAACGTGCTGTACATAAAGAAATGTTGTGATCAACGCACGTTGTAAACGTGTTTAATATTGAGCTACTGATGAAGGGTTTTCCATAAAGTAACAATGTTTTTTATTTAAAAAAATCATTTTTAGAATTATAATTGGTTTGCCGTTCTAAATTTGCATCATCAGAGTTTTCAATCTCGTTCAGAATTATTGTGTTCTATTTTCTGAATCCATTATAAGCTAGACTTGTTGGACTGTCTCTTCGTCGACGTCATTACGTTTATACCTACAGGGTGTAACAAAAGTCACGGTTATAAAGGTCACGAAAACTTATCGATTTGACCCTATTTATGTAAAGAGTTTTTCTGCCTTTTAAAGTATTCCATTAAATTTAGGTACCTACCTAAGTATTAAATACTGGCTGGATGCCAGGGTCATCAAGAAACTTCAATGCGAATTTAAATTAATAAAAACATAACCACAAGATTATCAACATTCAGGCTTTTGCAAAGATAGATGACTATGATTAATATGATTATACATAGAGATTTGACTAACAAGATCGGAATTAAAATTTATAAAAATCGTACTTTTTTTTGCTTGCAGTTCGTTGGGTTGACAAGTGAAACATAAGATCTTTTTTTTTAATAAAAACTGGAGTTCTTCAAATTAACTATAACTACAAACTTTTGTAGACAAATATAAGCAAACAAAATGCAATTTTTTTTTACTGGCGTAGACTCACGCGTGACTCACGCAGTGACGATGCCTTGCGGTGATTAGGTGAAGCCTAAATGCGGCGCTGTCATTGGCTTAAAACTACGATGACGTCACACATGGTGTGCTGGGATTGGCTCGGCACTAGATAAGCACCACAATTTTGATTAGAACTTAACTAGATTGGGGGCTCTATTCTTCTTGGTGAGACCATATTACTTTTGAAATGTTATAGTTTTGACAATGTTACTGAAGGGTTGAGATTCTACACCATACAGCTATTGCCGGGTTATCGTATTGTCAACGTTACTATTAGCTCTTATTAACATGACGGTAATGGGGTTCTAGTTAAAAACATACACGATAACATTCCAATAGCAATATAGTTTTACGGAATAGTAACATGAAGCTGCTTTAAGTTTTATTTACGAACCAGAAACTGCCAATGACAATAACAAGTATACCTGACTGTAATTGTCTTTAGATAGAGGATGAAATAGTAATGAGAATAATGTTACCTCTAATTAGTTTATTAAAAAGGTTGAATATATATTCATCATCATCATCGTGTTATTATGCTGGGTGCGACAGAGACGAAAACCTCACTTATCAATGAAATCTATCAAACCTCACTACATTTTCAATGTCAGAAATAGTTCGAAAAAAATTATCTTTATGACAAGACGCTGACAGTGTAATGGTGTTTTCAGCGAATGGGCTTTTCATCAAAAAATACAATATTAAATAGAGATTACTACCTGAAAATGGACATGAAGACAATGATAAAGTGTATAAATAAATAATATGACTAGGCTCAACCTTCAAAAGTACGCGAATGAGGAGTTATAATAGTAAATTGATTTGTTTATAAGAGTGACGGAACGAATAGGAACAGACTTTACTTCCAAAACAAGAGTTTCTTAAGTTATTCTTGATGACATTATAAATCTAGGTCAAACAAGTAAAGCATTTTAATAAAAATATAAACGAAGACACTTACAAAATACAGACTTCCATAAAAACGAAATCTTGAAACTCTAATGAAAATCTAAAATTAATATGGCATCATAATTTTGATAAAATTACTTACCGGAGAATAAAGAAGTTTGTAATACCTTCGAATCTTAATTTTAAATTTGAACGTATAAGTTTTAAGATCTACTGAACGCGCCCGTTTGGAGTTAAAATGGATCTAAAATGGCCGCTGGAACGAATCTTTATTTTATAGAGGCATTATGAAGTTTTGTGGACTGTAACGTCCAACTAAATTGTGCTTTCGTCGCAAGGTGTTACAAAATTAAAAATAATGAAATCTATTTCAACTTTATAATATTTTTTTCTACTCGCATACTATAAACAGCTAACAGGTACCTATTGATATCGTTAACGGTGAATACGGCCTATAGCGTAACCAAAGCGTAAAAACAAATTCTATAATGAGCTTTACCATGGTAATAACAGTTCTATAATATAATAATTATTATAACATTGTTATTACCACGGTTACGCGTATGAACAATGTCAGTGACGGTGTTTGATGATCAACTGGCATCTCAATTCTTTTATTTACTTGTCAAGAATTGTTATAATAACAATTTAAATGCGTAAAAATCTGTTCTTAAGGTACTCGTGCCTGTCATAAGAGCGCTCGCACCTCGGCACCCGTACCTTAAGAAGCTTCATTATGCACCAGTTACATAAATAACTATTGTTTGCACATTAATAAGTTAATAGTTATTTATGTATCACTAAATCATTATATAGGTGAAAAACTTAAGTAAATGACATCTTGCATGTAGTTGTGTAAAAAACGAATACGGAATTTGCGCCAAATTTCAAATATTGAATGACGAACGGTCTATACAGATGTGTTACAACTACATGCAAGAAGTCATTTATTAAAGTTTTTCACCTATACAGTACAGTACCACAATGTCTTCTTCAGCCTGTTGCCACCCAATGCTGCGTATAGGCCTCTTCCATTGCACTCTGTTCTCTACGATCTTGGGTCCTCCTTATCCAGTTTCTACCGGCTATTTTGACCAGATCGTCGGTCCATCAGCTCGTCGGCTGCCAGCCCAAATTTCGGCGCCCAGAACAGGGTCGTCATTAAAGGCCTTTTTTGCCCCATCTCCAATCCTGTCTACGACTTAGGTGACTCGCTCACTTCCACTTCTTCGAAGCTATAGGCTATTAGGGTGATGGAACCAGTACTCAACCAGGACCAATGAGGGACACTTGATTCTTATGTTGCAGAAAATAAGGGTTGTTCATTTATTTTGAGACAGAAAATTTGTATCCTTATGATCTTTGAATGAAGAGTTAAGTGTCCATTATTGTTGCCTTCAGCTAAAAGTGTCTAACATTGGTGCCGTCGCCCTCTGTCTCTCTCTCTTAATTTAAGAGCTTCGCTCTTGTCGGTGCAATAATTTCCAATCTTTTCTCATCTCTGCCAGCTCCTTGAACTCTTTATACGACACGACATGCACCTTCTCTTTGATTTGGTCCATGTAGTTTCTTCTTGGTCTTCTTCTGCCTCTCTTGCCTTCAATCTTCCCCTCTATAATGTTTTTGATCAGCATACTAATATTATAAATGTGATAGTAACTATTTTGTTCTTAAAGCTTTCACAACGAAACCGGTTAACCGATTTTAATGAAATTTGGTAAGGTGGTAGCTTACACGCTAGTGAAGGACATGGAATGCTTTTTATTCCGGAAAAAATGATAGTTTTTGAGGGAAATGGAGATACACGACTTTTACGCGGACGGAATCCCGGACCACAACTACTCTACGACAAACTACTGAACTCGAAATTTCAGTAACGTCAGTCAGTCCATGGTAACGCTCGTAAGTACTATCAGAGCCGTCGCGTTAATAAACGAGTTCTGCGCACAATTCCAGGATGCTGACGTGTTCGCCGGCAATTGGCCAGCTCTAAAAAAAGCTTTTCAAAATTACGTAATTTCTATGTTTTTTTTTCTTTACCGATTATTTGTACCTTTTGTGTCTTATATTTTTGTTACAATTTTGTGTACCTATCCTATTTGGATGTACCTGTAAGTTCACAAAAATTACTCTTACTAAATAAATGAGTTACAATTAATTACCTTACTAGCTTGCGAGTCGGATGCTCTGTCCATCGCACTGCATAAGAACATTGTGAGGAACAGAGCATTCGTCTCGCTAGCGAGTACGGTAATTGTATCTCACTCATGGTAAGGGTATCTGATGTCTCGTTCCACTCACTCGTCATCCGTAACTGAATCTCGTAACTTCGAAATTCCTTTTTCAAAGTAAGTCCCTGAATCTTTTTATCTTATACTCGTACATAAACAACAAATCTTCAATCTTTGGCAAGACTAGAAAGTTGAAATCATAGATCGTAAGTTCTGGAGCCGTAAAGTTTCAAGTCTTATCTTAAAAAAGTAACGGCCCATGGCATATGAGGCTTACCATTGAGCTTGAGCAGGAACATAGAAAACTATAGAGTCAGAGGAGGCATTTTTTAGCATGGATTATTTAAGATTGCACACAAGCCACAGGACTCATAAAAATTTAAAGTCTCAAAACTCAGTCTCGAGACTGTAATTAATAAGCGGTTCACTAGAAAATCATCATTCTGCAAACTATAACTATTTTACAAACTTTCATTTCGCAAATAGTTACTTCCGGCCGCATTGTTTTTTTTAACTTATTTAATAAGCTCATGTAACCTATGTATGTAATATGTATTGGTTTAAGTACAAATACATTTTTGTGAAATTAAATTTTGTAAAATGATACGTTTGTCAAACATACAGTCACGAAATTAAATTTGGTCCCCACCTTAGGTCCAAAATCAATCTGACATTCTACAACAATAAGATTGAGTTTCCTAAAAGTTACAAGTGACTTGACAATATCTAATGACATTGACGACTTCAAGCATATTTTTCTTGAAATGGATCCCAAATTTACGCTCGTGACCGTACTTTTGGTCAAATGAACGGACCCCACGTTAATCATGGCGGCGATCCTTCACCACCAATTAGCATCATATCAGACATCAGAAAATCATCAGGAAATAAAACAAGATCTAACCAGTCGCTGGGTCTGATAGGACTAAGTAAACAGAATTTAATAAGTAAATGCAATACGGAATCAAAACTTGTCTCAAACTTTCTACATCTAATTTGCAAGTAAAGCATGCCAGGATTCGTTTGGAGTGCATACCATATTTACAAGCACCCTGTTTGTTGGGTATCACTTTGCGATTTGAATCACCTGTACAGGAAATTGTGTCAAACAGCCAATAACGCTGTTAAAAAAGTACATAATTTATATTTCAGTATTACGTTTTAGATATTAATTGTTTTATTTGACAGTACTTAACCAATGGTAAAATAATTATATGTATATATAAAAGTTAAAATAATAATAAGAAATATTCAATTCATGACATTATTAAAAAGTGGTCAAATACATATGTATATTTAAATAGATTTTTATTTGACATTCTAAAATTTTATTAAAATAGCAATAATTGTTATTTTAGATCATAGTTTTAATTTAAAGTTAATAATAATTTCAGTAGTTCCATATTTAATAATTAATAATTAATACATAAATTAAATTTAGAAAATTATTACTTTACTATACAAATAAATTAATGTTATTATTACTATAATTAGTACTAGGTATTTAATTTAAGGAGGCCTTTACCCTCGCAAGAACACCTCTTGCGAGGGTAAAGGCCTCCTCCAGAGATGTCCAGCGTTTTCGATCTTTCGCTTCTTTTAACCAGCCGGCCGCCATTGCTGTCAAGTAAATAAGAGCTATCAAAACGTTGACAATACGATAACAAGTAACAAACGATATGGTTTTTACCGTGTTGAATAGGGGCCCCTGGCTATAGGTGAAAACTCCGGTATGATGGTGACCCCTTTCTTTGACAGCTGATATATCTTAAAGGACCCAACCGATTTGAATGAAACTTAGCTAAAAAACATCCCCATTAAACTAGCTTTCTTTTAAAAAACAAAGCATCCAAATCGGTCCATCCGTTTGAGCGCTACGATGGCACAGGTAGTAGGTGGCCTTTATAAGGTAGAGGCGATTTAGCGACCATATAATATTTATTTAGAATTTCAACCTTACATACTACAGAATATTATAAATATTCTGTTGTTTTTGCACGAAAAATTACAAACATGAAACTGTATTTGAATTTTACGTAGCATAACTGGATAACTGGGGCCTTATAAAGGGTTAAGACGTGTTAAAATTTATAACACCCTTTTTATAACCGACAAAAAAAGAAGCCCGACTGTTGATAACCGACTTTAAATCGTTATAAATCCTAAATGATCATTCAAAATGAAAAATGATTTGAATTAAAGTTTGAATGATTGAAAGATTTAAATACCTATTCAATGATACCCCACTTGTCATATCAAAATCAAATCAAATCAAAATCATTTATTTCAGCCATCTTTGGACCATAATATTATTACAAAGTGTTAGTAAATTAAATTAAAAATTTAACCTAATGTTAGTATTACATATTTTTACTGAGCACATAGGTTTTAAACTAAGCTAACCTACTTAGGCTGATATGCCAGTACGTGAACCAGACAACAATGATTCACATACTGACAATCGAACCTCTGAGCGAACGTCGCCAAGATGCCATAGTTCGTCGTTTTTTTTTTTACAATAATGGCGTCTGGTTGACGCAATATTGAATTTTGATTACCTGTCATATCTTTAGTGACACTCACAAGATTAAGACAAATCGATTGTCATAAAAATCATCAAAATAGGTGTACAGATGTAGTGAAATATCCTTTCACATCGTATTTTCTCGGAAATGTTCGTATTTGTCATGCTACTTCAGTCTGACTCAGTACCCATCAAGACAACGCGGGGGAACGTCGCATCGCGAGAGTGATAATCGGTATAGAGTGGTTAATACCAGGGTATTTTATTGTTAATTAAGATTAAGTTAGTGTTCAGTTCTTTTCAATAGTCATGCCGAAAGCATTAAGACCTGGGAAACGTTTAGATCGACAAGCCTGTGAAATTATTTTCAACATTTATTTATATTTCTTCTTGTTTACCTACACCTAATTTCTATATTTCTGATCGTGATGGTTTTAACATCTCGGTGTAACTCGTGGTTTGACATTTGACACTGATAACTAAAGTACTCTATTTATTTAATACAAACATGTCACTTAATAATTCAATAATTCATAGACACGTTGGCATCATTCGGAAGGAGACGTGAGTTCCGATTTGTCACGATGTGAAAGGATTACTCACTAGATCTATAGCGACACAAAAGAAAAAACATACATACAAACATATATATAGGCTGGTAAACACAGTAATACCCTCGTCCTTCGGCAGTCGGGTAAAAAGGAGACGGTTCTCAGTTCGGCGGAATCTCTTTTTTCACATAGTAAAAAGCAAAATGTCGGTTTCGTATTGCGATGTAATAACTAAAGCCGTTCTTACTCTAGCGATAACGCGCCCTCTTTCCTACGGACGACTAGAAAGACAGTAAAATACACACGTTAAAGATCTTTTTTCAACTGTATAAGGTTTATTATTGCTTGAGCCTTGAGCCTCAAGTTTTTTTTTGTGTACATCAGTAATCTGTCCCTTTCCCGTTTTATCTGCTAGAAAAATGCTGCAATTTGTTAACTTCAACTATTCATGTGTTGGGCGTTTGGTTTTTGTTTTTGGGAGCCGAATCGAAATACAATAAGAAGCTGATTTTGCAGAGAGCATCGGTTGCCTAGTGGCTTAGGCGGTCGACTCGTGATCGTAAGGTACCGAGTTGGAACCCCCGCGGTCACCATGTACCAATGAGTTTTTCTAACTTAAGTGCTTTACCCGATTCTCTTACGGTGAAGGAAAAACATCGTGAGGAAACCTGCACTAACTGTGTAAGAGAGTAATTGCACAAAAGATCCTAAAGGGTCAAAGTGTATCCGAAAGGGCCCGTCCGTAAAACAAGATAAGATAAGATGGAGATTATGCAAAGCAAAAACAAATTCTGTAATGAGCGTTACCATGATAATAACAGTTCTATAATATAATAATTATTACAGCATTGTTATTACCACGGTTACGCGTATGAACAATGTCAGTGACGGTGTTTGATGATGAACTGACATCTCAATTCTTTTATTTACTTGTCAAGAATTGTTTTAATAACAATTTAAATGCGTAAAAATCAGTTCTTAAGGCACTCGTGCCTGTCATAAGAGCGCTCGCACCTCGGCACCCGTACCTTACCTTACCGTGGATTCTGCACTCCTTAGAAATAAAGAAAAGAGATGCAAAATATAATACAATTTTGTTAAAGGTACACTTACAGTAAGATGTACCGTTCTCGGGAGAACTCGCTCTACCATGAACATTTTAAACAATTTTAACTTAAATTCTTAATTCTACTAAAACATAAGATACGTGACTTAATTCAAGGTATTTTTTTTAAACTTCAATTAATTGTACGCATCGCATTCTCCATGACACACAAACTCGGGATACACCTAAAAATAAACGGTTTTAAAAATCTAATAAAAACTATTTTCATTTGACATAAAAATATGCTAAGTATAATTTGAAGGAGTTTGCAAGTGTTTACTCATAGCATCGATTTTAATTTTAACGGGTGCCATCTATATGGTATAGTTTATAATATCCGAAACGTATTAGGCATAACAAGTTTCGCATAATTTATTTATCCGAATCTTAGATTTGCCGAAATTTTATTTGGCATAAATCTATATTATCCGAATGGTTCTTTACCCGAATAGTACGTCAGCATAATATTGACATGGCAGAATTTCATTATGCATAATTTTGTTAAGCATATCTGTAATTTAGCAGAATTTTGATAGCCCGAAAACCTGTCCTAATTTATGTCCAAAAATCCGATACAAAAATATTATAAATCAAGTCAATTTGAAAAAAATGGTTTAGGTTAGGTTAGAGTTGTGTCCAGGCGCGAAGTGCCAAACTACGCGGAATAGGGGCTCCGCGAAGCGGGGCCCCGTCGACACTGCCGCAGGAAGCAACTCTTCTCACTTAGGTCATTATTAGGTTTATTACGTTAATTTATTAATTCGGCGAAATAAGCGTATGCGACAAATAACTTTCTGCGAATCAAATTTATGCTTAAGTCATTTTCTGCCAAATTCCTATTCGGAATTCAGAAAATATGCGTAATACCAATTCGGCTTCCTAATGCGTGATAGAATTCATTCATCAAATTATGCGAGAACAGTTTCTGCACAAATACAATTCGGCTTAAACAAATTATGCGATATTGAAATATGACTACAAAAATTATGCGTTAACAGGGGAAACCAATTTTAACACTTGCTGCGGCCCTAGTATGGTTGTGTTTATCGCGTCTCAAAATGTGGATAAAGCTTCCGTTACTCTCGTACTTATTACGTGTCAAAAAGTGACGGATGTTATATCCACATTTTGTTACGCGATAAACGCAGTCATATTAGACCCCCTGCCCGAATGTTTATGGTAAAATTCCTTCCTACATTTTAACATTTTATTTTTGGGTAGTATGATGTACTATCAGCCCAATGACGTTATGATTCAAGTCGTAAGATGTGTTATAGTAGTTTACGTGACGGTTGCGTGATGACAGGCATTACATCACGAGTGTGGTTTATGAAAAGAGCCGCAAGGCGAGTTTCATAATAGATCACACGAGTGTTGTAAAGCTAATTACGCAGAGTCTCGTACTTTATCTACACACATATTATAAGTACTCTAAGATGGGTTCAGAAGCCGAAGGGCAAATGACCAGCATTACCTTACCTGTGTTAGTAGGTGACAGCGATGACAGCTGTAACGTAATTTTGAAATTACGTTATCGATTACCTATTGTAAGGTAATGAGATCTAAATTTGGAAAATCTTCCAAAATTAACAGCTGTCATCGCTGTCACCTACTACCACAGGTAATGCTGGTCATTACCTACAGGTTTTGAACGCATAATAGAGGACTTATGATATGAGTGTAGATAAAATAAATTGTTTTATAATTACACTGTGACACCGTTATAAGATGGGTCAGGGTTCCATTGACCTGATAGTACGTACTTACATTAAAGTATAGCTAAATCATGATAAGAAGTATCGTCGAGATTGAAAATGTCTATTCACCTACCATCAGGGGCACGTTTTATAAAACTACAAGTTACAATTTTACAGGTCTAAACAGGGAACACTGCGCTAATGGCTGGTCGTCATTGGTCGAGGTTGTGTCAAATGCAAACTTGTAACCTGTAAATTGTAATTTGGCGCTTTATTAACACAGGCCTCTGGTCGTCATTGGTCGAGGTTGTGTCAAATGCAAACTTGTAACCTGTAAATTGTAATTTGTAGCTTTATAAAACAGGCCCAGGTGACCTGTGTGCTCCTTTGCCTTTTCCATACTTACCATAAAAACAAACTATTTTTACTTACGATTACATGACCAATGTATTTTCTTGTGCTACTATTGGTGCGTCTAATTAAAATAAATTCACTTACATGTAAAGATATAAATAAATTAACAAAGCTTCCCTGATCCGAATTTGCTCTAAACCATTAACCATCATACCGAACATCAGTTGTAAAACAGCTCCAATACCAACTCCGCTGGCGTCACATCATAACTAGTATATTTTAAGCGGGAACTTAGACCGTAAAATTCACGACGCCAGCTTTAGTGCATATTGGAAAATTAACCTAGCGGTAGTTACATTATTCCTGCACTTAGAGTTTTATGAGGTGTTTACTTTATACTCTTCCTTTTCAAAATTCCTTGAAATTCAAGTTGCTGAAGTTTAGTTGCAATGACGAGGCATATAGCTAAAAGAATGGATAGCCAAACCGGCTAAGAAGTTAGGGAATGACCACTTACTAGTTCACTAATGTCTTACCACAAGTGTTTTGGTAAATTAATACTTAAAACCAGTTAGTAGAAGACGTTCGCGACTTCGTACGCGTAGAATTAGTTTTCCGTAACTCCTCCTACCTTTAACCCCTTTGGGAATTAATTTCCATAAATCCCTCCTTAATGCACCCCTAGGATATCCATAATTTTATTGGTCATAATGTCATTGTTGACATAATTATTGATAGACATAATTTTTTATATCGCTGAAACTGTAAACTTTTCAGAAGTTCTGAAATATCTATCGCGTAGACAAGGCTAGATTAGGTTAGGTTTGATTTATAAAAATCCTGAAAATGTAACAGTTTCTTTAAAAATACGTTATGACTTGCGATGATTATAACTTAAAGCACATTATGACTAAAAATAATTATGGCAGACAATATAGACCCAAGGAATCTTCCCTCCAAATTTCAAGTTCCAGGTCCAGCGGTTTCGGCTGTGCGTTGATCGATCAGTCAGCTTGTCAGTTTCTCTTTTTATGTACATTAGTTCGTTTCACAAACATGATTTTACCGTAAATGCATTTTATTGTAATTGGCATTGGAATAAGAGAAGTATCATTAAATTCATTAATCATGCTTATAAAATAAATTAGATAAAAAAAAAAAGAAAAAAAAAATCATTAATCGTCCAAGTCGTGTAGCTGTGACATTGCCACTACAAAAAAATCAGGCAATTGTTTTTATGAACGTTCCATTTGACAAACACTAATTTAGGAAATACATACATACATTAAATCACGCCTGTTTCCCAGAGAGGGAGGTAAAGACCCCTTCTTTCCACCTGCTACGATCCTGACAAATCTCTTTCGCTTCTCTCTCCCAAATTCATACATCGAGTCATGCATGCACGTCGTTTTCGGGTACTTAAGATCCGGCCCTTTTATTTAGCAAATAGTTTACTTTTATATCTCTCGAACTTTTGCCAACCGTTGTTAATTGTTTCTAAAATGAAAATTTGTGAATTTACTTGTGGTCATAATACCCAATCACTGGCTAAGTAAAGCCAGGCGTTAGCCATCACATCATATCCACAAAATAAGAACATAATATAGCGTAGAAACCGGACTAGAAGACGTACTTTGCGTCAGCTATCTTTCTCTACTTTTTAGATTACGTATTACATGAGAAAAAATGAAACAAAAAGTAGGCTGTATTTTCTTCTTTAGGTAACTGTCATTGTCACAAGGTTTTACACAGGGACTTCTTTGTCCTTCCTATAGGAAGGATTTGTTTTTCCTTGTCTATAGGTCCAAATACTATAGGTGCTTATAGGTCCAAATCACGCCTTACTTGTGACGATGTACCAAATAACGAAACATCAGCTATAGATTCATCTCTTTCCAACTCACTATGAAAACCATAAGTAAAAAGAAGTGAACCATAATGTATTTTCTGCTTATTTAGTACGGATTCTATTCCTTTAGTCTTTATTCTGTGATCATACCTCATATTAATCTCCTTTAGAATATAAATTGATTAAACTGTATCCAACCCGTACAAAGTTCAACCCCGAATAAGACTAGAGTTTCATTGAATACCCGGTTAAGTTTCAGAACAAGAAATTAGTTTTGTTCCGAGCGTGTATCGAACATTTGATAGTTCGATTTAAAGTACAAGTCGGACTAGATAAGTGTAGTTTTCTCACAGATAACATATTAGAAACAGTAAGACTAAGGTAAGACTTGAATGAACTGCCAAACGAAAAAAAAACTTTTCTTGAGAATCACTTACCTATTTAGATACATTTGCAGGGGCTGAATCGTGGTCACACCAGGTTGTCACACCACTGCTATTCGCTTTCGTCGGAAATTCGTCAGAAATCATTTTTATTCCGCAATAGTAGTTAGTTTAGGTTTGTTAGGTATCTTTAGATGCCCTAAGGGCAAATCGCCCAGAAATAGGAGCCCTGCCACAGGCAGGGTTTCCGTCGAATAGCAATGGTGTGACAACCTGGTGCGACGACGAGTCTGCACCCAATTTTGCATTGGATGGAATGGGGATCGAAATTTATTGGAATGAAGACGAATGACGAATGACGTTGTTTACAAAGTGATTGATTTTCCGATATATTCCGTCAAACGTGGATACTTGGTACAACGTGGGCGTTGAGTTCTTTGGTCTATGGTCCATCTGTCACCGGAATGAGTTGGGGCTAATTGGGGTGTAATTTCTATAAGTAACTCACACTCTTCCAAGTACCCACGTTGTCCCAAGTTTGACGTTTCTATAAGGGGAAGGGGGTGGGGGGTAACACTACCGTAGTGTGCGTGTCTATACCCGTTACAACTAAATATCTTTGTTATAAAAGCGTTTCTAAAAAGTTTGTGAACAGATTGGAAAAACAATGACATGCATTCGTTTTTTTTTAATGTGTTGAGAAGCAATCGAGCTCAGAGGAGATGGTACTGGATTCTGAAGCCCACTTTTGTAAGCTCAACATTGCAATCTTATGAAAGCTCGAGACAGCAAATCCGCTGTCAACCCTGAGGACTTGGATGGGATGCCAATAAGCTAGTTATTTCACCGGTTGTCTTACCCCCCACCCAGAACACATAATTCCCCCTCCATCCACTAAGATCCATTGATAGTATCCATTAATGGGGTCAAGTGAACTTTTTGTACATTGAAATCCATTTGCAGTCGTTTACACTCTGTACACTGAAAAAAAAAATTGGTCGCTTGCAACAAGATTGTGATTGTGTGCATAAGCGTCTTGATCCCATACGAGCCTAACAAGACGATAGATACACCAACTAAGGCGTTAGATACATCAACTAAGATGTTAGTTGAATCACAAAAGAAATTGCTGTTGTTACTATACGTTTTGGTTTATATAACTAATATCTTAACTATTGTATTCATTTTATATCAACTAAGTGAAAATCTCTCTTTGTTGGCTCTAATTTTTTTGAGTGTAGGGTTCCGTACCAAAATTGTAATAAATAAATCGATCTGTCAAGTTGACATCTTCGGGAAAGTTCGTTTTCAACCCGAGCAACGCTCTGTCTTCCAGGTACTTATATTTAAATCCATTAATGGATCCCAGCGTCATAAAATGTTTAAACGACTCCAAATGGATTTAAGTGTAGGTACAGTCAACTACAAAGATATGTATCCATGTTAATCTTACAAAATGAAGTAAATTTTCGTATGCCATTCTTAATTACCCTTCCTTCGTGACATTTCTAGTATCAATAAAACCTTACATTGTGATCGACTCGTTTAAAATGCAATAATTATGTATCCCGCTTGTTTCCTCTGAATGATTCAGATGATTCTCAAACATTCAAGCATTTTGTAAGATTAACATGGATACATATCTTTGTAGTTGACTGTACATTAAAGCCCACTCGACTCCATTAATGATCCTATCAATGGATCCACTACTAAAATCTGTTCTATTTGTGAATCTTCTTCGTTATTATTATCAAATAGTAAGTACATATAAAACGAAGTCGCTTTCCGCGTGTCTGTCTTTCTGTCTGCGTGTATATCCGCTAACTCCTCCTAAACCATGTATCGAACTTTGATACAGTTTACTCCGTCAGTTAACCATTTTATCACGGAAGTTTTTTATGTATAATAAATGCTGGTTTATTTAAGGGTGTTACAATAAAATCACATAAACCGAAGCATAGAGGGGGCGGGTCGCTAGTTACAAAAAAAAATTGTTACGTTTTGATACTAATATATTCTGTGTACTGTGTGTGTCTCAGTGGTAGTTTCCCGTTGATGCGGCCGCATTAGACACTACTATAATATTTTTTTATTATTACAATACAATACAAAACACAACAGTGTTCACCAATAATTAAAAGGACGGTTAGCGGTTTGACGGTTGTCAAATGTATTGACTAACAGCTGATTAAGACTAAATCGTCTGTTAAATTGGTTGGTGAACTCGGCCCTTAATAGTACACCGTATAGCCTGGCCAAAAAGTCGAGCCAGTGGTGACAGCTGCAACTAAAAAAATTCCATACAAAATTGTTGCCATGTTTACGCATTTTACGTCAAAAATGTGACAGTTACGTAGAAAGTGGCGCCCTCATTTAATTTCTCGACTTTTTGGCCAGGCTATACTATTAAAACATAACAGAGAAACAGAACCATTAAAAATTATACAGGTAAACAACGGGCGGTCTTATTGCTAATTAGCGATATCTCCCAGACAACCTTAGAAGGGATATTATTATGACTAATTGAAACATTTTACACAGTAGGTGGTGCAGACATCTTGTGAACAATATCAAAAATACTATGTAAGTTATTAATAGAGTTAGGACGTTTGGTGGCAAATTGTGGTTCTAGAATCCATGGAGTCGCTGTTTCCTATTTATTATAACACGTATAACTTTGATTTTGACCTTCAGTATTTTATATTTCAAACTTCATTTATTCATTAAACGGCTTAACCAATTTAATTGAATTTTGGTATGGAGGATATATCTGCTGTGATTGCTGTGACAGCGTTACAAACAGGCAAATATTAGTACACTCAAAAAAATGACAGCCAACAAAGAGAGATTTTCACTTAGTTGACAAAAAATGATTACAATAGTTAAGATATTAGTTATATCAACCAAAGCTGACAGTTAACTACAGCAATTTCTTTAGTGAATCAACTAACATCTTAGTTGATGTATCTAACGTCTTAGTTGGTGTATCTATCGTCTTGTTAGGCTCGTATGGGATCAAGACGCTTATGCACAACAATCACAATCTTGTTACAAACGACCAATTATTTTTTTCAGTGTACGTATGGATAAACCAAACTAAAAATGTATTTAATTCTTTTTGAAATATGACCATTATGAAGGTCAAAATAGTAGTAAGTGTCTTGTATTATAATAATTAGGAAATAGCGACTCCATGGATTCTAGAACAACGATATGCCACCAAAAGTCCTTGCTTTAGTTATTAAATGGGGTATAACAACTAGGTACAACAAGTAATAAAAATATAATATGCTTACCCTACAAATAAATACTTATTTCATGCAATCGACACCGATTAAACGGCTGGCGCTGGCTTGTTAAATATCCATGCTATTTCCATTTACAAGCAGCTATTCAATCACGCCTGTTTTCCAGAGGGGTAGACAGAGACCAATTCTTTCCACCTGCTACGATCCTGACAAATCCTGATAAAATAGGAACAATCATTTTTTTCTGAACATGCTTAAGGCCCTGTTTCTAATCTGCAAGATTAAATACTATCTGCTAGTTAAAGTTATTTCTTTCCATTTCTTTGCCATATAAAAGAAAAGGACCGAGCTACATTTATCTGTCATTATCTGGAAATTATGAAACAGGTCAAATAAAGTAAGTCAATTAATAATGCTTCCATACAAAATGTAATCAACATCGAGATCTCAGCCCTTGTGCTAAACGCGCTCACAGCTACGGGAGTCCACTGTCGTCATTGCAGTGCAGAAGTTCGCCTAGATTCTAACGATAACCACGAGAGCGGGAGCGATGGCGGGGTGGTGATGTAGTGTTCCGATTTCGATGTCAAATTCACAGGATTTTAAAGAAACTTTCCGTCCACATCTCGATATTACTAGGTTACGACCAGGTCGCTTTGTGAATACATTTCGATCTGACTAGATCGCAATACGACTAGATTACTTTACGACTACGCACAGTGGAGCAACGGCGGAATTAATTCAATTTTGGGATGGTCATCAGTAGTCACATTTTTTATCTGATATGTATATAAAACATTTCAAATACCTATGATCTAATAAAATATTGCATATATATATTATTTTTATAAAGAAATTAGGCCGCCAAACTCGTACAAATGAACTCACATGAAATAAACGTTAAGAATACCTTGTATTTGCAAACGGTATATTCCTCTCAAGTTATTGATTTTGTTTAACATGTTTCATTTATACACAAGAAACATTATTCCTACTATTGTAAATGAAATAACATTTATGGTTTCTCTTAAATTATGAGTAATTTTAGGGCTGTAAGAATTTGATAGCATTTCTCGCCTAAATATTACATTTCATTGGCTATAACTTTTTAGCTACAACGACCCTCAAGCTCTAATACAACAATATTTACACATTATTTAATCTAGATCATTATTTAATTGGTTCTAGCTGCAATAATTTGCAAACTTTTTATTACTACCTAATTAAGTAAATGAGTTTATTTTTCTAAGAAAAATACTTAAATGCGTTATCGATGGTAATGAGGGCAATTACAAAGACTATTAAATTATAAAATAGTATAAAAAGGGTATTTAAAACATTGTGCATCATTTACTTTTGTGAATTCAATAAAGCAACACCTAATTGTATATTTTATTTTAAGTTCAATCAATGTAGGTTTTATTTTAAATATTAGTTGGAATGATTTTATTACACTTATAAATATATTTAAAATGTGTTTTTTCATCCATTAACCTGAAAAAAACAATTAATTCCTGTGCTCCATACAACGTGCACCACTGTGCTACGTCTCAAAAAGTCCGAGTCGCTAAATTTCCACTTCGTTTGCGTTACTGGTAGGTTAGGTTCGTTAAGTAACTTCAAATACCCGAAGGGTAAATTGCCCAGGAATGAGAGCCCCGCCATGCGGGGCTCCGTCGATATTGCTAAGACAGACATAAGATGAAAAAAGCGGTTGCGCATCCTTCTCCTGTGAGATGACAGACTTGCAAAAAGAGGCTACCACCCACCACTCTCGGCTGCGGAACATGGCGACCGGTCCCTGCCCCAGTGACCTCAGAGCCCCCCATACCTTTCCAAAGCGTCGCGCACATCATCGACTAGTGCGCCTTACTCGTTGCACCTAGGCGTGCTCTCCCGGATGGCTAATTGGTTCAACCATACCAGCTGGCCTATTGCCTAACGTACGTCGCAATCGCAAACAAGTGGAACAATTGTTATCATTTTGAAAGCAGACTCGCCTTCGGACTATCAAAATGAAAACGATGACGATTGCGAGTGCGTTAGGCAATAAGCCTGACGTTCCGTACGTGCACCAACCGCACCGCACCTCTCTGTGTGTTACCTAATACTGAAATTGAAATTATTTTTAGCTGCCACTGAGAGGGAGAAAAAAGCATTAATATATTAAAAAACTGAGTATAAAAACAATCACTTTATTTCACTAAACGAACATGGTTCAAAAACTTGTTAGTGTATGTTTTTCTTTTTCGGAGCAAATTTACGGCCTTCGAGGGTTGAAGCGCAGCATTTCAATATACAAAAACATGGAATGGCCAACAAAATAGGTGCTAAAATTACAGGCCAGACGGGGTACGCTATAGCCACACCAAGCCAGGTCATCGCCATTAATCCCAAGAAGCATACCTAGGGCATCCTAGGGGCGCACTTTTGTAGGAAAATGTGCCCAGGAACGGGCATACATGCTCTTCATTAAACAAAGGCTTTGTGTCAGCTTTTGGGTAGTTTCAATTTGTACAAGATAAGTTTTTTCTTTTTACCATTTTTATTTCTCTTTACTTACTTATTTTTTTTCTCTGAATGTTTACATTTGCGTGAATTTTGCGAAGAAATGTGTCAAAAATTATAATGGGCTATTATGTGCTATATTGTGACATTTGTGTATGAGTGGTGTGTGACATTGGTTTTTGGATGGGTTTTTGGTTACATTGTTTTCGTATATACCAACTCAATAATATAATGTAATTAGCATCATAGGTGATTTGGTATGCACTCTAAGCCTATTTGTTGTGTAATAAATAAATAAATAAATAAATAATAATAAATAAAGAAAAATGGATTGTTAAGCAAGCAGAACCTTTTTATTATTTCGAAAACGACTGACGTATTACAGGGGCACGTTTTATAAAGCTACAAGTTACAATTTTACAGGTCTAAACTGGCAACACTGCTCAAATGGCTGGTCGTCATTGGTCGAGGTTGTGTCAAATCAATGTCAAATGTAAACTTGTATCCATGGAATTAGTAAGTACATCTGGAATGCTTACTTCCAAAATCGCGACAAGTAAAATTGAACTCAATATCTGAAGACAGAAGGCTGACTTTTTGTCCCTCTTACACAATTGCCATGTTAAATGGTTACGATTTTCTTAGTACGAAATGTTAACTAGGTAGAACATGTTAATTTTTTAAATTGTGAAGATTGTCACAGTATATATATTTAAATTAGGCGCTAGGAATCCATTAAAGTATTACATATTAAATGAATATTAAAGTTAACCCGCTTCAATCATTGCTCATCATGGTAATGGTAGGAGTTTATAAAATAAAACTAGCAACACTAATAAAACAAAATGGCGATTGGCGGTCACTTTAATAATCTCTCACTGTTGCAATGAGATTATGAGACCTATTTCGGCTTTTATGTGTTAATAGCAGCGTTTTCCCTGAAAGAAAACGTATATTAAAATACTTACCTAATTCGAAGCTTATAATGAGATAGGCATATCCGTTTCCCGTAGTCTTTACCATTTTAGAACTCCTTGATGACGTGTTTCCGCTGTCTCAGCCGATAGTGGCGCCATCTGTGAACTTATATAACTGGTGCAGCGCCACTTTTTACTCATTGGCTTTTATTCACGACTTTCACCAGGCAGAGCTATAAAGTAAGCTTCGAATTAGGTAAGTATTTTAATATACGTTTTCTTTTAGGGAAAACGCTGCTATTAAAAGTACTAGACCGTAATTCGAAGCTTATAATGAGAAGTGTTTGTTTTCGCCTGGTGAGACACGGAAACCTTATTATAAGGAAAACGCCAATGTGACACAAATAATTTATTGCATTAAGTAGATAGTAAACATTATATAATATTATTTTAAAGATTTGGTTAATCATCTGGTGGAACATTTAGATTGAATCATAGGCATATATTCAATTAAGCATAATTATTATATTACAAATTACTGAATATCAAATATTATTCTGAATACCGAATTATTAATATTAATTAAACCTAAACTAAAGCAGTCGCTGTAGTTGTAGTGTAAGCTAAAAGGACATCATCAATCAATCAATAGGATTAAATAATTGAGTAACATTTGTAGAGTTCGTTTTTGGCATTATTTCACGCCTATAAAACCTCTGGAAGGTATTGGCGGAGCGCCAATTTCCGCGAGCAAGAATTTCGTCCAAAGGGTAATTCAACCAATTTTTTGAAGCCACTGCTGAGCGCACACTACCTGGACTAGATTGTATATTCGCATCTTTAAATAAATGTTTAATCCAGCCTGCTATGACAGTTCGTGAGGCTGGTTTAGGAGTGCCTCTAATAGTCATAAATAAACTGCATGACTTGGCAGTTTCTCGTCGACTGTTTAACAACGATAACATAGCTTCGATCCAATAGACAGGATTTAGTTGAGTATTGTCGTCGTTAACCATTAACTTCCAGCCCGATTGCCTATAGTTACTATTATCCGTCTTGGATCCAAACCTTGGCCAAAAAACTATAGCATCTTGGGACCTGACACAATGACCAGGGTCTGTACTGAGCAAAGTTAGGTCATGGATACGGCGGCCTGAACATAACAGCAATAGAATAGCTGTATGGCGGGAAATTTGATAAATATTATTTGTATCTATTGTATAAGAGGATAAATATTGAACGAGAGTATCAATATCCCAAATGGGTGGTTTAATTTTCTTTGTATCTTTTAAGGAGATTTAAGGAGAGCTTAGTAGACTCGACGTATCTGCGTTACAAAGCGTGGAAACAACAGATTTATGTAAAAGAATAGTATTGTACGATAGGCCATAAATTAAGTGCAAATCGGCTAAGAATCGCGCAAGTTGAGACCCAGTTGGCTTTTTAATATCAACTGCGTTAACCCTTGCCCATGATACCCAACGATTCCATGCTATTCTATATGTTTTTCGGGTGGATGGCCGCCAAGAATTTTCCAACAAGGATTTTTGATTGGTATTCCAGCTGCTTATCTCCTCAGTCCACCCCCACATCTCCAAACTTCCAGAGTTAGATTCTCTAGGTTGGGGGGTGGAAGACCTGTCGAGGTGTCTATCAAATTCACTTTCAGATGCCTCAGGACGAACGGAGCTTCGAGGGCTCTCGCTTTGAGGTCCGCCCGCCAAAACACCCTCTGCCACCGAGGCACTACGATCAGGAATACCCCCGACGACTGGTTGAGGTGGGATAGAACTTTCGGTACTAGGAACGGAGGTGGAAATAGCCACGCCAGAGAGTAATGCCACTTTACGCTGAACGCATCGTGAAAAAGAGCTTTCTGGTCTTTCAGGTCTAGGGAGACATAATTGTAGACCACGTGTGCCCTCTCCGAGGCGAAAAGGTCTATCACCGGAGTCCCCCATCTCGAGAATATTATCTCCAAGCATTTCGGTGACAGATGCCATTCCGGTGGAAGTCGATATCTTGATAGGTGATCGGCATGATTGTTGTATCGACCTGGGATGTAGTGGATCGTAAAGGAAATCCAATACTGGTCTAGTAATGTCAATAGTTGACGAGTTATCTCCATCAGTGCTATTGACTTGGTCCCCCCCTCTTTTCGTAGATGAGCTACGACGGTCTTGTTGTCGCACTGTATTAGCACAGAACTGTGACTCAGTATTTGTGCATGATTTTGAATGACGTGTAAAATGGCTAGCATCTCTTTTTGATTGCAATGTAGATTTTGTTCCTCTAGAGACCAAGACCCTCTCAACGGAAGGTTGTCTAACTGAGCACCCCATGCAAGGTCTGATGCGTCGGTTGCGAGGAAATGAGCGGGAGGAGGAAAATGTAGCATTGCGGAGAGATGGCAGTTCTGAATCCACCACTTTAACTCTATTTGAACCGCTTCGGGCAGTACGAATCTCTTTGTTGGCTTGTCTAGTAGAGTATTCATGAAGCTCAATAGGTGGCGATGGTGTAATCGGCCTCGTGGGACAACAAAACTGGCGAAGTTCAACAGACCTACGAGACTTTGAACTTCGTTTAGTGAGACATGGTTTTGTTTTACAATTTGATGAACCTTTTTTACTAGAACATGAATTTTTTCCTTCGGTAATGATTTTTGATTGTCCCATGTTTTCCATAGGATCCCTAGATACGTTAGGCTTTTTTGTGGGATCGTTATTGACTTTTCTAGATTGACCCACCATCCTAGAGCTTGGAGAACTTCCAAAGTCATTTGTACGTTTTTGTGAAGAGTGACAGGGTTCTGATGTGCAATTAAAAAATCGTCTAGGTATACTAGAATTCGTACATTTCTTTGTCGCATGAATTGAGCTATCCAATTGGTCAGAATTGAGAATGTTTTGGGAGCCGTGCTCAACCCGAATGGAAGACAAGTTATTTCTAGTAGTTCTTTGTTGTAAATCAACCGGAGAAAACGTCTGTGTACCTTTGATATTTTGAGGTGGAAATAAGCTTGACTCAAATCTATCTTGCACATCCAATCTCGCGGTTGAAGAAACTCGGGAACTCGATACATGTTTAAGAGGTGAAACGGCTCGGTCTTCACAAATCCGTTCAAAGCCTTTAGATTGAAGATCGGACGGAGAGATCCGTCGGTCTTTGGAACTAGAAAAAGTGGTGAAATGAAACTGGGGGACCAATGTGCTGGTTTTAGAACGCCTTGAGCTTTCATTTTTTGAATTGATGCCGTCATTTCCTTTGATACACGTGTTTGAAATATATTTTTTACGTTTGGAATGGACAAAGGAGGTTTCTGGACAAATGGTATGCGATAACCTTCTATAAGTTTTAATACTATTTCCGGGGCCCCCATTTCTTTCCACTTGTCGTAATAATGAGCCAACTGTCCGGCTTGGAATGACCTCGAGTCATTGTTCATTGTATTTAGACTGACCTCTAGGGGCATGACCAGAGGGTGCTCGTCCCCTTCCTCCTCGTGTACCACGAGACCTCGAGCCTCGGTATTGAAAGGAACCCCCGTTATAACCAAAAGTATTACCTTGGTAATTATTGTGGGTCATGTTATTATGATATCCACCCCTCGAGAGTGGTAAATTATTATTATGCGTAGGTCTAGATGGACCTGCGGCGTAGTGTGGTATTTGGGCTCCACTTGATGGACCCATGAATTTTTTGTTGCATGTTCCTCGCGAATGCTGGTGATAGGCTTTATTAGATCTTTTTTGCGAGCTATCAGACTTAGGCGGCCAGAAGGTTCTGCGAAAGCCGCCTGCTTTTTCTAACGCGGATGAAAAAGCGTCGGCCTCAAAAACGTGCGTTGTTGAGGGAGGTATTTTATTAAGAGAAACTTTAATTACAGGATCCTTTACATTTTTTAGAATTGCATCCCTCTTCACCTGTATAATCTCTGACCTATGGCCACACACCATTTGCAAAAGGTCAGTAGAAATTTTATGAAAATCACCTTTTAAAAATAACTCCTCTACTTTGGTATTTAAATTTTCTAAATTTGTTTCTGATTTAGCCCATGTTAACAAGTTACGTATGTTTTCTTGTAAAGCTTCCTTTTGCTTCAGAATACAAAAAGTAAGTGCAGCATATGCCTTATCCGCTTTGGCCAAATGAGTTAAGGTATCATACTGTCGTACCTCCCCGTTTGTCTCAAGATCTACAAACCCCGGAGTGAGATTATATAGTTTCTGCGTATCCGCATACCTCACGTCGGACCAATCGGTATTTCCAAAATGTTGGACATCAGTTAACATTTTAACAAAATTGTCCGGAGCTTTGGGGACAGAAGGTTCTTTCAATTTTGTTTCAATATCAAAGGTAAAGTTCAAGTCTGGTGTATTAGGAATATCGAAAATTTGATCATTAACTTCATCCGCATAAAGATCGCCACTGACTCCTGAACAAATAGACACCTGGTCCGCGCCCACGCTATTATTATAGGCATGGGGCTGATTAATAATATTTCGTAACTCACTGATTTCCTTGCTCAGCTGTCGTACAGAATGTTTGCTTCTTTTACTCCTCTTGTGGCGATGGCGACGTGATCGCTTGCGCTTTGAACTCGGCGAAGATGAGCTCGAACTGGAGCTACTTGAGAAGCTGCTGCTGCTGCTGGTACTACTGAGGCGCTTGCGGCGCGCTCCGCTTGGTCCAGCCATTGGCTCATCCTCAGTTGGAGGAGGGTTCACTTTACTCATTCTGAAATTAGATATGTAATTAATAAAAAAAATCTTAATATGCTCAGAGTACTCAGAAGAAATTTAAAAGTAATAAAATAACCTTATATCGAACGGAAAACCCGTTAAATAATTGTTTAAATTTATGATAGTATTTTAACCTAAACATGACAATGTGTAAATGTAACAGGCAGCTTAGTAGCCGAGCTGGCAGTTTACAGTCAGACAGTTTACGGAAGTTATAATTATAAATGTAAGCTAAAACTTAGCTCGATGAACTGCTAAATTCATAGGCACATAACCACATTTAATGTAGTAACTTATACACATAAAGGTAAAATAATACTTACAATAGATTAGGCATTTAAGCATATACTTAGGAATATATTCTCCGAGGGGGTAGTTTAATAAATGTGGATTAATGATAAGTTAAATTCAATAATGGTTCGTTAGCAGTTATTCCGGACAGAATACAGCGTTGCAGTTATAATTCCTAGTAAGTTCGCTTTATTAAAATAAAATTTGGTACTCACTTTTTCCTTTTTCAATTTTAATTTCGATCACTGATATTATACACTTATATCACCTTGTATGATGATAGAATATTATGCGTTAGCAAACTTTATGCTACGGGAATCAAAACGCCAATGAGTAAAAAGTGGCGCTGCACCAGTTATATAAGTTCACAGATGGCGCCACTATCGGCTGAGACAGCGGAAACACGTCATCAAGGAGTTCTAAAATGGTAAAGACTACGGGAAACGGATATGCCTATCTCATTATAAGCTTCGAATTACGGTCTAGTACTTTTAATAAGTGATTTTCTTAAAAACAATGGTAAATACTAGTTGTGCTGTGAGTGGCTGCAATAAAGAATCATATCCAGGTTGTGGGATATCCTTTCACAGGCAAGTTTGTGAGATTTCTGTTAGTAGGGTGACCACGAGCAATCATTAATATCATTATTGCTAGCGTAGCGAAGTTACCTAACAAAAACTATTTGATTTCAGACTGCCTGAGAATGTTGAAGTAAAAAAGAAATGGATTGAAGCGATTCCTGGGAAAGTAACTAGCAACTCTGTTGTATGTAGTTTACATTTCAAACATGAAGATTATCTGACGGAAGCTAGAAAAAAAAGATATCTGAGGCCCGTTTCACGAAGCTACAAGTTACAAATTACAAGCGGAATTCTCTTTCTAACTCCTTTTGCTAGAAAGAGAGTTCCGCTTGTAATTTGTAACTTGTAGCTTCGTGAAACGGGCCACTGGAGTAGTTCCATCTATTTTTCCTAAGGTAATTTAAGGTAATACCGTAAAATTGCTCATTTAAATGTTGGTTAATAAAAGCTTCAGGAGGACAGAAAAAATATTTAAAAAAAAACAATTTTTTTTAGATTTTGAGAAAAACCATGTCCGTCACACAGGACATTGCCAAATATGCGGGATATTATTACATGCCCGCCGCGCCGGACAATGCCAAATTTTTACATAAAAAAAGGGAGAAAATGTTAAAATACCGTTACTTAGGTATATTATTTATGTTGTATGAAACTATGAAACGTAATTGACAGGTTGTGTGCGCGAACTTTGTAATACTTTTTTGATACTTGGATATTAATCACTTAAATTAAAAGTCGTGAGGTATCTTTAGACATCTTCAAAGGCTCATGAGAAATGATTTTTGGGAGATCTAAATAAATATTTAGGGTGTCCAAATATTTTTTACAAATTTACGTGTTTTGCTGATGACGTTGGGGTTCCTTGATCGAGTTTTTCTCGTTGTGTTTGTCATTGTAGGTAAATATGAAAATGATGAAATAGACAGAATATTGTAATATTTTTTGTTCAAAGAATCATTAATATCTTGCATGTTACTTCAAGACTGCAGGCTGCATGCCGGCCGGATTGTAATTGTATACCTCGTTATCAAGTTGCGAACTATTAAATCATACTTTCGGACAGTTTATGATTATGCTTAAACAAGGGAAACCATTTAAAATATGGTCACCTTTACTAGAAAGGGACGCGCTAAGTTTTAGTAAGTTTCTTTCGGCTCGCGTTATCGGTGTAGTGCACCTTCCAGATGTACGTAAGTACTTACTAATTCCATGCTTGTAACCTGTAAATTGTAATTTGTAGCTTTATAAAACAGGCCCCAGAGGCCCGTTTCACGAAGCTACAAGTTACAAATTACAAGCGGAAGCCTCTTTCTAACTCCTTTTGCTAGAAAGAGGGTTCTGCTTGTACTTTGTAACTTGTAGCTTAGTGAAACGGGCCACAGGTGGAACTTCAATAAGTATATATTTTCAAGTGGCAATCTGTACATTAAGTATGATATTTTAGGTATTTTAGGTATTCCCAATATAATTCCTAAAACTGTCCTTATTTTTTCCGAACTCTATTTTGATAACCTTTACATAACAAATGTTTATTTTAGTTTTGCCTTAATTATTATAAAACTATACCCTTATAATTTGTATACCTATACAATAAAATCAAGAATCCAAGGCAGATGCAAAATCAAGTAAATTAAAAAAAAACAATCTGTCAAATGAATTTAGTTTTGTGATTTGGTTTGTTTCATTCTTATCGAATTTGCATTCAATTTAATTAAAAATGCCTGCTGGAACATCCGCTACGGAGCCGCTGAGGGAAAAGGCGTTCCAGGATTACAGGAAGAAGTTAATGGAACACAAAGAAGTGGAGTCCAGGCTCAAAGACAGTCAGTATTCTGCAACTTGGGTTGATAAATGCCGAATCATCTTGCGACTTTAGTGTGAAAAATATAGTTTGGAACATAATATTATGCATTTTTAACAAGATAAAAACAGTATTGATTACAATTAACTAGTATTTTAATGTTAATCAGCGATAGCTACTATTTATGAATAAAAAATATAGGTTGCACATGTATCTTTTTGTTTGTAACTAAATTTCTTTTTTAACACTTTCAGTGAGAGAACAGTTAAAAGACCTAACTAAACAGTATGATAAGAGTGAAAACGACTTAAAAGCCCTGCAGAGCGTTGGACAGATTGTTGGAGAGGTGTTAAAACAGTTGACTGAAGAAAAGTGTAAGTATTTTCCCTTGTTACTACAATTTTTGGAAAGAAACTCATTCAAAACCTTACTAAAGGCAAAAATCGTGTTGATAATGATACAGCTGCATGGTAATAGTATTTTTTGCTTGCAAAGTAAATCAAAATGTGTAAATTCTAAATGTTAATATTTTATATTTCATTTCAATGTTGTATTAGCGAACCTGTTGTTCAGGTAGCAAAAACTGAAACCATTATAGTATTTTGCTATATGTTAACTCATCCAATACATATAAAATATGTGTAATCATTTTCTATTTGGTATTTAACAATAAAATTAAGCTGTCACAGACATTATGAATGATACTAACTGCCGCACTCAGAGACGTCAATTAAATTTAATGCTTGTTAAGTGACGTGTTGTCTTATTCTATTGCTATAGCAAAGAAAGTGACAGCAGCAACTTTAATCAAGCATTAAATTAAATTGACGTCTCTGAGTGCGGCAGTAAATCTGCTTGTATGTTATCCCGTGAAAATGATGATATCAAACATTGATTCAGTATCAGGAACTCTCTAATTATTCTATCTGCTAGAACCTATTTCATTAACTGTTGTATAATGTTTCCTTTGTTTTCAGTTATCGTAAAAGCAACAAATGGCCCCCGCTATGTGGTAGGATGCCGTCGCCAACTCGACAAGAACAAGCTGAAGGGAGGCACTCGAGTGGCCCTAGACATGACCACACTCACTATCATGCGGCACTTGCCCAGAGAGGTAGTATTATACAAAATATTATTCATAGACAAAGTAATTCAGATCTAAAGGATAACCCGTAATCACATTCTTCATTCTGACTTAGCAAAGCATTTCGTCAATAGATACTGATGATCAATATCACCTACATCGCTATTTTATTTTGTCTAACCCTGGTAACCCTTTTTCTCTCACTTACTTGTAAAGCTTGTCTCACGGATTATGGATTATTAGACTTTTAATTACAATCTTTAACTAAAGATTACTCAAGTTGAACTTATTATAGCAAGGTGGTTTCTGCAAGTTTTGATTCCACATCAATTCCATACATTTTATCCGTTCTCAGAAATCGCTAACATTACCGTTCTGCATCTAGTCTAGCCCAGTTCCAATTGCCAAACCTACAATTGCAATTCTATGGTCTATCTGTCTTATTGTTGACTCACCATTTCAGACTTATTTAGTTCTTGATAAGCAGTTGACTGCAATAAAAAGTATGGTCAAAAAGCTACGAAAGCTTGTCTAAAAATTAATAATACACATGTTATACTTTAAGGTGGATCCTCTAGTATATAACATGAGCCACGAAGACCCCGGAGATGTCACATACGCTGCTATTGGAGGCCTGCAGGAACAGATCCGGCAGCTGAGAGAGGTGAGCTATTTCATTACTAGTCTCTCACCTGCCTCTTATTTAACCATTTTGACTATTAAAGGTGACAAGTGACAATTCGGTTCAAGGGACTAACCATAGCAGTGCTGCGTATCAAACACTAAAAAGAGCGGCGGGCACGCGCCCAATCCGCTTGTTCACTATTTTTCGTCGTACTTTACAAACTTGCTCTCGAGCACCGAGTGGCGCCAAATGGACGCGCGCGTTAGCGTGCCAGGCGGTGGCGGATCGGGCCCTCGCTATATTTCCTGAGGAACAACGTCATACAAAATTGAATCCGCTGTCTTGACTAATCCCTAAATTGCTAAGTTTTCAAGTGTTTACATTAGCCGGATTCATATAAGATGCGCCATGTACACCAAAATGTCACCTGTCACCCTTAATAGTCACGATGGTGACATAGGGAGCTGGTTTCTAAATAACATAAAATTCCGACAGACAATGAATACTTAAATCAAGCAATATTTACTTTATATGGAGTCCAACTCAGACAAATACGACTTATTACCACTGTGTATAAAATTACCTATGCTGAGAGATATGTACACAAAGTGTGCCAAACAGGACCCTATTAATTACTAACCCTTTGTGGTTCATCTGTCTGTCCATATGTCCAGTAATGAATCCATTAAAGCCAGTTGTTCTTTCTACAAATATGGGTTACAACAGCCGGTTTCCTAAAAAAAATACAAGCAATTGTATTGTTTTTCTCTAAGATTGTAAAATTGGTAAAATACATAGTGTCCAATTTGGTGTGAATATTCTGCTAAACGTAAAGAAAACTACTAAATAATAAAAACAGGCGAAGCATCGCTGCCTATCGGTGCGCAAGCCGGCTCGCATTTGACAAAACTCTTTTCATATTTATGATTTGTATCAATTAGTTTTAAAAATAGTGTCCTGCAGTTGATGCTTTTTGACACCTCTTTTTCAACCGAAACGGGTTTGCGTTCGAGCTCAGCCTCACTCATGTTAAGTGACGGTGAGGTCGAGGGTAGTACACGCTTACCAAGAAAAAAGCCAAGGTTATACCATTTCTCCCCCCCAGGTGATCGAGCTCCCCCTAATGAACCCAGAGTTGTTTGTACGCGTGGGCATCACCCCCCCGAAGGGCTGCCTGCTGTACGGGCCCCCGGGCACGGGCAAGACGCTCCTGGCGAGGGCTGTGGCTTCCCAGCTGGATGCTAACTTTTTGAAGGTCAGTTTAAATTAAATACATAAATATCAGGGGACAAGCACCTAAAACCGATGTATGTGCATGAAGAGGTTGATGAATTCTACATTCATCAACCAAAAGTTGTATGTTCAGACCGGTGCACCTGGCGTTCCGTAGTCTCTGCCTACCCCGTTGGGAGACAGGCGTGAAGGTATGTATGTATGTAATTCACACAAATCAACCTAGTCCCAAACTAAGCTTTAGGCTTGTACTATGGGTAATAGAGAACGATAAACATACTTATATAGAGAAATAAATACTTAAATACAAAGAAAACACCCAAGACTCAGGAACAATTATTCGCTCTCATCACAATTTTCAATATATCACCGTTCGTTAAATCCGAGCGTTTAGTCTGGGCATATTAGAAAGAAAGTAAAATATGATCCATCTGACAAAAGGACAAAACAACTTCACAACACAGGGAATCCTAGCGTGGCGACTTTAGCACTGCTTTTATATTTGTAAACTGTTTTTTATTACCAAATAAATAAATTTATTATTATTATTAACTAACTACACAAAAGAGATAAAATACTCGCTCGCATGTTGCCTGGTCGTTTAAGACTAAGCAATCCTTGATGATGAAATGATGGTATTCTCAGGTGGTGTCTTCGGCTATTGTAGACAAGTACATTGGCGAGTCTGCCCGCCTTATTAGAGAGATGTTCAACTACGCGAGGGACCACCAGCCTTGCATCATTTTCATGGACGAAATCGACGCTATTGGTAAGTTAAAAAAAAAACAATAATTGGATGTATGGTCTATTTGGGTCCTACATAATAGTAGATTGTACAACAAGTGCATAAAACGCACCATTTTACGCGAGACGTTTATCCATCCAAGCGAGCTTGCGAGCGAGGATGGATATAAAGTCGAGTGTTAAATGGGTTTTATGGACGAGTTGTACACTCTAATTTTCACGTCGATTGCGAGGAAATGAAACAGCAACATGTAAATTATTGTAACACAAATATTGACAATGAAAAAATAAGTATGGTTCCCGCCAATTAACTTTTTTTTCTTTTTTTAATTAGGTACGTGACATCTGACTTAGGTCGTTACATACCGCTCAGTTATAAAAACATTTTGTTTTTTATACCTATGATAACTTATTGTCATGCTTTAAATATATTGATTTACTCAAATATAATAATAATAAATGCCACAAAATAAAAATTATAAGTTTATTTTATGAAGTTTTACTGTGTACTTTGGCTGTTGGTATCCTTGCCTTGGTCTTAGAATACTAACGAAACGAAATAAAATAATGAGGTTATTCTATGAAGTTAAAGTAGTTCGTGTGGCTGTTGGACCGATTGCCTTGGCCTTCGACGAAGATTTTACTTTATGCACTAGAGCATAAAAAGCGACTTTATGTCGCCTACGTACGGCATAAAGACGGACTTTTGGAGCATGAGAAGTGAAAATACGTTTATATTCTTAATAGTACTTGAGGCTATAATTTAGATCTGGTTTTAAATTGCTCATTAAAGTTCCTGTCACTCCTTCGAACAACTAACTTATTATTATGCAGAATTTTCAATTTTCAGTTTTTTGTAGTCACGAGTCTAACCTAACCTATCCTACGTAATTAATGTTTAAGATATCCTGAAAATACCATGGTTTAAGCCAGGGGTCTTCAAACTTTTTGACTCAAGGGACACAATGCACTTAATATAAATTCGTGCGGGCCAACACTGTGGTTTCATGGCTGGTCATGGGGTAAATATTACCCCAATACATTAGTATTAGTTAAGTACTCTTAGTTTTCAGGGGGTACCTAGATAAAGCATAAGGAACGCACTTGGTATTTATTATGTTCATGAGTGGCCCACTCCGGAGTGGCTATGATTATGAATTTATGACCAATTACCGTCAGGGGCGGGTTTTATAAAGCTAATTACCAGTTACTTATAGCTTTATAAAATCGGACTCCGGTGGTTCGTTGAATGTTGGCTCTCCCGCTTTCTTTACGCGGGTCAGATTAGAAGGGCTCGCGGGCCGTAGTTTGGCGACCCCTGGTTTAAGCAGAAAATAGCGTTCGATGAAATGAAATGAAATTTGATAGAATGATGGGTTACCAATTATCATGTGACTTCTTACTCTTAACGCTTAACTTCAAACTCGGATAAGTCCACACAAAAGGACAACGGAATTTGCGTCCTTTTTCAAACAAGTTAAGTTTTAAATTCGAATACCAAATTTCAAAGACATAACCTAGTTTGAAATTAAGCGACTCATGTATTTATAATTGGTATAATTGGTAGCATTAATAAGTACAAATAGCGGACTTAATGCGATTTTTTCCGCAGGTGGCCGTCGTTTCTCCGAAGGCACGAGCGCCGACCGCGAGATCCAGCGAACCCTGATGGAGCTCCTGAACCAGATGGACGGGTTCGACTCGCTGGGGCAGGTGAAGATGATCATGGCCACCAACCGGCCCGACACGCTGGACCCGGCGCTACTGCGGCCCGGCAGGCTGGACCGTAAGATCGAGATACCGCTGCCCAACGAACAGGCCAGGTTAGTGACACTGTAATTTGTTTAAACAAAAATAAATGTTTGCCCTCTATGCATTCCTAAACCATGGTTACCTATCTGAACTCCGAAAAATGTTTGACCGAATTTTGGTTCGATAAATATTATTCGACAACTATGGTTTGGGTTTTTTTACGTTTGCCCGAAAGATCACTTCGAATATTTTCGTTTAGTCATTACTTGTTTAGGTTTTTTACCGATTTGACAAATTATTTATTCCGTAATACTGGTTTCGGCGTACAAACAGTTGTCCAATGAAATGGTTTGTCAATTTATCTATTTCCCATTTCTGATTTTACCTTAGTATCATTTGCCCAATGTAACGGCTCGGTGTATTAATAGTTTACCTATTTTTAAATCGACTATGCTAACCTGTCCGATTTGGTTCTACCCTGGTTCGTCTTGATAGTTGCATTTTCTGGATAAATTACAAGCAAGATTTATTGGGCAGAAAAAAAAATAACCTCGAAGACCAAGGCGGGAGCAAAGCTCCCGCCTTGGCCTTCTAACCTAACCTATCCGTATCGGTTCTGCCCTAATTCGTCTTGCTCGGTGCATTTTCTGGATAGTAACAAATTACAAGCAAGATTTGCTTACCTGAAATGAATATTTAACGTAACGTAGCGAACACTATATGTAGCATTGATCAAGTGAAAAATGGGTTAAGAAACAAAATACAAAACGATGCCTAGGCTAATTGTAGCACTGGTGTAATGAAAAATAGGCTTTGAAATAAAATACGTAACAATACATAGGGCAAGTGACTACAAGGAGAAAAGTTGCTCGGACTAAAGATATGTTTACTTAATGTCAAATAGTGAAATAAAAAAAATTACGAATCGTGCCATCGGAGAAACGTTAAAAAACGAAACGTTTTCGGTCAAATGAAATTCGGTCAAAAAAATTTCGAGGTTGCGATAGGTTACCTAAACCATTGACCAGCGCCTCTATTCTAGACGGTAAAATCCAAATCATATTTGACCTGTTATGGTATTGTTTTTATCTCTCATTTCGAGTAACCCACCTGGGTGCGTGTGACGAAAGCGCGATGCCAACTCAACTTCCGCGGGGCGCGAATTTTTGCGCTGCGTTGGCATAACGCCACGCAGGTAGTCTGTTCCTATTCAGACTGCCAATGACTTAAACGTGAAATAAAAATCACCCGTATTTTTATGATGCCAATCGAAAGAATGAACCAAAAATAATAATTGTTCTTAAGTAACATAGTGTCTTAAAAGAAAGGAATAACGTAAAATGTTTGACTCAAATTTCAAGAAAATTATTTATTACCGACGACGACGTCCGAAAAATAGCGATATTATCATTCCATAGATAGCATTGATTATTCGCAAATAAGTACCCACTTAATAAACGACTTACTGGCACAGTTTTCCTTATTATAGGTGCACGTGCAGATAAAATGATAAAACTTAGTATACATTAATTTACATAAAATACTCAACCACCTTTGGCAGTTTCATGTACGTTTTTAATTTGATTAAAATGATTAATTTCACGTTGTTCCTTTCTTTTAAGATACTATGTTACTTAAAAAGAATTATTATTTTTTGTTCATTCTTTCGATTGACATCATAAAAATACGGGGTTTTTTTTTTACACTTAAGACAGTTCGATTCCCACACGAAGCAAATATTTTTTAGAATATCTTTGAATGCAGTATTACTTTTAAAAATAACATAAAGTCTTCCCTCAGTAAAATATCCTACTACGTCGACTAAAGGTTAACTGCTTCGTGAAATAGAATAATAATTGAACAAATGTACTATTCCAGGCTGGAGATCCTGAAGATCCACGCGCAGCCGATCGCGAAGCACGGCGAGATGGACTACGAGGCGGTGGTGAAGCTGTCGGACGCGTTCAACGGGGCCGACCTGCGCAACGTGTGCACCGAGGCCGGCCTGTTCGCCATCCGCGCCGAGCGCGAGTACATCATACAGGTACCAACTACCTCCCACCACCATAATAGGTTTATTTTCCTTTGGCAAATTTCGTTGTATGGTGTACAACGAAATTTGCCAAAGGAAAGTAAACCTATTGTGATTGCAATAAAGTCAATTTTCTATTTTAATTGTCAGTCATAAAAACAAGGGAAATTCTACTTTATCTCCTTTGCAATAGATCTTTAATGCAATGGCCGTATTATGTACATTTTTTTGTACGCGGGGTTTTACGAGGATAACCACGTAAGGCCCACCATACTACAAACAGGGAGTTTTTTGTGAGTGTCTACATAATTTCTTTCCCGTGACTTGACCCAGTTCTATACTCAGTTTCTTTAGGTACTTGAAAAATGTAAACAAAACAACCACGTGGTATAGTACGTCAGCCAATAGAAGCAGGGGGCCTAATATCGCTGCGTTTATCGCGTGACAAAATGTGGATAAAACATCCGTCACTTTCTGACAGTTATATAAGCACGAAACTTCAAAACATTTTTGATTGGCTGTTCAACAATGCCACGCGGTTTGGATTGTTTTCATTTCTTGAAGTAACTAAACAAACAAGAGTATACATGATAGCTCAACAATTAGAAGTCGTTACCCGTATAGTGGCAGAGGAGGAATAAGTTTTTGTCAAAATATAGTTTTAAAAAACCGGCTTTTCATGTTTTTCAGGAGGATCTTATGAAGGCCGTGCGGAAGGTGGCGGACAACAAGAAACTCGAGAGCAAACTGGACTATAAGCCTGTTTAAATATGCTATATTTACTTATTATACATGTATTTACTCTAATAAACGTCTAGGATCCATTTACTAATGAAGTCTTTTATTTGAGAAGAAAAAGTCAAACAGTATTTAAATTCATTTGATTTATTTATGGTACAAATAATAAGTTAATTTAATACTTATATCGCCGTACTCAGTTAAAAGATATTTAACGCGTTCCTTTTTCAAACTTTCGTATTACAAAATCGTCACTGTGGAACTTAGAGTATATAGAACAGGAGACGCCTTACGCAGACTACCCTCTGCCATAAGAATAAATAATAACTACACGTAGAAGCGAAACTCCCGGCTCCCGATGCGCGACCGGCGCGTTAGATACCTACCGCCTGGCGACACCTGAGGTGTCTAGTCAGTCAGGGGCGTCACACACGGAATACATATTAACCAAGATATTGTGTCTTGAATTGGTTTTCGTATTTGTGTTAATTTTAGTGTTTATGGTTGAACTAAGATAGTGTTTTAAAAAGTGAACGATTATTTACGGCAAAATAATTAGAAATAATTGATTGAATGAAGGAGTCTTATGAGATAATCTTAATATCATCTAAAAGTATTATTACCTAATTTATCGTAAATTTAAAAAACAATGTTTCCACGTTGAAGTAAAACATTAATAATAATTCGTGACTAAACTTCTATACCACATCCATAAACCGAATAAAATATTTCGCAAGTGACAGCCCTAACTTTGGGCGAGGACGACAGAGACAGAGACAAAAACTATCGCTTTAGTCGATTACTTGACATTTAAATAGTTTTCGGAGAGCAAGGACCTCCAAGAAATGCCTTACTAAGTTGTGTTAACATGATAAAAATGTATGTCACTCACACACCAATCATGTTTGCTATGCTATGCAAATTACACGTATTGATACGAAACAAAGTCTCTTTCAATTTTAAACTTGTGACGGCTGTAGCCGTCGTGGTGTCCGTGGCACGACTTTCCGTTGACGGCCAGAGCCGACTTTGGCGTTTAAAAGATTTAAAAAAATACATCCATTTCGCAAAAAGTTACAATAACATTTTAAGTATATGTATGTATGAAAACATCGATTCCGTGATTGCTATTTATTGCATGTGTAGTTCGTAATAGTATAGCGTTTAAATCCTGTACACGCTTGATGATTACCTGTTTTGTTTGTTAGTATGCCTGATTTTAAATTTTCGTTTGTTGTTAGTAGTGCCAATGTGTACTCCAGTTCTAATGAGTTCTATAATTCTCTAGGCTCAGGAATGACTTAATAGTAATTAATTGACTGAGTGCGGCGGTTAGTCAGTAACATTGACTAAAACATTTTCTAAACTAGGTCAAACTTAAGCACAAAGATTAATATAAAATCTAAAATTCTGTACTAAAATCACACAGGGCACTTTTGTTGTATAATTTTGCTTAATATAATTATACTTTATAATATTATCATTCAATAAAATCCGGCAGCGTCCCATTCTTACGTGCTTTCGCAACATTCTCATAATAACAAGAAAAGTCCACATAACCCTTGATTTTCCTATCCCTGTCATACTGCCTCCCAGTCGGATAGATATCCGACGTCGACTCGATCGATCGATTCGTATCGATATTAGAATCGGTCCCCAAATCGTTAGTTCCTGACGAATAATTCTCTGAATCGATTTCGTTCAGTAAAGTATTCGATTTCGACTGCACTATAGGATTGAAACGTACTGAAGCATTTTGATGTTTAGGCACTAAATTTTGACTTTTGCAAGTGTCAGTTGTATCTATAGAAATAAAGTTGAAATTTCTTATTAATAACGTCATATGCGTATTAGGTTTCGGTGTTAAATTATTTTTAAAGCAGTAGGACACAAATTCTTCCTCAATCTCTTGTAGGACAGATTGGCTGACTTTTTTAAAGTCTGTCTGTTTCCTGAAGTTCTCTACTATGATCTGGGACAGCTGTTTGTTGGTCTGTTCACTGCTGCCTTTTACTTCTTGGATGCGTTTGTACACTCCGGAACTGACGAGGACCAAGAACCTGGAAAAATGATTGTGTAAGCATGGGAGTCCGTTGTTTCCCTGTTTTTTGGTCATAATATCATTGTTGACATATAGTAGATTGATAACCAAGGGTTGAAAGTGACCCATTTCACCCGAGATATTTCTGGCGCTCGAACGAAGTGAGAGCGCCAATAGTTCGAGGGGAAATGGGTAATTTCACCCGAGTTAGACACTCTACTTTTCATTTCGAATGTGAGGAAAGTAAAATACTACACGCACATTTTATAAAAGAGATGGAATATATTCGTGACGTAATAAAGGTCAAATTTCTTGTTTCGAACGGATGTTCGGCGTTCAACCTCCAGTGTTGTATATAAGCTACTTGGTCGTGACCAACTCGATTAAAGTTTTGTAATGTTAGTATGTGTATTTTCTAGATGGTCAAACGTGAAAATAAAAGTGTCATGCTATGCTATCATGGCGTTATGGCGGGCAGCAGATTAGAGGAATAATTTTAAATGTTGATTTTCTGTCATTGCGAACAAATTGATCAGTCGTAAAATGATTTTAATATGTACCTATAGATCGTAATAAATACGTCGTTTAACGTATAGCCGAGTTTAGATATATGAAAATCTTTTATTTTAATAATATGACGTAGCTCAATTATCTTAGACTCCGTGGCCAATACTGACTTTAAAAAAAAAACTTTCCACCCTAGAGGTGAAACCCATTCAAATTAAACTTTCCGTACAGGAGAGATGAAAATTATTTATAGTCATGATTTTTATATCACTAGAACCGTAAACTTTCAGAATTTCTTAAAAATCTCACATGTGGACATAGCTAGGTTAGGTTAGGTATAATTTATAAAAATCTTGAAAAGGTAATAGTTTTTTTTTTAAATACGTTATGATTTGCGATAAATATGTCGCCATAGTCTCTACCTACCCCATTGGGAGACAGTGAAGGTATTTATGTATGTTGAAGGTTTTATCTTGCCTTTTGGCCGAAAATTATTTGGCAAAATTTATCGTTTCCCAACTTCAAATTGCCAACCCGCTTTTCTTCTGTACCCAACTGTAAATATTTAAGTACCATCGTGTAGAACCTTATACTCGTAGGTTAGTGTTGACGACGCCAAAGGCGCGGGCGGGGGGCACCAGCGGCCGCCAGATCCCGATGCGAGCTGCGCTGACCGCACGCCTTATTTATTTTTTCCTTTGTTAGGTTAGGTTAGTTTTTATAAAATTCCTGAAATAATTACAATTACAGATAAAAAGCTGATTGGCAAATGAAACGGTTGGGAAACGATACAATTTGTCAAAAGGCAGAGAATCATGTAGGTATGTACACTAAAACTATAAAACCTAACATTGTTCCAACTTTGTCCGTTGCTCATTTACTGGAGTCGGGACCAAACTTCTGGATCGAATTGCATAGTTCTAAAGTACTTTCAACTGAACGCCATATTTATGCGAGAATGGTACGTGAAGCAGTTGAAATCAGAAAACATCGAAATTTCAACAGAGAGGATGGGTATCAGCTATCGACTACGTGGAATCCAGTCATCAGTAAATGTAAGCGGGGAAGTGTATCTTCGGATGTTGTGAGTATCGTGTGTCGGTATGATGACATTACGAATAAAGAAAAACAAGACCGAGTGGAGGTTCTTGTCTAGCTGTCATTTTGAAAACATCTGTTTATTTATTTCATTTTTTGTAAATTACTTTATCGTTGATTTTGGTTCGCAAATCCAGGGCAACTTTGTGAAGTAACCTCCAACATTGACGAAGAATATGCATCAAATAAAATAACAGTGAAAACTTGATTCTGAATGAGCAAGCGGTAAGGAACACTCCAAGCCATTGAAGTAGACGCCCGCCATCTTCAATGGTGTGCCGACTGGGACCGCAAGACGCCGACGACAACGACGATTCACCGTACAATTGCTTTTATACTTGACATTGCCAAAATTACATAACTTGTAGACGCCATTAAAATAAATAAATAATAAAAAATAAGACAAGACCGAGTGCGGGTAGGTCGATAAACTCGCACGACAAGCAGACGAACACCCTCCACTTCGGTCTTCCCGTGACCGCGGCTGGAGTGACGCAGTCGAAACGTCAAGGTAAATGTTTAATTTATGACGCGATTAAGTCCCGTTTTATAGTTTTATTATGTGTGAAAGTCGTGTTAGGGACCTGCAGGAGGCGTCGAGCGCGACGGGCCCGTGCAGCTCGGGCGCGGCCAGCACGGGCTCGGCGCGCGCGGCGCTGAGCGCGGGGAAGGCGCGGTGCAGCCCCTTCACCAGGTAGTTGCCCAGGCAGCGCGTGCCCGGCTGGTTGCCCACGTACTGCGCTGCCGCACACAAAATATCACATTAACTGTTATCCGCTCGAGCTCAAATTTTGACAACATTATGATAAGGTCACGTCCAATATGTATGTATATAAATAAACACTATATTGTACGAACAAAAGACATAACAATTATAAATAACAAAACCGAGCTTTAAAAAATCCGACTCGCTAAGCGACTTTAAATCGTTATAAATCTTAAACGATCATTCAAAATCAAAAATTATGAAAGAAACCCAAAGATGATTTATAAATACCTATTTAATAATACCCCCTTGTCATAATTCGTCGAGGTTATTTTTTGTTTTTTACAATATGGCGTCTGGTGACACTTACAAGATTAAAACAAATCGATTGATATAAAAATCATCAAAATCTCTATACGATTAGTTTATAAAGCTTCACAAAAGAAAAAACATACATATATAAATAGACTGATAAATACATAACCCTCCTCCTACGGTAGTCGTAAATAAACATAAATATAGAAACAAAATATAAAGACAAACTTATCCCTTTACCCGTCGAGCGCCCTATATGCACATGATGCATATGGAAAACTATCTAACTAATATAATAATGAAAACCTCATCAAAATCATACAGATGGACAGACGGCGAGAAGCGACTTTGTTTTATACCATGTAAAGAAATACACATTTAAAGACGGCGCGGTCACAATGCCAGCCACCGTTAGACCCACTTCTCACCAGGACACCATGGCGGTGCGACCAGTCGCCGCCACCAACAAAATGTATGACACGATGTGCAACCAAGCGGACCCCAGGTGAGATATCTTCCATAGAGCTGTATACATTTTAACCTTAACCTTTTGAACGCTAAAGTAAACGTCGAACACAAAATGTGTCACTCACACGCCAAACATGTTTACCATGCAAATTACCACTCAATTGATACGAAACAAAGTCTCTTTTATTCTTGAACTTGTGACGGCTGCAGCCGTCGTGGCGTCAGTGGCATGACTTTCAGTTGACGGCCAGAGCCGACTGTAGCGTTCAAAAAGTCATGAAGGACAATGTTTTGGTACTCACAATTCTTCAACTTATTATGGTCCAACCCCAACTGCCGTAGCCGCAGCAGCTCATCCTCATTAGCTAGACTGTGGTCTGCCGTCAACTGGACCACCCTCAGCACAGAGTTAGCATCAGTCCTGCAGAGGAGCGCCCGGCAGCAACCCACGTTGGCACAGAACAGCTTGTTGTTGAACACCAGAGCGATGACCACTGTGGCTCCTCCGGAGAGGTGCTGATCAATTTCTTTTAGACGAGCTAGAATGTTCTCTCTGTTTTGGGGTATCTGGAAAGAGCGTTGGTGGCCTAGTGGCTTAGGGGGTCGACTCGTGATCGTAAGGTACCGAGTTAGAACATCGAAGTCACCATGTACCAATGAGTTTTTCTAACTTAAGTACATTACCCATGCTCTTACGGTGAAGGAAAACTTCGTTTGTTTTGGTTAAAAACATGGCTTTTAAAAACAAATCTTAAGCAAACGGCTTACTTTACATACTTTTATTACGCAAATTAACATACATTACATCTACTAACTTTTTGCATTTCAATCGACGGATCCCCGCTACGCGGGGCCCCTATTTCTGGGCGTTTTGCCCTTTGGGCGTATATAAAAACTAACCTATTTGAGCCCCCATATCACAGCCAATTTTGATTCTCTTTGTGCTCCACTTTGGGAAAATGTGAAATATGAAATATAATAATAAGATGGCATGTGGTTAAAAGGTTAATTTGTGCGAGTTACCTGTGATTCGTTCAAAGTGAACTGATACTGCAGGCTGGTTCTCTCAGCGATCATGCCGTCATAGTTCTCTATGTAGGCCTTCTCCACTGAACTGAAGGCATTTCTAGAAAAGAAATAGATTTTCATTGATGAAATCACAGATAAATGGACGTATTGTGATCAACCAAGATATTCAGTTAATCTCTAATTTTCAATTGAACCATCAGTGAAACAATCTGGCTTGTTATGTGTTACTGTTATATACACTAAATGACACCATCACTCACATCACCAAAGTCAACATTATCAAGGAAATCCGACGTTCCCTCGGCTATAGACGACCAGGGCCAGTCCAACCGGCGCCAGCTCACGTGCCAGTAACGGCCAACGGAAGTTAGTGAATGGTCCACGAACAGCAACTCACCGAATCCAAAGCACTCAGTTCCACGCACAGCGTCACAATAAGATTCGCCCCTCCTCCTCCTCCTGTCCTCGCTCCTGTACACCCACGGTCCCCATAGTCGAACAGTACAAAATCACATCATGTCTGGCACTAAAAGTGCAACAAAGATCGAAAATACGGTACAAAGTCGCATCAATGACATAAACCGACATGATAAAATATCCGTAAGCGACTTCACAAAACGAATGCAGAATAGTGAATAAATAAAACACAACACTTAACATTAGAAAAAAGAAAGAGAAATAAAACCATAACAAATCCAGGTTATCAAATACCACCACCAAATAAGGGACCACTATCTCCATATTTAAACAGTGTTTAAGAATGCGAAACCAATAAATATCATAATACACATTGCAAGCATAACGTCGGTGAAACTACAAAACCGCGTAAGTAACTTTTTTAATGAGGAGCAAAATGCACCTTTTTTCTAAGACGTTAAAGTTTATTTTGCTCTATAATAAATTGGTTGATTAAGCGGTTTTGCAGTACCACCGACGATAAATGTAAATGCAACAATATACTTCATAGCCATATAAGGAACATGTAATACAGGCGTAAAACAAACTGTAAACAGATTACATTAAGATAGTTTAACAACTTATTATGTATAGATACCATAGCCATAAGCAGGAGTCGGACAAAAAGTGCGGATGACGTCAAACCACTTATAGATGATTTCAAATAGTATTTTTGATTTTCATAATCAATCATTATTACCTGTGTGGTCACCGGGTTAGTGTTATGGATACCGCGAAATTATTGGCTAATTTTTTTTTACCCGGTCAGTCAATTGAGGAAAAAAAAATCATTCAAGCATATTATAAGTCTGTGACAACAATAATAGACTTGTTAGAAAAATAGTCATTAATCTATGCATAATTTCATTAAATAATAAGTATAATAACATCAAATTATCTTTTTTTACTTTTACTAATCCTACCTACTGTTCCCACCTAAAAAAAAACCTATAAACCTAAAGTATTAAACCTATTTATCTGAGGTTCCCACAGATTCGTCCTAATTAATTTTAAATAATCGTACCTTATGGTGACAAGTTTCATGAAATTTATTTTATTCACTACATCACCCTACCACCTGTTTTATTAATTCCATGGATTTATTTACGATTAATAAAATCGTTACTACATGTCACACAGAAGTTTAATTACAAACATCACCTGTGTGCAGGATTAGGTAGGTACGTCATTATTACGTCATCCGCACTTTTTGTCCGACCCCTGGCCATAAGTAAATTAAGTATAAGCCAGAAATAGTTTTATTACTAATTTTGTCTCAAAAAAAGGGAAAGCTCTAGTAAGGTCACCAATGTAACAGCTGATATTTCTTATTAGATCATTAATGTAACAATGCTATAAACCTATTTACAATATATTAATATTACGATGCATTATCATAAGTTCCACACCATTAAACAGAACAGAAGCCCAGTATATAAGCAGAACGTTTTTCGATAAAGTAATCAGCATTCTCGAAGACCCTTGGGTTGTCATTTCAACCTAGTCACCCTACACTTCAAGTATTCACAGAACATGGCCATACCTAAGTTTGTCTCTGATCTCCTCATCTGTGTTGCTAGCTGAAGGTGGCGGAAACAGCAGCTCTGCAGCCATGCGCTGCATGATGAACCGGGCTGCCTCCAGGCCATTGTGGGGCTCAAACACTCCATACAAGCTTCTGTAACATGATGGCAGAATACGTTGAAAGTTTTTTTTACAGGCAAAACAGTTTTCTTATTTAGCAAGTAAAAATAGAAACAACCTAAACACTAGTCTAGTGAAATGCACATGGTATATATGAGAGAAAACATAATTAATTAAAGTTAAAAATTACTGTGCCAATACATTGATACCTACTGTTAACAAATAATAAATCAATCAAGTAAATAAAATAAAATAAAAAAGCCTTTAATTTCTTGGTTACACAAAAAATAACAGTACACTTGCAAACTGTTCTAAAACACTTCTTAGATAATTAATTAAATTATAATGATATCGTATTGTACACCAGGACCCTCTATGAGGTAAAGGCCTCTTCCAGAGATTTCCAACTCTTCCTATCTTGGGCCCTCCAGACCCAATTTTTACCAGCTGTCACAACAATATCGTCAGCCCAGCGTGCCAGAGGCCGACCTCTCTTCCTTTTTCCCACTGGACCTTTCCATGTGGTTATTTGGGATGTCCATCTATCGTCCTGAAGTCTGGCGACATGACCATATCGAAATCAATCAAGTAGCAGATTTTTATTCTACATTGATGCGATTAAATTTTATTTTTTTATGGCACCCTATTCCTTACAGCTAATACATATTATAAATGCTAAGTTCGTTTGTTCAGTGATTCTGTCTTTGTCGTTTTATTCCAGATTCTCTCAAACAGTTTCTGAGAAACCAATGAATAACTTCCAGAAAACAAGGGCCTGGGACAGCGTGTGTAAAAAATTGGAGAGGTATTTCAAAGCTTGTTAGCTTTGTGGTACAGTCGAGTTCATAAATATGTGTACACTGTAGTACCTTGTCACTTTAATTGCCGTGATAATTCATATAATTATGGCAGTTTAAACATGACATTAACAGACAAGGTACTAAAGTGTACACATATTTATGAACTCGGCTGTAACAGAGGACTAAGGGCCATATTAAAGAACTGATCTTTTATGAGAAATCAAGACTCGTCAAGTCACAGAGAACTGTCGTATCTGAAATGCCTTAAGAAGGGCATCTCATTCATGAGTTTAGTAATGCATCACAATAGAACACAAGCATTGCTTTCAGTTTGTTCTATAAAGTCCTATAAAGCAAGCAAGCAAGTGGCGATCATCCCTAATCGCGACAGTCAGACAAAAGGTTAAAGATAGTACAATTGAAGTAAAAACAGTACATACGAGTCGTCTTCAGTCTGGCAATGGAAGCAAAGGTAGTCGTCGTTGGTATCGACATTTCCGCCGCCTAGCCGCGAGAAATACGACGCAACACACGTGCTACGGCACTTAGGCAGATCGTCTGTCCACGGCCGAGCTATCATTGTTCTTGTAACTTGATTTGAACAATCTAAAATCTTGTGATATCAATATGTTCAGTTTGTTGACAAAAATAATTTGGCTGAACGAGACAGACTGATTTTGACGTTTCTACAGTTGCCAGCTAAGTCAAAAAGTTCCTGATGGTTAAGTTAAAAACTAGCTATCGTTTTCTACCTATTCCTACACAATTTATGAATTTAAAAAATTATCACTTTTACTTAGTGTTTTTTACCAGATTAAAAGGGTTCAAGCTCATTTTCCATTGTCTTATTACGAGCTAATAGCATTAATTATTTCCAAATTTATCCCAGAAACCCGGGTTATTAAGATGTAGATGTACGGCAACATTGACAACATCTGACATTACTAGGGTTGGAAAAGTGGCAGGGTTCATTATCATATTACAAGCATAACGTTACCCATTGATTAATCTAGTCAAATCGAAAACCGATATTTACCGATTATTTGCCTAATAATAAAGTCGTTTAGTTAGGGACTCTTAAAAAATATTTTGGAACAGTTTTAGATTACTTCTTTATACTAGTTAATTTATTATCCGACTCGGATGGGCAGCGTTCGGGAAGCTTCGTAGCACCTTTTCGTCCAAATTACCGCAGTGTCTGAGGCCCTACTTTGAAATTCGAAGTTCGACGTTACGTTAGCTCCATCCCTGTCACTCGTCATTCGAGACTAAATCGAGAGAAAGGGATGAAGCTATCGTAACTTCGAACTTCGAATTTCAAAGTAGGGCCTCAGAAGTCAAAAGTCTTTGACCAGTGTGTGTTGCCAGTGATGACTTACGGATCTGAGACGTGAGCGCTAACAATGGGCCTTATAAGGAAGCTCAAAGTCACTCAGAGGGCTATGGAGAGGGCTATGCTCGGGGTTTCTCTGCGTGATAGAATCAGAAATGATGATATCCGCAGTAGAACTAAGGTTACCGACATAGCCCGAAGAATAGCCAAACTTAAGTGGCAGTGGGCGGGGCACATTGCTCGCATTGGCCGATGGGGTCAGAAGGTTCTTGAGTGGTGTCCGCGGACCGGGAGACGAGCTGTAGGTAGGCCTCCAACAAGATGGAGTGACGACCTTGTAAAGATCGCGGGAAAGCGGTGGATGCGAAAAGCACAAGATCGGTCTGAGTGGAGAGCCTTGGGGGAGGCCTATGTCCAGCAGTGGACGTCTTTCGGCTGACATGATGATGATGACATGATGACTAGTTAATTTTATATGTTTTCATTTCGTAGAATGATTTCTGCATATTTGATTTTTTGCTGCAGGCTACAACAAAAAATCATGAGTCATTCTTCCTAATATCTAATCTAGCACCAACCAACTATATGTTTCCTTTAATTTTACCACGACCTTACTATCTTTTTATATGTGGTTTTCCTTCTGATAAAACAAACCTTGGCTGAGAACCTTTAGAATAACTTATCTCTAGTGTTAACAAAATTATAAAAATATATTTACATAATATAGGTTAATAAGTATATTGACCTATATTACGTATATTTTTTTTATAATTTTAAGGACCCATCGGTGACAGCTTTGCCTTTAGGAAACCTTTGAATGTACCCACCCACGCGGATCTACACTACCCACGGCATTTTTTTACAAGTCGTGGAAAGAGATGGCGTAGCCTTACGGTGGCATGTCAGAGACACGATTTTGAACCTTAATATACTCATACATTAAGAACCGTATTGGATTGAATGAAATATGTTTTTGAATGTACTAAGGTAATTTATGGGCAATTTCTTGGTTTGCAATTAAAATTTTGCATGTTGAACTCGGCACATGATTATTATTTAAAGTTATGTAAATAAAAGCTAAAAACATGTTTGTGTAACTTAGTTATATCAGTCATGATTATCAAATTATCAGTCAAGGTTAGCTATATAGTTTTCTTACTCAAGACTGCTTATAACTGATGCTATAATTGATTCCATGCGTGACAAGGTCTCAAGTTCATGATATTTGTGTTCAAAATTTAGGTACAGTAGAGTTCATAAATGTGGTGTACACTTTAGTACCTTGTCACTTTAATCGCTGTGACAATTCATACATGGTAGTTTAAACATGACATTTAATAAACAAGGTACCAAAGTGTACACATATTTATGAACTCTACTGTACGGTCGACGGGTCAGTTCAAATAAAAGTCCAGAGTTTACAGATAAAAGTTTTTAATGTAATGTTTACACACACATAAAAACTCCAACCTTTTAAATTTTGCAATTTTTATGTTTTTATTATACAATGTTAGCTCTGGAACCTAAAGAGCTATCTGTGACTAAGATTCATTTCGTTAAACCTATTTCTCTTCTATTCAAGGAAAAAATGAGAAAGCAAATCCTTTATAAACAGACGTCATGAATCAACAATTTTAGAAAATACCATTTTAAAAATATTACAAGGTGTGTCACCCACCTTCCTTTACTAATATAATAATATATGCCTATATGCGAGTGCAGTGTAAAAAATAATTGTATATATGCCATACATAGACTTTATATGCCAATATCTCAACAATAGGTTCATGACAACACTTAACTAACGCCTATTACAAGAGAATCGACAGTTGAATATCCCATTATGCGATATTTTACAGTATAAACTAACTCATTAGTGGTGGAGACAAGCTTTAAGTTTTACAATCAGGATGGCTTTATACAGGATTTCCAAAGTCATGGAGTCAAATATTTAAAAAAAACAAATGTGTCCCTTATTTTGCTAAGTACATGCAAAGGCACACAACAGTGTTCCTATTGGCACTTCACACACCAAAACCTCAAATAAATGCAAGACATGATGAATTCAAAGCACATTTATTTAGGAACACATATACTAAATTATAAAATAAATGTTTGAGACACTGTTGAATGGCTTTGGAAACCCTAGCGTTGTTAAAGACACTTCATGGGTGAGCAAAATTAAAAACCTAAATCACTCCTGCCTAATTGGGGATGGTTAGTCAGTTTTCTTGTCGGCTTTGGTTTCTGTTTCGGGCTTCTTTTCCTTCTCTTTGTCGTCAGCGACGGCCTCCTTAGCTTCTTGCTTGGACGCTTCGTCGAAGTTGCCGACGAGGTTAGGGACTTCATCGTCCTCTTCGAGCGGCTTTGGCGCGGCCACGCTGGACGCCAGTCTCTTCAGCTGGTTCAGTCCGTCGGGCCCAAGCTGGCTCAGGATGCCAGGCAGCATCTCTGCAATCTGCTTGTTCTCCCCGTGTCCGGTAATGGCGAAAGTATTCGCTGCCAGCGAAGCCTGCGCTTTCGGGTTGTTAAAATGTATAACCGTGCCGTCATCTTTGATCATATTGACCTCCTCGATGCCAGGGATCGTGTTCACAGACAGCTTTTTGAGAGAAGACTGCAGTTTTTTGTCGTCTGTCGCGGCTGTGGCGTGCACAACCTTCTTCTTGCGCCTCGGTGTGCCCTTACCGCCGATGCGCACCTGCGATTGCAATTTCTTCAGCTTTTCGGTGTTCATTTTGATTTATTATACACGTCACAGGACTATATCAACTCCGCGCACTATTTAGAACAGTTTATTTGTTATTTCTAGGTCGGAACACACGAGTTTTCCATGTAACTTGATAGTACGCACGTGTTTTGAACACCGGTTAGCTACAAAGGGAAAATGGTGGATTTCCGATCCATCTCGGTCATTGTTGAAGGTTGGCAGCACTGTCAAAAATGTTTTTCCATTTGACGTATTTCATTTTGCAAATAACCAACAGGCTTATAGTTTTAAAGTTTTTATTAAGTTAATTGTATTTTATAATTTTGTAATAACTGAAAGTCTCGTATCTGGTAAAAGAATATTTGATAAATATTCCAACCGTATGTTTTAAAAGGGTGTAAGGGTAAGGGTAGGGTTGCTCATTACGGGTTGCCCCTTTGAAAACTTTCTGTATATCTTTATAATGTTTAAATATTTGAATTATTTACTTACACACAAAAATGAAATGTTTAAAAACGAACGCAAAAAAATTACCTTATTTCTTTTAATATTGTGCGTAGATTGGAACGTTTACATACAAGTACTGACATCTACTGGTACTTTTCCGAAGCTTTTCAATGCCCTTTTCAATGTTGTCGCACGTTTGTATAATTTTATTACAGATGGCGTTGTAACACCAACTCCTCATAAACGTAGTTACATTAATATATTACGAGATGGCGATAACAATACCAAATCATCATTTAATTATTATGTATAACTTATAACGATGAAAGATGTATCAGTTACTAACCGACTTCAAAAAAGGATAAAGGTTATCTATTAATCGGTTGTATCGTTTATGTATGTCCACGCATAGCACTATACCTACAGAACTGAGTTCAATGATATTTTTTGTTAGAAAAGTCAAGCAGTCCCATAGAAGTAAGAGTCTGTCTAATGAAAGCTGAACCTGACAAAGAGCGGCAAATTCAAAAAACCTTCATATTTTATTACCGATCAAAGTAGGAATAAACGATTTTGATACTTTTCTTAAGTATTTTGTTTATTTTGGTGGGCACTAAAGGAGAGAAAACGCGTAAAAGTACTTCAATTCTATTCCTACTTTGATCGGTACTAAAATATGAAGGTTTTTTGAATTTGCTGCTCTTTGTCAGGTTCAGCTTTCATTAGACAGACTCTACTGTGAAGGATTTCTCAAAAATTCTAGGCATACCGCATACGTAATTTTGTCATTATCTGCAAAAAAATTGTATCCATGCCACAGATTAAATAAAAGTTACTACGTAACATGTCCATGCTGTAACGGCATTTGTATTTTAAAATCAATATTTGGTAAAATTAAACTGACTATGAATGAAGGAAGAGTAGGAGATGAGATGACCAACGAAACTTCTTAATGATACCTACTTATGTATTTCATGGGCGGGAATTGGCAATTCGTTATTGGTCTAAGATCCGAATAGGAGACGATTTGCACCGGGCTGTTTATTCGATGAAAAGTATTTTATATCAAATACGCTAAATAATTTGTGGCGAATAGGTAGGCTGAAAAATTTCAGTCCAGTACTTATATCTATTTTTTACAAATAAAAATGTACTTTTTTTAAAAATTGCAAATTCCTGTTTAATAGACAAATCATATCAGGTACCTAATAATCGAAATTATGAAGTCTATAGAATATGCAAACGTTAGGTTTAGTGCAAATTATTAGTACCGACTTAGGGCGCGTACACAGAACGTCCGTTTATACAGGATCCGTTTTAACGGATCTTTTCACCTTGTAATCTTCCTTTTTACTGGATCCAGAATACTGTTTTGTGTGTGAAATCGCTCATACAACTACTTACTCCATCAAATAACGGACCTGTAAAACGGATCGCTATGTGTACGCGCCCTTACCTGTTTATACCGGCCTACCCAATAGTTTGACGGGAAAAAATAGTCGACCCAACGTTTTCATATTCTACAGGCTTCATACTTTCGATTGGTATGTAATTTGTCTATTAAACAAGCTAATGTTTTTATTTAAATTAATTTTGTTGGTACTGGACTGAAATTTTTCAGCCTGCATATTAAATTTGGTATAAAATACTTTTCATCGAATAAACAGCCCGGTGCAAATCATCTCCTATTCGGATCTCCTACCTACTATATCAAAGTTGGAGCTTTTATTAATTAAAATGAATGTGGTGAAGTGAAATTGACGCCCCTGTAGGTAACATTGATACTAAAAAAAGCGAACAAGTGAGAGTCGGACTCGCCCATGAAGGGTTCCGTGAAAGGTAAATTGCGGTTTACAATTTATGACTTATTAAAAAAACTACTTACTAGATCCCGTTCAAACCAATTTTCGGTGGAAGTTTGCATGGTAATGTACGAGTACATCATATTTTTTTTTAGTTTTATCATTCTCTTATTTTAGAAGTCACAGGGAGGGGACACACACATTTTACCACTTTGGAAGTGTCTCTTGCGCAAACTATTCAGTTTAGAAAAACCTATCCATAGATACCACACAAAATTATTTTTTTGAGTTTCAGTTCTAAGTATTGGCAACCCCCAAAATTTATTGATTTTTTTCTATGTTTGTGTGAAAATCTTAATGCGGTTCACAGAATATATCTACTTACCAAGTTTCAACAGTATAGTTCTTATAGTTTCGGAAAAAAGTGTCTGTGGCATACGAACGGACAGACGACAGACATGACGAATTCATAAGGGTTCCGTTTTTTGCCATTTGGCTACGGAACCCTAAAAATGTTAATGGTTAATGAAAACCTTACAAAGTTGTTTGGATGTTCGCCCTTCTGCCCTTTGCCACTTTTAATCAAAATCGGATTTGTTTGAAATTCATGCGGGTAGCCCATTTTCTAAATTAAAGCGAAAGATACTTTACTTTTCTAATCAACTTGAAAAAGTAGGTTCTATGTTCCGTTGTTTGTATTTTTTTTTTCTGTGTGGTCACCGATTTCTCCGTGAACCGTGGACCGATTTTGAAAATTATTTTTGTGTTTCGTAGGGTAGGTATACTTCAGTTCCGAGGTGGTCCCATTGTCACTAAATTGGTATCTGATGAGGGAATCCGTGAGGAATTAAGGGAACTCCTCAAATATTGTTTTTTGCGTTTTTGAAGGCGGTTTTTCGTTTTTTTTTTATCATGCACAATTTAACAGGTTACCAGGGGAATAAAGTTTAACAAGTCGAAGCCGCGGGCATAAAACACAGACCTAACTATACAGTTGACACATTATTTGACAGCTTCACAGTAATTAGCTCCAAATTTCATTAGTACAGACTCAACTAACAAAGAACTTATTCAGCAACAAAGCATTCCATTATCGATCAATAACTAAAACAGATACACCACTCAGCTACAAAAATAACCATATTTATCGGCTATAAATATTTAGCCGCATTTACTAAATGTACTCTCAAATGCTGCGCTATAAAAACGTCAACAGCCAATCGATTCGCGCCATCTTTTCAAACAATATGACAGTTAATAATTCGTGAACGCACCCATTGCGTTATTTCTGAACGTTTCGCTAAAACGTTTGGATGCGTTCGCGAGCACTTAACATACGCGCTGACAGATGGGTGATCGCGGGCAAAAGTGGTTAATTAAATAATTGAACTCTTTTTAAACTTGTCAATGAGTAGTAAAATTGACTTACTGGAGAGAAATTATTAATGAAAAGAATATAAAAGAAAGGATTCAGGAAACCTTCGGAGAGGGAAGATGGCAGATTGAAAAATGTCCGGCTTTTAATTATAATTTATTTTCTTAAACTGATTATACTTTCACTCACTTGTCATTTAGCGAAATCACTGAGGAACCGCGGGGGACTGCCATAAATAAAAAAGAAATTGGTGTCGGTAATTAATTTATTCTAAGTAAAACAATTCAAACTTACCAGCAAAAAACACAATTAAATGTTTGTAGGTATAGCCTGTGTCAATTGAAATTGCCAAAAATGTGAACAAATAAGTACTGTTTGACACTTAACCTCAAATATCTATCTAGCGTGCTTTTCTCTAAAATAACGTATATTTAATAGTAATTTCATCTTAAACTTAATGTGAAAGTAAAAATCAAGTGTATAAATCATTGCTAAGACCTCACTCGATCTTTAAAAGCACGTGATTATCGAGTAATAATGGTGAATTGGTTCGTTTGGTTGTGTTTACTTCTTTGCGAATTTCAATTGGCACAGACTATAGAAAAGTCGAGCTTTAATCCTTGTCGTATTACGACTGGGCCAAAAATTATGAAAGTTATGAAAGCAAATATTACTTAATTGATCATCGGGTATCTGTTATAAGTCTAACAGAATCAGAAAAAAAAGGGAAATTTAAATTTAGGGCTTGCAACTCTGGGGTAATAGGATTTAAAGGTCTTGATACTTTATTTTCCGCGTTCATTAAAAGCATTGTGTGGTGTGGCGGACTCAGTCCGCGTAGAAGTCTTTACTTCTTTGGGAATTATAAAATTTTCTAGCATAAAATTAAAATATCACGTTTGTGCAACTAAGATTTATAATAATAGCAACGATTAGTTACCTACGTAACCCTTTAAGGCCCGGTTTTATAAAGGTCTGTTAGTAAATATGTCAGATTAAATTTTAGTAACTTCATACAAGTTTTGACATTCCTGACCGAAATTGGATCTAACGGATCTTTATAAAACCCAGCCTAAATCAACTTTGGACTTATATTTCCTAGTAAATAATAAGTAGGTTAAATTGAAACAATCGTATGCAAATAATATGTACTTATGTTTATTAGGATTTAGTTCAAAATTACTTCAAAAATTCGATGACGTATCGTCGCTTAGCTAAAAATACCGTACAGGTCAAAATTGAAGTTTGTATTATATTAAATTAAATCATTGACATACGCGGTATTGTTACCTAAGCGACAATATTATGCAATTTTAACTTAAATCAATATTGTATTCTGAGGAGGAGCGAGTTTTTTTTTATTTCTCATAAAAATATCATGAAAACCATGCCGCACAGCCACGATTCGCCATATGGTGGCAATGGGTAATCCTGGAATTAAATGGCACTTAATTATTAAGTGTGCTAAATAGACTTTTGGCGTGTCAGACATAAAAGCCAAATGGGGTGATAAGTAAAGTTCCTGCAAATTTACAACGGACCTTAAAGTATCAATATTATTTGGCTTCATTTACTAGTGTTTTATAAACACGACTCTAAATCAAAGATTATGTTTGATTCACATGTTCTTCCTTACAAATATTACAGTACACATGATTAACGATATTTTTCGCTTAAGAACGAAGGGCTTTTAGGACATTTGCCTGATAACTAATGTTATATTTGTGTAAAAATTACAAACAATAACAAACCCTGACAAGCGGTGAAATTTGAAATGACAGACGTAAGGCAACATTGCCATATAAAAATCGATTTCATTTTACTTTTAAATTTTTCATAAGATTCTGGTCGACCTATCTCTAGATAGGACGTAGGACTTGTATTATCTGCTCTGCATCTGAAAGAACAAAAGTACAAAGTGTAAAACCATAAATAATAAATGTATTTTTTTGTCAATTACTTTGACAACACAAATCTATAATATCAGGGTCGCAACTCGAATTTAATCCATTTAGTTTTCTCTACAACAGTCCAAATATTAAACTAATGCACTTAAATTCAGCCCCTTACGCGTTTACTGGTTTTTTATAATCATATTTTAGAGCTCTGTTGATTTGCGTCGATTACTCTAACACCGAGTAATGATTTGATGAACCGTTAAATATGGCACAGTAAGTGCTGTGTCGTAATAAATCAACTAGTGTATGTAACAACGGAAATAAACCTTTTAGTGTAGGCGTAACGATTGTTTGTGTGGTAACATTTTAGCTTTGTCCATGTAAGTGATATTGTAAAATTGTAACCGGTGTTTCAGGGGCCTGTTTTATAAAGCTACAAATTACAATTTACAGGTTACAAGTTTCCATTTGACACAACCTCGACCAATGACAATCCCTGTCACTCGTCATTCTAGAGACTAAATCAAGAGAAAGGGATGAGCCTAACGTAACTTCGAACTTCGATTTTCAAAGTAGGGCCTCAGCTCTAACATTCTATCTTGTGTAGGTAATTAAGTAAAAACCGAACCGAATGTAACATTTTGGTCTACCTACCTACTCGTGAACATTAATTAGGAGTTCTTTCGTCTAGAAATAAAAATCTTTAGCTTCAATAATCTATGCTTAGAAAACCATTGACGTACATAGAGACGCTGGGGTATTTTTTTGTAATGTTGCCATATAATTATAAGCTTGAGAAAAATAAGGTGTCTCCGCGTCATTTGTCACGGCCGTTTTGGTCACGTTCTGTCATTAAACCAATTACGAAACCGCGTGATCATGTTGTCAATGTAAAAAACAAACAAAAAAAACTTTCCACGGAACAACCGAAATAGATTTACCTAATTCGAGGGTTTTGGAGATAATTGCTAGTGTTTTAAGCGTCTTTAAACTCGATGAGAGATCGGAGGCGTGAGAATTGTGAACGCATCCATAAATTTGGGCGGGAAAAAACTGTCACTTTATAAATGGGTTTATTAATAGGCGATAATAGCTGTGAGTGGCGCAACCAAATAGCAGCATCTATAATGTGTCTCCAATACAAACATAAATTTTAAATTACGATAGATTTAAGTACTGTTAACGATTTTATAATAAAATTATAATAATTTCCCTTAATAAAATAGAATAACATTTTTTTAAAGATAAAGTAGAAATGTAATGTAAAGGTTTATTTGCGCAGCAGATTAAGTTATATTTATTTTAATGTTTACCTTATTCAGCGGCCGTGTTGTGTCCTTTTTTATCAAAATTTTTTTTTAATGTAATTTTTTAACAAATGATAGTAGATGTATAGTAATCTGTGCAAATGATAGGTATAGTTTAAACTTTTTGAACTGAGCTCTTCCACTTACCTGTAAACACAATGGTCATTGTATCTATACAACCCTATTATCTGCTTTTGTTCTCGAAACCGCCAACAAGTTACTTTACGAAAAAGTTTAGAAGTACATTGCATGAATGTTAAATTTTCAACCTTATTCCTTGTTGAGTAGGTTTAAAATGGCATAAACGGAAAATAGCGCATGGTATCCTGTAGTATTTCAATAGATTAAGTTCTTGTCGAGTGTCGAGCGGTTGTAAAATGCAAAAAAAAATGCTTGGCATTATTTTATTACTGTATTTTATAGTCTATTGTTACAGAAATAGAGTCGATAATCCATGTTAACCTTCGAAGGTGGTTATAATCTGCTTTTACTGCGAGCTCGTTATCCTGATTTGTGGTTAACTATACAATGGCATTGTATTCTTAAGTGGATAAGCTCAGTTGAAAAAGTTTAAACTATATCAAAAATTATGATCATTAAGGCTTATACTTTTAGCTCTTAAAATGTATGTTCGTGTGGAAGAGACACACTGTAGACATTAGAGGCTTAGTAGGGCATTGCACCAGGTTTACATATTAAAAAAAATGTATTTGGGCTACCCGTTTAGGTAATTAAACTTTCAAAGAGAGGTCTTTTTGCAGTTTGAGGTAAATTAATCACCTTGAAAACCAACATGAGTAGGGATTTGACTCTCGTAAGCGTATCACTTTTTAATTTGACGCAGATAATATAAACTGGCGAGTTTAAGAAGTCCATAACACATTTTAGCGCGTGCATTCTCAATTAGGGAACATTATATGACTTAGGTACTGCCGCACTCAGAGACGTCTATTAAATTCTATGCTTGTTTAGAGATGTGTGGTCTTATTCTATTTTTATAGCAAAGAAAGTGACAGCAGCAACTTTAATCAAGCATTAAATTTAATTGAAGTCTCTGAGTGCGGCAGATAGAGCTTGACCAGTGCGATAGATCTTCGGTTTATATTTTTTTCTCACTGTCATACGCTCTTATGCGAGTGTTATCAAATTAACCAAATTTACCCGAAACCGAAAGACTTTTAATGTGCTCTTGCACTGTAAAAGTACTATATCGAACACTTTTTTAGGGTGCGGCTCCACTGAGGCGGGGACGAGCGGAGCTGCGCCGATATTAACCAATAGAAGGTTCATGCAGTGACGTCGAGCGCGTCTTGCGTACGTTAGTTTAGATTCTATTTGTTAATTTTGGCGCAGCTCCGCTCCGCTCCGCTCGTCTCCGTCTCAGTGGAGCCGCAGCCTTAGTAGGAACCCACTCATGTTTTGTCGTGAATTGGATAAAATTTACCTTTCAGCTATTCATGTGTAGAACGGCCAACAATTTGGTACAAAAAAAACCGTAGTAGTTACCTATTCACATTAAAATTGTAAGCATAAATCTTGTATTCGAATGCATTTTCCTTTCCTAGTAAATATTTACCAACGTTTGGCCGCATTGATGTCTTTTTCTATATAACAACCTAAAGTGTGAATGAAATGTAAAAATCGTAAATAGGCAATCGCAAGTAAATGTTTCTCAATTATTTTTGAAAGCCTACCTATTCGCCACAAATTAATTAGCGTATTAAATTTGATATAAAATACTTTTCATCGAATAAACAGCCCGGTGCAAATCGTCTCCTATTCGGATCTTAGACCTACCATACTTTGCAATATTATCGTTTGGAGTACCCCAATTAAATTGTTACCTCTGAATTATACAGTATTATTATTATTTACAAGTATCATACTACTCATAGGTACAGTTTTAAACTTACTTTTACAACATAATAACAATATAAATCACATTCACATTAATCACTATAAATTGAATAATAAGCTTCACAGATTCGCAATTTTCGTCTAAAATGTGGTCTCCAAATGAGTAATTCGCTGTCAAATAATAACATAATCCCAGTCCTTTTTTTGCCAAAACGGATTAGCTAACGACGTCGTCTAATAACACGTTGTAACGATAAATTGGAACGCATATTAGTTATTTTTACGTCGGATTAAGTGGCTTTATTTCTGAACGGCCACCCGCGCGAAATTGAGCAGCTGTCAAATTTGCCGCCATGTTTTTTTTACTTTTTCTAATTTACGAGTAACGGCGTCTACTATGATCTGTGGTTTTGACGTGACAAAGTTTTTTGTGCTTGTTATTCTTTTTTTGCTATTAACCGACTTCTAAAAGGAGGTTCTCAGATCGACAATTTTTTGTGTCAGTTACGTAATTTAATTGCTGATTGTGGAACTACCGTTCTTAATTATTTTTTCCTACTCCTGTACTTTTATCTGTCATTTATATAGTCACGAACACTAATATAAGAATATAGATAATATGTCCGCAGAACATTCCGTAGAAAAGTCTATCTAGTCTATTCCCCTTAACAGCACTTGTGCTTTTTTGAGCCAAAACGATATGCCTAGCTGCCAAAGCTTACACCTCGGTTAATTTGACCAATCAAAATACTTCACCAAATTAAACCACCAATCACAATACACATTGACTGTCAATCGGAACGTTAGGTTCTTTTTGGTATGTAAACTCTTTTACTAATTTAACTCTTTAAAAAAAACATTTTATTTGATATCAACCAACCAGAGCGCAGCTATATTAAAATCGACCAATCAGGTAAAAGAATTCATTTCTCAAATCATTAGGTGTATTTTAGTCCCTATTTCACAAGTTAAATCGATTGTGCAACTTTTTAAAAAAATATGAAACCTGGCAAGTGCACATCAATTAAAAAACAAAGTTAACCATAGACACATATTTTATTGTTTTCGAATGTTTCTCGCTCGTTTGTTGTTCTGTGCTTCGTTCGTTCGTATTCTAACCTAGGTATATTAATAAAATTTTGTTAATTTAATTTTGCATTTTATTTGAAACCTAGTCGTAGAAAAAGTATTGTATGCAACGGTGTATAACTAAGTCAAAAAATACTCGTGGCGTCTTGCTTTACGATGTTCGCCTGCGGCTCACATCGTAACCACACCACTCGTCTTTTTTGACCTCTCTTATACAACTGTTGCATAAACTACTATTATTACTTAAGGGTTTACTATGGTCTAATTCTAATTTTTATTTGGTTGGTGGTTTTGTATGATTTATGTTTTCTATGTTTAACACCCCTATTTTTTTCTTTTCTCTGTTACATGTGCAAACCTAACTCACAGAATCCTAAAACTCGCTTAATTTAAATCAAATCGTCGCCGTAGCATCTGAGTAAAACAGCTGCGACAAAAACAGACAGGACATGACGAAATAACGGGTTCTGTTTTTGCCATCTGGTTACGGAACCCTAAAAACAATGTACACTGCGCTTTACAAAACTTTCAAGTAATTATAAGCTCTAAGTACCTAGTTTGTCTGTTGGTTGCTTTACGCCTAAAACGCTGACCTATAACATAAACAATACTTTTCGTTTCAAAAAAAGAAAGCTATGGAAATAACGGTCATCAAGTTTTTTTAGAAGAAACCGACAATCATAATATCAAACTTAAGGAATTAGCCAAGTAATTTCACATTATTGAAATATTTTTTTTACAACTGTGACGAATAGATATTAAATTGAGTACTTCTATCTTCAAAGGAAATGGGAGCTTCGGGCATCGATTGTACTAGAACTACCTATTATTCAAAATCACTTTGATCTTTATTTCGTATAGCACAAAGTTCAAAATTATAGTTAACTTTAAAGTTATTAAGATTTTAAACGAGTTTGTAACTTTTGCTTTTAATGTTTAATAGTTAAATGTAATTAGTAAAAAGGTGTTTCTGACGGAAGGAAGTTGTAAATATAACGTCATAAATTTAATGTTTTTACGACTTTTTTTTTTGTTAGGAATTGAAAATAAGTTTCTTAATATGTAGGTAGGTACAATGCTGACGCACAAATAGAGTTATAAAAAAAAACAATAGGTATTATTATAAATTCGGCATCCTCGTGGTGGTTTTAAAAATAACGATATAGGTATAGGTAGGTGGATTCGTTGAGTAGCAAGGTCCATTTCTTTATTTTAGTTAATAATAAAAAAAGTGGGCTGTTAGAATTAGAAGTTTTAATGGGGAGAGTAGGTACTTTGTTTAAAAAAAAAAACTAAAAACATTCCTATGCTTAACACTCGTTTACACAACTTATCTTACTATCTCTGTTTTTAGGGTTCCGTACCCGAACGGGACCCAATTACTAAGCCTATATTGTCCGTCCGTCCGTCTGTCTGTTCGACTGTCCTAATTTTAAAGAGCCGTGTCTTTTGAATCGTTATAGATAGCGGGTTGTTTTTTTTTCAGAATGAGGGCTGAGTTCACCAACAATTAAACGGACGTTTAAGTCTTAATCAGCTGTTAATCAATACATTTGACACCCGTTAAACCGCTAACCGTCCGGTTAATTGTTGGTGAACTCGGCCATAATTGTTATAATACAGCGGAATTACTTTTTTTTTTAAATAAAGTGAAATAATAAAGGGGTCATAAGTACAAGAAACATTTTTTTCAACCTACCTATTTTCATTTACCAGATTCCCTGAAATTTTTGGAAAAGCCGAGTTTATTTAACAAGCATTTAAACACCTTTCTCGTGCATAAGTGTTGTCCAAATGTAGTTAATATTTATAAAATTTACAATTTAGTTAAGGCAGAAAAAATGAACGTTTATATTTGTATAAAGCTAAGTAGTTGTAAGCAACCGTAGTATTAAACACCTATTTAGTTTTAGCCCTCTTATGTTGCCATGCCCTTGCAGGGCGTCACATGTATACCTACCTGATTATTTATATAACTTTTACCTGTAAACTGTAATGTGACATGCAATAAATAATTTCTAATTTCTAATTTCTATTTGGTTGTATCGTAAAAACAGCTAAACATACAAACGTCACATTTGGAATGATTAAAGTTATGGTACAAACCCTAAACCAACCAAAATTTGGTCAATAATACTAAAAACCGGTAATAGCGAGATTTGGGCTCCAACTTTCCATTCGAAATCCAGTTCAAATCAGAATACACTACCTACTGTGACGCAGTACGGATACCCTCGGTGCGCGAGTCTAACTCGCAAATCTCGCAATTGACCTCTTTTTTAACCGACTTCAAAAAATAGGAATTGGTTCTCAATTCGTCTGTATTTTCTTTTGTGTTTGTTACCTCAGAACTTTCGACTGGGTGAACCGATTTTGATGATTCTTTTTTTATTAGAATTTGGTCCCATTCTTATCAAAATGAAGATCTGACGGTGGAATCCATGAGGAATCGACGGAACTCTTCAAAATTTATAGGCACACCAATAGCGATTTTGGTATTTTTCGTTGTAACTCGTGTATTTGGTCTTGGAAAGCACTATTTGGCGAAGTGGAACTGATGATGAAGACCACAGATGGCCACCGGAACTCCTAAACGGTATATATTTCGAGGGTGGCGACAAGATATTTCGATTAAGATAGTTGAGCGACTATGACGAAGCATATTTAGGTTTAAATATATGACTATGACTTTCCCACGGCGTTGCTTGCGGCGAGATTGAAATGTTCTATTGTTTCTTATTAATTGAGAAGTGGGAGAATAACAGCATAATTATGATCACTAAAAAGTATAAAATAAAAAAAAAGTTTAAAAAAACAAATACCCGCCGTCGGCGTCCAACAATATTTTAACCAAAAGCAGACTTCAGTTTGGACTGACCTATTTACCTACCATTTTAAAGAAGTTATTTTTTGCTTTTTAAAGGCGGGTTTTTGTTTTTTTATACTTTTTTTTAGCATATTATAATGCCAAGCCTTTTAAACAAATACAGAGTAATATATCCTTAGGCAACGGATTGGACCCTTTGAAGCAGTGATTCCCAAAGTGGTCTATGTCGACCCCCAGGGGCACGTTTTATAAAGCTACAAATTACAATTTTACAGGTCTAAACTGGCAACACTGCTCAAATGGCTGGTCGTCATTGGTCGAGGTTGTGTCAAATGGAAACTTGTAACCTGTAAATTGTAATTTGTAGCTTTATAAAACAGGCCCCAGGGGTAGCCGACTACCTGCAAGGGGTCCATGGGAGCGGAAAAAATGGGGGTCCATGAGATGAAAATGGGGGTCCGCGATAGTGGGTCCCATTTAAGCAGGTCGTTGTGATTTTAATTTGGTTTTCCATTCATGAAATAATCCATATTCGTCCACAGATAGATAGGTACCGACTTACTTAGGTAATACTTTCTTATAAATATATAAATAAACACATGATAATATCTATGCTGTGGTTGCCGGCTTAGAATAGTACCACTCCATGCCTTCCCGTGGATGTCGTAAGAGTCGACCAAGGGAATAAAGGCTTGTAGTACTGTTAGGCGATGGGCTTGCAACCTGTCACTAATACGCTAGTAAACATCTTAGCCTGATTATGCAAAATGTGGTTACAGAATTATCAACAAGCTTTTAGAGTTGTTGGCAATTCTGTAGCTCTGCCTACCCCAAACTGGAAATAAAGGCGTGAGTTTATGTAGGTATGTATGTATGTAATATCTATCTATTTAATTACGTTTTTCTTTTTATGCGTCTGTTTTTATTTATTTAATAATATTTTTCCGCGTTAAATTTTAATTGTAGCCTGTGTCCATTTTTAGCCGGCTAAACCTAACTTTATCCATGCAATATAGCGCGAAGATTTTTTGATATTAGGTAAGCAGGAGTCTACCCAAAACCGAACAATTGCTAAGTGGTCTACGAGATAAAAAAGTTTGGGGACCTTTGCTTTTAAGGGTCAACGGTACATTGACCTCTTCGGGTTTTAATAAAATATCCCAATATAAACCTTTATTCGAAAGGAAATTGGAAACAATGTGGGATATCCTCCCTTTACTTTCTCAACCTCTTATCTGATCGAATATTTTGATAGGAAAGTAGTCTTTATAAACCTTGGAACATGAGTGTTTTTCTATCTAACTATTCGGTCAGATGAGAAGTTGAGAAAGTAAAGGAACGATATGGGGAGCGTGCCCATGTCGCAGCAAATAAAATAAAGGAGAACTATGTTGGGATGGATTTCAATCCCGCTGAACGTTGCTGGGAATCGGGAAAACAATTCTCTTCGACCTTTTTAGGTGGATTTCCATGGTTTTTTCCTAGAAAACTTTCCAATTTTATGAGGGTTTGATAAAACAAGAGTACAAAAAGCAATCTTTGTAAAAGCCAGCTGCTGTTTAGATAATGTCGTCAACATGTTAGCTAATAAGTTTTTTTTTAAATTTATTAGCTAAAATAAGAAAACATACAATCTTAAGAAAATAAAGCCCAAAACCTTAGGGAAGGTTTGCCGATGGGGAGTTCGATAAATTACATTAAACTTACTTAATTATTACTATTAGCCTTATCTTAAGATTAGTTCAAGCGGAGCGAAATATCCATCCCAACGTAATCAGACTGCAAAAAGCCAAATCACACGTCCCGAGGACAATGTATGACGAGGACAATGTAATTATATTATGTATTATATTGATTATTTCGCTAATTTCAGATGTAAATAGGTTTCTGTTAAAAAAATCATTTTTGGGACAAGCTTTTGCTGTTGACTGTACTTTTTTTTGAAGTCGGTTGAAACATATCCTTAAATTATTTTGAGATTTTACTAGTTTTTTATTAACTTGCAATATGTATGTAAGTATACATATATATTATATTTTTTTTTGTTCGGGTCAAATAATGCAAGAAATATTTTAACCACTTCTCGGGGACCGATGGAGCTGAAATTTGGTATGCCTACGTATCTTCAATGACAATACGATAGTATGGCATCATCAAGTTGGTCTGCTGATGGAGTTGGAAGGGGGCGACATTATCTCCGTTTGTACTTAACGTTAAACCCACCGTGTTGCGACTCATTCGCTCTGTCCCTTGCAGACCTCACAAGTATTCTTATAGAGTACGAGGGACAGAGCATTCGACTCTAACGAGTACAGTACCTAATTGTCACTCATGGTAAGGGTAATGAGGACTTTGTAAAAAAATAACTATAGTTGGCAACAAAGGGTTGTCCCAATAATGATTATTTTGTCAGAAATTTAAAAATAATGTAAGGATGTTTTTGCATCCTTACACATTTTTGATAAGTACTTAAATACATAGTGTCTGATGTCAAATCCACGTACGAAAAGCTTTCGTTTTTTCTGCTATTATTTAAGTACAAAATGGCGAGAATTAACTCATCTAAACTAGAAAATAAAGATAAAGTTGCAATCTAGACGGTCAAATCAGTTAAAATGCGCGAAATTTAGTTTTTTCTCTATCATGTTCAGTTGCGAGCACAATTAATTAAAAACAAAAAACAATATCTTCGAACCTTCAAGTTTCTTATACTGTTTGTTATTTGGGGGGCTGACATAGTCTTTAAAAACTATACACTTCTTTCCGACTGTCCTTCACCAGTGTTAAAAACCAACATAAAAAGAGCTACAACACAATGTTTGTTCAATACACCCGATAGACACATAAAGTGTCTTCCTATGTTGGTTATTGAATTCTAACTAATCTGTTCGTTCAGAAATCGATCCATCGGGAGCCATTTTCGTTTAGGAACGCGAAATTATCACGATTCGTTTTGTTGAATTCGGGTTGGATGAAAATCGTTTATTTTTATTGCTTTTGGGTTTTTTCAGTGTTTTTTAATCAATTGTTCCGTAGACACAGCTATGATATTTTAAGACTTTAACCGCCTGTTTCAAAATCGACAAGTAAAGCATATTTGACAGATAAATTTAGCGCTTCCTCTTTCTGACACTTGAAAATAGACAAGGAGAGAACCAACTTTAAATGGCAGATAAATTTACTGGTCGATTGTGAAACAGGCCCTAAGTGTTAGATACAAGATATCGAAAGTTATAAAACAAAAAAAAACAGAGGCTTTGATTTTTATTTAACTAGACACGCACGCTTCGATCATGTAGGCTCTTTTGGGCAATCAACCTTCTTACATGCCCAGCTGTGTAAACGTGTAGATTTCTTCACGATGTTTTTCTTCACCGTAACTTAAGTTAAGAAAACACATAGGTACCTAGCAACCGCTGGGGTTTGAACTCTGTCCCTTAAGATTACTAGTCGATTCAAAAATCGCTATCCTGACTTTTTACCAAATCATCATTTTACAAACTTTAATTTCGCAAAAATGAAATTGTGCTTAAACTATTACATTATTAATTAGGTTACATCGTGGTTACATGGGCTTTTTAAATAAGTTAGGTTAGGTTAGATTAACGACCACAAAAAAAAAATGTAGCGGGAAGTACGTCTTTGCGAATTAAAAGTTTGTAAAATGACATAGTGTGTCAAATGATGATTTGATAAAACATTAAGGAACCACAAAAATCACTATGCCTACGCTTTCCACTTTATCTTGGGCTAAGAAATAATAAAACCAATATCAACCGAAACCAATACAAACAAATTGACAACATTCTTTACGACTCCCTGTACTATAATTGTATGAAAACTGACACCGCTACCAACACTACCATATAACCTAACCTAACTTGAGAATCAATCAAACCTAGCACTTGTAAACGTGTGTGAAAACATGAAGAAATACACGAGAAACGCAGCTAACATTCAACCTTACGCATGTGTGCGTGAAATTGGTTCAGAATCGTTGTTACCTTTACACACAAAGAACGTATTCTTTAACTGAGTCAGTGATACCAACATAGCAAGATAGAGCATAAACAACATGTAACCCGATGCTTCCAATCAGCGTTTATAGAGGATAGCAATTTTGGCTGGGAGTAATAAATACTAAAACGATAGAGATGTCTTTGGTGGTGGGTTCTTCTTGGGACCTTTTAACATTCTTTATTGCTACAAAAGTATAATTTAGAAGAAATTTAAACAAGGTCAACTAAAAGTTTACCCCGAACAGGGAACTCACGATCCCCCCCTAACTCCAGAACCCCTGATAAATCCTGTGCATGTTTGAACTTAAAAATAGTACAAATCTAGTGAATAATCCTTTCACATCGAGAAAACTCGGAACTCACGTGTACTTCCGAATGATGCCGACGTGTCTATGAACTATTGAATTATTAAGTGACATGTTTGTATTAAATAAGCAGAGTACTTTAGTTATCAGTGTCAAATGTCAAACCACGACTTTGAAGTATACCGAGATGTTAAAACCACCACGATCAAATATATAGAAATTAGGTGTAGGTAAACAAGAACAAACTGAACTGAACTGGGACAAACGGTCCAGTTAGTTAGGTCCAACTTTGAGAAGGAGGTCACTCGTCGAATCCGACTCGGCTGGGCAGCGTTCGGGAAGCTTCGTAGCACCTTTTCGTCCAAATTACCGCAGTGTCTGAAGTCAAAAGTCTTTGACCAGTGTGTGTTGCCAGCGATGACTTACGGATCTGAGACGTGGGCGCTAACAATGGGCCTTATAAGGAAGCTCAAAGTCACTCAGAGGGCTATGGAGAGGGCTATGCTCGGGGTTTCTCTGCGTGATAGAATCAGAAATGATGTATCCGCAGTAGAACTAAGGTTACCGACATAGCCCGAAGAATAGCCAAACTTAAGTGGCAGTGGGCGGGGCACATTGCTCGCAGGACTGATGGCCGATTGGGTCAGAAGGTTCTTGAGTGGCGTCCGCGGACCGGGAGACGAGCTGTAGGTAGGCCTCCAACAAGATGGAGTGACGACCTTGTAAAGATCGCGGGAACGCGGTGGATGCGAAAAGCACAAGACCGGTCTGAGTGGAGAGCCTTGGGGGAGGCCTATGTCCAGCAGTGGACGTCTTTCGGCTGACATGATGATGATGATGCTGAAACAAGAAGAAATATAAATAAATGTTGAAAATAATTTCACAGGCTTGTCGATCTAAACGTTTTGCAGGTCTTAATGCTTTCGGCATTAGGTACTATTATAAAATAAATGTTTAAAAAAACAAAAAAACCGCCTTCAAAAAGCAAAAAATAACTTCTTTAAAATGGTAGGTAAATAGGTCAGTCCAACTGAAGTCTGCTTTTGGTTAAAATATTGTTGGACGCCGACTTCAGTTGGACTGACCTATTTACCTACCATTTTAAAGAAGTTATTTTTTGCTTTTTGAAGGCGGTTTTTTTGTTTTTTTAAACATTTATTTTATTTTATACTTTTTAGTGATCCTATTTATGCTGTTACGTAGCTCCACTTCTATATACTAATAAGAAACTATTGAACATTTCAAGCTCGCCGCAGACAACGCCGCGGGAATGTCATAGTCATATTTAAACCTAAATGTGCTTCGTCATAGTCGCTCAACTTCCTTTATCGAAATATCTTATCGCCACCCTTGAAATAGGTACCGTAAAGGAGTTCCGGTGGCCATCTGTGGTCTTCATCATCAGTTCCACTTCACCATATAGTACTTTTCAAAAGAAAATGCATGAGTTACAGTGAAAAATACCAAAATCGCTATAGGTCTGCCTATAATATTTGAGGAGTTCTCATGATTTCTCCATGATCCCATCATCAGATCCTGACGTGGTGACAATGGGACCAACTAGAAAGTATATCTATTCGAACAACGAAAAAATTTTTCAAATCGGTCCAGTGGTCTTCGAGTAATCGGGGAACATACATAAAAAAAAAAAAAAAAAAAACATCCCGACGAATTGAGAACCTCCTCCTTTTTTTGAAGTCGGTTAAAAAGAACTGAAAACAAACTTAATCTTAATTAACAAAAAAATACTCTGGTATTAACCACTCTATATGGATTATCACTCTCGCGATGCGACGTTCCCCCACGTTGTCTTGATGGGTACTGAGTCAGACTGAAGTAGCATGACAAATACGAATATTTCTGAGAAAATACGATGTGAAAGGATTTTTCACTACATCTGTATTTGCCTTATCTACTCTATTACTCATAAAGATCGGATCAAAGATACTCGTTGTCGAACATACAAACATATGAATGCCCGTTGAGTTGACTGAGACGGGTCTATATCGAAAAATCTTTGTTTGACCGAATGTATTGTTTGGGCGAAAACGGTTTTTACAATTGACACGGGTTTTTTATTATTATTATAAAAACTAAACTAACTAACCCGCTGTAACTAATTAACACAATAGAAAAATCTTTGTTTGACCGAATATATGGTCGAAAACAGTTTTGACAATTAACATGGTTTTTTTCTTAATTATTATAAAAACTAACCTAATCCACTGTAACTAATTAACACAATAGATGATCCGATTCTGTAATTTCAGCCTAAAAGGGGGTTATACGAAAAGATTTTAGAGTTTTAGACCCAACGATACATTAGAATAAACAATTCTATGCGTTTAAAGGGATGCCATTTATACCTTTATTTCAAATCTCGATACGAGTATAAAATTATTGGTCAAGTGAAAAAAAAAGTTTATGACTCAGCAATTATATTTGCAACCGCTAAAAGTTCATTGGCGGGTTCTATCACCTACTATGCCCAACCACTTCATTTGAATATAAACTTGTAGCTTATCTACTTCAGGGTTCGCCGGAAGAGATCTCATTCAGGGATAAGTTCGCCTTTGTAGATTAGTTTAATATTAAAATTGAAATATTTATATTTTTGTGTAATAAAGAGTTTCCATACCTACATACATACTTGTAGCCTTCCTTGTCAAGTATACTGATTCAATGAAAGGGTAGAGGTGTAATTTGGGAAGAATAAATGACGTAAAAAATATATCGCACGTCATTTAGCTAATTTACAAATCCCTAATTATTATTTCGTACGTCATGTAAATAATTTACAAATCCCTAATTTTTATTTCGTACGTCACGTAGTTAATTTACAAATTACAATCCAAGGAAACATCTTATAGGAGCAGTATGGAGCAAACCGTTCCCGCCAATTCTATTCAATATGGCGGCGTAAAACGAAACGTTCTAGGAGACCATAAAATACTGCGCAGTAAACAGTTCGAGGAAAATGTATCGAAAACTGAAAAAATGAGATTGGACCCGAACGTCTTTTCTCCGGTCGTTTGGGTAACACATTCGATGTAGATGTACCTATATCTTTAGGTTAGTTTTAACTTACGAGTGAACATTACCGGTTCTTCAAAATGATAAATATCAAATATGTTATGGTATTGTTTCTCGGTCGCCATTACTGTCAAATCAATAACAGCTGCCGGAACGTTGACAATACGAAACAAAGGTCATCAAAATGCCATGTTGTTTACTTAATTGAATAGACCTCAAGATGAACTACCTACTTAACTAAGAGTAGGTACATTATTAGGATTTAGCTCAATGTTTTCAATGTATGGGAAAATCAAACAAATTAATAAAGTTTTACTATGGAAGCATTTAAAAAACCATTGCTGAAGCGTTCATACACATTAGTATGAACGCGTCGGCAATGGTTTTTTAAATGCCTCCGTGAAAACCATACATACAAAACCATATATCCGTATATACCATTTTGAACCTTATTTAATTAGCTAACGAATCGAATAATACCAATACAATTGGTCAATTAGTTCTTGATTGGTTGTCAATTTTGGTAAGTCATTTGTGTAGGTAATCGTGTAAGTACAAAGGTGATATCTTAGTGGCCGGAATTGTAGCTTGAATACCATGGAGTCTACAAAAAAAAATGAACTATTTCTTTTTAGAATTTAATAAGGATTTTTTTTCTCTTTGACACTTTTTTCGTATCTATTATAGTTTTCCCAAGAATGTTAAAAAACCGTTAACGGGGGTACATTTCACGGTGGAGAAAGGAGGGGGAGAGCCGGGAGAATAGTGAACTTTGAACACCACACCCAAATGTATCATGTCTCACTAGTTATAAAATCTTATTAATTTGTTTGTCAAAAAACATGCAATTACTGGGGTACCTAATTGTGAAGCGCCGCTAATATCGCGTAGCTGTAAAAAAAATACCATACAAATTTAGCTCCGGGCGATAACGTTTCTCACAAAGTCTGATCAAGTCTGATTTCCACGATTTTTGAATATGTTGTAGTTGGTTCACCCTGTTGTGGCATAATTTTGTAAGTAATAATTCTTTGTAGCATAATCTATATAGCCATATTAGGCTTTACGCATAATCTGGTGTCGCAGAATCTACATTCGCATAGTTTGATTACGCAGAATTTCGTTAGTCCGAATACATAAATTGTCCGAATGTATGATTTCGCAGAATACTAATTTCGCATAATTGTTATTCTACTGATACCTTTGACTTTTTTGAAAAGTTATAAAATAAACCTAACCTAACCTACTCTATTCTACCAGGATTACACAAAACATTTAAAAAAATATTATCCGCTTAATCTGGAGAAAAATTATGCGAAAACAAAATTCGGGGTAACTACATTCGGCGTAAAAAGTTTCGGACTAACTCATTTTCGGGATGTTACAAATTATGCTAAATAAGGTTTCTGGCACATTACCATTCGTTGAAAACCGATTATGCCAAGTCTGTTATGCTAAAACAGTTCCGGACAATAAATTTTGTGCCACATAGAGGGAACCCGTTGTAGTTATTATAAATTACAAGGTCTGTGAAATACAAATCTTTCTTCTTTATAATATTAGTGTAGAGCAGGGGTCGGCAAGTAGTTTTAGGTGGGGTCCGGATACTGTGGGAAAATTTCAATGAGGTCCAGATAAAAACAAAAGTATTAAGTCACATTCTATGTGGCTTAAAAATATTATTTCAATTAATAAAGGTATAGTATATCTATGTATTAATTTATACTTGGTATGCAATACATTACAATATTTGGCGGTCCAAGGTTCGACCTTTCGCGGTCCGCAAACGGACCGCGGTCCGCCTGTTGCTGACCGTTGGTGTAGATTATTAGAATTGATGAAATGAAATTTTTACAAAGGGCAATGGGTAAATTTGTTTGAAGAATATTGTCATTTTTTTTTTCAGCGGCCACGGATGATTTGTACATAGTTATTTAGAGGACCTCTAAATACACATAGATATATATAATTTATGGCGTTAAATAATATCGGAGCGGAGATTTTAAAGATTTAAGTATTCAGTTTTTAGTACAAAAGTACGCCCACGTATGAATATTTAAATATCTCGGCTCCGATGCACTTAAGAGTATTACATTACATAACAAAATATGTTTATTTTTAATAATTCTATCATAATTTACCACTTTTACGAATGGCCGCTCACTTTGAAAATGTATGAATTTTACAAATGACAACACTTTTACCAAAACCCCTTTATGGTGGGGAACCTCTTTAGATATTTCCATGATATTTCAGTATAATCCCATTATTATACCAACTTACAATCATAATGGAGTACTTCCAAAACTTTTACCACTTTTATTAGCTTTGCGCGAGACAGATGGAGTGCGAGCGAGACGCCTAATCTCTCCGCTAACAATACTATTTTCCCAACTCCTTTAGCAAATACCCGAGGGTAGTCGGGGAAAAAAGTGACGGAAAATTCTGGAATACAATATTGTATTTTATTTAAATTTGACTGAAGGAGATCGCTATATGGCGTCAAGATCGCCTATTGTTTACTATGTAAGTAAATCGTTTTTTTTACCCTTATCTTTTCTACCCGATTGCCGAAGGTATGACAGTTGCCCACGTGGATTATTGCTGCGCACGAGAATGTCATCCCATATATGTTGTGACGGAAAAAAAACGTTTGTAGCGTTTGCATCTTGGCTAGGGCCTCAATGCCTCCATTTAACTCTGTGTAAAATAATATTGCTTTCAACATGTTTATCGTATTGTTTCTAACTCGGCCGCCATTACTGTCAAGAAAATAAGAGCTATTATAACGTTAACAATACGATAACATGTCGAAGGCAATATGGTTTTACGAGGTTGGATAGAAGCTCAGATTTGTTGATTTATTTATTTATCCTAAATGAATAATCATGCGACGTCGTATTAGGTCGTAACTGTTTCATTTTTATCATAATAGGGAAAATGCATGAGGTAAGTTTTTTTTTGAATAGCTATAAAAATAACCAAGATATAAGCCAACAAAGATTTGTTCTTATCACTCTCTAGCAAAACAGAATTTTACGTGGACTTTATATGGCCGAACTTAAAATGCTTGTATCATCCGTATTTCTTGACCGATTTTAATTTTAATTTCACGTTTAGTGATCTCTTTTACGGTATTTTCATATTTTGTTGAGAAATGCGATTTAAAAAATCCATGTATATTCCCTATTGTTCAGTTATCTTGACA